>JAGSMT010000052.1:0-2493475 GCA_029286875.1 Lamproptera curius
ATAATAACGACGATATGTCTAAAATAAAGGAACCCATAATCTTCTTTTTCTCAAATAAAATATAGATACTTGGTCTAAAGATAACAAATAACCTTCATATGAATTAGATAATTATATTATTCTATTCCATATGGATTAAAAATAACACCTAAGTCTTCTACTAAAGGAATAGTAAGTTTAAAATTTAAAACTATGTCTTCAGACATACTTTACTTTTATAATAAATGATATTTCTAGGTCCCATTAATTATGAATATATTTTTTTCGGCGATTGGTGGAGAATAGTTACGACGTTTTTTATAATTGCTTTTCGTATCTTAATTGAAATTTTGTTATTTATAATTTAATAGGAGTCTCATTTTAATTAAGTGACTTCCAAAGTGCTATTTAAAGTTAAAACAAGTGTTAAGTACATTTACATAAGTTTTATGTAACTTACATAACAAATTATACCACCTGCCAGCTCATTGTCTACACTGCAATTAATTTCTTACATTTTTTATAATCAATTCTCATAATCACTCGCATAAAATGTCAAATGTTACAGATATTATGACAACCAAGCACAGACTTGAAGAAAATATCGAAAAACGGTGGACAACCTTCAACCACAAATCACTAATGCAGCAGGCTCTTCTAAAGCCACTGTTGCTAAAGTTGCAGAAGAACTCCGCAGTTTTAGGGAGCTCATCTTTGGTATTTTAAGCCTCCTGCGACAGCAAATCCGTGATTGTGCGAGAAAAGTTGACGAATTTGATATTAGGACAGAAAAAACCCTTCTTGTGTCTGGCACACCTAAGAAGAATAAAGAAGATGACAGATTTTAATAAGTCTTCTATAAAAATAAAAGCCGTTTTTGTGTTACTAATAAAATGTTAATATTTTATTATATATATTTAAGCAACATTTTAATAGTTATTATTCATGCAGAACCTTGTAGGTATGTGGTTCCTTTTACTTGGGACATTTTGGGGCAGTATCTCCACGTCGTCTATTTATGTCACTGTCGGAAGATAGTAGTGATTACAGACTACTATCTTTCCCATTGAAGGGCACCATTTGCCAGTCATACGTTTTGAGGGCGGTGAACAGTTTTGTGACATCTTAAGCTGTTTTTCTCATAGGCAGGGCAGGTATTACTACAATCAGATGAACTGCCTACCCACTGCTAACGTCTCATTGCTTTAACCAATAAAGAAAAGTTTTGTTTGTCATTGAATAGTTATATTAAGAGTGAAGACGTACTGCGTCAACATCTGATAACGGTATAAGGTGAGGCAGTAAAAGATTTTATAGAGCACATATCGCTTCTCCACGTACAAAGTACAGGGGCATTAGCTTCATCATTTGTAACATCGTCTTGATAGCTTATATTATAGCAGAGACTGTAAGGAAAATAAAAAGGCATAATAGTAATATGTTTGTAATATTTAATTACCAAACGTAAGTTATGTCAATTCGGTTATTAATGATCAATTCGATAATTTTCTCTACGATTCAAATAATAGAAATGCAAAGACGGTTTCAGTCGACTATTCTTTTATTCCTCAAGTGGAAAATTTAGAAGAAAACTATTTTAATTTACGAACTTTCTAGGTAGCCAAGAACTTCTTGAATCAGTAGTAGTCATTTTCAGTTAATTCTAATAGCCTAAAACCTTTTGGAGTTATTTACTTTGTATAATCGAAAACTTTTGATCATTTATAAAATTTTAGATTAAGATAGTAAAATGAGTTTAAAGATGTTTCAAGCCATTTGTTATTAACCCAAAATCGGTTTATGGGAATGATTCATAAAATAATTATTAAAATCGGTGTAGTGCTTTTTGAGGTTGTTAATTACATACAAAAATCCAATTCGTCTGTATATCCATTGCATGTATAAATATAACCGTGCTTGTTTTAGATTATTTACTTCTGTAACCAATGCTATCATACATCTTCGTTAAATAGATTCGATTCGTTAAGTAGATAGAAGAAATATATCGTTAATTTTTATAAAATAATAAAGAAATCAAATATTTAATTTAACCTTCATGTCGTTATATAAACAAACAATATAAGTAAATTGCCTCCGTAGCCTAGTGGTATGGGCGTGCTTTAGAAACCGGAGGTCGGGTTCGAATCCTGCGGGGACGCACAAATTTTCATTGTTGTTTCTAGTTGGTTAGGCAATTTGGGCCGATCACCCAATTGTCTGAAAAGTAAGATGATCCATGCGTCGGATGGGCATGTAAAAAGTCGGTCCACCCACCAACCCGCATTGGACCAGCGTGGTGGGATACGGTCCAAACCCCCTAATGGATAGGGGTGTATTAGGGGAGGCCTATGTCCAGCAGTGGACTAAAACAGGCTGATGATGATGATGATGATGATGAAGTAAATTGAAATAGTTAATTAATGGTAGCGAATTAACATATTTTATTGTTATGTTTTAGAATGAAATATTAGAACTAATTCTAAAACAGTGTATTTTTTTTTTATTTCTATATTATCTCTTCTAGCGCTTAATAATTTTCAATCTTTTAATTACATAGTGTAAACAAAGCAGTCGGATATCTTCATACTAATTTAATACTTCAAAACGACTTTGAGTGTTTAAAATATTTATTATTGATAACTAGTATTGCTAAAGGCCACATCAATACAGTCGATATATCTATGTTCCCAAGAAATAGTGAGGTCGCCTTCTAATATAAATAAATTTATCTGAATTTTATATTTTACGAATTTACGTTTTACCCAGAGTGATTGGATTTTGTCAGCCACAACCCAAGAGTAAACTGCATTCAATAGATGGATTAGTTGTCAGATAATTTAAAGGCACTGACAACCTGCAACGACTGCCAAAGTTGGTCTTATTAACCGGGATCGTGATACGAGAACATGGCCATGCAACTCAGGGATTGTCTTACTTTTCGGATATTTACTTACATTATATTATCGGTCCATATTGCTTGTTTCCCAATGGGAATCGAATCCACAACCTCCACATTGTGAAGCATGAGCCAATACAACTTGGATACGGGAGAAGTGTCGTTAATTTATTTTACAGTATATTAAATGCAAGTAATATATGTGTCTTAATTTACAAATCTTAGTTTTTTTAAACTTAATATGAATAATTGAAATAATAAATATATGAAGCAAATAGTATTTAACGTACAGAGTACTCATTCCATATTTTTGAAATTGCGTATAAATAACAATTTTTAAGTTGTAAATTAATGTACAGAATAAGATTAATGTGCTGAAACTAATGCGTCAAACTAATTTATACCTTTTGGACAGAAAGTGGTAAATTCTAAAAAGGTAACTATTTTTAATAATATGTAACTAATACCTC
Source organism: Lamproptera curius (assembly GCA_029286875.1). Taxonomy (NCBI): domain Eukaryota; kingdom Metazoa; phylum Arthropoda; class Insecta; order Lepidoptera; family Papilionidae; genus Lamproptera; species Lamproptera curius. The sequence continues at coordinate 3,346 of JAGSMT010000052.1, forward strand.
GCTAAGGGTTAGAATATAAAAGAAACAATAAACCAGATCAACGAAAATAATCTTAATTTTTAAAGTTTTGTAACGAGTAAAGGTGCAGTGCATATTTCTCCCTTGCGAGTTATAATTCAATATATGTGTATGGATATTCTTTCGAGCACAATATCCGGCGAACATAAAAGGTCATATCCGGACAATACCTTAATGAATTCTTTTCTTCTTTCTGAGAGCGTTTACCGTTCATTACATATTTAAATGTCGTTCATACCTACTATGAGGTAACTGTGCTATTTTTAAATTTAAAAAATATATTCCACAGTCATATTATTTATGAACTCATTATATTCAAATTCATTCAATAACTAAATGGAAATTAGTATTGACTCCAAATTTTTCACATAATTAAGTGTCAGAGCTACTTTAAGGGCTAATGTAACTCTAAGTCAAGTTATTACTCCTTTTATCTTATGTTACTACAGAATAAACTTAAAAACTGCATTGTTTTTTCGTATATTTTAAGAAAAGACCTCGTCTAATAATCTCTAAAACGATAACAGATTTAATTTCTTCTCATACACGACAAAGGATATATAGCACTTTAAACGTGCTTTATAAAGATTAAAGGGGAACTACTGTTCTTCCTAACAGCTGCACTCTTTTTAAGTGAACAATTAGTTAACAGATTGCTGTAATTTCTTTTTCAGACACATTTTAAATTGCACCAACATTTTTAACAACATTACGATGGATTACAAAGCCAACAAGGTACACTGACACAGTCATTTCCAGTAAAAAATTGAGTATTTACTACTCAGTGCAGTATAATTCATGAATAATATTGGTTTTTGAATGTTGACTGCATGTAGATTCTTACAATGAAAGTAAACGTAAAGAGGGATCGCAACTCTATTTTAACAAAAGGAAATGAGATTATTAAGACGATCCCGAGGCTGACGTAGTTTATTAAACGAGTCTTCAATATTTGCGATTGTATTTCACTGCGTAGCAGGGAATATGTATGTTTCTATACTATTTTGTAGTAGCTTTTTGATAATTTATTTTAAGTCCACAAAATGGCTTTACATGAGTTTTAGTCTAAAATTAATCAATGAGTTGTAATGGACTATTACAACTCATGTATTAAGTTTTTATCTTGTGTAAGCTTATTTAAAAAACTTTATCTTTACAATTAAATGAATTTCTAATGCCTGTTTGTAACGTTAAGATAACAGTTTTTAATTGTTAATCAATTAAAAACTGTTAACCAATACGTATAACATAAACAACGTTTTTTAATGGTTTTTGTCTGTTTGTTCTCTGAATAGCTAGTCCGATTTTTACGTAACTTTCACTGGAAGCAGATAATATTGAAGGTAAGTAAATATTTTTTTATTACAAAAATACTAACGGATTTTTTTCTCATATTACTCCGCATATAAAGTCGTGGATAACAGCTCATGAATAAATGTAAAACTGCATTGACATACTTTTAATGTTGTTTTTTTTAACATATTTTAAGAAATATGCGTATGAGATATAAATACAATTGCCAATTTATTTATACTTGCTCATGGTAATTGCATGTCAGGCTACATTCAACTCTAAGCTCTTACTAAGTTTAATAACATAACCAAAAAAATTTACATGAAATTGAGGATCTACACTGAAAGGGTTTAACTTCTGTGATGTATTACGAGACATATGTAAATTCATAATTACTTATTAAATAATATACACGTTTCATACAAAATTTTAATATTCAATGAAGCTTTTCTTAATACATATACTATTGTTAATGCTTTAAGCATATTTAGAAGATAAGGAATATTTTTAATACAGCCATAACTGCCTTCGTAGCCTAGTGGTATAGGCGTGTGCCTTAGAAACCGGAGGTCGTGTGTTAATCCTGCGGGGACTCAACAAATTTTGATTGTTGTTTCCTAGTTGGTTAGGACAATTTGAGCCGATGACTCAATTGTCTGAAAAGTAAGATGATCCATGCGGCGGATAGGCGTGTAAAATCGTCCACCCACCAACCCGCATTGGACCAGCGTGGTGGGATACGGTCCAAACCCCTAATGGATAGAGCTGTATTAGGGAGGCCTATATCCAGCAGTGGACTATGACATGCTAACGATGATGATGATTTTAATATAGATTTTGATAACAGTTATTTAGTCGGTCCCGTGACCAAGGTCACTGAGGAGGGTTAAAACTTCAGGTATAATTTCGTGATAATTGTAAATTAAGTAAACAGGACAAAATCCGTATAAAAATGTATTATTTATTATGCATAGAATTCGGTAAGCAAAAGTATCTAATATGAAAGTAAAGTTAAAGTTATTGTTATGTTACGATATAATAAATAAAATCATAGTCGTTATTTTATCCAATCAGCATATTTACAGGGTAACCCTGGGATGGTACCACGCAGGTGCCTAGTTGTGCCGCAGAGCAGTATTCATCATCATCACCCTTGTCATGTGAGGCTAACATAAAATAACTCTAATACTAAATGAGTTGGTAATTGCTTTTATAATAATATTATACTATCTTCTTTGCCCTTTATATCATACAAATGAACGCCGTAAATCAGAAAACTAAGTAGATATTGTATTATGCCACTTATGCTTATCTAAGCAATTGCGTTGAGTTATAGAGAATAATTATTAATAATTCTCAATTATTATAATTGTGAATTATCTAGAGATTTAAATACGGAGATTTTATTCCTTGTCGTTTCAATAATTTAAGACAAATATTCTTGAGAAAGTAATTTTGATGAACTCTCGTAATGCCCTCTTAAAGGGGAATTTCTTAATTGAGCCACATGGGAATGCTCTTTGCTACGTTCTTCCTGTTAAGCAATTATATTCTGTTCTTTTTACATTGTAACAGTAGTTTATACTTAACATTGAGATTAAAATATGTGCTGCCCGACTTATATAAGACAATGTATAATGGAGTTGTTGGTCTACCTTTTAAGGATTAAATAACGGTTTTTTATGTAATGTAAATTTGAAAAATTATTTACCACATCTTAATAAAGCAACTAAAATATTGCAAAACTATGACCAACTTCTAACTATTTTACGCAATATAAGCAGGTAACAACGTACTCTCCGTACGAAATTGTATCGTATTTTCTGCCACCACATTCTAAATCTCTGATATTTTATGAATAAAATGTCGTCTATAAAACATTTTATGAACATAAAATGAAGAATTTTCAATTCAATAATTTTTATGTGAACTTAAACTGCATTCCTTTTTCAAAACGGTTTGAATGTGACTGATTGCAATTTTTAAAAATGTTTGCATGAAATGGCTTGTTGTGTGGTATTCCCAAAATAGATATTTGATATCCAAGTTTATTATAGTCCAATTCAAGTAGAACAATTTTACGGTTTTGGCAGCGTATGTACTTATATCGCTTGTGATTTTGGTGCCGTATTTCTTTTATTTCAAAATATCTGCTCACTACTACAACAAAATTATGAAAAAATCAGACCGGAAGAAAGCTATACATTAATATATAAATATATCATTTAAAAAAGAATGAACAAATTCGAAGCATTAGGAACAGAGCAAACAGAAAATAAAATAAAAAAGAAACATACGCTCCGAATTGAGAACCTCCTTCTTTTGGGAAATCGGTTTAAAAGTGAACACTTTACAAGAACTGCCGTACGAAAAAATAAGTAATGATAAAATTAGTTCACTTGTAATGTAGTAACATTGTGAATAATATTAAAAAGAGAAAAAAACCATACGATTTGAATAAAGAAAGACTTTTTTTGGGAAAGATTGAGATATTCATTTCCTTTCAAAATGTAATTTCAGTGAATGTAGATTCAGTTAAATTACACTTCCCAATGGTAAAGTTTTGATAATTTTCATTTTCGTTATCACTATTAGTTGGACTGATATAGTCAAAGCTCAATATTATAACACACTGTAGGTCCATATAAGTGACAATATAAAACGTGTCATAGACGGCATGTTGATAAAATGAATAACTTAGAACACATATAACAAATATTAGAGAGATTAGATTATATGAACTATATGGTGAAAAGACTTACAACCACAATCAATCCTTTGTGACATATGTTAATGTGTACTCCAAAACATTCAGAAAAGTGAAAAGGACAGCGAAGTCACTCTACTTAAAAAACAAAGTTAAAGGTACATCGGACAAAATAAGAATGACTTGGAAAACAATAAGTGGCGAAACAGGAAGGACTGAAACAAGAACTTTGAAATTCGGCAATTAAATAATACAAAATAAATTCTGATCAAGATGTTGCATCCTGACTGCCTCCGTAGCCTAGTGGTATGGGCGTGTGCTTTTGAAACCGGAGGTCGTGGGTTCGAATCCTGCAAGGACTCAACAATTTTTATTGTTGTTTCCTAGGTGGTTAGGGCAATTTGGATCGATCACCCAATTGTATGAAAAGTAAGATGATCCATGCGTCGGATGGGCATGTAAAAAGTCGGTCCACCACCAACCCGCATTGGACCAGCGTGGTGGGATACGGTCCAAACCCTTATAGATAGGGGTGTATTAGGGAGGATTCCAGCAGTGGACTAAAACAGGCTGATGTATGTATAATGTGTATGTTGCATCCCATTTAAATTTTTTTTAAACATTCCTGTCTTTACCACAAGTCACTTGTTTCTTCTCCAACTGTTGCCGAGTCCTTATTAAAGAAAATATCAAATAATGTGAAAATAATTTCGTTTTAGTAATCTTTAAATCCTTGGACATTAAAAACTGTAAATCTGGGGATCTCTGTTAGGGTGATAAATATATTATTGATGTTATCTCACCTTGACAGGCAGCTATTTTAATGATTGTATTACATGTTGTAAATTTCTGACCTGAATGAGGCAGTACTACAGACCTCAATAACTTTAGACCTATTTCTGTACTGCCTGCGCTCAGCAAAATTTTTGACAAAATAATTCTTAACCAATTACTCGTACATTTTAATTCTCATAATATACTTATATAAACATCAATACGGATTTACACGGGGTCGTTCTGCAAACGATGCAGGTGCCCATCTTGTTAAAACTGTATTGGAGGCATGGAAAGAGTCACACGATGGTTTAGGTGTCTTCTGTGACTTAACAATTTCTGTGACTATTCAATTCTGTGAATTAAAGCATTTGACTGTGTACAGCATGATACTTTGTTCAGGAAATTAAGCCACTACGGTATTAAAATGCCGCACTTGACCTTCTGACTTCGTGACTTGAGCCATCGAACTCTGAGAGTCGACGTGAACAGCAAGAGATCTCCAGGGCTCCAGTAGGTATTGGGTTCCCAGGGATCTATTTTGGGCATTTTCTTTCTAGTTTATATTCATGACCTACCACACCAGGTTGAGAACAAAAACGCGATTATATTATTTGCTGAGGTAACTTTTAGAATAAAACGACATCAATTGCAAAATGACGATGTAAATAATACGCTCTTGAAAGTAATATACTGTTTCAGTGCATATAATTTAATGTTAAACAAAAATAAAGCTAAATGTATAAGGTTTGTAACTCCTAATGTTCCTCAAGTTGGGTGGGATGTGGTCGTAGATGAAGAAACGCTGGATCACGTGGATTCCACTGTATTTCTCGGCATCACAATAGATTGAAACTGCAATGGGGCCAGTCATTCAATGGCTGGCGAGTAAGCTTAGCTCAGCGGCTTATGCAGTCAAAAAATTAAACAACTAACCGACGTTGAGACAGCCCGTTTCGTATACTTTAGTAATATTCACAGTATAATATCTTATGGCATTCTACTGTTGGGAAACTGGCTGATATAAGTACTATTGTCGTAATTCAAAGAGAGCGATTCAAGAACTCTATAACCTGTGCCCAAAAGAATCGCCACGTAAAAAGTTTACTGAAATATATGTAATGACTGTTTTTTCTCAATACATATTTGAAAATATTATGTATGTTCATAAACATAAAAATTTGTAAAACACTGTGATACACACAATGTAAATACTAAGAATAAGCATAAATTTGTTAGTCCAAAAACTAGGCTGCGAAGAACAAAGAAATCTTTCATGGGACAATGTATACTCTTCTACAACAAAATCCCAGAAAACGTTCAGCTATTATCTGTAAATAAATTTAAAAAGGTGTAAAGGAACGTTTGTGTGTTAAGGATATTATTGTAGTATTAAAAGACCGTTTTATGCAGAGAGCACTTTGTTATAATACTGTCAGGTTGTAATTTAAAAGAATATTTCTGAAAATATTACAGGTATTACAACACCCGTGCGAAGCCAAGACGGGGGCTATTATAGGTATAAAAGAATTTATTTGTCCTTATTTTTATTGTTACATAAAACAAATGGACAGAAGGTCTAGGACACTCGAGCTAACTGCCTCCGTAGCCTAGTGGTATTGGCGTGTGCTTTAGAAACCGGAGGTCGTGGGTTCTAATCCTGCGGGGACTCAACAAATTTTCATTGTTGTTTCCTAGAAGGTCAGGGCCATTTGGGCCAATATCACAATTGTCTGAAAAGTAAGCTGATCCGTGCATCAGATGGGCATGTAAAATGTTCGGCCACCCACCAACCCGCATTGGACCAGCGTGGGATCCAAAATCCCCTAATGGATATGGGTGTATTAGAGGAGGCCTAAGTCCAGCAGTGGACTATCACAGGCTGATGATGATGATGATGATGAGGAGACTTAGGTCATAAATGGCAGTAAATTACATTTTTTAGCTTAAAATTACATTTGTTTTTAAGTCTAAGGTTAAATCGGTTATATTTCTTTTATTTTCCATGGCGCCTCATAAGAAAATCACTTTAAGTACTTTTTAATGAAAATTCCGCCTTGCAAATTTAGAAACTTCTCTACACGGATCAAGTTTGTTTCGCATTTGAACTGCAAAGAAAACACACTATGTGTAAACTTTAATAAGACTTCAAGAAGCTTGAGTTTACCTTTGGCATTCATTGAGACCAACATTGATTCTAACTAAGATGGAACCCTTTGTTTTTCATACAAATATGTCGTATTGCATGTATTAATTTGTTTACTATATTTATATGCCTTTTCTTGTTGTTTTGTGGTCAAGATAATCTATCCAGATTTTACGCTTAGCTACTAACATCCAATCTCCACAACTCAAAAGGTAAACTGCACTCTATAGATAAATTGGTTGCAGTTAATTTGAAGGCACTTCCTACTTATAACGACTACTAAAGATTATCTTAAAAACCGGAAACGACTTGTTGCCCTTGCCTAATAACACTTCTTACTTTTCAATCAATTAAGCAATGGTCTCATATTTCCCTAATCAACCAGCAAACAATGATCCCAATTGTTGGTTCCGTAGGATTCAAATCCACGATATCTGATCCGATTTTTAAAGCATTATTTTAAGAATTATTTCTAAACATTACTAAAAATATGTTACCAAGATCACCTATTTTGAAAGCTGGCACCTTATGAAAATAATTTATGGTGCTTTTTTTTGGTATTAATACATTTTATAATAATCTTTACTATATTTATTACAAAGTTCTAATAAAATCGTCTTATATTATGCTGTAGTTTATATTATACGGTCAACTTGTATTTTCCCTTGTTTGTGCGGATTTACATATCTCGAGAACATGTCCCTTACGTAGTTCAAACGCTGACCCTCGTCAATAATGGATGTTGATATCCGCTGTGTTTAGTAGTGAGCAATGTTGAATCGAAGATTGAATTGACATAACAAATCGACGGAAACGAATTGTTTTATTCAAGACATTCGCAAAGAGTTGTTGCTTATTTTTATTTGAAGTTACGTCTTTAGGCATTATTATATATTATATGAGAAAAAGAAAAAAGTTTTAATAACTTAAATACGGCAAATTTATCACTACAATGATGCAATTCCGATTTGATTAGAAAATACTGTTATGTAATAAAATTTGGCGATTGCCAATAATTAAAGAAAAACGTTTTCCTCCTTTTAGCTATTTTTTAAGGGGAGTCAGGCTTCTAATCTTGTTTTACTTTATATGCAGAGAGACTAATACGCGCCTCATATTACGGTGGCGAGGGTGTGGAGGAAGAAATACAGTGTAATCTGCATTTGATGGCTGAACTAGACATTTTTATTTTTACGTTTACTAACGTTGTTTTTTTTAATTTTCCATACTGTTTGTTATTAAGCATATTATGAGAATTAAAATGTATTTGTAATTGGTTAAGAATTATTTTCTCGAAAATTTTACTAAGCGCATGCAGAATATGAATCCCAAGGCTAATTTAATTGAGAAAGGTATACTAAAACAAGGCAAAAATTATTTACTGGACCTTTTACAGACCGATTAGAATTAATCAAGAAAAATAATAGATAATTTGTAATAAGCCTTGTAAGAGGTATTAACAATATACTATCAATGACCATATTTTATTTATTTATTTATTTAGTTCACTAAGAATTTTTACACTTAATACAAACACATGAATATAGAGAACACAATCAATTACAGGAAAACATAATATGCAAAAATATAGTGGCTTAGCACATTGACAAATTGTTTTGTGAAAAGAAAAAAAATACATTTAACCGACAAAAAGAACTTTAATACAATTATCTAGGTAAGAAAAACATTAAAAACCTTACATTCATTTCTAAAAAGAAAAACACATTGTAAAATTAATACAAGTACAATTACAAATTAAAAAGATAAGGAATATACTAGATTAATCCGTACATAAAAAAAAATTAAAAAAGAGCAACAGCTAAAACTTATAAATATAGTCATAAAAGTTTCTTAATCATCCGCTTAAATTCCGACAGTGATGTTCCATTAATATCTATCTTATTGCTGTATATATTAAACAGTTTGCTTTATTAGGGAGTTAGCACCAAAAGTTGTTTTACGAAAAGCATACGTCAGTGAAAGAATAGGCTTACGAGGCATTCTTAATGGCACCGAAATTTTTTTTAACGTTTGCGTAAAAGACCAGAGGAACGTAGGTTGTATCTTATTATTTTGTGTAAGAAAATTAGGTCTAAATATCCCTGAGTGTTTGTAAAGTTGTTATTTGAAATGACTTAATCACTGAGGTATACGAGTAACTCTTATAAGAAAGAAACGATTTTGAGTGTGCCTTACAAACCTTTTTGAATTCGCTCTATTTTCAATGAACGTGTTTATAATGAGGACGCCATAATGATGCTGATATTCTAATACTGATCGTACGTGACTATTGAATAGTAATATTTTCGTTTTAATTTCCATAAATACCTTACGTTTCTTAGGACAAATCCAAGACTTTTTTAATGCGTTTTTAGTTATGTAGTCAATATTAGGAATAAAAGTAAACTTTTTCTATTATTACACCTAAGTCTTTAATGTTTTCAACTTCTTGTAGTTTGTTTTCCTGAATATAATATGAAGGTAAGAAAATATCTGACTTTCATGTGAATTTTATATGCGCACATTTACAAGCATCATGTCATTTCTCTTACACCACTTATTTAGGTCATCAATATCCTTCTGTAGCATTGAAACATCATCAAAGGGTGTTTACAGGTTTTACTTTTTATGTCATCTGCATACATATTGAAGAATAATTGAAAACGTCCGGGAGATCATTAATGTAGATATTAAATAATATTGGACACAAATGAGAGCCCTGGGGTCCCCTGATGTAACGGCATATTTCTGAGATCTAAAACCCTTTACAGCAACACTAAAAGTCCGGTTTGTTAGGTAAGATTCCAGCCATTGCAATATATTGCCTATAAATCCATAATAATGTAATTTTTAATAAGGATATGAAAAGGAAGTCGATCAAAAGCTTTACAAAATCAGTGTAGATAGCATCTACTTGTTTATTTTGTCTAGACTTTCTATGATATAAACAACGTGCAAAGCTATGTTCGAGTTTGTAGATCTACCTTTTTAATAAAACCGTGTCTATGTTTCGAGACAAACTTTTCGAAGTTACATTTGATGTAAGGGCAAATCAATTTTTTAAAAATTTTTGCTACGGCTGACAATATCGATATAGGTCTATTGTTTGTTATTAATCGCTTTTCTGCGGATTTATAAACCGGCACGACTTTTGCAGTTTTCCACGGACGGATAGATCCTGGTGTGTAGAGAGGTATTGAAAATACTATTTAAGGGGGTCACTAAAAATGATGCGCATTTATTCATAAATATTGGTGGAATCCCATTTGAGCCTGCACCTTTTGTTATCTCAATATATTAAAGATGCTTAAATATCGTATCATGGTCGATGTTAATCCTAGATAGGGTGTCATTATATTCCATAGTGCTTTCGCAAGAAAAGTTAATATCTCTCTAGGTGTTTTATGGAGAAAAAGATGATAAAAAATGTGAAGCAAACATATTACATATATCCTTTCCGTCGGACGAAGTTACGTCACCATATTCCATACTAGCTGGATATGACCCCCTTCCACGGCGCCTTTGTTTTACGTACGACCAAAATATTTTTTGGTTTTGTGAGATACCTTTTTCGACTTCTTCTTAATACGAATTGAAAGCACTTTTACTTAATAATTTGGAACGTTCAGAGAGCAAGCGATATGATATTTGATCTAATGGGTTACGGTATTTTAAAAATCTCTTTCTGTATTTTTTTTTTTACGTAAACACTTAATTACGGCAGGTGAAAGCCACATAGGATATTTACTATTAGTTACTCTTGTTAGTGGGACGAATGATTCAATAACTTCAGTAAGAACTTCATAAAATAAATTGTCATGATGTTAACGTCAGTCAATCCTGCAAACAAGTTATTCCAATTGATTTTTGATAAGTTTTGGTTTATGAGCTCGTAGTTAGCTTTAAAAAGTTTAATTTATGTATAGTATCTTTATAAGGAAAGTATAGGTTTACATCGTGTTTAATAAATATTAAAAGCGCAGGATGTAATGGATCTGCGGGACATAACAAATCGTTAGCTTCTGACACGCTTCACACTTCTACATCAGCAAATACCAATATATATATCTCTTTAGTTTCCTTAAACTCCTTTTTGATTTGTTCAAATTAAGAGTTTAGGAACTCCATTGATTGTCTCATATCCGAGAGGTAAACTCTGCCAGGACTGCATTCAGTTCAGCACTTGAAACATTTCTAATGACGCTACTTACTTTAGATACTAAACTGTTAACTTCCTTTTGCACTATATCTTGAACAATGCAATGAATTTCATCACTAGATACTGCTGTTGTCCCTGGGGGTGATTGTAATGCTTGTCTCTTGGAGCCTCTTATCGTAACATTTGCATGTGATCGTATTGGTGTGGAAGCCTTAGCTTCTTTTGGGCGCAGAGCGCTACACAGCTGGCAGGTCCACGAATGTTTTTTTTTTTATCGAGAGGAACATCTTCGATGTAGGTCAGACAGAGCAAATGAAATTTCTTTGCGCAAGTTATGCATATGCAGAATTATTGCAACAACCCCAGTTCAAATCGTTTGTAGACATTTCTGTACAGGAAATTTTTTTTTAAATTTTTTTTTTAGCAACGATGTTTTTAGTTTTAAATTTTTTGCAAATAATAATTCCTTATCTTAAAACAAATTCTTAATAATTCACAAAAAAGTGACTACAAGACGGGGAATAGAACCAGTTTCTTAATGCTTATACACGTATAACAGTAACGCAACGGGGCACTACAGCTACCCGGACTATGACGTGTTACAGTATGTGAATTTATTATATGTATCGTTCTCGTGAAACAAGACTTTCTTATGGGTCAGTAAAGAATTATTCGTTTGTTGAACTCGACAGCAAAACTTGTACACCACCAAAAAGTTTTGTGTTTTCGATTATTTAACGCTATTATAGTCACGTTCTCCCAAAAAAAATTATATTACATTGAGTTTTAATTTGCTTAAATAACACAGATCTCTGAATAAGTGAAAAATTTTACGACTTTACGTGTTTTATCGGTTGACTTAACGGGAACAATGTGCACTCACCAACTGTCACGTATGTAATGAATGTTTTCAATAATTTGTGTTAATAATAATTTTTGAGTTTCGTTTTATGCTACTTAAATATATATATATACATTTTAAGGTGACTAGTCTAAATGTTTACGATCTAACACCATTTATGTAAAAATTATATTTGCTTATTAGCCTAAATGTACAAATTGAGAAATGTTTATTCGAACTCATAATGTAAGATATTTAAAATTTAAACTGCCTTATAGAGTACATTATACTATTCTTTAAGTTTTCAAAATGATTTATAGTCAAAGTCTAAATGTTCATTCGAAAAGTTTTGTACCTCTAAGATCACGGGACAGAATAACTTAAAAGTTTATAATGTATAAACAGAAGCATGTCGTTTCTATATTGCATAGTGATGTAAAAGAATTTTTCAAACATATTTATATTTTATATAATATTGCATATAATTATATTATAGCTATAAGTCATTAAAACGTCCTAACCATAAGAATAGCAGCGTAATATATACAACCCACACGACCGGAGAGTGATCAGGCGCAGCACCAGATTTTTACATGCTTATCCAGCGCATGGATCATTTTACTTTAGAAACAATCGGGTGATCAGCCTGGATTGCCCTAAACAACTACGAAACAACAAAGAAAATTTGTTAAGTCCACGCAGGATACGAACCCATGACCTCCGGTTTTAAAGCACAATCTCTTACCACTGGGCTACGGAGGTAGGAAGTCAGTTATTACAATAGCTACAGTGCCGTTCGAACCCACTATCAAAAGACAAAAACATAAGACAGTAGTGCCTGAATACTTCTGATTTAGGGCAGAAATAGGTAGTACCCCCGACGTATAATGGAAACCCAACCGTGCTCTAGACATGTCAGAGGGAAACCTCACTCTTTCTTTCGGGGAAAAAAAAGGTTATGTTCATGCTGTTTCAGCAGCTGAGACTGGCTTTACACGTGCTTTGTTAACGTTAAAGTTGCGATTTATTATGCAGTGTCGTCAAAAATGCTCGTGCATTTTAAAAGTGTCTAAATAACAAATGATAACAAGTAGCTTGCAGTTTACGAAACGTTCGCTGAAAGAGAGAATGGGCCATTAAGGAAAAGGACAATGCCTATTATATCACAAGAAAAGATAAATAATAGAAACTTCTTGGGGTAAAAACAAAAAATTATTATTACTACATTGGTTACTCTTATAATACGTATTACTATAAAATTGTTGCATCCAATTCGGTATTCATTTAAAAAACTAAAATGTTACTTTTTTTTAGAATTATCTCATTTATCGTCTATATAAAAGGAATAAACATATAAAAACGACTTATTCTAAAAAAGCTAATATGTTGATTTAAAATTACTTAAATCTAATCATAATTTGAATTTAATTGATTTTGTTAAAGTTCGCGTTATAAAATAATTTACTCTAACTTCTTGGTCTTTTGGGATCTCAGTGAAAATAGACTTTAATTTATTGTAAAACCTTATATACTTCCAAAGCACTAGTTGATGCGTATTTTTCTTTGGTCTGTGAATCATAATGATGAAGTTTATCTATTTATATCTTAAATATAAAAAAATAACGTAGATAACAATATTTCAACAGCATAAACTTACATTTTTAAAACTAACAAAAAATAACACGGTAAGAATCATAAAAGTAAAAGAAAAATTGTGTAAAAAATATGTCTAAGCTGTATGTTTTAAAAATTACAGAGAGAAAAAATATGCAATTTGCTATAATAGTAACTAAGTGCACGTGACGTTGCTTTAGCCCCACTCAAGAGAGTTACCGCAACATGCAGATCGTCATGTGGCTAAGCAATATAGGGCAAAGTAAACTGATCTATTCAAAGTAAATATAACTTTGCATAAATCAGTAGGTACAGTTATTAAAATTCAACAATTCAATTGAACTCAATTCAAAAGTTATGCACATACACAATTCAAATAATAGGTTAATAATAGATTAAACTAGAAACGATATGAAGATTCAACAATTTCCAGAAAAAAACTGAGCCAAAATTGCTGTTCAAAGTAATAATAGGAGTATCCAAAATGATATGAATTGTATGGTTATTTTTAAAAATGACTGTTATGAAAAAATTACTTTCACTCCGTAGTTACAGTTCAAAAACAGTATTATGTGTTTATTGAATTACAAACAAAAAGAAAGGTGCAATACGTGGAACACCTTCGTATGCGGAGTATATTTGCAAGGCAATAACCAGGTATAAAAACTAGAAAGAAGAGAAAAACTCTGTAGTACTGTAGTTGTTCACATTTGTGCATGTAGGTTAGTAGTTTACAAATTTGAAACCAAATAAATTTGAAGTGATTTATTTACAAGAGCCACTTTATTTAAGCGCCAAAGGGGAACGTATGCACTTTGTAGATAAACTTCAATACACTGTTAATCCCTTAATACTCATACAGGTATAACAGAATTTTCAAGTTATGTCAGTCGATATCATCATCTCATCAGCCTGTAATAGTCCACTGCTGGACATAGGCATTCCCTAATACAACCCTATCCATCAGGGGGTTTTTGGACCGTATCCCACCACGCTGGTCCAATGCGGGTTGGTGGGTGGACGAATTTTACATGCCCATCCGACGCATGGATCATCTTACTTTTCAGACAATCGGCCCAAATTGCCCTAACCAACTAGGAAACAACAATGAAATTGAGACCACGACCTCCGGTTTCTAAAGCACACGCCCATACCACCAGGCTACGGAGGCAGTCGATATGCAAGCACTAAATGCATTATGATACCAGATATTATTAAGAACTTAAATGTAAGTTTATTTTCAATAGAATTAATAATCTGTGTATTTTTATAAACAATTAATACTTCTTAGAATCATCATCAGCATCATTAGCAACCTTTGTTTGTCCACGTCCACGGCTGGACATAGGCCTTTTTTAATGAACGCCAAGACGGCCGATTGCTTGCTACGCGCTGCCAAATTGAACTGGGTACAGCACGGAGATCGGAATCCATCGGGTCAACCAAAGCTTCATCTTCCCGAACGCGACCTACACTCCAGAACCTTATTGACCCAGCGACTATCGGTTCTTATGGCCATGTGACTGGCCCACTGTCACTACGAAAACCTATGTAATTCTATGATAAATGAAAATTAGTCTTTACGCTATTAAACTTTTACTCTGGATTCCATTTCTGTCTATCTAAAGAAATCTTCAGTATATTAACACATTTAACATCAAGCATTTTATAATACACATTCCTTTCGCGAGTAATACATGGCGCTATTTAAAATAAGAAATATCTAAACTTTAATTCTGCTGGGGTTTTTTTGTTTGTATATTTGGAATAAATGAACGGAATAACTACTGTGCTGATTTAAAAAATTCTGTCAACATTAGAAAACTACATTTACCTTAATTACCATAGGATGCTTTTTACTCCAGTGAATTCCGATTCAAAAATCTAAAAACAAAACAGCCTGAGCCGTGGACAGACTGCTGGTATTGATAGGACAAGGAGGAATAATTTGTTTTGTTTATGTGATTGTTTGTACTAAATAAACCCAAAATCTAATGCGCTGATTAAAAGAATTAAGTCACCATTTTAAAATCACATTCGTCCTGAGTAATATACTAACTGTGACCATAAAAGTCGCTGGAAGATTTAGAGCATATTTTCTAAGATTCAAGTAACTAAGGTGTAAGAAATCTCCTAATATATCTTTCACCGCTTACGCTGCGGAAACCATTGAAAATAGAACAAAAGTGATTTTTTTTTTAATATTAAAGAACACAAGATGATGTGTTCTACAAAGAATTATGCTTTATGCTTATAAAACTGAAAAGTTTACTTATTTTCTAAAAACGAGTTCACGAATTACTTTCGTGTTTAAGGCGGAGTAACGAGTAAGGCTATAACCATCCAAATTTCACCCATACGAAGCCGGGGTGGGCCGCTAGTTTATTATAATTGTGCTATAAATACACAATATAGACTAGAGCAATTTTATAGGGTGAGCGATAAACATAGCAATGGCGTAATGTAGTCCAGTGACGCTCATTGCTCTTACGGTACGCCGGCGATATACTTTGCACATACATCAATCATCAAAAGCGTCTTTTATGCGTATTTAATTTGGTATGGATTGGTATAAATATTATGAGTTTTAATTTACTTGTTGTCATTGCACGTATGAGTAGGTCCGCACAATTATGCCAGAACAATAGAACTACTGTAAGGTCTCGCCTAAAACTATTTTGCATATCCAAATGTTCGGGGATCGTAGCGTAGTAATGCGTAGATCGGTGCTGCTTCTAATCACAGGTTTTTAGGCTACGTTGGTCGATTTTAATATCCTGAAATATATATGTATGTCAATATTAATATGAACAACTATCGGACAAATTATTAACTAAATTAATTTTGAAACATATAAAAGTAATAATATTTCTAAAGCAACGTACTCTGGTCATCCTAGAGATTCGTGTTGACAGCGTAACAAGGAATAAATCCCTTTAACACCATTTGATAAATTAGCCCATTTGAAGTAAATCCTTCTCTTTCACTACTTCTGTACAAACCTTTCAATTGATAGAACTCGCAAAAGAAATCTGGAGATATCCGAATCGAAATTATATTCCACACTTTCATATAACATAAATGGAATTTTCGTAAATAAATATTATGTGCTTCGCTACATGTTTTTTGGTAATTTCGATGTATATCAAATCCTATCATAACTTAAAAATATTGCGTATTTTAGTCAGTAAAATCAAAAGTATTGGATCTGTGAACTGTATAACATAAGGACTTCTTCTTCCGAACTTGAAAGCTTGTATTCATTAAATTGTACGATATTCAAATTTTAATTACTTCTAAGATAACATATTTTGAGGCATTAATAGGATAATAAACATTATAAATGATCTGCCTTTAAATACGAATAAAGAACAATAATGTATGCTGTTAGTAAGTCTAAATAAATATAAATCTCTAACATTATTTAATATTTATCTCTAATATTATTGTTCCCACAGTTTCATTTAATAACATAGACATTAACTACTGCTTCTTAAATTATTCCTAAATCCTGCATAAATATACTACTAAGAGTAAATTTTTATAATTTTGATTTAAAATTACTTGATGTTAATTTTGTTCCATAATTTAATAATTTACGACTGATTAACAGTAATTAATTTATATTTACATTTACGGACCGTTTGAACAAAGCTTATGTGATACGTTAAAAGAAAAGGTTACTAATTAAAACGGATTTACACTCAAATGGCGGTAATGGGCCGAAAAGGTCCCACCGCAATATTTATTTCGACTTCTAATAAATGATTATTTAACTAATTAGTTAACTAACAACATTAATAACGCGGTACAAAAGTAGATCGTGCACGTCAATAATCAATGCAGCTTAAAGATTTTGTACTTAAACACGAGCCTTGATGATTGCCTTTACAATAATTTTTCCACTTGAATTTTTTTAGTATGTTTAATTTTCTTTACAAATTAAAGATATAGAAAAAATGGTGGCGAAGGAAATCTTGTTGCTTTTGGGCTTGTATTTCCTACTGATAATCTACATAATATTCGTTCAAAACTAGCTGAAGCCAGAAACTTCGTCCAAGTGGTAACATATAAATAGCCTAAGTTACTCCCAGTTACATAAACTATCTTATAGTAAAAATCCTGTCAAAATAGAATCAACTGTTCTAAAGATTAGCCAAAACAAAAAGATTATATATAACATTGAAGTGATGCAGTAACGGTTATTTCAATGTAACAAACAGACACTCCCATTTAATTTAATTTCTGGGGCAAAAGCTGGTTGGGCTAAAGATCATTTTACTATTATAATTTATCTATGTGAAAAATACTTATTAAGCATATTCCCACTAAGCTAGTTCACGATTCCAATATCCAATAAATTATGCAATCTAGATCATCATCGGCTTCATTAAACTTGAGCTGGTGAGGTGTCCATGCCAGTACGGGGCTTAGCTTTAGATTTATGCGACTAAACTTCATCTATAACAAATTAAACTGAATGTATTTGTAGATCAAGTGATAGAAATTATAGATTATCTTAAACAGATATTAACAGATACAATGGTATTGAGGGAAAAAATTCACAATTGCTTAAATTAGGAAAATAATGACAGCTTTATTAATTTGGGTTCATTAGCTATCTGAATTTTAAACATGGTACAACTTTCAAAAAGCAAGACATATTCCAGTTATAAATTACCCTACTCTATAATAAAAGTTCTATAACATAAATTGTAATGTTTTTAGCACAATTTTCACGATTCCTGTTCTTATTATGTCCACTGAATAGATTTTTGTTATCTTCGTCAATATGATCACATTTGTCTTATCGTTCCCTACTTTCAGTGATTAACTATACGCTTCCGGGCGACGAGACTTCTACAAGCCCTTACCCCTCTTTTTTCTTTTCTTAGACCACCATCGACTCCATCATACATATCACCTAATTTTCAACACCATATGATTTCAGTAACAAAAATATTTACTTTTTTTTTATGAGCATAGCAGACGGAGTCGGGCCACCTGATGGGAAGTGGTCCGACACCAGACGTTGGCAATACCAGAGATATCCGACGCGCTGCCTACCGTGAGACATGGTTAGTCTTGTTTACACCAGTAAATCGCTGGCTACAGTGCCTTCCAAACCAGAACGCAGACAGTGTTTAACTACTGCGCTTCGCGGCAGAAATAGGCACCGCGGTGGTCATCCCCCAGACGGCCTCCCTGTAAACAGGGACCTACCCAGGTAAATGTTACAACTTTTGAGGATGGGATCCAAGCATGATATTTACTTGGACACCGGTGGTAGGTCCACTTACCGGTGGTAGGTCCACTACCGGTGGTAGGTCCACTGTTTACAGGAGACCAGTCTGGTGGGTACCACCGCGGTGCCTATTCTACCGCGAAGCAGTAGATGGAAAACACTGCGTGTTCCGGTTTGAAGGGCACCGTAGCCAGCGTATTTACTGTGAAACAGACTTAACACTTATGTCTCACGTAGGCAGCTGCGTTAGCGATTCCACTGGTTTGCCAATGTCTGGTGTCGGTACCCTTCATCAGGTAGACTGCTACGTCTCCTAGCTACTAAAAAAAACCGAAGGCATGAACTTGCTTTAATGTACTTCATCTTGCATTCATGTCACGCTATTGAAAAACGTACCCATGCCAAAGGTATGAGGAAATACTTCCCGCATAATACAGCAGTTTTTAAGATAATAGTTAAAAATAATCGTCCATGCGCTTATTGGAGAACTCTCTCGAGAGAGTCATTAAATTATTTATGTAAAATATTTATATATATTACCGGCGACGAATTTTTCTTAATGATTTTAATATTTATTATATCAAAAACTATAAAAATGGGACCAAATCACACTCGACCAAAATCGGAACACTAGGAGCGGAACAACGAGGTAGTAATTCAATAATATCTGCATTCTTCCTGAATGAAAGTTTGTCTAAATCGGATCAGCCATTCTAGAGATTAGCCAGCACACACAGACAGACAAACAAAAATGAATAAAAAAGTGTTTTGTTACATGTGCCGGATATAAATTATATTTATATCTACAGATGGCACATCATACAAGTTACAAATGTGTTACAAACGATGGATAATTTAATGACCATGCAAACTTTTTTAGTATTCCTAGTATTTCAGTGTGATAATTAACAACAACACAATATTCAATATCAATTGCATTGTAAATAAAATTTACCATAGAAGTAGCAATAACCTCCATATGTTTTAAACCATATATTTTACAACATTTCCTGTATATACTTAGTTGTGCACATCGGTAATATTGTCAACAGTTGTTCAGTTTTTCCGTAATCATGAAGATATAATTTCTGGAAACTTTTCGATTTTAGTGTGTAACATTCACAACTTTGTTTGTAAAGATTACGCGAAGTTAGAAAAAGAAACATTTCGATTCGGTCAACGGTTTCTTTACGGCCGACTCTTTGCTTAAGTTGTTTGCGAGAGAAACTGGCGTGAATTATTTATCCTGAATAAAAGGCTTACACTTATTTTTGATTTACTTAGCGTTGGACCTAATTCTTGAGAGAAGCAAATATTATCGTTCGTCCTTTCTTTATCAATAGGTATATATATAAAATACTATATTACATTATACCGAAGTTTATTTTTATCTGTTATATCATCATCAGCCTGTGGTAGTCTACTGCTGGACATAGGCATCCCCTAATACACCCCTATCCATTAGGGGGTTTGGACCGTATCCCACCACGCTGGTCCAATGCGGGTTGGTTTTACACGCATGCATTTTCAGACGATTGGGTGATCGGCCCAAATTGCCCTAACCAACTAGGAAACAACAATGAAAATTTGTTGAGTCCCCGCAATATTTGAACCCATGACCGCCGGTTTCTAAAGCACACGCCCATACCACTAGGCTACGGAGGCAGTTTTATAAGTAAGAAAGTAAATCTGCCTGTCTATCTTTTCGTCTTTACTATCTAAACCATTGAAACGATGTCCTAAAAATTTGATACGTACACAGAATAGATTCCTAGGAAGTAAATATGGTATAAATATTGCAAATATAGGAGTTGGTAGAGGCGAAGTTTATATGGAAATTTGTCATTGTTTACGATAAATCGATGAAATTATGTGTCTATTCTATGTGAATCGAGCCGCAAGTGGTTTTAAAAGCAGTTCTTAATAGACCTTGCGGACATTCTTTCTATTTTACGAGTACAAAGCTGCGGGAAACACCTAATTAATTATGAAACTATTTTCTTTATCAATCATAAAAGAAAATAATATATTTATTGAATAACTTATTTATATAATAATCATCAAACATATACTTATTTATTTTTAATATCTCACATTCGTTATTAAACAGAAAAAGTTGCCATTTTGCATTTGTAATCGTTTGTTTCAAAGTTAGTCTTTGCTTATATTAAATTAAATTCAAGCTATTTCATTCAGCTAAAATTAAATTCAAAAAGAAAAGAAGACTTCGAAGACTGTACTCATCTGCCAGAGATCTTCTACTTATCTCCTTCATCTGAGGAGATGAAGGGAAAACACAAAACCCTATCCAGATTTTATATCTAAAACTCATTCTTAGCGTAACTTGATTTTATTTATTAAATATGGAAACAGGATGAGCAGGACGTGCATTTGCACAGAATGAATTTTCTCTGATCATAAAGAACTTAACATAGGATGCTAAAAAAACTAACTCTACGTACTAAGATAACGATTCCTTAGCAATAACTTTAACTGAATAGCCTTTCAAACCAGAAAACAACAGCGATTTCACTTCTAACCAATTAACAAGTTCTACTTCCGTTGATGTAGCATCTTCATAGTTTAGTGCATTTTATTGTTCATTTACATCTTAAAATAAGTACATATTTGCCAGTCAGACGGTTTCATGTATTTAAATTACTCCGTACTAGCTTCTTTTAAATCACGTTTGAAAAAAACTCTCGTTAAATTTAATTATTACTAGATTTAATAAACTAACGATAAAATTTTTGGGTTTTAAGATGAAAATAATTGTGCTATAGAGTTTAAATGTTTTTAGAATAAAATCTTTGTGGAAAGTAACTCTGTTCCAGTTAAAATATCTGTTCTCAAAGTGTGCCAAAAGGGTATAGACTGCTTTAAGAAATTGAGATAGTTTCTTCATAAATGTGTCACTTAAAAATTACAGGTGACTACGCAGACCGTTAATTTTTTTTAATGTTTCATCAATTTTACAAGTCGTAAAATATCACCATCGGCCTAGTCAATTGGGCGATCTGTCCAACTTGTCCTAACCAATCAGAAAACAACATTAACACTAACTTAATTTCCTGCGGAATATGAACCTACGAGCGGTTTATAAAGCAAGGGCCAATACCGCTAGACCACGAAGGCAGTTCAGTAATTGAGTATTATAAATATAAAAAACAAGAAAAATATCCTCATTCTGACATGTGTGCTTTAATAACTACGGTTCAATAGATTCTACCCTGAAACATAGTTGTTTACCTTTTACGCTCGAATTACTTGGAAACTTTAATACTTTCGTATTGAAAAGTTGCCTAAAAGCATTGGTATAACATACTCACAAACTTGTCTCATAAAACTTACACGGTTAAATGTTTCCATTCTTTGCCTAAACTTTCTTCTCGCTTCATAAAAAATAATTGTAAGAATATTTTGTTCACATGTTTTACTATAAAATAAAAGATATTCTTTTTATCTTAGCACATAATCAATTCTTAGTTGTTAATTGTGACCTTGTTCATTTACACAGACCGTTACATATAATTTATAACATTTTACAACATTTTATTCTAAAAATGACTTCCGTTATAAAAGAATGAAGTTAGTCTTTAGTCATGATTATACTACACGTATTTCATTTATTTTTGAAATTGAATATAACCAAATTGTATAAATTTCAATTTGATTATTATTAAATTGAAATTCATTCCAAATCAAAAATTCATACTCAATTTGGGCTAGACTAGAGCTTTTATAGATGTTAATCGATTTAAAGGTTTTAACCTGGATAATGTTACTTTTGTTAGAAACAATTATTTAAATTGCAACGGTTTGCATATTACATTTTAAACTTTACACACCACTAAAATGGCATGAAGACGGACCAATTTTGTTCTTAATAAGGGCCTTATTAGACTTAAATTAGTGGAGATAAGAGAAAGATTTTTAACACAAAGCATCTAGAAGATAACATAATAACCGCGAGAGATATTACAGCCATTACTACTGCATGTGACACTGTTTTTTTACGACTCCTATTTGCTGCCATCAGCTTTGAAACTCGTAGTCATTTGTATTTGAATGAACCTGAAGAAGATACTTATTAAATTATTAACGTTACGTTTTTGCATTGTATAAGTTTAAATATGTATCAATGTATTTAGTGTATTAAAAATTAATTAGTGTTTCAATTTATATAGCTGCTAAAGTTAATAACACATTAATTTTTAACTATCCAACAGTACAAATATCAGAACTAAAGATTATTTGTGCAAAACACTCAATATTTGTAATAACTTCAAAATAAATAAATTGTCAGAAAAGAAAAAAAAAAAAAAAAAAAAGGTGATCCATGTGTCGGATGGGCATGTAAAGGTCGATCCACCAACCCGCAGTGGTGTCCAGTCCAAAACTCCCTAATGGAGAAGGCGTGCACTAGGGACTAAAAAAAAAAAGAAAAAACACTTCGCTTAATACCAGCCTTGTTCATAGCCAACATGGTGGTGAACCGAAGCCTTGCTGGTGCAGAATTTAAAATACTTATTTTTTTTTAATTTTATTTCTGATGTATTTGACTTTTAGTTTTTGATTGGTTTCGTTGTGCCTGACTTTAAATGATATTTAATTTATGCGTTTTTTTATTAGTATAAATAGCAGAAACATGAATTTTGTTTTGGGTTTTCTCACCAGTTAACATAACAAAAATATCATATATTTTCAAAGTTGTTTAAACTATGCAGAATATTATGAATTGTATCCGTGTTAAAGGCTGTAAGGATACAAATAGCATCACTCAACTGCCCTCTAGGCCCAAGTGTCATTGTAACACTGCGTTTGACACTTTTCGGATTGTAGTCTTTAAACGAATGAGCATATCCTGTCACTATTTGGACAAATTAAACTTTTACTAGTCCAAATGTTTATAAGACGATATTATTTTGAATAGTAATTTTTGGATATCTTCTTGGTTGAATTAGATAACTATTTATCATCTATTTATTTATTGAAACATCATGTACAAAAACAGTACGAAGGCAGACGTATTTCCAAGGGCATTCTCTACCAGTATTAAAGACGAAATAAAAGATCTATAGTTTAAAATCACTACATTTTACTGTACAGTATAATAACGTTATAATACACGTACATATACAACAATACACATCATACATTTAACAATACTGTATACTCACGTAATGACTAATATACGCAATATACGTACGTATACATACATACGAATTGTATAAAAATAAATCATCATCATCATCAACAGCCTGTGTTAGTCCACTGCTGGACATAGGCCCCCGCTAATGCACGCTTTCTCCATTAGGGCGTCTTTGGACTGAATCTCTGGGTGGTCTAACTTTACATTCCTAGCTGAGGCATGGATCATCTTATTTTCCAGACAATTAGGTGATCGGCCCAAATTGTCATAACCAACAAAAAACCACCAATAACCAAAGTTGTTTCCCCGCGGAATTCGAACTCACAAACTCCGGTTTATAATGCAATGAGCAATACCGCTAGACCACGAAGGCGGTTATATATAAATACAAATATCTTTTAATAAGTTTTGCTCTTGTTGTTGTAAATGACTAGAAAAACTTTATCCTGAAACTCATTATCTCTTCAACACTATTAAAAAAACTTAAATTTATGAAAAAACGTAATTTATGATAAAAGATGCAACTACATACAACTTATTTGTAACGAATGATAACTATAATTTTTGAAAAATTGCAGAGTTAAAAAGTAAGCTTGTGTATTGATGCATGATGCAAAATAAATTGATTTTTTATTTCCACAGTGTTCGTCACGCCGCAATTTGAAGCAAACAAATGAATCGACTTTCATTGGGCAGCGCAGGAGTTTAGGCAAACAAATCGCTTGAAGCCATAAAATTCCACTATTTGATTTTCCCCTGTCTGATTTATTTTCAAAAAAATAAGGTTGATTTGGTCAAAAATCAAAGTATCTTAAAAAAAAAATTGGTTGCCTGTAAAATCGGTATACGGGCAAGAGTTATACGTGACAATGTCTTTTTTATACATAACATTAATATAACAAAACTTATTCACTCTAATTAATTAATCAATCATATTTTATCATGTTTAAATATCATTAATAATATTGTTGTTTTCGAACCTAATTTCATATTTTCACTTCACAATTATTTGACAATTAATTTGCACGTGAAAATATTAATACAGATACTATTTGTGTACTTCGATGGCAAAAACGCTGGAGTGTAAGAGAGCCAAAAGGCATGAATATACGGTAAGCATGCCCCTATTTCTCTTTCACTCTGACTCTCTTTCACTTAAACAGGTCAAACAACTACGCCCAAGTACGCGTGCCTCTTCTCTTATAGTTGTTTATACGTCGCTGTTTAGCGCCGCTCACGTAACGCTCTCCTTACGTCAGCGGCGCTGTGCAGTTTTCAAGAGTGCCTCCCTATCTGGAACCAATTTTTAAGACGTTGTCATGTCAAAACAACCGACTGACTGATTAAAAAAAAATCAGTTCTAACGCTACGTTGTATAGTTTTAATTGAGGCTGCTATAGCAGATTAAGCTTAACAAAAACGCTTCATTAGTTATTTTTTAGTCATAAATGTCTATTAAATATAAATTTTAGTATTTAAAACATTCTTAAAACTATACATACATACATACATACATCATCAGCCTGTTTTAGTCCACTGCTGGACATAGCCTCCCTAATACACCCCTATCCATTAGGGGTTTGGACCGTATCCCACCACGCTGGTCCGATGCGGGTTGGTGGGTGGACGACTTTTACATGTTTAAGCAATACAAGTGAAATTTTATCAAAAAAAGTTATCAACTTTAAACAGTACAGAACCATTTTACGCAAAACAAAAGGGTAACAAAATGAATTTGCCCCGTGATTTCTGCCTTCGCATTTTAAATCTGTCATATCTTTTAAGATATTGTTTTAATTAACATGTTTATGCTAACAGAATGAAGAAATTTTCTTTATGTATCATTTTTGTGTCAACTTATACTATATTATCTTCTATATGATTTAAACCGTAAGTTTTTGGTGCCGTAATTTTTTTTTTTTTTTAAACTACTTATTACAAAATTTATAAAATGGTACAAAACCACTATTATCTATCATGTTAAAAAATAATTAACAAAGTCGGAGCCTAAGGAGCAAGCAACGAGGTAACATATATATAAGAAAAATCCGCTCCGAGTTAAGTACCTTCTTCTTTTTGGAAGTCGGTCAAAAACAATCCTAATCCAATAACTACAGGTATTTCCATCATAACTTCCAAATTCTTAGCATGTCTTTATTTAAATGTGGTGTGAGAGAAGATTGAGTATAATTTCATATTGGATTAAATGCTAAATAATTTTTTGCTACATCCTATTTTAATTATAATTTATACATATATATTAACTATCTAAAAATAAATTATACCGCATGACCGCAGATCTGGACAAAGACGTGATAATTCACATAACTGCTTTCTTTTTGCCAAATGCCATCTATAACGTCATCTATTTAATCACAAGAGACTATTGTTATAATATATTGCAATACACTGCTCTTAAGATCTTTATGCAAATAAACGTTGGGGAGAGATATAAGCGGAATTGTTGTATTTAGTCACTGGTACTCCCTAGACGCTATTTGTATGGAAATTATGGGCGACTTCCAAGATAATAATTCTGTTTGTAAATTTTACAAACAATTATATATAAATGTTGAATTTAAACGGTTTATTAAGGATTCGTTTCATTAAAAGAATTTATTATGATGCATAACTTTTTTTCTTTTATTTTAGATTTTCGTTAATTGATA
Source organism: Lamproptera curius (assembly GCA_029286875.1). Lineage (NCBI taxonomy): Eukaryota > Metazoa > Arthropoda > Insecta > Lepidoptera > Papilionidae > Lamproptera > Lamproptera curius. The sequence continues at coordinate 29,964 of JAGSMT010000052.1, forward strand.
ATCTATCACTACTTATTTTTATGCATGCAAAATAATCATTTCTATTGTTTCTTTATACGTTTATAACTTTTAGTGCTAATCCATACTATCTATACTTTTGTACTAATGTTATAAATAAAAAAGTAACTCTGTCTGTTCAACTCAACCGCCAAAACTCTTGAACGAATTGTAATGAAATTTGACTTCAAATGTGGATTAAAATCTAAAACGGACATAGGCTTCCTATTATAGAAAAAAAATTGTTATAGTGGGAGATGAAAAAAGTCATTGTAAAAGATAATACCATTAAACTAAATGTATTGTAACAATTGATACACCGTATTTATATCATCGATTACACTTTGCTACTCTTAGCAGACGAAGTCTGATGAATCACTCTTGCTCTATCGTCTCGTTATGTCATCTATTGTACAAGCAGCAATTACTGCCCTGATTCACTAGAATTTTATATAAATAGACGAGAACAGAATGTGGGGCCTTTTCTTTACCAAGATTAATTATGCAAACAGAGATGTTAATAGTGCCTAGTTTCTCCTTCAAGGGCCATAAACTACTTTTTATGATGGTATGCAACTGTTTAGTTTTATTAAACGTAACTGCCTCTGTGGCCTAGCGGTAAGAGCTTCTGATTAAGAAACTGAATATCATGGGTTCGGATCATATGGGACTTACTTGGAAAACATTATTATTAAACATTATTACATTAGACGATTGTAAGAAATACTACTATGTTAACAAACAATTGATGAATTTTGTTTTAAAAGAAATAAAATTAAGTATAAATATAATGCGTGTCTTTATTTATTTACTGCGTATTGAGTTTGACGTGAATTTAAAATTTTGCTATCTATACCTGATATTTATTTTACGCATTTTATAATATTTAAACATTTTGCATAATTAGAATTTGTATGAATTTGTGAATGACAAAATCATGAAACACTTCGCTAAGTTGCATAAACTCTCGTGAACTAAATACTTTACTGTTTCAGTTTAAGTTTATGCCTGCTCTTCATTAACATTTTACTTATAAAAACTTGCCTTACTAGAAAATTAAACGTTTATTCGTTCAAAGAATACAGTACAAAATGTGTCAAATGCAATGTTAGCTATTGTGACACCCGAGCTGTAAGAGCACTTACGGGATGCTATTTATACGCTAACAGCATGGGACGGTTTTTTGTTATGTTGGAAGTACGTTATTTAATAACATGAAATTTTTAGAACGTACTATTTTGATATTGATTTTACATACGGTCTGTCGTTTTATTTAATCTTTTGCATAAAATTATACATACAGGTGAGCCTAATCCTAGACATTGTCTAACAGCCGATTTTAAGATGGTTCAGAAAAGTCGAAGTATGTGAATATAACTAGCTCAACTAAAATATAATATTTTTTATGGATTATCTCTTTCCCAGAAATCAAGCGTGGGTTACTTTAGTTTACATTTTAATTTGTTTAAAGTAATAAATAATAATAAAATAACGTCAATGAATGTGTCATAAGCGCCGTTTACCATAAATTGTATTTATTCATAACGTTAAGCATATAAGCGAGTTGAGAGTTGCTTATTGATTTCTCAATTTTTTACTTAATACTCATAATATCTACACTATTAAAACAAGGATTGTATAAGTATAACAATTGATACATCGGTAAACCTTTACTAGCATTTATACTACATTTCATCTTATATAATTGTAAAGTATTTAAACTTGATGAAATCCATATAGCTGTTTTATTATCATGAAACATACATTTTGTCTGAATCGTTACCAACTACAATAGGGAACGTTCAAGGTTCAATACATTTAATATTGTACGTTCTCTTTGTTGGCTGTTTTATTTAATATCTACTGCTTTTTAAAAATAAATTACTACTATCCATTTTTTTGCTTCGTGGTTTTAATAGTTGTTGTTGAATTAATTATTAATGACGTTAACATATAAAGAAACAAAGACGTGACGTTAACATAACTAAACAAATAACTCGAAGTGATAACATATTATTAGTATTATATATAAATCACTATATCCTGTAAGAACACATATCTTTTGTAGTCATTTAAGTTATAACGCTGACACCTAAAGGTTGGCTGGTAAATAATACTATTGGCAATAAGTCCGCCAGTCCTTTGTGCATGGAGAATAAATAAATAAATAATCCCGGGCTACTGTGCCCTATAAAACGGAGTCCATTTGTATTACGCAGTTATGATATATATAAAAAGTAACTCGCAGGCTCAGGTAGGATTTATTCAAACTTTTATAAGGATAATATTGGAATTTACAGCACCGATTGTCAAAACAAAGAAATCCAGTTATATTTATGTCTACTTTATGATCGCATTTTTTTTTTTGGCTTTGTATCAAAACTTCAGGGCAACACAGTGCTTGGCACCAACTTTGATGTGCTCCATTTTTAAAGTATGAAATATAACTCTCGTTGTGACTCTAAAGAGTAACAGTGTTCTGCACATGATACTTTTGAAACAACAAAGTTCTTTACTTTCAAACCTTTTGAATCAGGTACTACCATATGTGATTTAAATAGAAAAGAAAGCGTTAAAAGGCGTAGAAAGCATTAAATAGATTGCATGATTAGACAAAATCTTTGTCTAACGGCCTCTTTAAATACTAGCTTCACGCATTTTATTGCGTTTAAATATTGTACAATAACTTTTAAATTATATTTGACGCTTCAGACATTTTTAATTTTCATGAAACCATCATCACCTAGGTATTATTAGCTTTTAATTTACAGGTAAACTTAACAAGCGTCTAAAATGTCAGGAAAAACAACAAGAAAAGTAATATTCTGTCATAAGTATCCTATAATTTGTTATTATTAACAAAACCAACCAAAGAGAACTATTATTTTGATGGAAAATTTTGTTTATGTCACATACCGTTATCGCCATAAAACTCATAAAGTATTTATATATTGTTATGTAATTTAGCCGTTTTAACGATTCAGTACACTCGATTAAGTTTCATGATGTAATTTATTTCGTAAAGGTATTACGTGATGCATAGATAAGATTTTGTCGACTACTTCTTCTTAAATTGCTTGTCAAATGTTTTCTTCAACGAACATACAAATTCGATAAAATACCGTCTTACATATGTTATTGGACTGTAACCGTGTTTCGAAAGGTCGACTGTTTATTGTGATATAAGCTAATTTGTTAGGTGTCATCATCATCATCAGCCTTTGATAGTTCACTGCTGAACATAGACCTCCCCCAATACACCCCTATCCATTAGGGGGTTTTGGACCGTATCCCACCACGCTGGTCCAGTGCAGATTGGTGGGTGGACCGACGTTTTTATATGCCATTTTTTTGTTAGGTGAACCGGGTATTTTAGTATGTAATAATTTAAAAACGCTTATTTTATTGTAACATGTAGGCACTATAATTTCATTCGTGACGAAAATAAACCTTTAGTGTTAGCATGGTAATTTCACGACTACTACGAATAATCGGTACGGTGTTGTAATTTTGTAAAACTGTCCCCGTACCCTCGTCAGTTGCACTTTAGGAACCGAGGGTTATCATTCAATTTTTTTTCACAGTGCCGAATGCGACATAGACCACAGCCTTGTTGTTGCCAAAGTCCGTCTGATTCGTAAAAAGATCCACTTATCCACACCATCTGCACGTAGGAAAATATATCTCCATAAAATCCGAGACTTGGAAGCGGTCAATACGTTTGAAGCTTTGGTACGCTCAGAAGTTGCCACCTGGGACATATCGGCCGCACCTCAGGATGAGTGGGAAAAAATAAAATCTCCTCACTAATTCTGCAGCACAAGCTTTCAGATACCTGAGAGTAAAAGCCAGAACTGTCTCCGTAGCATAGTGGTATGGGCGTGTGCTTAGAAACCGGAGGTCGTGGGTTCGAATCCGCGGGACACAACAAATTTTCATTGTTGTTTCCTAGTTGGTTAGGACACTTTGGGCCGATCACCCAGTTGTCTGAAAAGTAAGATGATCGATGCGTCGGATGGGCATATAAAGTCGTTCCACCCACCAACCCGCATTGGACCAGCGTGGTGGGATACGGTCCAAACCCCAATGGAAAGAGTGTGTATTAGGGAGGCCTATGTCCAGCAGTGGACTAGCAAAGGCTGATGACATGATTAAAAAGCAAGACTGGTTCGTCCAAAATCAGAAACAGTTTATGCCCCGTATTGACTTAAAACCCAAAGCATTTTTGAACTTTGTCTTAACACTTCGACGCGACACGTAAGGACCTTAGTAAAGCAAAGGCTTCTCCAGCAAGCACTTCTCATAGGTAAACACATACTGGACGGAGCTATCCAAAGCATCCAAGCGTGCGCGAATACAGGAAACATTGGGGGAGTTTACGCAGGCATCAAAAGGGCCGTAGGACCTGTTTGAGGAAAACGGCACCTCTTAAGAAAACAGATGGTTCGGTTATAACGAATAGCAGTCTTCAGATGAACAGATGGGTCAAACATTACCGGGCTCTATTCTCGCCCAGCAGATATACAGCCTGAGAGCCTGATAACGCATTACAAGATACAATTCTAACTAAAAAGCCTCATCTTTCACTAAAGTAGACGCTGTTAAATAACGATCACCTGTATTTTTGGCACTGCTTTAAATGTTATTGTCTTGTTTAAGAAAGGCTTTTGTCTAACTATAATTTAATTTTTATTTGAGCATAAAAAACGGGAAAACCGTAAAAAGTATTTCCCACTAAAATTTAAACTAATTGATGTCTCAAATATACTTACGCCTTTGAACGCCAATTCTAACATGATATTGACCATTTTTATAGTACAAATGAATATAAAAGAAATACAATATTCTTTTTAATTTGGCAGTATATTTTAATACAAAAGAATGTGAAATACTATTTTAAATGCTTAAAAAAATTATACAGGAATGTAAAAGTTTCTATCTTAATTTTCTCTCTAATATTGTAGAAATGAAATTTAGTTTTGTAAGGCCTAAGTCCGTTTAAAATTGGCAATTCTAGTGAAAAGGTTATTAATAATTAATAGTGATGCAATGGATCTCTGTTTCTTTTTCCGCAAGTGCGGAAATTCCGCGCGCTTTTCAACATCCGTTTCTGCTTCTGTTTCTGAAGCTTTGGAGATTTGAAGCTTTTGAGATTTGAACGGAAATTCACAACCGATGGCTGAGAGGTACGCATGCGCGGCGCGAGGCGCGTGCGAGTCGCTGGACGGTCGAGCGCACGGGCACTTGTCACATTTGTTTGTTTACGTACTGTTTCGTGAATATTTATAAAAATTTTCTGCTGCTGTTTGTGTTAATACATTTGTGTCATGTGTGTAACTCAATGACGTTCAGCAGAACCAGACAATCTAGAGAGTTAACTAGCTAGCGATGATAGTGTATTTTGTGTAGTGTGGGGTACACCGAAAAGGCACCGAACTCGAATTGAGGATGAAGTCAGCTGACATCAATGTCATCTTCAATGATGAATTCATCGTTTCAAATGTTATAATCCATATTAAGTACAAACGAAGACCAAGAAATCTCAACTACAACTAACGAGAGTGACAATCTCCTTTGAAGATACAGTCACATTTTCAGGAGTACAAAAATAAAGAGATTACATTTAAATGAAGAGCCTCTTGTGTGGTGGAAATTAAATTCCACAAATTACCGTATTCTCTGCCATTAGTACGCTAATATTTTTCGGTACCTCCAGCAGCGTCGCCAGTGAACAATTATTTAGCAGAGCTGGTCTTATATACGAAGATCACCGGAACAGATTGTTAGGTGTAAAGCGGCCAAATTACTTATAATAAAATATAACTTGCCACTACTAAATTTTGAATATTGATAAAATGATCAGTTGCAAAGTTGCAATATTGTTTTCTATACTAGATTTCTTATGTATCTATTTCTAATCTAAGTTAAGTGTATTGGATACTTAATAAAGAATTATATTTGTAATTTTTTTTTTCATATTATTTACACTTCAGTTTCCGCATCCGTTTCCGTTTCAGTTTCTGCTAAAGTTTAATTTTAATACCTGTTTCCCTGTCTGGTTCTGTTAAGACAATTCCGTTGCATCACTAATAATAAAGTACTTTTAAGATTTAAACATAAATAGTGAAATGATTTTATATTTATGTGTATATATTTTCAACATTCGCACTTACTTAAGCATATTGTCAGACCCAAATAAAGTTCCTATTTTCAATTATGTATACTTACATTATAAAAAGATCTACTGCTTTTGTTTGAAAGATTGAAATTTAATGAAATACCTAAATCTTATAATCAATCAACTCAAAATTATATTTTTTACATAACATTAAGCAACATTTTTGTATTTGTTACAAGACTTTAGAAAGTTATGATTTATATTCAATAAGCTCGACTCAAATACTGAGTACTATTAAATTATTTAAATTTTATATGTATATACATATAAAATTTAAATAATTACACATACCTCCGTAGCATAGTGGTCAGGGCGTGTATTTTAGTAAACCGGAGGTCGTTATTTCCTAGCTGGTTACGACAATTTGGGCTGATCACCCAATTGTCTGAAAAGATCCATTCGTTGGATGGGCAGTTAAAAAGTCGGTCCACCCACCAACGTGGTGGGATACGGACCATAAACCCTCTAATGGAGAAGGGGAGGCCTATGTCCAGCAGTGGACTTACACAGGCTTATGATGATGATCTTTATATTTTATAAGTGGTATATATATAAAATATAAAAATAGCCAAAAACCAGAAAAGGAAAAGAAGCTTAAAACAGTATCTGTCTGTTAAAATAAGCAGATAATGTGAGAAATTATAATACTTGTGCTCATAACCTTTTAGAGGGTGTAGGGTTAGATCTTCCCTTTACAGAATACCCTCTGTACTACCGCGGTGCGTATTTCCACCGGACAGCACTTGTGTTATAATGCGACCGTATTTACTGGATAAACGAGACGTTACATTCAGCGTGCATTAGGGGAGGCCTATGTCTAGCAGTGGACAGACTGATCATGAAAATAATCATTATGACCATTTATTTGCTTGTTGGATAATTGCTAAAAAATGGCAATAATTTATACAATCTCATTTTTTTGGCACAGGTATTTACCCAACATCAATTTACCGTGAGAATTTGCGTCTCGTGTAGGTATTGCGAATGGTAACTAAACCTTGTTATATAGCTAAAAATATCAATAATAATAAAAGTAAGAAGTGCTAGTTCTAATAATGGTTAGTTAAATATTTAATTTTACATCAAGTAAATTTTATCCGTTGTTTTCGAAACCTGTTAAGAATTTTTGCAATAAATTCTTAACAGGTTACCAAAATGTTAATTTGTAACAGCTCAGCGCACTAATGGTAGTTATTATGTATGTCTATAAATGTTTATTATATTTTGTCTAATTTAGCTTAAGTTTACTCCTATTCATAATTTTAACTTTATCATCAAAAATTATATAACTAAAATATTGTGACAAACAGATGGACAGAGCGAAACATAAAATTTATTAATTATATAGTTACGGCTGCCCAGCCCGGCAGAGTCGAGTCGAGTTAGAGAACCGGTTTCCACTTCAGATCCTGCGCGGCAGACGGGCGCGCTTGCGGCCGCTCTGTCCATCAGTCCGATGATCATCTCGACGGGAAACACATTTCGATCTGACCCCCGCCGCTGCTTACGAGTGAGCATTACTTACTTGAACTGAAGCCCATCTACTAAAATTTACATCATTTAAATTAATAAATAACATTTCTTCTCAACCTTTAAATACGTAAAAAGTAAAAAGTGTACTCTAATATAAAAATATTTTTTCATATAAGGATCGACCGATTTATGGCTGAATGAATTTAATCTAAAATTCAATATAACATCAATGTTTATCAATGACTTTCCTATATAGGAATATTTGACGATTTGGAACGCTATCAAAGAAACTGGTAACAATTTTCTTTTCTGAGAAAATTTCGAAGGTAGTGGTGAATTATTGAAATGGTTATATTTTTGTATTACAAAAAAAAGAAACCAGCACTTTTTTGTGTGGCATTATTATCTATTATATCTTTATTAACTATTCGACAACGTAGTATCATATATTTTTTTTTGTAAACTGATATAAATGCGTATATAAACTATTCTGTTTCAAGATGTTCTTCTTTTCCTATTATAAGATAACATTATGTTTGTACTTATCAGCGTTATGAATAGATGGGCCAATCAGCGTCAGGGCTCGCTGTCTGTTGCCCAGGGTACGCCAGACATATAGCGACCTTATAAGATGGATAAGAAATAAAACAGCCTATCTAACCGACGGTCGTGTTTTCGAAAGTTAACAGTGATTTCTAGGCATATAAAGCAACATTGAACTTGTCGGTGTACACCATCTATTAATGAGGTTGCTATAAATCCGCCTTCGGCAAATCATCATCAGCTTGTGATAGTCTACTGCTGGACATAGGCCTCCCCTAATATACCCTACAGTGGTCCAATGCGGGTTGGTGGGTGAACCGACTTTTTACATGCCCATCCGACGCATGGATCATCTTACTTTTCAGACAATTGGGTGATCGGCCCAAATTTCCCTAACCAACTAGGAAACAACAATGAAAATTTGTTGAGTCCCCGCAGGATTTGAACCTATGACCTCCGGTTTCTAAAACGCACTCCCATAGGCATCCAGTAGGCTACGGAGGAAGCTCTACAGACAGATTGACAGATCTCTTCGAAAGTTATTTTTTAATGTACCTGAAAGCGGTTTGCTCTGATAACATTTTAATTTTATAGATTAAATGTATAATACAATGTTTTAATAAAAAAACTTGCTGTTTTAGTATATTTATTGTGGTATAGATTTATTGGTACCATTTTCCTTCGGTTGACAAGATCACTGTTCATTCACTGTTTATATACTCTAATTTTGTTTAAAAACAAATATAAATTTAAATAAAAAGTAAATACTTTTATAATATTTATTAACGCATTATTTATGAACGAATCTTTCACAAAAAAAAAAAAAAACAATAAATGCGTGGGTATTTATTGTTGCCTATTTCTACTGGCATCTGCTTTCCACAATTCAAAGGATAAACTCCATTCTATAGAGATATATGAAGAAATATTTTTGTCCATAATTCCAAATATGGGCTGCACAACCTGGACTGACTTTCTTATGCCCGTCCGACATAAGGATTACCTTACTTTTCAGGAAATAGGGTAATCGGGCCTTATTTTCTTAACTAACCACAAAACATAAAGACGAAACAAATCCAAACATCACAAATGATTTTTACTTTTTTTAATGTGAAAAGACCAAAAATGGTTCCAACATAGGATTGTGTTTGCATTCGATGCGAAAAAATCTTTAATTCCGGGGAAGGCTAAAGATGCATATAAATCAAATACGGGCACTGATTTGAATTTATATTATGGTTCAATAGTTCACAAGAATAGAGGAAATAAAAAATAAATACAAAGATTTGAACATCGATCACATAATGTGTTTCTTTTATTATGAGAATAAAGCAATATCAAATTATAAATGACGTCATAAAATTTTTCAACTTAATAATTGAATAATAATATCCAATAACAATATAGAAAATTGAATGAAGCACAATGATAAGATATTTAATTTATTTTTCCTGACAGAATTTTACTCGCTAATTGTTTCCATTGGTTTATTAGCCTTTTCATAATTATATACAAAGATTTTGAATTTCATTCAAAATTATTTCAATCCACTTTAAACCTTAAAGTTAATAATATCGCAATTAGCAAGGTTAACAAAATATTGGTAGCTAAATAAATTTAAAAATTAAATATTTGTGCATCCATTAATGAGACAAAAAAACACAAAAAAAATATTAATATTTAACTTATCATTTATAACAATTAATTGATTTGTATTTTTCAATATATGTATAATTATAATTATCAATACAATTTGTGACAGTGCTTTCACAAAAATATCACTTAACAAATTTACTGATTTCTATCAGATCTCTTTTCAATCATTCTGTATTTTTAATGGATTTTGTACCTTAATTCACTAAGACTAGCTCTCCTTAGTAGGAACTAACTGTAATCAGTTAAACGGGATTCTGATATTGGTTTAAATCGAATGCTTCGCCAAATATCTTTTATCTGTGGACACGAGACTTACAATATATAATTGTAATATATCCTAAAACTTAAAAACAAAAACTCTATAACAGACAAGCTATAATGAGGCGTCATCACCGAGACCACCGTATTCGTCCTGCTTCAATTAATAATGAAATATGTAAATAGGGCTAAAAACATCAGTCAACGTTTTTGTTTACTCGCATAAATAACAAAGGGCAATGAATTAATTTATTTAACACACATGTAGCGGAGAAAGTTTTACATTACGTAAAACTGGTGTTTTGTCGACTTGAAATTGGAATTTAATCGGTATGATATAAGAATCAGAATCCTTTGACTGAATTTCTTAAATATATCCTTAAGCGAGGTATTCTTTTAGAACATTATTGTAACCTTCACTTATATTGTTATTTTTAAGTCTGCGTTCTAATAGCAATATCCTACGAAGTGCACCAGCATGCGAATTTCCCAACTCACGAGGGTTTCTGTTAAAGGGCAAAGCGATACAATAGTGACCCGAATGAATGCTTTTATAGAAGAAGTAAATATTCTTTCACATTCTTCCTCCTCTGAGGGATTAAAAATATTCGTCGCGAAATCTCTTCAAGTTTAAAAAAATTACGAAGCAATTAATCTAATAAATCTTCACTGCAAATTAAAAAAGAGCCATTTATTTTTCGCAAAGAATTATGTACCGTAGGATTGTTCGAAAAATTATTATTTTCGACAGCAAAAGATACTTCACCCATTAGTATGTATTCGAATACGGTTTCAATGAGTGCGCTGGCGGTGCAACTACTATATCACCTAAAAGCAAATATGGAAACAATTGAGCGCCAAACAATAAGTTAACTTCACTTGGTTCACTTCGTACAAATGAGAATCAGCTAGCGGAACATTGACTAAGTGTTGCGCTACGGAAGTATCAATGTTGTTTAAAGGTAACGTCTTAGTGATACAATCAACAATTAACGCGTTATATTGTATTTATATTGTTTATTTTTTGATTGTATTTGTATATTAACGTAGCCCATAACGGGACGCGACGCTAATCCAATACCCTTAATTGAAGAATTAGAAAGCGGAATAACATTCAAATTAAGTTGTTGACAGCACGCGATAGTTGTTATGTTATTTTACGAACCGTTGTCTTTAAGTGAACGCACGAGGACAATAATAACATTGCTATTGTTTACATAAACTTGCGCAGTAAAAATAAGCACGGTCGTAAATTGTGACTTATGTTTAGCTTGACTCACTGGCTTCAAACGATATCACAGAAGTAAAAGATTTAGATTCATTTCTTGGTTCGTCCTTAGAAAATTAAATATTTTCATTTTACGGCTGACTGACGCTATAAGAATTATTATCAAATGCAAAAACGTATGATGACGTTTGTTACAAGTTTTACAATTATGTAACGATTTACAATTGTGAATAGTATGCATTAAACTAAGGCAATTAACACATCCATTATTTTTCTTAATAAATTCAAACCTGTCCTTTGCGGACATTTATCTAAATAAAGAACTCGTATTTAAATAAAGGTGGTAATTTTCCTTACATAGGACACACTTGCCTTTACTATTGGAATGGACAATATTGCGCGATATGAAGGCATTGTGTACTTGTTGTTTCGGTTGCGAGCGAGATGTGATCGTTTATAAAAATTTTAGATTGGAATCGAATGAAATTAGCGAAACTATCATATGTACGTATATCTTCTTTGCGCGATTCTATCTGAAAAGTGTTAATAACGCTAAAAGGAAATTTCTTTAATGCAATATGTAGAAACATAAAATCTGCCAGGTTATAAAATTTTAAGTTTTTTAATGCGCTAACAGCTGACACATATATCTAAAAAACTAGTAAAAGTACTAGCGGAAGCAGTTCCCAACGTTTTAAAATTTAACTGATCGAAGTATGTTGACGCTAAGGTACGCGTGTCCTCATAGCAGTCAACTAGCGAGTTCCAAAAAGGATAATTTTCGGGTTATGGTGACCAGCAAAAACATTAGAAGCGTTTCCAGTTACTTTGCCTAAAAGGTAATACAATTTGTTGTCATTGCTTAGCGAGTCGTTGTTATGCACGTTAGACTTAAAACTTATGCTGAATAAGGGCCATTGTCGAATGTCACCGTCAAACGATGCAATTACAATTGGCGGTTACCGAGATGGCGCGTGCGACACTTGTTTATCTTTTGAAGCGGGTTGTGATTCTGTGATTGCACAATGAAGTAATGCGTAAAATATACCAATACATTTCTTCGAAATCGGAAAGAATGCAGTAATCTATTTTAGCTATTGGATCAACAGTGATTAATAAACCGTTATAATTATCTGAAATAGTACTAAATTGATTTCTAATGTTTGAACACTGTTGAGAAATGTTTCTTTATTTTCGTTATTGTTAAGAGTTATACTTTATAATAAATATTCTTAATGTGTGTATATAAAGCGTCACGTTTAGCGATTAGAATAGTTAACTGATTAGCGTCAATTATAGAAATAGGTGCGTCTTCTTTAGGTGGCATCTTGAATATATACACAGACCACCGCGTACAAAGCGAAATGAAAATAAAATTAAGAATATTTAAAACTGCGTACAAAATTAGGCGTAAATGCGTAGGTATGCGTAAGCGTCAGAGCGTGGCGTCATTGGAGTAGATAAAACTACCTACAAGTTTATTGCGATATGACGCGAATGGCTAAATGATGCAATTATAAGGCGAGTGATTATTATAAATAGCGATTTAAAAATAATGCGTTTAGTACCTAAGCCTACCAAAGTAAGTACATGGATAGGTACTAACAATAGATGAATGCGGTGGCCGATAAGTTAGGCGAAATAATTAAAAAAATATTTATAAATTTAACCAACAATATTGAAATAACTTTGAAACAAGTATCTACATGCGCGTATATTATATGACCTCGTGGTCAGGTTATATGATATAACTATTGCCGTGATTAAAAGTTTTTGAAAATTACAAATATTGGTTAGGCAATCTACGATATTTAAGAAGGACTATACAGGATAGGTAACTGGTCTGTCCGGCTCGTATGGACCAAGTTTTATGGTTGCGCGGGCGCGTGGTCACTCAAGAATCAAAAATCGGTTCGCTAGGAGCGAAGCATCAAGGAAACCCATAAACAAAAAAAACATGCGCTCCGAATTGAGTACCTTCTTCTTCCTTCTTTTGGGCAGTGGGTCAAAAAGGGACAGCCTAAGCCTAAGTCCTTCTTTGACGTATTGCCTGTAATAATGTTGAAGTTTAAGAACGTATCTAATTTATGAAGAAGGAGTCACAATGTAATTATATTTACTTTATTATAATACAACAATCTGAAATTTCTGATGGAAGAAGCTTCTTAACAGAAATCTTTATTAAACTTTAAAAAAAACGAGCTTTAAATTGTAAAGGTAAGTTTTTGTGCAATAAATATTACAAAACATGCATATTTTATTACATTACTGCGTTGATGAAATATTATTTTTTTCTACAATTTTTTTTTTAATATTTACACATACCTCCACTGTCTTACATCTACTAAAAATATCTGATTTATTTCATTTTTCCTCTGCCGTAAGAGGCAATTTTCTTTTTAATGGGGTGCAGCGCTTTCACCAGGAAATAGAGTTTATTATAAAAATTTACGTCGATCCTTTGTTACTTCGTAGAAAATATTTGTTTATGTAAAATATTATTTCATATTTAATTTGAATATAATATCGTAATATCGTTTTGAAAATATTTTACAAAATGATCTCAACCGTTTTTACAGACCTTATTAATTGTGTACTATGATATATGATTTTTACCACTGAGTGTAAAATATAAAGTTATTGCTATGGCGTAATGATAATACCAAAAAGTCAACGGCAAGTTTAATTTATTAAATAAATAATAAAATGATATAATGTTTATTGCATAAAGTAATCGATTCAATTTAAAAATTCTGTATGTATTACATTATAAAACAAAACGCAATACATTAGTAAATGTTTTAATCTCTTATGTTTGGAAACTAAGGTTAACGTTTCTAAAATTATGTTAAAAACTCAAAGCATAAGAATATTATTACCTGTCGTTGGGAATACTAGCATTCGATGGATACACTTATGATGATATATGATGATGGATATATCATATAAAAACAGAAACACGTTATCTTTAATTTTATACATAAATAATAAATGAACGTTAAGAACGTATAAAGGTTTCAATAGCATACTGGCTGCATAGAATAGGTGATTTTCAAGTCTTTATTTTTCTATTGGGTGGTAAATGATCTTGCTATTGCTTACAGTTAGTTGCATAAAATTAGTTCGTGAAATTATCTTTTTTTTTTTTAATTTGTTATTTTATTTAAATACGCATAAATTAAAAAGTCTATGTTTGTATTGACATGAATCTTTATCTACGTCCTACTTTTATCATCATTATCGGCCTGTCAGTCCACTGTTGGACATAGACATTAGGGGATGCCTAGCTAAAATTTAATTAATAGCGACAAAATGTAGCCAAAACAATGTGGAGGAGTTTTGCAACGTAAATTTTTACGATTTATAAATTAAGAATATGATATATTTTTTACAATTACTACTTCATCACTTGTATTTGTCATCAATAAATATAATCATATAACTATTTCCCAATGCTATATTTCTCAGAAAAATAATTTGTTGCAAGTTTCTTTTGGTCTTGTGCCACAGAATTATAAATTGAATTCGTTCAGCTAAATATTATTATAATTAATATTCAGATGAATTAAGGGTACCAAACAATATCTAACACTACGTGTATATTTATTAAAAGTAAAGAGAAGTATTCTATGAGACAAATACATTGCTTCAAACTAAAATAAACGTAATGTTTACACATAATTGATTTGCCGAAAAAATAAAAACTACGTGCTAATATCCCAGACGGCGCTTTAAAAAAAAAGATGCCTTATAAATAATGCCGAGTGTGAGAAGCCACGATCCCAAAACAATGATCCCTTTGAATTGAAGTGTTGGCAAAGACTGGGTTTCAAAGCAATCAAACCAGTCGATACTGAATAAAGCGAATATAACGATGGTAGTTCAACTGTAAACATATTACACAAACAAACCTTAAACTTCTTCGGACTTCTTCATTGTCATTGCGTCAGCACTGGTGACAGACATCGGAAATTGATGCCAGACTTGAAAAAAAAGGGCACCTACTAGATAGTCTAACGCGGTAACGATAGTTATGTACAGTAACATGCAGCAGGTTACTTACACTTCTTATAACCACATTTAGTTCAAGATCCCCGTCAGCGAGGTAATAACGGAAAAGATGAAAACAGAAAAATAGCTGAGGAGAAATAGTCCGTAATAGTTCACTTTTTTTTTGACAGGATCTCGTGCTCCGCAGAGTACCTATTAGAACATACCGGATGTGGGCGGCCCATTGCCACAGGTGCGTCTCACCACGAAGTGTCTTAACTACAGCAAGGGCCCCGAGATGGGGAGCCTCGGCTTGTGACGTCACTTTCTGGTTTCCGTTAGGATGCTGAATCGAGAGCTACCCAGGATTCAGACACTATCTTTAGGATAATTTATGAGCTAGAAGAACTCTATCTAAACTTTACTACCACTTCTCAAAGCGTTGGCACTGGGAGAAAGAGCGGCGTAAGAAACTCCATCAACGCTTCTATCTCATTTGGTATTGAGCTTCGATGTCATATAGCAAAGGGTAAGTTTGACCTTTCCGATAGGGTCGATGTGAAAAATGTGTGTCTTGTCCTACACTCTGTAGGGTGTGTTTGACTACTGCTTGGGTGACGGTGTCAAATTCATGTATTTCACAAGAGGTAAGAAAGTCGCGGGCGGCGGTGGCAAATGCATTGGCTGCTTAATTAAATTCATCTATATCAAAGAGATGTAGTGATTTTAGCAATGACATATGTCTGCTGTGCGCTCGGAGTCGGTTCCGCTGCTGAATTTTGCTATGCGGGGCGTAAATGCTAAGCGTTGGAAGGACGGTGGGGGGGAGAAGGCGGTACCGTTGGGCGGGTTTTGTGGTCGCCTGGAAGAGTCTTCTCTGAGGTTTGCAGAAATTCTGCGTTTTGGAACCTTAGGGCAGCATAGGTTATATAGTTGGCCGTTAACTGCCGCAATCCTGGCCAAGATGCGACAGTTAATGCAGCAGGGGCTCAAAGTGGAAAGGACTTCGATTCCTCAGGCATTTAACGCAACGGGGGTGGGCAAAAAAATTCCGCGTAGCCCGACCATATAACTGGCAGTTGTGACACTGCGCTGGGAGTCCGTTGGAAAGCGGCCGCACGAAAGAGATACGCCTGATACCACAGAATTGTTCCACGTCATATATGCGCTTTCCTTCCTCGAAGCGATTTAGCGTAACCAGCAACATGCCATAAGGACGTTTGGTGCATGGGTGGTAGATTTGTTGTACCGAAAGGGCGGGAATATTTAGTTCTTTGATAGTGGTTGCTATCTCTGAGCAAGGGATCCTTAGGCAGTCCTTTGACTACTGTCCTAAGTACGCGCTCATCTAGGAGCGTGAATATGTGAAACTGGTGGTCCTTTTCTCGCAGGAAAAAAATCTCCTTACGATATTCATTGGGTGTGGCTAACTGTATTTTGATCCCCTGGTTGCTATCAGAGGCCTCAATTTTATATTATTCGATAGAGCCTAGCAAATCTCGACCCTTTTCTCGTTTTCGCGCACGTATATCGAAGGGAAATAGTTCTTATTTATACATTAAATACGTTCAATGTAATCGATATTACTTTCGGAGCTTGAAGTTATGAGCTCATGTTTAAAAAACCGGAAAACATGGGGTTGGTATTTCCTAGTCGGTTAAGACAATATAGGTCAATTAGTTAATTGTCTGTCACTACGAAACTTTACTTCGTTCTCTTATCGGCTTTGCTATCTATTTCAACCTTTTTCCTCTCTTGCAATATAATAGCGCAAAAATTAAAAAAAATTATAGGTTATTACATTTAGAAGTATACTGTATTTTATTTATGATGTAATAAAAACTGTCATTTGTGTATAAAAACAAATCTGCCATTGCGAACTATTACTATATATATTCTGACACTAGCTGCAAAAATATTTGTCCGTATAAAATCATGAGGCAGATGAAACCATTGGGCGAGGCTAACAGAAAAAAAATAATGCAATTATCATAATCATCAGCCTGTGTTAGTCCGCTGCTGTACATAGACCTCCCCTAATGTACGCTTTATACGTTAGTGGTTTTTGGATTGTATCCCACCGTGCTGATCCATAGCGAGTTGGTGGGTGGACTGACTTTTTACATGCCAAGTGAATGATATATTGTTATAATTAATATTAAAGTTCTTGTGTAGATACGCTAAGAATATAATTATACGTACCACTTTCATTGCATAAGACCGTATATCTTATGCAACAACACAAAAAGAAGAGGAAAAATCGAGTATTTGCTATTTGTTATGTCAGAATTGGTGTTAAAAAGCATGAGTATATTTGAGACATCATATAGTCAAGTTTATTTGGAAATACTTATCACGGTTGTCCCGTTTTTATGGTCAAACAAAAATGAAGTAATAGTAAGGCAAAAGTGATTTTAAATAAACAGGACAATAAAATTTAAAACAGTGCCAAAATTCTAGTGATCGTTATATAAGAGTGTCACGTAATAAATTGTAAGACTTTAGTGAAGGAGGAGGCATTTCTTGAAAAAGCTATTTTTAAAATGGACTTTAGAGGAATTGTATCTTGTAATGCGTTATACTGCGTATTCTTAAGGTCGCTCGTATTCATTAAAGACGTAATAAAGCCAAATGTCGGGGCAGTTTTAAGCAAATTTACATAGAAATATTCCGACAATAAATTACTTTCTCAACAAATAATTAAACTTTTAATAGTCACACTGCTGCTCATCAAAAATTTCACAACTTATAAATGATATTATGAGATGTTTTTTTCATGCAAATAAAACAAAGTATTAAAAATGCTATGTTCTATCAACATAAATTTGTATTAAAACATTAAAGGACTTTCTAGAATGTACATTATTACAATCTTGTACTTTCAAAAATAACCTATAAACATGAATAAAGAAAACAATTGCTCAAGGAATAACACTATAAATTATTATTGATAGCAAAGGGTTAACTCTAACGGAAAGTCGATTTATCGTTCTTACGAAGCTCAGAGCTTCAACCTTCTCTGCAAGTTAATAAGTCGTCATTCAATATAAAGAGAGAGGTAAATTTGATTCTGAAAAAAACTTAAGAAATAAAAATTGATAAAAATTTATACTTATTTTAAAGGAAAATAATTAATTTCGCGAAATCAGTAAGTCTTTATTTGTTTCATAATTCCTAACGTGTTCCAAAATTTTATTTGATTTGATTACTAAATCCCGAAATTTATTATCTTTTTACGTTCATATTAGTATTTTTTTAATTTTGTCAGTGTTTCGTTACAAAAATTAATAAATACTTTGTGTAAAACGGAAACGGCCGCCACAGCAACATCCAAATTCCTGAAAAGGCAAGTTGGCATTAATATTTAAATTCTATTATAGTATCTTTGGACATGATTTAATAAAAGACTTTACGGATTTAATCGCATTTAATTTGGTTTACAATTTTCCCTACTATGTTCAGTATAACACTCGTTAATTGATTGTCCAAGACGCCATCACACGTTCGGAATACGACTCCTCTGAACTTAGAATTCCCGGCGAATAAAACTCAGCTAAATTTTATTTTTAGAAAAGTAACCGTCAATCTTTCATTAAGTTTATTGGATAGTAAATGACATTAGCTGCAATTTGTTAATAACATTAAAACACAAAATTTTCTTGAAATAAAATCAATAAATGTAGGTATTAAATTTCACTTTTTGTGAAACGCATTCTGCCAGTTGCAGTTGGTAATGCTCGAGAGTTGCCAAATCTTATTGGCTTAAAGTGTCAACATTATGCAAAAGTACAATGAAACTCGGAAGAAGAGACCGATTATTATCTGCTTAATTTGAAAACACAGATCTACAAAATGATGTTTGTCGCAAATTTACATACCCTGCCTATTCAGATTGCAGCGTAAGATAATACAAATTGATTTACCCCTCTGAGAGGCAGAATATAACGTCTCGTTTACTCTGGAATTGCAATGGTCACGATGCTCTTTGAAGCGAAAAATGGAAGAAGTATTGTGTGTTTACAAGTGACATTTGGTAGGAATAGGCACCGCCACAGTACTTCCATAGACAGACTCCTGTGAAATGGAGACCTATTTCCCAAAATTTCACAAAAATTTATGTCTATTTGCAGAGAATGAGTTACGGGTCACACATATACTCATATTCATTGATAATTATTCTTCACGCGTGTTGACAGTAAACTCCTTCTAAATGGTCAGACAGATTTTATTTTTTATTCAAGAATGTGTTCAAGTGGGTTCGAGGTTGGTTAAGATACATCATCAACAAATAAACGTCTGCGTTAATTAATCTTTTATTTGTCTTTGAGTTTAAACTTTATTTAATATGTTAATCGCTTGAAATATCAAGCAGGATAACGTCTTGTTAGGTCTGCTAGTGTTTTACAAATATAATATGGCTTGATATGGCTTCGCAAATTGTATATTCTGTTCTTATGATATATTTAACTGTGATATAATACTTTATTCAAAAAGTCTTACCTCAAAATAATTAACTTTGTAAATCATTGTCTAATGGTGTAAAAATACACAATGGAACATTACATTTTTACTTTTATTTTAGGGATTTAATGCATTTGCAATGAACGATTCAAAATAAATTACAAGTAAAATTTAAATAAGACAGACAAATTGGAAATCATGTACTACTGCATTCAAAGTAAAGCCTTATTAATTGATTTTGACAAACGCTTCTTGTAGGACTTCCGGAATACTTTACAATAATATTTGTATTTCCTATCTCTTTGTTCATCTGTATAAAGATGAATTCTTTAATTTAAATCTTATAAGAGAATTATGGAGCCATCCTTCAGAATAGCACCAGTGGCCGTATATGGTTTATATGCATCGTCAGTCTTACTCGGATTTAAAGAGGGGAAATTTTCCCCGACGAGTGCAGTTCGAACGAAAGTTCCAACTTTCAAATACTCTCTTTCTTATTGAAAAAGAAAATCATTTGTTATTAAACGTTTAAGTTAGTTTTCTTAATTTTTTTATCAAACAAAAGCAATGAAAACTGATTAAGGAAGTTTTTTTTTTGTGCAGGAAATGAATAAAGGCGTGATTTCATTAACTGTACATAGTGCGTATTTTTCTTCAACTATAATTGTGATGATACATCTCATTTAAAAATTTTAAAAGTATTTTATTATAACTGTACTGAAATCTTTAGCGATATTAACTGTGTCTCACCTAGTCAGCTCCCGAAAACTTAATTTCAGTTTAGAGCTACATTAATGGATTATGTGACTATTATGATGATTATTTTGCTTTACGTATTTAACGTAAAGCATAAACGTGTAAGTAACGGTATCCAAAGGATTTCTTAATGGTAAATATGGTCATAACATAAGTATTCACGAAGAAAATACGGCGTGTCAATGACAAAGCAACACCGATCGTTTTTCCATCTATTTTTATTTTGTTGCGTGTCTGCACTTGGCTACAACTGAAAATTGTATGAAAAGAGGAAGCTAGAGTAAATAAAAATTGCGCGTAAAAATAATTACACTTATAAAAATTCCATATTTATACGCAATAAAACGCAAATAAACTTAGCTCTGTAACGTATGCTATCCAAAGAATCAGACATTCCACTTTTATGAAATACATTTCAGCTGAGTTTAACTATAGTTAAATTGTAATACGTTTAGTACATTTGTCAGTCATTTCGACGTAGAATTCCATAAGATTATCTGATAATAAAGATGTTTTGATATTAAATAACATAAATTTGAGCTAGATTATACCCTGGTCTCAAGAATCCCTAGAAGGTGATTTACAAATATTAAAAATGTTTATTTGATCTCAATCATATTAAAACGTGAACAAAATTTTTAATATTTCCTGAGAATAATTTGATGCTATGTATAAATAAAGAAAACATATATAATTTAATCATTCTAGGAACAAACTAGAACAGCTATAAATAAATCTGTTGACGTTCATCATAGGTTTTAACTAATTCAAAAAATAACCAACAAATGTTGATGCGTTATTGAGTTATTATAATACAAAGATTTTTCAAAAGGTGTCAGGTGCTGAGTTTGTCGGTACATATCAATACATATTAAAAACGTGACAAAATTTTTAATATTTCCTGAGATAATTTGATGCGTATGTTATAAATAAAGAAAACATATATAATTTAATCATTCTAGGAACAAAACTAGAAAGTAAAAATAAATCTGTTGACGTTCAATGCATAGGTTTTAACAATTAAAAAAATAACCAACAAATGTTGATGCGTTAATGGTTATTATAATACAAACGATTTTTCAAAAGGTGTCGGGCTGCTGAGTTTGTCGTGGGTACTTCCAATACATATTAAAAACGTGACAAAATTTTTTAATATTTCCTGAGATAATTTGATGCGTATGTTATAAATAAAGAAAACATATATAATTTAATCATTCTAGGAACAAAACTAGGAAGTATAAATAAATCTGTTGACGTTCAATGATAGGATTTAATAATTAAAAAATAAGCAACAAATGTTGATGCGTTAATGGTTATTATAAAAAATTTTCAAAAGGTGTCGGCTATGAGTTGTCGTGGGTTATTCTCTGAATGTCTAGTGTTCGAGTAAATAGAAGAAGTTTTTTATTTTTACAAAAATAGCCTTCCCAAAAAACATAAAATTTTGTTCAAACAGATTTGTTCGATCCTGAATTGTTTTATCATCATCATCATCATCAGCCTGTGATAGTCCATGCTGGACATAGGCCTCCCCTAATACATCCCTATCCATTAGAGAGCTTTTCAGACCTGTATCCAGTATTAGGTAAAATCGATTTTTACCGCGCCATTTGTCCGACTCAATGACTTAACAAAAACATAAATCAAGTCATAAAAATATAACTGCGATTTAGACTTCACGCCACACCCAGGATGATGCAAACATTTTCTGTTGCTTCTTATTCAATTTGTTTGTTTTCCATAATCGATTAAATCTGTCAAGGATATCTCTGCCTTCATGCACCTACCTTATCGAGTCTTTATAGAAGACTGTTGGAACTCCACAATTTGCGATCTATACATAAATAAATAGCACCCAGCAGATTTAGATTTTTATAAATATGATTGTTTTTTATTTAATATACGATACACCTAATTAACTATAAAGAAAAAAATTATAAATAATATGTGTTACTATAATTGTGAATCTACATAACTATAAATGTGTAAATAATTGAGTGAAAAGATATCAAAAAAGATATTAAACTAAAAAATCTATATATATAAAAATCAATGCTATTCGTCAGTCTCGCTAAAACTCAAGAACGGCTGAACCGATTTGGCTAAGTTTTTGTTTTAATTATTTGTAGAAGTCCAGTGAAGGTTTAAAAGTTTAATAAAATTAATGTAAGTAATAACAAAATAAATTATTCTACCTACACATTTGTTCTCAAAAGGAGAAAAATAAACTTAATTTCAGTCAACTGCAGTTAGGAAATATATTGCAGTTGTTAATTATCTATCAAGTTTTTCTTTATTTATTGATAAATCGTATACAAAAATAGGTTTCAAAAATTTAGGTATTTTTTTTTATCGATTCTGGTAGTACGAACTCTGTCGAGTCAACTAGTTCTGAATAATTTTCAAAATTATATTATTAGCACATGAAAAAAAACATTTTAAATGAAAATAATGAGTTTTGTTGATTTTAATGTGTATTAATATTACTTTGACTTATAATGGTTCTCCTGGTTATTTAAGGTAAACTTCCCGTGAACACAATGATGTCATATCCGGACAATTCTGTACCTGATCTATCACAACATTAAAAAATAACTTTTTTAAACGCATTAAAACAATTATTTTCGTAAATTAATGCCAATTTTTTTAGTAAAACCAAATACTGTTATTTAATAAACACTTTAAAATTCAATTACATACACCAAACTCGAAAAATGTAAAGTTTTCTTCAGAAACAATGTAGCAAATAGATAAATTAAGGAAAATTCTAACCCAAAATTTTGAAACTAAAAAGAAATTGCAAGGAGCAGTTCCTCTTCATCCTTTTCTATAATACAATATAAATGTCTCCTAGTCTTTTGACTACAGAGGCCGACCTTAAGAGAGATCAGCCAACTGCGCATTAGATTTTATAGCTCATTGAAACGCAAAACCGACACGAACACAGGGAGATCGGGACGGACTTTTTATCCGATTCCTATCCGACGCACGGATTTCCATACTTTACAGGCATAGTCTTAACTAACCAGGAAACAACAATAAAAAGTTGTTGAGTCTCCGCAGGATTCAAACACGCGACGTTCGCTTTCAAAATCGCGAGCAATTACCACTAGGCTACGGATACAGTATTCGTTCCTAATTCAATACGATGACAGTAAAATCACAGGATAAGGAAATGTCTGCCCAGATTGGCATAACCTAACAAACGAACATCACAAAGTTGCCAATTCCTACAGGATCCGAAGACACGACCGAGTTTGTTAAAAGCGTGTCAATTCAACTGGATTGTGTTATACGGTTATGTACCGTACAGCTGTCTATATGATCTTATTACATGCCTCAATGACAAAAGATTTTTGTATAAAAAAATCTATTTAAAATTATAATTTAGTACTTAGTGACTTTCAATAGAGAATTTAATTTAAATATGAAATCCAGCTTTATCACATTTATTTGCTTAGGTTATACCAAAAAGATCATAAGGCAGATGTTAAAAGTTCCTCACTGGTTTTGTAACTGTTTTAATATAAGAAAAATCTAAATTTCAAAAAACGTATAGAAACTTTTTATGAAACGGTATTCTTTTTTTTTTACTGCTACGTTTTATTTGTTTTTTTTTTCGTTATCTTGTATTCTTATTAAAGTGGAATCAGATACGAAATGTTTCATATATTATGTCTTCTTCCGTACGTATGTCTAACAATATGTTTGCCGCCATTGTTGGGTTCTTTTGCATTCTATTTGTTTACAGATATATGCGATGCTTCTCAAGCGAATGTATCGAAGAAATTTATATTAAACATGAATTCAGTGCTTTTACTTTTAATATCAAGACCTTACTGACGTAGCTATTTTTAATATGTTACTTTATTATAAATTCCTATTTTATTATTTATTGATATTCAAAAGTAAGATCTACTCAATCATCAATACCCAGAAAATGATATTGGCACATTAAATTTATCACTTAGTCAGCTCAATTCTCTTTTACCGTATTACAGCATTATACGGTAAAAGAGAATTATTAACAAGAATACAGTATTGATCTGAGTTACGTATACGATTCCTTTTATTTTCATCAAGAATATAATAGTGATCTATACAATTAAGTAAAATTGGAGTATCTGTTTTTAACATCAAAATAACCGTTCTGCCTAATCTCTCGAATGGCTGGTCTGATTTTAACGAGACTTTCTCTAAAAGATAGATGACGTAACTAGAAGTAACTTAGTTACTTTAAAAAAAAAAAATAATAGTGTTTTTACAAATGCGAATATTGCAGACGAAGACACGAGTAACCGGTTGTCAAAACTTAATGGTGAATCATGAATCATGGTACTGGTACTATTTAAATTATTTTTTATTAAAAACAATCGAAGTTCTACAGTTAAATTGTAAAAGATGTAACATTTTTTATTAGAACAGACACACAAAAATAATTTGAAACTGAATTAGTTAAAGTTAACGCCAAATTAATTTTTACTTTTCTAGTACCTACTACAGTATTTTTTTGACTATTCAAATCGTTAAAAACACGTTGTCATTAAGCTGTCGGCCTTTTCGATTAAAGAAATGTAATGAATTGGATACTAAGAGATTTACCGTCCAATAAATTAGTACGATAAATAGTCCGAGCAATAATGCCTCGATATAAATTTTATGCAGTCTAACACAAAAAAGAAAGAAAAAAACATATTGATTAATAGACCAACAAAAGTGTATGGTGCTGTGACTGTTTTATTTTTAAAGTCATAGACAAACGACTTATTTGGACAAAAATGTTCTTATAGTGTTTTAAAAGTAAGTTTTTATCATGTTTTTGACGATCCGTTTGGCTTGGTGAATCTGACGCCAGGAGAAGTAGGTTCGATTCCAACACCGGGAAAAATATAGTGTTATGATTATAATGTTTTATCGTGTCTGGGTGTTTGCATCTATATTATATGTATATATTTACTAAAGAAAAGTAATTCTGTATAATATTTTATAATTATCAGTCATCTGGATTCCACAGTATGAACTTTGCTTAGTTTGAGACTAAAAGACGGTGTGTTAATCGTCCGAAAAAGTTATATTAAAGTTTTTCAACTTATATATATATTAATTGGGCTTAGGCATTAATGAAATGGAAAATGTATTTAAAAATTCTAATAATAGTTCTACTTCTTACCTTTTTGGAGTAATGTATTAAAAATACTCATTATTAAAAGCTTACCTCGAATGTCTGAAGAGTAAAGAAATAAGAGTGTTTAGTATATTTGGAATATATCAAGCTAGTTTATATTAAGGCACTGCGAGAAATTAGTAGTACCGCAAATCCTAACTTCGAATCTGCAAAGTTCTAAAGACTTTAACAAAACATAATAACGCAGTACACGTAATATGCTACAAGTTCATAAATGAAGTCATCATAATTATGGTTATAAAGTTCATAAATTAAGACGTAATTACTCTTTGCGAAGCAACGTATAACTTCCTTTTATTATGTGTACATTGTCTGGTTGTCATTAAGAGCACCTAATTTATAAATAAAAATATAATGAAAAGGAATTATATTAAAAATGGCTTATTGAACTAAAATTTAAACTAAGTAACAGCTTATATGTGCCCTTAATAAGCTTTTTATTTATTTAACCTTTTTGCAAGCTTAACGCTAATAGCATTTTTTTCAGTCAACCTTGGGGTGACTTAGAGACAAAAAGTAGGAAGGTGCATTAACATGTTGAAAAAAGTAAAAATAATATCGACAGACATAAATATCTTCTCGTATATCTTTTACCCTGGTATACAATATGTTAATAAAAAACCTTATGTTTTTCTCTGCCTCAATCTGACGCATAGATCATCTTACTTTTCAGACAATTGGGTGATCAGCCCAAATTGCGCTAACCAACTAGGAAACTACAATGAAAATTTGTTTAGTCCCCGCAGGATTTGAACCCACGACCTCCGGTTTCTAAAGCACACGCCCATACCACTAGGCTACGGAGGCAGTTCTTTAAATAGCGTGTAAAAATATTTTTGGGCACTTTTCTTAACAATAATTCTAATTCCAATTCCATATTTTCTACTCTATCAATCATTCTTTATTAAAAGAAAAGCATAAAATAGGTTTTACTTGGTTATAAGATTCTTTCTCTGATAGTAATTCATAACTGTACGTTTGTTTGTCAAGGTTACCGAATATACTTTTTATTTAACTGCAAGTTTTAAGTTAACAAAATTCAGTATTCCTTTGAATTTTTTTCTTAATTTGATATTTTTAACTAAGTCGTTGTGTAAAACTGACTGTTTAGTGCAGTTGATTGGTCACGAAGTTGGAATGGTGCGATGCAACGGAAATTTAAGAAATGTATGTAAGATAGACAAAAAGCATTTGAGAGGTTCACCACTGAAAACTGCCTGCGTTCAAAACCCGTGGAGGTTTGGGGGCTTTGTGTTACTTTTTTTTCTTGTTATTTAAAAAACGCGGGTTGATCATCTAATTTTCTGAAAAGCAAGACGATCCATGCTTTTGATGGACACATAAAAGTTGTTCCCAGTTTTTAAGACCGCCTTTAGCAGTTGTTAAAGGATGTCAGAGCCTTCATATTTATTGAAAGCAAATTTGATTACGATGACCGACTTCAAACAATGTATAACTATTTCGCGCAATATAAGCGGATAACATAATGCTCTTTGCATGAATTCTGCGTTCACTTACACTGAATTACCTTAAAGGAGCTTTGTAATTGCGTGACTGCTTTTATAACAATGTTTACAATAAACTACTAATCGCGAGTAATTTTTCAAATACAGATACAATGAAAATATACCGTAGAGTACTTCCTTCTTATGTGGAGTCGATAAGTGATAAAATACACATGTAAAGAATACAATAATACATTGTACTTACTATATTGTTAATGTACATTGTACTCGGATACAAATACATTGTTGATATTTCTATACGACTCTGATTATTTAAAAGATTTAGTATATAATGAAGTAATAAATTCAATTAATGGAAACGTGATTAATTTAACAGCAAGATGTTAATATCAGCACAGTAATTCACAGCTGGATAATGCAAGTAAGCGCTCTCAACTGCGACCCCACTAACATATGTATTCCTAATGCCAAACCTGATGATATTATATTACCTTCATAGTCGGTAATAGATTATGGTACAAAAGTTTAAGTAATCTTACAGGAGTTTATATATCTCCAAGATTCATAAGTAAAAGTAATACAATATTAGAATAAAATATTGTTAAATGAGATATTTTATACACCATATAACCGCCTCCTTAATGTAGTGATATAGGCCCTTGCTTTAAAATCGGAGGTCGTGATTTCGAATCCCGCTGGGAAACTACTTTGTGTTAACGTCGTTTTTTGGTTGATTAGGACAATTTGGGCCAATTGCTAATTGTTTAATTAGTAAGAGGATCCATGCGTCACATAGGCATGTTAAAGTTGGTCCACTTGCTTACTCGCTTTGGACCAGCGTGGTGGGATACGGTCAAAGAACCGCCTAATTAAGGGAGACCTATATCCAGCACATGTAGCACAGGCTATGTTGAAAATGATTGATTAATGAAAAGCACCCGCCGATTGTCTTTATTCCACATCCAGTCCAGTTTAGGTTCTTGAAGACGTCCTCCAAAGCATTTGAATTGGTCTCGTGTGACGACCCTGGAGTCAAGGCATTACCGGAGAAGGATCAGGAATAGGACCGACGTTTATTCTCATTAGACGCATGGATTATCTTACTTTATTGGCTATCAGCTTATTTACAGGGGACCGTCGGAGTGGGTACCACCGCGGTGCCTATTTCTACCGTAAAGCAGTAGAGAAAAAACACTACTGTATTCCGGTTTAAAGGGCACCGTAGCCTGGGTAACCGTAACCTACCTAGTACTGAATAAACGAGACTTAGCATCATGTCTCACGGTAGGCAGCGCGTTGGTGATACCAGTATTGCCAATATCTGTGGGCGTCGGTGACCACTTTCCATCAGGTGGCCCGACTGCTCGTCTGCCTGCGAAGGCAATAAAAAAAAGTCTTTTCAAGATTAGAGCTAAAGATCCCCATAACCCTTGGCAGTTATACCATACTGTAACACCGTACTGAAATTTTGAATATTGCTAAACTTACAGGATTATGTTTAATCCTGCAGCATAAAGCTTTTTTTATGGGAATTAGTTTCATAAGTAGATAATACCTATTTATGTAATTAATTGTCTTATTTATACGTATACTACATCTATACAAATAAATAAAATTAGATTGTCTGTAATATCAAAAAAAATCATTTTTTAATGATCACATTCTGTTACATATAACCGATGCATATAACAATTTTTTTTTCTACCTGTTTGTTCTGGATAATGACAAAAATGTCTGATTCAAACTGCTTTTTCTAGGTTTTTTTTTCTATATGTCAACGCGGACAAAGTCGCTCGAAACATTTAGTTTAATATAAAAAATAATAATACGACATAATTGTTCGAAACAGTCGCTTTGAAAGTTATTATTAATTTTAGCCAATAATTACAGAAAACAATCGCCTTTTGATACATGATTACGACTCCAATAATGTAACCGTAACATATATGATCCATGTTTTAATGCATTTTATGTTTATTAAATAAACCTTTGTCAAAACATATAAGAAAGAGCTCTTGACGTAATATTGTCTGCATATCACGTAACAACCCTACGGAAACAACGTACATCAAGAACCTAATCGAGTGTGCTGAATCATTCAATGACTACAATATATAGTGGTTTAATGGTGATATCGATGTCCGTGATCTAAACAAAATTTACTTTTAAAACGTATTTACTACGTTTGGTTTTATTTTTAATAACAAAGTTTTGATAAGGCACCGCGGTGGTATTGCCCTAGACGGCCACCTGTAAGAATGGGACGTACCACGTGCAAAAGTTATTTTCAAGGATGGTATTGTAATCGAAATGTAGTCAAGTTTAACGTACAGCAAGCTTTACGTTAAGCTTGAAAAACCAAGGTTCTGAAGTGCTATATTTAAAAAAAATTATTAACATTATGATCTGAATTATATCGATTAATATTGCTTGTGTTGTTAAAACCAGAAAAATCCTTGTATAAAAATGTTTATTTTAACAAAGAAGATTTTCTTACTCTTTTTTTATTTTGAAAGGTGTTCAAACTATATGAATTAAAATAAGCTTTTAAGAACCAAAACGTATTTGACTAAGTTCATATTAAAAAAATTGTAAGCTTAATAATTTAAAGATAGTTTCATTCAGTATTGTTATATGTTCATTTTGAAACGTTTTCCCAAAAAAACATGTATTAATGTTTTATAAATTTTGAAATAAACACATTACAGATACCGATAGCATTATGCTTGATTCAAAAGTTTGAAACTAAAGAACTTCTTTGTTATTTCAAAAGTTTCATGTGCAGGACACTGTTACTACTTATAGTCACAACGACAGTTATATTTCATGCTTTAAAATGAAACACGTTGAAGTTGGTGCCAAGCATTGTTAAGCCCTGACGTTTTGATACAAAGCAACATAAAAAAACGGATATATGATTGTGAAATCTTACTCAGAAAATTTATGACCGATAAAAAAAATAGTTGTGGGTTTTGACTTAACTATTCAGTTTTTGACAATCGGTGCTGTAGATTCCTTTGCTATTTTAGTAAAATAAATAAATATCGCACCTTAGTCCGCCTGTGATTAAGTAAATATATACAACAAAGGCGAAAAATCCATAAAAAAAGAAGAACTTAATAAATACTAGAATATATTTTTTCATCCTTGTTATATGCAAACCAGGTAAATTATGTACCTATTTAGTTATATAAAAATAAATATAATTGTTTAATTATGTTGGAAACTTATCGTAAGAGTGTTAACACTTTTATATAGTTTTGAAGGGCACCGTGGAAAATGTTATTAACTAAATGTCTACATGATTTCTTGTATATACGCGAATATTACATATGACTTAATAAAATACGGATTTTATCTCATTTTAATTAGTTTACAATTTTCCCAGAGTTTCAGACACTACAGGATCCATAGTAACAGGGCAGACTGAGGTAAAATCAATATCAAAATACGTTCTAAATATTTCATGTTATTAAATAACGTACTTTCAACATAAGAGAAAACCGTCGCATGCTGTTAGCGTATTCATAGCATTCCGTAAGTGCTCTTACAGCTTGGGTGTCACAATAGATAACATTGCATTTGATATATTTCGTACTGTTTTCGAACAAATAAACGTTTAATTTCCTGGTGAGGCAAATTTTTTCAAGTAAAATGGTAGTAAAGAGCAGGCGCATAAATTTTAAACTGAAACAGAAAAATATTAAGTTCAAGAGAGTTTATACAACTTAGCTAAATGTATATAAATGATTATAAACTCTCTCTCTCTTGAACTCCATGATTCTTCAATTCACACACTCACTTACAAATCCTTATTAAAATTTTAAAACATTATAGAATGGGTAAAAAAATGAAGTTATGGACAGAAAAATTTTAAATTTACGTAAAACTCAGTACACAGTTATTAAATAAAGACACGCGTGGTATTCATATATAGTTTAATTTTGGCTATAACAAAGTTCATCTAATTGTTTGTTATATCAAGATATAACAAACAATTTTAGGGATGATGATTTTTTTTTACATTAGGGATCAGCTTACTGAGCAGTAGATATTATAATGCCCATGGGTAATCGCAGACACAGATGCTGCCGATACCTTAATTTTCATTGAGGTGGTAGGTCCCCTTAGGTACCACCGCGGGGACTATTTTTACCGCAAAGCAGTAGTGTGAAAACACTGCAGTCTTCTAGTTTAAAGAGCACCGTAGCCAGCGTATTTACTGAGTAAACGAGACGTAACATTCTGTCTTACGGTAGGTAGTGCGTTGATATTACTCCCGGTATTGCCGACGTCTATGGTCATCGGCAACCACTTTCCATTAAGTGGCCCGACTGTTCGTGTGCCTTCGTATTGACTTAAAAAGAATGTCCGATGGGACGGATAACCAACACGAGCAAAGAGAGACCAGGCGCAGGGCCAACATTTTACATGCTCATCCCACCAATAGATCATGCAACTTTACAGACAATATGGTTATCAGCCTTCAATTCCCTGACTAAGTAATTACGTCCCCATTTGATTCGAACCGACATTTTTAGTTTCTTAATCAAGGTAAGAGCTTGTCTTACCACTAGGCTACGGATGTAGTTACATTTAATGAACTAAACAGTTCATTAAATGTAACTTACGTACCATCATAAAAAGTAGTTTATGGCTATTGAAGGAAACTAGGCACTATAAAAATATCCGTTTACACAATTAATCTTGATAAAAAAGGCCCCCACATTCTGTTCTCATCTATTAATATAAAATTCTAGTAAACCAAGTGCAGAAATTGCTGCGCGTACAATAGATGACATAACGACAATATAACATTAATTGTACACCAGCAATTGTGGTTAACCTAACTTTTATAATGCCTAATGAGTGTTTTTGTTATAGTGCTGGTTATATTGTTTAACAGTGGGGTTTAAATCATCAATATATAGCAATATTTCAGTCTTAATATACTAATGTAATGTGAAAAATGTGATTGTTTTTATATTTATTTGTGTATTATGTACATAGAATCAAAAAATAAGTTTTCATATATTAATTATATTGCCACAGACATCCTAAGACAGACCAGTATTTTTTGTCAAACAATTAAACTGATACTGGCCTTTCTTAGTAGCGAAGAGTATTCAAGAATATAAATAAGGTTGCATATGTCTATAAATACACATTTAGTTTCATGTTTCTATTTTTCACAACAATTATTTCTCAAAAATAGGTAGCCTATGTCGGTTTTTGGAATTTATTCCACATATGAACTCAAATTTCATTACAATTTATTCAAGGGTTTTGGTTAAGACAAACAGACAGAGTTACATTCTAATTTATAACATTACTATGAAAGTATAGATACTATGGATTAGCACTTCAAGTTAAAAACGTGTATAGGACCAATAAAAATGATTATTTGGTAAGCAGAAAAATTAGTAACAGTAGATTATCAGTAGATTATTCAGTAACAAGCTGATAAGTCCAATGCAATCAGGTTTGAGACCCGGTCACAGTGAGTGGCGAAATCAAGGCGAGCATGGAAGCTACCATGGTTACTGTTTTGGTTCTTATTGATTTCACGAACGCTTTTAATGCCGTCAGTCATGACATCCTTCTCGCCATCCTCTCCCATTTAATGGTCCCGAATGAAGTGCTTGTATGGTTTTTCTCGTATCTTCAAGGGCGCCAGCTATCAGTTAATGTTGATGAATCTTCGTCACGTTGGCTAAAACTTGTATCTGGTGCACCCCAAGGCGGAATACTTTCTCCATTCTTATTTTCTTTGTTTATTAATTTTATCCTTTATGACTTTCAATGTGCGTATCACCTTTACGCCGATGACTAACAATTACATGCTCAACAACCTTCTGACAAACTTTCAGAAGCAATCTTAATGTTAAACCAAGACTTCACTTCGGTTAAAAGGTGGTGTGATAAATTCGGTTTGGCTGTAAATCCTTCCAAATGTCAAGCTATCTTGGTTGGAATTCCGCGTACTTTGAGCAAACTCGATATTGCCACGCTTCACTCCAATCACATCACATCACATCATCAGCCTTTGTTAGTCCACTGCTGGACATAGGCCTCCCCTAATACACCCTATCCATTAGGGGTTTGGACCGTAACCACCACGCTGGTCCAGTGCGGGTTGGTGGGTGGACCGACTTTTACATGCCCATCCGACGCATGGATCATCTTACTTTTCAGACAATTGGGTGATCGGCCCAAATTGCCCTAACCAACTAGAAACAACAATGAAAATTTGTTGCGTCCCCGCAGGATTCGAACCCACGACCTCCGGTTTCTAAGCACACGCCTACCACTGAGCTACGAGGCGGTCCTTTCCTCCAATAACCTTTAATAATTGTCACATTCAACTCAGTCATGATGTAAAAAATCTAGGCCTGCATTTTGACTCAACGCTCATTTGGAATGCACAAATCGCTTACGTAGTAAAAATGTCACTGGTGTCCTAAGCTGCTTGTACCGCTTAAAACATTTTTTGTCTCCTCAGACAAAAACCATGCTCGTACAGACTTTGATCTTCCCGCTAATCGACTATGGTGACGTGTGCTATTATGACCTGAATGCAGATCAACTCATCAAACTTGATAGAATTCTGAACAACTGCATTCAATTCGTTTTTAATTTGCGTAAATTTGACCACGTTTCTATATACCGTTCTCAACTTTTGTAGTTACCTATTCGCCAACGTCGGTCGTTGAGAGTACTATCCACTCTTTATTCTTTCCTTAATTCATCTACCACACCGTATTATATAAATCCCTATTTTCATTCGTATTTATGTGAAGTCAGCAACAAAGAACTTCGCTCGACGCACAATCTTCTCCTTTAATACCCTTTTCATCGTTCTGACTTCATGCATTCCTCTTTCTATATTCAGTGCATTCTTTTGCGGAATTCGCTACCTATCGAAATCAGGATGGCCAAAAGTTTCATGACTTTAAAAGAATAGTCAAAGAGTTTCTTCTAAAAACTTGTCGTCGGAACAGTAAATTTGTCAATTATTTATGTATTTTCGTTTTTAACTAATTGTATACATACATGTATTACCTTGTATATATATATATATATATATATCTGTATTTACTTATGACTATGTATATTTGTGTGTCAGTATATAGTATATTTGCTACAGTCAAGTGACCTTTCTGTATACAATCAATTTATGCACCTCCCCACTTTTAATCTCTGCATCAACCCAAGGTTGACTGGTAGAAAGTCTGCCTTTGTACTATTTGTGCAAGAAGAATAAATAAATAAATAGTTGATTTTCGATCATAAATTATAATAGTCTACTCTTAAACTAGTTTTTTTAAATAGTTTTAAAGAGATAATGATTTTAAGAATAAAATTTATCTAGTCATTTGCAACAATAACAGTAGAAGTTATCAAAGATATCGGTTTTTAAATATAACAGCCTCCGTTTTCTAGCGGTATTGGCCCTTGCATTATAAACCGGAGATCGTTGGTTCGAAACCCGCGGGGAAAAAACTTTGTGATATCGTTGTTTTCTGGTTGGTTACGACAATTTGGACCGATCTCAAGTTGTCTGAAAAGTAGGATGATCCATGCGCCGGCTGGGCATGTAAAGTCAGTCCACCCAGGATACGGTCCAAAAGCAGCCTAAAAGAGAAGGCGTTAGCATTGGCGGGGGCCTATATCCAGCTGGACTAACACAAGCTGTTGATGATGAGTAATATGATGATTTATATAGTTTAATGTGTCCAAATAGTAACACGATGTGCTCATTCATTGAAGGAATGCAATCCGAAAAGTGTCAAACGCAGTGTGTGTTACAATAACACTTGAGTCTGGAGAGCATTTGTTATTGTATCCTTACAGCCCTTAATATGAATTCAATTAAAAGTTAAATAAACTTTGTAGAATTAAAAAGGTAATAAAAAATATCAATCAAAGTCAGGCACAAAAAACCAATCCAAAACGAAAGAATAAATATCAGAATTGAAATAATTTGCTGCACCAGTCTTCAGTTCAGCACTATTTTGGCCATAATCAACGCTACCAGCTTTGATTACAGCCATTTAGCTAAGAGTTTTATATAAAAAATTTTTTACATATATTTTTTCATGTTTGACATTATGAATTCGTACCTTAATACAATTTATTTTTTTTTAATAAGAAAACGTAAATTTGTAAGCACAGAATATTAATATATACTTTTTTTAAATAGTATTGTGTTAAAGCGTTTAAATTTTAATAACAGTTATAAATCTATCCCAGCTGCATACAAAACTGATGCAAATCTGACATGTGAACAAATGTTCGCTTGTAGATAAAAAAAATATTTATTATTCGGTGAACTCATATTTATTCACTGCACATCGAATAGTAGTTTTTCATTGGCTTTTTCATTTGTGTATATTTTTTCCATCCATCTGCTAAATGGCATATTTCTTGACGCCTTTTATGATTTGAAATCGAAATGGTCTTACTTCACAGCGCAGTATTCTTTGTGATTGATGCAGGAGGGAAGTAATATAAATGGTCAGAAAAATTTGCTTTTGTGTTACCTTGACTTTTTATGATTATAACGTTGATAATCTTTAGTATTACTATATGAGTTTTAAAGATTTTTTTACCACAACTGTACAGTAAAGTAAAAACCAAGTTCAAAAAATGTAAAGAGCCGTT
The DNA here is from genome assembly GCA_029286875.1 of Lamproptera curius. Lineage (NCBI taxonomy): Eukaryota > Metazoa > Arthropoda > Insecta > Lepidoptera > Papilionidae > Lamproptera > Lamproptera curius. The sequence continues at coordinate 65,819 of JAGSMT010000052.1, forward strand.
AGCTAGAGCAAGAAAGAAAAAATAAAGGGTCTAAATACTACACTTTTATTTTTTCACATTCCTAGTAAAATCAATTAGCTACTTTATACAAGTGGTAGGTTCCTTGTTTATAGGGAGCCATCTGGGGTATTGTGCAGCAGTAGTGTGAAAACACTACTGAGTTTCAGTTTGCAGGGCACCGTAGACAGCGTATTTCTGGGTAAACGAGACTTAACATCTAATGTCTTACGGTAGGCAGCGAGTTGGTCATACTCTCTGTATTACTGATGTTCATGGATGTCGTTTATCACTTTCCGACAGGTGGCTCGACTAATCGTTTGCCTTCTATTGCAACATTTAAAAAATCTTTCATTTCAATATCATATACGTTTGACTTTTCTCATATACAGACACAGTCATATTTTGAGACACTCCTGTTGATTTAAAAAGTTGGTTATGTTCTGGTCCAAATATCAAACACATATATGTCTTATATTTGGAGTATATAACTATATAATAATTTATATCTTTCACCTGCGAATTAGATCAAAGCTCCATCGATCGTCAGTAAGTCACGTAAAATATGCCTAAGGCCATGTTAATTTTTACTTAGTGTCGGCTATGATATCACTTGGATCATTTGTCTATTTTTTTAAAAAAATTCAATGAAAGAAGAATATTTATATTAAAACAAACAGTTTGCTTGCAGTTCTGTCTTGAAAGCTTCTTTACTTTTTGGAGGATTATATTATTTATTATACTTAGATTATATACTCTCTTACATTGGACAAACAAAAAGACCAGTAAAAACCAGAGTAAAAGAACATTTAGCTGATGTTAAGCACGGACGCTATAATAAACCTGCAATTTGCGACCATGTTCTAGACAAGCCCAATCATTATATTAGATTTTATGAACCAAAAATACTGGCTAATGAATATCGATTTATACCATTATGGAAGCATTAGAAATTAAAAAATATCCAAATTTTAATGAAGAGGATGGTTGGTTTTTGTCACCTTCCTGGGATCCAATAATTTCAAAAATTAAACGCAGAGTATAAAAACTACAAAACCGAAGGACAACATAAATACTTTTTGTCAAACCAACATTAAAAATTAAGAAAACGAAAGATATGTCAATTTTTAAATAAAAACTCTGACGGTTATTCGAAAACATAGAGATACAGACATATACCAACTTAGTCTGCCCGTGATCATAGATGCTGGAAAGAATCCGAAACTTCGGGAATATACATATTTAAGTAACGCGAAAAATCCGTAAATTTGTGGATTTGATATCTTTGCAATACTTATTTACCAAACCTAACTAGTGTCAATTCCATTATTCATGAATAGCTGAACGCCGTTTCTTTTACGTCCATGATTCGAGTTATGTCAGGGCAAAAACTACGTGCAACCATTACCGCAATTACAAAAGAGTCCAAGATAGTCTCAAACAAGCTTAAGGTTCTGTATCGATATGATTTAGCGATGTCGTAAGTCATTAATTATTAGACCTAATCTATATTTTAACATAAGTGTCTTATCGGAAATTTCAAGTTAACTATGCTATTTATAGTATAGTTAACTTTATAAAATAGTTAACTTTAGAAGTCCAAAAATAAATTTTGTTAACTGCGGTAACATGCTGATCGAAATTGCGTTGCGAGAGCTTGTATCAATTAATTTCTGATCGGATTACTTTGTACTGAGAATAGCTTTACTATGTGTTACGTATATTTTTTATAATATATGTAATAATTGTCGTATTTAATTGTATACTAGAGTAAATAAACCATTTCATTAATAATAACTTGCCTTTTCCGGTTGGCGACCAATAAAATAACAATAACCTAATTGTACTGGTTAAACCGGTGGTAGGTACCTTGTTTACAGGTGACCGTCTTGGTGGGTACTACCGCGGTGCCTATTTCTACCGCAAAGCAAAATAAAAGAATAAATATATTTAAGTAACGCGAAAAATCCGTAAATAGGTGGATTTGATATTTATAATAATCGCGTAAATAAAAGAAATCATTATTTTTTATTACAAAAAAAAAATTCTCACAATAATGAATACGTTGACAGCGAATACTCACACGATTTTAAAGTCGGTGTAAGCAAAAGTTCCCATTTAGTTCAAGCTTTGCCGCCTGGTATAACTTCGAGAAAGCTAAGTAATAAATATTTTAGATCTAATTTTCTTTACTTTTTTGACAGCTGAACGTTTAAGGGTATTTTGTTGTAAAAACGTAAATATTATCCTTATTACGTTATGTTCTTCAAGGGATCATTATTACATTTTCATAGATTTAACTATTTACACTAAATAAATACAAGTACTTCACAAATACAACTTTCCGAATTGTAAACTAACATTGCTAAAAAAATAATTTTTTTTGATAAATATTAATTAAATCCATGCCAAAATTTTCGATATGACGAGAATAATTCCTATATAATATATACTGGAAATTAAATTTAAATCTGTCTGTTTCCGTCTGTTCGCAAAAGGATAAAAAGGAGTTAACCGCTTGTTTTACAATTTTTCCTGCATTTAATAGAGCAAACGAAACGAAATGCGAACTGCGAGTGTTTATTTTTAATAAAAAGAAAGGTTTAGTTCTTTAAATTATTGTGTATCTGTTTGTAACGTTAAAATAACAATTTTATATATCACTATTGTGATATATCTCACTAATCCCTGTAACTGAGTGCTACATTTTTTCAAACGAATGAATAAATATATGATCGATATTGCGAATTATCGTACAATTGGTAAAGTCGATTTAAGCAGCCTTCCTCAATAATATATAGCAATGTTAATATAACCATCAGTAAAAATGTCAAAAACTTAGGTTTGTTATACGATTGTTACTCTAAACTGAAGAGATCAAGAAGCCAGCGTTAGTCAACGGGTTACAAATGTGCTGCGTTGTCTCTATAGGCTGAAAAATTATTTACCAACTAAGATAAAAGTAACGCTTGTGCAGGCCCTAATTTTTCCATTAATTGACTATGGTGACGTGTGTTACTTTGACCTGAATGCAATTTTCTTACATTTCTCTTTTTTTGTGCAATAATTTTGAACGGTTCGAATGGTCAACAAATTTGAAGTCACTCAGCGAGCTATGAAGAGGGCTAAAAAATAGAAACAAAACATTTTATACATTTTATTTATAAACTGGAGGTCATGGGTTCGAATCCCGTAGGGCAAGAACTCTGTGTTATCGTTGTTTTCTGGTTGGTTAGGAAAATTTGGGCCGATCACCCAATTGTATAAAAAGTAAGATGGTCCATGCGTCGGATGGGCATGTAAAAAGTCGGTCCACCCACCATCGCGCATTGAACAAGCGTGGTGAGATATGACCCAAAAAACCCCTCATAGAGAATGCACTAAATTGAGAATGCACTTAATCCTAATCCAAGCTGATGATGATGAAATGAAGAAAGATTAAAAAACACCAACTTTTAAAGTTACGTGATTCTGTTTAAGCCCAAATTTATAACACATGCGTTGATGTTGGTGTTAAATATTTAACAATCGTAAATTTTTAAGACAGCTCTACAAAAACGGCTCTATCAATACTAATTAATGAGGATTTTTTTGGATCCAGCACCATGATATATTGAATTACTCTTTCTTAATTTCACACACGAGTTATTTTAGTAAACTTTGTGCAAACGTATTAAAGCCGTATAATATACATGAGAACCATTGAAATATAAAGAAAAGATAGGATAGAGAAGATTATCAATTTTGACTTGTAAGTAATTAAAATTGGAAAAAATATGGGTTATTTAATAAACAATCAATAAATTAACATACAAAAAATCAAAAATCAGCCTTAAAAATTCCCTAGTATTTAATTTAATTCTCCAAGTTATCATTTATTTATATAAATTATGAATTGATTAACGTTACAAAAATAATGGAAAACGACAAATCATTGCGTATGTACGATAATTTTTCGCATCACTCATCACATCATCAGCCTTTGTTAGTCCACAGCTGGACATAGGCCTCTCCTAATATACCCCTATCCATTAAAGGGTTTGGACCGTATTCCACCACGCTGGTCCAATGCGGTTGGTGGGTGGACCGACTTTTTACATGCCCATCCGACGCAGGGATCATCTTACGATTCAGACAATTGTGTGACCGGCCCAAATAGCCCTAACCAACTAGGAAACAACAATGAAAATTTGTTGAGTCCCCGCAGGATTCGAACCCTCGACCTCCGGTTTCTAAAGCCCACGCACATATCACTAGGCCACGGAGGCAGTCCCAGGTATGTTATCGTTTCATAAAATGTGGACGCTTAAAAGATAAGATAAAATGTATAATTGTAAGACTATTCTCGGAGGTTTTCAAGTAATATTATATTTGATATCGATGTCAAAGCTCTTCTTATAATACTTTTTATTAAAAGAAAATATTGTGAAGCCAATTCATTCAAATCAGATCAATTCAAATTATTTGAACCCTTTTCATAGCAGCTTATTGGAATCTAATAAATCGGTGTATTGAAAAAAATCGGCGTTCTTATTAAAAACGTGGCAAAAAATGTTAAAATCAATAAAGGTTACAGTATTTTCGGTTAGAAAGACAAGTTATATAACTGTACGTTATATATTTCACAAAAAACTTTGTTTAAATTTAATTTGGTTTGTATAATAGATTACTAAATATTCAAGTCACCAATTCAATCTTTTATCTTCAGAATTTTCCTAGAAAAGTAAATTTTTGTGTATTTCTTTTGATGGTACTATATATTTCATTTACGATATTCATTCAGATATTTATTGACATAGGTTGATATATTAATTATGTTCTACATTAATTTCGTCACTTATAAATGATTTTTGAAGTTTTTTTAAGGCTCATTTATAATATACTATTTAAAAATACAACTTGATTCTTCAGTAAAGATAACTGAAAGATGTTGGCCACAGAGGCTTTTGAACCGAAAGACAGTTATGTTTACACAAAGAAAGATTTTCGGCTGAAATATTTTAAACGGTGTTTAATAAGGTATAAATTAACCGAAATCTCTTTTATATGGCCGCAGTTTCATTTTGCTGCGATTTCATCATCATCATCATCATCAGCCTGTGTTAGTCCATTGCTGAACATAGGCCTCCCCTAATGCATCCCTCACCATTAGGGGCTTCTTGGACATCTTCCCACCACATGGTAAATGCGGTTTGGTGTGGGTGGACCGACTTTTTACATGCCCATCCGACGCATGAATTATCTTACTTAAATTGGGTGACTGGCCCAAATTGTCCTAACCAGCTTAAAAAAATAATAAACTTAGAAAATCCATTGCAGAGTGTAAAGCAGTAGATGCTAGCATAATAAAAAAACTACTAGCAAAATTGTTTGTGATATACTTAAGGAACTTAATGCTGATAAGGCACTCGGTTATAGCGATATTAACGTGTCTGTTGTTAAAATTATAGGAAAAAAATATATTTCACTATAGCTTGTCTTATTAAAACAAGTGTTGAAAAATATATTTTTGCTTCATTGAAAAAGAACAGCTGCCTATCTTATTCCTAGATTAATTAATGAAATACCCCCCAACGTAATAAATAAAATTAAAGAATGCAATGTCAAGCCTGTTTTAAAGCAATATTTTATGAATAGCCTTTAAAATTACTTTTTAATTAATAGTTTTCTTCTCTTTTTCATTTTTTCTTAAACTATTTGTAATTTTTTTAATAATAGACTGAGGGTGATTATATTTTATTAGTTGTGTGATTTTTGTTTTCTCCACTTTTTTTGTATAAATGTTTTTTAACGTAAGAAAATCTTACTGTGAAACTTACACTCTACTGTACATAAAAAAATTTCTTGTATCCACTCGTTTTTAGCATTAGCACAAACCTTTGTGGTTTTTTATGCTATTTTATTAAACTCTTTGTAATCTATGTTTAAGTAATAATCAAATCAATCAATCAATCATCATCAGCCTGTGATAGTCCACTGCTGGACATAGGCCTCCCCTAATACACCCCTATACATTAGAGGGTTTTTGGTGGGTGGACCGACTTTTTACATGCCCATCCGACGCATGGATCATCTTACTTTTCAGGCAATTGGGTGATTAGCCCAAATTGCCCTAACCGACTAGGAAACAACAATGAAAATTTGTTGAGTCCCTGCAGGATTCGAACCCACGACCTCCGGTTTCTAAGCCACACGCCTATACTACTAGGCTACGGAGGCAGTAATAATAAATAAATAAATAATGAAAAGGAGTTAAAAGATATTTGTAATTTATATAAAAAGCACCAAAATCTACTACCTCAAGCGATTAAAATAAAAATTAACTGACAACTAATGACAATTGGCATCCGAGTATGAATAGTTGTCGGTAAATTTGAAGGCCCTGACATCCTATAACGGCTGCCAGACTTTTAATGCCAATCCAATGCATAAAACATCATCATAAACGTAAATGAAACTTTAAAATTGTTAATAATAATTAAATTTTTACCGGCTCTTATAATTTACTGTCGTACATTCGGAAATGCTACCAGAGAAAAGTAAAAAGACGTCGATGTGTCAACCAAAAAATAATACTTCTTATTCCTAGTTTGTACTAAAATTTCTCATTAAGTTATTACAATGATTAAATTTTTACATTAATTCAAACATTATATTTTGATAAATAAAACAAAAAGATATATCCTGTACACAATTGCGAAGCAAAAGCTTCTTTCTGCTATGAGACAATTTATTTTTGATCGGATTATTTTCAGCTTGGTCTCAGGAACGGCATTGTTTTATAAAATAAGAAAACTATCGGGAATCCACATTTCTTTAATCTTTATATGAAGTCTAAATAAACAATTATTTATCAAATGATAAATTTATTAGTGATGATATCAAGAAAATATTACATGTGGAAAATAGTACTTCCTACATCTTGTAATATTTTCTAAAATTTTAAAAACATATTTGTGCCTAAGGACATTTATCACTTACTACGACGGAGCATGGAGGCATATATCTTACTTCAGTAACTAAAACCTTAATAGTTGAACTTAATTACTGATGCCTAAACGATAGGGTAAGGGGAGCGCTTTTAAAATCCTCATCGATTTTTTTTATTGCAAACGCAGGCAGACGAGCAGTTGGGCCACCTGATGGAAAGTGATCGCAAACGCCCATAGACATTGGCCATACAGGTATTACCAACGCGCTGCCTACCGTAAGAAATAGGATGTTAAGTCTCGTTTACCCAGTAATTACGCTGGCTACGGTGCCCTGGAACACCGTGTGTTTTACACTACTGCTTTAGAATGAAATAGGCACCGTGGTGGTACTCACCCGGACGGTCCCTTGTAAAAGGGGACCTACCACCGGTAAATGCCTCGCAGTTCAAAAAATGCAATTAACGTTTGTGTTTGTAATAGGTAATCTTAACAAAGTATAATGAGCAAGATCAGTCAAGTGGACCCCCATTTACCACTTGATCATAAAAATTAATCTATATATATTTTTCATAAGTACTTATGATTGAAAAATGATCCCCCAATCGATTTTTAAAAATTTTAATTTTAACAACATTTTTTTTTACAATGAAAATTTTAAGCACTTTTAATTAAAAAATGGATTAAAAATCAACCGTAAGAGATAAATTCATGAAATTTTCAGCATCTATGGTCGAATGTCTATACTTTAGGAATATATATATTATGCTTCATTTCTTCTTTTACTTTATAATAAATTACATAAGGGTGAAGTGTAGCCTGATCATTGGACCAATGGTGTGATTGAATAGCATCTTGAACAAAAACGAATAATTTTCGGAAAAATTGAAACATACTACAAACTCTCCATCATCAACAGATTCTTTTTGATTGGAGAAATAAGAGGCTTGAGACTTAGTACAAAATCATGCTTTAACAGCTCGGACCATTTATTTCTCAAGTCAGCCAAAAATCATCACTTGAATACGTAGCTTAATAATTTACTGAATGACATAAAAAGTGAATACAGACCATAAAAGTTTTAATAATTTTTAATTGATTATTTATTTTTGAATTTACCCTGTTTGGTAAAAATATAATAATATTTTGTATAATTATTTTAAATTATCATTGATAAAAGCTTCAATGCAGTACGGACGCTCGGTACCGCGGCGCTTCCACAGCGCTCGGCCGCTGTCATAAATAAATTCATTTTGTTTAAACTAATAGCGAGCAGTGAAATTTTCTTCCGGAATCTTAAAACTTAAAATGAATAAAGCATGTGACCAATGAAAAAAAATGTATTTTTACCAAAGAAATGAGTTAAATTTTCATTTGTTAACTTAAAAGTTAGTTAACAATACGAAAATAAACAAATAATCTTAAGTCGTTAATATATTCTTAAAGTATAGGCATTCGACCATAGATGCTGAAAATTTCATGAATTTATCTCTTACGGTTGATTTTTAATCCATTTTTAATTAAAGTGCTTAAAATTTTCATTGTAAAAAAATGTTGTTAAAATTAAAATTTTAAAAATCGATTGGGGGATCATTTTTCAATCATAAGTACTTATGAAAATATATATAGATTAAATTTTTATGATCAAGTGGCAAATGGGGGTCCACTTGAGTGATCTTGCTCAATACAAAGTCGCATTTGCGGTCTGCCTCCCTTCCCCCCTTTAAATATTTAAAAAGAGTGATTCAAGAGGAAAGTTTATATGTACGAGGGTGGTATGAAAAATTTTAGACCTAACAATGATAAAATATTTTTTACTTACTTTTTTTATTTATTTTTTACATAGTCTCCTAGTAACTCTACACACTTCTCCGAGCGACGCTCCCATATCTGTTACCCGTCCAAATAGTAGTTGGCATTTTTCTCTGCAATATAACTGTTCACAAAGGTGATTGCCTCCTCTTTTTTTTTAATTTGACGAAAATCTTTGACCTCCGAGCGCAGTTTTTAGATGAGGGAACAAAAAGAAGTTGCTTGGGGCCAGATCTGGTAAGTAAGGCGGATGGTCAAGCAGTTGAAACTGTAACTCGTGGATTTTTGCCATGGCAACCGCTAAGGTGTGAGACGGGGCGTTGTCTTGGTGAAACAGGATTTTCATTTTCTGTAAATGTGGCCGTTTTACCGCAATTTGTACCTTCAGCTCGTCAAATAATGATGCGTAGTATGCTCCTGTAATGGTTTTTGCGTTTTGAAGATAATCGATAAAGATAACTCCTTGACTATCCCAAAAACAGTCGCCATCACTTTCCTAGCCGAAAGAACAGTTTTGCTTTTTTTGGAGCTGGTTCCCCATTTGCAGTCCACTTTTTGACTGTAGTTTTGTTTCGAGCGTATAATGGTGTATCCAAGTTTCATCTGCAGTAATTAATCAGCGGCAAACTCGGATTTATTGCGCCTAAACTGCGCTAACAGACCTTTGGAAATGTTCATTTGAACATGTTTTTGGTCTAATTTGAGCAAATGCGGCACCCAACGTGCGGACAGGTTTCTCATGTCTAAATCTTGATTTGATATGTGACAAACACGTTCTTTGTCATTTTTATAACCTCTGCTATCTCTCTCACTTTAATTCGGCGGTCGTTTAACACCATTTTGTGAACTTTAGCAATGTTATCGTCAGTAGTTGCAGTTTTTGGACGTCCCAAACATTCATCGTCTCCCAAGCTCTTACGGCCACGTTTAAATTCAGCTGCCCAAATTTTCACTGTGGTGAATGATGGTACAAAGTCCCCATACATTGATTCCATCTCATCTTTGATTTGCATAGGCGTATTGCCTTTCAGAAACAAAATTTTTATAACAGCTAGATACTCAATTTTTTCTATTTTCACAAAAACACTCACTTCTACTCACTCAATCGACTGTCAACTAAAAACTGCGCGTCCAAAATGGCCGAAACTTTGGTGAGTAACTGATAAAATATGCACGACTACATTCATTAGTTTTTATTAACGAGTGACGCTTATCTTTGAGTTGAGGTCGGAAACTTTCAGACCACCCTCGTATATCATCATGCATTGTAGGTAGGTTAGGCTTAGGTTTCCCGAACAGGTTCTCGCTTTGTTGTAGCGAGTGGGGCTCAGTACCTGCGACTTGGGTCAGCCTGCGGGAAGCTAAAGGAACCTGGCTGGCCTGAGGTGTAAGGCCGGCGTGGAGGAGGCTGCTCAAGCGGCTGCAGAAGCTCGCTTTGGATGCGCTCTTTGAGGGTGCGAGGACGAATTGCAGGAGGTAGGTGTGCCACCCTTCCTGTCCTTCGCAACCAAGGAGGGAAAGAGGAGCGTCGTAGATCGAGGCCGCTCTCCCTATCCTCCGCGACTCGGGGCCGCACCGCTGATGCGGTGTGGAGGGGCCGTGGGCCGCCGCTGGGCTGGGAGTATCGTCCCTGTGAGTTGGGGAACTCCTGGCTCCTGAGTGACTCGGGGAGTCTGTTACCTAACTACAGGGCCGGAGACGAAGGGCGCGCTAGTTCCGACGCGCCCAGAGGGAGGCAGATGGCCGCAGGCCGAGACGGAGCAGCTACAGCGGCTAGCGCTGGTGGTGGCAGAAGACTGCCAAGCGTTCCTGTGACCCCATCTCTAAGGCGCCAAGTAGGAACAACGTGGTGGTTTTAGTCGGTGCGAGTCCTGTAATCCATCTTTGCCCCTGCGAGGAGAAAAGCGTACGCATACCCGTCCTCGCGCGGCAAACGGGCCACGGTAAAAGAAGAGGTTAGGTTAGGTTTGTAGTATATCCGGTGTGGAGTTGTCAGATCTCCCATCCGGCGCGTCCCCAGGTTGCGGATAGGGGAACGCCCCCCAGATATGGGGGGTACCGGCTTCGGCCGGCGCGGACAGAAACTGACAGGGGTGCTGCGTCTCTGCTCCGTTAAAGGGTGGAGATGTGGCGAGGAGCAGTTGCTCCCAGAGGTGAGCCTGTTGTGGCGGGCTCAGACCTCGCTCCTGTACCCCTCTTTGTTAAGAGGAACACGGGATGCGAGCCAGTCACCCTGCGAGTGCGTCAGAGCCTCGCCGAGCGTGTGATGTATGAAAGAGCAAAGGTATGAAAGAGCAAAGGTATGAATGTGTGTGGGGAATTGGGCAGAGGTAAGTGCGAGATGTAGAATGGAAGTCCCGAGAGGACGGTGTGATTCGTCCAGGTATTGCACTCGGCTTTGCCGAACACCAGGCGATCTCGGCCTGTCGTGGGTGTCGTGGATCACGTCTCGCGGCCTGCGGCAGTGCTGAGGGTCCTGCCTTCATTGGCTGGACGGCGAGGAGACAACCTCTCAAAAACCGTTGATCTTGGCGTTGTGGTACGTGGCGTCGGGTGCTCGCAAGAGCGGCTGGAACGATACGCCAGCCATTAGCGGCCCACCCTGGGTGCTCTACCGCCCCTCAGGCGTATTTAGGGTTACCGGTGACCATGGTCCCTGGCCCGGTGGACTTTCTTAACCTCTTCTCGTGGATTTGATTATGGAAAACATAAAATCATGCAAAAGGGAGACAAAAAACACAAAAACGAGACATGGCGAAACTTTGGATTCCGATTCAAGTGCAGGGAGGCGCGGACCAGGTGAGGACCGGCTCTCGATGGTGAAGGCGCGGGTTTTCCTTCAAATTCCTATATAGGAAGCGCACTAGAGAAGACACGGCTGGTACTCAAAGCGAGTCTTCCAGCGAGGAGGACCAGCCGGCGCACAAGGTGGTAGCGGGAAGAAGAGGGGCGACCTGCATCTCCACTGATGCCCGAGATGAACGTGGGCGTTTTCTAAAACGCCAACCGCGACAGCTGCGAGATCGCGGTCGAATAGCGGCGGCCAGCAGGGACCCTACCACCGATCTGGTCCTGCTGGCAAAAACGAAGAAGCCCAAAGGCAGCAGAGCGTGCGGAAAAGGATCGCACGCTCGAGGAAATGGTAGAGGCCGCTCGGAGGGGCGAGAGGCCATAGATGAAAATGCCTTGACGGCGGAGGATGCAAGGAGATGGCGCTCAGAAATCTGAGCATCATCTCCCAGGTTGCCTACAAATCTGGCAACCTGAAGGGCACTTACGTACGTGCCCTTAAAGAGTGCTCCTCCGCCGTAAAACAGTTGGTGGATGTGATGAGCCGCTCCACCCAGTCGGCCGAGATCCGCAAATACTCGGCTGACAAAAGAGCTCTAGAAGCTCGGGTGGAGGCCCTCGAAGAGGAAGTGCGACGCCTCAGACCGCTGGAAAAGGAGAACCGGCAGTTGAAGGCCGCCGCTAAGGACGATGTCCACGTTGAGGGACTGCCTACGGATTTGGAACAAATCCTGAGGCGCCTCATCGTGGACATGGTGGGCCCAATGTTGCAGGCCCACCGCGATGATATAGCGGACCGCCTCCTGCCGGAGAAGCGGCTCCGTCCACCGCTGGCCGCCGATAAAAGGGTGGCCCAAACGTTTGCGGCAGTGGTGAGGCCAGCTGCTCCCCCTGCTGTCCCTGCTGCCCCTGCTGCCCCACTACGTGCAGCGCCGGTGGCCGCAGCGGCAAAAAGGACCGCGACGCCGAAGGATGGGCCCCCTGCAAGTCTTCCCCAAAAAGGGAAGGCCAAAAAGGGGAAGAAGAAGGGCCCCCGGACCAACCCAGGCCAGGGTGCGACCAGCGCTGGGCAAGCGGCAACAAAGTCGGCGGCACCAGAGCATCCCACGGATGGGTGGACTCTGGTGTCACGCCGTAAAACTGCCAAGCCTGGCGCTGGTCCTAAAGCGACGCAGCAAAAGAAGAGGATGCCAAAATTAAAGGCCCCTACCTCGTCGGCTGTAGTTATCAAGCTGCAGCCGGGCGCAGCAGAAAAAGGGGTCACTTATTCTGGCATCCTCCAGGATGCAAAGAAAAAGTACAACTTGAAGGACATCGGAATTGATGGCCTCCGGTTCCGCCATGCGGCAACGGGGGCCCGAATCCTCGAAGTTCCGGGGGCCGCCAGCGGCGAAAAGGCCAACCAATTGGCAGAAAAGCTTCGCCAATTGGTTGGTCCTGAGGTGGCAACAATATCCAGGCCCGAAAAGTGCGCGGATCTTCGCATCTCGGGCCTGGATGATTCTGTGGAAAAGACGGAGGTGGCTGAGGCGGTAGCGCAAAAAGGCAGCTGCCCGGTCACCTCCGTAAAAGTCGGAGAAATCCGCCAAGACCGCACGGGTCTTGGTGGAGTAGTGGTGCGCTGCCCAGTGGCAGCCACCAAAAAAATTATCGATGGTGGGCGCCTCCTGATCGGGTGGTGTTCAGTGCAGGTGAAACTGCTTGCGGCGCGCCCGATGCGCTGCTTCCACTGCCTCGAAATCGGGCACGTAGCGGAGCAGTGCCATACGGGCGTCGACCGCAGCAGTGCCTGCTACGCTGGCCAGCTGGGCCACCAGAGCAGAGGCTGCGAGGCCGCGCTGCACTGCATCCTGTGCGCCGCGGCTAACAAACCGGCTGGCCACAAGTTGGGGAGTGTGGCCTGCACCACCAAACCGACAGGAGCGGGAGGAGCAAGGAGGCCTGGGCTTGAAGCCAGGTGCCCAAGCCCAGTGCTTCGGCTGAGGGGACTCAAATGGCCATCGAATAAAGATGGCACGCTGAGCATCCTGCAGACAAATCTGAACCATTGCGCCAGAGCTCAGGACCTCTTGTTTCAGAGCATGGCGCAGTGGTCGATTCAGGTGGCCGTAGTGTCGGAACCGTATTACGTTCCCCCCGGCAATAACTGGGCGGGACCTGTCCGACACTGCGGCAGTGGTCTGCGGACTGCTGCGGTCCCTCAACCGAGGACGTGAAGAAAGGTCCAGGCTTCGTCGAGAGCTCTGTTGGGAGAAATTGTAGTCGTTTCAGCGTACTTTTCTCCCAACAGATCTCTCGCCGACTTCGAGGGCTACCTAGACCGACTGGGGTCACTGATCCGTTCTTACGGACCCTTCCCTGTGCTGGTCGCGGGGGATCTCAACGCCAAATCACCGGCTTGGGGTTCACCTGCGGCAGACGCGCGGGGAAGAACACTGGAGGAGTGGCTCCTGGAGGTCGGGCTGTCGGTCTTAAACAGGGGTTCGGTAAACACGTGTGTTCGAGCCCAGGGCGGGTCGATCGTTGATGTATCGTTCGCTAGCCCGCCTGGCTCGCCGAATGACAGGGCTGGAAGGTGTTGACGGGCGTCGAGACCCTGTCGGATCATCGATACATCCGATTCAGGGTCTCGCGCCTCCTGACACCTATCGGCCTGGCGGACCTCGAGGACGACGGCCCCAGGTGGCGCCTCAGGAACCTGGACCGAGAGCTGCTGAAGGAGGCGGCAATAGTGCAGTGCGTGGGTTTCTGCGCCCGATATGGTCGATGTGGAGGGAGGCACAATGGCTCCGGGACGCAATGTCGCAAGTGTGCGACGCGTCGATGTCGCAATACGTCTCCCTCCAAACGCCGGGTGTACTGGTGGAATCCGAAATCGCCGCGATGCGTTGAGCTTGCATCGCGGCGCGCGCACAGTCACCCGTTGTCGGAGTCGACGGCGCAGAGACCCGCCCTGAGGCCGAATTGCTCGCCTCTTTCAGCAGCAAAAGATGGCTCTCAAAGGGGAATAGCCGAGGCGATCGCCGCGGCTAGGGAGGATTGTTGGCGGCGCTAGACGGTGATCCGTGGGGCGGCCTATAAAATGGTAATGAACAGGTTTCGTCCTGGCCCCCACTCACCGAGATCTAGCGCCGCAGATGATAGCGGCGATCGCTGAGGCTTTATTCCAGCGAGAGGCACATGGCACCTTCGATGGTCCCAATGGCACGGATGAGGTCGACCCAGTCCGAGCGCGAAGTCGCCGGAGAATTCGGTGCAGCCCTTCTTAAAATGAGGCAATCGCACCGCCCCGGGTCCGATGGCATTCGGGACGCGCGCTGAGCGCTGGCCTAGGACGCCCTGGAGCCAGAGTGAGACGATGTTCCTGCCTGTCTGGCTCAAGCCTTAATACCACAGAGGTGGAAGACAGGCAGACTCGTCCTCATCCAAAGGAGGGGCGTCCTGCGGACTCGCCCTCCGCCTACAGGCCGATCGTGCTGTTGGACGATGTGGAAAACTCTTTGAGAGAATCGTGCGGCCGCATCGTCCAGCACCTGGAGACGTCGGTCCAAATCTGGCGGAGTGGCAGTATGGCTTCCGCAAGGGCCGGTCGACCGTCCACGCGGTGCTGCGGGTCAGGTCCTGACGCAGGATGCAGTGTCCGGGTGAGGTGTTTTGGCGGTGTCACTCGACATCGCCAACGCATTTAACACCCTGCCCTGGGCCTGCCAAAGGAGGCGCTCCGATACCACGGTGCCTCCCTACCCTGCAAAGGGTGATTAGGGCCTAACTGTCACATCGACGTGTCGAGTTCCCGTGCCGAGATGGGCTCCGGACCATCGAGGTGTCGTGTGAGTTCCACAGGGGTCGGTGCTGGGACCGCTTCTAGTGGAACGTTGGCTTTGATTGGGTGCTACGTGGCGGCAAGCATCGAGGGTGTCGACGTCACTTGTTACGCGGACGACACCTCGTCACCGCCCGTGGCACCAATTTCGCGGGCTGCGATTCTCGCCACTGCCGGGGTCGCTCAGTTATTGGGCGCATCCGGCGGCTAGGACCAAGGTGGCGCTCGAAAATCCGAGGCCCTCTTCTTACGGGCCTCGGAACGCGCCACCGCCGACGCCCACATAGTCGTTTGCGGCGTCCGCGTCGACGTCAAGCCGACGATGAAGTATCTCGGTCTGTCCTAGACCGCCGATGAAGTTTTGCGCCATTTTGAGCGCCTCGCGCCCTAGAGTGGCGAGAGCAGCGGCAGCTCTCGGCAGACTGCTCCCCAATACCGGAGGACCCAGCAGCTCCTGTCGCCGCCTGTACGCCGGGGTCGTTAGGTCCATGGTCCTGTACGGGGCACCCGTGTGGGCCGACACCCTCCAAAAGGAGAGTACTGCGGTATTAAAGAGAACCCAGAGGGTGTTGGCGATCCGGGCCGTACGGGGCTACCGGACCATCTCCGGCGAGGCGGCGTGCCTGATGGCTGGCTCCTTGCCCTGGGACCTAGATCGCAAATCCTCGCGTCGACTTTCTCTGGCGCGAGAGGGAGGTCTCGGGCTGCAGGCCAGCCCGGAAGAAATAAGGGCGCAGAGAAGAATTGCGCCCTTGCAATACAGGAGTGGGAGCTGCGCTGGAGCACCCCAGCGCCGGCCGTCAAACCATAGAAGCCATACGCCCTGTTCTAAAGTGGTGGCTAGAAAGGGACACGGCTCCCCTAACATTCCGCGGACATGGCTGTTTAGGGAGGTACCTGTGCCGCGTGGCCGGTAGGAGCCTGCGGAGGAGTGCCACCACTGTGGCGTATGTGCCGAAGAGACGGCCAAACACGCCCTGGAAGAGTGCCCAGCCTAGGTCGAGCAACGCCGAGGCTGCGTGCAGTGTCAGTGGGCACGACCTTCGCTTCCCTGCCGTGGTGCGCAGGATGTTAGAGAGCGAAAGGTCGTGGGCGCCGTCCTTGCGTTTTGCGAGGACGTGATGGCCTGAAGAAGCCGCAGAAAGTGACAGGAGGCCTTGAGCGCCCTGGTTATCCGCAGAAGAAGACCAGGGCGCCGAAAGTGGCGTAGCGCGCGCAACCTCCCCTGACATGAGCCCTGGGCGGCCGGCAGAGGTGCCGCCGCCCAGAGAAGGGTCTCACGAGGGAGCGCCGTGCTGTTTGTTCCAGCATGGCGCCTAAAGCGACGTTCCGGTGTCCCAACACACCGGCGAGAAGAGGCCGAAAGAGGCAGGGCCACGTCGCGCCGGGGTCGCCGAAGACTGTCATCAGCGCGCGGCCCGGCTCAGCGACACGAGAAAGGAACAACCATTGCTTTTAGTGGGTATACCGGTGCTCCATCTTGGTCGGGGAGCCCCCATATCCCCTGCTGCTCCCTCACTTTGACGACGGGGAATCCGTAAGGTGGATTTTTCTTACGGGAAAAAAAAAAATGGTTTGTAGTATATATTACCCATAATTTAAATAAATATTTCGAAAGGTACCAAGATATCAGCATTGCACCAGTGCAAAGCAGGGACCGAGTGCAACTATCACAATATTAACTCATAACTTAATAATCAAGAATATAAAAGATACGTGTACGCTATTATGGGAAGTCTTCGGGTAATAATATATTTGATATAGATGACAAAGCTCTCCTTTTTTATTTTGTAAAAATATTGTGAAGCCTTAGTCATTTGAAATTATGCGAACCATTTTCACAGCAGCTTATTGGAATCTAATAAATCAGTGAATTGAAAAAGATTTGACGTTTATACTAAAAGTGAAGGCAAGAAGATGTTGATATCACTTAGGGTTGTGGTTGCTTCGGTTAAAAACACGAATAAAATAGCTGGTTTGTAATTTGGTTTCTATAATAAACTACTAAACATTCAAACCACTAAATCAAAGTTATATCTGCCGATTTTTCTTACAAAAGTAAATTTTTGGATATTTCTTTTGATGTCATTCCAAGTCGCTAAAAATTGTATGTACGAGATTCTATGACAAACAATGTCATATTATTTGCTTATGCCTACCTACATTTAGTGTATATCATATATATTTAGAGTAAGACTTTTTCTGGCACCGAACAATATTTCCGATAAAATTCTACAAAATTATCTTTTCATGTTCTACATTATTTTAGAACAATCTGCTTTATTTAAAAAAGGCTTATGTTGATTTAAAGATAACTATTAGGATACGCTGGCTATGCCGCCCTTTGGACCGGAAAAAAGTAATGTTTACACGCATCAGATTTGCGGCAGAAATATTCATTTATTTATTGTTTTTGCATAAAAAAGCACAAAGACTTAATGCCATAAGCATTCTCTGTTAGTCAACCTTGGGGTGGTGCAAAAATTAAAAATCAGTTTATTTTGTATAAAAATACATACATAACATAAACAAAAATATATGCTTCTACAAAAATACGCATACTTATATATGTAAAGTTATATAAATATAAGTACAATCATATATAAATATATACATATATATACACACAAATAAAAATATATATAATAATAATAAAAAAATTACGTTAATAAATTAATGACGATTTCATTGGTATTTAGGTAATTTTTTAAATAGATAATCTTTAACTTTTTCTTAAAAGTGATGAAACTATTGGCCATCCTGATTTCAAGAGGCAGCGAATTCCATAAAAGAACAGACTGGATAAAAAGGAGGAATGGGTGAAGTCAGAAATAACCTTAGCAGGGTAATAACCCATATGATTCCTTGTTCAAACTTCTAAAATGATTCAAGCGTCGGATGAGCTATTAAATATCCGACGCCAGTTGACAAGATCATCTTTGGCAGTCTTTTTAGGAAGTCAGTGCCTTTAAATTTACTGACAACTAATTTATCCTTCGAATGCCGTTTACCCTTTGAGTTGTGGCGTTGAGATGCCAAACGCTCTGCGTAAAAACATTCGTTTCTAATCCATTCAGATAAATCTGAATGGATTAGAAACCGACACAATGATTACTGTGTGAATCGGCTAGGTAAAAGAGAGGTCCCTATACTAAATTCGAGAATTATATACTTTTAAATATAATCATAAATCAAGATCATTTTATGTGACCGGCGTTTTATTATATTGCTGATTAATAGAACCGTAACGGATACAAACAACCAAAATAATACGCGATTGCCAAATTACAAAAAATAATTCTACTGAATTCCGTTTTAATGAGGTATTCTATAAACGGCTTAACTCGCGTGAAATCAGTATTGGTGTCCACTCGTTTCTGACCTAAATAGTATATTCCTATATGGTTTTCAGTTTAACAGTGAGTTGTTCTTCAAGGAATGAAAACGGTACTAAAAAGTTAAGGTAAAGAGGTAGAAAATAATATAAAATACGTATAGAATTACTTTGAATAATTTTTATTTTTACACATTTTGACAATTCCAGTAATCTTAATTAAAATAATGATTGGTTCTGCGTTAAATATTAGAAGCCTGTTAACTTTCTTTACTTTTCTGTACGCGTATTCATTCAAGTTTCGTCAGCCAATTTGATTCGACTAGCTAGCTCGAGTGACAGCGATACGTTTGATTCTATTTAAGGACCAGAAGCTACGATGCGGTTCGAAGGACCATGTGCGTAATCCGGCTCGGACAACGTGGTTATGAAGCCGGATTGGAATGCGATAAAAGAAGGATAAATACATCGTCTGATGGCGGCACAGCTGCAGGCGTCTTCGTTGATACGGTTGGGGTTCGCGGCAAACTTAAAACTATTAGAACGGAGCGTTGGCCATTCGCGTCGCGTGACTTTAAAATATGATGCGCTGCGTAGGAACTCCGAAGGCAATTGTCGACAGCGGTGGCGCTGGCCGTCGACCACGTCACGAAGTATTCTTTTTTTACCCTCCTTTATTCGCAAGATGAGGAAAAATTAAAGGAAAAAGGAGGGCAGGCGAAAGGAGCGCTATAGTAAGAAAGGGAGGAAAGATTATTGCGTAACCAATTTGCGGCTGTGTTAGGCGACATAGAAATGCGCGCGAACACAAATAATTTAAAAAATTGGAACAATGAGGAGCTAATATCTATCATTTAATATATCATATATCTATTATCGAACGTAAAAAACGAATGAACAAAATTGGAGCACTAGGAACAGAGCAACGAAGTAACATAATTAAAAAAAAATACAAACGCTCTGATTTGAGAACCTCCTTCTTTTAAAAAGTCGGTCAAAACGATTAGATTTATTGGAAACCCACAACGAAGTCGAACATAATGTCAATCTTCTCTTTGTAATTATCTAGTACTCCTCCAAGCAGAAAATATGCGAATTTGGATTTGTTAGTAGTTTCAGAAATATGTAAGTGATAAATATTTCAATGTTAAACAAGAGCCCAAATAATATTAAATAAATTGTACCGCTTAAAGTACTCTTCAATATTGTAAGCGTCATATACACATTCTTAATTTAAACTGAACTACATATCAGGTCAATTAACGTTCAACAACAAAGTTCTTGATTTTTTTAACTTTTGTTTAATAATATGCAAATTTATCATTCCATACATTTTTACCCGAATTCCAAGCATATTCTGAATTTTCTTTATGTGAAGAAAAATTCAACCCTCGTCATAAAGCGACTCCCTTATTTGCATATTAAAATTCATGACATGGATCTGGCCACCCAGACTAGACATCCGCTAAAAGGGTATGTACTTGAATTTATATTAAATAAATACTCTACCCAAATAAATAGTTAAATAATACTGTGATTAATTAAATATAATTTAAATATATTTTTTTAGGCGAATAGTACAGATAATTGAATGAAAGTTTTTTAACCTATTATAAGGTGTTGTTTTAAATTTTAACTTCCGACGTTTCCATGAACTTTCCGGCGGCCGTGGTCATGGATTCAGGCCTGGATCACATCATTGCGGTAAAGTTTTCATTATGTTTAGTACATTGTGTTTATGTGATGACATTAAAATACGATATTTAATGTATGCATGCATTGTTGCCACACATTAAGATTTGAGATTATTTTTACGGAGAGAGATAAGGAGCAGGACCGACTTTTTTAATGCCTATTCGATATATGAATCATCTTACCTTACAGGCAACCGAGTGATCAGCTCGCACTGCCGTAACCAAATAGGAAACAACATTGAATAGTTGTTGCGTCCCGCAGGATAAAAACCCACGACCTCCAGTTTCTAAAGCGCAAGCCATATATAAGCCAAAATATCACTAGGCTGCGGAGCCAGCTGAGGTTAGGTCTATTCTGATGGATCTTCCAATCATAGATTTCCATTTTTATATACATGCAATGGTGAATTTTTTTTTCAAAAGTAAGTAACCATAAAAATGATATATTGAAGCCTTATCAGTCAATAAATTGTTGTGGGATCAGGATTTATACGAATCAACCTAAAATAAAATAACGTAATTAAATCTAGGTGAAACGTATATTTGCACATATTTGTCATCCTATCTCTAAAGCTCTGTAATGTGATATTGTAATAGTAGAGACCAACCCACATTTTAACAAACTGAATTGCTATAAAAATAACTATGCGCATGTGACGTTACTTCAGTCCCATTTATGAGAGTAACCGCAACATGCAGATTACTTCGTCATGTGGGTAAGCAATATAGTGCAAAGTAGCTACTGCTACACCCTAGCGAATATTGCTTTTTCAAATTGAATGTAAATGACTTGACAGATTACTATATTTGAAACAAAGGTTACTAAATCGTGTTATCCACGAGGTCCTTTTTCAGTTTTATGTATTATTGGTAAAAGTCGTAAACCGCCTTCGGAGTCTGATGGTATTGGCCCTTGCTTTATAAACGGAAGGTCGTGGGTTCGAATCCCGCAGAGAAACAACTTTGTGTTATCGTTGTTTTCTGATTGGTTAGAACAATTTCGGCCGATCACTCAGTACTAACACCATTATCATCGTAACTTAAAATAACATATAAAAACTTGACCTTACAACTTAACTTACGTTATTTTAAGTAACGATGATGATTGTGTTAGTACTAACGTTTTAATGCCAACCCATCTTAATTACCAATTGTTTTATATGTACATAATTACATAACATAATTAATATGATCGGAGTATATATGACAATATTAACTTTTATGTAATAGGAAAATTAACAAGTAATCGCGAGTATACCCTGAACAGAAGCTATTTTTTTAAGTGATCTAAGCGTATTGTCATTTAAATTGAAAAGATCATGTATTGTTTTCACTTAATGTATAATTTTTTTACACAAACGGAAATACGACGTAATAATTATATCGTCGCTGAACCTTAAAATGAAACGATTAATCTTTCATTGATTGAGTTAAACCCTCTTACTTCATTAGAGCTACAGACTTAAAACGTATTTTAAAGAGAATTAAAATATACATGATACAATTTAAATGTAAAAACTGTTCTCATTTAATTTCAAATAAATGTAGGATTTTTATTCTTATTTCAAGATCACTCGAATAATTTGTGTTACAACTGTATACGAGGAGGTAAAGGATGGTTTTTTAAAGAAAAAAATTGTTTCAAAATATAAAGTAAGCCTTTTTTGTGTCATATCGGGATGACTCGCTTGACGTAGTGGTTAGTGAATCTGACTGTTGCGCCAAAGGTTGCAGGTTCAATTCCCACCCCGGGAACATATTGTGTGATGAAATGTTTTTCTCGTGTATGGATGTTTGAATGTTTGTCATATGCATTTATTTCCAAAAAAGTTAATTCAAGTCTATGTGTGTAATATCTGTCACTTGTCTTATACTAACAAAGTTTGGGATTAGAATATTGTGTTATTCGTCCAAAATACTTTTTTCAACATAACATATTTTTAAATTTGTTTCATTACCACCTAAGCCACTGCTGGACGCAGCCCTGCTCCAAGAGGTCCGATTCTGCGCCACGTTCTTCCATCGACTACTTGCACATTTGCAAGTGCTGTGACCAGTCCGTTCCGAGCTTCCGCGCGGTACGGACCTCTCTCGTGCGCTCCCGCATGACTCCGACAATATCGCATACGCGCTTCATAGTTAGTTGGCGTGACAGTGTCGCCGCGTCAGTTTTATATAGTGTAGTGTAGTGAGTGCTGCAGGCAGGTTCGCTTTCTGTAGTAGATACATACACCACAAAAGCCCACGTGGCATTTAGCTTGTAAATTAATCTTGTGCTTGCTGCATTAGGTGGCAGCTAGGTACACCTAGCGCTCCAAGCGCATACACCTGTTGTTCTATTAGGCATACACCTCCCACTCAGGTGGGAGGGACTAGTTAGCTCAACATCATGAAAAACTATGATCCCGCCCTATATCGTGACGACATCGACGCGTACTTCCGCGAGAACGATCCCGATGGTTGGGCAGAGACTCCATGCCGGTTTTCGTCGCGCTTATTCGACGCAAGCCGCGTACGCCGGTTCGCCAGCCGGACCGAGAAAGTTGAACGCGTCGTCGCCCTCAGCGACACCTACCGGACCGTAGCCGGTCGTAACGCCTGCCCGTGCAATTACCTGTCAGCGCAGTCAGAGCTGAAGATGAACCAAAGCCCGCGGAAATGGAAGTCGAACCTGCCGCTCCCAGAGCGCCGCTATGGACGCTGAAACGAGGCCGATAGGGACTCGGACGGTTTCACTACCGTCCGTTTCGTAAGAAGGGCGAAACGCCCTGCAGTGAGAGCGACCCGCGAATGCGTAAATTCACCGCGCCTGTCCCCTACGACACCGGCGAAAAGCTCAGCGCGAGCCTGCAAGCCACCCCGACACCTCGAGGTTTTCATGGCTGAACGTAAGGCAAGGCTCCACCCCAGTCGTGATTCACGACAAGGCACTGACCGTGTTCTTGCCTGGCTATCGAAATAAAATCCAAATTTAGGTCGGCTATACACGCATAGGCATCCGGTCAACGTTGAGACCTCAGGACGATTTTCGCGACCTTACTAAACACCTTTGCGAAAACAAATCGCCTTTCATACCTTCGCGTTGCCGGAGGACCGCCTCCCAGAGATAGTTTAGGGGTTCCCAAAGAACTCGATTTAGACGAAAGGTCAACGCGGACCTCAAAAACAGGGTTACCCTCGTCCATAGGTGCGCCGTATGCACCATCCTAGGTTTAAATTTGAAATGGACCTTCTTGTGGTCGAGTTAGATCTTTCCCCGAGGAAAATCCATATTCAATATTAAATCAATTTGTAAATTGACGGCCTGCGGGTCGAAACTCCCGCAAGACAGGACTAGTTGCGCAGTGTCATAACTGCAACATTTCGGCACACTACGCGTACCTTATGCTGCGCGCGTTGCGTAAAGTGCGCCGGTCAGCACAGCACTCCGAGTGCCCGACCAAGGACTCTATCGAGCCGCCCGCGTGCGAAATTGCGAAAACGTAGGTCATCCGGCTGTTATAGGGGTTGCGTTAGGCACCCAAAAGACAAACGCGGCATCTGCCGCGCGTTCCGTGAATTCGCTGACAGGCCAAGCTTTATTCCTGCACTGCGCCGGCAGTTGGCTGGAAAAGCCCGTTCTATAAGAAAGCCGCCGCCATCCTCGATCGCTCGGGGCAATAAATATAAGGGAACCGACCAGGTGGGCTCCACAATTCGTCGCAATAAATCACACCTGCGCCGCGCCCGCCGTACCGCGTCTCTACCTGAGTCCGTCTCGCTGAACGCATCCACAAAGGGCCCGGTAATTGTTGAGACCGCCGCCCGACGAAGTATTTGCAAAATACTTAATTCGCTCAGCAGTTAGTATGTCCAAGTTGACGATTTGGACTATAAAATGCATCTAGCAATCGCCCATGGAGAAACTCAAAGTCTTGTTCGCTCACGGCGAAATCTTAGACCGCTTCAGTAAATTCAAAACCCATCAAACCGAAACAGACACAAGTAAGTAGGTAAACCAAATTAAGATGGCTAACAGCATAGGTAGGTAAAACCGCGCTCTCTAGTCGTATCGTACTTTAACGCGAACGGCTTAAGAAGCAGCGATCCGAAATCCAAATACTTGCAGGATTATAGTATAGACATATTTCTAGTGCAAGAGACCTTTTAAAACCGTCAATAGCCAATCCTAGAATCAGTGGCTAACATTTTAGAAAACGATAGGTTGTTAGGACCGCTGGGTGGTCCTTATACTACAAAAGGTCACTCCATATCGCACTCATTAAAACACTACGTTAACTAACTTAGAGGGATGGCATGTCAGATCACTCACCGGCCATCAGGCCGCTTGACTTTTTCCGTGCACCGTCCCCATCTAAGAAGTTACTTAGATCCGACCTAGAGTTGCTTCTCGGCTTAGGTCCATCAACCAGTATCGCAGAGCGACTAAATAGCAACATCCGACTGGAATTGCATTACGCCAAACACAAATGGCAACAAATTGCTGGAACTGGAGGAACCACTCAATATAAACATAATAGCTCCAGGACCCCAACTAGATACTCAGACTCAGGCATAGGCGCTCCTAGCACTATAGACCTGCTATTAGTTAGAGACGTCTCGCTCGATGTCGTATCGATAGAGGCACTCTGTGAGTTAGACTCTGACCACTTGCCGGTGTTATTCAAATTGGGCCAAGGCGCCGGTGCAGTCCCTACGACCAAAACCGTACAAATTGGCATTGTCTTGAACGCAAACTCAAGGCTATGGACCCCAAAGTTGCTCTAACCTACGGAGGTTATTGATAGTGTAGACAAAGCGTATATTGCCATCGACAGTATCGAACGATATCTCATCAGCCATCGACGACTCCGAAAGGACGATCAGGTTTCAGGTGACCGCAACTTTGGCTTGCCGTTCAGTATTCGATGTCTGATAAGAGAGAAAAATACACTCAAGCGGGCGTTTATCGCTAACGTCCGAGTCAAACCGATTTCGCTTTGAGAAACTTCTGGCTAGAGGTCAGAGATGGATAGAGTTACATCGCAAAGGCTCATGGTTAGGTCTGACGGAAGACTTAGTGCCATCGCACACTGCCCTTTGGCAGTTGGCTCGACGTATGAAGTCGGATCCCTGCGACGCCATGCCGCCATTATCAAAGCCAACCGGGGCTTGTTAGCTTTCGATGACTCGAAAGGCCGAATGCTTAGCCGATACGCTAGAAGAGCAATGTACGCCATCTCGCGCACCGCCGACGCGCCCACCTATCGGAGGTGGACCGTCTAGTCGAACTAGGGCTGCCTTACCACCAGAGGGCGATAATTTCAAAGCCAGTGACCCGGAGGAGGTTCGCAAATTATAAGGATCTTAAACCCGGTCGGCACCTGGCCCAGACCGTATCTCAAATAGAACTCTAAATACTTGCCAGGCCCTATTGTCTGTGTATTGGTCAACATTTTCAATATTTTACTATCAACTTGTACTTTTCTGATGTCTGGAAAGAAGCCATCGTCATCGGTATTCCCAAGCCGAACAAACCTCTAACCTACCCACGAGTTATCGTCCAATTAGCTTGCTCAATTGCCTGGGCAAGCTATATGAACGCATAATTCTCTTCCGGTTGAAAGACACACCTTCTCCAATAACCTCATCCCAGACGAGCAATTCGGTTTTCGTCCGAAGCACTCGTGTCCGACCAAATTTATCCGCCTGACGGAATTCATTCTGAATGGCCTTCACCAACTTAAACCCCATATCACAGGCCGTCTTCTTCGATGTCGCAAAGGCATTTGGCAAAGTCTGGCACAACGGTTTGATTTACAAGCTATGCATTCTCAAAGTGCCGGACAGGCTGGTTCCATCATCCAAGCCTACTTGTCAAATCGCTCTTTCCGATATCGAGTCGAGCACCCTGTCCGCGAGCCATCCGCTCCAGCGGGCGTCCCTCAAGGATCGGTCCTATCACCTTTATTATTCGCGCTCTACACGAGCGACATTCCAAAAGCCGACGATGTTAATCTGGCACTTTTCGCCGATGACACCGCTCTCTATTGTTCGTCGCTAGACCGAACTATATTTTAAAAGCTCCAGAACGCGATCAATCGTTTAGGCGAATGGTTTCGTAAATGGAAATCGACGTCAATCCTGATAAAAGTGTAGCAATACACTTTCATCGGTCTAGATTACGTCGTGATTACACGATACCCGTCCTCACCAGGCGGTCAGATAAGGACGCGCGGGCCGATACCAGACACTAGGGCAACTAAAACTTACGCCAGCCGATCCCATGGGAAAGGAAGGCCAAATACCTAACGGACTTCGACTGCAAATGTCGTTCAAAAGTCATATTCAGGACGTTGGGAGAAAGGCTTTGTTCGTTTCGACTAGACTTCTATCACCTAACGAATTCTAACAGTAAATGTCGCTCAAATATAAACTTTATTGTACAAGGTATGCATACGACCAATCATGGCTTATGCATGCAAACCTTTGCTCACGCATCCTCCACACTCCTAAAGCAACTACAAGTAGTTCAAAACAAATTCATCCGCCGCGTCACTGGGGCGCAGTGGTAACGAAATGTAGACTTACACGGCGACTGCAATGTTGACGACACTCGCGAGCACTTTAAAAAGATAACCTCGCAAACACGTTGGTAAAGTAGTCACCACAGCAACCTCTGCTGGTAAAGCAGCAAGCATACAGCGCCGATCCAAAGCGTCTAGTCAAAGCGTAGACACGAAACGTTCTTCTCGACCGGACGAGGAAGGTCGTCGAGACTCCGGACCAACAGGTCTGACATCCAACCCATACACCACACAAGTAGGGATAGCACACACTCACCTGGGTTCGCCCTCGCTTACGAGCACAGCGACACACACACCGCGTATACTGATACCGCGTTCCAGGTCGGTTCTCACCGCCCCGCAATCGATTAATACAGTCGCCAGACCGTCGGCGTCCCGGTCCGTTAACCGATCGTCGACGATCGCTAGAGACATAACTAATGCTAACTCGCACCTTCTGTACTGTGTGTCTTCATTTTTAGCAAAAATGGGCCACCTGAGTTCGTGAGGACGGGAGCTTCTCGCGAACTCTGTGTTAGATGAAGCTTACTATAGACATGAGTCTGGAAGCATAACTTCAAGGATATTAAAAAAAAAAGTGCTGTGACAATACTGCTAACAGTTATTCAGATCGATTAGTCAATGTAGCATTTTGCAACTATATTCAAGCAATATTCAATTAAAAAAATATATATTTTTTATATTAAAATAAAGTTTCCCTATTAATATCATACAAGGGCTTAATATTATTTAACCTCGTTTTATTAATAACATCAAAATTCCATAATTTAACCGTAAAAAAAAATTGTTTTAGCATTATGCATTCAACGTATTCTGAAATAGAAAGAGCAAATATTGAAAGTTCTATTTGATTATTATCTTTGTATTGAAACGGTCTGATTTATCTGCTCTCAATTCACTGAGGCAGAAATGCGATATGTCTTCGCTTCTAACAAATTTGTTTTTACTGTCAAGGGAAACTTTGATTCATTCCCTTAGTCCCTTTTTGGTTGAAGTTTGAACGAAGTTTATTTGAGGCTTGAGGAGCATCGCGGGGATGCCAGGGTTTTCTGACCTTTCTAGGATTTTAATTGTGTTAAATACGACCTGAAGGAAACTATGCCACTGGTGTTAAAAAAGGCCCAATTTTATTTCACCCACTATTAACCAGAAAGTTACTAGGGTGAGTTCTCCTGGGGCGCAAAATGGATATCCCCAAAGGATCTATTATTGGACCTTTTTTTCCTTGTTTTAAAGATCTACCACATATAGTTAACGTAATAATGAGATAGTATGGGAGATCCCCTTTTGATTTTAAACGGACGTAATACATTGATTAATGAATGAAATAATACTTCTCCAAAAGGGCTTGGTTATTAATTTTATATAAACAAAAAAGACTAAATGTATTAAATTTATCCCCTAATGTAAAATTGGAATTTTCGGTCTTTGGAAAAGCTTGATCTTTTAACTTACGGTTTCTTAACAAAGACCTAAGTTGTTTGGGGGCCCCAATAAAAGGACAAATCCTTAGCCCCGGGCATATGCTGAAAGAGTGGAAAAAAACTGGGGAAAGGTTATATTAAGTTAATTCCAAGTATTTTTTGGCATTTACTGAGGGAACCGCAATAACACAATCTTTTCCTTCAAAAACCGAGCTATTCATGGGCTATAACCGGCCCGAATCACTCGAGTTGTTTACCAAATAAAAATAATGACCATTAGTTCTCAAACATTTTGAGAATTAATATAGTAAAAAAAATGAATTTTAAAGGCATTTATAAACATGACGTTAAATAGGAAAAATGTTTATTCTTACCTTTGGGGGTATTAACTTTTGGGAAATGTTTCCTTAAAAAACCCCAAAAACGTTAACATTTATCCATTAATAAATTTGAAAATTTTCCAATTGTCGTTAAAGGACAATGAAAAAGTTTTAAATGAAAACACACTGTTAATGGAATGCTTGCTCCAGGCTTTTTTCAATAATATCATATTTTATGCTTTTATTTGTTTGTTTATTGTTTCAATTAAATTGTATGACAAAAAAAAGTCCCGCTTAGATTCTTTCGCTGGTTCTTCCCGGTCCAAGCGTCCTTTTCCGAACCGGTGGTAGATTTTTGACTATCTATAAGTTAGTTTATCGCTCCTATGTGGAATAAAAATATTTGAATTTGAATTGATCTTTCACAAAGGACATGACGTTGTCACAGGTACTGAACTATATTTTCACGCGTATAACTTCTTAATTTAATTCAATTAAATTTAAATTTTTATTAGAAATCTAACTATTTGAATCAAATTATCTTTTCCCGTGAAAAACCATAAAAATCAACTTCTGTTTTATTAGACCTTTAAATAGCTTAGACTTTAAGAAGTTAACTCTATAATAAAATAGTTATAGAATGTAAAGATATTTATCTTAACTCTTCTCCCCATAAAATTATCCCCAATGATGTAAATCAGCTCTTGAATGATATTTGTAAGCACTAAAACTTACAACTTTCGCAAAAAATATTATTAAAAAACATAAACTAAAAATATAAAAACTTTTATTTTAAAGAATTTACTTAAATGTTTATTTGGTTTTAATTATATTTTACCATTTTTTCCAGATTTAAGACTACAGTTTTTTTCCAAGTGAGGCATCTGCCTTAAATCCAAAGGGTGAACTGATTCAAAGAAGTTTGTTTGCCAGTAAATTAAATGGAAACTTCCCAATCGGTGCCGAAGATGGGCAACCGAGACTGACTTTACATTCCATCCGACAATGATTCAGGAAAATTTTTCCAAAATTTGGTGATCGGGCCCATCTTGTCCTAAAAAACCAGAAAACCACGAAAGCTATTTTTTAGATATTCAAATGCCTTTCCCGGATTTATCCCCACTACCTTCGGTTTACAAAGTAGCCAATAGCCCAGGCCATGGAAGGTTCAAGTTTACAGTTCTGAAAAAACCAATATCCACTTTTATGCGAAAGGTTTAATTAAATAAATATGTTATAACTATATCAAAAGGCGATAAAACTTTCTACCAATGCCGCAGGGAAGGTCTTCCACAATTAATTTAACATTATCGTTTTTGTTTGCAAATGAATGTCTAAAAATTTATTTTTAAAAAAGTGAATAAGAAGTCTGACTATGGAATGAAATTTTTATTAATATAGCAAGATTTTTCTTATTTCGGCGTCATTAAACGTATTTTTTTATTTATTAGTAACTTGACTGCAAGAGGAATAAATACTTCAAACAAATATGTTTCTCATATAACTTTTATTGTAGATTAAGGTGACTAATAGTTTCAACTTCTTCATAAAACTTGAACTATGTTTAAAGTTCAGATCGCTAAACAAACCTTTGTTATAAAGACATTTTAACCTCAAGTTTATCCCCCGAAGTGTGAATCTATTATAAGAATAACCTAATTTCATTGAAATTTGTTGATTCTTTAGCAAAAAGAGGACAGAAACAAAGACGTTCATAGTCCTTTCTCTTTATGTATGGGATTTTTATTTTCCCTTATACAGATTTCCAACTTAACCTTTAATAAAATCATTTGTTTTAATCTGTTAAAGTAATCTAAAATTTTCCTTTTTCACAAATACATTAAGTTTAATTCAATAAAAGGAGTTCATGCATAAGCAATGATAAGTCTACAGGCACTTTCCCTAGCAGCTCAAGTTTAATGAAGCATGATAATCTGTTGAAATTAATGAATCGGAACGTGAACTAACCTAGTGAATATGCTCCAAAGTTTATTAGATAGATAAATTAAATTGTAAATTAATGCCAAACCTTTTGTCTTTATAGGTAAATCTATACAAATAAATAAAATTGAGGTTTTGGTTTAACGTCAAAATAGCCCTTTGTAATGATTTTTTGCAACAATGAAATCCTGGAATCAAATTTTGGCTTATCTACCTTGTTAATTTGTCATAATTAAATATATTCTTTAAGAGAATTAAAAAATTTAGAAAATTAAAACAAATGTTAACATTAAATTGCGTTGGGACCTTTTCGGTCCCCGCCCATTTCGTGAAAAATATTTTTGAACCTTTTCCTTAATTTACTTCCTAAGCTTTGTTAAACGGTCCGTAAATTAAACAAAACCAATTATGTTTTGGTCAAAAGTATAAAGTGAAAATAGTTTTAAAATTAATTTTCATTGAATAATCAATATTTCATTTTAATTAAAATAACTAAAATTTTATTATGTTATAGCTTGTTATACGATTAAGTTAAAAAACAGTTGTTTTTGCTTATGTTATTAAATGAAACCGTAGGAGACGATAAATTTAGTTATATTACTATTAGGTAGTGCTTTATTTTATGTTTACAGTATATTTTGTCTATATACAACGGAAAGTCTTGATATTATATATTTTATCAAACATTAATTAATTTAAATACTAACCGTTACTTTCAATACATTTTGAAAACCTAATTATGGCAAAAAAATAGAAATGATTTTCTTAGTCATTTGATGCACAAAATAAATTGAAAACAAAATAATTTAATTCTTCCACAATAGACTGCGAAGTAAATAAATCTTTTTGGGACAATGCGCTTTACAAAAAATCCCAGAAACGTTCAGAATTTAACTGTTAAAAAAATTTAAAAAAAGTAAAGGAAGTTTATGTTTAAAGGTTAAGACAAAATGTTTATAAATGATCACACTTAATGGAATGCTCCCCAGGTTTTCAAGTATTAATAAGGATTATTATTAGCTCATAAGAAAATTTATATGTATATATTTTTTATTTTAAAGATGACAAAATAGGCCCAAGTTCTTTCCCGGTTCTTCCCAGGTCGGAGGCTCCATTCCGAACCGGGAGGCCGAAATAAAGCGAGTTTAATTTTATTAATAAAGATATTTGAATTTAATTTGAATTAAATTTATATGATTGAAAAGTATAATTTCGATTTGGATATCTCTCAACTTCTTTTGCGAGTTTTATCAATTAAATTTGCTGATGGAAAGAGAAGGATTTACTTAGAAGGGGCCAATTTATCAAAGACTAATTGAGGGATTTACTGCTTGTTCCGCTTTCAACACGAATCTCTAAGATGCTTTAGAAATATTATTTTCTGTGTATGCATGAAAACTATTTTTTTATTTAAAATTTTGTCTGATAGTCGTTAATATTAACATTGTCATATATGTATATTCTAGATGTCAAATTTGACATATCGTTCCTAAATATTTAGGCTATGCTTTTTCAAACCCTGCCTTTCATCAATCTAAAACCTCGCTCACCAAAAATAACGCACGTCCCCGAACATTTCAATGAAGGTTTTTTAAGCGCGACCGGGTTTCTTTTTTATGGCCCAATCTGATCATGTGTCCGGTATATGTTTTCGGATACGACCACAAACCCAAACTTAAAAAAAGGTTTAGTTTTGTTAGCAAATTTCTACACAAACCTTTTCCTTAGCCCTAGGGAGGGCTGTGCCTTAGAAACTGGGGTCGTGGGTTGAACCTGGGGGACTAAAAATTTTAATTGTTGTTTTAGTTGGTTAGAAAAAATTTGAGCTGATCACCCAATTTCTAAAAGAAGATTATTCTCTTGGTAGGCGTAAAAAGTTGTCCACTCACCAACCCATGGACCAGCGTGGGGGATACATTCCAAAAGCCCCTTATGAATAGGTTTAGGGGAGGCCTATGTCCAGGTGGAAATTCACGGCCCAGATGATGACATCAGAGATGTACAGAGTTATAATAAATCGGCCCAACCCACAAAAAACATCTAATTTTACAAATCGACCCAGAGTTTCTGAGATTAGCGTGTTCCAGCAAACACGAAAACTTGTCAGCTTTATAACAGTACGGTATCGCAAAATCCTGAAATTATTTGTAGATATTGCAGTGTTCCTGAATGAATGTAAGAAAAACTTTTGTTGTATGATGAATAGATTTTGCAGTTTATGCGGCGAAAGACATTTTAGGATATTTTTTACATTTTGTTTTTAAGGAGAAAGAATTTTTATTTTTTTTGAAATATAGTCTTAAGGTTAGAACTTTTTAAATTAAACGAACAAAATAATAAAAGAACTAGAACAATTTAATAATAATTAATTTTTAACAAACATGGAGATCACGTACAAAAATGGTAAGACTAGAGATTCAAACGTCCGACGCGTCCGATCACCTGGGAGAAGAGAGGGTCGCCCGTGAACCCCGGACTCAACACCATTGGAGAATGCTTTTGGTTTTAACCGGAGACTTCCCGGTGTTCCTCACCACCCGCTGAACCATGGTTCCGCAGCCTTGAATCTTTTTTAAATATAACCACCAATAGTGTGCGCATCGGTCCGGGGCGTCCCTAACCTTGAACCCGGAGGTCCAGCTTCCCAGTGCTTTGAGAACACAAACGAAACAAAATCCCCAAAATCGGCCGGGTTCATCTTCAAAAAAGCAATAAGTTTCTATTCCAATTTCAATTTAAATTAACGGGATTCAGGCCCAAACTTAGGTTGCTTCTTCAATGCCTGTCAACGATGAATTTTGCTTACCATGTATAAATCTAAATTTCAACATCATCATACAAGCTTTTTGTTGGTCACTTGAACATTCCCCTGATGCCGCCCTTCATTAGGCGGTTTTATCGATCCCGCCACGCTGGACCAATGGGTTGGTGGACCGATTCTTAAGTCCATCCGATTTGACACAATTTTTAAGATAATTGGGGATCGGCCCGTTGTTAACCTGGAAAACCAACGATAAAAAAGTTGTTTCCCCGCGGAATTGAACCCAAACCTCGGTTTCAAAGCAAGGGCTTTGCCACTGAACACGGAGGCTTGGAGAATAATTAAAGCATCGTCTCATTTCACTGGCCTAACCTGACCGTAACTAAGATTCTTTTGGATTGTAGGTCCCAATCCCCAAGAATATCACGGCCTATTAACTTTTTTATTAGGTTATCGCAACGCATTATCCATCCACTATACTAAATTTTTAGCATTATCTTAAATTATTGAATGTCGCGAGGTGTGGCTAACGCTCGACATATTTAACAAAAGCAATTAAATTTAAAAAAACCCCATTTTGCAATTCAAAAAATTTACTTATTTGTTTTACATCAAAACCAAAGATCAAAACCACGGATAAACAAAAATAAATAAAAAAACACCTAACCTGTTGTTTTAATTAAAACCGTAACATTAACACGAACCGTAAATTTTGTTCGAAAAGCAAAAGAAAAAAAAAAACCGTGGTTTTATGTTGCTGAGATGGCGAACGATCAAAGTGGGTGTTTTGAAATCCCACTTGATCTTAAGGATCAGAACTTTTAAATTAAACGAACAAAATACAAAAAGAACTATGAACAATTTAACTTAATTAAATTTTAGTTAAGCTCAAGATGTAATCAAAATGGTTGGGCTAGAGATTCTAAACGTCCGACGCGTCGGAGCACCGTGGAGAAGAGGCGGTCGTTCGGCGCCGGCCGGCCCCCGGCCCACTCCGGTTTGGTCCCCCCCCGGCCAACATCCCTAAAATGTTAAGTTCCCGGGTTGTAACTTTTCTGAATTTGGCTTTTGGTTTTTATTGAAAAAGTAACCTTTTCCTTTTCAATATTTGGTTAAATTTTTAGTTTTTCAATTTGAACCCACGAAAAATCTTTATTCTTTCAAATTTTATGACATCAATAAAAATTAGTCTAAAATGTTTCTTCTAAAGACATTTAACAAACAGGAACATAATAAAAGGAAAAATAGAAGTATAAAGGGTTTTTTTTTACATGCAGGCAGAACAATCAGGGCCATGAGGAAAGTGGTCATCGACCCTATAAACATGGAAAACGGTATCAAACGCCCGCCACCGAAGACAAGGAGTTAAGTCTCTTTCCCAAAATACTTATGGTCCCTAAAACCGGAACACAGTAGGGTTTTCATACTACTGTTTTGGGTAGAAATAGGCCCCATGGTACCACCGAGGTCCCCGATAAAGGGACCTAACCGGTAACAACCGGTTATTTTTTTATTTGTTATAGCATTAGATGTTGTATTACTTATTTTTTAAAAAATTAAAAAAATAAATAATGGAACATTTAAAATATTAGAGTTATTTTAATATGTAGATTCTCGAATAAACATTTATGCTTCAATGCAGTTAAAAAAAAAAAATATATAGACCTTAGGAGATTAAGGGAATCAATAGCCTTGAACTTTATCTACGAATTAATGGGTCCAGCTATTATTTCATTCAAAGAGTTGAGTTTTGAGTTGAATTAAATAATAGCTGGATAAACAAATTAAATTTATTTTATTTTTTTTGGAAAAAAACCCTTTCATTTCTTCAATGCCAAAAAGTCTTCTAAAAACGTTAAATAGCATCTAACAATGTATTTATTAGTATTAATTTCCGCCCCTAGCCAGTTAAGGCGTGTACTTTTTCAAAAGAGGTCGTGGTTCGAATCCTGGGAGACTCAACTTTTTTTTTTGTTTCCTATTTTTGGACAGTATTATTAATTTTAATATTGGGATGACCCAATTGTTAAAACGAAAATTATTCATGCGTGGACCGTTAAACCACAACCAACCCGCTTGACCAGCGTGGTGGGATCGGGCATAATACCCCAATTGGAAAACAACAGGGTTTTTCCGCACTTTGATGAAACCCATTATAGCAAAATCGTGGTTTTCCAATACATGCTGGACATACCTGCCCTTTCTTGGAATGTATTCTTGTTGGTACCAATGAATTGATTCAATGATTAAAAGTTTTAGATGGACAGGGGACGATTTTGTTATCAAGAAATTTGTCCGAACTATTTCAAACAAATTAATCCAAATCATCAGCATCTGTTGGTTCTTAAATTGAAAATAAAGTCCCAAGCCTAATCCCTTTTTAACATTAACTCACAATAACCATTATAAAACAAAACATTTTATCAATTGAAAAAGTAATGTGTTTAAGGTACATAATAAAAATTATTATTGCAAATAATAAATTTAAAAACTTCATTGTAAACCGTTTTTAACCATATAAAAATATAAATAATAATTTTTAAGATTTTTTTAAATGCAGAGGGAAAGGTTATCATTGTTTTATATTGCGAAAAATGACAATATACTGTTTTAAAAGTCATCATATTTTTTAGTTAAAAATGTCCCTTTATTATTGTAAGGTTTTTTTATTCATAAACATGATAAATATCTTAATTGATATAAAAACAAATCTTTTTGTATTTCGCATACAATTTTTTTCTTTTTCATTACATTTTTTCCTTTTTTTTGTTGGCTTTAGAAAATAACTGTAATTAGATGAAAAGCGGAACGAAAAACCTTGAGAAAGACGCTTAATTTTCGCCTTTTAAATTAGCTCCCCATTTTGTATTAACACTGGTAATCTTTTTTTAGTTAATCAAAAAGAATACACTTATAATTACTTTTTGATTCATCAACCTTCTTTACATTAACCGGTGGGCTATGTCGGATTTTTTCGACGGATACATCATTTTGATGCGGTCCTTCAGAATACCCAAATAGCCCCCTTCCATATCCTTTAGCATAGGCGACTTTAAATTTGGGCCAGTCGAACCCGAAGGCCGTCTCAGCACCGTAGGTCATAAGGTAGGACCACTGATCAAGACTTTGTTTTGAGGACTGTGGGATGGGTGGCAGAAAACTCGACGGCTTATGGGGCCCGCCCAGGAATCCTTCTGTTGGCCTCCCCAAAGTTGTTTCTACCTAGTTGGAGCGTTTGCCCTGGTAAACTACCCTTCCCATTTTGAGGCCTCGCCTAGAGTGGGAGAGCGCGGCTCTTGGCAGACGCTCCCCAACACCGGAGGACCCCAGCCCTGTCGCCCCTACCGGGTCGTGTGTAGGTTGGGGCACCTGGGGGACACCCTCCAAAAAGGGAGTACGGCAGTATTGAGGAGAACCCAGGGTGTTTGGCGATCCGGGCCGAGGGGCTACCGACCCATCTCCGGGGGGGCGTCCTTTTGGCGGCCCTTCCCCGGGACCGACAGAAACCTCGCGTCACTCTTTTCGGCCCGAGGAGGGGGTCTCGGGGCTTGGCCAGCCCAGAAGAGATAAGGGGGCGGGCAATTGCGCCCCTTCCCAAACAGGGTGGGAGCCGGGCTGGGAGCACCCCGCGCCGGGCGAACAAAAACCATACGCCCGTTCAAGTTGGCTGAAAAGGCTTCCCACGTTCCGCGCGACCATTTCTCGGGACATGGTTTTCGGGGTACCCGGCGGGCCGGTAGGGAGCCTCGAGGATTTTAACTGTGGCGATGTGAAGAAGGGCCCAAAACCGCTGGAAGGTGCCCAGCTTGGGTCGAGCAACGCCGAGGCCGGGGCGGGGCCGACCTTTCGCCCCGCTGTTGCAGGAGCGAGGAAAGGTCGGGGCGCCGTCCGCGCGAGGACGTGATGGCCGGAAGGAGGCCGCGGAAAGGGGACAGGGGAGGCCGGAGCGCCCGGCTATCCGCAAAGAAGGCCAGGGGCCGAAGGGCGACGCGCCAACCTTCCCCGCCTGACCCTGGGGGCCGGCAAGAAAGGGGCCCCGCCCAGAGAAGGGCTAAGAGGGAGCGCCTGCTTTGTTCCGGCACGCGCCAGGGAAGTTTCCGTGTCCCCAAACACCGGAGAGAAAAAGGCCCGAGGGCCAGTCCGGCCGGGTCGCCGAAGTTGGATCAGTGCCCCGGGCCCCGGCTCACGAATGGGAAAGGAAAACCGTTGGTTTTTGTGGGATCCGGCCGCCCATCTTGGTCCAAAGGTAAACGCCCTTCCCGAGGGGAGGTGCCCTTGTGATCTCTGGATCAACGTGCTCGTTAAAAATTTGACCTTTGGAATAACCAAGTTCTCCGGAGACCAATGCGAAAGACCAGTCTTTGCACCATTTTCGTGAGGCCCTTTGGTTTAGCCATGAGGGTTTATGTCCCAAAATCCCAGAGTAATGTACTGCCGTCAGATTTATGGTGTCCTTCCCCCGGAAACACCCGGGAGCTGCGTTCCCGTCTTTCCAGGTCAGAGGGAACCTTCGCCACTTTAGACAATGGGCGGGTGGCGGCGGGAACCTTTTAGCATCTAATATGCCAAACCTTTGGCCCGTGAAGGGCGGGTAAAGACGGTCCTAGCAAAGTTCTAAGTCCAAAATGTATCCAGTTTGGTTTAACCGGGTTTTTAAACCCCCCACGGGGGTTTTGGTGCTGAACCTTCCAAACCCCGTTCTTTTGGCAAAGCTTCGTCAGCCGCAAAGACGACCCCGGTACCTTCGAAAAAACTTTAGAAGACTGGACCCGGGTTTTCATAGTTCTTGTTTTTATTCCTTTTAAGAACAATCACAAAAATCTTGTTGAGTTTCCCAAGAAGGGAGAGAACCCAGGACAGGGTCCCAGAGCTGCCCGGTCCCCTTTTTTTGAAGTTCTCAAGGCCCCTTTTTTGTCTAGGCGATTTAAGATCTGGACAATGGCGGTAAGAGGTTCAGAATCCTTTATCTGCTCCCGGGTGGAGTCACGGCCGGGCAATCCCAAAGCTTTTCAATGAGAACCCTTGTTTGAAGCGGCTTCCCGTTTTCTTTTCAACTTTCAAGATTTGGGCTTCTTCCGCTGGGGAAGACTTTGCCCTTGGCCCCAACTTTGTATTTGGCGGGTATTGGAAAACAGATACGAAAGGCCCCGGTGGTTTGTTAAGAAGCTTTTTAAAAACCCGGACACATTTCTCGCTTCTCCAGGACCCGTGTTTTTTCCGGATACTTTTTGCGCAGTCGCGAACAGGTTTGAATCCCCGAAGAATTTCAACAATAAAATTTTATTGACAAAGGCCGGATCTGAGGTTTCAAAGTTGGGCGGGAAACTTTCAATCAAAATTTAACTTATATCTTTATTAAGGTTTTTGAAACAATACTATCTTAAACCTAAGTCATTGGAACCCTTTAATATGGTTTTTCCATTAATGAAGTTTATTTTTTTGGTCAATTGGGCCTCCACCTTATTTTGGGGTGTTTCAAAAACCAGTTCTTGCTCTCGCTCAAAAATTCAATTTTGTTTTCGCCCGAGCTTTGGGGATCCCGCCCAAGCGAGTGTATCCATTTCCAAAAATGAAACGTTGAAGAGTTTGGGGGTTAGCAAGGCCTAATATTGGTTTCCCGTTAAGGCAGTAGCGGTGGACCCTTTAAACTTTTTGGGTGATTATTGATTTATAAATTTTATTTTAAACTTTAAAAACCAGGTAATTTTTCCCTCTTGAATTTTGAAAATTTGAAAAAACTTTTTGGAAAAAAAAAAAAAAATATGGGAGAAAAACAATGAACGGGAAAATTTTT
This sequence comes from Lamproptera curius, assembly GCA_029286875.1. Classification (NCBI taxonomy): domain Eukaryota; kingdom Metazoa; phylum Arthropoda; class Insecta; order Lepidoptera; family Papilionidae; genus Lamproptera; species Lamproptera curius. The sequence goes on from JAGSMT010000052.1 coordinate 105,004, forward strand.
CCCTCCCGAAAGGGTATTTTAAAAGGGGGCTTTTCCCCTTAAAAAAATTTTAAACCTACCCTTTTCCAAAACCCCATGGGTTTTGTTGCCCATTTAGGGTGCCCCTAATTTAAATTGATAAACCCCAATTTTATGTTTTAATAAACCCTTTTAAGGCGAAAAAGGGCCCTAAAATAAAAATTAAGGGTTTTTTAAAATTAAATTTTTAAAACTTTCAAAATATGTTTTTTCCCAAAAATACGTAATATTTAAGGATTTAAAATAAAAAAGTGGTTTTTATTGCAAATACCGTAATAAATGTATTAAAATGTATTTTTACACAAGAAAATTATCATTATTTATCTTTTGTTGTGATTTTATGGATTCCTTTTCTTAATAAACAACTTTTTCTTTCAACGAACGTTTGTAAACGGGCTACTTGTTATCATTTGTTTTTTAACACTTTAAAATGTGGTGTTTTTTTAGACAACCCTGAACCCATTGCAGTTGCGACGCTAACAAAACACTTGCAAAGCCAATTTTAGCCACAAAATAAGCACTAATATTGATTCCACTGCAAATATTCAGAAAGATAGTAAGAAGTGTTTTTTTGATTATGTCTTTCTAGACGACTTAACTATTTTAACATGCCATATTACATCGAACATAAATATGGTTCGTTGCCTCAACCGGAGAGGCCTTGCCTTTCCCCTCCAGTAGGGGTTATAGACTGTATTTCGTGGGTAACAACTTTTCATGCCCATCCGACGTAAACCCTCTTACTTGTCAAACAAAGTGTCGGACCGGCACCGATCGGTCAACACTGGAAACAACTTTGTAGTTGAGTCCTGCGGGTTCAAACCACGACCACCCTTTTTCAAAGCACTATCCCATCCACTGGCTAGGAAATTTAAAGTGGTTTGGGATGTCCTTTTAATTAACGAGAGGGTAGAAAAGTTGAAAACCCAATTTTTAATTTGCCTTAGCAGTTCTTTAAAAAAACAAAGGATTACAAAAAGTATACATTTTTTGATTTTATATTTAGGATTTTCTTTTATTCTGTACCGTGATTATAAAAGTCCAAAACTTAATTAATTCTTTTGTCTACGCGAATACTACACATTAATAAATAAAATGACTTTTACGGATTTTACGTTTATTTTTAATTTTAAATTTATAAGAAGATGGTTCGGTTTTACCACCGCTGGGCCCTGTGGCTTAAAGATAAAATAAGTTCATTTCTAGGTTGGGGATTTAAAATTTAATTAAAATTAAGATCTGGTAATCCTGCTTACACTGTAAACGACCATGAATCTAGTTACCCCGAGCTAGGCCACTGGAAAGGTTTAAAAGTCGGGAAATTAAAATATAAATAAACGGATAAAATCCGGGTCTTTTATTATAAAGTCCAAAACCTGAACAAACCGCAAATTCAAAAAGATCATTTTGTAAATAAAGAATTGTTTAATGTAATTATACATTTTAATACTTTGGAAAGTTAAAAATTTTATATATTGAAACAAATCAACTACAATTTAAGACGTGGATGCTATTTCAATTGATAGTCTTGTTTGTTCGTATTTTTCGTTCTTCTGTTTGAACTTTTAAAAAAAGAATAAAAAATATCATCATAGAAATACCGAAATGTTTGAACTTATGAAAGTTTTTGGTTCAAAACTGTCCCCAGCAAAGTCTACCTCCGGGGATTTGCCAAAAAGGAAATAAAAATACTAAAGTTGAGTTGAGAACCCACCGTTTGACTCCATCGAAAGTTTTTCCCAACTTTAGTTTCATTAGCGACAAAAAAAGAAAATGGAAAAGTTCAATAATTTTTTTTTATTTTTAAAAACATGAATTTCTATTTTTTTGTTATAGCCAAAACAAATGATTTTCCATGAAAAGGTCATAGACTGTTTTTACGAAAAACCGAATCTGAATTGGGATTCAACCAGTTGAGAATTTAACAACAATCAACATTTTTTGTCAAACCGGGTAAAATTTATTCATTTTAAAAACTTTAATTTGTTAAGGATAAAATAATTTACCTATTCTGTTTCTTGTTTTTAATTCGTAAAAGGTAAATAAATCAATTTAGTCTTGTTTTGCAATACATTTTGCAATAAATTTGCCATGGGATTCACATCAAAATGAAGTTTTTAATTATATTTGGTTTTGGGAAGATTATTTGATTATAATAAATTAGTTTGTCGTGCCCACTGCTTGAAATTCAAGCGTTAATCAGATTATTCACTTTAGCAATCAAAATGGGGTAAATTGATGTATTTTATATTGTTAACTAGGGATGACTCCGAAAACGACACAGGTTGTTGAAAGGGCACCGTGAATATTTTCCAGCGAAAGGACTACTCTTTTGACCAATTTCCAAACCAGATGGAATTTAAAAATACCTACTGGAATTGAAAAGATTGATGCCCCAACTCGAAACCCTGACAGATGACGAGGAACCGATGCCGTATAACCATACGGATGTTAAAGAGTTTTGATGAGAAGGTACCGGCAAAAATCCAAACCTTCGTGTTTTGGTCATGGAGGAACGTCAAAATGAGGACAACTGGCGTTAAAACCTTTCAAGGGTGCTGACTCCAAATTACGCCGGACCATCGCGCTCAAATACGCTACGGATAACTGGAAGAAATTGAGCAGAATAAAGGTTGAAGGTTTTTGTGGAAAGCTGGAAAAACCATCTGTCGAAGCTCAGGGACTGTTCTGGTTCGATTGCTCCGGGTCAGGATCTCATTAAGATCAGTTTCTTGGCTGGTCGTTCCCAGGCCCGAATCGATTCCGGGTTTCCCGGCCAGTCTGACTTGGCATTTCCGGCCCTGAGGAGCTTTAAAATTTGTTTTGATGAGGTTAATCTTGAAGCAGCCCGGGGAAAGAGCCCCTGGAAAGGATGGAATTGTACGGTGCTTAAAGCAGGCGACCCTGTCTTGGGGAGTTAAAAGTTATTTACCCGTCCTTCAACAGAAAAATTTCTTACTTTGGCGAAAGCGAGGTCGTTCTGTTTTTTAACAAGGGCAAACCCTCCGAATTACGACCATTCCCACCACAACAACTTTTTCAGAGTCGACAAAATGCCTCCCCAACAAGAGTAGATTAACCACCAGGCATGCTGGGTTTCAAGAATTTGGCAAACAATTTTCCCATACCCGGGTTGTACAGTACATGGTGCAATCAGCCACTGTCCTTGCCTTTGGACTATGAGAAAGAGATTCAGGTCGATTATGATATTCGAGGTGTTGGGGTCTGATAGGGTTTTTTAATCCGTTCTGATTCCGGGGGTCACGACAGGGGATTAAATCCCCGAAACTGTTACTAATGCATTGGGATGTCTTAAGACCGACTGGGCGTGGTATAAAATTAACCAGTACACACCTCCGTTTCCGAGATTTCGCACATTGGCCGGCTTAAGGCTTAGAAAATGTTGACGGTTAAATGAATCGTCCGACCGGACTCAGGGTGAACTTGGACAAACAAAGTCATGTTCCGAACACGTTTTTGAGTCCGGGTTAATGTCCAAAAGGGTTACTCTGGTTGTCCATGAAATGTTTACTTGGGAAATTTGGTTGGGAAACACAACGAGAGAAGCCGATAGGAAGATTGTTCCTTTAGGCAGCATTTGAAGTAAAATCTTAGTCGTCGATACCGCAAGAAAGACAAAAAGTTTTAAAGTTTTTTAATGCACCTCGCCATTCAAAAGGGCCTCCTTCACCAAGAAGTATGACAATCCATGCGAAATGGTCAGGTATAATGTCGATTCCGGTTACAAAGAAAACTTTACGGTGTTGCAGACCCAGAGCCTTAAAATTTTTCGACAACTAATCAATCTTTGAATCTATTAATTCTGGTCCGTTGAAACAAAAAATAGCACTTGTAAAACATAAATTTGTAAATTATAAAACTCAGGTAAATCATCATTTTGAAACCCCACTATTTTAGAATATAGGTTTGAAAGAAAAAAGGTTTGGACTGTATTAAAACTTTTTGGCAATACTGTAATAAATACAAAATTAAGTCATTTTGGAACATTAAATTAGTAAAGATATCGATACTTTAACTAATTTACAATTAAAAAGATCGAAATTTTAATCCTAGAAAGATTAATAGAAATACAAAAAAAAATACACTGTTTTAGAAATTGTTTTAAAAAAAGTTTTTGTAAAATAAAGTTTTGAATTTTTAAGCAAATATTACTGTTTGTTTCATTTACGTATTTCATATGACTTAATATTTGCTAAACTGGTTTTAAATATCTCCCCAGATCGCTGCATCAATTGAGTTCCAAAAAGAAGGGGCTTTCATGTTTCTTTTTCCTGACTTTTAAGCGTCGAAGTCGAGATTTTATTTTGAGACAATAAAGAAAAGGATTAGTAATCGTACAGAATTCAGGCAAAAAGAAAAGGGTAAGTACAAAAACACAAGGTTACCCAATTTTCTGACTTTGGATGAAGCTGGAACCCTTGTCCGGCTCGATACTAAAAAACAATGCAGAAAGTTTGGCTTTATAATTAAAAAAAGGTTTTTACTATTAAGAGGTAAACCTGAGGGGGTGAATGAAGAAATTTATATAAGAAAAAGCAGGGGAGAAAAACTCTGGGGTAGGTCCCCCATTTTACAGGGGCCGTCTGGGGTGGTATCACCGCGGTACCTATTTCTGCCGCAAAGCAGTAGTGTTAAAACACTAAAGTGTTCTGGTTTGAAGGAAACTGTAGCCAGCGTATTTACTGGGCGAACGAGACCCAATATCCTTTGTCTCACAGTAGGCAGTGCATTGGTGATACCCTTGGTATTGCTGCATGTCTATAGGCGTCAGTGACACTTAATTTCAGACAGGCTGACTGTTCTGTACCTCGGAATGCGATAAAAAATACTGAAACGATGTAAAATATTCTTTCATTACCAAAGCTTTTAAATGCTTATCTTTGAGTAACTGCCTCCGTAGCCTAGTGGTATAGGCGTTGCTTTAGAATCGGAGGTCATGGGTTCGAAACCTGCAGGGACTCAACGAATTTTCATTGTTGTTTCCTAGTTGGTTAGGCAATTTGGGCGATTACCCATTTGTCTGAAAAGTAAGATGATCCATAGCGTCGTTGGAGCATTTTAAAGTCGGTCCACCCACCAACCGCATTGGACCAGCGTGATGGGATACGGTCCAAAACCCCTTATTGGATAGGGGTGTATTAGGGAGGCCTATGTCCAGCAGTGGACTATCAAAGCATGATGAGTAATAATGGCTACTTTTATCCCAGCAAAATTCATTTGTAAAATCTAAACATAACAAGGGAAAAGCTGTGGGTGGGCTGCTTTTAACTGATGAAAACAAACTTATTTTAGCTTATTTTAATATTGACAGTGAGCATGAAATGTATTACTGAATCATCAAGATTTTTTGTAGTATTTAACGTTGCAATATTTTTTAGTTCTTGTATTCTAAAGAATATTTTAATTGTATAATAATAACAATTTTGTACAAAGAAATATATTAATTTTGTATAATTAAAAATGGGTTATTGTTTTTTTATTGATGGAAAAAAGAAAAAGGTAAGGTACAATGATTTAAATGGCTTATATTTACTCTGTTTCACTATTACTACTAAATACTTTTATAATAGAAATTATTCTTAACAGAAAATAAAGCCGTTCTTATAGTTCTTTCAGTCAAAAAAACATACTTGGGTCTCTATAAAAATTAATCGGCTTAGAAATAAATTGATACAAGCTTTTGAAACGAAATTTCGAGTAGAATGTTACCACAGCTAACTGAATTTACTTTCGAAATTTTAGAAACTTCTAATATAGTATACATTTCCTGTATAATTCATTATAAAACATTTATTACAAATTTTATAATAGAATTTCAGTGACAAATTTAAATTAATGATACTTATATCAGTCAAAGCATATTTTCAATTTAAACCTGTAAATTAAAAAATATATGCCATATTATAAATTTCTAATAGTCTTTCTAATATATAATAACCTTCAACTTTGCAGAATCATATTGATATATTAGTTAATAATAGTCTATCCCATAGGCTAGTTTAAGACTGTCTTGGATGCTTTTGTAATGGATGCACGTAGTGCTTTTACATAAGATCAAATCATAGAGAACGAGTACAAAAAGCGTCGTGTTGTACATTACGCTAAAATGTACCAAAGATTTAAAGAGGACGGCTTTGACGTAACGAAAGTATGAAACAAAACAATTAAGTGTTACCTATAGGCTAACAACAAATATATAAAATTTTAGTCTGTTTATTACGTCGAAAGAACGGTCTTTAAATGCATAAATATTTTATCCAATTCATAATTTATTACAATTATTGTGATATGTAACCGTTACATATAACAAAATATTTTCATTTAATTTATTTTTAATCCCTGATTCGACTGGTCCGTGTTTCTTTAAAAGACAGCTGGGATCACTTGGAGTTACTGCAAACTTTTTAGAAAATAAGCAAATTTACCACGCGGATGAAGTCGCGGTAACTACTAGTCATAAATAAAAACATGAAAGGATTGCATTTATTACAAGGGACCGTTTGGGGTGGTACCACAACGGTGCCTATTTTTCCAGAATCAATTTTCTGTAAAACTATTTTGTTCCGGTTTGAAGGGCCATTGAATCCAGTGAAATTACTAGGTCGATGAGACTCGTGGAGGTAAGTGGATTTGTACCGTACCGATCACTTTTCATCAGATGAACATCCCGCCGTCTTACCGCATGAGTAATAAAACTAAACTTGATCAAAAATCATAATAATAAGGTGGTGGTCGAAGTGGAATAAAATTTTATTTGATAAAATATTTGTTAAATCGATCCATTGACATATACTGTGTTTCTATTTTCAGTAATATCAAGTAGCGCTAAATGATAAATTGCATTCTTCATTTAAAAACTATATCGATTAACAAATAAAAGGACGACTAAATCTTATTTACAGAGACTTTTCTTCTTCAAATTGATTAAATTAAAGAAAAAGTGTTTAAAAGTTGGCATTGTGTTTGAACTCGTTGCGGAAAAGTTCCACTCCTTAAACTCGAGTAGGACTGATGATGCATACAAATCAAATACGGGCACTGATTTCTCTTTGTAGTCTCTCCATACATCTCGGGAATAAAGAAAGATTTTTGGGAAATTCCATTTAATAGATACGGGTTCTACAACTTTTCTAAAGCAATCAAATTATGCGATCTTCGTGTATATTATAAAAGTAATTTGTTTAAAGATTGTATCGCTCACGAGTTTCTTTAAAACACCTAGTTATTGTTAATTTTACCTGTTTTAATATTTATATCAAATCCACTTTTACGAATTTTTCGCGTCAATTATTTATATTTATTCCCGACTTTTAAAATTCTTATAGCATCCATGATCACTGGCAGACTAAGATAAGATATGTCTGAATCTTGTTTCTTAGCTTAACATGATTGATTTTATGATGTGAGAAGTAGCAATTCATTATTAGAACAATGATTGCTATTCTCACATCATATAATAATCTTGTTTGCTGATTATTAATTTGATTCAAGTAGCATAATGCTGGCAAGTTATGAGTTTCTCTACAAATCACCTGAAACGTAAATCTCATTTTAATAGAACTTTTTGACTTATGTTTCCTTCATTTATATACATTCATAAAATTAGAGCGTCTAGTAGTAACATTAAAATAATGTCTGTCTAGTTACAAAATGTAACAACAATATGAACCATACACTTAAGTATTTAAAATGGTTACTACAAAAGATGGCGTAACAAAAAAATGTTACACTAAATTTTTTCCAAACCCTGATAAAAGTTTCACTTCAACAATTATTTTATTACATTTAAATACGGATGTTATGCATACCTTATTTATTTTTTCATATTTATATAACATTTAGTACTTTTTAAATGGCATGTGAATTACATCAAAGCCGATTGAAACTTTTTCATTTAATATATTTATAGACAATGGTCTATATTTTTTGAAAAATAAGTAAATGCAAGATATGAACCCGTTCCATTTGCTCTGACATAATGTCATGATCCGAGAACTTGTTACTAAAACACGTCAAAGTAATTTTTCTTTATTAAAATTAAGAGAACAAGTAGTTAAACACCATGCTTTGATTAAGAAGGGTAATGTAAATATTTAAATCTGAAAAGTTTTGAGACAGCACGGCTCTATCATACTCGTATGTACTTAAAACATGATTTTTCTGTAATACTTAATGTATCGTGGTTAAAACGTAAATGCAAAACGCATTTTTCTAATGATATAAAACATATTGTAACACGACTGAGTAAATCAAAACATCAACAATATGAAACCGAAACTTAAAATTTTGTACAGAGATAAATAGCGTTACAATAACATACAGGAGTTATTTAAAAAAAATACTAACGAACGTTATTTTATCAATCGTAAGAGCTCAGTAAAAGAGAAGGATTTTCTAGGAATGGGCTAATTTGAAATGGATAAAATTTCGTAAAATTATTTCTTGTAAATTGGCAATCTCGTTTACTTTCGGTTGCTGTAGCCGTTACGGTCGTAACAAACCGCAGTAATAACCGCCTATATGGACTAGTGGTATTGGCATTTGTTTTATAAACCGGAGGTGGTTGGTTGCACGGACGCGTGGTCACTCAAGTTTCGTCAGCTAATTATGATTGGACCAACTAGCTCGAGTGACGGCGATAGGGTAGATCCTATTTAAGGACCAGAAAAGGGGATGCGGTTCGAAAGACCGTGTGCGTAATCCGGCTCGGACAACGTGGTTATGAAGCCGGATTGGAATGCAATAAAAGAAGGATAAATACCTCTTCTGATGGCGGCACAGCTGCAGGCGTCTTCTGTGGTGCAGTTGGGTTCGCGTAAACTTACAACTATAAGAACGGAGCGTTGGCCATTCGCGTCGCGTGAATTTAAAATATGATGCGTTGCGTAGGAACTCCCGAAGGCAATTGTCGACAGTGGCGGTGCTGGCCGCCGACCACGTCACAAAGTATTCACCTTATACCCTCTTCTTATCGCAAGATGAGGAAAAATTAAAAGGAAAAAAGGAGGGCTGGTGAAAGGAGCGTTATAATAAAAGAGGGAAGGAAGATTATTGCGTTACCAATTTGCGGCTGTGTTAGATTACATAGAAATGCGCGCGAACAATAGTGGTTTCGAATCCCACGGAAAAACAACTTTGTTTTATCGTTTTTTTCAACTTAGTTACGACAATTTGGGCTGATTACCGGGCATGTAAAAATTTAATCCACCCACCTACCTTCATTGGACCAGCGTGGTGAGACAAGGACGGTCCAAAAAGAGGCACACAGGCTGATGATGATAATGATGATGAAACCGCAGCATAACAAAACTGCAGCCTTATAAAAAAGATGACCATTTTGGTTTATGATTCTATTTAAACTTATGAAAAACCGTTTAGACTATTTCTACTGAAAATCTATCTGTCTGTACACAGACAACCGGAAGACAGTAATAATTATACATAATTATTACTGTCTTCCGGTTCAAGGGGTACAGTAGCCAGCATTGTTATCTTTCAGCCTTAAAAATAAAGGAGATATTTAAAAATCATCATATGTGACGCGAATGAAGAACATACTTAAATAATATATCAACGTGTGTCAATGAATTTCGTATAGCACTATCAAAAGAAATACACAATAATTATTTTTTCAAGGAAAACTCTGAAGATATTAGATTGAATTGGTGACTTGAATATTTAGTAATGTATTTTACAAACCAAATTAATTCTAAACAAAAGTTTTTGTGAAATATTTAACGTACAGTTGTGTTTTTAACCGAAAATACTGTAAACTTTATTGATTTTAAATTTTTTGCCGCGGTTTTAAAATAAACCTCGATTATTTTTAATAAATCGGGTTTGAATAGTTTGAATTGACCTGAATGGAATGAATTGGCTTCAAAATATCAAAAATAATATTACCCGAAAACTTTCCAGAATACTGTCTTGCAATTACATATTTTATCTAATCTTTTATATGTCCGATTATTTTATTATTAGTTCGTATTATACTAAATACTAGCAATCCGTTCAAATCTTAGGAAATATGTTATTATCTCGTTTATTTTACATTTTAAATTCCCGACGTTTCGAACACTTTCTGAATCAGCGACCTAAGCTGAAGCGGGGTTTCCAAATCTTCATCATCATCATCATCCTGTGATAGTCCACTGTTGGACAGAGGTCTTCCCTATTACACCCCTATCCACTCCGGGGTTTTGGACTGCATACCACCACTCCGACGCATGGATCATCTTACTTTTTCAGACAATTGGGTGTTAGGCCTAAATTGCCCTAGCCAACTAGGGAACAACAATGAAAATTTATTGAGTCCCCGCAAGATTCGAACCCACGTCCTCTGGTTTCTAAAGCACAGTCCCATATCACTAGGCCACGGAGGCAGACCTCCGAATTGTCACAAAATATTTTTGTCTGTACTCCGACCTATGAAAAGTGAACATATTCTGTCATTACAGCCGGCACTTAGTGTTTAATTTATTAATTATGCGATCCCAAGCAGGTAGTAAAACCCAATTATCTTCCGTATTGAAATTTTGGATGATTTCTAATCCCAATAGCTTTAAGGACCATCCTTGGTAGAAATCGGTGTTCTTTGGGTCTAAATTCAAAATAAACGCGAAATATTTGTAAAAAGTACCTTTATCCAATGTGTAGTATTCGCGTCAACAAAATAATTAATTACATATTCTTCACATTCATTCAAATACAAATGACGGCGAGCTTCAAAGCTGATGGCAGCAAATAGGCGTCGTAAAAGAAAAGTACCACATGTAGTAGTAATGGCAGTTATATGTCTCGCCGTTATCATGATATCTTCCAGATGCTCTGAGAAGTTAAAAATGTTTTTTGTTATCTCTTATAAATTGAGTCATATTTGGGGCCTAATTATGAATAAAACATTGGGCAGTCTTCATACTTTTAGTGGTAGGTTGAGTTTAAAATGCAGTTATATAATAATTTAACAATATAACAAAAGTAAACTGTTGTTGTTTAAATAACTGTTTATAACAAATAAAACACTATCCAGGGTAAAACTTTCGATTAAAAAATCGATTAACCTCCTTAAGAGCTCTACTAGCCTTGGCTAAATTGATAAATGGATTTTTGAGTTTGAATTTGATAATAATCAAATTAAAATTCATGGATTTTGATCTTATTTAACTTTAAATATAGATAAAATACATGCAGTATAATTATTAATAAATTTGTTGTTTAATTACGTTAGTACATTCATTTTAAAAAGTAAATGTAGTAAAATAAACGAGTTTGTTCTGGTTAGTGATATTCCTATCTTATGTTTATAGCAAATTTTCGTTACGTAGCTGCAAAACTATAAAAAATTACATTAATAATTCTATGGAACATTGTGTTACATGTCACACGTTTTAAGTTCATCAGTTTTACATTAAACTAAAATGTTCATCTCAGTTACTTTGCAGATCAATTCATAACCTCTTAGCATTGTACGTGTGACGTATGTAAATTAATGTAATAATTAGCTTTAAGACAAATATATTCTAGGGATGTGGATTAGACAAATGCAGGTTCAATATGCTTATCATCGTCATCGTCATCATAATCTCGGACGGAATAGTATGAATAAAAAGTAATTCTAGAAGTTTTTCTAAGAAAAACATCAGCTATCTTCTAGAGAAAGTAACATCAAAATTTGAACGGCATTTTTATTTAATATATAAGTCAAAACTAACAGACAAAGAAGTACCAGAGAAATATGTATCGGTTATATATAACAACGTTTACATTGAAAAACGGTTATTGGGTGATATATATAATAAAATTAGAGTGTCTGTTTGTTGTTACGAACAGATACTAATTTTATTTATTTGTAGAAATTAATAAAAGGGCCAAAGAAAACACCGACCTTAATGGGAAACATACTAGCACCATGCCTAAAATTTAGTGGAGTTATAATGTTAAATACAATAGAAAGCACGTAAAAAAAACTTAAGAAAAAAATGAAATTCAAAACACTGATACAGTTTGAAGCAAACTAAAAACATGCTCAAGTTGTAAAAAATATTTAGACATATAGACCAACAAGACCTTTCCAACTAATTTAAGGCTTTACCGTGCGAATTCTTCAATTAATAATTTCACTTTTTATTAATATTAACCTTACCTAAGCTAACCTAAAAAATACATTTATATATTTTTTTTATTAAATTTTAACTAAATATAATATATGACAACAGAAGGAGTAAAATTTATATAAAGGGTACGAAAAATATATCTGGGATTGAATATATATGTACAAAAAATATTCTACAATACTATTCTAATTTAATAATATGCATTATGAAAAATGTAAGAAGTCATTTAGTAAGCTTAAAAAAAGAAAGCATAAATCCTTAGGCATTTAATAAATTTTTCACATCATACATTTTGTGATGATTAATGCCGTTATTTTACGTTTATGGGACGTAAGGATTTAAGCTTAAATCTTGATAGAGTTTCCAAATTCAAATTGTCTTTATTTGCTAAAATACGGTACATTTAGATTTTACCACATTGAAATCATTTATAACCTAAAAGTATTGAATATCAATATAAATAACATAAACCGGATTAATACCACTATTTTCAACTCAATGTCAAATATTAATTAATTACGAAATATTTACTGACATATCATAAGTTAAAAAAGCTAATAAAACAATATAAAATATACAATCTAAAAGAAAAAAGTCAACAACATTGTCCAGATATACGGTTTAACGAGTTGTCTGGTTGTCTTTAAGGGCAAGTATTCCTCTAAGGAATAAAAGCATTGATTTTTTAACCACTTTATAAACTTCTTTTTACCAAAACCAATTTTAACATTTAATATGCACAAAGGAACGTGTCTGAATATGTGCCGCATAAAAAATAATTGCTAAGTGTCGTTAAACACACAAGGAAATTAAAGATACTTACATTTTATTACACTAGCGTATATACTATTTCATTTTAAGACAACAATGCTACTATAGACAAATAAATGATAAGTAATAAGTTAAAAAATTTAACTTTTAAACTCTTATGAATTCTAATAGAGATCATGGTAAATAATAATAATAAATAATAAGCATAGAAAGTACTATTAAATTATTAAAGTAAAGAACCATAAAATTAAACTACCAAATTTGATATTGTTTACGTAAAGGAAACGAACATAAACGGAATTTGCGTTGAGGAACAAGTTTGTAGAGTATGGTTTAACGATTCTATAGAGAAATTTTGCCTTCCAGAAAGTGATACAAGTTTGGATAGCGTAGAGGCAAAACTACTAATATTTTTAATATAGTACAAACAGGATACTAATTCCACGATTGTCAAAAGTTAGTAAATAATATCGTAATTTTAAAATGGCTACTAGTTTAAAGGTAATATTGATCCCCTTGGCACAATGGTTAGCGACCATGACTGCTGCGCCAAAGGGTGTGGTTTTGATTCATACCACGGCAAAACTATTATGTGATAAAAATAGTGTTTTTAAAAAAATCTTTGAATTTTGACTCCGACTCCTTGAACCCAAATTTAAAGGTTTATTTTTCTTGCACCTTTCAATTTTGAGATTTATTACGGTAATGTAAATACCTAAAATCATTGAATTGATCATAAAGCATGACGATTGTTTTTTTTTGCTGTGAATCTTCCAATTGATCAACTTAATGAAAGAAAATAGTATGCAATCCATATATTGTGATATTTTTAAGATAAGCTATTTTTAAAATATCTTATGATAATTTTTTAACTCAACAAACTTATTTCAAATTTCAAGAAACTTATTTCAGATAGGTTCACATATTGTGATGGCACAGGATCGTACCTTTTGGCGACTGATGGGGTAGGCCTATGGTCAGCAGTGGGTGCCAGCAGGCCGAAACGTCAACGACGACAGGGAAGTAAGACATCAAACCGAATTCACGCGTTGTGTACATATTTCTGTAGTCTCCGAAGAAATGACTCGCAAACGCATACCTCCCTTTCAGGCTAATGCGCATTAGCAGCAAACAGCATTTATTTCACCAAAATCTAAATGTGTTTAACTTATGTAAGACAAAATATTTTTCTCAGATTATTCTTAAAAGTACTTAAACTTTATGATTGACGAAGTCCTAAAAATAGACGAAGCTGTAATAAGCGTATCTAATACCTTGGGTACTGTCAAAGTCTATCTGTAATAAAAACTAGAAGAGCCAAGGCAAAACTTGCACAATTTCTACAGGGATCAAGTATATTACTCAGTGGAACAGCAAAAAAAATACGCAGTGAAATTAATTAATCATAATTTTAAAAAACTACGCTTCATTAGGCTGAGATTAACTCAAACTACAATAACTTTCTTTTGCAAAGTTATTTCAACTGAGACTCAACGTATTAGCCATTTAAAAAAAACTCTCCAGCTCCATAAAATAGTTTGTTCTAACCAACTTCTTAACGATTTTCTTCTAAAGCCGTTAATTTTTTTTTACATGAGATCGTAATAAACATTGAATTAAATAAAATATGTAAAATATAGCTAAAAACGCATTTAATTGTAAATGTGTTACCTTAAATTATCGATTATGTTTATAAGGGGTACAAAAAATAAATTTCTTTTAATAAATTGAATGTTAGTTACTTTCATCATCAGCCTGTGATAGTCCACTGCTGGACGTAGGCCTCCCCTAATACACCTATGGTCTAAAAACCCTAATGGATGAGCCATTGGGTTTTAGACTCATATCCACCACGCTGGTTCAATGCGGGTTGGTAGGTTTACCGACTTTTTACATGCCCATCCGACGCATGGATCATCTCACTTTTCAGACAATTGGGTGATCAGCCCAAATAGCATAATTAGAACCTTCGACCTCCGGTTTCTAAAGCACACGCCTATACCACTAGGCTACGGAGGCAGTTAGTTACTAGTTACAGTTGGTTAGTTACTTTATTGCATTAAAATTTAAAAAGAGGAAAACGGTCGATTCCGACTTTTACCAAAAATTACTACACATGGTTTATGCGACGACAACAGTTTGAGCTTTTAATGAAAAAAAAAATAGAAAACATAATTACAAAACTAAAAGATCAAAATATTAGAAAGTTTGCAATAAAACTTATCAGCAACTTTTTAATTACATAAATTTGCTTATTTCTCAGAAAATTTTTGTTGCATCGTCTCATTTTGTGTTTATACATAAGCGTTAGAAATTAATACGCTGTTACAAACTAAAAAAATGGTTTTATTTAAAGTAACTTGAGGTATTTGTAGAATGGGATGAATAAATCTAATTTCTTAACTTATAGTTTTAGGTTGACGCTTCCTCCAAGGCAGATACGATTATTTCCAATAAAATTTTTACCAAAAAATATAAATAGTTTTATTTAGTTATGCTGATTTTCTCATGTGTGTTAAGAATGTATTATAATTCTGTGCATCTTTTTTTACACGATCGACATCGTTTAATCATTTGCACTTACTTGTTTTAGCTTGAAATAAAATAAAACTTGTATATTACAAAGTCTATAAAGTACCCTGCTTGAATATATGTTTTATTCGTTGGGGAATATGCTACGTAATGTGTCAAATGCAATGTCAGCCACCTCCATACTTCAGAGCCGTAAAAGCACTTACTGGATTCCATTTATACACTAACAGTATCTGTAAAACGAGTTAAAGTTATTGGAAAAGCTTTCGATTTAATGTGTACGGACTTATCGAAAAACATTTTGAGAATATTGTCCGCATTTCTGTATTTTATGAATCGTCATAACAACTAAAAATTGTATGATACCTACCTTTCAAATGTCCGAGTAATGGAGTATTATTGAGGCTTTGCACTTTCTTAAGTATTGTTTAGGAATTTTAAATTCTTTTAAAAAAAGTTTAGTCATTTAAACGTAATAATAACTAAATGCCGACACTGGACTTCTTTCAGTTTTTTAAATATAAATTGTAGTGTTTCGATTTATTGGAATAATAATTTTAGACATTATAGCATTTTTATGAAGAAAGAGACTTGAATTTATGGTAAGAAACTAACTCTGTTTTTCCCTACTATCATATTTCGTTGGAACGGATAACCGACACGACTGGGGAACCCAGCGCTGGATCAAATTTGTACATGCCCATCTGATGCATGGATCATAATATTTTACAGGCTATTGAGTGATGAGCCAGCTTCCTCAAAACCAATTCACCCAACCACGAATTCGAACCCTAGATTAGTTTCAAATTATTTACTTGCCTTACGCCATTTAATTTTCTTTAATTTTGTAGTACATTTTCAAAAATGGTCATGTATGAAAGTATGAATGTATAATATTTGAGCGACATCCCAAAAGAGGGACGTACTCAATTCAGAGCGAATATTTATTTTTTAATATATGTCAAAAGTCAGAATACTATTCCTAAAGCGGGTATTTTGAAAAAAGAAGTATCCATATTGACGTGATGTCTGTCCGAGATCCTGTATACAAAAAACAGGTCTAAAATATATAAAGGTTGAGATCCTCATACGCCGCTACCCGGAACGGAACTCTCTTCGTGTGTGATAAGTGTTGTGCATCTGTGATGGTGTTGAGTGGTGTTATGCATTGACTCGTCCGTACGAGCCATCATGGCTGTTGTCGGGATCACGTGAGACATTTTAATGATTTTAGTATAAGAGACGTTCAGTTGTTGTAATCATTTTTTCTTTTTGGAATTATCTTTGACATTTTTAAAACAAATATATGCTTAAGTAATTTAAGCATGTTTTCATAATCAAGTTACTGCAGTATTGTTCAATTTAGCTGTTATTAAAGAATATCTTTTATTTTAAAGTAAAACATGTGAACAAACTATTCGTACCATTATTTTTTGACAAGGAAGAAGAAAGTTTAAGCAAAGAAAGGAAACATTTAACCTTGTAAGTTCTATGAGACAAGTTTGTGAGTATGTTATACCAATGCTTTCAGGCAACTTTTCAATACGAAAGTATCAAAGTTTCCAAGTTTAAAGTATTGAAGCGTAAAAGGTTAACAACTAAGATTCAGTGTAGAATCAATTGAACCATAGTTATTTAACACACATGTCAGAATGAAATTAATTGTGTCTTGTTTTTTTATATTTATAATTGCTGAACCACTACCGTGGTGTAGCGGTATTGGCCGAATTTCGCGGGCAAAGAACTTTGGGTTAATGTTGTGATCTGATTGGTTAGGACAAATTGGGCCGATCACCCAATTGTCTAAAAGCTAAGATAAACCATGCGTCGGATGGGTATTTAAAAATCGGTTTACCCAGCAACCCGCATTGGACCAGCGTGGTGGGATACAATCAAAGTCCACTTATAAAGATGTCCAGCAATGGACTGACACAAGATGATTATGACATTTGACAACTTGTAAAATTGATGAAACATCAAAAGAAATAAACAATCTGCGTAGTCACGTTCAATTTTCTAAGTGACACATTTATTAGGAAACTTTTTTAATTTTTTAAAGATCAAGAATTAGTTGACTCTAGATACTGAAAAACTACCTACCATATTGTTTTTGTTTTCAGTTAGTTATTTCTCTATAGATAATTACTTTTAAAATGAATTAATGATAAATTAACTGAATCTTTCCTAAGTTTATTTTTTTTAATTTCTTCTATTTTTTTAATGTTTTAGTACCCATAATTTATCATACTCATCTCACACCTCGACGTCATCAAAGTTTCATTTTTATTTAGGAAAAGGGTAACTAATTGAATGGAATTTACCGTTTAAAGGCGGCGAACGGCCGTAATGGTTCCATCGCATTTATTTTGACAAAATAGCTTTAAAATAAATGCTCCTTTTTGTTTTCGATAAAGCTTACCAAAGAACTGAGTCTGGGAGCATGCTTCTTATGAAGCTTTTATAACACTCTGTCGCTGTTTTTAAGTTTTTAATAATAATGTCCTCTCAGTCGATTTTGACTACGGCGGCCGATCTATAGTTGAGTTCAGCCAACTGCGAAGGAATTATTATAGTGCAGAAATAGAAGTGCAGACAAAATTGCATCAGTCGCAAGACCGACTTTTTACGTGCCTATCCGACGCATGGACCATTTTGCTTTACAGACAATCAAGTGATCAGCTAGCATAGCATAAACCAACTGGAAAACAACAAATAAAAATTGTTGAGTTCGTGTAGGATTCGATCCCATGACCTCCGGTTTTTAAAGCGCAAGCCGTAGTAGTAATAATATTTGCATCATGAAATATAAGAACAATATGTAATAAAATAAAATTTTATTGATACCGTATATTATATAAAATTTTAATAATAAAATAAAATTTTATTACATATTATTCAGCATCGCTAATGAAATAATGCATTTACAAAAGATACAAGGTTTTCATTTCGATACATAAGATGCAGAACTAGATTGTATCTGATTCTCATTCCGATGCGAGAAATCAAGAATTGCAATTGCCGTTCAAGCTTCTAGATTGTGTTCACGTAGTCCGAAATGATTTCTTCGTATGCTTATGCTCTTGAAAATTGTCTTTTACGATTCAGTATTGTAATACCTCCTCCTTCTTTGTTTAAGCTTATTTATTATGAAGAAACCGAGTTCAGAATATAATTTTGGAATGTTTATATCTTTTTGAACACGATTTATAAAAAATATGATAACCCAGTTGTCATAATTGTGTGCCCCACTATAAACATTTTACAAGCGCAAATGCCTTCAGCAACTACGGATTTTATTTTCTCTACCCCACGTTATGTAACCCACGGCCTACTCAAGTACGGACTCGAACGTGATTAACAAGTGTTGTTTGTACGCGTGTTATGAAATCCTTTCACTTTAATATTATGCATGTAATTTGGAGTTTACACATTTTTTATTATTTAACACGTTAAACATAAGAAACTAAAGAAATAACTATAAAAAAATAACTTCTTTACATCTGGATGCAAACTGGTTCGGTTTTTCATGTTTCCTGTTCGATGAGCTTTGATGTTCTGTTACCGGAGCTATGAGGTATTTTTTATACCTCATAGCTATTGAGTATGCAATTATATACGAAAACTATAATTTTGTTTCTCAAAAGTTGGTAAACCATTAATCGTTTAGAGTAGGTACAAACTGTATTTTATTTACAAACATATTGAAGTTCGGAAAACATTGTGACAAAATAAATACTTTATCATTTAGATCTCTAAATGAAAAAAGCTTATAAATTATTAAAAAATCAAATATAAAGCAACAAAAATGTCTATTAACTTACAGGAAGCCGTTGCTTGAAACTTTGTATCGTGTTGATTTGGGCAACAAGCCCAAGAATTAATTTGGGCATATTAAAAATGGGGAATTTTAGCAATCATTAACAGAGCCCTAATTTCTCAACCAATTTAATTTGTGCTTTAAAAAGTGGAGATCAGATTCCTTTACTATGAGTACTGTTCATAAATACTGCAGTATTTAATAATTGTAGGAATAATTAAATAATTGTACTGAAATTTATTGGATTTTAGCGCGTTTATATAGGTGTGATTTATATTTTCACCCTCAATGCAAAAAATGTTGAAATAATACAATCACTTATTTTGAAAACATATTTAACGACAAAAGCAAATCTTTTATTTCTAGAAATCTTTCGCGACATTTATCAGCGCTAAACAATCAGGAAACAGACTTATCAAAATTAAACAAAAATTATTATCTTATGTATAGCTACTTTCTATTTCATATTTCTCGACAAAATATGCTTACACTACAAAAGGAGGGCTGACTAAAACAAGTTTTCTGCTAAATGTCAGTAAATGGTTGAAAGGTCGCATCGTACTTAATAACAACTTTGATGCTTTTTGTTTTATGCTTACTTCAAATTAACCCCCTATTCATGTTTCCCCGGCAAAAGCAGTTTCTGAAAGTACTTTAGTCTCCTGTTCTATTTGAGGTGAATGGTGAAATTTCATCCAATGTTTTAATGGAGCACAAAACTAATATTATATATTATTAAATAAAATTACTTTACGGATTTTATCGCGTTAATTTTACACGCGTTTATTTTACACGCGTTTATTTGTCACGGGGTTGACAGTGTAGGTCAGGGGGTAGTCTACCCTGTGACCACGGCCGCTGGAAAGTGATCGAAACGTCGAGAATTTAAAATGTAAAGTAAACGCGATACGGAAAATCCGTAAAGTAATTTTATTTAATAATGTATAATATTCGCGCAAGCAATAGAAATAACTAATATTATATATTATTATTTTAACTAAGTTCCACGAAAATTTCATACGCTTCATTACGGTTAGCCAACAAATAAATAGGTGAAGCCTGTGCACAGCTGCCATCCCCTCAACTCCGTTAGGTTGTAGCGGTTCAATCCACCAACGTAAAATCATCCATAAATAAATAATAATATTGTGGTATTTGCTTGTACCATCGAAATAAACAAATTTACATAAAAATGCCATTTTAAAAGGTTAAAGAAAAAATTAAAAGACCTAAATCGTAAACGTACATTTAAAATAGTAACATGATTTAAAACAAGGTATTCTCATAAATAAATTAATTAATGTTTACATAAATTTCCAACTTTGCAAATCTTGCAGCATACTTGGTAATGGGACAGATCAAAGACGTAGTTAGTTTTTCGGTCAACCTTATAGAACAAATATATTTGGGTCTATTGCATGTGCTTAAACTATAATACTGTAGATATTTAGTATCCTTTTAAGTAACAATTATATATCACTTAGACAACTGGAAAAATCTACAATAACTAGAATTCTAAATAATAAAACTCACTGTATCTGCTTGTTCATAAGAGAGGTCAATTTCAAATATTCAACATTACTTACTAGTAAGCACTAGTGTCCTTGGTCATGCATGAAACATGTTTGCACGTACAACGTTAGCTCATAAACATTGCGACTCGAGGCCATTTGAAACCGTCTGCATATTTAACTAGACTACTTGGCGTAAAGAGCGCAAGGCGACACAACCAATTAAAATTTTACCAAAACTTTAAAGAACCGTCCGAGAAGTAAGATCTCGTTCATATTCGTTGATAGACATTTTTCAAAATAGTACCTATGGAAGGAAAGTAATTGACATATCTAGTTAAAAAGGTATTTAATTTGAAATGCTATAATTAATGTATTCATTTAATAAACATTTTTAACAAATTATTATTGAATACGACAATAGGGTTTAATGTAGTTTTTGTACATGGCAATGAAAGATCTTAATCTTTTTTTTTACTTTTTTGTAAAAACCAAATGGTTTCCAAGTTAATTATTACAAATCTAATTCATGCCTAAGTTAAGATAAATAGCAAAATACATAAATGAAGTCTACAAGAATACATTTCGTTGCTGTAATTTTGCAATACGACATTTTTACTGGCGATTTCTATTACATTTAATGACATATCTATTCATTGAATGATTTCACGTATAATAAATATTTTTAAATAATTGTATTGCGTAAAAATTCATTACGCTATACAAGTGGCACTTCTTGAATTTGATATATGTCGTACTCAAACTATTATCAGTTCTCGCTTATTTTCTTTCAATTTTCTTCATTATGGTTATCTGATAATAACCATAATGAAGAAAATTGAAAGATGAAAGTTTTAAAGATGAGCTTTACCGATAATCACTTTGATGAAAGTTGCAGATGAGAAAAGTTTCAGAGCAAAAGATATGAGGCTATGGCCTCTCGGCATCGTAGTCATGCATTGTTATTGATATTGAGTCATAAAATTAAAATTCTTATTCTAATATTTTAACTTTATTCAAAAAATATACACTTACTTAATCATTGTCAAGAATGTTACCACCAGTTCGAAAAAGGACGCCTCTGACCTGAAAAGAACCAGCGAAGGTACCTCCGCGGGACTATTTTATGTCATCTTTTACAACAAAATTAATACAATTAAAAAGTAATTTGCATTGTTTTTACCTTGATTACACGAAAGTTTCCTATCAACTTTTTAAGATTAGTCAACTGGTAAGGTTTGAACGTTTTCTGGGATTTTGCTGTAAAAAGAATATAATAATCAATTTATTGATTTTATTTACAAAAAATAAAAATCTTTGCGATTTGAAATTTTTTATACACTAGTATTTTTGACCGACTTCCCAATAGAAAGATTTACCGAATTTGGAGCGTGTTTCTATTTTTATAAATGTTACCTCGGTGCTTCCGCTCCTAGTATTGAACAATGATCAATATTTCAGTGCATGTTCTAATAGTTTTTACATGTACATTGGCACTGTAAAGTTATAAAAATGTATTATGCAATCGAATGGTTAGAATACGGTAACGATTACTTTAAGTAATTTATATTTATAGCTACTGGTGCACAATATTGTGTGCACTTCACGGACTTCCACTGGACTTCCTTCCTGATAAATCAAATCTCGCTTATTATCATGAACAAAAAACATACAGTTAATTTAATTTAAAAATTTAAACCAGCACAGCACATTGCGAGAATAGAGGCGCATCCTTTTTAATTAAAAAATCCTTTTAAATTAAATTAAAGCAAAGACTATATATATATATATAATCAACATTTATCTTACAATCTAAATGTTAAGTGTTTTTAATAGATATTTAATAAATGTAGCAACATTTATGGTCTGTATCACTCGGAGATAAAGTAGCTGTATAATGGATATGAAAAGAGTTGTTTGAAAATCGGTCTAGAAGTTTTTGAGTTAACTTGTTACGTACAACAATAAAAAAATTTCTTTCTATAGTATGACTATTTATCTACATTTTATTTAGTTATTACAAGTTAGTTGTAATTCTCTGTTTTGAAACACAAAATAAAATTTCAGAAGATCTTTACAAAACAAGAGTCACAGCTTAACTTTCCAAGAACGTCCCAGCAAACTATTCGATATAAATCGCAGACTCAAGTTTACTCAAAACTGAACACGGTGGACATCTACACCTGGTTGACAAGGGTCAATCGGACCACGTAAAGTCCATAAACTCGCGTTGGGTTAAATCGACCACAACAATTTGTATTTCATTCTTTTTGACATATTAACCATATTCTAAATTTAAACCATATCACAAATTAATGTGTGTTTACAAAACTGCGTAGTTTATTGCTTAAAATATAATATATTATGTTAAGATTATTCTAATGTAGTTAAGTTCATTATTACAACATACCTTACAGTTACCGTACTAACAATATTGATTAATAGACGTTTTTAAATTTGGTAAGAAAATAATACATTTTCTGATGCGGCCTAGAAATAGCCTACGTTGTGTAGGGGATGCTCACTAGAGATAATGTGACTACCTGTGTAAATTTTAATGCAACGAATGTCAGTGTGTACGTAAATATTGCACGTTATGTGCGCTAACGATTCAAAACTTAACATTACCTTTCACTATGGGCAAATAGTTCTTTATACAGACCGTATTAATATCTGTGTTTGTTAGGCAAGTGCTGTGTTACACGCAGTATAACGAACAACACGCTCCCAATTGTACGTTTGCATCGCAGACACCTAGCAAATTTAACTACTGTTGAGCAATCGCCAGCTGTCCTAACTTATGTCGTAGGATTCACGAACGACATTGGTTTAATAGATTAATCTAGACATGTTTTCTGAAATTAGATTATAAATAGACACAAAAAAGTATTATTATTATATCTTGGGATATCTTTAAAGTAAATTGAATATAAAGTTACGATTAACAAGATCACCTATAATTATTCCTTTAGTGGTTAGTATCCAACTGCCTCCGTACCTAGTGCGTATGGCGTTGGCTTAGAAACCGGAGGTCGTGGTTCGAATCGCGGGACTCAACAAATTTTCATTGTTGTTTCTAGTTGTTAGGCAATTTGGGCCGATCACCCAATTGTCTGAAAAGTAAGATGATCCATGCGTCGGATGGGCATGTAAAAGTCGGTCCACCTACTAACCCGCATTGGACCAGCGTGGTGGGATACGGTCCAAAAACCCTCTAATGGATAGGGTGTATTAGGAGGCCTATGTCCAGCAGTGGACTATCACAGGCTGATGATGATGATGATGATGATGATCCGAACCACTGCGCCAATCGGGTCGTCAGTTGGGTCACGTTAACATATTCGAGTCCTTTTCACACATTTCAGCGCTATAAACATATTCTTTTTTAAATGTTTCATTGTTCTATTTTCAACGCTGTCCACCGAGTCATCGCCGTATTGGAACCACTACCCACTCCAGCTTTGGACGCAATTATTAATTTATTTAAAAATATTAACGTCATATTTAATTACACAGTACAATTTGTTATGTACAAAATTCCATTTAGAAGTAATTAATGTTGTCTAATAAATATTTTTTTGGATAAATATTTCTTACCTTATCGAGGACAAGTTATTTATAGTTAGATAGATATATTTTTCAAATCAAAATCATTAATGCTATTTTATGTGTATAATAATATTGGTTTTAACAATGTAATGGATATCCTTGAGCAAACCTTCATTATTATCATATTTAATTATATTTAATGAAACATTGAAAAGTCCTAAGAGTACAAAGCGGTTCATTAATACTTACAATGATACCCAAAACGATTTCTCACGTTATTTACCTAACAAATTATTCATAACTCACCATTCAGCCGTAACTTTGAACTTTGGAAAATTTGATGTACTGAGGTTATAAATCGATTTTGTTTTTAGTGTACTACTACCTCGTGTAACGATTTTTAGACCATAAAATAATAACAAAGTCAAGGTCAAAGATGGACCAATTTTGTACTTTCTGTGAGGCCAAAAAAAACGTCTCAACACTTTACATGCCTTTGTGAACTCAAGATAATTTTTTTTATGGCATACGCAGACAGCCGAGCAATCAGGACACCTGATGGGAAGAGGTCGCCGACGTCCATGGACATTGGTAATATCAGTGGTAAGCAACGCGCTTCCTATCATGAGTTCCTATCCGTGTTAAGTCTCGTTTATGCAGTAAATGCACTCATTAAAATATAAGATTAACTATCAAAAACACATATCTTTAAATTCGTCTTCGTCGTCGTCGTCGTTAAAACAAGCAAGCCCCCAAGTCACCAAGTTACGCGAGCCTGCGCATCCAGCATCCACCGAACTCCTGCACAGGTTGTCACTCCATCTCGAGAACCTTTCTTCCTAGCAGTTATTGGTTCTCCTTCAGCTTGCTAACTCTGCGTGCTATGTCGATTACCTTCGTTCTTCTGCAGACGCAACTGTATTACGCACATTATCACGTAGAGAAATACCAAGCATAGCCCGCTTTTGTATTAATAAACAAATAAATATTATGTTATAATGTCTAGTCGTTTGACAATTTCAGAATATAACTTGTGATTTTTTATTAATAATCAATTTTCAATTCTTTTCCGAACTAGAAAAAAGCGATTTCGGAGGATGATGCGGCTGTTGCAGTTCTCTTTACGGAGGTCAGAAACAAATGCTAGCATAACGCATTAACCGTTCTTTGTCCCTCAAGAGTAGTCCCGTGGTCACGGGGTAGTCTACCCGTGACCACGGCCGCTGGAAAGTGTTCGAAACGTCGGAATTAAAAATGTAAAATAAACGCGATAAAATCCGTAAAGTAATTTTATTTAGTAATGTATAACATTCGCAGCAAGCAATAGAAATAATTATTGTTTACAGTATTTTATCAGGTTCTGTCATATAGAGGATTCTGCGTGGAATCTTTCGAGAGTTCCGATTCACGAAGAAATGCAAACCACTTTTTGCACTTTACAGAGCGAATGCGGTATCCATCAGGAAAACAACTTTTTTACACCTAATTGTTTATGCAAAAGATTATTTGTATTTGACTTGTCAGTTTCATGTTGATCTTCATCAATCAGTTTACGCACAGCATGGACGTTTTCTAGGGTGATGGCACTTTTTGGACGACCTTGACAGGGATCATTACTGAGCTTGACATGTCCTCGTTGAAATTTAGCAAACCAACGATAAATTGTGGTATTGGATGGGGCTTTATCACCAACTGCAGAAATCATCCAGTCAACACACTATTTTTGTGTTTAACCACCTCGAGAGTCATAGTAAATCATCGCTCTTGAATTTTCTCCAGTAAATTCCATTTTCTTAACGACTAAAAAGTTTGACAAGCCCTTGTGACAAGACCGAGAATCTTTTTTTAAATAAATAAACGGTATTTGGTATTCAAAACCAAGGAGTATGCAATTAAAAAGATTTGAATATGACAGGAATAGTGGAAATATCCCATTCCCGATACTTTAAGTGCTGCCCTCGTATCTGTTAACGTATTCTTAAATAATAAAGACCAAGGTAAGTAAATATTATATAATATAAGTAAGTATATATTATTTGTCTAATTTCTAAAGTAAACTTAGATTCAAATGATTTACAAGTAACACACACATATAAAATCTATGACTTTTAAGTATCAATTATTACAATTTATATTTATGTTCATATGGAGACGATGATGAGTAAACTTACTTACATACTACTAAAAAGCTTTATTATCTGTGACTTATGTAGGCTACCTTTTCCCATCCCATCCCATGGGCGCTAGTGACCACTTTCCATCAGGTGGCCCAGCTGCTCATCCCATTTGGTATGGAAGTAAAAAAATATATATTCTTTATTCAATTTAGTTTCTGTCGAGTCTGACTGGTTTACCACCGGCTTAGAAGTTTTGACCTGTCCAGAGTAGAACCGGCAAAAAACTCTGAGGACGTAGTTTTTTTTAATAATGTTTACCAATACATTAACGTTATTATTACTAAACTTAATGCCTGACAACAGCACTTGCCAAGAATAAGCCAGGGTAACCGTCACTATTTATAATGTTATTCGTCTATGTTAATTAACAATAGCTGGGAATCCGTATACTGGAAAAATCCAGTTTACGGATTCCTCGCCGCCAGACTGGAATAAGTGGGGCTCTTCGGCCGACAACCTCATGCCGGCTGCCCTGGCCTTCTTCTGCGGATAGTCAGGACGCTATCATTGTCCTGGCTATCCAAGGAGTGATTGTGAAACAATCTACCTCCTAAAATATTAATTAGCTTCTATGACTGGTTCCTTGAGTTTTGTTTTACGATATTTAAAAATATTCATACGGGCGATACTCTGTAAACTTTCAATGACCTATACAGATATTGTCCGGAAATTTCATTTAAGCATTTTCGTAAAAATGTAATTACTTAGGAAAGCAAATATTTTTATTGTTACAAAAGAGAACCAATTGAATTGATATAAATTTTACAATTTATTTGATTGGACTGTTGGCTGTAATAGTGGACTGTTTTAGTTAGACTGCTGTTAACTTAAACCGGATTTTGCTGGTCTAGAACTTGAAGGTGTAGAAAACTGCATTGGAACTGAAGTAGGGTGTCTTAAAAGTGCACACATACTATTAAAATTTGATGAATATTAAAAAAAATATAAAATAGTTTTAATATCAATGAAAATTCATTATGTTTAAGTTTTAGAAATATAAACTTGCGAAGACTTTCTTATATTACTCAAAGGCGAGCTTTGTAAATGAGAGATACGTCTTAAATGCAAGGCACACTACGTACACAAATTAAACATTCCCGACATTACTGTATCCTATGCTTGAAATAAACTTACAAATACTAGATGAAATTAATCAATATACATACTCGTGTTGATTACTCTGCCTTTTTCCCGCCGTAAATACAAAGCCATTTTTAAACCTTGGCTAAATTATTACAGACATACTGTATATTATACAATTCTTTTAGTTTCCAAAATGATATATCGTCAAAGTTAAAACGGTTTAAATTACATATATTTTTGTGATATATTTTTATTATTACAATATTTAATATTTTGCAGTGATATGTAATATTTGTGCTTATTTTGCAGCTAAAACTGGCATTGCAATTGTTTTGTTAGCGTTGCAGTTGCAATTTATCTCGCAGTGTCGTTCAAAATGCTCGTTCATTTTAAAAGTGTCTAAATAACAAATGATAACAAGTAGCCTGCAGTTTACGAAACGTTAGCTGAAAGAGAGAATGGGCCATTAAGAAAAATGACGATGATATAAATCACAACAAAAGATAAATAATGAAAATTTCCTCAGGAAAAAACATTAAATTTAATTTACTTCATTGGTTTACGTTTCTACACATATAGTAAAATACATTTAGGTATAGGTGTTACTTTTAAAATAATCGTTTTTTACGTATTGCTATAAATCATAAGCATCTAAACCGTTCCTCATAAACAAAACGAGTGAAAACGTTGCTTTTGTTTAGAAGCTCTACTCGGACAATTTTTGGAGCATTGTCATCCACTCCATCCATCATCCCCTGGAAAGTGTTTGAAACGTCGGGAATTAAAAGTTTAAGTTAAACTCTATTAAATCCGTATTAAGTGCTTTTATTCAACAATATTCAGAAATTAATTAAAAAATAAGTTATCTATTATTAAATGTAAAACATAGACATTGCTTTACGTATGTTAGTTTATACTTAGAGTTCTAATAACTTCTACATAATCTAATCTATATCGGATAATCAAATTCAAACACAATCAAAACCTACTTGATGTGATTCTAATTAAAGTTTACAGTAATATAGCATTTAAATTGGAGTAAGGTATAGGCTATAATATATAGTGTATATAGTATATATGGTGTACATTATTCATAAGATAATTTAAAATGTTAACCCATTAAACCGCTTTAACCGTAGACTAGAGCAATTTGATTCGGGTGAACGATGAACATGGCAATGGCGCCATGAAGTGCAATAACGCTCATTACTCTAACGGACAGTCGGCGATATACGAGTACTATGCACCTTCATGTATAGCACATACATACGTCATCGATAGACTTGTGTTTCATTTACGTAAATTCATGCATGCAGTATGTAGCTTATTCATTGAGTAATAACAATATATGATTCGTTATATGTTGTTATGGTGCCTCCGTGGCCGTCGTAAGTGTGCTCTAGAAACCAGAGGTTCAAATCCTGCGGGGACCCAACTTTCGCCGATCATCCAATTTTCAGTAAAGTAAGATGATCCATGCTTCGGATGGGCATGTAATTAGTCGATCAACCCACCAACTCGCATTCGACCAGCGTGGTAGGATACGGTCTAAAACCCCCTAATGGAAAAGGTGTGCATTAGGTGAGACATATGTCCAGCAGTGGACTATGTTGATGATGATGATATGTTGTTATTACCTGTAAAGTGTATGTGACTGTTTTAATGGCTAGGTAAGAGTGACCTTATGAGCTCATTGCTTCGTCGAGCTATGAAGGTGAAAAGACGATTCCAATATCCAATCAATTTTAAAACCTAGATCAGCTTCATTAAACTTGAGCTCGATGAGGGGCGGTATTTATGCTTACTAAACTATTTTTTTAGATCAAGTGATATAAATTGAAGATCGCATTAAACAGATAATAACAGATGAAGTTGTATTGAAGGATAAACATCATGATTCATTAGATTAGGAAAATAAAGATATTTTTTTTTAATTTGTTATCATTAGTTATCTGAATTTTGAGAACATTTTTTTAAAGATGGTCAAACATATTCTAGTAGTGAATTACTCTACCCTATGAGAGTTATATAAAAATAGTAATGGTTTTGGTTATTCACTTAAATATTAAAAATAACGGTTAGTAGACGCGATTTCTGTTCTCATTATGTCTATTGAATAAATCATGTCTTCTAGTTTTCTAAGCAGCTAAAATTCAATGCTTTCAATTTTATTATTATTATTATTTCAATAATAAATAAAATGTTATAGAATTATGCCGCAAAAGTATTTAACACCTAACTTCAGATAATTTTTTTTATTTCTCCTGCATCATAGTCATGTTACTAATAGATTTAAATAGACATGACATATATATATACTGACTATAACTTTAGTATTCAGTGTTTATGAATTATGCATCGTAATCATAACTTACATATGCACTAATTACTTGAAAATTAATTTTTAAGGTATTCATTTGGACACAAACAAACAAAAAGCGATATTGTTAAATTTTTTCTGCGGCAATGGGTCAGAAAGGTCCGTTGACACAAAATATTATAAATATAACATATTGTTTAATTAGTAGCATTTTCTACATTAAAAAGCATTTATAAATGCTTTTTAATGTAGAAAATGCTGAAACAGATAAATTGAAACTTTGTTCAAATTATCTGCAGTTCAATTGCTTATTGCTAATTAATCGTGTGAGTATCAAGCAACATAATCATATTTAAATATAGACGTATACAAAAATCAAATCAAACTAATTATAACGACTTACAACACAAAGTTTAAATCAATAATATTGCATATTTTTCAAGTTATACTTCTTACGTTACGGAAAAATGATGAGTGTACATTATTATGATGCATTCACACGACGTCGAAACTGACGAAGAAGTCGCCAAGTTAGCTACAGTCAAGTGACAACAGTTCTTACGATATTTATTCCTACAAGCATAGAACAATGAATCTGCCGCTTCTATCTCAGAATAACTGTTTTCTAAAGACATTTCATATATGTCATAGTAATTGTTTAAATATTTGTTCATAAACTTGGGGAGCATCCATAGTTATTTTGATAAATTAAATGAACGATTCTCGAATTCTAAAGTACATGCTGTCTAATTTCTGAGTGTTGGCTTAATCCACAATTGTCTTCTTTTTTGTGCTCTCTTTCTATATATATCTTCATCAGAAATGATCAGCTGGACAAAGGGGGAGGGGGCGTCTCAATTTACCTTAGATTTGACCCGCCATTTCACTGACTTTGAGTTGGATTCTTCCTTCGTTTTTCTTTGGGTTCAGAGTATGCACATCATGTCGTTATTGCTGAGTTCAATACCAATCCTCCTTCTCTCCTTTCACCAAATTTGACCAGGACCCTTAAACTCCTACATGTAGTTGAGTCAAGTTCTTCTCACATTTTACCACTCCAACCAACCCATACACCTCCGTGGAAGATATTTGGCTTGACCTAATCCTCTTGTCTAATCCTTCACTGGTGACCTTTCACGGGCAACGCCAACGGGTTTTTCTTATCAAGAATTAAGTTTCATTTCCTATATCATGAAACTCGTCCAGCCTAAACCTAAGGTTTTAATGGTTAGCTTACTGAGGGTCATATAGCGATGTGACGCAGGGACCGTACGTTTAGAAAATTTAAAAAGGATCGTAGCGAAGAGAATTGTTCCCTACACAAAGTGGCTTGGAATAGGTGTAATCAGATGATAAGCTTTGCTAATTGCCGTTATATCCACGGAAATATTTACTAGTCTACTCCTGCCGGTATTCGGAAATTTCTCGGAACTCTAGGTATTGGCAAGCCGCGGGTATCAAATCTTCCTAGCAATATAATTTTAGATAATTTTCATTGTTCTATCAAACTGCCTCTGTAGCCTAGTGGTATGGGCGTGTGCTTTAGAAAACGGAGGTCGTGGGTTCGAATCCTGCGGGGACGCAACAAATTTTCATTGTTGTTTCCTAGTTGGTTAGGGCAATTTGGGCCGATCACCCAATTGTCTGAAAAGTAAGATGATCCATGCGTCGGATGGGCATGTAAAAAGTCGGTCCACCCACCAACCCGCATTGGACCAGCGTGGTGGGATACGGTCCAAACCCCCCCCTAATGGATAGGGGTGTATTAGGGGAGGCCTTTGTCCAGCAGTGGACTAACAAAGGCTGATGATGATGATGTATGTAATTTTAATCGCAATTTTTCTTTCACTTTTTTAAATCATTATCTAGTTATTTCCGAAACTATTTAGCACTAAAATGGGTTGACGCATCCTTGCATAATTTAGTTAAAATTTTCTTCAGTTACTTCGGAAGAGATTAAAAAAGTCATCCTCTTCATCAAATTCAATGCAGTTGCATGTGACAGGAATTATCAGCGGAACATCATAACAATATTTTTTTCTGGACGAATAGCTTTCAACCATTGAGTTCCAAACTAGGCAAAGCTTGTGCTGTGGCGACAAGATAACTGATAAGTAAATACCATTACGTTTATAATATTAGTTGTGAAGCTGGATCAATGAGCAGATCTGCCTAACAATATTTGATGCTTTAGATGGTAGCGAGGGTCTTATCCATATAACAATTGGCATTGACAGCCTAAATAACAAACATCAACCAGGCAGGACCCGATGATAGACACTTCACTAAAACAAAAAGCCAATATAATACAGGCCCAGAGTGAATTATTAAAGGCGTTAGCAATGTCAAGTAAAAAGAATGATTGACCAGCACTTGCGGAAATCATACCACCACTCTGCTAAATTTAGGCCGACACGCGTTGCTCTTCAAATGCTTGACGATGCTGGCAGTCACTATTTTCTCAAAGAGCTTACTCACATCGTGTGCCACGATTGACATGTACGCGAAGGGCAATTGATGCCGTCTCTTTTTTAATAAGATTGAGTCTGCATGTCTTTCACCTCTGATGAGCGCGTAATTTTTGGGCTAGAGCTATAAATGGCAGAGATGATATGGCGAACGGCAGCACGCATTTCAGAATGGCATCGTGATCCGGAGAGTTTGTCCTTCATTTTAAGATTTGCTGCACTAAACTCTTTCGCGGTGACTTCTAGCGCCTTTCGGGAAGGGGTAAATGTAATCCGTCAAGGACCATAGATGCTGTGGGAATAAATAGGCGGCTATTTTGCTGCATTCCTTGGCCCTGGATGATTTTACCACCTTTGTGCATTTTAGGTTCCCTGAATTGTTAAAAAATTGGGAGATGATGCTCAGATCTTTACGACCGTTTTCCTTACTACTTCCTCCGACTTGAGTCCGCCTCCCTATGAGGATTCAAAGAGGCGCAGCTTTTGGCTCCTTCGTTCCATCCGATCGACTTCCACGATCCTTTTGAGTGTGTCGTCTTCTTATTCGCATCTATAGTACAAAGTCCCAATTCAAGTTATTGACATCTATATTCTATTACCATCTTCTTTGATTCATTTTCGGTAATCTCATCCATGCTTATTTCGACGAATAGCAAGGAAAATACATATAATTGGGGCGTTAATATCTGATTCATCCCTAATGGCTGGCGTGGATTTTTAGCCATCATTGCGGAAACCTGACACTGCGCACTCAATAAAGAAACACTGCATAGATCGCTGAGTAAATTGGAGATTCCTCATAGTCCCCTCTTTCCTAAAAGAGCATAATAATTTCTTTGAACTAGTTCTATTCTTTTTAACAGTTCCCTATTTGTCATTTTGTTATTTTATCAGCTGTAATTTAAATAAATACTTTATTGTTACTTACTTTTAAAATAATTCTTACACTAGTTCATAATTTCCTACATATCCAGAATAAAAACCGGCAATAAATTGTGCGGTATTCTTTTTCTTAACAAATCTTATTGAAATATTTTTTAATCTAGAAACTTTTTATTTATTACAAAGCGGTGAGCACGTGCATGGTTAAAGGTATCAAAGCTTTTCCCTAACGCACAAAAGATATATAACGTAATATATATTTTTTTAATAAAAAAAGGGACGATACCATTGATTTTAAGATTTAAATGCCGTTATAACATTAACCCCACCAGTTATTCGCTTTTTATATTTTTCTAATTGAAGCATATACATTTTTCAAATCAAGTTTTTTCACGTTATAATTTTTTTTATTTCTTAGAGACATTTTTTGCTATTCATAAATTTATTGTTCATGTTTGTAGTTTAGAAATATATTTTGTTTTTGGAACGCGTCTCACCCATGTTTAAAATTAAAATGTGTCGCTTAGTTTTCATTAAGAGTGCATTATTAACACGCATCTACCCGTTTATGACGAGGGTAGAATTTCCCCGACACTTGTCAAGAGCGTAAAGCTCTGTAAGGTACAGTTAAAAATCCTATTTATACATTTTGTGCTACCGATTTTATTTATATGTCAGACCATACCTTGTCAAAATTACTTGTTTCATATATTATTATATTAGTTTGTAGCCGCAAAAGATATAAAGTTATACAAAGTTGAACAAGCTTACAAAAATGTAAATACAAAATGCTATCAATTCCAGTCCACCCCATACATAATAGATATACCAAATGTGACTTGTGTTGTTCTATTCCCTGTTATATTCCAAGTAATTCTTAGTTACTGAAGTATTTCTTGATTCGCCATTTCAAAAAAAATATTAATAATAGTCAAGTATAATTAGACCGTGTAACTATAGCCTTTGTAATATAACACGTATTTTGTTATAGTTGTGTGTTGCCACTAATTATAGTGGCAGGGAGATTATTCCAACTTAAGCCTCAAACCTTCTACTCAAAAGAGAAGAACAGAGATTAGCGATAACAAAGTACAGTTCGAGAAGTAAGGGGCTAAGACAAAGGCAACTAAAAATATCAGTAAGGCGTAGGTTCGGGTTACTGCATTATTTTTATCTATTTTGAAATCTTTTAAATAATCTTGTACTGCGTTTCTCTCTAACGCCTCTTGAGCTTATTACAGCGTGTAGATTATCACTCCGATTTGAATTGAATTACAGTTATTACATGGCACGTACAGACAAGGTGCTAAATTAGAGTGTTTAATAAAGGTGAAGTTATTGCCTTTCGTGCTACTTGTCTTATTTTTTGGCCTATGTACCTGAAAGGGCTTTTTTTTCAGTTAGACGAGCAATTAGGCCACCCGATGGAAAGTGGTCACCGATGCTCATGGACATTGGCAGTACCAGGAGTATCACCAATGCGCTGCCAACGCGAGACGTAGAATGACACGTCTCTTTTACTAAGTACTTAAGTTGGCTATGGTGCCCTTCAAATCGGAACACGCTACTGCTTTGTGGCAGAAATGGGCA
This sequence comes from Lamproptera curius, assembly GCA_029286875.1. Classification (NCBI taxonomy): domain Eukaryota; kingdom Metazoa; phylum Arthropoda; class Insecta; order Lepidoptera; family Papilionidae; genus Lamproptera; species Lamproptera curius. The sequence goes on from JAGSMT010000052.1 coordinate 139,856, forward strand.
CCACAGTGGTACCCCAGAATGGCCCTGTAAAAGGGGACCTACCACCTTCAACATTTTAGTATTACAGTTCATTTCTTCAACGAGAGAAGCGAATCTGTTAGTTTAAGTTAGTTTACATAAAAAATTAAGTTTTCAGAATATATTTTATCGTTTATCTACAATTTACATTCATTACTTTATTTTAAAAAATGGTTTTTAGCTATTTTGCAATGGGTGGGACATAAATAATATTTTATCACAGCCTGTCTACTGGGCGAGAATAGTATAAATTTCAGTTTCTACAATGAAGTACAATGAAACATTAAATATTTTGCTAATGAAGTATCCAGACAAGCAAAAAGACTCTATCAAATGGATTTTATTAATAAGTGAGCATGTAGTAATGCAAGACACATTTCTTATCTCTTTATTTTTGATCTGATAAGCTTATACCTATCAAAAACATTTGGTTTTTAAATTTTTACGTATACACCTAAAATATTAGAACAATAAATATTTTAAAAAATATAATAAACAATTGATCGGATTAGATTCAGATTGCTTTTTAGCAAACGAAAATAAGCCTTAAAAATCTTAGGAGAAATGTATAATAATGAATGTATTAAATTATTTTTTCGGCGCTTCGCAATCAGAATTATTACGTTGAAGTCCTTCATAATTTTCAAGGAAATGGCACCTAGGGTATACCGAGGCATAATGCAATGATTCCGTTTGTGTCTCTTTGTACTGTTCATTTGCATAAGGATCTCGAGTGATGTGTTCTATATTATTGCAACGTTATATTGTCTTTTATGCGTGAGATGTTTGCGTATTGTCTAATTGAGGTTTAGCGTTAGCGCTATCACAGCATTCTTGCGGACTAAGCTTATTTTTAAGCATCTGCAACCCTCACCAAATCAACGATGTTTCTTACTGAACGGCTTTTGCAGAGTCTGCATAATTGAACATAAGCGAATTGTTTAGGCCCCGAAAGTGATTCACAAGAAAGTAAATTATTAAGTTTCATAAGTTCACGTGTGATCAAGGAACTCAAATGTTTGTGTAAACGTTTGTGTCTGCTTGCTATTCACCAAGGGTCAAAAGCTATAAATACCGCCATACGTTGATTGCCCTAAGACAAGGCATGACTAGACTTATTATTAAAATTTCAATATATTTGTTCAACATAGAAAATCACATTTGCTTATAGATTTTCAAACACGCTACCATCTGTTTGGAATGGGATGCCTCAGACTTAACCTCAAAAAAAAACTAATTAGACTATTTTTTTAGTTATTATTTAAAACAATAACAAAAACTCTAAGCATACATATTAATGTAATTTAAAACAGAATCTGAAGCGAACGTTCCATTGCCAGATTGTGATGTTATGATTTAAAAATTCAATTATTTGAAAATAACCTTTAACACGTAAACGTTCCTTGACAACAAAAATTTATTTTGTTTACGCGAATACATTATTAAATAAAATGTCTGTTTACAGATTTTATCGCATTTATTTTACATATTTCAATTCCCGACGTTTTGAACACTTTCTAGCGGCCGTAGTCACGGGGTAGACATAGTAAAATCCGTAAAAAGTCATTTTATTTGATAACAAAAATTTGTTACTAGTTTAAATAAAAAGAATTTTCTGGGATTCTGTTATGAAGCGTATACACTGTCCCATAAAAGTTCTACTTAATCTTCGCAGTCTACATCGTAAAAGAATGAAATTATATTTGATTTTGTATTGTCGCAGGTTCATCAAAATATTTAATAATGACATCGAAAGGAATTGACAAACACGTCATAATAAGCGGGCGTCATACAAAGCGTTTCGTGAAATAAAACCTTTGTTGATGTACATATGTATGTACTTGTATTGTAGTACAGAAAATAGTAACACATAGTATACTACATGTTAAATTAAAATCAAAATTGCACGTAATCAGTAAATTAACGTACAAATGTATTTTTTACTGTAGTAATCTGTAAGTTTTGTTTGCTTTTGTTTTTTCATTTTATTGTAAAACAGTCTCTAATTCTATTGTGTATAGAAGACATCGCTATGTGTCAAATTATCATTTTCAATAGTGCTGTGAATTGCTGTGCTCATGTCGGTCATTATAACCGGACATAATTGATTAAAAATGGGTAAAAATAAGCATCATGTCACTGCAAGGAAATCATTATATCCGGCTTTTTTATAAACATTTTTTTATGAAAACCAAACTTCGTAGTGTAATTACGTCATAATAAACGGTTGGTCAATATAGGCGGAGTCACAATAAATATTGATACAACGGAAGTGTCTTAGCGGAACCAGAAACGAAAACATATATCAAAAATAAATTTTAGCAGAAACGGAAACGGAAACGGATGCGGAAACGGAAGTGTAAATAATATGAAAAAATGACCAAATTTACAAATATAATTCCTTATTAAGTATCAAATACACCAAATGTAGATTAGAAATAGGTATATAAGAAATCTACTATAGAAAACAATATTGCAACTTAGCAACTGAACATTTTATTAATATTCAAAATTTAGTAGTGGCAAGTTATATTTTATAAAAAGGAATTTGGCCGCTTTTACACCTAACAATCTGTTCCGGTGTTCGTCGTATATAAGACCAGGTCCGCTAAATAATTGTTCACTGGCGACGCTGCTGGGGGTACTGACAAATATAGGCGTACTAACGGCAAAAGATTACGGTATTTGTGAGAATTTAATTTCTACCACACAAGAGGCTCTTAATTTAAAAGTAATCTCTTTCTTTTATACTCCTGAAAATGTGACTGTGTCTCCAAAAGGAGATTGTCACTCACGTTAGTTGTCGAGATTTCTTGGTCTTCGTTTGTACTTAACATGGACTCTAGCATTTGAAATGATGACTACATCATCGACGTTAGACGAAGATGACTTCGGCGCCTTTTTGGTGTACCCCACATTACACAAGATACACTATCATCGTAAGTGGAGTTAGTTAACTCTCTAGATTGTCTGGTTCTGCTCATCGTCATTAAGTTACAGACATGCTACAAATGTATTGACACAAACAGCAGCAGAAAATATTACGCGCTTACATTAACGAAAAAGTACGTAAACAAACAAATGTGACATGTGCCTGCGCGGCTCGCTGGCTGACCCGCGTGCTTAACCGTCAAACGTCTCGCACGTTTCTCGCGCAGCGCATGCATTACTCTCCGCCGTCGGTTGTAAACTTCCGTTTAAATCTCCGTTATAAAAGTAGCGGAAACAGAAGCAGAAATGGATGTTGAAAAGCGCGCGAAACTTCCGCACTTGCGGAAACAGAAATAGAAATCAGTTACATCACTAATGATAAACGGATTCTACTGTATATCATATCATATCATATTAGGAAATCATTTCAATTTTTCTACACATAAGTCAATTTTACGAATTTGTATTCAGAACTAACGGCCAGTAGATTTATTACTGTAAACAACATCTGGTTTACCCAACATGAGTACCACACTATTTACGGCTCTAATTACTTTGCTAATTTCGTACTAGTTTGTAATTGAAAAGTTCAGGGTGATGGTACTTCTCAAGGTAGCCCTATATTAACAGAACGTACTGCTTTTGTTCATCCTGAAACTTTTATAAAACAAAACATATGCAAATCCTAATTTCATTAAAAACTTTAATTCTTTAATGATGTAGTTTTTAATTACTTTTCGTAATTTTTTTTATCATTGAACTCTTTTTTACTAAACGCCATCTAGGACGGTATCGCTACGGTGCCTATGTCTGATGAAAACCAGTAATGTGAAAACACTACATTGTTCCGGTTTGAAGGGCATCGTAGCAAGCGTATTTATTGTGTAATCGAGAAGTAAAATACTACGTCTCACAGAAAGCAGCGCGTTTATGATACATCGGATATTGCCGATGTTTAGGCCAGCATACCCATCAACCCGCCTTGGACCAGCGTAGTGGGATACTAACTAAAAACTACCAAATGGAGAAGGTGTGCATTAGGGGAGGTCTAATTTCAGCAGTGGGCTAACACAGGCTGATGATTAGGTCGACCGAATACATTTTTAACATTTTTTTTTGTTTCAAAACCTTATTATATACACCGTCACTATTTCTAACAAATAGTTTATCGACAATCGATAAATTTGGCAAGATTTGACAATTAAAACTAAAAGAAACGTCGTAGCTAACCCCGGTCAAAATAAATATTAAATGGTGTCTTTATATTAATACGCCGCAAAATAATTTCAAAATGGCGGCCCGCTTTTCTTCACCACGCGTGATGCTAAACAGTCGTTACTTAGTGTGTGATGCCTACATTTCCTTCTCCGCGCTTCTATTCCTCTCTCACTCTTTCTCTATCTTTTACCCTCTCACTTCGTCCCCATTCTGGTTTCTGCTGCCAGGACGCCATCACAGTTGAAAAGGTTTTTTTTAAAGTGGTTTTGTAATGATTTTTAACCGGCCATATCGATTAACTTCAAAAACTAATCCGCCTTAGAGCTTGAAAAACCACGTCGATCGCCACCAAACTGGTCAAAATCGGTTGATTTGTTCGAGAGATATCGTGAACGAAAGAAACCCAAAAAAGTGTTTTTTCGGGATTACTCCGAAATTTGTGGTTCGATCAATTAAAATTGCGATTGAGAATTGAGAATGATAAAACTGCGTCGAATGCCGCCAATCGCGTGGAAATTGCTTGACCCATTCTAAAATTATTGCGGTTTAAAAATAACAAAATTAGTGTTCTATGAAACTTCTATCAGACTTTCGAGCTAGAAGAGCTCAAATTTTATTTCTTTGAACTCAGTGAGCTCAAAATATCAAATAAATTATATTTGAGTTCAGTACATTAGTGCCTCCCAGGCACTTAAAATTGTACTTTGAGATTTGGAACTAGCGGAAAGTTGCAGGGAAGGCCTTTAAGGTGAACCGTTTTTCTATTTTTTTTGTCAGATTAGGCCAATACCTCTTGATAATCGTCAGATTACGAGACGGAACGTTTAGAACATAAAGATGACCATATATATCTTTAATCTGACGCGCTTGAGTATTTCAAAATGGCGAATTTTTTTTTGCAATAAATTATTACTTAAGAAACTATGTCGTAATTAGTCGTGATTCATTCTCTGTAAACATAATAAGTTAGATTTGAAGCAGTAGGTCTCCTTTTGCGGGCGACCATCAGCAGAAGTGTATAGTGTATAAACATTATTTCTTCTATATTTCCTTATAAATAGCACTGTGACCATTGTAATTCTTGGGTGAACGAGACGTTATATTCCATTTCTCAGAGGTGTATTTTGATTTGTATTGTCTCACGCTTCGTTCTTTTTGGGCAGAGTATTGTAATTTGCATCAAGCTTAAATATGGTTGAGGTCCGCTTTTTAAATTAAGCGGATAACAAAAATTGGTTTCTGTGGCTGTATTTTTGCTTGATATGTTCATTGTATAAAATATATACAATAACGGTTCAAATAAACATAAAGTTACTATTTGCCAACTTAGTAAATTGTAAGAAAACACAAATGCCTTAGAAATATCTTCTAAAATACGTTAAAACATTTTAACAATTTCTCCTGAAGAAACGGGACGACAACAGCTAGTGTTTTTTTAATTAATGTAGTGGAAGAGCGAAATCACCTTATACGTATTAATACTGTTTGATATGACAAAAAAAACAATACAACAGACGTAATTACTTTAAATTACAAATCAAAATATAAGATATAAAAATAATTGTTTAAGAATTCGAGTTACTATTACAAATAAGTTGAATAATTACCACGATAAAAAATATTAACATTTTTTTATTTTTCTCGACAGCAAATACGTTATTTGGTGCCAAGAATGTATTTTTGCATAATGTTGACACGGTAAGCCAATAAGGTCTGGCAACTCGCCAGCATTACCAACTGCAACTGGCTGACTGCGGTTCACAAAAGGTTAAATTTTGTACCAACATTAAATGAACAGTTTCATTGTGGTGATGAAAATCCAAGAAAATTTCGTTCATCTATATTAACAGAAATTTAAGTAACTCTTATTATTCTTAATTATAAAATAAACCTATTGTTGGATGTACAATAAACCTATGGTTTTGGTTTGGAAGTTTGTAAGCCGCATGGTTGATAAGCATGAAATTAAAAGCACATATCCTTTTTTGGTATTATTGTAAAAAAGGAAAATAATGTAATAACAGTAACATAACATTATTTTCCTTTTTTACACATAAAAAATGCTTTTAGTGGTATTCGTGAACTGCTGAATATATTAAAATAATACTAACATAAATTTCGTGATGCTACGATGATGTATAGCCACGATAGCGGCTAACGAATTTCAGAACTTATTACAAAATATTAAGAATAAAAGTTGAAATGTCAACATCAATAATTTTTGTTTAATTTCAGCTCTTTAAAGCCTTTTTATTGTCAAATCTACCTTTCTGTTCGTAATGAATGGCACAATGCCTTATTAACTTGCAGGTAGGTTGAACTTGTGAGCTTCGTAAGAATGATAAATCGACTTTCCTTCAGCGTTAACCCTTTGCCATCAATAGTAATTTATAATCTTATTCCTTGAGCAATCATATTCATTATTCATGTTTAAAGGATATGCTTGTGATGTTATAAGAAAAGTATAAAATTGTAATAATGTAGATTCTAGAAAGTCTTATAATGATTTGGTACAAATTTATGTCATACGAAAATACCGTTTTGTAATACTTTGTTTAATTTGCAAGAAAGATACTTAACATATCATGAGTTCATGAGTTGTGAAACTTTTGATAACCAGCAGTGTTACTATAAAAGTTTAATTATTAGATGAAAAAGTAATTTATTTTTGGATTACTTCTACGTACATTTGCATAGAACGGCTCCGACATTTGGCTTTACTACGTCTTTAATGAATACGGGCACGAGCTGCGTATTCTTAAGGTCGCCGTGTTCAATTATTGCTCGTGTTGCACACAAGATACAATTTCTCTAAAATCCTTTTTAAAAATAGCTCGTTCCAAGAAGAGCCTCCTCTTTCACTAGAGTCCAACAATTAGCTCTGTTAAATAACGATCACTTATATTTTTGGCACTGTTATAAATTTTATTGTCTTGTGTATTTAAAACGTAAATAAAACTAAGTAATATTTAATATTTATTTGACCATAAAAAACGGGAAAACCGTAATAAGTATTTCCCATTAAACTTTAATCTAATTGATGTCTCAAATATTCTTTCACCAATTCTAACATAATATTGACCATTTTTATAGGACAAATAAATATAAAGAAATACAAAATTCTTTTTAATTTAGTAAATATTTTAATACAATAGAATGTGTAATACTATTTTAAATACTTAAAAAATATACAGGAATGTAAAAGTTCTATCAACATCTTAATTGTCTTTCTAATATTGTAAAAATGAAATGAAATTGTGTAAGACCTAGGTCAGTTCAAAATTGACACAAATCACAAAAGTGAAAAGTTATTAATAATTAAGTAGTTTTAAATTTAAACATGTATAGTGAAATGATTTTAAATTTAGTGTATATATTTCAATATTCGCACTTACTTAAACATATTGTCAGACCAAATAAAGTTCCTATTTTCAAGTTATGTATACTTCTATGTACTTTATGAAAAGATCTACTAAATTTTGTTTTAACGATTGAAATTTAATGAAATACCTAAATCTTATAATCAATCAACTCAAATTTATATTTTTACAAAACAGTAGGCATCGTAACATTTTTTTTGTTGTTACAAGACTTTAGAAAGTTATGATTTATGTTCTATAGCTCGACTCAAATTCGAGTACTATTAAACTATTTAAATATTGTATGTATATCCACTTACCTCCTGTAGCCTAGTGCAAGGGCATATGTTTTAGAAACCGGAGGTCGTAGGTTCAAATCCTGCGAGGACTTTCTAGTAGGTTAGGCAATTTGGGCTGATAACCCAATTGTCTGAAAAGAAAGATGATCCGTGCGTTGTAGGGCATGTAAAAGTCGGTTCACCCACTAACCGCATTGGACCACCGTGGTGGATACGGTCCATAAACTCCTAATAGAGAAGGGAGGCCCATGTCACCAGTGGACTCACAGAGGCTAATGATGATGATGATCTTTATATTTTGTAAGTGGTTTACATATAAAATATAAAATAGCCAAAACCAGAAAAGGAAAAAAGCTTAAGTCAGTGTCCGTCTGTTAAAATAGGCAGGTAGAATAATTGTGCTTATCAATTAGAGTTACCTTAAGAGGTTGTAGGTTAGATCTTCCTTTACAGTAGACCCTCTGGAGCGGTACTATCATGGTGCCTATTTCCACCGGACAGCAGTTCTGTTAAAATAGGGCCGTATTTACTGGATAAGCGAGATGTTGATGATAATGATTATGACCATTTACTAGGTGTTAGATAATTCAAAAAATGGCAATAATATGTAAAATCTCATTTTTTGGCACAGGTATTTACCAACATCCATTTCCGTCAGACTCTGTGTCTCGTGCAGGTATTGCGAATAGTAACTTAACCTTGTAATATAGCTAAAAATGTCGTAAGAAGTTCTAGTTCTAATGATGGTAAACCATTGAATATTTAATTTTACATCAAGTAAATTTTATCCGTTGTTTTCGAAACTTGTTAAGCATTTATTGTAAGTATGAAATTGTTAATTTATAAAAAAGCTTGTTGACCTTTCCGATAAAGCATCAATCAAAAAAAAAATTAGAAATATTAGTTGAATTAATTACGCTAAGTACAAAATTTGATGCAATTGTTTTAATTTAGAAATAAATATAAGTTGAAAGAAAACAACTTTGCGTTTTTTAATATTCTCTATAACGTAAACCGATGAATAGCAAACACCCAATCTATACTATTGATGTTATTTTTTTTCGTACCAGTTGTGTATAAATGTTGTTTCATTAAGTCCAAGAAGGATACCGGCGACCTAAAGAATTTACGGTTACAGCATGACAAAAAATAATTCCGCCAAAATCCACTTTATAAATTAGCCCATTCCAAGAAGATCTTTCTCTTTTCTGCGGTCTTACGATTCATAAAATAACGTTCCTAAATAACCTTTGCTTATATTGTCTATTTTATAATTTTTTTTAAAATAATTCTGAACTTATTTAAAGTTTAATTTCTCTTATAGAATGATTGTTGTAATGAATTGAAAAGTTTCTAACATTTATGTAACAAGATTACTATTTTTTTTGTTATAATTGTTTCAACTTCATCAAAGCTTAACTTCAGATATTAGACTCCTATTATTTAAAAATAAGCCACCTTTGCCTTTTTGCGTATTGACTAATGTAACAGAAGATTGACTAAGATTATATATATTTGAGTTTCTAGAATCTACGTTTTTAATTATTTACTTGAACTGTAGCCCATCAACTAAAAGTTACATCATTTAAAGTAATAAATAAAATTTCTTCACAACCTTAAAATACGTTAAAAGTAAAAACTGTACTTTAATATAAATAGGATTTGATTCCATATAAGGATCGACCGATATATGGCTGAATGAATTTAATCTATATTTCAATATAACATCAATGTTTATCAATGACTTTCATATACAGTAATATTTGACGATTTGGAACGCTATCAAAGAAACTCGCAAGTTTCTTATATATTTATATGACTATATTTTGTATTACAAAAAGAAACCATTACATTTTATGTCGAATTATTATCTATTATATCTATATTTACTATTCAACAACGTAGTATTATATATATTTTGCTGTAAACTGATATAAATAGGTCTATAAACTGTTCAGTTTCAAGATGTTATTCTTTTTCTTATTATAAGATAACATGACGTTTGTACTTGTCAACGTAGTGAATAGATACGCCAGTCAGCGTCAGGTCTCGCTATCTCTTTCCCAGGGTACGCCAGAAATATGGCGACCTTATAAAATGGATAACAAATGAAACAGCCTATCTAACCGACGGTCGTGTTTTCGAAAGTAAATAGCGATTTCTAGGTATATAATGTAACATTGACCTTGTCGGTGTACACCATCTATTAATGAGGTTGCTATGAATTCGCCTTCGACAGATAATCATCAGCTTGTGATAGCCTACTACTGGACATAGGCCTCTCTTAATATACTCCTATTCATTAGGGGGTTTTTGGACAGTATCCCACCACGCTGGTCTAATACAGGTTGGTGGGTGGACCGACTTTTTACATGCCATCCGACTCATGGATCATCTTACTTTTCAGACAATTGGGTGATCGGCCCAAATTTCCCTAACCAACTAGGACACAAAATTAAAATTTGTTAAGTCCCCGCAGGCTTGGAACCCATGACCTCCGGTTTCTAAAACACATCCCCATAGGCATCCAGTAGGTTACGGAGGCAGCTCTCAGACAGATCGACAGATCTCCCCGTAATTCAATTTTTAATGTACCTGAAAGCGGTTGGCTCTGATAACAAATTTAATTTTATAGATTAAATGTTTAATACAATGTTTTAATCAGATTCTAGCTGTTTTAGTATATATATTTTGGTATAGCTTTATTGGTACCATTTTCCTTCGGTTTACAAGATCACATTTATACTGTTTATATAAACTTATTTTGTTTAAAAAAACAAATATATATTTAATTAAAAAGTACATACTTTTATAATATTTAATAACTTTTTATTCATGAACGTATCTTTTACAAATAAAAACAATAAATGCGAAAGTATTTATTGTTGTGTGTTGCTATTGGCATCTGCCCTCCACAACCCAAAGGATAAACTCCATTCTATAGGAATATATGTATGAATATTTTTCTATAACGACTGCCAAATATGGTCTGGACAACCTGGACCGATTATCTTATGCCCATCCGACATAAGGATTACCTTACTTTTCAGGCTATTGGGTGATCGGGCCATATTTTCCTAACTAACCACAAAACATAAAGACGAAACAAATCCAAACATAACGAATGATTTTTCCTTTTTTCAATGTGAAAAGAGCAAAAACGGTTTAAAGATAGGATTGTGTTTGCGCTCGGTACGGAACAATCTTTAATTCCGGGGAAGACTAAAGATGCATACAAATCCAAATAGGCGCTGATTTGCAATTATACTATAGTTCAATAGTTCACAAGAATATAGGAATTAAAAAATAAATACAAAGATTTCAACGTTGATGACATGATGATGTGTTTCTTTTATTATGAGAATAAAGCAATTTCAAATTATAAATGACGTCGTACAATTTTTCAACTAAATAATTGAATAATAATATCCATTAACAATACAGAAAATTGAATGAAGCTCAATGATAAGATATTTAATTTTTTTTCCAGGTGTTAATTTCGTTTACCCAGTAAATGGTTACGTGCCCTTCAAACCGCAGACCTACCACCAGAGGACCTACCACCGGTATTTATTAGCCTTTTCATAATCATACAAAGATTTTGAAAAACAAGATTAATTGAATCACTTTAAACCAAAGTTAATAATATCGCAATTACAAGCTTAACAAAATTTGGCAAAAAAGTTTAAAAATTAAATATTTGTGCATCCATTAATGAGACTAAAGTACCAAAAGTGTATTAATATTTCACTTATAATTTATAACAATTAATTGATTTCTAATTTTCAACTTATGTATAATTAAAATATCGATTTAATTTGTGAAGGATAAAAAAATAAAAGTGTTTCACAAAATATACATAACAAATTAACTGATTTTGGCGATGTCTTCTCAACCATTCTGTACCGTGATTCACTAAGACTAGCTTCCCTACTACAGTTAGTATAGCTTCCTAGTTTTTCAGCTTTGTCTAGTAACGGCAAAAATTTGACAGTTAAAAATATAAACATGGGTGTCTTTGCCAATAGACGTCTTAGTTCTTATAATTCTGGTGATAATGAGTTCATGGATACAAGAGAGGCTGCCCCTGCCACAGGCTATTGGAAGGGTACAATAATAAAGTAAATATACACAGTAGTTAAAATCCTTAAAACTTCAAAGTCAATATGAAATCCTCATTAAATATGAAAGTATTACACTATCTTAATGATTTTCAAATAAACTACCACAGTCGGAAATAAAAGCTCCGAACCAGAAGAACCAACTAAGGAACTCGAGAATTCCTTTTTTTAAGTTATAAAATTTAATAGAACTTCAATTTTAACATTTTGAAAAGCTGGGAGCAAACGTTCATTACCAAGATGTGTTATTTTCAAATATCAACAAAATCCTTTAACGAAAACGTTCCATTAACCATTTTTTTAATTTTTGACATATAATACTAATTTCTGGGTTTTTTGAGAAAAATATCCCTCATGAGGATTTCATTGTTTTTGAACTTGTTTCGGAAAAACAAATTATGGTTATTGGTTAAAAACTTTTTAAATGTTTTAAACTTATTATATTTTTTGAACATAATTATATTATCAAATGCATTAGGAAAAACAGTCATTACATTAGAAGCTCAGGTTAGAGGTCCCTACATCTCAACAGAAACCCGCAGACGTGGAGAAAGATGGAACAGACTCACCGGACGGCTACATGTATCTGCGTCAGGCGCGTACGCCCAGCGCGTCGGCTACATGTCTTCCGGCACATCATAACACCTGTTGTTTACTATGCACAAACACATGCACGGCACTGATGTCTTCGCTCTTCTGCCACTTGACGGCGTTGGGGAGGCTGTGCAGTGGGCCAGCGGAACAGACGCAGGTACAGGGAGGATCACGGACTGTCCGGATCGATCCGAAACTAACTTGCGCACTGTATCACACTGTTTTACAAATTCATTATATGTTTATGGACATACATTATATTTTCAAATGCGTATTGGGAAAAAACAGTCATTACATTGATATCAGTAAACTGCATCAATATCTGTGGCATCCAGAAACTAGACTGAACTAGACTGCTCTCTTTTGAACTACGAAAATAGGATTTGTGTTAGTCACATTTCCTCACAAAAGGATGCCATAAGATTACATTGTAAATATACCAAACGGGCTGTCTCGGAATTACTTTAGTGTATTTCATAATCAGGAATTTACCACATGTAATACAATCGTTAAAAATATTGCCAGGCAAGGTAAGTAACACCAACAATAGAATTGTCGTACCTTAAAGAGATCCCTCATCGATCTGCAATTTTTTTAATGTTCAAGGATTTAGAAGCGGATACAATATCTTTATCACTTACGTTACTAAAATAGACATTATCTTTACATTCTGTGATATTTTTAATAAGCACTCGGCAACTGTTGGACAAGAAACAAATGAGTTGGTGGTAGAGCCACAAAGTATTGATTATGGTTAAAAGTCTTTTCACTATATAGGTCATGTAAAATTTGTTCCAATATTATTTCTAAATTCATATGACGCATTGGGAGGTCTGAAAACACATACAACAATGAAGTGTTCAAGTTCTGCACAGGCTATTTCAATAGTCTGTTCAACTGAGAGGCTCACTTTATCAGTACGATTTTAATATTTTAAACTATTTTTTACAAATAAAATTGAGCCATCGAGTATAGCTTTTTCTTTCTTAGACAGGCAAGCAACCTGGTAACATCCAAGGTCTATCATATAGCCAGTGTTCTATTTTATCTATAATGCAATTATTCAACAAAAAAAATTAAACTCTAATTCCTTATTAGCAATTCCCTGAATTTTTAATGTACCGGGCTAATACATGTTTCTTATTGTTATTTGGTAATTTGTTATTTGAGTTTGTTGATAGAAAGCTTATTATATTTCAATATGCTGACAGCCTCTGTTGTCTTAAAGTTTAATTTAAATTATTTGGAACATATTCCAAGGCATCACATGTCACATTATTTCTTAGCTCAATAAAGGCAGAGAACTTGTTAGCCAAAAACTTAACTCGGTTTATAATACCATAACATAGCAGTTGTATTAACCAGTTTTCATTGAAGTTTGATAGGTAAAACCTATCATAAGTCAGGTTACCGATTCTATAAATGATTATATTATTTATGTCATTTATTTATATTTTATTTACATTGCCATAATAGCCTATAGATATACAACTATAATTATATAGCATTGATATAAGACTATTTAAATTATGCCCACTGTAAATTTTGTGGCAACTTCCTTAAATGACGAAATGCCAACAGAACTATTTCTTTACATTAAGACAATAATTTTAATTTAAAATAGCTGCTGATTACATTCCCCCGTCTCCCAGTGACAATAATTAAGACAGTGTTGGAGCAATGTGTAGGTTGCTCCTGGCATGCAGTGGTTTGATATATATATGCATATTGTTTGTTGCTAAATGTCAGGTGCATCCTATTCATCGCTATAAGCGTTTATTTACATTTTTAATTATAGGCCGTAGCGATATGCGATTAACGTAAATAAACGCACGTGTGTTTATTTACGTTAATTATAATTATTTAAAAAAAATATTGGTAAGGCCCAAAAAATTTATTCATTCAAAACAAATAATCCATGCTTTTATGTCATCTCTCTTGTAACTTTACTATACCTAAAATAAGAAAAATCAAAATAGTCTTTAAAATATATATATATATTTAGGAATCTCAAAGAGTACAGCGAAAACTAAAAAATGATTACAATTCTTTATACTTCTGATTTTAGAAATTTCAAAGATAATTACAAAAGTAAAAATGATGACAACAACTGAACGCCTCTTATACTAAAAACATTAAAACGGCTCCGTGATCCCGATAACAGCCATGGTGTCTCGTACGGACGAGTCGATGCATAACACCACTCAACACACAAACACTATCACATATGAACTGATGATGATTAATACTATTTGTCTCAGAGAAACCGCAATAGAATTAGTTTTTTATTGTTACCAAATGACCATATTTTCTTTCTTTGTGGGGCTAAGCTTTATTGATACTTTCAAATATTTTCCAATATGTCAGTAGAATTTGTGATTATTAGTATATCTTTCTACACTACTTAATTTTAGTTTTAAAAGACGAAATTTCGATTTTTGAGACACATTAGTCCATATGACGATTTCAGCCATTTTTATTTATTCTTTTTCTGGTTTGAATACTATTAACACGAAATGTACAATTAACTGAGCGATGAAACGATTCCAATAGCGTAAATTATTTTAGAATATTGCATTCTGATATAATGGACGCTATTGGAATCATTTTCACATTCGTTAAACTTTCTGTGCTGAAAGAACAGCATAAATTGAAAGCTTAACTATATATTTATGCAAATGAAATTTGTTCTATTCAGGTTTAATTAAATGCATCTATCTGATGGAGCTTAATGGTATATACTTTTGTTACAAAGGTTTAGTAACGATCTAACGACAAGTTAAAATATCAGTTGTAGTTTGCTGAAATCGCTGTGTATTAGAAATCTCAAAGTATTGCATTTTAAATCTCTAATATCATTTAATCAAAATGTCAGTCATCACATTTTTCATGCACATAGAATCAAGAAAAAAATATAATTATGTAGAACATAGTCCATAAAGTCTATCTTTTATGGTTTTCGTGCCATTTAATAACACGAGTGATTTGTGTTCTGTAATTTAATTTTATTTCTTAAATATCTAATAAACTATTAAATAAGCACCAACCACAAAATAGTTTTTAAAAAATGGGACAAAATGGAAAAAATTATAAGCTCCGAATTGAGTTCAGTAACATTTTTCTTTTGTGTAACCCATCTGCTTCTTAATAAAATCTTTAGGAGTGCAATATATATCATTAATAAAAATATTAAGGAAGCAATTGTTTAAGCGTAGGCCCTAATAATCTACGCTCAACTTTAATGAATAAGGTCTGAAACTTGAGTTTTAACATTAATATATGTATTTATTTTTCCTAATACATTAAACGCATCAACATCCTTGCTCTATTAACAGCGATTTATCTATACTAACATGATAAAGAGGAAAGATATCCTTATTTGTTTTTGGCTCCGAAACTGCTTATAAACTTATTTAAATTGTTTCAATTATCTAAAAATATCACTGCAAGATCCGTTAACTGATTGCCGGTATAAAATGCAACATAAATCTCAATTCACAATACTTGGAGCAAATTACGCTAAAGCGATACGAATGAACCATAATACTGTCAGATGTTATGGCTCTTGTTAAACTTATCGCACCAACACGCGCACATTTATTTAGCGTTAATTTGTCAATGTTAGCTGTCGTTTAGTTCGATTAACTGCAGACAACTATTACCTCAGGAGGCAGATATTTTGTGGTAATTTAAATTATTCACATTAAAATTATTTAATGTTTAATTTTAAATCATGATGATGTTATTATTATAAACGCATTTTGTTTAACTATTTATAAAATACTATAAGGGATATTTTTTAGTTTTAAGTAGTGTATGAAGCAGCGATAGGGGGGATTAAAGTTGGTTATTTATTTTTGTTATCATTTTACTCGTTCAAATAATGTATGCAATGAAGTTTGTAAACACAATAAAAAAAGTGTTTGCAAAGAGCAATAATGGTCCTCGCTGCATTTCTTCTGGTACGTATCAAATATCATTATTTCATTACTTAAAATATCAAAGGTGTTTTTTGCGTCATAAATATGAAAATATAGTATTTTTTTTCATATTCAAGTGTTATGAAAAGGTAAGTTGAAAAGTGTACGATTCTCTAAAAAATGCCTCCACATCATCATAATATAATTGGAACATCAGTTAACGGACTCTTTTTATTTAAAACAAGAACTGAGTACAATGATTGCAAAAAGCAAGAAGGACATCAGGTAGAGTTTACAGTGCGCTATACAGGACGTTGTCTCCGATCAAGCGTTTGTTCAAAGCGTCGTTTGAAAGGTTCATTAAAACTTTTATACCATTGCCATTTTTAAACCGTTTTTGTAAGGCCATAAGTTAGTAGAGGTAAGTTTTGTTCGCTATATGAAAGCCAAACTGGACGCGGAATTGATGTTAAAATTTTATCTCATGTTAACGAAGGGGCAAAATACATCTTTATATTGTCACTAAGATGTCAATTACTGAGTAACCGTCAACTAATAACACTATATACCCGCTGCTTTGTTCCTATAGGTTAAATTGATATAAATATTATATGTCATTACCAATTTTTAGATACAGGACTTTTAGGTATAAATCTTATTGTATTCTAAGCTCTTTATGTACTTTTTATTATAAGCAATAATAAATTAATAAAGTACATTTCATAAACCGTTAATTATTATCACGTCAAGATGTCCACTTTATGTTAAAGGAGAATTTGTATAGAGCGATATGAGATTTTGCTAACTTGTAAACGAGTAAGCTTTAATTACTGAAAATAGATAACTATTGGTTAACCTTTGCTAAGAATAATTAAAAAATATAAGATAAAGTACTTACTCGAAACTTATAGCAGGAAAATAGTATTAATTTCATCAAGTTCATGCAATATTTTATATTATAAAACTAAAAATAACTATCTAATTGAAGCAAACATAAAACCCTTTTTGTAGGTTTCAAAAATATTCTGTATACTATGTATAATACATGGGTTATATTGTGCGTTGTCCTGTGTCTGTAAATTCTTACACGTTATTTAAGTAAAATAAGTAAAATTATTTGCAGTTTTTCCGTATCAATCATAGAAAATGTAATACTTCTGAGCTATGTGCACTAATTTATGAAAAATATGTTTTGGATTAAGCAGTCAAGGCGTTCCTGAGGTGTGTTTTATATTAGTTGGAATAAGATGAATATTTTAAGCTGTACTGCATATGTGAAATCATGGTCAGATTTGATATTCTATTCACATAAGAATTTCAATTCTATTTAAAATCTAGCCTGAGCTTTTGGTAAGAATTATTAATAATCTTGTAATAGAATGTGCATCACCGATTACAAAAAACCTCAGTAGAGCGAGAGAAAAAGAAGCAAGCGAGTGAGAATACACAACGCTTTATAAATCTCAATGCTTTAAAACTGTACACAGTGTCTGTTAATAGAAGTAAAAACAAATTATATTTTTTATTTAGAAAAACATCAAGCCTCGTTTAATTATAATATCCACTTATTTCCGAGACCAAAAGCCAAAACCGGATATACATTTGATAACATCATATGAGTTTACTAACTTTTTATCCTATGTCTTAGGACTTAATGAATACGCTTACATGGTAACGTTGTCCTATTCCTTGAATTACATCAAATCCCCTATTTTATGAGATCCAAGTTACTTCGATATACGCATATAACCGTACATTTAATTAAGTCTCTGTGAAATATGATTCAAAGTAGAGCAATACGAGATAAGAATGTGACAAAAAAATAGAAATTGCTCACTGCTCTATCACGTTAAATCTTAGTTCGAAAATGTTTAAAAAAAGTACATATTGAGTAGATGTTCCTTAATATAGTATCATCGTTTAAAACTTTCGACGGGCTTAAAGTTGTTCCAAGTACAACTAAAATTATTATTTTTTTGTACTTTCTGCTTTGCTGCGCTCTGAGGCTAAATAGTATAAATAAGTCGTATTTACTAAAAATTATTTTTATCTTTTCAAGCAAAAAGAAGAGAAGGACGTTCTACCGATGTCTGTCAGTTTAATGATACGATATTCAATTTACTTTGATAGAATTTTGCTCGCAAATTATTTCCAATTGGTCATTACGAAAGAAATAAATGCCTGAAAAATCACACGATCACATAAAAATTATTGGAATTTAAGTAATACGTTAAGCATTTGAATTACACTTAAAACAATTTAAATTAACTCACAATAATTAGAAGTGTCTAGAAATAAATTAAAAATATTTATTGCTAAATATAATTGAAAATCAAAAATTTACACATCCCTTAATAATACTAAAGATACACGAAAAATGATATTATAGTTAAATTACAATATGTAACATTTAGCGGTAATCCGCAAATTCGTCTGTGTGGATTAGAAAAATGACCACGAGGTGTTTTATTGTATGTGCCTATAATTAGACACAAAGTTGAATAGCTTTTGCTTTGACGGTGACGAAGTTCCATATTGACTTTCATACCTATTTCAACCCCTAATTCATGGCTTTACAGTTTTAAGCTCCAAAACTGCTCGACATTAATGGAAAACGCCATTAATGGCTCCGTTCAACAGAGACGATTTCCTTAAAAAAATTTATCCTTATTTCAACACTTTAAACCACTTTTGCCGCAATAATTAATAGCCTATATCCTTTCTTGGATTTAATTGGGAGTTATTACCAAATTTTATCGAAATCCATTTAAAGGTTAAGACAAAAAAAGAAAGACGGACGGGCAGACAGACAGAGTTACTTTCACATTTATAATAATTATCATCATCAACCTGTGTTAGTCCACTGCTGGACATAGGCCTCCCTTAATGCACGCCTTCTCCTATAGGGCTTTTAGATCGTATCCCACTACTGGTCTAATACGGGTTTGTGGGTAGACCGAATTTTCACTTCTATATATTTTTACACGTTTTTGACACGTTATAGACAATGGGATTATTTTTGGCAACCGTAACAATATCTTCACTTTGAAGTTAAAATAATGTCCATCCCATGTTGTGTATGTCTAACACAAATTGGGTTATAAGCATTTAAATACACCTTGAAAAAATGCTGAGTGCAACCTGTTCAACAAACTGAATTTAAGTTTATGCACTTAATTTGCTATTACCTTATAAAGTCTCCCGGGCGTCTAATGCTATATAGACGTCTTAGTTTTTTTTATTTTATTCCTGTAATAATGAGTTCATTCATACAGAAGAGACTGTCAAGGCCATTGAACAATTATAAAATAAATGTAAAGTAATAAAATGCAATATAATCTGAAAAACTAAATATTAGATCATGTAGTAGTAGTTACGCAAACCGCATTGATAATTTTATATAAATGGATCTTTAATTAAGTTTAAATAGAATACGAGAAAATATTAGCTTTTAATTTTAGGTATGGCTATATCTTGACGAGATATTTGACTAATTGATTAAAACTTTAAGATCAATAACTGAGTATTAAAAGCCTGCAAAATAATTATAGAAACTAATACAAAAGGAAAATATTGAAATAACAAATTTAAGGAACATGTTCCGCCTTTTTATAAATGTTACGGCTTATAAAACTACGCGACATTAGCTCAAGTGATTGATGAAGTTAATGGTTGGAGTGATGAAGTTAAGCGCTTTCATTATTGACATAATGTCACGGAGCCCTTAAGGAATATATTTCATAAGTTCATTAGATTGATATTTACAAAAATAGTTTTCAAAAACAACTTTTCAATTTTAAGTAACTTCAAATACAGAATAATTAGTCATTTAGGACTCGAAAAAACTAATCCAACCATTAATGGGGCCATTTTTAATTCCCTCGCAATGTTTAACCTGGAATAGCACCAGATTTGTTTTGCACCAGTTAAGTTCGTCATTAGACTTCATCATCATCATCAGCCTGTGTTAGTTTAGCAGCAGACTCAGGCCTCCCCTTAATACACGCCTTTTCCATTATGGTTTTTTTTACATGACCTTAGAACTTGTTCGAGTAAATTCTATTATTAAATTGGCAAAATTTAGATATATGTGCGTTCATGACATAAGAGACATATAATTTGAAATATTATTTTGCTTAAAGAAAAAATTATGTTGGAATAACTGTATGTTACATCAAAGTAAAGGTTGTTAAATGACTACATTGCTATATAGTATCCTCTATCTCTCTGTTCATCTGGCTAGTCTCTGAAATGTATCTAGGATTACATAGGAACTTTTTTTTTTAAGAATAGGATTTTGTTTATGTATTAATTTATGGAAAAAGTTGCTGGTTACAGCTAGTAATATCGTAAAAACTTTTCCAAATACATGTGTACAAAAATTTTTTGGTCGATACTCATGACGAATTCAAAAATAAATTCGGCCTTGGGTTGCAAATTCGTTAAATATATATTTTTTTTAGTTTGTGAAACCTGAACTAGAATTAAATTTATTAAAACTAGAATTGATTTCATTTACTTTTTCGTTTTCTTATATATTAACGAAATTATATGTTCAAAATTTCGAATTCTTTCTAGCATTCATGGTCACAAGATTAACATAAATAAATACATGTGTCTGAATAAGTTAATTATTCCGAAAGAAAAAACTCATTACAAATAAATCAATTAAATAGCTTTTATATCTTCGTTCGAACGTTACTATGCCTAAAAAATGAAAGACCTAAACGGCCTTTTAAATTATTCTTCATTTGTCCCTAGGTCCAAGCTAAATTGCTTTTTTGAAATACTATTTTATAATTCTACACAATCACTATGTAGTTTGTTGTACTTTGATGTCTCGATTGCTATTGGAAACACTGTTTTTCAAAGTATTTTGAAACAATGCAAAACTATGGAGACTAAATATAATTCAAGAGTCAATGAACGTAATAAAATCCGATAAAATTCTTTTATACAATAATTTCTAGTATTGGTGTAAGAAGTATATATCCTTTTTTTTCTCCTTTATATGTTTGTTACCTAAAATTTTATTGTGTGGCGTTAGTACAACATCTAATACCTTGATATCTCTTAAAGTTCAGCTAGCTTTGTTGCACAAGTTCGTGATTTCGGACGTAGTACTTATTGCTTAAATGTCTGCAGAACTTTCGATAACAAAATTTTTTAAATGCATTTCATACAACAATAAAGAAATTTAGAAATAGGTCTATCCAAAGTGAAGTAACAAGGCAATAAACACGGGAACGGATTTCACAACCTCTTTTTTAACGTAGTTTTATATACAGTGATCTGGTTGTCTGAGTAATATTATTTAATAATACATCATAAAATTAGGCTATTGGATTAAGTATACTCCAAATTTCGACAGCAAACCATATACGTTGCATGTATTAACTTAATCAAAAATTCATGAAGCTTTAAACCAAGTGAAGCATCGAAACTAAGGTTGTTTGAAACTAAAATGACATGCTTTGTTGGTATTTTCAAAATTTCTCCTCGTTACTAAATTAACCTGATGTTTGTATAATTTTGTGAGCAAACGTGTTAGTTACAATTATTTTTTGTTGACAACAAGGGTTGTTCCGTGTATTGTGTATATCTTTCAAATCCATTCATGTATTTTAGGGTTTTGTAATGGATTTTCCATGGATGAGATTAAAAGTAGCCTACATTACTTACGGATGATAAAGCTTATTAGTAGAGAATATTTCAAATCAGTTCAGTAGTTTCGGTGAGACTTTAAACTAATTTTTAAGACTGTTAACCCTTACCTCTTTATAATATAAGTACAGCTTTTGTACAAATTTTTTTTGATGGTTTAAATATTAATTATAAATAACTTTACATCAATAAATGTAATAATTTAAAATTATAAGGCATAGACATTGTATGTGTATAATACGCATTTCTAAGGTAAAGATGAAATGATTTGCAATTCAAATTAACTTTACCTTACAAATTGGAGATTTTTTTAACTAAGCTTGGTGTTTATTGTTCAAAAAAAGAAAATACGTTGATAGATATAGAGGATGACTCCTTATAGACCTTAGACAACCCTCTTAAGGGTCGTTCAAGTAATTTTAATAATGATAAGCTTACGGATGAATTTTGAATATTAAATTTCTGTTTCTGTTACAATGAATAATTTCTTATTTGTGAGTAATATTAATAATTCCCTATTTATTAAACTTTTAATAAATCTGATTATTCGTCAATAATTATGATTTATATTTTAGATTTTTTTTTTAGTTGAACAATGACTTGACAATTCTTTATTAAAAAAAGTATCATAAGTAAGTTCTCAAATAGCCAAACGACTTGACAGTAAAAAATAATATTTATTTAAAATGTAACCAAATACTAACATTAATATATTAGTTACAAAAAATTGTGTTTCTTGACTATTATTTTCCTATTTTAATGAGTTACCTCGAGTGCACTAAGACATGTTGAATGTTAAGTTTTTGATCTCACAGGATGTAAAATATTGATCCATCTTTAACCTTGACTTTGTGACTGTTTTATGATCTAAAAAATCGTTATATTGAGATAGTAGTATTTTAACAAAAGGAATTTGTAACCTTATTACATCAAATTTTCAATCATGAAGTTTAAAGTTACGACCAAACTCTGAATAAACACTCTGTAGAAATCCTTTGGGGTATCATTATAAGTATTTCAAAACCATTAATGAACCGCCAGTACTCACGGGGCTTCGCAAAGTTTAATTAGATCTTATTAAATATGAAGGTTTGTTTGAGGATATCCAACAAGACAAACCTACATTGTTAGACAAAATAAAATAGTATTAATATCTACTCATAAATGTATTTCTGTAACGTACATGACATATTCTTAATAAAGCATAAACTTTATACCCAATACAAGATTATTTAACTCCAAACACAATTTTGTATATAGCAATGGATACTCTATTGTAACAAAATAAAATTTATAAGCAAATGAATAATAAGAAACACGATTTAAAAAAATCTCTTATTCAATTATTGAGAACGAGACAAAGGTCGGGCTGGTTTTATGGTGTGGGCCGTGAGTCCAAGTCGGGGCTGACTCAGTGGACTGCGCTTAAAGTTAAACAATTAAGAATTTAAAAAATTAAATATTCTTAGCGCTGGAAAATACAAAATAAGGACTCGAATCGTTTCTGTGACTCAACTGACGATCAAAAAGGCGCAGTGGTTAGAAACACTGATCATTGCACCAAAGGGTGTGAGTTTGATTCCCATCAAGGTAATCACAAATAGGTATGTGATTATCAGTAATCTAGTTTCCATAGTACAAGCTTTGCCCAGTTTGTGTCCAATTGGTGTTGTGTCATTGTTCTAAATTATTATTATAATATTAACCTTTTTGGCGCCAAGAAGAAACGACGATAGTTCATCTCGAGCCTCTTGACTTTTTTTACTACTGCGAGATGCTCTTTAATAATTTATTGTTATGTTTTTTTATGGAACTTTAGAACCGATAGTCTAATCCGTTACCAAGTTTTTCTGTATAAGTTATTATTATAAAAAGGTCAAAAATCTTTCATTAAACCTTCTTGTTCTATAATGTAATGACATAAAATACGACAGCTGACACTGGCTTCTCTGAAGTTAAATTTGCTAAAGGACGTACAATTAGAAGCGTGTTGTACGTTATACCGAATCCAGCACTTGCTTAACAAACACAGATATTATTACGCTCAATATAAAGAACTATGCGCGTATGGTGAAGGATGGTGACAAGATCATCTCTACTACACAAAATATTTCTAAAAGTGTTATTAGTTTTTATTAGCAAATCATTTTCATCTCAGAATAAATTTGTATCTATGTCATGTGCATCACAATGTCATAGGAAATCATGCCTATTTTTTGCACATACATTAAATTAAAATATGTATTGAGAAAAACGGTTATTATTTTTATTTCTGTGAACTTCTTAATGATTATTTGGGGCCAGGTTTTGTGCACGAATTGCACGTTTTGGAGGACAAAGATCGTATTAGTATCTGCTGCATTTCCCACGTAGAATACCATAAGACATAATACAATGAAAATAGCTAAAATATACTACGAATTGTCTCCACATCAGTTAATAATCTATTTATTTTCATTGCAGTAAGCTGCAGAGCTCAGTTTACTTGCTAGCCTATTAATGTGGGGTTCCATTGTAGTTTTGCATCTACAGTTATTCCTAGAAATACAGTTGATTCAACTACGTCTAACGCTCTCCTATTCATAACCACTTCAAATTTACCATGCTTCACATTAGGAGTCATGAATCTAATACATTCTGTCTTTCTTTGGTTTAATAGCAAGATATTAACACAAAACCAATTCGGTACTCTAGAGAGTATTATTTACGTCGTCATTTATTGACGTATGTTGTTTAATTTTAAAAATCAAGGAGGTATCATCTGCAAATAATACTATCTCTTTGCTATTATTTATCACAATGGTAAGTCGTTTATATAAATGATGAAGAAAAGGCCCAAGAATGGATCCTTGTGGGATCCTCATATTTACGAGGCCCCGAGAGATCTTTTACCATTCACATCAATCCTCTGAATTCGCTGACTCAAGTACGAAGATAGAACGTCGAATGCGGAATTTATTATACCATAGTGATGTAAATTCCTGACCAGTGATATGGTGTACACAATCAAAGGCCTTTTTGAGATATCAAAACATGCCTATATTATCCTGCGATGCTTCCCAAGCCTTAAAAATGCTTTTAACTAGCCCGATGCCTGCGTCAGTTGTTGAGCGACCCCTAGTGAATCCATACTGCTTGTTATTTAAAAGACAATTACCAATGCAATGTTTCAGCAATTGGATTAATAAGAGTTTTTCAAATATTTGACTAAGAGTAGGCAGTATAGATACTGGTCTAAAATTATTAGAGTCCGTATTACATCCTGATTTGAATACCGGTATAATTTTGCTATGCTTCATTAGGTCAGGAAATTCGCCCCTTCTGATACTTACATTGAATATTGCTGCTAGGTGAGGTGATATTACATCGATAAAAGAACTAATCACCTAAACAGAGATCTCCCATAGGTCTGTAGTTCTTTTTAATATCTAAAGTTTTAAATGTGCTTACAACATCTCCGGTACTTACATCCGTAAAAATAAAATTCTTTGTATATCCAATAGTATTTTCTTTTAATAGTGACTCAGCAACTGTTGGAGAAGATGAAAGTAACTTGATAGTAGAAATTGGAATGTCTCTTGGTACTGTTGATAATATTCTAAGTCATTTTATTTTGTTTGACGAATTATTAATTTCTTCTTTGATATTAAGAGATTTCTGAGTACAAACTTATTTAAACATTTTGAATAGGTAGTGATATGTGCAACAAAGGTCTTATTATGATTATATTTCATTGTTGTTTCCTAGTTGGTTAGGGCAATTTGGGCCGATCACCCAATTGTCTGAACAGTAGGTGATCCATGCATCAGATGGGCCTGTAAGAAGACAGTCCACCCACGAACCCACATTGGACCAGCGTGGTTGGACTCGGTCCAAAACCCCGAATGGATAGGGATGTTGGTCCTCCTATGTCCAGCAGTGGACTATTACAGGCTGATGATGAGTCACAAAATCTCTTGAAACAACTCCTACACTGCGTTGGTTATTTGGTTGAAAATGTACTAAATACGTTCTTACCAAATTTAAAACGTATATTATTTACTATTGTATGTTACTGCAAGGTATATATTGATAATAAACTAAATTACATTAGTACAAACTCAATAAAATATGATATGTTTTTGGAAGAAATTTATGCAGTTTTAACACGTTATAATTATTATGCTTTAAATTTAGAATAGGGTTAACATGTACAAAGGCATGAAATACAAATTGTTTTAGTGGATTTATCCTAACGCGAGTATATGGAGTTTACGTGGCCTGACTGACCCTTGTCAACACCGGTGTAGATGTCCACCGTGTTCAGTTTTGAGTTAACTTGAATCTGCAATTTGGCTGACATGTTACGAAAACAAATAGTTTACCCGAACTATCTTAAAGTGATGCTGTTACTCTTATTTTGTAAAGATATCTCACGAAATGTTGCCTTATGTTTTTAAAGAGGCGGGCAACCAACTTTATACCTTAAGTACTAGCAAATCTATACAGACATTGAAAAAAGAAAAAACACGTGAAGAAATGAATCAAGAAATTCTAAGTATATGAACCAATTTCAAAACTTTTGTTGCCATTACAAGGCTACACTCTTCTGTTTTAATAAATATACGCTATATTTATTGCTATGATTACCAAAATTGTCTTTATTTTAATAAAAATTATATATGGCTAAACGTGAAAGAAATCAGCCCGTGCGGTGCTGGGACGGGTCGCTAATCACTAATAATGCATTTTCGAAACAAACAAACATTAAAATGTTATAACAATTTTTAACTCTAATTTAAAATCTGAATTTAATGCTATATATTGCGTAATGATGTAACGACCCCACCGCCCATTGACGGCGGATCAGCCTTACTGAGGGTAAGACAGATCCGTAGTACAATGCAATTAGTCAATTGCTAACCCGCCTGCTCAGCGTGGCAGTTATGAGCATTTTCTTTCCAATGAACGCCAAAAGGAAAACGGCCCCTAGTTCACAATAGTTCCACTACTCCTGGCCACGGTAGCGACCATGGTTACGGTTTGATAAGCGGTGCGAAGAATCCCTGGGTTACGGATCGCTACCAGCAACAACTTGAACTGGCTACGTATAATGGACGAACGTTGAGACTTGGCGAACACCTGGCCGAGCCGGAGGTAGAACTGGCAAGATCCGGTGGCACGTTTTACACACCATAACCTTGCCATCAGGGTCACCTTTTCTACTTCGAGAGGGCGACCATTAGTCACAAGGCAGCGTGGGATTCTCGTCAATAAATCCCTTTTGACAACATTGTCGTAGTTTCGAGTGTGTCGAGTAGGGTAGCGTACATTGTTTTAAACTCACTAAGAGGTATTCCCTCAAAGTGATACAGGTGTACGCGCCCACTTCGACACGCCCTGACGACGAAGTGGAGGCTACTTACGAGGATGTCTCCGGCCTTACAACACCCACAAGGCCCACTATAACGTTGTCATGGGGATTTAATGCCAAAGTGGGAGTACGACAGGGCATTGAATCGTTTTAGGACCCCACGGTTTCAGTAGTCGAAATCACAGGGGACAGATGCTGGTAAACTTCCTCGAGAAGGAAGGGCTCTTCTTAATGAGTTCATATTTTAAGAAGAGGCCTCACGGAAGTGGACATGGCAGAGTCCCGATACTGTGACAAAGAACGAGATAGACTTCATCATGACGGACCGAAACACATATTCAGGGATGTCTCTGTGATCAATCGGTTCAAAACCGGAGTGATCACCGACTGGTGAGAGGCACCCTGAACTTAGATTTCCAGCGAGAGCGGGTCCGCTTGGTGAGGTCTACTCTCCGACCTTTTATTTATGTATATTTTATATCCTTTAAATATTATTGACAATTATCTTTAACATATATAATAACAATATATTTTTTATAATTATTTTAATTATACAATATAATATACATAGTTACAACATATATAGTCTTCAAGTAACTTCTAAATGTTGTACTATTTTCATGATTTCAGATTTAGTTCAGAATTGTCATAATGTCTTTTATATATAACAATGGCGACCTTGAATAACTGCTTTGAAAAACAGATGGTTTTAGAAAAATAAAATTGAGAAACATTTTAATCAACAGTATTTTAAAATTTATTTAAACGTCTTAATTAATAACACAATGGAACGTACGGGTACTGTAAATTAAAAGTTGGCACTGCGTTTAGCCCGACCACTATAAGATTCAATGCTTTTCATTAATTTTCTGTTGAATTCTATTAAATTATCCGTTTCCATCCACAGCAAACTTTTTGTTTTAATCGTGCATTAAGCCAGAATCATATTAATCGGTTATTCAGTATAAAAACCATACTCGAGTTTATTTTAAATTTCATTCCGTAAAGTTTTTTTTTTAATTTGTAAAAAATACAATAAATTAATCATTGTATTAACTTTTGCATAAAATTCTAAGAAGACGTTAAATTTCCAGACCATTACCAGAATGTTTATAAAGTATTTTTAATACAATTTAGTACACGATCCGTTAATGGAAAGCTCGCGCCGGCTTTTTTTCCATAATATGACATTTGTATGCTTTAAATTGTAAATGATTACAAAAAAAAATGACGGCAGCGTTCTTGACAATCCATGAGTATGTGTAATTCAAATTGGTAATTAGTGGTTCCTTCGCCTTGTAATTTAAAACTTTTCATCTGCAACTTTCATCAAACTGATTATCGGTACCGCTCATCTTTAAAACTTTAATCTTTTGTTTTCTTTATCATTGTTTCCTGTTATACAACTAAAATAAGCAGGAAACGATTTTGGTTTAAGAATGACTTATATCAAGTTAACTCAGTGCAACGTGCATAATGTAGCGAAGTTTTATGCATTACTATTATTTTTAAATATTTATAGTGTGTGAAGTTAGGATAGTCATATAGGTGATATGTCATCAAATATATTGTAAACTGAGTATAAATTTATACTATCCTATAATATAAGAAATTTAATAATGTAGCTTGCTGTTATTACGCAGAAAGGCATTAATTACATTAGATATTAATAATGTGATCCTGAGTTGCTCTTATGCGACAATCCAATATTATAACGATATTTTAAAAGAAATGAATAAGTAAACCACAAAGTTTTTCATTTATCAAAATAAATATAAGTTTCTAGTGAGAAGAGCATGTCAACCTTTTTTTCATCACTTTATCAATTAAAATAGTATACTAGTAAAAGATTAATTAGATTTAATTATAATAGTTTTAAAAAATATTTTATATATAAATAAATACAAAAAAAAAGCTTCTTATTTAAATTAGCATCTGCTAGAATTAACTCGATACCTTGGTTTTCGTATAAAACAACAATTCGTTTAAAGTAATCATTTGAATTAAAAAACATTATAATAGGTTTTCAAAATTGTCTGCCAAAGAATATGAACGACTACTAACTTCTCTGACGGTATTGGTTCAGATTAAATTTTAATTAGTTGTTTAATTGGTCGCCTTGCGCTCTTTGTCAAATGCATGAAATGAATGTCAAAAAAATTATGAGCTAGCAGATACAGTCTCTGTTAATATTTATGATTTTTATATAATGAGAAATTAAATCAATCAATGTTCTATTTACCACCTTGAAACTTTCATTTTTTTTGAATGGAAGCATTTCACTTTCTTAAACTGTCATCAGGTAACGGTTACCTTTTTTTTCTGTTATGTATTATTATAAACAGTTATGTATGACAATCAAAAGTAATAATGACCGTTGCCTAGATTAAAACTATTTTTAATGTACAATAACATGTATTTGTTGAGAAATATTTGCAGATATAAAGTGCTGTTTAACCAATTGAAAATAATTGTAATAAATTATATTTGTGAATTTATTTTTATTAATTCCAGAAATTTTAACTCTGTAAATTTAAATGTATGTGTCATCTTTAAAATTATTTTATACATTTACTGAAATTCTAAATCAGAATGGTATATCTTAAAAATGCACGAAACACATCTGGTGCGTGTGTCGTCGTGCAAGTGTCGTCAAAGTTTTACCCTTGTCAAAGCAATCCTAAATTGAGTCTTGGGTATGTTTTGGTTATGGAATTTCACTTAGCGCAGGAGGAGTTAGGGCCTTGGAGGCTTTGAAGTGTGATGATCCATGCATTGGATGGGATTGTAAATCTTATATAGATAACTTTAATTCCTATAAAATAATAAAAAAATGTGTTTAAAATCATTAGTTAAATAATCAATGTAATGTTATTTTTAAACGATTACATTGTGATATATTACAGAAACATAGGACAAGAAATTTTTTAAGTTTTTTTTTCTTTCTCCGAGTGTTCATATTTTGACGGGACTTTCATTGTAAGATCGTTTATATCAGCTATCTTTTTTTTTTTTTTTTTTTTTTTTTTTTTTGAGTGAAATCTTTAAAGATACCCGATACCGTGGGAGCACAACCGGGTTATGTGGGATTTCCACCCACTAAAACCCCTCAAAGTTCCTTCCCCGCGCGTTTCTGGCGGCAAAGCAGATCAACTAAGTCATGCGATCGCTATGCCACCCGCGCCTAGTCTCTGACTCCATCTTGTAGGCTGTGGGCCAGCCATTTCTCTACTCTAGAGCGTGCTCCTAGCACTGCTCGCACTCTGAGCCATGATGTTAACGGATGTTGGACTCCCCATCATCCACACCCGCGGCTACACTCATAGGGGTGGCATTAGGCGAGCGTAAGCTCGCCGCCTTCGCCCTGGGCGTTGTCGGCGAATGCGCGCCGAGGAGGGATCTAATTCCCTTTCCCGCTCAGCGGCCTCTTTTTGGGCCATGACAGCCTCGCAAAACGAGGTGACCGCCTCCCACGACCTCTCTCTGTCCACCATGGCGCGGATCACACCAGCTAATGAGAGGTCGTTGCCAATCTCCTCGCAGAGATTGGCTCGCTCCATTGCCATGCGGGCACTCCGCCAGGGTATGTGAGCTGTGTCATCATCGCAATCCGTGATGACACTGCGCTGTCGGCTCTCTTCCAACGGTGTGACACAGATACCTTCCAAAGCTACCATGCCCTGAAAGGATCTGCACCAGCCGGAAGGTAAGTATTCCGTGGCGGCGGTCTACCCACTCTTTGAGGAGCGGACGTACTGCTTCTACTGTTCGCTGTCCAGCTTTGGCTCAGCGAGCCGGCGCTTCCACCGCCGCATGACGTCCTCATGCGCGGAACAACGCCATCTCTCTAACTCTTCTTGAGGTGGAGCTACACCTCTAAATCTGGGTCTGGTGCGATGACTGTAGACCTCCGCTAGGACACTGGCATCAAGGTCCCAGGGAGGGATTCCAGCCAGTACGCATGCCGCCTCATGTGAGACCGTGCGGTATGCACGAATTGCCCTCACCGCCATCGATTCTCCGTTGATATGCATCGACCCACACGGGTGCTCCGTACAGCGCCATAGAGCGCAGCACGCCGGCGTAAAATCTTCGGCATGCTGTTTTTGGTCCTAAGATGCTTCCGAGAGCAGATGCCGTCCCATTTAGCTTGGGAGCGAGACTTCGAAAATGCTCTCGGAAGTTCCACCGGCTGTCGAGCGTCAGCCCCAGATACTTCATCAGGGACTTCAACTCGACCCGAGTGCCGCAGATGTTAGGCTGGCCATTGGGTGGTCTTGCCCTCGGGCCATGAAACAAGAGGGCCTCGGTCTTATGAAGAGCAACACTCAACCCGAGCATCTCGATGCGTCGCACTACAAGGGCGACTCCAACTTCAGCTCGTCTCGCAGCTTCAGCGAAGTTTTTCCCCCGGGCTGTGATTAAAGTGTCATCTGCATAGCAAATGACACGCAACCCAGTTAGAAGGGCACCGCGGATTACGAAGTCATACCCCATGTTCCATAATAGGGGTCCTAAAACAGACCCCTGAGGAACTCCGCACCGCATTTCTTTATGATAAATCATACCGTCCCGACCCACATACGAGATCTCTCGATTGTGGAGGTAAGACCCGATGATCCGACGGATGTACATGGGCAGACCATGGAACCTAAAAGCCGCCTCAATTACCTCAAAGGGCAGTGAATTAAAGGCGTTGGCGATATCAAGAGACACCGCCAACAGCACTTCACCCCTCTTTGGAAAGATCCTTTAGGTTTGAAATAGCGTCGATCGTAGACCGCTCAGCCCGAAAACCATACTGGCAATCTGCTAGGTCGGGTCCCACGCTGCGAAGATGATTGACGATACGGGCCGCCAGAATTCGTTCAAGAAGCTTACCCGCATCGTCAAGCAGCACAATGGGACGGTACGCAGACGGCGAGTCTGCAGGTCGTCCCTCCTTCTTGAGTAAAACTTCATTCCTTCCAGTCTTCCTTCCTTCCAGCAGGAAGGAAATTGACCCTGCTCGAGGCATGCATTCAGTATCTCTACATACCACTCAGCCAACTCACCCAGGGCTAGTGCCAGGACGCACCCAGGCACACCATCCGGCCCAGGGGCAGTTTTCTTCGCTTTGAGCTTCTGGATGGATACACGAAACTCTGCCAGAGTAATAAGTGGGATATTCTCTGCCTGATCCTGCTCGTAGGAGACTTCAACCACGGCTGGCGCCGAGTGAACCACTTCGTCTGGAAACAACGCGGCCACAACATCCGACAGCACATCTGGTTGGAGACTTTCCGTCAATGGGGGAGCCTGTGCCCTGAGTTTTTTCCGAGCTGCCAGATACGGCCGCTCCCATGGATCTCTATTAAGGCCATCGAGCAACTCCTTAGGAGCTTGATAATTAGACTTGCAGATCTCGAGCTGAAGCTCCTTCTTTATGGCGTTATAGGCGTGCAGTCTTTGGAGCAAGACTAGGTCACCCATACGCGCCTTCTTTGTCGGGTGTATTGGCGTCGCGCGGACACACATGCCTCGCGCAAATTGGCGATAATAGGTGACCACCAATACACACGTGGCGTTTTGGTACAGCGCTTGGCGCGTAGGCATTGAAGCGTCACAAATTCGCCATAGGCTCTGGCGAAACTGCGTGCCTCCTCCTGTAACATATCGGGCTGCTGGAGCTGCATCGTCCAAGCTTGGACGATTGACGCCTCCACCGCTGCATCCCTGTTCAGCTGAGCTAGAGACCACCTAGGGAAAGCTGTTGTGTTCTCGGCGGAACGATGTAACTCTAGGCCAGATGTTGAGGCCAGTTCGAACCTGATATAACAGTGGTCCGACAGCGTTTCCACCTCTTGCAGAACGCGCCAGTTAACTATTTGCGTTGAAGCCACGGGAGTTGCGAACGAAAGGTCCACAATGGACTCACCCTGTGGCCTCACGCATGTACTGACGGAGCCCCGGTTTAAAAGCGTTAGGCCGAATGCAACGGCCCATTCCTGTACCTCACCACGCGGAGTTGTTGCGGGAGACCCCCACAAAATGCTCTTAGCATTGAAGTCACCGAGGACGATAGACTGTCTCAAAGACTCGCGCCTTACAACAGCCCCAATCTCATCCAAGAGTCTTTCGACCTCTGCGAGTGGCTTGCTCGGGGGCAAGTAAATGCCGAAGAGCACAAAGTCTTTCTAGGTGGCGGCGACGTAACCTTCTCCTCGTGCCACTAATGACAGCGGAGAAGAACGCACTCCTGTAGGGATGACTAAAGCCACTGTCATTTCCGTGTCGCCCACCCAATCGAGTCGAGTGGGCATGTAATACGGCTCGGAGATAACTGCCGCGTCAATGGACCACTCCAACATGTATTGCAGGAAAATATCCGCGCACCAAGTGCAGTGGTTCAGGTTAGCTGAAGGAAGTTTAGTGGACGTACTAGCCATTTTAGACTTCCATAGCTTCCTCACTCACACCGGCTTGTTTATGGGCTTGGGCCGAGTCCTGACGGCCAGTTTGCCCTTCCTCTGAGGGGGTGGCATTTCTCCACCAGCAACATGATTGGCTTGCTTACCAGCCAATGCACATAGCGGCAGTGTGGATCCGCTATGCAATCTGCCACACTGTGCCCTTGTTTACCGCAGCGGAAGCACAAATGGCTGCGATCAACACTAGAAGTGCAACGACGACCCGTGTGTCTCGTCTCTAGGCAGCGGAAACAGCGCTGGGTCGCTGGTTCCAGCAGCTGCACCCGAGCGGAACTCCAACCCACAGAAGACGTCCATCCTCGGCGAGAAGCATTGCAGCCGCTACTGGGCATTGTACCCAGGCCGCACCTGCGCTGAATATTCCGCGGTGTCTAATGTGCCAACTCGTACGTGCTCAGGCGGGCGAGACTACGTTTCGTGACAGCAGCTATTACATCTTCTTTTGACACCGAGTCATCTAAGCCAGAAACACGCAGTTCTGCGCATTTTACCGGCCTTGAGACGCGGACCTTCGGAGGCAGGACCTCCTGAGCTTTTTGGCAAGAGCATCTGCTTTGCTCTCATCCGCACTTTCAGGAAGCTCAAACATGCGGGCCCCTGTTGCTCAAATTCCTAAATCCTCCAGCCTAATATTAGTTTTGGTCGCAGCCAGCACTGCCTCATATGTGAGACCCTTCTCAATAGCCTCATCTGGCAGGGTGATCACAACAGCAGCTGTGCGAGGAGGTAGAACTCCCTTCCTCTTTCTCCGACGCTTCACCCTCTTGCGCTTCGAGGGTTTGCCTGATTTGGCTGGCATGCCATCTCGCGGCGCTATAGAATTTAAAGAAATAGCCAGGTTAGAAGAAGATGTCTTCTTTCCTTTCCTCGCAACATCAGCCCACGACCCATCTGCGGTTGGTGTTGGGGGCTTAACAAACTTCGGAGCCGTTGGCTCCTTCGATGCTTGAGTTGGCCTGACCTTTTTTACCGGCTGTTTAGGAATTGATGCATTCAGTTCTGCGGCTGTTTGCGGCCGACTTTCAGCTCGCAACGGTGGACGTGGCCGGTCTGGAAGAAACCGACCATCTAGCTTGGCATCGACCATGTTGGCGATGTCTAACATGATCTTGGCGTGGGATTCCTCTAACATCTGCTCCATCGAAGCAGCTGGACGGTGGCTGGCCAGCTGATCAAGATCAACGCGAAGGCGTAGCTGACCCTCTCGTAGCTCCTCAACTTCTCTTTGGAGGCGAGCGTTTTTCTCAATCTCCTTTTGAAGTTGAGCCTTTAGAGCCTCGTTTTCTTCCGAGGTGGTTCGATTCAGAAGCGCCCCTTTCGCCTCTTTCATTACAGCGCACGCAACTTTCAGCGACCGTATAAATCCCCTTCAGGTTTTTGGACTTGGCGCGACATGCAAGATTGAGTCAAGCGCGCCATCCATCTCCTTACGAGCGAATCTGCGGGTAGGTCGCGGATCACAGGAATTGTTATCTCAGCCGACCTTACATATTTCACAGCATCCTCCTCAGAGTCCAACTCGAGTGCCTCCTGCTTCGGCGTTAAGCTCCTCACGGGCTTTGGCCATCCCTACATACTGCCCGGTTGTAGGTGGGCGTCCTCTACTTCTTTTTAAAGTGGCTACCTTGTTCGGCACCTGTTTCGTCTCTCCGGATGAGTTCCCATCCGATGACTTTGCCTTTGGGCGCTTTCGCCCTTTAGCGACGTCATTATCTTTTTCGGAGCGGGTCTCCATAGCGGTATCTGTATCAGATACCGTCAGACCCACATCCTTTAAGCTTTCGACACTTCTGTCCCGGCTACGTATACTGCGTGCAACAGAGCTATCCCTTGAGGGATTTCTCCTTGACTCCTCTGCATCAACTTTAAGGCCCGATGCTGGACCTGTAAGGCGTTTGGTGCCCCCGGAATCGAGGAGCAGCCTACACCAGATTTCTCCAATGTGGAGGGATTCTCCCTCTGTGCAAGAGGTACCCTCCTGGGGTAACAATGATCTATTGCCATCCGCCATTTAGATTTCGTTGCAACATTTTATGTTACCCTTGCTCCCAAACCCATACGCGTAGCTGCAAAACGTCGCCAAAAATCAGCATACGTAGATTTTTATGAGGTTTTCTCCTCGCGGTCGAAACTCCCGATCCTCTCAGTGAGGGTTGGGTTGGCCGACGGTGGTCAGAAGACCCACCCACTGATCAGGCAGAGACCAGCAGGCCCGCCGCCCCAACAAGAATCCTCAATGGACCCCCGTCCAACGCCATGCAAAACTCTGCAAGACGTCCCTCCTCAGTCAGTTTTTGTCCGCGCCAGCCGCAGCCGGTGCCCCCCATATCTGGAGGGCGTTCCCCTATCCGCAACCTGGGGACGCGCCGGATGGGAGATCTGACAACTCCCACCGGATATCAGCAATCTTCAACAACAAAAATTTAGCATTAAAAATTTGAGAATAACTAAATTATTGATTAAAATTCATTGCCTGTGTCTCATTAAAAAAAAATTCAAAATTATTTCTACAGTTTTCGCTGTAATGAATTCAAATCACCACTGGTTCAAAAGTTTTGCCCTCTTCAAAAAACAGGAAAACACTCAACGATTAAAACTATCACCTTTTTCAAATATAACATCGAAACTTGGAAATACATTTATTTTTTAAATATTTCTACAAATATATTGCTTATTACACTTTTGTGTGAATGCAGGTGGTGCAGGATCGTACCTCTTGGTGGCTCATGAGGCAGCATATGTTCAGTAGCACACTTTGTTACGCTGATGTAATGATGATGATGACTTTTAAACATTGCAATAAAATTTTTATATCACGGTTCCCCAAGTGTAGTAGTATTTTGATGTTGCTATATCTATGCATAACATAAAGCAAGTCATCTTTTGTCATACTAGCTCTTTTTTCGTAATGAATACTTTAATCTCTAAATCTACGCAACTGATTTTAAATCGGAGTTTTTAATAAATAGTGTAATTAAAGTAGACGTTAAAAACTTTTTGTGTATAAACATGCAATTAAAGTAAGGAAACTAAGTGTATGCGCAAAAACAAGTGCGGAGTGCACCTCGTCCTACCCTATCGTAGTCCAAAGAGACAGAATGTCGAGACGACCGGAGAGAGATCAGGCGCAGGAACAATTTTTACATGGTCATTCGATGCATGGATCATTTAATTTTACAGTTATTCTTTTGATCGCATTGCTCTAACAAACAAGAAAACAACAATAAAAAGTTTTAAAACACTTAAACATTTTAAGTGTTTTAAATATCTTTTCTATATAAGGAAAGATGATGTAGAAAACAATGATAAAGTTTCAAAGAGCATGAGCAGTACCATAATTACTTCTATGAAAATTTTAGATGAGAAAAGTTTGTAGACAACAAATATTTTGTTTCCAACTGTAATACTGAAATAAAATACATAGCCTTTTATTTCGTACAGACTAACAACAAAAAAAATTACAAATAAAATCTGAAAAATGTTAGTTTTATTAGTAAATTATAGACACAATTTTGATGTTTTCTTAAGAAGCACTTTGTCAACACTAGTTGTTTTATTTATGGCGATAGTCATCAACATTGTTTTGGATAAATTCATATCCAACAACAAGCCTACAGGTTTACTGGCGTCACTGAGTGATTCTATCATGTGCGTCATTTTATCGTTAGCGAATCTTAGATGGCTTAGATAGACGATATTTTCAATTGAGTTTACTGATGACCGATTCCAGAGTTGCTATAAACAATAATGGTGAGAGTGGGTAAGGCCCTGCGGTCTCTACTTTGACTCTGCTTTTGCTGTTGTTATGTATTCTTTTAATCACACACACACACACACACAAATATATATATATATGTCCGCAAACGCAGTCAAAGGACATATAAAATAAACGACGTACGACATAATAGACAAGAATCAATGTCTTTTTTAGACGGTGGTGTGGTTTTGAACTAATGATTGAAAGACTAGACAATCAGGGCTTTTTCATTTAATAGAAAAAATAAAGTAAAAATTGTGATTGCCAGATTTTAATTAAGACTTTCATAAAATTAACTCAATTTTTGTTCATTCGACTTTCTGAGAAACGTTATCAAATATTACTCATTTCCTGTTACAGTCACCGTATAAATGGCCCTAGATAAGATTCCTTTGTGTAGGTATATGCACAGTATCTTAAATATATATAACCTGTTAAATCGTAAATTATTAAATTTAAGAACAGAACGAACTAATAAATTGGGTATCCTCATACTTAAAATTACATTTGTGAAAAGCTACACAACATGAAGCTATGTATATATAAAGTACCGACTAAGTTGCTTCCTTTGCTTGATGTAACCAATTTAATTAATGAAGGTTGGAGGAATCAATGACGTTAACCGCCAAAAAAATTTAGAACAAGTTGCAACTACTAAAATTATAAACATCCATTTAAAACTAATAGATAATGGATATTACTAAGGCAACCTTCATTATTTTAAATATCCTACAAGATCATAATAAATATTGCGTACTGCCTTGAGATCGGAGCGGTTCATTAATGGTTTTGAAACACTTATTACGATACCCCAAAGGCCATCTACTGAGTGTTTACGAAGAGGTTGTTTATAAATTTTAATTTTGATAAAGTCATAATTTAAATTGGCTTCGTTTTAAAAGCTAATATTTAGAGTATAATTAATTTAAGTCACCGAGACGTCGACCACAGAGCGATTGATAACTTATAACAAGACTGTACTGTACGACGCTGTTTAGTTTAAAATAAATAACCCATTGTGGGCTTATTTATAGTACAGATTAAACGTATGCTAAAAGAAAATATCATGATTGAATACGTGGAAATACTACAGTAAACGCTTTATGGATAAGAATATCAAAGCAATATTACAAAACAAAATATAATTTTCAATACATCTGAATAATATGTTATTCTATTATCTAAGCTATTTTATTTTAAAGTTATTTTGAACTGTACTTAAATTCGTTAAATAGTATTTGCGATAAGAAAAGCAACAAATATACATTTATTCTTACAAACTTTCACATCTATTATTACAAATGTGATATTTGGATTAATGTTAATATCACAATGATACCAAATTAAACAGTAAATATAAATAAGAAGAACTATATTAAAAATTTCTCTATGTAGCTTTCTATAACCTAACGTTCAAGGTAAAAGCGGAAAATTCTGAGATAAATAACAAAGCACGCTGTATTAATTTGAAACAAGCTCGGTCTCATGTGATGCCAAAATTGGGTACGTCTTGATAAAATTAATTCACGTAGCGTGTTTGGTTTGCTGTTCAAATGAGAAATAAACACAATTTTAACGTGGATCAAACACGTTTTTTTTTACTGCATACGCAGGCAGAAGAGCAATCGGGGCCACCTGATGGAAAGTGGTCACCGATGCCCATAAACATTGGCAATACTGGTTATCTCCAATGCGCTGCCTACCGTGAGACATAGGATGTTAGGTCTCGTTTTTCCAGTAAATACGCTGGCTACGGTATCCATCAAACGGAACGCAGTAGTGTTTTTACACTACTGCTTTGCGGTAGAAATAGGCACCGCGGTGGTACCCACCCAGACGGTCTCCTGTAAACAAGGGACCTACCACCGGTAATGTAAACAGGGGACCTACCACCGGTGAAAACCACGTTAAAATTGTGCATGATGTGCTGAATATGCAGATGAAAACCATCTGCGCTCAGCCAAAGTTGCCTTCATGCGAATTCGAAACTTCGGTAGCGCTGTAAACAAAGGAGGAGGAGAAAGTAATTTAAAACTCTACATATCATAGAAAAGTTTATATATTTCTTTACAGAAAGTTCATAATGTTTAATATGCTAAAAAAATGTTCCAATACTTCTATGGGAAGTTGTTATTGTTATTTATCGCTAAATTTGGACCGATATCTTGTTTTAAATAACAATACAATAAAGTTTCCAGTTCTCAATAAAAACCAGCTCATGTTAATTTGGTCAGTTTAAACATTAGAAGCCTTGTATTTATAAAAATATTATGAGTTTTACACGAAGCTAACTAAGTAACTAAGTAAAGAATGATAATACAATTGAATTATATTAAAATATTATAAGAGTTATGTAGGCAAAAACTGAAATTTTGAAACTAACAAAAGATGCTGCATTCGATAGCAAGATAATAATAACGACATCGGAGTAGTTTCCTGGCCATCTTGGTGGATAGGCAGGGCGCTGTTGACGCTATAGGCTTGGCTTCTTTCCGGACTTTCAGGTCGTCGTCGAATGCAAGGAAATCATCTTACTACCATCCACTTTAAACCATGCTCCGCACTACAGAAGGAAGCAAAGGGAAGTGACGAAACAGCTGTGTAACGAGCGGCTCTTCCCGTCTTCTTTTCTTTGTTTTATAA
The DNA here is from genome assembly GCA_029286875.1 of Lamproptera curius. Classification (NCBI taxonomy): domain Eukaryota; kingdom Metazoa; phylum Arthropoda; class Insecta; order Lepidoptera; family Papilionidae; genus Lamproptera; species Lamproptera curius. The sequence continues at coordinate 180,203 of JAGSMT010000052.1, forward strand.
TTTCATGCATCCAATAAGCTTCCTTTTTATCGTATGTTTTACATTCAAATCGTTTCAAGTACGTTGCTATCAGAATACTCGACCTCGATCGAAATGGAGGAATGATGCCAAGATCGATGAAATGTAAATATGGAGGCTGATTTCTGCTGGAGCATCGCCAATCGCCTTACAAAAGGAAGGTATTTTTTTCGTATATTACTCTTTAAAAAATTACTTTTTTATTATGAAATATCCGGGAATTGGCATCGGACTTAGGGTTTGAAATCAGCTTGACAAAAACATTAGTAATCATATATAAAATTCCATAAAACAAAACCATTGTTCCCCTGTGTTATTTATCGTGCCACTTGTTAACGGCCTACTCGGAAATTTGTGGTCCCAGTGACGTCCACTCGTTATCCACCTGGAATCCACTGGGTGACGACGCGGTGTCTATATTTAAACCACCCATTGACAACGCCGTATCAACGTCAAGGCGGTGCGGAGAGGTAGCCATGTGTCTCTAAAGAGCCTTACTTTTACACTATTAAAAAAAAACATTTTTCGCGAATAATATTTCATAAAAGAGTATATAAACGCTTCATTATGCAAACTGCAGAAACCTGCAAACATTCGAGCATTTAATATGTGAGAAGTAGGAGTAAGAAAGACTTCCGTGGTGACTATTTTTGCCGCAAACCCTAGTGTGTAAACTGCTGTGTTCCGGTTTGAAGCAGGTGCCGTTTCCCGCGTTAAAACTGAGTAAATGACACATAAAATATGATGTCTCAGTGCAATATTCCGTAGTAGTAGGTACCAGTTACCGCAAGGTAAACATCCCGCTCGTGTCATTGCTTTAACTAATACAAAAACATTTAAAAATTGAGAAAATTTATTGCTCAAATAGACATAAAACGTATTTTGTAAAATATATAATTATCCCTTACAATATCTAGCCTAGATACGTTCTAAACTAACCTGAAAATTAGGACATGGTATATTAATTCTGGTAAAAGAAGGTAATATGAGTTAGTTCCAAGTATTGACTAGTTCTAAGAACAATAAAAACTCAATTTTAGTGAGTTAATAATTGTATGTTTTCCATGTCATTTATTGTAATAAAATACTAAGATATTTGCGAAGATTAACTCTAAAAGTATTAAATATAATTAAATCAAAGAAAAATCTTACCAATCAGTATTCTTAAGTGGCCCCAATAAATAAACTTTTTAATAAAGGCCCAGTAATATTAAAAACAGCACTTCTAATCCGCAAATGATACTATTAAATGTCCTCTTTAAGAATCATCTGGTATTATTAATATAAGAAGCTCTCTTACTTTACTTTTAACATCATCATTAATATTAAAAATTTAAACCTTGTAAAGGAGCAACATAAATATAATTGTTAAAAAGTCATTATTCAGCAAGGAAAGGAAAGTTTCAAAGTAAACTCATTGGATTTAACTATAGCTTCTTAATTTATATTGAAAAGCTTAATAGGAACGAAATGTAAAATAAATAATTTCTAAGCTACAAATAATAATTATTTTTGTAAGGTTTTTGTCCACAAGTTTCTCTTATAGTTTTAAAACAAATATGTGTATTCATACTATAGATGAATGCGACCACCAAACAGATTACGACGCTTTATTATGACCTTTGAAATCAATGCATAATTACGGGTATGAAAGAATTTTATTGCCCAAGTAAAATCATGGTTAGCATTTTTGCTGTATTATTTTGTTCAAACGCGAAAGTAACATGAAATAATAATCAAAAGAAAAACAATTTAAATTGAATGAGAAATCAATTTTGTTTTAAATCTTGCTTGTCTTTGAATGCATGCATCTAAAGAAAATATATTTGGTAAACTATTTATTCACTGCACATTCAAGGGAAGCTTTTCATTCGTATTTTTTTGTGTACATTTTTCCAATCAATCTGCTCCATGGCATATTTCTCAAAGGTTTTTCTGCATAGATATATTTCATAATTATTGAAATGGCTTACTTTATCACCGAGTTGCATGTTTTCACTTTTAATGTTGGAGGAAAAATTATTAACAGTCTGGTCATTAAAACGTTCATTGAACATATATTGCACCGAACCTTTATTAGCATTAATTACTTTTTTAAATGAGACTGTTTTTTTTAGTTTAACATTTAAATTAGCTGATTGGAAATCTTTAAAAAGAATACGCATTTCTTTTTTTATTATTTGTTTGTTGTTTTGTATACGGAACCTAATTACGAAACTATTAAATATGTAGAGAAATAGTTCATAAATAATTCGATTTTTCATTAATAAAAATAACAATAGGATATGAAACTGAATATTTTTTTAAATTTTCAGGAATCACTTACGTATACGTTATATTTTATAACTTATTTTTAGTTCCTTATTACTTTTTACACACCTTTTTAAATTAAAATCGACACTGAATATTTCACATTAAATAAACATCACACATTATCAGCCTGTGATAGTACACTGCTGGACATAGGTCTCCTCTAATTTCCCCCTATCCATTAGAGAGCTTTTGAACCGAATTCCACCACGCTGGTCCAAAGCGGTTTGGTGGGTGGACTTGGACTTTTTACATGCCCATCCGACGCATTGATCATCTTACTTTTTAGACAATTGGGTGATCGGCCCAAATTGCACTAACCAACTAAGAAACAACTATGAAAAATTCGAACTCACGACCTCCGGTTTCTAAAGCACACTCCCTTACCACTAGGCTACGGAGGCAATAAAATAAATATTTACTAACAATATATTTTTACATACAAACTCAAAATATATTCTATTTTAAACACAATATTGTTGATCTAACTTTAAAGATTTAACGGCTATTCGCAAAATAAGCGGATAATAATATGCCCATTTTGTGAACTGAGATTTCTGCCGGCACAGAAAGCTCAAATCCAATCACGACCGTGAAGAATTATTTAAAAATATGAACATGCCCACGAAACTATGGGGCACTATCAATCGCATAACTCATAACGCTCCTGCGATCAAATCAGCAGATGACCTTTTGAACATTAAGCCCACTGTTTTGGAGTCACTTAATGAATGTAAAACATATTTCTCCACTGTGGGATCGCAAATAGCTGAATCTTAACTGAGAGAGCTCCAAGTTTCACAGGAAACCTTAGCCAAAGATAAGTGCAATGCCACTTCAGGTTCATTTTTCTTCACTCCTACTGATGCTTCCGAGGTTTCAGGCCTTATCAAAAATTTAGACTCTGGTAGCGCGCCTGGTCATGATGGGGTGAGCAATAGTCTTCTTAAGGCTATTGTCGATGTCATATCAGAACCTCTAGCTGCAATTTTTAATTTAAGTATGGAAACAGGATTATTTCCGAGGCATTGAAAGACTGCTGCGATCGTGCCTGTTCATAAGGGAGGACCTACAGATATGCCGAGTAACTATCGTCCCAGATCTCTTCTTGGAGCTTACTCTAAATTACTGGAACGAATAGTCAAAAAACGGCTTGTTCATTTTCTAGAAAGTAATCAGCTCCTAGAAGATCGTCAGTTTGGCTTCCGGCAGGGAAAATACACAGAAGATGCCGTTAAATTACTGACTGACACCATCGTATCTCATTTGGACGGAGGCAATTGTTTTGGCATCTTTTTGGACTTGGCAAAAGCCTTTGACATGGTTTCGATTCCCGTGCTCCTAAGAAAGATAGGTGCTTTGGGAATACGTGGCAGTGCACTCCATTGGTTCTCTAGTTACCTGACGGATAGAAGTCATCGGGTCAAAATACGTAATATATTTAGCGACACTAAAACGGTATCATTTGGCGTACCCAGGGAAGCATACTAGGTCCCACGCTATTTATAGCGTACATGAATGACATATTATCTCTTGAACTCCTGAACGGTAACGTACTGTGTTACGCTGATGACACTGCCTTAATTTTCCACGGTGACTCATGGCAGCAGGTACAGAATATGGCTATTTTAGGACTTCACCGCATATCGACATGGCTTAATAAAAACCTATTGACTCTAAACGCTAACAAAACTAAATTCCTTAATTTTTATAAAACAGCTCCATCCCCCCGGAATTCCTCAAATAGCTCAAAGTTCATAAACCATCTTGCGTTTTTACGGGGAACTCCCTAATTTCAGACTGTTCATGTAGATATATATCCAGTTCCCACTCACATAAATATTTAGGCGTCATTATAGACGAGACTCTTAGCTTTAAAAATCATATTTCAATAACAGCAGGCAGGGTACGTAAGCTTATATACAATGAAGTTGCTAAGGGTGGCTGCCGACACTCGCCTGCTTAAAATGGTGTATCAGGCACTCTGTCAGTCTATATTGAGCTACTGTATTCTTGTGTGGGGCGGTTCTGCTAAATGTAATATAATACTGTTGGAAAGAGCGCAAAGAGCGGTTCTAAAAGTAATGTTGCGTCGGTCGCGGTGGTACCCAACTTCTGAACTCTTTCGGGAAGCTCAAGTCCTGAGTATCCAGAGACTTTTCCTTTTGCGGGCTGCCATGTACGTCCACATGCAGTTTGAGATCGCTGGAGCGAGTCGTAATGACACATAAGCGAATTTATAAAACACCTAAACCGCGTGTTCACTCGGCCTTTGCAAACGTTTTCCTAAGTTGCCAAGTTTGCACATTGCCTAGTGCAAGGTTCACTGATCTTTTTGTGTTATGTGTACTCATTATAGTTAAATAAACTATTTCATTTCATTTCATTTACATTTTAAAGGCTCTCATATGATATGACATAAACAGTTTATCTGTTAATAAACTGAATGATGAAATGTTAATAAAATGTTACCTTTCACGCTTTTTATTTGAATCAAAAGTAGATTTAAAAAAAAAATTGTTTAGTTGCACAACCACTAACACTAGATAGGTTTATAAATTGCTAGTTGGTTTTATTAACATACATCTATGTAACTTGCTGTCGTAATCTGTTTATGAAAGTTTAGAGCGTCCAATGATGCATAAAAATTTAAACTATTTATTAAAGTACTTTTTATAATACTGATCAAAATAGGACTACATAGCTTCTACCTATTGCCAAAAAATTTAAAAAGTCAAAGCGTAGTACTAGGAGCCAAACTAGTAGTCATCACTAGAGAGTAGTATCATGAATGAAAAAAATTTTGCTCTCTGAATCGAGTAGTTCCTTCTATTGGAAAGTCGGCCGATAAAATAAGATTTCCGTTTTTAGTGCAATTTTTTAAGATTTCTTGCTGTTATTCCATATGAAAGAGATTTGACCAGTATTTATTTTGACTCTTTTCTTATTTTAATACATATTGTATACCGGTCTATATAACTTCAACACAATATTTATATCAGAGATAGTTTTCATTAATTTATTTTAACAATATTAAGTAAAAGACTAGACTAAGAGCGTTTTTTTGTAACGATTTACAGGAAGATTTCCGGTGGTAGGTCCCTGTTTATTCACCGTGGTAGGTCCCCTGTTTACAGGAGACCGTCTGGGTGAATACCACCGCGGTGCCTCATTTTGCTGCGAAGCAGTGTGTGAAAACTACTGCTGTGTTCCGGTTTGAAGGGCACCGTAGCCAGCGTATTTACTGGGTAAACGAGACTTAACACCCTATGTCTCATGGTAGGCAGTGCGTTGGCGATACCACTGGTATTGCTAATGTTTATGGGTGTCGTGACCACTTCCCATCAGGTGGCCCGACTGCTTGTCTGCCTGCGTATGCCAAAAAAAAAAAGGGAGACGCTTGCACGTGGGTCAATCCTCTGTGCCTGGATTATCTTCTCTTAGAATGTTCAGATTTATAATCGTGGCATCCCCGGTTATTTGATATCCATATGGCTATTATTATTAGCCATATTCCTAACTTTAACATGCACGATAAAATAAATTAAATCAGACTTTAATCAGAGTTTATGATGAACGGTAATTTAAATCATCCGTATTGTTGATTTTGTACCGTATCTCTGAAACATAAATTATATAAGCTTTCAAAAGTTTACTTCAGCCAAAAAATACGCCAATCGAGAAAGACATAGTAAATACAATCGAGAACATTAAAAGGCTTTTGTATGATTGGAAAGAAAACAAAAAATAAAATGTAAATAAACATACACTATTTAGAAAATTCTTGAGATGGTTACAGGAATCATATGCAAGCAGAATTAAGTAATGAAAGTTGGCTATTACAACAATGTATTAAAAATGACTATTAATGCTTATTGAGATTTTTCTTAGCATAGAGATAGAACTTTTAAAGCGATATAATAAAGAAAAATACCTCCCTCATAAGAAAAATTAAGCTGTTGTAAGTTGTGTAAAATAAGTACGTATTTTTTGTAAACATTCATTGAAAGCTGCCTGTTAAACGTTTAAAAAATCTTTTATGGAATAGGAGCTGTGTAGTTGCTCATTGTATTGCGTTAAAATGAAATACGCTGCTAATTGTCAGAAGCATCACAGGTCTGATAGGCATTTAAAGAGTATTCCTTTGTGTGTTTACTGTTGTATGTTATTCAGCCACTAAGCTTCGAAGGCAGTTATTTATGCACTGATATATAAAAAGTGAATAAAACGTACTTTGAAAATGAAAAGTATATAAAAGATGATGCACTTATTAAGATTAGTATTTTAGGTTATTATTGTCATTCGATACGAATAAGGAATAAACCTTTCTTGTTCCTTTTCCTAACTTTTTCGATGCTTTTGGTTGAGTAAAAATTTTGTTTTGTGTTAATGTTTTTATTAATATTAATTAGTAATTTTAGTTTAATATTTACAGACGTAAAACCTAATAAATTATACCCTACTATCAGTTTAACTGTTACAGTTTTTAGTCATTTAAAGTAAGGAGACGATCGGGACGTTTACCTTATAGTTATTGATACCCACAATTAACTTAGAATAAGATGTTAAAATTCCGCTCTGTAACACACGATGTTATGTCTCTTTACCCGGTACTTATACTGGATGCGGTGCTCTTTAAACCGAAAGATTGTAGTGTTTATATACTTAGGATTTGCCGCAGAAATAGGCACCAAGATAGTGCCTACGCGGTCGTCTGTAAAATGTTATATTGTTCGGATTCAAAGACTTAACACTCTAAGAGTTAATAAGCTTATAAATTAAAAATGTTGCAAATCCTGTGAAAATTAATTGTGCCGTAAAAAGGTTTCATAATGTTTTTAAATTGTGATATGGTTCGGTCTTATTAATAAAGTGACACATACATGAGAAAAATGTTAACTTCCTAACGCCTCTTGGTACTCTCGTAACCTCTTAGCACCCTCTCATTCCATTTATTTTAGGTTAAAAGAAGTTCCTAATCGATCTTTAATGCTCACATTACCTTTTCCAAGAATAGCTAAGTGTGATCTAAAATTTGTAAAATATTTATAAAAACTGTATTCTTTTTGCTGTCCATAACCGTTTCATGGAATCAATAATGTGAATTTAATTAAAATGACAAATTACATAGATATGGTAGCAGGTCTTCAGGTAGATGAAAATAATAGTCCGTTTTGCACATGCACCAACAGTTTATTTATACCTTAGATTTATTAGAAAGAAGCATAAGCACAGATAGCAAGGACGTAGATAGCAATACCAAGAGATAGATTTGAAGGTTTGATTGCAAGTTGATGTTTGCGTATCAAAGCTGCGTGAGCGCGGGCGACGTGGAGTGCGCGTCGAAGTTAGCTGCATACTGACCTTGAGACGACCGGCGTGCACGTTGCAATACGATCCTATTTGTTTCGTATTATCTAATAGGACTGTTAGTGTACACGATATGCGCGACGACTGCCCCACGACTCAATTTAAATAAATAAGTAGTTTTATACAATATTATAATAAAAATAAATTTTAACTATTTTCTAAGTTTACATAAATTATTACAAGTATTTTACAAAACTTTTAAATATCACGGTAACACCACAGATATATACATATATATATTAAATAAAGTATTTGGAGCTATTGACACCACAAATTATTTTTTTCTTCTCAGTGTTGTGTTTTATTTAAATAATTCTTGTAACTACAATTACACGTTATAATGTTTAATATACAGCCTTTTATATTTCAACTAAAATCATTGATAAAATGGATATTTGAATTTCATTCGTAGAATGAATAGTAATTTTACAAATCATATTTTATTAAATTTCATATATTAATATCTTTTTGCAACTGTATAGAAAAAATAATCTTGTCGTGGATGTTTGTATCAAGTTCAGACAGAACGTTTTGCTAGCGATTTGACTTTTGCACATGGGATACATTTGTACGCAGTTACAGAATATACCGACTTGTAGTTATTGAATTTACCGAACTAACAATGCTTCAGCTTAAGGAAATTCAACTGTACTGGTATACATATGTGATACTGTTTCCGAAAAGGCAATTCAATTCATGGTTATTGCTAGTCATTGACAATTACACGGTATAAATAAAATTTTTCTTATGTTAACAAGAAATTAATACTGAAATTGTTTTCTAAAAGTATATGTCAAATGTATTTTTATATATTTATTTGTTATAGAATGTTTACATAAACCTAAAATTTGAGCATATTTAATATTCTGTTTGATACACGGTATAATAAATATTCACAGAAAGAAAAGAGAGCGTTTTTAATGTACTTTTTCCGTAATATATAAGCCAATATTTATTTTTACCTTGAACACGTAAATTAAATATAGCTAAACATTTTTGTTTGTTATTGTGACGCTTTCTTTTTTGCTATTTCGTCTAAAAGCTGCTAAAGCCCCATAAACGGTTACTCTGTAGCCGTTTACGAGGCGGAGGGTCTGGGATAAGGGTCGCCTTGTAGCATTATTGTAAATAAATGTACAACTTGGTAATATACTGTAAGAATTTAAATGTTATAAAGATTTTTTTTAAGAAAACCGCCATAAAATCACATCTTATGTTTTTTTAATACGAAGTTATAAAAATTTATAAATATGACTATCTCAATATAATAATGAGTATTTCATAAAAAAAATTGGTAGTAAATTAACGTTTCTTAGGAGCGATAAAAATATTTTCTGGTTTGAAATATATGTTATAAAAATAAGTGTAGAATGGAATTTTATAAAGTGCGCTTAAAATATACATACCAAAAATTTTTCTTGTTGCAAAAATCATTTAAATTTTTTAATAAGCGGTGCATTTTATAAGATTTACACCGTGTATGTGTGTACTAAAATGTTATATTTGTCATCTTATTCACTATCGACGATGTATCATTTATTTAATTAAAAATTTCTTTAGCAATAGAAAATATAATTATTTCTTTTATTTATGATTATTATACATATCAAATCCACTAGTTTACGGATTTTTCGGTTACTTAAATATATTTATTCCCGACGTTTCGGATTCTTTTCAGCATCCATGATCAGACTGATTAGTATATTATATATTATATTATATGCGAAATTTCTATAAATAATACAAAAAAGTTTTATAGACCTGATTAGAAGATTTCCCTTACAACTTTTTGGAGTGTCCCGATGTAAACTTTACCTGAGCCTACGGATGATAGAACAAATTAAATTTTAAAATGTTATTTGCTTATTAAATATAAAAATTTAATGCTTGCTTATTGGGTACTAACCAAGCTACCGCTACCGGTTTGAAATAGGACGCCTCTGACCTATAAAGAATCAGCGATAGAAAGTAATGGTAAAAATGGCAGATGTCCTTTTACAGACGACCGCGTAGGCACTACCTCCGATCGTCTCCTTACTTTAAACGACAAGAACTAAAAAACTCAACCGGGATTTTTGTATATAATTTTGAGATTACAGAAAGAAAAGAACAGAAACAGGAAGAAAAGAAACAAACAATTATATTTAATCTAATATTTTCAAAAAAAAAATTGACGCAAGCATTTAATTACCAAGTTTAGCTATCTGTTGTTTAAGATCATTTATGTAGCAAACAATTTAACTCAAAGAAATGAAATATCTAAAAAAAGCAGGTACGATTTTGTTGGGACTTTCCATCCACGAGGTAATTTATATATTTTTATAAATTACCACGACTACGAAGTCTCGCGCAATGGCTGGCTTATACAAAAGGACGTACATATGGCATCACATTGTTGTTATGATTAGTTTGCATTATTACCATTTTTGCTTTATTTTATAAGCTTGTTTTGTGCTTGTTACTGTTAAACATTCTAGCATTTCTTTACTCTTCGAGGTACGGGACGTATATGTGATAAATTTCTGACGTTGCGTATTTTACTTCTAAAAGTATAAAATATAATACATGTTTATAAGTAGAAATTACAAATACTTCCAATAATCTTATATTTACTTATTTTACATGAGTTGAAGTAAAGTAAAAAATTTTAAAATAGAAAGATTGTTTTCAGTTGTTTTGCTTATTAACTTTTATATAAAATTTATGGGAGAGATCAATAACAAGCCTCGGTGATATATCAAAAGCGTTTTCTTTTCTTTACTTATCACCTTCTCAAATCATCTGGGAAATAATATTATGACTTGAAAAAAATATTACAGTCTTTAAACAGCTGCATTTGGCACATTTATTTAATGGTGTCTATTTGCAACAATCAGCTTGGAAACTCGCAGTAATTTGTTATTTAAAAGAATGTGAACAAGTTATATATGACAAACAGCCGGCTTAAGTGATAAATTAGTAGAATATTACATTGTTTGCTTATTATACATAGAAGACGTTATATAGTCAGAGATCGTAGATTTAACAAAAAAAAAAAATGGTCATTATATGCGCTTGAAGACTTTATTATAGACTAATTTCGGATTATCTATTATCTATTAAATTACTTATAACAAAATATTTAAAAACCGATTAATGGGAAGATAAAATCGGTCATTTAAATAAGAACAAACAAAATCGGAGCGCTCCGATATTAGGAGCAACGAGGGAATATATAAAAAAAATAGATACGCTCGTAATTGAACAACTCCTTATTCTGGCAAGTCGGTTAAAAATTACAACCCTTTCTATTTATTTTTCTTTCTATTTACATTTCTGTGTTATTATAAAACTGACGTCAATTTACTTTGTTTCCCCATTTTCACAATTTTAAGGCAAACCTCAACAAGCAGACGAAAGTAGTTATCCATGCTTTCGATAATTATGTTTCAGTTAATTTAAAGTCCTTAAACAACCCGTAACGACTGCTCTGCAAACGTGTTACGCTTTTCACAAATTCGGAAAGCTTTATCTTGTTTTTATCATATGTTCCCATGTCTAAAAATGCTACTCTCAGTTGATTGTTCACGCTGAGTGACAGCTGACGTGACACGGGTGCGTAATGCACACATTCGCAGCAGTACCGCGTGGTAGTTTACATAGCTCGCAGTGTTAGCAAGTTGAAGTGACAATACGCCGGCCATAAAACTCGTACAACCAGTAAACTACGAGGAAGAATGGTTCTCGAGTAGCAGCCTTGTATTAATCGCACTGTGAAATAACCCGTGAGATGGAGTGATGACCTCAGCGTGTATGCGGAAAGTCGGTGGATGGCGGTGGCGTGGAACCGTACCTCTTGGCGGGGAGGCTAATGTCCAACAGTGGACTTTGTTAGGTCGATGATGTTGATGATATTTTAGAATACTGCTGGAAATAATATCAATTATAATAATCAACACGTAAAATAAATATTTTATGCTTGTAACATAAGACAAATAATAAATGGTTACGTTCATTCCTAAAAAAAGAACAAGTTAATGGAATAAGGAAAGATCCTCAATCGGAAAATCAAAACATGCTTGGAGCTATTCCCTACGAAAGAACGACATAATGCACTTAATCTTATTACGTTCATGACAAGTTATTTCTAGATAAGTATCATAGACAATTTAAGTTATTTAATCGAAATAAAAAAGTTTAAAATTTTATGTTTTTAAGTAAGAAAGGTTTTAGAAAATTGAATTTAATTTTGTAAAATTGCGGATTTTCATTAACCACAAAATATAATTTATTTTAAGGTTAATAAAAATCCGCCCAGTTAAACTAGACGTAAATCATCTTTACTACAAAAAAAGCTACATTTAATTCGCTGTCCGGGAGCAATGACGCCACAGAGAAACGTTAAACTTGTATCATTTATTTTTGCGTCGGGGGTTAAAAATATACTTTACAAAAACGGTCTAATATCAAACATGCAATGGAAGGTAAATTTTCATAATAATATACATATTTGTACATAAATAATTAATTGATAATTTATTAAATACCTTTACGTCTTAGGCTTAACATTTTACCTCATCATCGACATTTAGGTCATAATTTTAAAATTATAAAGTTAATTTTCAAATTGACGCTTTGGATGTCGCAGGGTTAAGACCGCCCTCTTAAGTTTGGCTTGTATTTAATTATTGGCTTGTAATATCAGTAACAAACAACAACAAACAAGCTTACGGTAGTAAAACAACAAACAACTGTAAGTAATACTTTAGATCGCTTATTGTTGTTTGATCCATGATATTTTAGCATCTGATCTGGTAATGTTTTAATGGAGACTTTGGTGTTAACATAACATCTTTTAACTTTAACATATGATTATTAAAATGAAGGATGGATTAATTTAGCAATTGAAACGTAAATGCTTTTTCAAAAAGGTTTTATGTATGCAGTCACAGTACTGTTCAGGAACGGGAAAATATCAAGCGGAAGTATTTGAAATTTTAACACGTTTTTACAGTACGGTGCTCAGAATTATCTCAATTTACTTAACTTTAAAAACTAAGATTTTATTGAGGTTTTAATACCTAAGACTTTCAATGAACTAGCAGTGTTATAGGTATTAAAATAAGGTGAATACCAAATGTAAAAAACCTAAAAACTTTGAAGGACCCAAAAAAATGGTGTCATGAGTAAAATAATAAATTAAAATTGTTTCAATATACTGAAGAGTAAGGCAATAATGTAATAATGGCCTTACCTACTGTCAACCTAAAACTTTGTGATGTACACCATCTCAGTCTGCTTCGTGACCATTTGTGTTCTTAAGAGTCTAGGATAAAAACACATCAAACGGCCCGTTAAGATTTTATTAAATAATTCAAGGTCTCTTTTTTAAATTCTTTAGGTCACCGGTATGAATCCTTATTACAATTATAGAACTTATAGATTTAGTACTAGTAACTCATCAATTTTCCTTATAAAGAATAATATGAAACGTAAAGTTGTTTTCTTTAATGTGTTTCTTTATAAGTTCAAAGATTTGGTTCAGACTCGTTTGTTGGCATGTTTGTCACATAAAAAATTAAACATTTTTTTATAACTATTTAAATGTTGGATAGCTACTTTATCGGGAACAATAAGCTCTTTTATGTAAAAAAAAACGATAAGATTGTTGTTATAAACGCGTATTCACTTATTCTTTAAGGTTTCGAAAACCACTGATAAAATTTACTTGATACGTAATTTAATATTCAATAGCTTACCATTCTTAGTAAATACATTTATTGCGACAGTGTTAGCCATATTACAAGATTTAGTTACCATTCGCAATATCTGCACGAGACGCAGATTCTCTTGGGACATGGATATTGGGTAAATACCTGTGCCAGAAAAAACTTAGAGTGTACATATTATTGTATTTTTTGGCAATAATCTACCACGCAAGTCGATGATATATTGTTATAATTATCATGAAAGTTCTTGTGTAGATATACTAAGAATATATCTATGTATACGGTCTTATGTAATAACACAGACAGAGGAGGAAAATAAATGAATATTTGCTTAGATAATCATCTGTTATTAACTTCTTGAATTTTTATTTTCGCATGAATGGTGCGAAAATAACCCCACACCTCAGTCTGCCCGTGACCATGGATCCTGTAAAATGTCTAAAACGTCGGGAAAATTGTAAACCAAATTAAACGCAATAAAATCCGTTAATTCTTTAATAAATCATGCGTAGTATTCGCGTAAACACAAGAAATCAGCAGTGTTTAATGTAAAAGTTTTAGCGAATTATTAGTATCTTCCTTTGCTATAAAATATATTTCTGAGAATAATTTGTTACTATTTCTATTTCTGAAAAATGTCTTTGAAATTCTTATTTCGAAAACATGTCAACCATTAGAAGATTACGTACTTTCATGATCTCGTTCCTTCGTAAGGGAATAGCTCGATGCATGTTTATCTATTTTGATATGGAATTTTTTCCTTACGTCTTCCTTATTTTTTATTTTATACAGGTCTAAAACTTTTATTAAAATTATAAAGGTATTAAATCCAGTGATGTATGGTTATTGGCATGTATTTTTTCATTTTATTTCTACGTTTTAGACTAAACAAATCGTTAATGAAATAAATTGTGATGAAGAATGGTTTCAATATTTACAAGTAAAATTTTAACAAAAAATATGACCGACTTCTAACAGTATATAATCCTTTTGCGCATAATATACATGTATAGGTGACAACGTGCCTTCTTCAAGAAAATGTCATGTATGACGCGTATTATGTATGCAAAATGATTTTTTTTCAATGCATTTATTTTAATGTACACTTACACTATACTGCCTTAAAATAGGTTTGAATATACCTCATTACAATTTAACCAACGTTTTATATTAAAATTGTGGATATAGTAGGAATGTTAAATATGACATTCGCAGCATTTTCTGTGAATCTTTCTAATGCACACATTAAAAGTTGACCTATAAATAGCGCAAGGTAAGTGCTTTTACGGCTTGAATTTGCATTTGGACTTTTCGGAGTGTAATCCCTGTACAAGGCATTTTTACCACTGTAAGATATTTTAGTACTACAAACATTAAACGCAAGGAATTTTATTGAAAAACAAAGTAACGTCTTCGAATAGTTGTAACTAGCCTTCGTTTGTACTTACTGTCAAAAGTTTTCGAAAATCGCTTTTTGACCACATTTTGTACGTAAACTGTTGTCTTAATTGACGGCTCAATTCAGTTGATTCGTAACGTCAATATAAAATGGCGCGATGGAACAGAAATGAGAAACATAACTTGATGATCTTCAAATATAGCGTATTATCGTATGTTTGAATCCTGGAGGTAAACTAACCTCCTGGATTCAAACATACGTAAAACCTCCGTTATAGTTTTTGTTTCTCATTAGTAAAGACAATACAGGCCAATTATCAAATTTTCTCAAAAGAATGACGATTCATGGGTTTAAAGGGCCCATAAAGGTCAATCTCAGTTTTCAAGAATGTATTCGGCAGTCGTTACAGAATGTCAGGGCCTTCAAATTTATTGACATTTAATTCATTCAAAGAGGTTCTTACTCTTGCGATTTTGGAGAATAAATGACTGTTGTTCTTCGTAATAACCATAATTCAGATAAATTTTAATAGATTAAAGTCTAACCCCATGATAATTTTTGAAAATGGCTACGTGAAAGAAAGTAAGACACAGAAAGAAAGAAATGACTAGTTCATATCCTTAACTTGACTTAGGTTTTGTTTTATCATGTTTTAACAGCTCGTCTCATTGTTTTACAGTCACAAGCACGCAAGAAAAATAATGTAATGTAAAAAAGTACAATAACTTTTTTTGTACTTTTTTATTTAAACTTTAAGTAACCTAAGTGCAATATTAAATATCGTGCGACATAATATTTCGCACTCAGGTTCAGCCAGATCAAGTATTAAGTGTATATAGGCCAAATTTGTGGAATTATGTAATTTTACACAATTTTTATTCGATATTATATTACTTTATATATTAACCTTTCACATATATAAATTCATACCTAAAATGTTCTTCCATAATCTAATATAGAATATATTCGTACATATCACCATGTACACTCGTATATATTAGCATTAAAAAGATATATTTTAGTGAGTTTCGCAGTGGGGATCGCTTATTTGAATAATCCTGCTGTGAACTACTGTAGTTATTAGCATCTTATTGTAAAATTATTAAGGTTTCCATTAATTGAATTTCTTACTTTATTTTACATTACACCTAATGAATTATCAATATCGTGTATAAATAAGAAAAATTCTATTTGAATTAAAGTACAATCGGTGCAGTAAATTTGTGTACATAACATGATTATATTTTTAATAGAATTCTTTTATACTATCATTTTTAATGTATTTCCTTACTTAGCTTCATACAAAATTAATAACATTTTTGTAAATATATGGGTTGAAATTTTAGACCTGTATAAAATAAAAATTTACTAAATTAACATGAGCCAGAACTTTATAACGTTTTTTTTTTAAAACAAAATAATCGATCCAAATGTATCGACAAATAACAAGAACAATAATAAAAACTCAGCATATTAAACGTCATGAACTTCCTGTAAACAAATACATTAACTTTTCTATGATATTTAGGGTTTTAAATTACTTTCTTCTACTTCTTTATTTACAGTCCTGTCGAAACTTTGGCGGGGGCCAGGTGAAAACTTGCACAACTTACACATGGGTCAAGTTAATTTCTCATTTGAGCTGCAAACCGAACACGCTGCTTATATTAATTTGATCAAGACTTCAAGAAGCTCAAAGTCAACTTTGGCATCTCGTGAGACAGAACTTGTTTCAAACTAATACGGCGTGCTTTGTTATTCATGTCAAAATTTTTCCGCTTGAGCTTGAATATTTGGGTTTAGAAAGCTACATAAAAAAATTTTTAATATAGTTTTAATATTGTTAAAATTTATTGTTTCATTTGGTAACATACTAACATTATTATAAACATATTGACATTAATCAAAATTTTACATTTGTTGTAATAGATGTGAAAAAAGTGTTCGTAAGAATTAATGTTGTTAATTGTTACTTTTTATCGCAAAAATTATTAAACAGATTTAATTACAGTTCACAATAACAAAGCATAGATATAATAAAAACATACAGGCTAGATTTTATGCAGATGTAAAGTGAATTATTCAAAATATACTTAAAAATGTATCGTGTAGGTATATTCTGGAGTGCACCGCATTTGTTCTTACAAGAATATTAAGTGCCATTATTAGTACTATAATACATATTACTTCTGTACTTAGATATTAAATAAAATGCCTTGCTCAAGTAAGTCTTAAATGTTATCTTTTATTATCAGATCGAAATGAAATTGTTTGACTTCTGTCATCATTGAATTGCAAAATTATATTCAAAAGTTGAGCCGCTTGCTCATTTAGTTTAAAGATATAACTTAATTCACACCAGTTTACTCGCAATTAGCGCGTTGAAGAGTTTCTAATCTCTAAATTATTAAATCATTCACTTCAAAAAGAAAAAATTGGAATGTAATATTGCTTTTATATTCTTATCAATAAAGCATTAACTGTAGTGTTTCCATTTGTTCACTTAAGATATCTTCTTTGCACGCTTTTAATTTGTACTGTAAATAAGCTAAAATAAATTTGAAATTGATTTAAAATAAATAACATATCGACTTGTAAAAAGTTATCAATCGCTCAGTGGTCGACGTCTCGGTGACTATTCACCACTTAGGGTTACTTATTCCATCGATTCTACCCCTAAAATGAATAACACCAAAAGTTAATATAATACTTTAAATTCTGACATTATCAAAATTAAAATTTATTAACAACTTCTTCATAAACATTCAGTAGACGGCCTTTAGGGTATCGTAATAAGTGTTTCAAAACCATTAATGAACCGCTTCGTTCTCAAGGCAGTGCGCAATATTTAATATGGTCTTGTAGGATATTAAAATAATGAAGGTTCCCTTAGGAATATCCATTACTCTATTAGTTTGAAATCGATATTTATAATTTTATTAGTTTCACCTTTTACTTCATTTTTTTGGTGGTTTACATCATTGGATCCTACAGCTTTCTTATATTAAAATAATAAAAACAAAATTATATTATTTTGTTTTATCAGGCGAAGGGAAGTTTTTTACTTTATATATACAAATCTTCAAGTTGTGTAGCTTTTCACAAATGTAATTTTAAGTATGAGGGTACCCAACATATTAGGTCGTTCTGATCCTCAATTTAATAGTTTACGATTTAATAGGTTATTAACAGTTTTAAACAAAATAATTGCACGAGTAAATAAAACTTCATCTGCTTAATATTATTTATTTATGTAGTTATTACTAAGCTTTCTAATTTTATTTAATCTTAATTATCACGTGGGGCTACATTTACCTCTGTTCAGAAAGATTTTGACTTAGTGTCAAACGCAATTTCAGCCACGACAATTTTTTACATCGTAAGGACTTTTTGACATTTCTTATCTAGGGTAAGGACTTTTTGACATTTCTTATCTAGGGCCATTTATACGCTGACTGTAACAAGAAATGAGTAATATTTAATTACGTTTCTCGTAAAGTATATTTTAGACAATGTTTACTGTACATAATAAACGTAAAACTGTGAATATTAAATCTATCATAGGCAGTATTCTGGCAAAATTAAGTTTATTTAAAAATGAATTACATGACATGCATAAAATGGGTTTCATTTTATATATTAATCAAAGTCTTAAATAAATTATGATAATTTTGACTTCGATATTATTCTATTAAATAAAAAGGCCCTCATCGTCTTGTCTCAGTGCGCATCTAGCTCTTGGATCAACCGGACAAGCCCGCTCGATCCCACCTGCGCCGTCCGCTTGGCCCACCCGTGGCCACGCCCTCCCCCCAACGCCCACAAAAAGCAGAATAAAGAAGACGCCGAGTTGCACAAGTGCAGTAGTGATTATGCAGTGACTGTGTCAGTGTGTGCCGGAGCAACAGTGTCGACGCGTTCGGCAAAAGCGCCTGAGCGTAGAAAGCTGTGTAGCCGTCCGGTGAGTCTGTTCCATTTTTCCCTCGTTCACAGGCTTCTGTTGATATGTAGGGACCAATATACTTTTAGTTTTTTATGCCACGTTACACCGCGAACGTAGCTTCTTAACACGCACACCACCCATGTGGTATTAATTAGAGCCAATTATATCGTCGCTTGCTGCACTAGGCAGCAGCGTAGGTATACACCTAGTATGTTAGGTTTACACCTCCCTGATCACTGGGGGTTGTGCGCCCTGTGCTTGCACGATATTCTTAACTATAGCTAATCCAAATCAATAACGCTTCTGACTTTGAGGACCTTAAAAATCGTCTACCGGCGGACACTGTACGCGCGATCCGCGAAGCCCTCGCCGCGCAAAGGAAGCAAATAGTTTACAAGCGCACACCATGCTCGACGACAGCAACTATACCCGCCTCGGAGAAGTGCCCCAGCATCCACTCGGACACCCTCTCCCCGCTTACCCCACCCAACCAATCCGAATCTGAAATGTTCCGCGGGAAGGTTCCTGTCCGTCAGTTCGCGCAAGAAAAGCGAAGAGCAGGGCTCCCCTGTCGGCGGAAATATTATCGGCCCCCTTTTTTTTATTTTTTAACCAGAAGAACCTTCTGTCCGTGCCATTTGGGACCATCGAAAGTGCCGTGTGCTCCTCTCGCTGTGGGAATAAAGCCTCGGCGATCGCCGCTATGCCCTGCGGCGCCAGAGTCACAGTGAGTGGGGGGGGGGCCCAAGGGCGAAGCCTGTTCTGCCGCAGGTCGCGAGACGTGATCCATGACACCCACGACAGGCCAAGATCGCCTGGTGTTCGGCAAAGCTGAGTGCAATACACTGAACGAATCACACCGTCCCCTCTCGGGGACTTCCATTCATACATCTCGCTCTTTCCCCTTTGCCCCAATCCTCCACACACACATTCATACCTTTACTCTTTCATACATCACGCTCGGCGAGGCTCTGACGCACTCGCAAGGGGAAGATCGGCTCGCGTCCCGTGATCCCTTTTAACAAAGAGAGGTACCGGAAGCGAGGGTCTGAGGCTCGCCAGAACAGGCTCACCTCTGGGAGCAACTGCTCCTCGCCACATCTCCACCCTTTAACGGAGCAGAGACGCAGCACCCTTTGTCAGTTTTCGTCCGCGCCGGCTCGAGCCGGTAACCCCATATCTGGGGTTCATCCGCAGCCTGGGGACGCGCCGGACGGGAAATCTGACAACCCCACACCGGTCACTAATAAATCCTAAAGCAACCTATTGAGCCAAGGTTCGGATCCACCGGGCGCCCTCGATAATTGTGTTAACGGGCAGGCATGGACCTGACCAGCGGCTAATCGAGCCGGGGGTCGAGGCTCAGCCCCTTGAGCACCCTCGATCAAGCCTGCTCACGAATAAAGAGTGGTAGCTAGTGAGGTCCCCTCAGGGTCCCGGAGCTAAGCCACAGGATAGAGGTGAAGTCTGTGCACATTTAAAGTTGCACAGCCCCTCAAACCCGCCGGGTTATAGCGGTTAACTCCACCAACGTAGGTAAAAAAAAAACGTCTTGTCTATCAACCAGTAGATCAAAACTGCACCATTGTCTAAAAAAGTAAATTAAAAAAATTGCTGTTGTTTGTGTATTATCGTTTGTCGCTTCTTTTATATGTCTGCTTTATTCAAAGTCAAAATACAAAATAAAAATAAACCTTTACTACCACCAATAAAAAACTGCTAAGAATTTAATTTTTATTGCTATTTATTTGAATAAAATAGTTATAAACAAAAACCTCGTTTTCAAAGTGTTCTAATTGTATGAGGTACTCAATTTGGAGCGTATATTTCTTGTTATATATGTTACTTCAATACTTCGCTCCAAGTAAGCCGATTTTGATCATTCTCTTTTTAAATAGTAGGTGGTAGCTGTAATGTGGTCCCATGATTTTTATTATAATTTTGTAATTAGTACTTTAATAAATTTTTAAGAAATTAAAAAAAAAATACGATGTCAAAAACCAAAACTATAATAAAAATAAAATATTAGTTTTGGCGACAAAACTGGTCGAAAGGGTTGAAAAAGGGGAATAAGTTTAAATGGAATTCGTCTCTGATAGTAATAAAACGATAAAATTTTTTGTCTAGATATCCAAAAAGACCCATTAGTGACATTTTTCTTACAAATTTGTTCTTTCAAACTGTACTGGGATGAAATAGGCTTTATATTTCAATGTGCAAATTCATCATCACAAAAGCTAAATCTATAAAACTGTGTATCTAATGATAGGCACATGCAATAAAAACGCCTCATTTATAATATACCATGCACTATATTTCAATACGCCTCGTGGACAATCCTCCTATTTCACGCGGTCGATGTCGCGGGCTAGTTTATAATAAATTGTTCGTCATTAGTATCATATGATACTAATTACGATATAAGGAGCTATCAATTGAAATATTTACACTTGCACGCCGTACAAATAAAGTTTGAAACTTACTTAGGGAAAGGGTAACTAATTGAATAAAATTTACAGATTAATAGCTGCTAAGCGTCGTAAAGTTCCCACCGCTATTAAGAATATCCCTTTTAGCTATTTGATAAATGCACCTTATTATAGCCGTAAATATTACAAATTGAGATTGGATCTTGCGATGGTAATAGTATACGCATTATGAAAATATGTTTAAAAATAAAAATCCTATTCCTAAGCTTTATATTCATAAGCATCGCTAATTATATTGTATTTTAAATCACGAAGCTTCTTTATGCATTAAAAGCTAGATTGTTACTGATTTTCATTCCGGTGCGAGAAATCAGGAATTGCAAATGCCGTTCAAGTTTCTAGATTGTGTTTGTGAAGCGGAAGATTTATTTGCGCCGTGAGATTTACAATGTTACGTCTCATTTACCCAGTAAATATGCTGGTAATTACCCAGTAAATATGCTGGTAACGGTGCCCTTCAAACCTCAATAGTAATTTTTCACTACCGCTTAGTAGCAGTAATAGGCACGGTGGTGGTACCGCTATATAGTTTTTATGAAATTAGTTCATACTTTTAGTTCTGTGCTTTATTAAAACATTAGACGTAATTTCTCCATTCACCCTTAATAAAACAGGAAACTAGAGTACTTTCGAAAACTGTTTATTCCGGGGAAAGGTGACCGATGGATTAATTTGAACTAAAGTGGTATTTGTCATAAAAAAAAAGCATCAAATTCGTTATTAAGTACGGCGGGACCTTTTCTACCAATTACTGGCATTAATCAGAAAAACTTTTTAATTAACTCACTTTCGCAATATAAGAATAATTATGCAGAGAAATTTAGGTTGGACGTAAAGTAGAAAGAGCGTAAATAAAAGTCTTTATTATATTATTTTCTTCTTAAGCATAATTCTAATCATAAATTAATTATTAATTAAAAGTAAAATACACAATTTTATATCTGATTTGTTTATTGAGTCTTGCTAAATTTTATCTTGTTTGGTTTTACAAATAACCACAGTTTCTGCTACCACCACTGCATAAAATAAACAAGGAGTTATGTTTAAAAAGAAAAAAAAACTTCTTGATCAAAAAACAGTAAAAAATTATTACCAAGAATCAAATGTTTCCTTTTTCTTATATTAGCGTAGATGAGTAACATAATATTTTATTACAAGGGAATAATTAAACCCTTTTAGTTAATTACTTGTCAATTTTATATAAAACGTTCATGTTTGAGCATGTTTTATTGTTGACTCATTGAAAGTAAAAGTTTAACGCATTAATCTTGTCTCCGTAATGGTTCAAAGTCAAAGTCAAAGTCAAAATCATTTATTCAATTTAGGCTCTACTGAGCACTTATGAACGTCAAAATTATCCATTTACCACCGGTTCACAAACTCAAACCTGTCCAGAGAAGAACGGTAAAATGGTTTTACTCACCAATCTCATCGATCATAATCTAATTAATTTTTAACTTGGTTTAAGTTTGCAGCTTTAATCCCTATATGTTTTGGTTTGATTGTTCTAAAGTTTTAAGCTTCCATGAGCCTTATTCTAAAATTAACAATTATAATCAGAATTAAATATGCCCGGAATTTAATTCAGAGACCGCTTTGTATATCCACACACAAGGTTTTATTTACAAAGTTATTAATTATATTTTGAAAACAAATTACAGTACAACAATTTGGACTAATAAATTTTCAGCTTAAAACTGCACTTCGAATAATATTTAATTAAGAATGTTTTTTTCTCATTGCAAACAAGTGGATACGGCATCAATGCCGTTTAATATCCAGTGCTCGTGATGCAATTATTATTTCAGTTATTTCGTAAACGGCGGAACGGATTTTAATTGAATCCAGACGTTATGATTTGGACTGTAGTTGAATTTTAATTTTAAGTAAAATTATTTAGTGTTTGGTTTATATATTAAGAAGAGGTAAAAGAATTATATTAGCTATAAAATATGTACCTTGATAGTCAAAATCAATCGTCATAGGTTAAAAGATATTTCATATACTAGTAAATAATAAAAACTTAAAAAAGTGAAATGAAGCTGCTAATTGGTAATTATGATCATTATTGTTTTACTGTTAAGAAAAGACATTTTTCGTTAAAATTTACTTAGTTGCTTGTACTGCTCATTTGGAATTTCATCGTAATTAATAAAATTTAATTACTCCTGTGCTTTTTAGTTTATTTCGGGTGGTTCTCGATTGCGCGATAACCAATCCTCGACACCTTGCCAAGGAACTGACAGGAAGAACATGTAAATTCAGATCGTGTTGACTAATACAGCCCCCTATTTAGGTGACCACATCTACCCTAGTGCCTCACGTAATTGCCTCCTTCGCTTAGCGGTAAAGCACTCTCTCGCTTCTGAAACCGGAGGTCGCGGTAGCGAATTCTGCGGACAATATGGACTGATCACCCGATGATGGGCATGGAAAAATACGGTCCTGCGCCTGATCTCTCTTCGGTCATGTTGGTTATACTCTGTGACAGTGGAATGTAAGAGTAAAGAAAAAGAGAGTGCAATTTTGTTAACGCGTACGTTTTAAAGAAGCAATGAGAGCGTAGGAAGAGTCTAGGTGTAGGATGGATGATTAATTATATAAACCTTAGGAGGCAGACCATAAAACTTTCGTTAAGCTCGTACCCATTTTTAAAACAAATTCTTCTGTAATGTATGTTACCAATTAAGCAAAATATGATACGATTTTGGTAAATGTATAGTAATATTTACATTATCGATCTTGTATTATATTACCGACGCCGTAAACACAAATTGAAGAATCTCTGCTGTTTGGCGAAGAATAAAGAGCCGAATAAATTTGTTGTGTGTGAAAGCATTATTATCTTAATGTTGATTGTATTTTTACAAAAATATGATGGAGAAGTAGTATAAGAGTAATAGAGGTTCTTTTTCTATTGTTTATGCTACATAGTGTATGATTTTTCCGCAAACATATTTAACAATTAATTCTTAACTATTAATATTATGACCAGTATATTTTTCTTATCTGTTGTAATTTTTTAATGAAGCTTAAAAATATTTGTAACTTTAAAATATAAGTTTTAATAATGTGATATGGCGGTGCATAACTTTGGAATGCGTAACGCTTTCTATTATGAAACTATCGATTCTTTGTTGAATTTAACTAAAGTTACGAGTAGAGTAATGTGCCTCATATTGCTTAAAAGTTAAGTTCAGAAGTCCCCTACAAAGCACCTGTGAGAGATATTTTAATATAATAACTCAATATGTACTAAATACATCTTGTGTTGCTCAATATTGCGTTTAGTTAGTAGTCGACAATTATAGCTCCAATATAGAAGGAATTTATAATATAAAGCATGTTTAATTACACTATGATATTAAATAAGTTCGTGTTTTATTTAGTTAAGTATAAATACATCTATTTATATTTAAAAGCATAAATAATGATTGCATGCTCCAGCAGACGACTAAGGGCAAAAACTACGTGCGACCATTAACGACAAAACATAACAAAAGGGTCCAAGATAGTTTCAAACAAGCTTAAGGTTTTGTATCGATATGATTTAGCGATGTCGTAAGTCATTAATTATTAGACCTAATATATTTTAACATAAGTGTCTTATCGAAATTTCAATTCAACTATGCTATTTGTAGTATAGTTAACTTTATACTATATTAGAAGTCTCTAAGCTCCAAAAATCAATTTTGTTAACTGCGGTAATATGTGTTCGAAATTGCGTTGCGAGAGCTTTATCAATTAATTTCTGATCGGATTACTTTGTACTGAGAATAGCTTTTACTGTGTTACGTATATTTTTATAATATATGTAATTAATTGTCGTATTTAATTGTATACTAGAGTAAATAAACCATTTCAATGATAATAACTTGCCTTTTCCGGTTTGGACCAATAAAAAACAATAACCTAATTGTACTGGTTAAACTAAGCACATATAATAAGAAATACTTTAAGTAAAACCTCATTGTTTTGTTTTCCGATTTTCCGAAAGAATACTCTATTCAAAGCATATGTTTTTACATGTTACCTTGTTGTCCGCTCTTAGTGCTCCTATTTGGTATTCATTTTAAATGATAGATATTAGCTCCCAATTATAAGGATATTAGGTCCAATATTTTGACTAATTTTCGATAGTTAGTTTAATAACGATTCAATTAAAACGCTAGCTAAAACCGTAAAAGATAGACATAAAGTGTGTTTAACATAATAGTACTACATAAATTGGTCTACAATAAAGTCAGGATCCCACATATATCATTGTTTTAAAATTTACGCACTATAAGCATTTTAATGAAGAACATTTAATAATTACAATCATGCACATTCAAACCTTATTTAAGATATTACTGTTATAGTTCAATTAAAGACATTGCATTGAAGACATTGCATTAAAAATTCTTTATTTAATGTACATAAAGCATGTCATAAACTACATTTTTCTGAAACGAATACCTTAAAATATGTGAGAGATTTAAAACGCGACGGCAAAAATAGCGAGGCAATTATGCGCAGAGAGCTCGTTCTTATCGATTTATATTGCGTAAAATGGTTATATACTGTTAGAAGGCGGTCATGTTTTATTATAAAATTACACTTGTGTACCAAGGGAATTAAAATTAACATAGATCCTCTCAACAACATCGAGATTATCACAAAATAATAGAATATTTCCTTTGTAATACTAAAATATAAGCCCTAAAATAATTACAACTACACCTAATACTCAAATAGAGAAGTGTCTTGATGATTCACTTTAAGTTGTAATGACAAAAATAAACTGAAATCATTTTGTTTCAGTCAATTACAATCTTTTGGTTATGAAAACAAATTTAAAATAGATTTAGGACTATTGAAGCATTTTGTAAAACAAAGAAACAAAAAATGTGTAATGGGCGTAACAGCTAATAAGGCCTGTTTTGGTGCATAAAGTACATTTCAACAAATAACTCTGAGTTAAACTCACATTAATAAGAAGTAAAACTCCCATTTTATCAATTATCAGTAAGCTAAGCTTCCTGAATAGTTTTCTTTGTGTATAGATCGAATTGGACAAGGATTCGCTGCTGTCTAATCATGAGTCATTGCAAAGATTGAACTCTTGGTCTGTTTGTTGTGCACATGTGAATCCTCATTTTTTATTGTATTCAAAATAAAAAATCACGATTTTGTTCACAAAAAGTCAAGGGCTAAAATAGCATGGTGTGCCCAGTTTTTTTGTATACTAAATTGATTAAGCGATCTGCTGAGACATGTTAACTTTTGTTTTAGCAATAACATTAAGCTAATATAACACTATTTTGAAATAAAAAGAAGCAGTAGATTTTGCTTAATCCACGTCAAATCCTTTACATAAGCTAAGTTTTCGAGAAAAACATTCTTCTCGAAAGCAATATTTAAAAAAAGTTAACAGTTTTTATTTAGATCTCTTATCTCTTCTAGCAATTACGATTTTAATCCTTTTAATTAGATAATGTAGACAAAGATTGTCATTATTTTTGTGCACCCACATTAACATCTCTGAACTACCCAAAAGTTGGTGGTCGAAATGCCTAAGGCATTAAGTCCGCCTTTTGTACTTTAATTGTGCAAATAAGTATAAATAAATAAATAAAAAATAAACATATATATCTAAAAACTAGTAAAAGTATAAGCGGACACGGTTTTCAACATTTTTAAAATTTAACAACTGATCGAAGTATGTTGACACTAAGGAACGCGTGTCTTCATAGCGTTCAACTAGCGAGTTCCATATTAAGGATAATTTTCCAAAAGCAAAAACATTAGAAGCGTTTCCAGTTAGTTTGCCTAAAAGGTAATATAATTTGTCGTCATCTAAGCGAGTCGTTGTTATGACGTTAGACTTAAAACTTATGTCGGATGTCACTGTCAAACGATGCAATTTTGCGGTAGTGTCTACATGAGGCTCATGAAGAGCTACGTAGAACCGCCGGTGTAGCTCTTTCCCTTTCCATATAGTCTCACGGTCGGAGATGCTCAGCGCTGCCGGGTCTTGCCAATGCTCGTTGGCTAAGGATAGAGGGATCCTTTATCACTCTCAATGACGCCTGCGTAGAATGCATCATCCGATTTCGCCAGGAAGTACTTACGGAGGTTGCACACTTCACGATTATGCATAGCAAGGGCGCTTAACAAGCCCCGCCCACCATGCTTTCGTGGTAAGTACAACCTCATCACTGACGATCTCGGGTGGTGCATCCTGTGTGACGTCAAAATGGTGCGGACTTTTCTGTCCAGGGCGTTTAGCTCGGTTTAAGACCACCTGAGAATGCCGAAAGTATAAACGAGGACGGGCATAACCAACCGTTATAGCGTGCACTTTATTTACGCCTGATAAAAGTATTAGTACTTTTGTCAAGCGTCCAAAAATACTTCGCAAACTGATGACAGGTCGATGATCTGAAGTAAGGTCGCAAATGACGTCTTGCTCTCTGAGAGTGAGGTTGACATTTTGAGGAGGGCAATACCAAGCACATCCGGTCTGTAGTTCAAATTGTGTTGAAAGTGCGTTTGCATCAACGGAGAACGACACTGAAATTAAGCATTTCTGACAGAGCGTCTAGTAATAAACCTTGCGAGGTTTTACTATGATTATTTCATCCGGTGTGCTTTTATTAAAGTCGCCGGCCAAAATGACGGCGCTCCCTAATGACAATAGTTTTCGAAGTCGGATTTCGTGAGTTTGATATAACATTGCACGATATGTATGCCAAAGCTATTATAATAGGCGCGTGTCCTGTCATGGCTAGCCTACAGATCGAGGCTTTGCATGCTAAGCGTCGATGGCGTGTCGATTGCTACGCAGTGCAGTGACTTTTATAAAAGATGAGTGCCGCCGTGCGCCGGTCTTGTCATTTCTTATGATTCTATAGTTATGGATTTAAGGATCGCCTTTACTTGGTTTTTAAAATGTCTCCTGCACTAGTAGAATGTCTACGCTCGTTTTCGCGAAGGAAATTTGAAATCTCGACCTTTTATTATTCGAGGCCGTTTCGTTAAAAAGACTATATTTATTGCACGTGGCTTTAGACGGCCCGGGCCGTTCAAAACTTTAATGGGTGTATTATCCATTATGTCCCGTAATAAGGTCGATTAATTGCCTATACTCGCGAAGAATGGCAAGGCGGGCTCGAAGTTTCTATTCCGGCATCGAACTCCACGATGAGACGATCGAGCTCGGCGAAGTCGATCTTTTCGGCAAGTTGCTCTAGGCTGCTCCCAGCGTTGCCACTTGCTATGGCTAGCGTAATGGGGCGCGGAGCGCTAGGTGGTGGAGTTCCACAGGGTCGGTGTTGGGACCGCTTCGTGGAATGTTGGTTTTGATTGGTGCTACGTGGCGGCAATATCGAGGGTTTCGACGTCACTTGTTACGCGGACGACACCTTGTCACCGCCTGTGGCCAATTTTCGCAGGGCTGCGATTTCGCCACTGCCGGGTCGCTCAAGCATGGGCGCATCCGGCGGCTAGACTAGAGGTGGCGCCTCGAAAATCCGAGGCCCTTTACTTTACGGGCGACCTGCGGACGCCACATCGATAGTTTGGGCGTTCGCGTCGACGTCAAGCCGACGATGAATTATCTCGGACTCAGTCCTAGACCGCCGATGGAAGCTTTGCGCCCATTTTGAGTGCCTCGCGCCAGAGTGGCGAGTGCAGCGGCAGCTCTCGGCAGACTGCTCCCCAACACCGGAGGACCCAGCAGTCCCGTCGCCGCCTGTACGCCAGAGTTGTTAGGTCCATGGTCCCATACGGGCACCTGTGGGCCTGCAACCTCCAAAAGGAGAGTACGGCTGTACTAAAGAGAACCCAGAGGGTGTTGGCAATCCGGGCCGTACAGGGGCTACCGGACCATCTCCGGCGAGGCGGCATGCTTGATGGCTGGCTCCTGCCCTGGGACCTAGACGCAGAAATCTCGCGTCACTCTTCTTCTGGCGCGAGGATGTGAGGTCTCGGGGCTGTAGGCCAGCCCAGGAAGAAATATAAGGGTAGAGAATACTTAGTTTGTAACACTATTTGTAATATTTTAAATCTATGCGATTTTACTTGACTCGATATGATCTAGTATTCATTATAAATAAAGCGGCCTTACCAATATTAATTTATTAATAGGACATTAATAACTATGACATTTTTTTAAATTTATGCTATGAGTTTATCTTTATTTATATATAACTAGTATAGTATCTTTATTTATATATAACTAGTATAGTATCTTTATTTATATATAACTAGTGTTAAAGAAGCAGAGGATTAATGATTTTGAATGCAGAGTGCCAAAAAGAGCCTTCAAAACGAGTTACGATCATGACAAAATACGCCTATAATGAAACAGACGATAAAACAATTCATCTAGCACATAAATTATATCTCTATAAAAAGTAATTCTATTGATAATAAAAGTAGGATAATCTCAATAGATTATTCGTTTCATATATACGTATTAAAATAGTCCACGATATATCTTATATCCTCAAAAGTAACAACTTGCTTAAAACGTTGTACTTGATTTAGATTATATTAAATCATTCTGTAATTTATAACATGCAAAGACATACTATGTTTTAAAATGTACTAATATTACCAATTGTATATTATTATCATCATAAATATATTTGACAAAGTAGCTATCGCAATTTTGTGAATTACTTATTCAGGATGTTTTAAGAAATTATTTTTCCGTTGATACATAATATTAACTGGTTATAATTTGTTATTAATTGTGTTAATGAAGGTGATGTAAATATGATTTGCATCACACATTACTCATGTAAATTTGTGTGACAACTATAACTAACGACGCTTTCAGCGTTAGGAAATTGAATTTTACTCAAATAGGCACGTCGGTCACAGATTACACCGAATGATGGCCAGTGTATTTTTTTATTTGACCCCGATGTCACTGTCTACTAGTTAAAGTTTTCTCATTTTCTACAAATTGGTTGATTATTTTACGTTAATATATAATTAATTGATAGTTTAGAGTTATTTCTTACGAAACAATCTACCTTAAGTTGCCCCAAAAAGGGGGGCAAAAAGTTAAGTAAGCCTAAGAACTAAATTAATCATATGTTTTTGCTGCAATGATTAAATAGGTCGTTGCATTATTAAAACACTTTGAATTTTATAATTTTAAAACTAAATTTATGGCTTATTATGTTGCAATTTTCTCTACGTATAAGATTTATTACAGCTGAATTATATTTATAACAATTACATCTTAAATTCTTTTTCAGAGAATTAAATATAGAAAACGAACTAATTCATGTGATCTTCAGTTCTTGTTCTACATTTTCTTTTTTCTTAATACAAAATACATTTGTGGTCATTGACAAGAAAGGAAATTACTTCTTGAAACTTTCTTTTCTCCCTTTTCTTTCAGTTTGTAACTTCGGTAGGTTCGTTTGTGAAGATGTCGCCTAGTTTGGAATGAATGAATTGAAATATTACAATAGAATTCGGTCAATGATTTCTTTACGCCATTCACTTTTGTTTGACTTCTGTGAAGGACTCTGGCGTAACTTGTTTCACTCGATGACTATAAATGATCCCACATTCGCACTTATCTTTTTCTTTAGATGTTCTTTTTTAGTTAGTACTTTAACACGATGATTAGTTTTCTATAATAAGCGTTGTCGAAATCACGAAATATGTAATCTATAAAGTTATTAAAAGTTAAACTACATAATATTCCATACTGTCGAAGACGACTAAAATGAGAAAATAAAAAGCGTTGTTATTTCAAGTTTTCTGACAACTAATTGGTGAGAAGTTAAAACTATAACGCTTAGTTTTTATGTTTTATTAAACGACCTAACGTACATTTATAATAGTTTCTAATCGTTTTATTGTCTGTATTTTCTATTGATTATCCACGAAGTGAATTCCAATGCAAAGCTAAATTGAAGGCGATCAAAATTTTGAATTAAATAAGACAGACCGCCATATCACACCATATTTTTATTTATTTTTTACAAAACAATCTAAAACAAAGGTGCTTTAGTAGAATATGGAACACAATTTCATAACGTTTTTTAAGCTTACGAAAAATTATAAATAGTACAATATGGCATGTATGGAATCTTTACAAGTAGTTATTTTAATGCAGCGTACGTTGGAACATATGGTTCTACTCCAATTGCGAACGTAACTCAGGCTTTAAGATTTGTTTTTGAAAAGTCGAACTAACAAAATTCAATATTTTGTCATTTTAAAATGATTTATTTATTTATTTAAAATACGTTATTCATAATTTTTAAATGTATATAAATCGGTTATTATTTTAATACAGTAATGATTGTTTGCCGCATATAATAAATGCGAAAGTAACTCTTTGCGTTTGTTAGACTGTGTGTCCGTCTGTCTGTTTTTTTTTTGCAATATATTTGCAGTTTAAAGCTATATTTTTGAACTAGGTTTTAAATGTAAGTAAAAGTGGAAATTCGTTATTGCCGAAGCTAGTCTGTATTTATCTCTTATGATAGTCAAATACAATGTTAACACCTCATTTTTATTATCTATACGAGTACTAATCCATACTAATATTATACTATAAATATGAAAGAACCTCTATCTGTCTATGTGTTGGTCTTTACCGTCGAAAAAGTTAAGCCGTTTTCTATGAAATTTGGTACGTACACAGAATAGATTCCAAGAAGGGAAATAGACTATAAATATTGCGAATAAAGGGATAGGTAGATGCAAAATGGGGGATGAACGTTTATACGGAAATTTGTCATTGTTTAACACAGAAAGATGAAATTATGTGTCTATACTTGAAAGGAGCCACAAGTGGTTTTAAAAGCAGTTTTTATTAGAACTTGCGTACATTCTTCTTATTTCACGCGGACGAAGTCGAGGGACAAAGCAAATTAATTGTAAAACTATTTTCTTTAACAATCATAAAAGAAAAGCATAAATTTATTTATTTAAATAATAATCACAAACCGTATATTTATTTATTTTTCAATATCTCACATTAGTTATTTAACGGAAAAAGTTGCCATTTTGCATTTGCAATCGTGTTTTCCAAAGTTTCTCTCAGCATATGAGTATTGCAAATTAAATTCATATTTTTGTATCATGCAGTAGTACATAATCTTCAAAGAAGACTTGTGACGGTACTTACCCATCATACTTGAAATTGCCTTAAATACTTTATAAAGTATAATTATAATGAAATAGTTAAAGTGAGGAGATAAAGAAGGTAAGTAGAAGAGATTTTTTTATTTTATAAACTCGTTCTAGCAAAAGCATAACTTATTTGTATTTATTAAATAAGGGAACCAGATGAGAATGACGGGATTTTTACCTGTGGAAAATCGATTTGCTCTGATCATAAGAAATTTAGCATAAGATGCTAAAAATCTACTCAACGTACTGGGAGAACGATTCCTTAATAATAACTTTAACTGAATAGCCTTTCAAACCAGCAGTGATTTCACTTCTAACCTATTAACATGTTTTACTTCCGTTACTGTAGTATCGACATAGTTTAGTGCATTCTATTGCTCAATTCCTTCTCGAAAGAAGTACATATTTGCCAGTCAGACGGTTTTATTCATTAAAATTACTTTGAAATAGCTTCTTTTAAATCATGTTTTAAAAAAAGCTAGTGTTTAATTAAATTTTTACTTGTTTTAATAAAGTACCAATAAGTTGTTGGGTTTCAAGACAAAAAAAACTTTGTGCTTAATAATTATAGAGTGATAGTTTTCTTAGAATAGAATCTTTGTGCAAGAAACTCTTGTTTTGTGTGTCTGTGCCACGAGGTTAAAGACTGCCAAGATGCGTTAAGATATTTAAAATTTTTGTCATAAATGTGTCACTTAAAACTTAAAAGTGACTACGCAGACCGTTTATTTATTTTGTTATGTTTCATCAGTTTAACAATAGGCCTGCCGTTATGCTCGCCTTCTCCATTAGGTGGTTTTTGGACCGTATCCCACAACGATAGTCTAATGCGGGTTGGTTCGTGGGCCTACTTTTTACCAACGACAAAACAACAATGAAAATCTGTTGCATCCCCGCAAGATTTGAACCCACGACCTCCGATTTCTAAAGCACACGCCTTACTCGTAGGCCACGGTGGCAGATTTAAATCCATATTTTCCCCACTAAAATAGTATAAATCTTAGTATCACCTATTAAAATTTCGCAGCAATATGTTTGTTCACACATGAAGAAAAACTTTTATAATTATGTTTATGACTGTACTTTCACCAAATTCTCACGACCATAAACCTGGAATAATTTTTGTCCTTTAATACAATAAGTTAATAGTTTTGCGTTCTCATTCCTCATACTTGTATCCATTTTCCAAAGTAAAAGTTTTTCTATTGAGTAGACTATGCCCTTCAAACTTATTCCGAAGAGTGTATTTTCATTCTTATGTTAAACACTTAACGAAATAAAAACTAAAAGTTTGTTTAAGGGTGTAGCCTTAAAAAAACTATTAGTTTTATCTTAGCACTATAAATGCTTTATTTGTACTGTAATTAATTATTTAAATTTGATAAGAATATTGCATTTTTGATACTATTTGCTTAATTGTAAATCCTTAAAAAATTACTTATGGTAGGTTATATGTAATAAAATTATTTAAATAAATTACTTTACTACTTTTACTAAGGTAAATTTTTAGAATTTTTGTTTCTTTACTAATAGTTGTGTTTACGAGTAATTATGTCATCATCATCAGCCTTTGTCAGTCCGCTGACAAACATAGGCCTCCTCTGACGCAAGTCTTCTGCCTTGATGCATTTCGGACCGTATCGGGTGGACGAACATTTTTACATGACCATCCGACGCTAGGATCAACTTACTTTACTTGGGTGATCGACCCAAATGTCTTAAACCAGAAAACAACGATAACACAAAGTTGTTTTTCAACGGGATTCGAACCGACAACCTCCGGGTTATAAAGCAAGGGCAAATACCGCTAGACCACGGAGGCGGTTGAGTAATTACGTATTATAAATTAAAAAAAACAAGACTCAAATATTCCTGTTCTGACATGTGTGCTCAAATAACTACGGCTTAATAGATTCTACACTGAAACTTAGTTGTTTACCTTTTACGCTTCAATAACTTGAAAACTTTAAAACTTTCGTATAGAAAAGTTACCTAAAAGCATTGGTATACCATACTCACAAACTTGTCTCATAGAACTTACACGCTCAAATGTTTCCTTTATTTACCTTAACTTTTTTCTCGCTTGTCAAAAATGATTGTACAAATATCTTGTTCACATGTTTCACTTTAAAATAAAAGATATTCTTTAATAACAGCTAAATTAAACAACGCAGCAATGCCTCGATTATGAAGGTATGCTTTAACTACTTAAGCATACATTTGTTTTAGAAATTTCAAAGAGAATTCCAAAAGTTAAAATTATTAAAATATCTGAACGTCTCTTATACTAAAAAACATCAAAAGGGCTCACGTGACCACGACAACAGCCACGATGTCTTGTACGGAGGAGTCGATGCGTAACAACACTCAACGCACTAACCCACATGCACAACACTTATCACACACGAGGAGAGTGCCGTTTCAGGTTTGTAAAGATCTCCCTTCAAATATTTCAGACCACTCTTTTATAGACGATCTTGGACAGACATCACGTCAATATCGATGCTTCTTTTCTATAAATACCCGCTTTAGAAGTAGTATTCTGACTTTTGTTATGTTTATGAATAATTGTTTTTTGTAAAAAAGTAACATTAAGATAGTTATATAAAGTTGTGCTTAATTGTTTCTTAAATAAATAAAATTTTGTATATTCATTCGTTTCTTTAATAAGAAATTGTTATCATTTTATTATCCTTATATCATTCATATGTTGTTCTTTGGTTTTACTCTTTCACTCGATTAATATAACATAAGCGACAAAAAAAACACGGTCAGCTAAAAATATCGATATAATGCATGAGGAGAATATGAAAACAAAACAACCACGTTGTTAAACGAAAGACTATCTACGATTTATAGCAATAATTAGCATTTGAACACGTGTAGATTTTTAATGATTTTTTATTCATTGGAACACCTTTTAATGTAGTTTTTTAGTATTTGGTCTTAAAATATTACAGTAAGTCAATTGCACAAAAATCTAAATGTTTTACACTTACCAGTATGAAAACAGCTTCAAAAAAGACAAGTATTTCTATTAATTTTTCAGGATTAATAATGTTTTAATATCAGGGTGTACAAGACTTGAATTTGTCAAAACTTGATGATTTCAGAACTACAATACATCAGAGGTAAATTCAATTTCCTAACACTGAAAGCGTCGTTAGGGCAAGTTATCGGATTCAATTACGTAGTGGGAACATCTGATGTAAATTTGCACAGCGTCCTATGACTGTCACACAATGTCGCACAATTAATTACACGAAATTGAGTTATACCCTTATCTTCAATATATTGTCAAAATGTTTCTTAACAAAGATAAAACAACAATCTTTGGTCGTTTGAACTGTTTTATTAAAATTATATGAATACAATTGTCTCAGAAAAGCTTGACATTTTTTATTTTATCTAATCATTATGCGTGTATAGAAATCGAAAGTATTCAATTTCTTTTTCGATTAGTGGGTGTCGAAACCGATTACATTTCAGTTTACTGTGCTTATAAGTTATATGTCAAAAAGATATTTTCTTCCTAATATAGAAGAATGAAAAAGATTATTAATTAACAAGGCTACTATTCTTTAATATATTTATATTTCACATGACAGCTAGTACCTATCGTTTAAAAAAAGAATGGTCAAAATCAGTGCTCTAGGATTAACGAGATGACATATATCAAAAAATAATTATTTGCTCTAAATTGAGTATATCCTTCGTTGGGAAGTCGGTTAAATATTATGTATTCATACTTTCATACATGACTATCTTTGAAAATGTACTACGAAAATAAAGAAAACTAAATGTTGTAAGGCAAGTAAATAATTTGAAAACTTTTTGAAAGTAGTGCTAGTACAGATTTCGTTCCGCAAAATAAACAGTTTATCATCCCTTGTCAATAATCCTTCATCCTTTCTCAGGAGATGAAAACTATTGACGTGTTGTGTAATCACATAAGAAGGGATGCTCGGTAAGAATTAACGTTGTAGGATGAATGTTCTTATTTTTTTATCTTAGTGGTTAAAAAAGTGCACAAAGTCTAAAATCATTATTTAAGCACTAAGTTGATAACTTAACGTTTAAATAATGGTTTTAGAATTTGTGCTAATAACAAGACTTAGCTTATAAGAGTTTCAGATTATACTAGTTGTTAACTTTTATAAGTTCATTTGTACGTACGGTCGGTTCAGTATTTTAATACTGAGCGTAGATAAGGAAAGTATTACTGTATCTTAGTTTCGTAAAGTATAATTAATGGATAAACAGTGCTTAATTGAAGAAAGATATTCCGATTTTTTTTTGGCTACGACAGACGAGCAGTCGCCACCTGATGGGAAGTGGTCACCGACACCAAGACGTTGACAAACCAGTGGTATCCGGACGCGCTGCCTACGTGAGACATAGGGTGTTAAGTCTTTTACCCAGTAAATACGCTGGCTCAGTGCCTTCAAACGGAACGCAGTAATGTTTTCACACCGCTTCGCGGCAGAAATAGCACCGGTGGTATCGACAACGGTCACCTGTAAACAGGGACCTACCACCAAGGGACCTACCCCGATTGGCGACTTGTAGTAAACAACAACGACATTGCATTATAAGTTTTTTCACTTTATATCGACTTTTCGGTTATTCACTAATCTGTGAGTGATCATGAATGCTAGAAAGTTTCTGAAATGTCGATAATAAATCCCTTACACGCAGAATCCGCAAAAAGTGAATTTATTTAGCCATGACTTAAACAATTAATAATAAAATCTTTGTATGTAAAAAAGTTACCTATGATGTAAACTTATATCTTAGTTCATATATCATTCAACCTACAAATGTATTTTGTCCTAATTTATCATCCACTTCTAATAAAGGGTATAATAAAACTGAAGGACCTTACCGACCCTTATGACTATGATGTATAGCATATTGACTTTATGATGTCTATGGCCCTCTTGCGAATAGTTTGCAAGTCCAAATCCGCTCCTATAAGGTCCAGCATGACATAAAATTCATATTAAATAAATAATATAGATAGAAAAAACTCAAATAATAACGGCCGACATACAGAACAATTTTCGTCAACGTGGTAAAGGCGTTAAAGTAAAGCTTTAAGACTCCATCTCATCCGCACTTACCATAGTATTTCAGTTAATGCAATGATATTCTAAAAGTGGTTTATGCTATGCCGCCAAATACCCGTCCTTGCGTGCATGGATTGGCGACTTAACCCTTTCTTCGGAGGACAGTAAGCGTAATGCCACTAGTATCTTCTACCTATTTGTCCTCACACCAAAGGTTACTGTAATAGGGTACACTCAAAGCTAGCTGCAAAACCTAGGCATTGTAGTATTTTTATTTCATTGTTGGGTAGAATAAACACTGCAGTACTACCTCATTTAGTCCCCTATAAACACAATGATAAACCATCTTTGAAATGTCACTTAAATGAAAAAAAAATATATATTTTATAAATAGATGGCAGAGGGGTATGTTAAAAATCATTATAGTAACTGCCTGAATATTTTCTTTTACATCTTTTGAAATTTTCGTTCGGCCTGAATCACAAAAAGACTCTTCGACGCATTTCTAAAATACAAACTCCAGCAAATAGATGGATGAAACAAATAAATTCAGGAACTCGAAATAAAAAAATACGCAACACTGTTTTTCTTCTCTTAGGATTAAATATAATCCTTAATTACAATACCAGTACTCTCGTTCGCTAAAACAACAACGTGTTTCTGTTGCTTAACAAAACATTTTTGTGAAAATGTTTTCGTTTATAAGTTAGGTGGCATAAAAAAGAACAATGTAGCCTTGATGAACATTACCTACACTTCTAAAAATTAAAACATGTCTTAACAGGTATTCTTATTATTTCAGTAGTTGTGTGTTAGACTTTTAATTTGTTGATACTTATTTACTAAAAGATGCTGAACTTGTAACAATAAAAATTATTCTTCATGATCACATAGTACTGCATTTTGAAATAGCAAAAATATTTAGAATGAATATGTAAGTTAACTCTTAAAATAGGAAAAGTAATATTTGTTATTTATAGAGATGGAGGCTCAAATTGTTAACTCACCTTTGGACTGAAACTTCAGCGTAGTAATTTGTAATCGATTTTTAATAAACACTAAAAAACAATAATACTGTTATATTAGAAATACTTATTAATTAATTAATTTATTTACCTTTTCCAAAAAAAAAAAAAAAAATATAACTTAATACATAAATTAGTATAAAAGTAGATTACAATGTATTAAAAAAACATAAATAAAGAAAAGTATATAAGTATAAGTTTATATATATATATATATATATATATATATATATATATATATATATATATATATATATATATATATATATATATATATATATATATAAAATTATAAATTTCAAATGTAAAATTCTATTCTTCGGTAAAATTCTAATTCTATATAATATTGCAGTACTGCAGTGTTTATTCTAGGTTTTGTCTAGCTTTGAGTGTACCCTATTACAGTAACCTTTGGTGTGAGGACAAATAGGTAGAAGATACTAGTGGCATTACGCTTACTGTCCTCCGAAGAAAGGGTTAAGTCGCCAATCCATGCACGCAAGGACGGGTATTTGGCGGCATAGCATAAACCACTTTATTAGGAAAACCAGAGTGACATCTATAGAGCGGGCACGAGGAATATCATTGCAGTATAACGTAAATACTATAGGTATAAGGTGCGGATGAGATGGAGCTCCTTAAAGCTTTACTTTTTCGAACCCCTATAATATATAATTATAAATATCAAATGTAAAATTCTATTCGTATTGTTCTAATTGTCTTAATAGATGATTACGAGTTTTGCGCTTAAACTCATTACGATTTTTGGCCTTTCTAATTTCTTGAGGCAACTCATTCCTCAAGTGAATCGCTTGTACGAAGAATGACGAGTGGGTAAAGTCAGAGCGGTGAATAGGACATTGAAGTAAATGATGAGCGAAGGTTTTTGTTACTGACTTCACATAGATACTGAAAAAGCGAGGATATGTAAGTTGGAGTAGAAGGTGAATCTAGAAATACATATAGAGTGATAAGTTCCCGTAAAGAGCGCCTTTGACGTATAACCACTTTAATTAGGCACGATTGGCCGACACGTGATCAAATTTACGGAGATTGAAAACAAATTGAATGCAGTTATTTAGAAGTTGGTCAAGCTTATTGGGTGATCTGCATCAGGAAGTAGCCACGTCACCATAGTCGATAAGAGGAAAATCAAGCCTGCAAGCATTGTTTTGTTTGTGAAGGCAAAGTTTTGATTAGACACCCATGACTGAGAACTTCTGAATTCACAGAAGCCTGACTTCATTTGGTGCTATCAATAAACAAGCAAGATTTTACTGTTTGGCTGATCGATATTGGATGGTGACCAAATAATACAGCATTCTGAACTGCCTAGCGATTGTTGACATTTTAATGGATTCAGCCAAGCCTAACCGATCAGACCAATGTTTTAAGCAGATAAATCCTTATTAATTTTACTGAAAGCAGCGCAACTACCAGCTTCAGCTTGGTATACATTAAATCATCTCCATACAGATGATACGCACTCTGAATATCGTTTGTAATGAGGGTTATGAAACAGAAAAAAAGTGGAAAAGATACCACCTGAGGAACGCCACTTTTATCCAACTTGATATCCAGAACTTTATCACAAGTCGTAAAATGTGATGGGATAGCAAGAATAATTTGTGACTGAAGATGACGGTATTGAAGGCATTTGAGAAATCTATCAAAACCATTAAGTAATTTAGTATTTTCCATGCTTTTCTAATATCGTCGTCACTTTAGAAGGGCATAAGTTGAAAATGAGCGGGTCTGAATCCGATTTTAGTGGGTTTATTAAATTGTTTGAAAAACAAATGAGAAAATTGGCAAAAACACAAGATTGTACTTTAGAAAGATATGGCAGGATAGAGATGGATCGTAGTGCGGAAGTGATGGATTGGAACATTTCGAATAGGACGGACAAATGCTTTCGCCATGAGAAAGAAAAGGATCTTTGATAACAAGGAAAAATTAATGATGTGGTGATTACAGGAAGAAAATTATTAGAACGGAAGATCATTCTTCGACCAATTTTATCCGGTCAACAGACGTTACTACGATGGTTTTTTTTGATTTCTTCGGAAGAAACTGGAGAGAAAGAAAAGTATTGCTACATGATCGCATCAAACCATTTAAATAAGTAATTGTCTCGTGCACTGTTAATTGATCCGTAGGAGAAACAGTTAGAAATGTTGATTTAAATCATCCAAAGTTATTGAATTAGAAAGGTTTGTTATTCGCGACTTGCCAATACCTAAGGTTGCAAGAAACTTCCAGATATTGAGCAGAATTTGAAGATGAAATATTATCGAGAATGTGACGGAGAATGTGATTTTGCGTTGTATTATCTGGTTACATCGATTTCTGGCTCACTTTATATCTTGACAAATTATCTTCAGTACGGTGATTTTTGAAATGTCCGAAGACCCGATCTCTACGCCTCATCGCCATTTTTACGACCTCAGTCAACCAGGGAGCTGATAGCCGCTTTATTTTACACGTTTACTGGCGCATAAGGGTCAAACAATTTGTTAATTCAACTTAAATATGCTTATCTTTATGTCTATCGAGTCTTCGTTAAACAAAGGCTGCCAATCAATATTGTCAACATCATTGCGTAACTCATCAATGTTAACTTTTGCAAAAGACCGCAAGTGCAGAACTTTGACTTTTGGTTTAGGTGGATTTAAGGTATAAGGAAAGGAAAATAAGATCATGATGCAGAAGCCTGGAGCAGGATATTGACCATGAGAAGGAATTAGAAGAATTTGAACGAGGATTAAGTCAACGTATCTTCACCGATAAGTTGTGATGTAGAGCTTGGAGTGGCAAAACTTAAAGAACTTGACTTGAAATATGTAATAGATTAAGAGTACAGGGTGAATCAGAACAATGGAGATCGGTATTGAAATCTCCCCATGATAACGTGATGAGAGTACCTTAACCGAGATTCCAGGATCAATTCGAATCAGTGAAATAATCTATTTTGGGCGGGCAATATAGACACCTAAAACGATTATAGTGGCACACAATGACCTCAATAAATAAATAATCAACCAAGCCGAGTAATTTAAGGAAAGTGAGATAGTAATTCATATTGAAGGTCTTCTCTTAGATATATTAGTACACCCGCTACCTTTATCGTTGCGATTATTACGAATAAGGACGAAACTAGGAAGGGCGTACATTGTTGAAGGCAAGTGCGGTTTGAGCCAACTCTCGGAGACCAGAATGGCGTGCATGTTACAATTGAAGAATGCGGGACATAAGGCAACATAGTGACTTGGAACACTTTGAGCATTTACATGACACACATTTAAAAGATTCTTTACAGAAAAATGAAATTGTTTAATTAAAAAGTCACTTTAAGATCTCTCAACGACTAGTAGAATCGTTTACGGAATAATATGATTCTTCATCTGATATAGAAGACATTAATGTATAAGATATATAAAAATATTATAAATATAATAATACTATTATAAATAAATTAATAAAATATCTTTTTCAATAATAATATTTACAAACTTTTTAAATAATACTCCACACCACCTGCCAGCTTTGACAAATGTTTAAATCAGAAATAACAGAAAAATTATTAAAAAAAAAACTTAACGCATACGAAAGAAAATAAATTCATTAAAAAAATATATATGTAGTTACGAAAGTTAAAAGAAAAAAAATAAAAACAGAATAATTATATTAAAATGCAAACGATGAAAACGTACAAAATGGAATATAAAAATGCGAACGCAGCCCAATATATCATAACGTAACTTTGACATAAACGTCAAGTGATAATGACACTTGTACCAAAACAATGTAGTATCTGAGTTTAACTTATAATTATATGATTGCATAATAACTAATTTAAGACAAAGCTAAAATAAAACGAAAAATAGCTTAACGATACGCATAGTAAAAAAACGTATATAACAGCATGAAGAATGTTTACGGTAAGGCTAACCTTCCTAACTATTGTGAAACAACAATATCTTAAATATAGACATAATAAATGCTAATAATAATGTATCATTGTTTAAGACTTGCCGGATGTCTTAGGATACTTTTTAATCAAGGAAGTCAGCTCCTCTTCATCAGTGATTTTATGAGTTTTACCACAAGAAGTTTTTACATTAATGAAACCACCCAACGTCCAGGCAGAACGCATCCCAAACTGGAGTCGGGCCTTAAAAAACTGCCTGTCTGGATTTCGTCAAAAACTCCCTCACGGATAAAGAAGATCCTTCAGCTTCGATTTGGCTTTCCACACATGTATTTTACTGTCTATATTAGTAAATTTTACTAAAACTCGCCTTACGTGTTCTTTATTTCGGTCAAGCTTACCGTTAAACAATTCAAGAAGTAACTTATGGCAGTTCTCGTTATCATTTTCTTGGAGACCCAATACAATAAGAGAGCTTTTACGGCTCCTAGCGTCAATCTATTTGCCATTTATTGCAGCCTCTGGAGACCGAGGATACCAATATCAAGTTCTCTAAAGCAGTTTGAAGATCCGGCATTGGATATCTGAGCCTGAAGATCATCAAAACGCTTTGAAATGCTGTCTTCCAATTTCTTCGGAGTGTTAAGAACTTCTTTCAAGTTGGACATCTTGGTTCAAGATTTTTTTAAATTGGTGCAGTGTTGATGTAGTACTACCAGGTGGTGAAGAGGTTAACGGTGAGAAACTACATAAACTGTTTCGCAACTACTAACCACTCTTATTTACTTTCAAAGATAAAATTTATGAAAATAAAGGTAATAACTTTGATTTTTAAAATTAAAATTTTAGTAGCTTAAATAAAATAAACCCTCCGTTGCTCTGTACTGCTTCAGATTATTGATACTAGTTGTGAAGCTAAGATAAATTTCCACTCTGTAATAGAATCGAACCACTCAAACTAACGATGCTTTAAGCTTCAGGAAATTCAATTTCCCCCGAAAATATATATTGTCCTCTTCTATTATATATTAGGTATGAACTAATGAAGTTTATAAACAACGACACAAGTTAAAATAAAATTTTCTTTTCTTATTTGATTTATTAATAAAATAGGATTCTTTTATAATCATTACTTATACACATTAAACTTTTAAATCTCGACACACATCTCGAAAGAGAAAATTTTTCAGACCGATAAAGCTTAACGATTGCTCATAAGGCATTGACAGCTTGTAAGTAATGGGGCAAATGTAACCCCTATAATTTTTTTTTTTATATTTTATTGGTTATTCATATAATATTTATCTGTAGTCATATGTCAGTGAAGATTGTGCAAAACTGACAGTGACTTCTACGTGGGTTTTTATGTTATCACAATATAAATTTCAATTCATTAAAAAACTGTAAAAAATCTAGTCGTGTCGGTTATCCGTTCTAACAAAATATTATAGTAGAAAAAGACAGGGGTAGTTTCTTACCAAGAGCTCAAGTCTTTTTCCTCACTAATATGCTGAAATGTCTAAAATTGTTCGAACATACGAAGTATTTTGTTGCTGACTTCACATAATTCTGAGATGTGATGGTGTGGTAGACAAGTTAGGGAAAGAATAAAGAGTGGTTAGTGCTCTCAACGAGCGGCATTGCCGAATAAATAACCAACGTTCTTAACATACATAAGAAAATAATCATAAAATAATGTTGACATTTTTAGGTAAGTTGTTTCATTAGAAATAATTGTAACTTTCTTGGAGTAAGGGTTAACCGATAAACTACAGATAATAGTTAATAGATTAGATTATTACAGAATAGATAGTTAATATATAGAATTAGGTCATCTAATAAAAATTTATTTTTTCTTTTTTCTCAAAGTTGAAACTGTTGTCATTTCATAAACCATGTGTAATAAATATTAGATAAAAGTCGTAAACATTCAATTTATTAAAAGAAATTTATGTTTTATTATACCCCTTTAATGGACATAATCCACGTTTTATGGTATAGGATTTAACTTTACTATTAAGGTTTTGGCTACAAAGTAGCTAATGTAGTAATGTTATGCAGTATAAATATTATAGCGGTTTTAGAAGCAAAACACTATGATATTGGTTAGTATAAACTAGTTTCTGCGGCAAAAATCTTTCGAATCCTAGCTAGGTATAATCAACTTAAACGTTCTGACGTACATTAAAATGAAGTTGGTTTATTGTGCGCTATGCGATATTTAAAACTATTTATGATAAGATATTTTAAAAGCAAAAAAAGCAAAGTGCCTAACATATCCATGCTTTATGATAAACTAGCGACCCGCCTCGTTTCTGCACGAGTTCAATACTGATATCTGTGAAATCTATGGAAAAATGCATATATAACTCTAACAGCGTTTCTATACAATATT
Organism: Lamproptera curius; assembly: GCA_029286875.1. NCBI lineage: Eukaryota > Metazoa > Arthropoda > Insecta > Lepidoptera > Papilionidae > Lamproptera > Lamproptera curius. Next base: position 225,011 of record JAGSMT010000052.1, read on the forward strand.
ATACATGAATCATATATATAAACCTTTCTCTTCAATCACTCTATGTATTAAAAAAACCGTATCAAAATCAGTTGCGTAATTTTAGAGATTTAAGCATACATAGGGATATAGACAGAGAAAACGAATTTTGTTTTGTACTATGTAGTGGTACAATGATGTTAGGTATCCATATGACCGTAAAAAATCTGAAAATTAACATAACACGGCGCAAGTAAAGGAACCTTTGAATTTCGGTTCTTTGAGTTTATATAATAACAATTATATTTCTGAACAATTTACACAACATCATCTAGCCTCAAACTTTAAAAAATGTCTTATATATATACAAACACGCAGACAAGAGAAAAACACTATGTTTATCACATAATATTTTTGCCGTTGTGGGCTTCGAACCCATACCCTTTGGCGTAGCAATCAGGGGCTATAACCATTGCGCCCAGAGAATCAACATTACGTCTAAACTTTCTATTCTATCACAATTTTGCAGTAGCGCAATTTCAAAAATTACGATATTATTTACTAACTTTTGAGAATCGTGGAATTAGTTTCCTGTTCGCGCTATATTTAAAATGTTACTAGCTTTGCCTTCACGCTATCTAAGCTTGTATCGCTTTCTTCAAGACAAAGTTTCTCTGTAGAATCGGTAAACCATACTCTACAAACTTGTTCCTCAACGCAAATTCCTTTTAAGTTCGCTTCCTACACGTAAACAATATCTTTCATTAAAGTTTTATTGAAAATTTTGTAGTTAAATTTTTTAGTTCTTTACTTTAATAATTTAATGGTACTTTCTATGCTTATTATATATTAGACTTATTTGGAAGTTAAAATTAATTTTAAAAGTTTATTTTTTTACGTATTAATTATCATTTTAGTCATATATTGTAGCACGATGGTATTAAAATGAAATAGTGTATATGCCAATGTAATAAAATGTAATTATGGTAAATTTGTTTTATATTATCGCAAGTATTTTAGTACGGCACATATTACGACGTTCCCCGACTTGGTGCATATTTAATGTTAAAATTGTTTTTGTAAAACTCTGTGAAGACTTAAGCCAGCTTAAATCCTTACGTCCCATAAACGTAAAATAACGGCTTTAATAAATTTCGCATGTAAGGTAAGCGTTAAACATTTCGAGTATTTACAAGCGAAATAGGAATAAACTATGACTGATTTCAAACAAAGTATTATCTTAAGTTTTGACATTATCGGTGTAGTAAGTCCCGTATCAGCTCAGTTATCGTATATGATAAATAACAATTTTACTATCACAAAATGTATAACATGAAAAACTTTCTACAATGCCTAAGTATTTATGCTTTTTTTAGCGACTTCTTACACTTTTAATGATACATATTATTATATTAGAATAGTATTTTAAAATATTATTAGGACTTATGTATCTAGACTTAGACATTTTTTTTACCCTTTATACGATTTTCATCCCCTCTGTTGTCATTTATAATATTTTCCTAAAATCTAATAATGAAATTTTAAACTAAAGAACTCGCACGATAAAGCCTTAAATTATTTAAAAAGGCCTTGTTGTATGTATAATTTTTTTTCAAACATAGTTGCATGTTTTTTATTTGCTTAAAACCGTTTCAATGTTTTAAATTTTTTCCTTAAGATTTATTTGATGATCTTTCCCAAAAAATGTCTTGGTTTGTTTTCTGTTGTACTTAATGTTATAACTCCACAAATTTGAGGTGTGGTGACAGTATGTTTCCCATTAAGGTAGATGTGTTGTACGATCCTTTTATTAATTTCTACAAATAAATAAAATTGCAGTGTTTCTTTGTAACATCAAAATAACCGTTCTTAAATGTAAACGTTGTAATATATAACCGACATATATAGCAAAACATTTTTCTTTATTAATGTCCTTCTTTCTTGTAACTGGGAGTGGATTTAGCTACTTTTTTCTTACAAAAAAATTACAATTATAAACATATGCGCCCGAGATTATGATGACGATAAGCATATTGAACCCGCATTTATATTTGTGTTAAACCTCATTATTAATTTAATATTCGTCACACGCACAATGCCAAGAGGTTATGAATTGACCTGCAAAGCAACTAAGATGAACGTTACAGTTTAAAATAACTCATATGAACTTAGAACGTGTAACATGTAATACAATATTTCATAGAATTATTATTTTTGTCCTAATAGTTTTGAAGCTACGTAATAAAATTTTTCTTTACACTTAAGATGGGAATTTTACTACATATTTTACTTGCAGAGCAAACTCGTTGTTTATTTGGCAACGTTTTGTTGTAAAAATTAATTTACTTACATCATAAAACAACACATTTAGCCTTTAGTAATAATTATACTGCACGTATTTTATTCATATTGGAAATTGAATATGATCAAATTCTATGAATTTAATTTGATTATAATAAAATTTTAAGTCACAAATTTTTACTCAATTTAGGTTAGGCCACGTTCTTATAGATGTTGATCACCTTAGCTTTAACCTATATAATGTTATATTTGTTAGAGACAATTATAAAAACTACGCATATTTCCTACCAAATTTTGTTATTAATAACGCCTTAAATATGAAATTAGTAGAGATAAGAAGAACATTTTCAACTTCTTAGAGCTTCTGGAACATATCATAATAACGGCGAGAGATATTACAGCCATTACTACTACATGTGGCACTTTTCTTTTACGACGCCTATTTGCTGCCATCAGCTTTGAAGCTCGCCGTCATTTGTATTTGAATGAACGTGAAGAAGATACTTATAAAATTGTTAACGTTACGTTTTAGTATAGTATAAGTTTAAATATGTAGCAAACGTATTAATATATAATCATGTTTGTAATTTACATAACTCAAAAGTGAATAACTAAGTAATTAATAATAACCCAACAGTAAAAATATCAAAAATTATTTGTGCACACTAGTCGATATTTCTGATTACTTCCTTTACTTAAAACCGCCTAGCGATGGTATTGGCCCTTATAAACCGGAGATCATGGTTCCGAATCCCACGGGAAAAACTACTTTGTGTTATCGTTGTTTTCTGGTTGGTTAGGACAATTTGGCCCGATCACGGCTGGGCAACCACCAACCCGTGCTGGTCCAGCGTGATGGAATACGGTCCAAAAACCCCATTATGCGTGCATTAGGGGAGGCCTATGTCCAGGAAGACTAACGCAAGCAGAAGATGATGATGAAATTTAAAGGCACAGACAATCTATACTGACTGTCAGAGATGATCTTGACAACCAGAACCTACTTCTTACATGCCTACTCGACGCATGAATGATCTTTTTTTACACATAATAAGATGATCGGCCTATTTTCTCTAACCAGCCGGTGAACAATATAATTATTGAGGTGGCTACTAATCATCTTTCGTTTTATTCGTTATAGAGGCTAATTTATCTCAAAAGAAACATAAGAGTGTTTTGAGTTGTGAGTTACAATTAAAAAATGATCTGTTTGTTTCTTAACAAATAATGTATTTTTTTGTTTCACTTCTTTATATTGCTTTCATTACCCCTTTCGAAATTTGAAAGAAAGACGTTAATTTTTTAACCGAAAAGAGCTTGTTACAACATAAAATAATCTCCGCTCCCGGATTTCCGATGTTAATTATAATAACTCAAACAAAACACGAACGTTGAATATTAAGTCAGATTGGCGCTGCATTAATTTGCACGCAAAAAAAGTTATTTCAGTACTACTCTACTGAATTAACATTTTTACAGAGTTATCAAAGTACTAAATTACTAATTAAAACTGTATCATATTTAGTTTAATACGAATTCATTTTGTTGTGTTTTATAATTAACAATTAATGTAACAAATAATGTTAAATTTTCATATTTTTAACTGTAAACTTTATTTGAATATTTGAAACAATAATTAACTAATCTCTGCTAGTGTGTAATTGTAATGCTTTTTGATTATTGCACACATAATTAATTAAGCCATACTAAACAAAAATACTTTTATAACATAGACTGATGTCTCAGGATTGAGAGAGAATTAGAAGCGTCTTATGCAGCTTATCTTATGGGCAGGGTATAGCACTTTCCATCAGGTGAACGTCCAATTCGTCTCATTACTCTAACCTTATAAAAAATGGTTAAACCACCGTCCTCTTCCCTATTACTTTGACAAATTGTAAAATAACTGCCAAAATATTGTATGGAAAAGACCACTGCGGTGCCTATCTCTCTTCCTAGCTATGAATCCCACATGATGGTGGGGTCAGCTTTCCTGTTTTATCCTCCAATTGCCTCTATTCCTGATGGCTTCAGAAACCTGACATTCACTCATGTCCCCAGCACTACATCTTCCACCTCGTCTTCGGTCTTCCTCTAGGTCTTTTCCGGAGATGGAAAATTGCAGTGCTGAGTTTCCTATATAGTTCAGCGTCTTACGTTCCATGTGGCCATACCATCGCAGCCTCTCTCTTAGCATTTTATCGGCGGTGTCGCACACCATGCTACCTCTCACTGCGGTGACTATATCCACTGAAAATAAGTTAAGAATTCAAAACTACTGCATTTCTGTTTAACCCGATTGAAAGCTTCGCTTTGTTTGATTAAATAGAAATAAATCACAATTTTATGAACAAATATTCGTTAAATCATCATCATCATCATCATAATCTTCATCATCTGCCTGTGATAGTCCACTGCTGGACATAGGCCTCCCTAATGCACGCCTTCTCCATTAGGAGGTTTTGGACCGTATTCCACGACGCTGGTTTGGTGGGTGAACCGACTTATGATATGCCTTCCGATGCATGGTCGTCTTATTACACCATTTTATTTTTCATAACTGAGTAAATAGTTAAATAACTATAAAAAAAATGGTAAAAAAGACCACTGTGTTGCCTATGTCCACTGAAAAAAGTACTTTAGTTTGATCCCATAGCTTCGCTTTATACAATAAAATAAAAATAAAATTACAATTAATTTAAAATGCGTTAACAATGAGGGTTCTTTTATTCATTATTGCAGTAGCGCTAGTGCAACTGCATAAGAGATAATGCATTACGTTGCTGCAAAGAAAATAGCTTTCGCTCAACAGTACGCTGTCTTTGTTTACTGAAAATAAAATAGAAGAGGAGTATTACGGATACGTATCGCGGGTAGTTGTTTGATTCAGCCACAGACTTAAACTTTCCTTTTTGTGTCTTTATCTTTATTAATTTTCAATCTTAGGGTGGAAATAAAAGATTAGCTATTTCTTTTAATAATGTATATTTTCAAAATATGACTAAAGCCACGTAACTAGCTTTATATAATTGTGTTTAAATATATGTGAAAATCAATGGCAGTATCATTAAGTCAAATCGTCCATTTGAACTATTAAAAGAGATAAAACTAAATTTATTACATCAATTTTAATTACGGATAGGGGTCAAAACGTGTTAAAATCAAGCAGACCAAACTCTTTGTGTAACAATTGCTTACCATAATTTGTAAGAAGTTTTAAAATTAATTTTGGATAAGCCCCTGTGTTCTGACGCCTTGTTAAGATACGTTTCCAAACGCTACTTGATTTCAACGACCCGAACTAATATTGTTTTCAGGGTTAAGAGATTTTATTCATTTTTTCAACGAGTCACATTTCTGTTCGAAACGACACTGATTTGTTTGAAATATATGAATAAATGAATTTGATTTGTGTAATGTTTTTCCAAGTATATTAAGATTTCTGTGTATTTATGCATCAGTAAGTCAGTTTAGATATTAATTAGTTAAAAATTTGTATAAATATATAAAAAAAACGTCGCTAGTTTTTTAAACTATAACTGACTACTGACACTTGAACAAATTTGTTAACTACTGGCTCTTAATTGAAATAATGGAGTGTACGTGATAACGACGTTTAAAAAATTGTGTTGATATATCACAACGTATTCATTTAAAAAGGGATACGGTGAAGACAAAAATATGTTGCTTAAATCAAAAGTACAGTAAGCCGTCCGATACGAACTATATTATTGACAGCTTATCATAGACAAAACTACACGGAGTACTTTAGGATTGTAGAGTTTTAGTAGCAAAATTGTTTCATTCTGACTTATGGATTTATATGGAACGTATTATTCTTTTGGGAACTTGGTTATCATGTACTTGCGCATAAAGTAGACAAGATATTTAATTATTTGATCAGGGCCCTTTTCTACAGGGTACCGTCTGCGGCAGAACCACCGCGGAGCCTATTTAAATCGCAAAGTAGTAGTGTGAATACATACTGTGTTCCGGTTTGAAGGGCATCGTAGCCAGCGTATTTACCGGGTGAAATGAACTTAACCTGCTTTTACGCACGGCAGGCAGCGTGTTGGTGATACCCCTGGTACTGGCGATACCCATGGGCGTCGGTAACCACTTGCCATCAAGTAGCCCGACTACTCGTCTGCATGCGTAGCCAATAAAAAAAATTGGCTTTTGTCAGGATAAAGCTAATGAAAAATGCATAAATGTAGCTTATGAAATGCATAAGCTTTAAAAAGCCCGTATTTTTATATTTTTTTACTGATGTGTGAAATTTATAATTTGCAGTTTCAAATCAATTTAGGTTTTATGGAGCAATAACGATGATCAAAAACTACTACTTGAATCACGTTTACTTTTTCAAATTATCCTGATGTATATGTAAAGCACTGTTGAGGAAACTCATCGCACGGGTAGTGTCACATATCCATCTTCTACATAACGCCGAAATATATGTGGAACTTTAGGTAACAACCATTTGCGTTTATTATCCGGTTTATTTTTCTTACTAGCATAAATATCATAAATTACTGCCTGAAGCTTTGGCCAGAGACAGTTTGCGCGATGACGTCGGCTACAACAAAACAACACACAGTAAAGGTGAAATTCATGCATGTGAGTAGACGAATGAACATTACAAATGCAGCGTACAAATCCACGAAGTACTCAACATTACGTCTTATTTAAACAGTAATTATACTCATTTATTCATAGTTTAGTTATTATGCTTTTAAAATTGGATCGTAAATGCTTCATGTATGCTATGCATGTATGCTTAATATTTTTATCCCTGAAAAAAAAATATTTTAATCGTCATACATATCTAAAAGGGACGTTTCGGTAGGTTCCACGACGCCTATTTCTGCGGAAATCAGTAATGTGCGAACACTACTGTGTTCCGGTTTTAAGTTCCCCGTAGCCAGTGTAATGTCTGGATACACGAGACGTAACATCTTTTGTCTCTAGGCGGGGTCTCACCTTAAGTTGCTTTTCTTATCAGCAGGTGAATGTCCTTGTCTCGTCACTTTTACCAATAAAAATACATAGTTTTGAACTGTACACAAAACGAACTTAAAAGAACATTTCGTGTGAAATTGTAATACAAAAGCTTCTTTCTGTTATGAAACAATTTATATTTGATCCGATTACTTTCAGCGGTTTCAGTTTTCGATTTGATGTACAGGTACATAAAATGGGGAAACTACAGAAAATTACTTTGCTATAAATATTTAACGCAGAACCAATTATTATTTTTGGAATTGTTGAATGAATGAGTTGGATGGAATTGTCCAAATGTGTAACAATAAAAATTGATCATTATTACCTTAACTTTTTGGTAGTCTTTTTATTCTTTAATAAACAACTCACTGCTATGAAGGAATACCACATAATAAATACATCTAATGCTACGTAAGTACGTAAAACATATTAATTTTTTAAAGTTCTTAAAGGTATAAAAATATTGTTTGCCAAGAGAAAAAGAGGTCATTTGTGCAGATGAGGATAATATCTTTTTTTATTCTTGTTGATTTATATGGTGGTTGGCACAAGTTGGTGTAATCTATTTTAGCCGCAAAGCGGTATTGTCCTATCATGTTCCGGTATAAAGGGCAGCGTGTCGAGCGTATTTACTGGGGAAACGAAACGTAACATCCTATATATCATGGTTGGCAGCGCAAAGGTGTTACCCCTGGTATTTCCGACGCCAATGTGCATTGGTGACAACTTTTTACAGGTGGGCTGACTGCACGCCTGCCTTCGTATGCATATAAAAAAAAATCAAAGTGTTTGTCCCTCAAGAATCGAACCCATGGCCGTGGGAAAAATTTAAGTAGGAACAATTTATGCGCAGAAAGATTGTAAACATGTAAATTTATAAAAATTTAATTTAAAAAAACAAAAATATGACCGACATCTAACAGCTTATAACTATTTTACGCAGTAAAGTGCTCTCCATATTAAATTGCGTCGCGTTTTTTGCCACCGCATTTAAATCTTTGATGTCATTTCATAAAAATGTACCCTATAGCACGTATATATACATAGAATTTCATAGTTATTGAATTTCGATAATGCAACAACTTAAACTGTATTATCTTAAATAAGCTAAAAGCTTATTTTGCCTTATGTGCCTGATTGCAACTTTTTAACAAGGTTTACATTAAAATGCTTACTGCACGTTATTCGTAAAACATAGATATGATATCGCGGACTTTATTGTAAACCAATTCAAGTAGTACATTAATGTAAATCATTTTTTATGTCTATCTTAAATGGTTCTGGCAGCGTTTGTAATTTTATCGCGTGAGTTTGTGATTTTTGTTACCGTAATTTTTTTTATCTTTCAAATATCTATTAAACTAATTAAAGCAAAATGATACTAAAGAGAAGCTAATATTTATCATTTAAAAAATAATGAAAAATCACAAAACACATACGCTCGAATTGAGTGGCTCCTTGTTTTGGAAGTCAAAAACATAGAATTCAAGTATTTCTAATTAAATACCACTTCTCAATTATTTGTTAGTGATACTGATAAACAATTTTGATTCCTTACTACAAACATCCGTGTGGTTTTTCTTATCATCCAACGCTAGACTGCAATTTGCGTAGAAATAACAAATAGGTCAACACTCTTAAGCTGCCTCCGTAGCCTAGTGGTATGGATGTGTGCTTTACAAACCGGAGGTCATGGATTCGAACCCTGCGGGGACACAACAAATTTTCATTGTTGTTTCCTAGTTGGTTGGGCAATTTGGGCCGATTACCCAGTTGTCTGAAAAGTAAGATGATCCATGCGTCGGATGGGCATGTAAAAAGCCGGACCACCCACCAACCCGCATTGGACCAGCGTGGTATAATACGGTCCAAACCCCCAATAGAAAGGGGTGTATTGGGAGGCCTATGTCCAGCAGTGGACTATCAGTCTGATGATGCTGATGCTGATGCAACACTATTAGGATTGTGACATAATAAGAAAAGGTTCAGCCTCATTTCATAAAAACATTTTTGCATGATTCAAGAACTTGTTCTTAATGAGACAGAATAAACGAATATAAAATACAAATACAAGTTGGGTTGCTTTTTAGCTAAAGTACATAAATCTATTCAGTGTCCAATTTAATTACAAATTACTAATTTTTGGTTGTTTTTCAATACTTTACTAGTTATTTTATATATTTATTTAGGTCATTTGCATTACCTGTTCTTCTCACAAAAAGGGAAAAGGATAATAAATTATTTTGTTTACGAATACTACACATTATTGAAGAAAAGAGCTTTTACAGATTTTATCGGAGTTTATTTTACGTTTTAAATATTTATATATAATACAAATAATATTTTGAATTGGATGATTTAAGTATTGTCAAACATTTCCGTGAGTGACCATACTTTAAATCACCCAACCCATTATATCAGATCTGATCGACCACAAATCTCGCTAAAGAACACTGATTCCTATGCTATTGAGAAATTTTTCAAATTTCAATAAAGAAGATGGTTGGATTTACCACCTGTTTGAGACCCCATTAATAAAAATTGAAATCTCAACATACTCATCTACTGGCTGTAATGATAAAAAATTATTTTGCATAGGTCAGAGTACTGACTAAATATATTTTATTATAATTAGGATCTGGTAATCCTGCTGCACTACTGGCAATAAGACGCATGACATCTCAGTCTATCCTGTGACCACGCCGTCGTGAAAGTGTTCGAAACTTGAATTTAAAAGTGAAATAAACGCGATCAAATCCGTAAAAGTCCTTTAATTCAATAAAGGAAAGAGAAAGATTTCATAATATATATTATAATTATGTCTAAATACTTTGGCACATTTTTAAATTTTGTGGATTTCTAAAGTGCTATTAAAAAAGATATTAAAAGTACAGGACCCATTTCGCCTTCTTTTAGTAATATTGTAAATGTGCATGAACATGAAATATTTATAACAAGCACGTTATAGAAAACTATCAGTATATTAAATCCAAAATCAGATCTGCTGAAAAGGGTCTCACACATATGAACTGACTTAGGCTTTTGGATACTATTGTATTATACCTTGATTTCGAAAAAAGGTCAAGGAATATAAAAATAGCTTTGTTGCAGATATAAACAAAATTATTTACTCAAAATCTGTAACCCAATTTATATTTTTGAAAATGTAGGCCCTTTTTCGGGGTTAACCTATTTTAATAACCATCAATTGTATATCAAAAATATTTCATAAACCTGTATTAAAATCACTATAGCATAATTTGTCTAGAAGTAGTTTTTTTTTTTTTTTTTATGGCATACGCAGGCAGACGCAGCAGTCAGGGCCACCTGATGGGAAGTGGTCACCGACACCCAGACGTTGACAATACCAGTGGTATCGCCGACGCGCTGCTCACGTGAGACATAGGATGTAAGTCTTGTTTACCCAGTAAACATGCTGGCTACAGTTCCCTTCAACTCGGAACGCAGCAGTGTTTTCACACCACTGCTTCGCGGCAGAAATAGGCACCGTGGTGGTATCCACCCAGACGTCTCCTGTAAACAGGGACCTACCATCAGTAGTTGAAACAATATTTTTTTTAATTTAAAGGTTGAATTATAAAGGCGCTGTGTACTTTTGTTTGGTAATACATAACTTAAAACCTGAACTGCATTATTTGTAATAAAAAATACTTCAAAAAGGGAGGGGGGGTAAATCAATACATCAATAATATAAAAGAAAACGTAAGATTTTGTAACAGTATAAAATCAACGTACAGGAAAATGATTGTAATGAAATGCTTAAAAAGTTATTTAACAATGGTAAGAGCTTTAGTGTGAGAGAAGAATGTTATAGAAATGGGCTAATTTATATAATGGAATTCTAGTAGAATTATTTCTTGTAAATTACAATAGGTATTCTTCGGTTGTTTTTATCTGGTACGGTTGTAATCAACAGCAGTATAATAAATAATTTTTAATATTAATTAATGTTTATTTGATAAGGGGATATACCTGGATAAAATTATTCATTTAACATTAAATAGAACATAATTTAATAGAAGATTAAAGCTTAAATTCAATGATTTTTTTATAAATTTCATTAGGCTTAGTTTTTAAATAAACTGTATTTTTATAACGACTCTGTTTAACACCTGAGACCGTTTCTATTATATTCCACCGAATGAGTATTTAGACTATATATATTTTATAAAACTTTATTTTATTATTTATTACGATTTGTATTTTCAGATAGGGATTAAATTGCAATAAGAATGACTTTTGAAATATTCATATCGTTCGTAAAAATATTGTCGGTTTTAAAATCAAATTAGAAAATGGCAGAAAACATCGATAGACATAAAAAGCACTGCTTACTTCTCTTAACACGATAAAACAGTATTTGTGTCACTAGCGAATACTGTTATGTTTGGAAAAGATTGTTAGAATCAAAAGAATGTTGAGCGCATTGTTGTATTGTAATAAATAAAACAGTGATGTTAAAGGAAAACAATAGAGGTAGATGAAATCTCCAATGGAAAAATTCTCAAAAGGAATGTTCCCAATTCGAAGCAAAAATAAATCTGCTATTTCCTGTAATATAAACTTACAGTATGCAATATACCACATATTAAGCGCTGTGAGATAGTATAGTAATGACTGTTTTAATAACTGTTAATTAAAATATAATTTTGTTTAAATGTAAACCCTTTCATTAAATATTATTGCTAGAATACGTATTGCTTTTAATTTACTAGATTCATAGAGAAAAATCAAATTAGCACTTTATTTTTTTTTTTGTGTGTCCTAAACGCTGAATAAAGCTTAATTTTAATTAAATATCTAGTAAAAACTGTGATTACTTCTATTCGTATCAAAATGCTGACAAATTATTTTGAATTGTATTCATAACACAACATAACACTAACAGTGTTATTAAGAATGTTGTCTTAATTAATAATATTGATAAAGTTAAACTTAATTAAAAAAAAAACTAAAATAGCTATTCGTTTGGTTTGCAAATAACATGATATTATTTAAAACCTGGTGGAAGGTCCCTTTTACAGGGGATGGTCAAGGTTGGAACCACTGCGGTGTTTTTCTCGCCGAAAGCAGTAGTGTGAAAAACACTGTGTTTTGCGATAGTCACGATTTACTAAGTAAACGAGACTCAACACCCCATTCTAACGGTAGGCAGCGTGTTGGTGATACCACTAGTATTGCCGATGTCTATTGAGTCCGCTACTGACTATTCGTCTGCCTGGTAGCCAATGAAAAATATAGTGAATTTACATTCGATAATCCGTTTAATTCATTTAAAATTACAGCTCGTGCTTAACACGTAAACTAAGAAACTGTTATTATTTACCTTTATTATTTTCTGAGTTTAATTAAATAAGAGTACATATTCTGACTGTATATTTTTTTCTTCACGACTTATTTTAAAAGGATTTATTTTAATAACGTAAACGTTCAATCTTACCATTTTATTATATTATTAACATTTACCTTGCGTGTTTATTAAAACAATGACACATTTTCATACACAGTTTCGGTGAATACAAAAATATCGCATCCGGATACACTGCACCTGAGCTTTATCCCTACCTCGTATCCAATATACATTGTATACAAATTCTTTTAATAAAGATGTGGTCTGGTTTCACAATTTTTATCATAAATATTAAAATATTAAATTGATACAAATATAATCTCAGTCTACCCGTGACCACGGCCGCTGGAAAGTGTTCAAATGTCGGGAATTTAAAATGTAAAATAAACGCGATAAAATCCGTTAAGTCATTTTATTTAATAATGTATATATTCGCGCAAGCAATAGAAATAATTATGATACAAACAGCATTAAAAATAAATAAACTGTTGTGCTATTCTGTATCCAACTTGAAATAACAATGCTTGATCTAACGAAATTTAGTTTCTTAGCATTTATCTGTCTTCCTTATGTTCTGCTTCTTGGGAGATGATATTGATCTGAGAATTAATAATAATAAAACTATATAGAAAAATCTATGCCTGGGCATAAGACTATACAACCGCCTAGGTCCTTCGAACCAAGTTGAGTCACAGGGAAGAAGGTGTCCATGAGAGTATTGGTGGGACCGTTGGAGGAGGCTGATTCTTTCCTCATATATAAGCTTCAGCCTGGGGTATCCTTACGTATTCATAAGAAAAACAGTTACGCATCTTAATACTGGATATTAAATGATTTACTTAAAGGAATAGCATTTTCCTGCAATATCAAATAAGAAATAACGAAAGCAAAATTTCAATTTTAATTTATCATTAAAACTCATTGTAATTTTTGCCGAACCTTTTTAACCACATCAAAATATTGTCAAAACATTAATTTTAATTGTGTATAATTTCAACAATTTTACTTTCGTTATTTTCTTCCTCTTAGCGTTTATATTTATTAATTTGTCAGCTCAACCCAAATTATCTTTTTGTAAAAGTTTTTAAAAAGTCTCATCTCGTCACTAAATTTATTACCTAGAATTTATTATTTTCTTAACAAATTTATTTGTAATGTATTACTTTTGGTCGGTGTTAGATTCATATCTAAAATCCAAATGTGTGTGTGTGAGTTTTCACTAAGAGTAGTTGCTTACACGCATCCACCCTTTATGAGGAGGGTCGAAATTCCGACACCAATCAAGAGCTTAAAGCTTTTCACGGACTGTTAAAATGTTATTTATACGTTTTGTGCCCGTATATCAATTCATATTACATACTATCATTAACCGTGAGACAGGACACAAACAGTAGTGTATTCAAATGATTAGGATATTCTTTATCATAATTACTTGTTTCACATCTAATAAAATCGTTCGTAGCCAAATGATATAAAGTTATCTAAGTGGAACCGGCTACAAAAAAAATGTAAATACAAATGGTATCAATTCCAGCCCATCCAATACATAATGAAATACCAAACAATACATGTTTTGTCTTTTCCTGTTACGTTCTAAGTTACTTGAGTTTGTTTTGCTATAGCGTTATAAGGAAATAATTTAAAATATTGGTTCTTTTTGTATTTCAAAGTAAATTGATAATGAATTACATAACATTATACTAGAAGTAGGAGCTTACGGAAATAATATCAATTTTCAAGTAGATTTAGACGCTCTAACTGTATGTCAACCGTCTAACATACATTTTCAGTTGTGTTATTTCACTCAACCTCAACTCAACCTAACCTCCTTCTATTTAGGAAATTAATTAATTAATTGATGAATAATAATTAATTAATAGTATCTAAAATTTAAATATCTTTTATTTTCTTAATTTTGAACATTGATTTGATAAAAAGTACTTATGTTCTCCTATGGCTTTGTAGTTTTTATATCTTTGGGTTTAATTATTAAAATTATTGGATACCATAAAGGTGGCAAAGAACAACTATCCTTCCATTCAATTTTGGATATTTTTAATTTTTATAGCGTCCCGAATCATCCTTGTTATAAATCTTGATGTTCTTTTTTCAAGTATTTTTGGTGCATATAATGTAATATAGTGGGCTTGTCTAGAATATGGTCAGCAAATTGCAGATTTCTTATGGCGTCGGTGCATAACATCAGCTACATGTTCTTTTGACTCTGCTTTTACTGGTCTTTTGTTTGTCCAATATAAGAGACAACTAATCACACTTTAGCTTGTACACACCCGGTACCTGTTGAGGAATTTCACATTTGACGGATGGTAATTGGCCAATCTTCTTCGGCGGCTTATAATATGTTTTAATAGAAGCTCGCATTAAAATATAGCCAATTTTGTCGCTGACTGAATATGGTGACTGCGACGCAGACGTGGAACTTGGAGTTTGTTGTCACGCAGCACCAACTGACATTCTCCAGTTCATCTGTCAAATGCTCCTTGTCGCAGATCCGCTATGCTCCCAGAAGCAAACATTTACCTAAAGTAGCTGCGAGGAATGATGATGAGAATCACCATTTAAATATTTTTTCGTGTGGGTTGCTTTTCTAAATACTGTATGGCTTAATTTATTGCTAGAATTTCTGATGATTAAAATATCTAAGAAGGCTAAGGAGTTCTTTGCCTCTATTTCCATTGTGAGCTTTTATTTTGGGTTCAAAGAATCATAATGATCCAGAAATGCATTGATTTGCTAGAATCTAACTTCATGTTATCAATTTTCTAATTTGTTAAATAATCTCTCATGCGTTGCTCTCAGACGCCTCTTAAACTCATTTATAGCGATTTATTATATAGATTTTATTCTGCTCTCAATTGAATTACGGTTATTATAAGGCACGTAAAGACGAGTATTATATATTAGAGTATTTGATTATTATACAGGTGTATGTTATTCGATATAAGTAGAGTTTTTATTCTTCGTCTATGTACCTGAAAGGGCTTCAGTATTAGAGTTAATTTTTTCAGCGAGAAAAGCGAATCTGGTGGTTTCGTATAGTATATGTATATTAAAATAAAGTTTTTAGAATATTTAGTGTACTTTATTTTTAAAGCTACAATAAATTGAATCAATACTTATTTTTAATATAAAATGTTATACTACTTCATTGTTTTTAACCTGCCATTCTGATTAAGCAAATCCAAAAAAGTTTAATATGAACATTAAATAAAAAGATTTTATTTTATTTTATTTTTAGTCTCATAAAATATTGACTTAGGATTTTAGGTAGTTAACATAAAATTATAATAGCAATATTATAATTTTTATGTAACATCCTAAAATGAATACAAAAACAAACATTTAAAAATATATTCATACTCAGATTGATCTTCGGCAAATGAAATAAAACACATGCAAATCTTTTAAAGAAATATTTTAATGCATGATTATCAAATTGTTAAATTATTTTTTCGGCGATTCAAAATCAGAATATGTATATTAAAATAAAGTTTTTAGAATATTTAGTGTACTTTATTTTTAAAGCTATAATAAATTGAATCGATACTTATTTTTTAATATAAAATGTTATACTACTTCATTGTTTTTAACTGCCATTCTGATTAAGCAAATCCAAAAAGTTTAATATGAACATTAAATAAAAAGATTTTATTTTATTTTATTTTTAGTCTCATAAAATATTGACTCTAATGGGTTTAGTAGTTAACAAAAATTATAATAGCATATATAATTTTTATGTTAACACCTAAAATGAATACAAAACAAACATTTAAAATATATTCATACTCAGATTGATCTTCGGCAAATGAAATAAAACACATGCAAATCTTTAAAGAAATATTTTAATGCATGATTATCAAATTGTTAAATTATTTTTCGGCGATTCAAAATCAGAATAATTCGTTGAACGCCTTCATAATTTCCATAGAAATGGCATCTAGGGTTTACAATGGCATAATACAGTGTCTCTCCGATATTTATTTGCATAAGGATCTCGAGTAAACTGCTATGTATTATATAGTACAACGTTCTATAGTCATTTTATACGTGAGATGTTTATTTATCTGCTAATTGAGGTTTAGCGTAAGCGTTGTCATTGCCTTCTTGCGGACTAAGCTTATTTTAAAGCAGTTGCAGCGGTCACCAAATCAATAGTGTTTAATTATGAACGGCTTTATGGAATATGCATAGTTTAATTAAATCTAAAAATTAACTTGTCCCAATCGTGATTAACAAAAAGAAAACTTATTAAAAATTCTTACGTTTGAAAAGTTAAAGCCTGTTTAGTCTAAAGAGTCAAATGCTCATTAACGTTTACTGCTGCATTCTTCAATAGTCCAAAGCTTAGGTAGAAGCACAGGTTTCCAGTAATAGGTACTAGTCTATGAAATCAAAATACATGTTCTTGGTACATCTCAAGGCCTTTTTCTCTTAAAACTTACATAAAAACAAAACACTTTAAAATCCAATTTCTCTTATAGCGTAGTTTCATTATTGCCTGTCATTACTTTAGTTTCTTTATCACTAATTAAAAAGAAACAAATGCCAATTTAATCCCAATTAAGCTTCCAGATTTTTCTAACAATGCACTTAGGCCAATTGCAAGCGTTAATGGTCTAGCAATCTTAATAAAAACCGTTTGGAGTTACAGCTCGATAGGGAGCGTAATGTGTAAAAACTGAATAAAATCTTTAACTTGAGCTACAGCTGTAATTACTGTAGAGAAAAGGTGCAGTAAAGTTTGCAACATTACTAACATTAACTTCAATTTTCATTACATAAGTTATTACCGATTAAACTCGACTCGTGGCCAGCTCCGTGGCTATTGGCACTTGCTTTATAAATGGATGCGATTCCGTGGAGAAATTTACTTATTATCGTTTTTTTCTGGTTGGTTAGGACAATTAGTGTCAATTACCTAATTTTCTGAAAAGAAAGATGATCCATGCGTTGGGATCCATGGGCATATGATTGTCATAAGATTTTCAAATTTACTGAAAACAGATTTTTATCCTCCGGGTTGTGGGGGTCATATCCCTGTCGTTCTGCATAAAAATTGTTATTTAAGGATATCCGGATGGATAAGAAACCGACCCCGTATTCATTTTGGAAAACGGTTAGATGAAAAATAATTTATGAAGTCAGTAAAACTTTAGGCTTTCTAACATCACCCTAAGAATATAAATGGATCTAAAATAAATACAAATAGTAAATGCGTTAAAAATATAATTTTACTATTTTTATATTTGTTACTAATATAAAAAAATAGAACATCTATAAGGTTTTCTTAATATAATTTTGCATTTAAATTAAGCTCTTAAATGTTCTTTATTTATGATAATATCTTAGAAGCATCAATCTTAATACTATCTCGGCTGCTCAAAATGGAAAACACAGAAAACCTTTATATAAAATTAACGCCTTTTAACCATCTCCGTGGTCTAGCGGTATTTGTCCTGGTTTTATAACTGCGGGGTTTGAATCCCGCAGGGAAACAACTTTGTGTTATCGTTGTTTTCGGGTTGTTTAGGACAATTTGGACCCAAAACCCACGCAACTAAGATGGTACATGCGCCGGATGGCTATGTAAAAAGTCGGTCCACCCACCAACCTGCACTGGACTAGCGTGGTGGAATACGATGCAAAATCCCCCTAATAGAGAAGATGCATGCCTTCTTAACAATTATCGTTATACATTTGTACCGAGAAATGTATAAAGTAAAACGAATTGTTTGCCTAAAATTCTCCACAATCCCGAGGGATTTGACCTTTTCATTTTTTCTACCCGGATTGCCGCCTAGCAAACGATGCGAAAATAAGAAGTCAAGAATTTAATAACAGATGATTATCTAAGCAAATACTCGTTTATTTCCCTCTTCTTTCTGTGTTATTGCATAATATATTATAACAATATATTATATTATTTACTTGCGTGGTGGATGTTGAAAAAAATTAAAATAATATGTACAATTTCAATTTTTTATCTTACAGGTATTTCATTCGACATCCATGTCCCGAGATAATCTGCGTCTCGTGCATCTGCTTCTCGTGCAGATATTACGAATGATAACTAAACCTTGTAATATAGCTAAAAATTTCATAATTAAAGCAAGTACTAAGAATGTTAATCCATTGAATATTTAATTACTTAAATCAAGTAAATTTTATACGTTGTTTTCGAAACCCGTTAAAAAATTATTACAAGAATCAAATTATTTTTATATGAAAAGCTTGTTGACTTTTCCGATTAAGCAGCAATCCAAAAAAACAATGAAATAAATATTAGTTAAATTAATTACGCAACAAACAAAATTGAACCAAATCTTGCAATTTATAAATTATCATCGATTTATACCAAGGATGATTCGGGAAGCAATAGAAATTAAAAAAATATCCAAATTTTAATAGAGAGAATGGTTGGTCTTTGCCACCTTCCTGGGATGCATTAATTTCAAAAATTAAACGCTGAGTATAAAAACTACAAAACCGAAGGATATCATAAATACTTTTGTCAAACCAACATTAAAAATTAAGAAAACGAAAGATATGTCAATTTTTAATTAAAAACTCTGACGGTTATTCGAAAACATAGAGATACAGACATATACCAACTTAGTCTGCCCGTGATCATGGATGCTGGATAGAATCCGAAACGTCGGAAATAAATATATTTAAGTAACGCGAAAAATCCGTAAACTAGTGGATTTGATATATATATTTGTTTGATTAAAAGGTTTTTAATGTTAATAGTATTGGATTTTTTTGTTGCATTTGCTTTTACAGCATTAAAGGGTGCTTAAGAGTTCTTCTAAAAGTTAAATTTGAAATGGTAGGTAGTATAGTAATTTCATTAATATGGGTGGTATATCTACCGCTTACTAACGAGGTATCTAATCACCTTTTTTATCTGCCCTCTAACGTCACACAATCTTGGACGCCACTGTTCTCGACACGACTAATCAAGCCCCACTTAATACCCCATTTTGTAACAGCGTCCATGTACAGTTTGAAATTTTGACATAATGACAGTATTTTGCTAGTGTAGTCCTATTATTTGATACCCATATTGTAGTAGTTGTGGGAAAATATGTACCTAGTCCGCCATATCGTTACGCGCCTATCTTAAATTATAAATTTTGACACAATCATCGTGTTTTACTAGTGTTGTCTTTCATTTGATATGCATATTGAGGGGTAAAGGAAAATATGTAATCCGCTATTTTGTATCGGTGGCCATTTTAGATTTATAATGATATTGATTTTATTTTATTGTATTGTCATCTAAATTAAATGTGTACCAAATTTCAGATTAATCTGACAACGGGAAGATGCTTCAATTTCAAATTCTAATTTTGACCGAAATAAATAAACAAATAAATTCCATACGGGTCAACCTAAATAAAACCGTTTAATAAAACAGAACAAACGAGTAAAGTTCGTTTTAAAAATTTTCGTTCGTTTCGAGTAAAAATTTGTTAAGAAAAACTTTGACAATATAATGAAGATAACGATGTACTATAGAACTCAATTTCATGTAATTAATTGTCCGAAATTGTGTAATAGTCATAGGACGCTGTGCAAATTTACAACAAATGTTTGTACTACGTTATTAAATCCGACAATTTGGCTTAACGAAGTTTTCAGTAGAAGGATATGGAATATACCTCTGCTTTGCGGTTAGTTTCTGTAGTTCTGAAATCGCCAAGTTTGACGAACCTTTGATATTCTATTGCTAGTCTTTAACACACAGATTTTAATATGTTATTAATCCTTACAAATTAATAAAGATATACGTCTATTTGTTGTTTACCATTTGCAATTGAGCGAATACCCCTTGGGAATTATAGAAAAGGATTCCGATATTGCTTTGTCCCCACGAAAGGGAGATCCCTTTGTGCCCCGGAACGGAACCCGAATGTGGATATGGGCACTGAAAGGAGTTTGAGGGTGTTTGATTGATGTCCGAGATATTCGGGTTTGTCTAAGTGGAGCATTTAAATGTTTTTATATAAGAGAGCAGTTGTTTCAAAATATTTTTTGATATCTTCGAGATTTCAAAACGAAAGGGGGATTAGAATTGATTTTTAACTTTTGCAATTTTTTGAGATTTTAAAAAGATTCGAAATTTGTTTTTCCCAAGAAGCCCATTTTTTTTCATTCTTAGAAAACTTGTAATTTAAAAAAATTTGATTAATATGAAATTTGAAAAATTGGACATTGACAATGTTTATAAAACTGTAAAACAAAAAATACATTTAATTTTGAGAAGACTATTTTTAAAAAAGTCTAAAACCTGTTAATTTGTATGAAGTAAAAAGTATTTTATTTTTTATGGGTCGTTTGGAAAAATGGCCAAATCTTCCTAATAAACAGGTCCTTAACATTTAAAGGAAGTACAAATAATATCCAACGTGGTGTTAAAATTTTTGTTAAAGTTTTTCAGTTTAAATTTAAAGAAATAAAATCGGGTAAAAAAAATTATAACGCCATGAACTTTTCATTTTTTTAAGTAAAAAACTTATATGGAATTATACGATGGTAGTTTTTAGGTGAAAACCAAAAATGTTTACATTTTATTCTATAATTAAAACATATTCGTGTTAAAGTTTATTAAAAACCAAAATAAAATTTTGGGATTCGACCAGGCGACAACCCCCAAACGAACCTACTGAAGAAAAAAAAAAAGGGAAAAGAATGTTTCAAGGGTAATTTTTTGTCAATGACCAAAATGTATTTAAAAAAAAAAAAAAAGAAAAGAATTGAAGACTAAATTAATTGTTTTATCATTATTCATTTTATCAAATTTATACATATAGCGGAATTATCAAAAATATAAAACAACAATGTAAATTATATTTAAAATAGTTATCATACGTAGTTTGTATCTAGTGAATAAAGAAGATAAAAAGATAAGTTTGATAAATTATATTGGGAGTGAAAATAACACGTTTGTTACTTCAAAAAACTTTAAAAAAAAACCCAAAGAAACCGGACAACGTAAATTTATTTAACGAAACTTTTAAACAAATGTTTATGTTAAACAAAACAAAAGACTATGTTTTCAGAAATCATATCTTCGAGATAAGGGAAAAAACTGTGTAAAGTAAATATTATACTGTAAAGTCAATTTCAAATATGGTTATATGTACGGATAACTATAATTTTTTTGTCCTTTTTAAAATTCTATTATAATTATTATAGATTATATGTGGAAGTGCAGTAATATCAATTTTGCTCATAGCTCATGCACTTCTAACCACTATGGTTTCATTTGGATTTACTGCACGCCTGTATTTATCTCACTAATTTATGGTAGACACCACAACATACGGCAAATGGATGATAAACCCAATTAAGAGAGGTAAAGGATTGATAAAAATAAATAAAAAAAAGGTGGAGGAAAGAATACCCCCCTGAGGTTTGCATTTGATTTCCAATGTTGTGATTCAATAAAAACCGACGCTGGCGTTCTAAAATAGAGTAGGTCTAAAATTACTTATAATTTGGGGACGATGTTTAATTCCATTGAGGATAATTAGAATGAAGAAAAAATTAGTAATTTGAGTAATCATTGGGAACAGGTAATCTACTATCGAATCGCTTGGCGTAGTAATTAATGACCCACTAAACCCAAAGGGGGGGTTGACCCCAGAGGGAAAAATATTGTGGATAAAAGGTTTTTCTGTGTCTGGGGGGTTCAATAACTGTTTTTTTCAAACAAAAGTGATTTATTTATCAGTCGAAAGTACAAGTTTCAGTTTCAAGAAGGTTTTTGCAGAAAAAAGTTTTATTATCCGCTGGTTTTTGAACATCCGACTTGTATTGGGATTAAACGAAATGACTTTTTTAATCTCTTCCGAAGTAACTGAAGAAAATTTAAACGCAAGGGCGTGTCAAACCATTTGAGTAAAAAAGATTCGAAAAAAGAATCTAAAGAGGTGGAAGAGAAATTGCGATTTAAATTTATCCAAACATATAAGCTCAAGAAATTTTAAACCGAGGAATAAACATAAATATTTTGTGATAACGTCGTATGTTTATTAACCTTCTGAGCCTTTTAAAGCGACCAATTCCCTTCAAGATCCTTTTAATTTGCTAAAAGTAGGTCCCCACGTCTCGTAAGAATGCCCCGGCCAAACGTTAAAACCAAGGCTTTGAAAGTTTCCGAAATAAGGAAATGAAACTTACAAAGAAAACCCGTTGACGGCCTTTTAAAACAAGGAAGGATTAGCAAGAGGATTAAAAAGCCTGTATTTCAAGGGAGAGGTAAATGGTTTGGGAAGTAAATTGAGAAGAACTTGACTAACCAATACGAGTTTTGGGTCCGGGTAATTAGAAAGAGGGCCATAAGACATGGTAATACTTTAAACCCAAATATTTTAAACAATTGAAACGGGAAATATTGGCTTGGAAATAAACAAAATTCTACTAATTTAGCCTGTAAAAGTTTTTTTTAATACGCGGAGAAAGCGGCCACCTGATGGGAAGGGTCACCGACCCCAGAAGGGAACAATACCAAGCACGCTATAGTCATAGAAGTTAAGCCAACCCAGTAACAGCTGGGGCGGTGCCTTTCAAACCGGAAAATGGGATTTCCATTACCGGTGAAAAAAGGCACGGGTGGGGCCCCAGAGTTCGGCGTCCTTCTAAAATGAGGGAAAGGGCAACGCCCCGGGGTCCATGGCCTGGGCGCTGGCGCCCCTAGGGGACGCCCTGGAGCCCAGAGGGGGCGGTTTTCCCGTCGCTGAACCAAGAGGTGGAAGACAGGCACCGTCCTCCCTCCAAAAGGAGGGGCCTCGACCCGCCCTCCACCCGTGGCCGATGTTTTGGATGAAAAGCCTTTGAGAACGGGGGGCCTGCATCATCCAGCACCTGAGACGTCGGTCCAAATCGGCAGAGGGCGGGGCCGAAGGCGGCGACCGTCCACGCGGGTGCGGGTCAGGTCCCTGACGCGGATGTGTCCAGACCCCCCGGCCGGCCGACCCTGAGGGAACGGACGCCTGAAGCCCGGACCGAGGCGCAAGGAGGCGGAAAAGGGCGGGTTTGCTCAACATTGTCGATGAGAGAGGAGGCCAAGGCCCGGGACGAATGACACAGGGGACGCGTCGTTCCCAGGCCAAACGTCTTTTAAACCCGGACTGGTGAATCAAAGCCGCGATGCCAGAGAGTGCATCGCAGGGCCAGTACACCCGTTGTCGGGGAGACGGCGGAGACCCGGCCCTGAGGCCGAATTGCCCGCCCTTCCAAAGGGAAAGGATTTTCCGGGGAATAGCGGGAGCCGGCTAGGGGAGGAGTTGGGCGTGGAAGCAGGTGGGGCGGCCCCACAAAATGGTATAAGGTTGTCCTTAGGCCCCTGTCAGTGAGTCTCGTTTTTAAAGGTATCCCGACGCTTTATTCCCCAGCGAGGGAGAAACGGCACCCCGATGGTCCCCAAATGGAAGGGAGGTTTGACCCAGTTCCGGAACGCCAGAAGTCACCCCGGGAAGTCTGCCCTTTCAAATGAAAGGCAAACCCCGCCCCGGGTCCCCGATGGACCGGGGGCTGGGCTGGCCCTGGGGGCCCTGGACCCAGAGGGGGGCGATTTTCGCCTGCCGCCCGTTTTCCCAGAGGGAAAGGGACCGTCCTCATCCGGAGGGGTCCTTGGGATGCCTCCGCCTCGGCCGATCGTGCTGATGGACGATGGGAAAACCCTTTGAGAGAATCGTGGGGCCCGCATCGTCCAGCACCTGGAGCACGCGTTGTCCAAATTTGGCGGAGTGGCAGAAGCCCGCTAGGCCGGTCGACCGTCCACGCGGTGCTGCGGGTCGGGTCCCTGACGCAAGATGGGTGTCCCGAGGTGAGGGGGTGGCGGTGTCACCGACGTCGCCAACGCATTTAACAGCCTGCCCTGGCCCGCATAGGAGGCGCCCGATACCACGGGTGCTCCTGGAGTTCCAAGGGGTCGGTGGGACCGACCCCGTGTTAAGAGTATCGAGGGTGTCGACGCACTTGGACGCGGTCGACACCTCATCACCGCCCGTGGCACCACTTTCGCAGGGCTGCGATTCTGCCACTGCCGGGTTGCCGGCATTGGGCGCATCCCGGGCTAGGACTAGAGGCGGGCTAGAAAATCCTGAGGTCTTTACTTTTATAGGCCTCGGAACGCGCCACCTGGGACGCCCAATAATCGTTGGGCGTCTGCGTCGACGTCAAACCAACATGAATAATATCGTCAGTCCTAGCTGCATCCGGGCCGGCGGCCACCGGACCATCTTCGGCAAGGGGCGCCCGCTGGATGGCCCTCACCCTGGGACCTGATGGAATTTCGCGTCACTGTTTTTCTGGCCTGAAGGCGAGGGTCCGGGGCTGTAGGCCACCCCTGGAAGAAAAGGGCGCAGAGACGAATTGGCCCCTCTTGAATCCAGGAGGGAGTTGCGCGGAGCACCCCAGCGCCTTCAAGAAGCCATACGCCCGTTCTTGGTGGTTAGAAAGAGGACATGGCTCCAATTCTGCGCGACGCAGGTTCTCGGGACACGGCTGCTTCGGGCGGTACCCGGCAGTGGCCGGTAGGGAGCCCCAGAGGAGTGTCACCACTGTGGCGTATGCCGAAGAGACGGCCCAACATGGCTGGAAGAGTACCCAGCCTGGGTCGAGCAAACGCCGGAGCTGCGGGTCGTGGGCGCGACCTTCGCTTCCCGCCGTTGTGCGCAGGATGCCAGAGGATGGCCCGGAAGGAGGCCGCGGAAAGGGACAGGAGGCCTTGAGCGCCCTGGCTATCCGCAGAAGAAGGCCAGGGCCCGAAGAGTGGCGGTACGCGCGCAACGTTCCCCGACACTGAGCCCTGGGCGGCGGAGAGGGAGGCGGCGTTTGTTCCGGCACCGCGCCCAAAGAGACGTTCCGGTGTCCCAACACTCCCGGGTGAGGAGAGGCCTGAAAGAGGAGGACGTCGCGCCGGGGTCGCCGAAGACGTCATCAGCACCCGCGGCCTGACTACAGCGACACGAGAAAGGAACAACGTTGGTTTTTAGTGGGCATACCGGGCTCCCATCTTGGTCCGAGCTCCCCATATCCCCACTGCCCCTCACTTTGGCGGCGGGGAATCCGTAAGCTGGATTTTTCCAACGGCAAAAAAAAAGGCACCGCGGTGGTACCCACCCAGACGGTCTCCTGTAAAAAGTGACAAACCTTCGGTAAACCTAGGTACTCAGCAGTCCCTAAATTAGTCTGACATGAATTAGTTAAAATTTTATATGACAGGTCAGATCTAAGGTTAATTGAGACGCCTTCTCCCCCTTTGTCCCGCTGATCATTTTGGATGAGCATATAGTCAGGAAGAGAGTACAGAAAAGGAGGCAATTGGGGATTAAACCAACTCTCAGAATTAAGACAGCATCTTAAAATGCATGCTGTCTTAATTTCTGAGAGTTGTTTTCTGGAATTCGAGAATCATTCATTTAATACATTAAAAATATTTAAACACAGAGTTCTTATGATATGTATAAAATGCCATGAGTAAAAAGGCATTCTGAGTTAGAAGCCGCAGATTTATTGTTCTATGCTTGTAGAAATAAATATCGTGAAAACTTGACTGTATCTAACTTCGCGGTGACAGTTTCTCGTGACGTTGTGTGCGCGCATCGCAATAATTTACACTAATTCTTTAGTAACGTGGGAAGTATAACTAAAAAAATATATAATATAATTGGATATTTATAATTTGTACGGTAACGTAACTTCAATTTGATTTTTGTGTACGTCCATATTTAAATATGATTCTGTTGCTTGATACTCACTCTTTGAATTGGCAATAAGCTTTTGAACTGCAGATTATTTTTAATGTACAAAAAGATTGATAATTATATAAAATATGCTATATGTATAATATTTCGTGTTGGTCAATCTTTCTGACCCATCGCATCAAAAAAGTCTCATTAATTAATTTGAACAATATCGCTTTTTGTGTCCAAATGAATACTTTACAAATCCATTTGCAAGCAATTAGTGAATATGTAAGTTAAGATTACGATACATAATTCATGACAACTAAAGTTAAAGGTTTTTAACTTATATCGGCAGTCTATATTAATGTAATGTTTATTTAATCTATTAGTACTGACTATGATGCAGGATAAATAAATACTTTATCTGGAGTAACGTTTTTAAATGCTTTTGCGGTATTATTCTATTTTATTTTATTTATTAACAAAATAATCATTATTATTGACTTGTTAGCAATGAATTATTGCTGATTAGAAAAACAAGAAGTTACAAATTATTCAATGGAAATAATGACAACAGAAGTCGTCTACTAACCGTTACATTTTATATTTAGGTGAATAGCTAAAAAACATTACCAATTCTCTTATAGAACTTTTATCATAGGGTAGGTTAATTTATAACTAGAATATGTTTGAATTTCTTTAAAAAAAATGTACTATGTTCAAAATTAAGATAGCTAATGAAACCAAATTAAAAACATTATTTTCCTAATTTAATTAATCTTGAAGTGTTACCTTAAATACAAATTCATGTGTTATCATCTGTTTAAGAGGATCAAATTTTAATCACTTGGATTCAAAAAATTCGTTTAAGGGTTTAGATGAACTTCAGTAACATAAATAAAAGCCCGCCCCATACTGGCACGGACACCTCACCGCTCAAGTTTAAAAGGGATAACGAAACTAGAGATAATTTATTGATATTGATTATATAGTGAACTAACCTTGTGGGAATGAGATTAACAAGTTTTTTATCAGATACATAAATAAGAATAGTGAAGGTTGCCAAGGCATAAACCTCAACTATGTGCTTTATTTTCTAAATATAATTAAAGGAAAAAAAAAATTGAAATAGAAAAACAATTATTGTATAGACCATCATCAAGGCTCGTGTTTAAGATGTACAAAATCACTAAGCTGCATTGATTATTGACGTACACTATCTACTTTATAGACCACTACCAGGAACAGAATTTAACAATTTAAGTATAATGTAAAAGCTAAGCTTCCAAACCTAAAATTGACTTTGGATCCTGATAAAGACTTTGAGCATTGTCTAATATTATTTCCAGTGAATACAATGCTGTTTTACTAAGAAAGTTATTAAGTAATAAAAACTGAATTTCAGTGACTGAGCTACTATGGAATTAGGCGTAGCAGGATTATTTATATTTATTGTACGATCAAAATCATTAACATCTAATGTAAAATTCCATAACTATGTGAGAATGTACTAAAATATTTAAACAAGTTTGTTTGATGGCTAAGGCAATGCATTTAAATCAAAATAAAGTCATCCTCTAATAAAATCTAGACTACCTGGCAAGTTATTAATACGGAAACAGGTAAAAACACAAAACAGAGGAATGACCTAGAACTAAATGTACAGGGTAAACTGTTAAGCTGAAGGCTGAGGTAGCTAATGAGTTCCAAAATACTTTACAAACATAGCTCATGAAAGTACAAAACACTTAAATTCTAGTTCTGATTCAGCTGTTTCACACCTAAAATGATTGATAGACAATGTTTCCTGATTTTAATTTTGTAATGTTACCCTATAGATATAGTGAAGGCGTTTAATAAAATAAATAAAAAGAAAACAGAAGACTTGTGGGGTTTATCAACATGGGCAATAAATTTAATAATTTTCTATTGATTCCAAGATGCAGTGGGGAGCTCATATTGACAAACTCTCGAAGAAGCTAAGTTCAGCAATCTTTGCCATACGCAAGATTAGGCAGCTAACTGACGAGGCAACTGCAAAACTAGTTTATTACGCGTACTTTCACAGCCTTATGTCCTATGGATTATTATTATGGGGATCTGCAGCCGGTTTGAACACAATATTTATACTACAAAAACAGGCTGTTAGGGCAATCTACAATCTGGGTTCACGGGAATCTTTACGTAATGTTTTTAATAAAACTGAAATTTTAACTTTACCCTCGCTATACATATTTGAAAATATTATGTACGCGCGTCAAAATATTCATATGTTTGCTAAAAAAGATATTAGGCCGCGCAGGGGTCAAAATCTTTCATGTATAATAGTATAAGAATGCATAATAAATTAAATGCCTGCCAAACGCAACTGAATGATTCGAGCTTTCGTAAAGTTGTCAAAACAACGCTTATAGAAAAAGCTTACTATTCTGTAATAAATTATATTGAGGACCAAGATGTGTGGAAATAGTTTATATTCTGCGCTTGCAAATCCCCTGGTAACTTAAAAAAAAATGTATTGGTCAAATTTTGTAAATACTAATATTTAAAAAAAAGGCCGCAGAGTTTCTTGCCGGTTCTTCTCTGGACGGGTCTGAGTTTGTGAACCGGTGGTAAATGGATAATTTTTGACGTTCATAAGTGCTCAGTAGAGCCTAAATTGAATAAATGATTTTGACTTTGACTTTGACTTTGACTTTTGTACCGCGTTATAAATATTGTTAATTAACTAAGTAATTAAATAATCATTTATTAGAAGTCGAAATAAATATTGCGGTGGGACCTTTTGGGCCCATTACCGCCATTTGAGTGTAAGTCCGATTTAATTAGTAACCTTTTCCTGTAACTTATCTCATAAGCTTTGTGTAAACAGTCCTGCTTTAAATTACTGCTAATCAGTCGTATATTATGAAATAATGGAAAAAAAATTATATCAAGTAATTTTAAACCAAAACATTCAAAATTTACTTGCATTATATTAATGCAGGTTTAAGGATTAACTTAAGAAGCAGAAGTTTATGTCTATGTTATTAAATGAAACTGTGAAAAAAATAATTCAGCTATATTAGTAATATCAGGAAGTGGTTTATTTATACTTATTTAGAAACACCAACAGCATAAATTAACTTTCTTTATTTGAGTTAAAAGCTGCCCTCATAGCAGTATAGGCGTAGTATGGGCGTGTGCTTTAGAAAGCGGAGGTCGTGGGTTCGAATCCTGCGGGGACTCAACAAATTTTCATTGTTGCTTCCTAGTTGGTTAGGGCAAATTGGGCCGATCGCCCAATTGTCTGAAAAATAAGACGATCCATGCGTCGGATGGGCATGTAAAAAGTCGGTCCACCCACCAACCCGCATTGGACCAGCGTGGTGAGATACGGTTCAAACCCCCTCAATGGTTAGGGGTGTATTAGGGGAGGCCAATGTCCAGCAGTGGACTATCACAGGCTGATGATGATGATGGTGAGTTAAAAGTGGATAAATTATAATGTTTAATATCCTATTAACGTCTTAAAATAAGTTGTCTTTAAAGTAATTAAAGTCTGAATATCATAGAACTTAATGAATACTAGATTCAGAAGTAGAAGTGCAGTAGGAGAAGAAATGTAATATAGTTAATGCAATTTGCATATGCTTACAGGGATCCAAATATTTTGATTGAAGTTAATCAAAATTATTAGATGCGCAATATTTTGAGATTATGATACCATAGCTTTGAAATTCAAATTCCAATTCCAATTCAAATATCTTTATTCAATATAGACCATTTATTCAATATAGATAGTGTAACACCTGCTTTATTGATTGTCAAGACGCTACCACCTGGTTCGAATAGGACGCCTCCGACCTGGAGAAGAACCGCGGAAAGAAACTGTGCCTATTTGTCATCTTTTAAAATAATTAAATATATACATATAAATTTTCTTATGAGCTACATACAGTTCTATCATACGTATGTAATACTTGAAAAAGCCTGGAGCGAGCATTCCATTACCAGGCTGTGTTATCATTTATAAATTCATTTATGTTATAATAACCTTTAACACATAAACGTTCCTTTACTACATTGTTAAATTTATTAACAGTTAAATTCTGATTATACATTGAATTCTAAAAAATACATTGAAATTACCAAAAAATATGTAGCGAAGCAAATAATATTTATTTACAAACATTCCATTTATGTTATTTGAAAGTGTGTAATATAATTTCGATTCGGATATCTCCAGATTTCTTTTGCGAGTTCTATCAATGGAAAGGCTTTGTACAGAAGTAGTGAAAGAGAAGGATTTACTTCAAATGGGCTAATTTATCAAATGGTGTTTGAGGGATTTATTTCTTGTTACGCTGTCAACATGAAACTCTAGGGTTGCTTTAGAAATATTATTGTTTCAAAATTTATTAAGTTATTTATTTGCCTGACAGTTGTTCTTATTAATATTGTCATACATTGGTACATATATAGTTCTGGATACCAAATTTGACTAACGTGGCCTAGTATTAATCACCTGTGATTTACAAACAGCAGCTATCTACGCATTGTGACGCTACGGTACCTGAATATTTGGATATGCAAAACAGTTTTAGGCGCAACGCGAGTTGTTCTGTGGTTTGTGCGTACAAAAACTACAGCATAATAAAACTTATACCAATTTACGGTCCTGGACCAAAAACCGCTTTAGATGAAGCCTGGATAGTGCAAGGGACTGATAGGAGTTACAGGAGAAGGCAAATGTCAGTATTCCGTTTAAAGCGGTTCTCATCTGTGGCTACTCAGCAAGTCCGCACCTCGTAGCTATTGGAAGGGTACAGGGGAGAACCAGTTTGGTACACGATACCGATGTTCATTCTTTTTGCGTTCTAGAAGTGCACGGGTCAAATTATCCTAGTTTATGGCCCCTGAGTGAAAAAATTCAAAAAACATAATTAAAATGGTAACATACAATTTTCAGCTAATAACATCATATGATTCAAGCGCAATGAAAAGCGTAATGAAATGTATGTCGTCCGGCAGAGAGCGTATGTATGTGCTATAGATGTAAATGTTTACTATACTTCTGGCTGACCGTTAAATCAATGAATGTACCTGGATTTTATGACGCAATTGCTGTGTTCATCGCTCACCCTAAATTGAGTGCTATAAATCTACAATATGTTTATGAGTATTTGCAACAGAATTGTAAAAGACTTGCGGCCCACCCCAGCTTTTCGGTTATTTCGGAATGTTTCGGTACAAAATCAACAATACAAATTATTTAAATTATCATCCGTGATAAACCCCGATTAAAGCCTGCGGTAATTTATTTTAAAGTGCATGATCAAGATAGGAGTATGTTTAATAGGTAACAAATAACCCGAGTTGCCGCCATTTTAAATCTGAATATTCTAAGGGAAGATTAACTAGGCATAGACGATTGACCTACGGGTGCAAGCGACTCCATGAGTCTTTACAAATATAAGCTCTTCTATGAAGTCTTTTTCTTAATATTTATGAAATAAAAAATAATAAACTATATTATGCATATATATTGTGTTGATATCTTATAGAACAGTATGCAATATGTATTAAAAGAAGAAAAAAACTAAAATAAATACGACTCAAATCTCTTGCATCTGTAATAATCGTAATAAATAACCTAAAAAATTACAATTTAAACTTTATTAGGAATAAAGTGAAACTGCGAATCTTTTTTAAAGCGTTCATTCTCTCAAGCGAATTCGTTAACTGCTTGCTGAAGTTTATTTTTCTGACAGTTTCGAATTGCACGAACAATTTTAACGACATTGTGAGTTGAATTGAAACTGCAGAGACAGCTTTAGTTACGAACTTAGTGCTAAGGAGAAAACCTGGTCAAAGATAAAAAGGTCTTCCTTGTAGTTTAATGATATTATATACGTTTATTTGACTATAATTTATGTATACTAAAAAGGGAATTTTTTTTTATTGACCGACTTCCCAATAAGAAGAAACTACTCGATTCGAAGAGCACAATTTTTTTATTCGTAATACTACTCTAATGATGACTACTCCTTCGGCTACTAGTATTACGTTGTGACTTTTTAAATTATTTGTCAATAGGTAGAAGCAATGTAGTCCTATTTTTTACCAGTATTATAATAAGCACTTTAATAAATAATTTAATTTTTATGTATCATTTGACGGTCTAAACCTTCATAAACAGATTACGTTAGCAATTGCATAGATAAAAATCGGCTAAAATATTGTCAGCGAATTTAATAAAAACAATTAGAAATTTAAGAACCTAGTTAGTGTTAATTGTTTTGCAACTAAACGCAATTTTTTTTAAATCTGTTTTTGATACAAATAAAAAGCGTTACAGAATACATTTAGATGAAAAGCTTTCTCGGTTCGAAAAAAGGATGAGCCCTTTTATCCGCTTATATTGCCAATGGCAGTTTAATTTTTAAAGGTAGATCAAAAATATTTGGTACAAAATAGTATATTTTGAGTTTGTTTAATGAAAACATGCAATTCCATATCGTATGGTCATATTTTTGTAAATAAAAAAAAATTGAAAAATAAAATATTTTCGGACTGAACGTATCTCTACATATTTAATAGATTTGCAATTAGGTTTCTCATACAAAACAAAACATAATTTTTTTTTATTCTTTAAAACGACATCCAATCAACAAATTTAAATGTTAAACTGAAAGAAACAGTCTCTTTTAAAAAGTCATAGTCATCGCTAATAAAGGATCGTTGCAATATCTGTTCAATGAACGTTTTAATATACCAGACTGTTAATATTTTTTGCTCCAGCATTAAAAGTGCAAAAAACATGCCACTCAGTGAGAAAGTAAGCCATTTCGATAATTATAAAATATTTCAATAAAAAAAACTTCGAGAAATATGCCATGGAGTGGCTGATTGGAAAATGTACAAAAAAATAGAGTGAAAACCTTTATTGAATTTAGTAATGAATAGAGTTTACCAAACATATTTTCTTACATATAGGAGCATACATTCATAGACATGTAAGATTCGAAATAATATAAAATTAGTTTGCTTTTTATTATTATTTATTTACTTTGTATTTTTATTATTATTAATACAGCAAAATTAAGTGTCTACGCGTTGCCAAGGTATGACTGAGAGCAGTGAGATGTCACGGGTAATTCCCCCGAACTGAGCAATGGCAGCTCTTGGTGGACTGCTCCAAAACGTAGGTGGACCTGGCAGGTTTTGTCACCACCTATACGCTGAATTCGTTAAGTCGATGGCTTAGGGGCAGCGTTTGGTGCACACCTTTGAAAGACATTAGTACTAGGTAAAAGAAAACCAGAGTGTGTTGGTATTCCTTAGGGCCAAAGACTATATATTGAACGCAGTACTCGTTGGCTAACTTCCTTTCTGTAACAAGAAGTTGAAATCCTAAGCAAGGGCGTTGATGGGAAACCTCTGCATAAGGTATCGCTTCACGTGTCGAGGATGAACAATTCTAACGTAACAGACCTCAAAACAATAAAAAGTTTGTTTGCAATTTCTGTTTTACGTGCCATTCCTTTTTGTCACTTTACAACCCGGTCGATGGTGCAATCTGCAACGTTAACGCCCTCTCAGTTTTTTTTTTTGTAAACTTAATACCATTTTGCTTTGAAGATATTAGTTACTAGACAAATATGTATTATAAAAGTTAGCCATAAATTTTAGCCCATAAAATTACATTAAAAAGTTCCTAAACCACTACATCACTGGCGCTGCTATTATATCGTTATTAAGTGCAGCATCTTTGCTTAGTTACAGAATTTAGTTTTTTTTTACAAAACATTCATAATTTTCAAAGAGTTCAATTGCATTATCATTCTTAATGTACATTATTATTTAAAGCGAGATTTCAATTAAATTTATCGATAAATAATAAGGAAAACGTTACATAGAATTACTCAACTTTTTTTTCAGCAAATCCTAACATCATGAACTTCTTGTGAACAATTATATTAACTTTTCTATGATATGTAGGGTTTTAAATTACTTTCTCCTTGTTTTTTTTACAGCCCCGTCGAAGTTTCCATTTCGAATGATGGAAACTTTGGCGGGGCACAGATGAGAACTTGCACAATTTCAACGTGGATCGAGTTTATTTCTCATTCGACCTGCAAACCAAACACGCTGCGTGTATCAATTTAATCAAGAAGCTCCAAGCTAACTGTGCCATCTCATAGGACCGACTTTGTTTCAAACTAATACAGCGTGCTTTGTTATTCTTCTCAGCATTCATCTGCTTTGGCTTTAATGTTTGATTTTAAAAAGCTGTATAGAAAAGTTTTTCATTTGGTTTATACTACAATCCATTACTAATATTTTTGTTTAACTTTAAAAACATTGTAATATTTGTATTTCACTAAGTTATAAATTTGAAAGTTTATATGAATAAATGTTTGTTATTTTTTCAAGCAAAAACTGTCCAATTGAATTATATTACACTTAACTATAACAAAGCTTATATATTTAAATGACATGTTGGCTTAAATTTACTCAGGTGTATTATGAATTATTCATAATAAAATAAAAAGTATAATGCATATAAAGTCATCTGCCCTCTACGAGCTATTCCGGCTTACACGACATTTCTCTTACAAGTGCATTAAGTGCCAGTGTCAGTACAATATAACTTCTGTTCTTACATCTTAAATAAACATCTTGTTCAGGTTAGTCTCCTTCTTATATGTTCTTAACAAATTGAAAAAAATCGATACCAATATCTGTTATCGATGTAGTGCAAAATCACATTTAAAAATTGAGTCGCTTACTTTTATAGTTTAGAATCCCAATTCTAATTAGTTTACTTGCAATTAGAGCATTAAGGAGTTTTTGATTTCTTAAAATAGTAAAATTACTCATTCTTAAAACGAAATCTACTTGAAAAATTGCGTACGGCGTTTTGCTGTTGGTATCTTATTTTACTTTGACTGTTTTTGAGCTTTTACAGTAGTATTTCCACATGTTCACTTCATGTATATTCTTATATTGCGTTAAATCTGTACTAAAAATTAACCAAAATAGACTTGGAATTTAAATGATAATTTGAAATGAAAAGCATATAGCTCCATCCACCAAGCATCATCGCTTTTTTTTTTTTTTTTTTGATGGATCTCTGTGCCTGAGGAAGAAACCTATTAGAACATAACGGGTTCGGGGCCGTTGCCACAGGCGCGTCTCCCTGTAAGTGACTTAACTCACCAAGGGCCCCAGAAGGGAGCCTAGCTTGGTTGTCACCTTCTGGTTCCTGTTAGCATGCTGAATCGAGGGCTGCCCAGGTGGGCCGACGCCCTCGGCTCGATTCAGACGCTTTGCAATGATCATTTAATAGCCAGAAGAGCTCTCATCTAAATTTTACTACATTTCATTTCAAAGCGTTGGCGCTGGGAGAAGAAGTGGCGCAAGAAACCCAGCAACGCTCCTATCTAATATATGTTAAGTACAGTGTCATATAGCAAAGGGGTGTAATTATCGACCTCACCGGTGGGGCTGATGTCATGAGTGTGTGGTATGTCCCACACCCTAAGTGTAGGGTGTCTGGCTACGCTAGGGTGTCGCTACCTAAGCCTTAAGGGCAGTAATTAAATTCTTGTATTTAACAAGAAGGGAAAACTCCAACCATCGCGTCGCCGGCGGCGGCGCGAACCCATCTGCTGCCTGATTAAATTCATTCTAAATTAAATAAATCTAGCGATTTAAGGAAGGACGCGGCGTTATTGCCAGTGCTGCCATGCTATGGCTAGCATGTTGGTTCTTTGAGGCGGCTGCGGGCCGCTGTGCGCTCGGAGTCGGCTCCGGCGCTGGCTGTTGCACGCGGGCGGAACTGCCAGCGTTTGAAGGACGGAGGGTGGGAATGCGGTGGTGTTGGATGGGATTGGTGGTCGCCTAGAAGAGTCTATCCTTGGGATCGCAGGAACTCTGCGTTTTGGCGCCTTAGGGCAGCTGGAGGTAGTTGGGCCGTGGCCGAGCGCGGCAGTTAACGCACACTAGGGGTTTGTAGGTTGCAAGGACTTCTTTGTCCTTGGGTCTGGGACAGGATGCGGTACCGTGGTCCCCGAGGCATTTAACGCAACGGGGCGTGCGAAACAGTTCCGCGCAGCGTGACCAAATATTGGCAGTTGTGACACGCCCTGGCAACGGTTAGAGTGTGGCTCGCTCAAAAAGAGAGACGGCCGATCCCACACAGTTGCTCGACGTCGATGCGCTTACCTTCCTTGGTGCGCTCGAGCGTGACTCAGCACCATACCATAAGGGCGTTTGCGGGTGGGTGGTAATACGTTGTACTTCCTAGGACTGAATGTTATTCTTTAATCGCGGAAGTTATTCCGCGCATGGGATCTCCTTAGGCAGCCCTTTGACCATCTGTTGCAAGTACGCGCTCATCCGGAGCGCGAATGATGATATTGGATTCCTTTTCCCGGAGGAAAGAGGTCACCTTTTAAAGTCGTCGGGAGTTTTAATTGTAATTTGATCCCCTGATTGCTATCAGAGGCCTCAAATTTAAATCTATTGGATAGGGCCGAGCGTATGTCAACCCATTTTTCCTTCCGCGGAGGTAGATCGGTGGAGGCGTTTCCACGGGTAGCGGGCGGGGCGAGGGCTGGGAAGCCCTGGGATCGGCGGGATGGATGGCTGGTTTTGCGCCCGGGAGGACGACGGTTTGGGAAACCTGCTGGGGCAGGTGGGGATGTCAGGCTTTGCAGCCTTGACGGGTAGGACGGGTGGGTGAAGAGTGCGCCCTTGC
The DNA here is from genome assembly GCA_029286875.1 of Lamproptera curius. Classification (NCBI taxonomy): domain Eukaryota; kingdom Metazoa; phylum Arthropoda; class Insecta; order Lepidoptera; family Papilionidae; genus Lamproptera; species Lamproptera curius. The sequence continues at coordinate 262,113 of JAGSMT010000052.1, forward strand.
GCTTCTTTTGGATTTGACGGTTTTGAAGCCGTCGTCCGGATTGGTATTGAGCTTGGAATGCCTCGACCTACATGTCCGATTCCGTGCGGATGCTAACGTCGACATAGTTGTCGTCGCTATCATCGTCAGGGAAATGGCCTGACGGTCCGGGCGTTGAGGTAGGACTGGGGTGGTCGGGTAAACACTCAGATATGAGCAGGCACGGCGTCGTGAGCTTCATATATAATTTTTATCGAGCTTTCGCTGATCGCCTTGGTATCGAGACCAAAGCGAGTAGCGAGCTCCCGGTCGACCATTATGCCGATTGTGACTTGTCTAGCTGAGGCGAGACATCTGCGGCGTCGTCTGACGATCTGTGGCCCGGCGGTTGCCGGGCGAGTTTCTACCGCCCCTGCCGGCTACGGCAGGGAGGTGTGTCTGACTTGCTTCTGAAACACGAAACAGAATATTAAAACGTTCTGATGGGCCTAGTAGAGTCGTTAAAGGACTTGTTCGGCCAAGAAACAGAATTAAATAACCCTAAGAAACAAGATTATGCGTTAGGCTACAAGCGGCTAGCAACACACTTGGTTAGCAAACGAGTTGCAAAACACAGCTGCGTACAAGCTCGACCGCTTGAGGTAGCGCAAAAATTCCTCCGTGATGACGTCAGCGGTGCGACAAAGGCTCTATGAGCGCAGGTGCACCATAAAACGCAGATGGCGCAGCGAGACGGTTTTCACGGCGGCGGACGATGACTTCACGAAGCGAGCTTGAGACTTGCGGCGAACACGTGCGGTCGGGACCGCTGCTGGAGGCCTCGATCTGTAAAAAAAGAAGCATCATCGCACGTATAGAGTTGTTATAAGTAGTCTGTCGCTTAGTGGTTAAGGTCGCGGTGACAATTCAGTGGTAATGATTACTTAATATACGTCGATTCCAAAAATATAGAATCTTGCGGCCGCTTGGGTATGTAATGCCAATTTAATATAATAATTCTATCTCACGACATATTTTAGAGTCCCTAATGCTAAAATGTATCCCCTCAAAACAAATACACCGTAACAAAAAAAAGTAAGCCAATATAAATTCTGACTGCATCAGACAATGTCATAATTCAAATCTACGAACCACCCCTTCGTAAGCACTTTGTAGACGGCCTTTAGGGTATCAAAATAAGTGTTTTAAAACCAATAATGAACCGCTCCGATCTCAAGGCAGTGCGCAATATTTAATACGATTTTGGAAGATATTAAAATAATGAAGGCTCCCTTAAAATTCATTACTCTATTGGTTACAAATCGTTGTTTATAATTTTATTACTTGCTTGTATTTTTTTGTGGTGGTCACCTTCTATTATTAAATCAATATCACTTAGCAAAGGCAGTTTAGCCGGTGTTTTTTTAAGTTTAAGGATGTCCAAGATAAGTTTGTTTTGTTCTTTAATTTATTAGTATACTATTTAATACGTTATACATTTTAAAGATACTGTGCTAGTAACTACAAAAAATAATTGCACGAGTAAATAAAACTTCATCTACTTAATATTTTTATTTATGTAGTTATTACTCCGTTTTTACATTGGGTTACATTTACCTCTGTTCAGAAAGATTTTAACTAAATGAAACATATTTTCTTTTAGCACACTTCTAAGTGTCACACGCATATCGGCCAGGAGGATGTCTTGGATCGTAAGGACTCTTATATAGGGCCATTTATACGCCGTTTGTAACTGGAAGTGTGTAATATTCGATAACGTTTCGCAGAAAGGTTTTTTTAGATAATATTTACCGTACGTAATAAATGTAAAACCGTAAATATTAAATCCATCATAGGCAGTATGGTGGCATAACAGATTTTATTTCAAATTAATTACACGACATTAATTGGGTTTAATTTTATTTCATAATCAAAGTCAAAGCCCTAATCAAATTCTGACAGTTTTAATTTTTACTTCAATTTGTATCAAGTAAAAAGGCCCTCATCGTCTCGTCTATCAATCGTATGATCGAAACCACACCACAGTTTAAAAAATTAATATGATAAAAGAGAAAAAAGTTGCAAATTATTTTTAATACTTTAGTGCCTCGGAAAGTGAAAAGCGGAATTATTATAATAACATATTGTTGTTTATTTATTATCGTCCGTCGTTTCGTTTTGTTATATTAGTTTACTATCTTCGTCGCTATATTAAATATTTTTAAGCCCAAAGGTTTTTGCGGTTTGTCCTGCAAGTGCTCGCCGATGGAAAAATTTTTTATGCTTGTATGATTCTTTATTATATTTCGAAAAAAAACTGCACTATATCCTCATAAATTATAGCCTATACACGATTAAGCTATGTTTTTGCATAGTTCCATTAAAATCTATTCAGCAGTTTTTTTTATGCAAGAGTAACGAACATTCATACAAAACTTTTGCATTTTTAATTTTAGTAGCAGTATAGGAAAAAGCAAAAATATTTGTTACTTTTGCTATATATAAAAATGTAGTAGTTATGTAATATAGTATAATAATATAACATTGTTATATTTTTATTTTAAAGAGGACAAGGGTCAGTATTTTGATTTACGTATTAAAATGCGGTGTATTAATAGTTTTTTTAAAAATAACTGTTTTAACAAATAAAACAGCTGATCACGATCAAACATAAATATGAGAAATTAAAGAGATTATTTATTTTCAAGACATAAATTTTCATTAATCATCAGGTATTTTTTAAGTTATTACAAGGATTTACTCTGCTAAAGATTAACATTGAATTACCCCACAACCAAGTTTGTTTATACTTTGTTGACCAACAGGATTGAAGCAGGAATGAGAAATAATTCAAAAGCCCGGGGGTATACAATTTTCACATGACATAGTATTCATTCTGACCTTTTTCTGAAGCTCTTCCTAATACTGCTCGATGAACAATATTAAAAGAGAAAAACTTTATGTGGAAAAGACATAGCATGACTTTATCTTACTATCTTGTAAGAAAATAGTGTTACGAAATTTCGTAGGAGCATAATAATCTTTGACCTTTCTTCCGGCCTTGGTTTCTTAATCAGTTTCTTTTTTTAATCATGTTGAACTTGCATGATACTCAACGCTGCTAAACAAATTTATTTTTTTATTGTAAATCTGCTAGCCGTAGGATTTGCATCTGATTTAAATGTATCGGTTTTACTTGTTGTTTTGCAGGATACTATTGATGTCTATGGTACAATTTAAACATTATTCACAAAAAAGCATTTATTTTAAAAATACAAAACATTGTAAATAATTTCGGTATTATTACGTTTTGATTGATACGACGGTATTCAGCAATATATTTTCATTATTATTCTATATCATTATCTTATAAAATAGATTTATGTTACCGTACTGCGATTTTGGAAGATAATGCCTCAAATACATTAAAATTTGTAACTTATTTATAAAACAATAAATTATTGCACGGATTAAGCGAAAATTATTAAATACCTTAACGTTTACTTTTAAGTTGCCTTCAAGTTATTTTGAATGCGGGCAGAAATAATCTAACTAGCGGTTTATGCATTTTTCTCTCATTGTAATCCAGATACGGCTGAATTTTATTTTTATTACGTGTTCCCTCTTAAAGGGTAGTCTATTTTTCTACTTAGTCAGTCGTAAGTGAAACGGATTTAATGAAATTTAATCGATATCCCTCTATTTGAGCTGAGGTAATAGCTTGAATGAATTATTTCTAATATGTCAATAAAACATATTTATGTTTCTTTCAATATACATTGCGTCGCCAGCAGCGGACCCGTCCGCACGTGTTCGCTGCAGTCTCTAGTGCTCGCCGCGCGGTATGTAAAATGCCCGCTTCCCCGAAGTCGTTGCGCTGCGCCATCTGCTTATACGGGTACACCTGCGCTCATAAAACGTTTTTGTCGTACCGGTGAGCGCATTTGGGTTATTGCGTTTCATCAAGCGGTAGGCTTGCGCACGGCTGTGTATTCAACTCGTTGCTTAATACAACTTGTCAGCCGCTTGAAAAGGCAAATCTAGTTTGTTAGTTAATATTGTTTCTTGGCCAAACGAGTTGCTGTTACAACTATGTTAGGCCCTGTTGAACGTTTAAATCGTGTTTCTTGTGTTACAGTACTTTTTTTCTGTAGGAAAATGCCTACGCATACCCGCGGAGCTAAAGACGGGCTATGTCGGCGCCAACTAAAACAACTACGTTGTTCCTTCTTGGCGCCTTAGAGGTAGAGTCACAGGAGCTTTTTGTGAGACTTCAGCGACCCCATCATCGCTAGCCGCCGGAGGAGCCCCGACTCGGCCTTACGGCCATCTGCCTGCTCCTGGGCGCATCGGAACTTTCGCGCCTTCCATTTTGGCTCTCCCGGGGTCTATTACTCAGGGACTATAGAAGTCAGGAAATCCCAACCCACGTAGAAATATTCCAGCCCCCAGCGGCGGCTTAGGTGTTGGGCTCCGTCCATCAACCCATCCGTCGCACCCTCCTAGGCACCTCAAAGCGGGTTTGTGTATCCCACTTGGAGGCCTCATCCACGGCCGGCCTTGCACCTCAGGCCGGCCAGGTACCGGATGAAGGCTGTGGTAAATGCATAGGTACTATTACAAATCCATCTTACGGATTCCCAGCCGCCAAAGTGAGGAAACAGCAGGAATGTGTTGGTATCCCGGGCCAAGATGGAGCGGCTGATATACCCACTAAAAACAAGCCTTCTTCTGTGGATAGCCAGGGCACTGCAGGCTTCTTGTCTCTTTCCGCGGCTTCCTTCCGGGCTATCACGTAATCGCTGAATCTTACCTTACCCAGACTTAAGCACCGCATATCTCGTGCGGCGTCTATCAGGCGGACGGTCGTCGGGCGAGCCAAGGAAAATTACCATCTCGCAGTAAGGGGCTCAGACCTCTAGTTGGAAAGACTTCTGTTCTTAAAAAGCGTTTAAGCAGGCCTCAATTCCGTATGCTAACGGGAACCAGAAAGTGAGGCTTCTCATCTGGGAACCTTTGATGCTGTTAAATTACTTTGTGGGAAGACGCGCCTGTGGCAACGAGCCCCCCACATCCGGTATGTTCTAACAGGTTTACTTCACAGAGCACGACATCAACGAGATCAGAAAAAAAAGGTTTCTTTTTGACTTACTATGTTATCTTGTTATTCTGCTCTAAGAGATTTACGATTTTGTTATTGTTTTCTTAAATGTTGGTCTATTAGGTCCCATATTTTAAAATTATTTTGAAGTTGATCAGTACTCTAATAGATATCTAAGGAATAAATAGTACCTGCGTCAAAAATGACATCCTCGTGGATTTAATTGAAAACGCTGGCTCAACCTTGAGAAAAGACAAATACCACATAATTGTACAATTTGAACTGACCTACAATAAAGTCAGAAAGAGCATACGTCTAGGTGTTATGAATAACCCACCATAGCCATTTTAATGTAGAGCATTGTTAAATGGGTGGGTACCACCGCGGTACCTCTTTCTGCCGCGAAGCAGTAGTGTGAAAACACTGCTGTGTTCCGGTTTGAAGGGCACCGTAGCCAGCGTATTTACTGGGTAAACGAGACTTAACACCCTATGTCTCATGGTAGGCAGCGCGTTGGCGATACCACTGGTATTGCTAATGTCTATGGGCGTCGGTGACCACTTCCCATCAGGTGGCCCGACTGCTCGTCTGCCTGCGTATGCCATAAAAAATATTCAATAAGGCATTATCTACATATGGACAAATTAGTTGTCCGTAAAATTGAAGGCTCTGGTATTCTATAACGACTGCCAAAGATAGTCTTGACTTCCTCGACTGACGCGATTTTTATCTTATTGGAGGTTTTATATTTAACTGTTAAGAAAAAGTATATAAAAAGTTGTTGCTGTTATGGCAGCTTTTATACCAATGGCAGTTTATTTGGCAATCAGTAATAAAATATTATGTTTCTATTTCGAATTGTGGATATTTGGATGCGAAATTCATAGACATATGGATTAGTGGCCAAACTAACTGCCAAACTACAAAAAAGTACATTGTTAAGTCGTTCTCTTCCGGGATTCAAACCTACGATCTGAGATTTTAAAAGAAAGTGGAAATACAGCCGTGTAAAATCTGCGATACGTACGGTACACCTTTTTTTCATCATGAATACACATCAGCAAGCGTTAATATCACTGCGAAAGCGAACACATCACAGACACAGCTATAATAAATACTGCAGTATAAACGTGTTAATACTACGGTCACAGTACATCACAAATCCGGTTGCACCATGGCGTGGTTTCGGGAAAACGGATTTGGACTTTGCCTATGCTTGGAATGGAATTGCATATGTCCAGAAAAATGTAAAAGACTTGTTGGATCTATTCCTAAAATAATTTTAACCGTGATAAAGGCTAAGGGGGGGACTTATTATTATTGATTTTATGCAAATGAATAGCTATATATAGTTCTATAAAAAGCAGCTAGCAATTGATACTTTTCCGGAACTCAAAAATTCAAAAGAACTTAAAAAGTAATTTTTAATACAATCTAGTACATGATCCGGTAATTGAATGCTCGCTCTAGTTTTTTTTTTTCAATAATTTGACATTTGTATACTTAAAATCATCATCATCATTAGCCTGTTTTAGTCCACTGCTGGACATAGGCCTCCTCGAATACACACCTATCTTTTAGGGGGTTTAGGACCATATCTCACTACGCTGGTCCAATGCGAGTTGGTGGGTGGACCGACTTTTTACATGCCTTTCCGACGCATGGTTCATCTTACTTTTCAGACAATTGGGTAATCGGTCCAAATTAAACTAACCTCCAGTTTATAAAGCGAAGGCCAATACCGACTGATCACGGTGGCGGTATCTTAGAATATAAATGAAAAATATTTATTTATCTAAATAGAGTTTGAATAAAGCATTACCGATTATTGTTTAATTATAAAAGTGTGCCGCCAAAATACCGGGGTCTTGATGATTTGTCACGTCCAATTACTGTTTTTCGCCGTTTACAATAGATAAGAGGACATCGATCATATCCGCCTATGACGTATCTGCTCGTAATTGATTTGTTTCTTATAACAGATGTCTATTAAATGGATTTTGTTTTAGAATAAAAATTAAAATATTTTATACGTTTGAAACATTCGCTTTATAGGAAATCAATTTTGTGCCGACAATTTACATGATATCACGATTATTATTTACGTAATTAATAAAAATTAATACTAGGGAAGTAATAAAGTCAAAAGTATATGGATGCTAGTTAGTGCGTTTCCTACTTTTCCGTGGTAACGGGGCAGACTATGATGGTGACTTTTAACTTAATAGAGAGGTTGGTTTATCGTTGCAACCTTAATTTAAACATTAAATCAAGTGATATAAAAAGACCAGTTCTCAGGACAATGGACAAGTAACTTATTTATTGCTAAACTCAAAATAAAGATAGAGAAAAAAATCCATTTTAATTCTAAATCAACATCATTGCATTTTAAAACGTTGAATTATTTTGTGTCGTTTTTGTTTTATATTTGGAAAATTGTCTTTGTTACATCGACGCTTAATGCATTTGAAACGATGTTATCAATTCTTTTGTTCTTCTAATTTATGGGAAGCCGTTGAAAGATGATTAACATTTAAGTTTTAATGTCCTCTTGTTTATAACGAGAGATTATTATTTTTATATAATTTTGTAGTAAGAGTCTTCAAAGAGAAGTTTTAATAATCTCCCGCGAGGCCTACTGAAATATGAATTATTTCGTAAAGTCTAATGGGAGAACGCATAGCGATGTTATCACTTTCAAATATTCAAATATTTGACAGTGATAACACATTTATCATCTAAAGGATAATAAGAAATATGAAATATAAATGAGATTATCTATTTGTTAACAAGTTAAAAATGCTTTGCCAAACACTGAACTTATATTGGAATGAAACAGTCATCTGCTACTTTAATTGGCCTTTTCGTTAAAAAAATAATATAAGAATAAGAAGATAATATATAATGATTATGCAACGTAACATTTAATACCTATAGTGTCTATTTTTGCCACAAAGCACTAGTATGAATACACTAAGCAGTTCTATTTTGGAGATCATTTTATTTTAATTCCATTTCCCAGTAGTTTCTTTCTTAATACTTTCAAATTTCATTTTATATTGTCAGTCTCATAAATTATTTAAAGTTATTAGTATCAAGAGAACAGAACACTTAAACATTAAAAAAAACACAATATTTTTATAGCGTTGAAAAGTATGAAAAATTCCCGAATACGTTTCTGTGTCCTATATCACTATAGGTAAAGAAATAACTATAGGTGATCTTGTTAATCGCAATTTTATATTTAATTTACCTGAACATACACATCATCAGCCTGTGTTAGTCCACTGCTGGACATAGGCCTCCCCTAATACACCCTATCCATTAGGGGTTTGGACCGTATCCCACCACGCTGGTCCAATGCGGGTTGGTGGGTGGACTGACTTTTTACATGCCCATCCGACGTATGGATCATCTTACTTTTCAGACAATTGGGTGATCGGCCCAAATTGCCCTAACCAACTAGGAAACAACAATGAAAATTTGTAGCGTCCCGCAGGATTCGAACCCACGGTTACTAAAGCACACGCCCATACCACTGGGCTACTGGAGGCACCTTGAACATAAGCCAAATTATATTAATATTTTTTTTTCGGATCGATTTATAACTTATTGTTCTAAAAATATGATCCTGATTAATCTCTTAAACCAAAGGAGTTCATGATTCCTATAACATAAGTTAGAACAGCTTCCACTTGCTCCACTGTAGTGAAATTTACACAGTGACTGCGATGCAAACAATTAAGAGCGCATTGTACCTTATACTGAACGCAGCACTTACTTAATAAACACAGATATTAATACGGTCTATACAAAGAACTATTCGCCCATAGTGAAGAGTGGTGGCGAGACTCACTGTTTAGTTTTAAATCGTGACAGCACTTAACGTACAATATTTATATACACTGAGATTTGTTACATTAAATGGATAAAAGTTGCGAGCTGCCAAGAAGTAAATCTTCTAATTTCTTTAAGTTTTACACAGGTAGTCACATAAACTCTTGTGAACAACCCCTACACTGCATTGGCTATTTCGAGGCCACATTAGAAAATATATTATATTCTTACCAAAGTAAAAAACGTCTTTTATTCAATATTGTTAGTATAGAACTGTAAGGTATGTTGCGATAATGAACTTAACTACTTTAGCATAATCTTAATATAATGTATTATATTTTTAGTAATAAGCTACGCAGTTTTATTAACACACATTTAATTGTAATATGGTTTACATGTAGAATATGGTTAACATGTCCAAAAGCATGAAATACAAATTGTTTTGGTAGATTTAACCTATAGCGGGTATATGGACCTTACGTGATCCGAGCATTGACCCTTGTCAACACCGGGTGTAGATGTGCGCCGTGTTCAGTTTTGCGTCGACGATTTAGCTGAAATGTTACGAAAACAAATAATAGTTTGCTCGAATAATCTTGCAAAGTGATGCTGTTATTCTTGTTTTGTAAAAGATATCTTACGAATTGTTCCTTACTTCTATTAGCTGAGGCACTAGTAAATCTATACTATTGTTAAGAGGAAAGATTATTTTGTACGTAACGAATTAATTTAGAAATCTATAGACCTATTTCAAAACTTCTATAGTAACAAAGGTACATTATTTCTGAATAATAAAGGCTATATTTATTATTACACCAACTTCAGTTACAGAATATTTACATAAATTGTCTTTATTTTAATTTAATTCATTCGTTAAAAATGCCGAGCAGTAGTTAAGCGCTATTTGTATTTATATTTTTTTGATTTTAAATACAAGTTGTAAATCAACATTTACATTTCATTTTCAATTTTTAACTACGTTCCTAAGAAGTTTTTGTACCGGTTTTACGTATATTAGCGGCCCTGGTGCTTCACTGCATAAGGACTATTAATAATTTGCAATAATAAAATTAAGTACCAAACATAAGTAGCAAGTATAAAGAAATATTAGAACAATCTGTGCACATTAGACATTGTTTTGGACCTTTTTTATCTTGGTATCATTTTTACAATATTTACTTTAAATAGTCTATATTTAGATTAAGTTGTTATGTTCAAGATTATTGTATTTTATAATATAAATATTTGGCCTTGTACACATTGATTGCCAATGTGTACCGCTAATATTTTTAATGTATAATGCACTGGGTCACAAGTTTTGTATTGGTTTTAACAAAAAATAATTTAATAACTTTAACAGATTAAGATTAGAAAAGAAAGAAAGTGGGCAAATGTCATCAATTAGCGAATATGCTGCGATGCGATGCCTATTTGTGCCGCCTAAGAATTAGTGTTAAAACACTACTATGTTCCGGTTTATAGGGTACCGTAGCCAGCGTAGTTACTAGGTAAACGAGACGTAATATTTTATGTCTTAAAGCAGGCGTGTTGGTATCCCTAGTATTCCCGATGTCCATGAGCGTTGAACCCACATGGCCTGACATCTGACGTCGTCCTGCTCGTCTGCATTTGTACTGAAATAAATAACCAAAATGCAGTTACTAAACCAAAGTGAAATTAAAGTGTTATCCTTAATGATTATAGAATAATTTTATGATTAATTATTTCACTAATGCCTTCAACGTAGCTTTTTGAGTAACTTATTATAAGATACGAATAAAATTATAAATATTCTATTTAAATTTTTTAATTCTAAAAATATTTTATATTTTAAATGTATAGCTTAATATTTTCTTTGGAACTTTTACAATACTATTTATTGATAACCTACCAACTTAGGTATTTAGTTAGAGCTTTACATTGACAAAGAAGACGATCGTTCAATGAATATTTAAGTTAAGTCATCATCATCATCATCATCATTATCATCATCATCATCAGCCTGTGATAGTCCAATGCTGAACATAGGCATCCCCTAGTACACCCCTATCCATTAGGGGGTTTTGGACCGTATCTTACCACGCTGGTCCAATGTGGGTTGGTGGGTGGGCCGAGTTTTTACATGCCCATCCGACGCATGGATCATCTTACTTTTCAGACAATAGGGTGATCGGCCAAATTGCCCTAACCAACTAGGAAACAATAATGAAAATTTGTTAAGTCCCCGCAGGATTCGTACTCACAACGACCGGTTTCTAAAGCACACGCCCTTACCACTAGGCTACGGAGGCAGTTATTTAAATAAAGTAAGCTTCAATATTTCACTTACAATGACCTTGTATATATTGTAATTATTTAAAAGAAATTTGAAGTAAAAGTTTTTTATGTACGTTCGATTTGAAGATTAAACTTGCAAGCTTTGTTGACTTTGTTTGTTTTTTGCCTCATAGCAATTTTAACAATTTTTTACATTAAAATGGTCATTGTTGGCTATTCTTAAAACATAAACAATATAGGCGCTCTGGGACTTTATTACAGACCATTCAATGAAAAACCTCAACGTAAAAAAAAACTTTATGTTTTATATTTGCGGTTTCGCTAGCGATTGCAATTTAATCGCAGGAGGTTGTGATTTTCAGTGACGAAACTTTTTTATTTCTCAATCTCTATTAAACTACTTATCACAAAATTATTAAAAGCAGCTAATATCTATCATTTAAAAATAGTGAAGAAAATCGGAGCCTTAGGAACGAAGCAAAGAGGTAACATATATTAAAAAAAAAATCCTAATTGAATATCTCTTCTTTGGGTCAAGAAGAAAAAAATAGTGAAAATAAAGCCTGGTCAAATTTGTTGCATTTGATATAATCGTATTAAATAACCTAACAAAATGAACTTTACGCGTGCTTTATTAGGAATAAAGTGGGGCTACGATTCTTTTTAAAAGCGTCCAGTCTCTCAAGCTAACAGTTCGTTAACTGCTTGCTGAAGTTTATTTTTCTGACAGTTTCGAATTGCACGAACAATTTTAACGACATTGTGAGTTGAATTGAAAGTGCAGAGTCAGTTTTAGTTACAAACTTAGTGCTAAAGAAAAAACCTGGTCAAAGTTGAAACAATCTTCCTCATATTTTAATGATGTTATATAAGCTCTGATTTATGTAGACTAAAAGAATGTTATTTAATGAGCGACTCCCTTAAGAACTCGATTCAGGTGAATGACTATTTTAAGTATTCGTTTTGATTATTCTTTATTTTTAATAGGTAGATGCCATCATGTGATCCTCTCCTCTGTAGTCTAGTATTATAATAATTAGTTTAATAAATATTGGGGATACTAGAAAAACATTACTAGGACAAAAATTTCAACCTTGTGCGACTAAGTTACTTATGCTGGCTAATCCTTAAAAACTAAAAAATATTATCTGAGAATGTATACTTCTATAGTTTAAAAACCAACAATGTGTATTTTACTTCCATTTATAGATATATAATAAAAACAATTACAAATTTAGGGCTTAGTTAGAAAAATCTAGTGTTAGCTATTACGCAACTAAATAAATTTAAAAAATCTACTTCGGACTGTAAAATTGTATATCTTCAGTCAATATACAACAATATGTTTATAGTAAATGCTTACTCGCGGCTTAACGGGTGCAATGCTGATAGTGATAATATCTTCCGAAGCATTAATTTAAATTATATGATTTAAAGCACATATATACAATTGTGATTTATGTACAATTTTTTTAATACAAAGAGTAATTCAAGAGGAAGGCTTATTTGTATTATCCATGCCTAACCAGTTTTCGTAGCCTAGAGTAATGGGCTTGCGCTTGAGGACTAGGTCGTGGGGTGAAATCCAGCAGGGACTCTACAAATTTTAATGTGATTATCATAGTTGGTTACGGCATTGCAGGCTGATAACCCGATTGCCCATAAAGTAAGATGGTCCAAAAGCCGGGTAAAAAGTCAATCCTGTGCATTCTCTTCAGTTGTGTCAGTAATTTATCACATTAGAAACAAAGAAGAGTCAATAGCGTAAGCTAAGTTTTAATAGTTTTGCAATTTATTTCTTCATGCAAAAGTAATAAAAAAAGAAGTTTCAAAAGAAAATATTCTTTTTAAAAACTTCCAATGAATTAATTCAAATGTCAACTGAAAGAAACAGTCTCCTTTCAAAAAGTCATAAATTTTAATGAGGGTTCGTTGCAATATTTGCTCAATAATTTACCGTAATTTTCCCTCCGACATTGAATTTGTAAAACATACAACTCATCTAGAAAGTAAGCCATTTCGACAATTATAAAACATTTTAATACAGAAAAACATTTAAGAAATATGCCACGAAGCAGATTGATTGGAAAAATGTACACAAAAAATACTAGAGAAAAGCTTCCATTGAATGTGCAGTGAATTGAAAAAAAGTATTTTTTTTTAATTTTTGACAGAAAAAATGATAACCTTAATTATACAGGCATAAAATTGTATCGTAAACTGAAATTATCAATTGATATTATTCGGTGATGGTAAAGCGTTTTAATCTGCCGGGGTGTCGTATAAACCTTCAAGATAAAAATATTTGTGCCATGGTGACGGTGGGACAAGGGGTGCTAAGAAACCCCGGCTACAGATCGCTATCACCTAAAACTTGACCTGGCTATGTATAATGGACGAACGCTAAGACTCAGCGAACACCTGGCCGAGCTGGAGGTGGAACTAGGTATGATCCGATGGCATGTTTTAGGGTTGTGCGAAGTCCGAAGACAAGGAGAGAACACCGTAACCTTGTCATGGGGTCACCTTTTCTACTTCTGAGAGGGCGACCATCCCTCATAAGGCGGCGTGGGATTCCTCGTCAACAAATCACTTGCTAACAACATAATTGCAGTCTCGAGTGTGTCGACTAGGGTGCCGTACCTTTTACTTAGGCTCACTTACTAAATGGTTAAAGAGTAAGACGTTATTATTCTTAGTGGTATTTTTGGATATTTTTTATTTTATAACCAATTATTACTTATTTATTTACTAACACATCATGTAGATAAGCAGTACAATTGCGGACGTAATGCTAAGGGCATTTTCTACCAGTAAACTAGGGATGTTACGGAGCTTCGGTTCCGGTTCCGTTAAGTCGGAACTTCGGATTACTATTACACTTTCGGTTCCGACTCCGGCTCCGACATTTTTTTAATCGGAGGTTTGAATCGGAGTTTTTGATAAATTTGTCTTCGTAAAAAATATACTAAATGAGTTCAACAAAGAAAAACGTATTAGTATTGGTGATGATCCGTTATTATGGTGGAAAGTTAATGGTAATACCGAATTCAAGCCCCTGCAATCAATTGCTCGTCAATTTTTGTTGTGTCCACCTAGCTCGGTAGCGAGCAAACAACCTTTTAGTGGCGCTGGCTTAATCTACGACTCCTTTAGAAATAGATTAGAGGGAGACAAAGCTTTTTTTTGTAAAATATAATAAGCTATTTAATTTTTTTTAAAGCTTGTGTTCGTTAGTAAGTTAGTTAAGTTAAGTTAATTACTAATATATGCTACTTTTGGTTTAAATTCATTTTATTTAAACTTGTTGTTTATGTGGAAAAATTTCAATTTTGTTCATTATTTATGTTTTATGTTACAACAGAAACTGAACTGAAATAAAAAAAAATACTACATAATGTTTTATTTGTCCTTAAATAATAACTCTCTCTCATGTCACCCTGCTTCTGGCTCCGATTCCGACTCCGGTTCCGATTCCGATAAAGCAAATTTAAAAACTCCGATTCCGGTTTCGGTTCCGACAAAACTATTTCCGTTACATCCCTGCAGTAAACCATTGGATGGTTAAAAGAAATTTAATTAAGTGCAAATATCAAAGAAGAAAAAAATATTTATATTCAAAAATCTAATTTTGAAATATATTTACCGACAATATATTATAATTATACACGTGCGTATACAACGACATACATAATACATATTACAATACTATATACTGACGTTATGTCTAATATACACATTTATTCCTACGTACGTATAATTAATTACATATACCTGCTATATATTTAAATCATCATCTTCTCAAGGAAGGCCTCTCCTAATACACGCCTTCTCCATTAGGGGGTTTTTGGACCGTATCTCACTGCACTGGTCCAATGCGGGTTGGTGGGTGGACTGACTTTTTACATGCCCAGGCGACGCATGGATCATTTTACTTTTTAAGACCATTGGGTGAAAAATTTTGTACCCAAATTGTCCGTACTAACCAGAAAACATCAATAACACAAAGTTATTTCCAGGCAGGATTTGAACTCATAACCTTCGGTTCATAAAGCAATGGCCGATGCCGCTAGACCACAGAGGTTGTAATATAAAAATACAAGCACCAATAGATAAGTTCTGCTGTTGTTGTTGTAAATTAACTAAGAAAAAAATTCACTAATTTCAGGCTTGAACTCATTATCTGGTCAATATTATATATAAAAATCTTAATGACAAGTCAAGTATAACATTGTAATTTATGATAGAAAATACAACTATTTTCGACTTAATTATGACAAAAATAACTGTAATATTTGAAAAATTGCAGTAATTAAAAGTTAACGTCTATATTTATGTGTAATCCAAAATATATCGATGTTTTATTTTCACATAGCTCGGCACGCCGCAACAAATGGACCGACTTCCATTGGAAAGCGAAGGCGTTTAGGCAAACAAAATGAATCGACTAAAGATATAGATTTCACGATTTGATTTTCCTCTGTCTGATTTTTTGATTCTGGAAAATAAAAGCATTTGGTCAAATATCAAAGTATATTCAAAAAAAAACCGACTGACTTAGTAAAAATCCATTAGAACGCCACGTTGTATAGGTTTGATTGAGGCAGTTATAAAAATATTTTAATTAACATTTAGCCATTTATTAAAGATGTCTCCTATGTAAATTTGTAGGTATTTAACGTACTGCTAAATCATTTTTGTTTAAGAAAACTCATCAATATTAATCATATAATTATTACATTTTATTAGATTAAGTGTAAAAATCATACTTCAAAACTATACGCTCTAAATTTAAGCATCCTTCTTCTGGAAGTTAAACATTAAATAATATAGAAAACATAGTTAAAACGAAAACAATCTTCATCCAAGAATTACAGGTATTTCCATAATAATGTACAAATTCTTAGAATGTCATTATGAATTAAATACTACATTTTATTTAATTAAAATTTAAACATATATATTAATGATCTTAAAATAAATTATACCGCATGACCGCAGATCTGAATAAAGACGTGATAATTAGCAAAACTGCTTTCTTTTTTGCAAATGACATCTAATATGTCATCTATTTAATCACTAGAGCCTGTTGAAATAATATATTGCATTACGCTTATCTCAAGATCCTTATGCAAATGAAGGTTGAAGGGTATATAAACAGTATTATTGTATTACGTCGCCGTTACTCTGCAGATGTTATTTGTATGGAAATTATGGGCGACTTCCAAGATTCTGATTGTTAATTATACAGACAATTATTTATACATTTTGGTATAGAGTTTGGTGAATAAAATGACTTTAAACGGACTATGTAGCTTTCGTGTCATTAAAAGAATTAAATATGAAGCATTCCTTTTATTATTCACTTATTTTATGATTTTCGTTTATAGATAATCTATGGTTACTAATTTTTATGCTTACGCAATAATCATTTCTAGTGGTCCTGTACACGTTTTTAACTTTTAGTACTAATCTATACTATCTTTACTTTCGTACTAATGTTATTAATTAGAAAGTAACTCTGTCTGTTCGTCTTAACCGCAAAAACTCTGGACCGAATTTTAATGCAATTAGACTTTATATGCGGAATAGAATCCAAAAACGGACCTAGGTTACCTATTATTGAGAAAAAGAGGTTGAAATAAGGGGATGAAAAAAGCCATTGAGAAAGATAAAACCATGCCACTAAATGTCTATATATACACATATACAACTAATGAACCTTATTTATACAATCGAATACACTTCGTAATTCAAGAAGACGAAGTCGCGGGTATTAACTTGTTTTTATGCGTTGTTTAAGAGGCCTTTTAATCCTTTTTTTACTTTTTAGCCAAACTTTTTACGTTTATTTAGAGAGAAAATTAAATAAAAAGTTTACTACATCAGCAGCTATGCAACTGCTAATCGCTCTTATTCTATACGTCATTAAGTCATTTTCATAAATTTGCGTGACCTTTGACTATCAGGAAGTACTATAAAATACGTTACACACTATACAAAATTAATTGGCTATACACTATTTTTTATCACGGAATGCAATTATTTAGGTTCATTTAATGTAACTGCCTGCGCAGCTTCGTGGTAAGAGCTTGACAAACTGAATATCATGGGTTCGTATTATATGGGGACTTCGGAGTGCATCTGTACCTGCTCGTTCACAAGGGCACTAAAATATCTACTGCGCAGTTGATCTCGAATAACGATAATAATGATCAGCCGCCATAGTTGGAATCGACTTGGAGAACATTATTATTGTTATTACATTCATCATCATCAGCCTTTGATAGTCCACTACTGGACATAGGCCTCCCCTAATACACCCTATTCATTAAATTAAACGTTTATTCGTTCCGAAAAATACATTATGAAATGTGTCAAATGCAATGCTAGCTATTGTGACATCCACGCTGTAAGAGCACTTACGGGATGCTATTTATACGTCAACAGCATTCGACTATTTATACGCTATTCTTTTTTTGTTATGTTGGAAGAACATTATTTAATAACATGAAATTTTAAGAACGTACTATTATGATATTGATTTTATATACGATCTTGAACTTTATCAAATATTTTAAACATAAAGATGAACACGGGTTAGTGTAATGCCTTAGGCATTGTCTAACAGCCGACCTTAAGATGGTTCAGAAAAGTCGAAGTGAGTATAAATGGTCCAAGCTAAAAAGACGATAGAATAATGAACTTAAATACAATATTTTTTAACGATTATCTCATTCCCAGAAAGCGGGCGTATGTTACTTTGGTTAACCTTTTTATTTGCTTAAAATTATATATATCTTATATGATTTTAAATAATTGTAAAGTAATTAATCATCAATAATTTTGTCTAGCCGTATTATTTGTTATTAACTCTTATCTGTGACCACGTGGCAAAATCTTAGAAAAAAACTTTTATTACATTTGTTTAATGAAAGTCCCGTTAAAATTCGACCATCAATTTCAGAAATTAGCCAAAGTAAACTGATAGGCATACAGACGGTAAGGCAAATTATTGCTTATGTACATTATATTATAGGCATTACATTACCAAATAATTATTCAAAGCGGTTTTTTTACAAACAGACACTCCAATTTTTTTTATTTGTATAGATGGAACATACATTTTATCTGATTGGTATTAAACGACAATAGGAAACGTTCAATGCTTAATACATTCAATACTGTACGTTGTCATTGTTAGCCGTATCATTTAATATCTGTTGCTTTAAAAAAAATGCAGTGTAATGTGCAATGCAACATTAAGCTATCCATTGTTTGATGTTCCCTGGTTTAAATGGTCTTTGTGAATTTATTATATGAGTGAAGTATACATAATAGATCTATTTTAGACATTCAAGAGGATTCACTGAAAGGATTGGTTATAACTCAAAGAAGGCTTGTATCAAAATATTCTCCAAGCCACCTATGATGATAAGTCAGTTTTCGACGTCTGTCAAGTGTAATGTCCCTGTGCAAGATTCAGGAGTATACAAGCTCGAATGTGTATGTGGTTGCTCTTATAAAGGCCAAATAAAGTGATCCATTAGAATAAGGCCAAAAGAAAACATAGCTGATTGAGTATGGTTGGGTTGTACCACCTGCTTGGGATCTAATTATTTTCAAAATTAAAACCAAACGATGTGAATAAACGTCATTATACTGTCTGGTCATTAGACTTAAGTGGGATCACATAACCTTATACTTAAAATTGACGGTAGCCGAATTAGACATGACATTTCGACACCTAACATATTAAAACTCGAGATACCATAAGCTCGGTATTCGTAACGGGGACGAAAATATAAAATTCAGAAGTGACGGTGGCAGGGTAAAAACTTTAAAGACAAACAACACCTCAGTTTGCTCAAACAGATCTTGTAAAGTGTCTAAAACGTTGGGAAAATTGTAAACCAATTCGAAAGTGACAAAATTCGTAGAATCTTTTATTAAGTCATATGTAGTATTCGCGTAAATACAAGAAAATATTAGGACATTTAGGTTAGAACGCTTTCCACGGAATCATTTATCGTAGATCATAGAAATCATTTACAACGGAAAATAAGGAATAATACTCTCATGATAAGTTTATAAAATAATCGGTAAATAATTTGCTTGATTGACATACGATGATAACAAAGATGATAAAACATATTCTAGTATTTATTAAGTTGTTTGTTTTTTATGGATTTTTCGCCTTTATTGTATATATTTAGTTAATCACAGGCGAACTTAGATGGGATTTTTATTTCTTTTTCTGAAATAACGTTAGAATCTGCATCACCGATTGTCAAAACATAAATAGTTAAGTTAAGTATAATTCAAAAAAGAGCGATTCGAGCAGTCTATAACCTGGGTCCCAAAGAATCGCTGAGAAAAATGTTTACAGAAATTAATGTAATGACTGTTTTTCTCAATACATATTTGAAAATATTATGTATGTTCATAAAAATAAAAATGATTTTGTAAAACATTGTGAACACATAATATAAATACTAGGAATAAGCATATTATATTCTTCCAAAACTAGGCTCCTGAAGAACGATGAAATCTTCATGGGACAATGTATACTCTTCTGCAATAAAATACCAGAAAACGTTCAGCTTTTATCTGTAAATAAATTTAAAAGTTGTAAAGGAACGTTTGTGTTGTTAAAGGATATTATTGTTGTAATGACTACTTGATAGATAACACACCTGGTAATGAACTGTTCGCTCCAGGCTATTTCAAAGTAGTAAAATGTATGGTTTTATGTAAAAGTTTTGTAAATTTATTGAAGAAAAGGAAAGAAGAAAAGTCCGCTGAGTTTTTACGCCGGTTCTTCTCAGGTCAGAGCTTCCATTTCGAACCGGTGGTAGATTATTTGACAATCAATAAGAAAGTGTAATGCTTCCATATTGAATAAAGATATTTGACTTTGACTTTGACTTTAAGCACTGTGTTGCCCTTAAGGCAACACAATGCTTGGCACCAACTTGTGTTCCATTTTTAAAACATGAAATATAACTGTCATTTTGACTATAGTAAATGACAGTGTTCTGCACGTAATACTTTTGAAAGTATTATGTGCAGAAGTTTCAAACTTAATCTTGACTGATAATACCTTCATGTTTCAAGCCCCCAAAATTGTATGGGTTGCCTGAAAATACACAAATCTAATGCTCCATTGCGCATCCATCCATCACCTACTTATAAATTGGCTCAACATTCAGTTAAAATCGTCTCACCACTCAGAGGACAAACAAGCGCATTTACAAAGGATTCTTACCATTTTGTTAGCGAGGTAAAACATCTACATCTTGCTGACAATAAAACTATGGTTAGTTTTGATGTTCAATCTTTGTTTACATCTTTACAAATAGAAGATTTTATCAATATTGTAACAAGTAAGGAAATAACATCTCAATAGAATATGCATTTTTATTAAAACATTGCTTATCATCTGGGTATTTATTGTGGAAAGATGAGTTCTACATGCAGATGGATGGTGTAGTGATGGGTCGCCCAGTGTCATTGTTGCTGACATTTTTATGGAAGACTTTGAGGAGAAGGCCCTACTCACTGCTTCTATTCATCCAAAAATTTATAAGCGCTCGTACAATTGCGTTGATACAGTTACCATCTTACCATATGATAAAATAAATGTATTTTGAAACATCTTAACCCCATTAATTACAAAATACAGTTTACTATGGAGCTAGAAAATAATTATTCTTTAGCATTTCTTGATGTTTTAATTATTTGCAATCCTGATAACACCTCGAGCCATACTGTGTATAGAAAAACCAACCCATACAAATAAATATTTAAAAGGTAATTTACACCACCATCCATTCCAGTCAGCTACCGTGGGCAAATCTTTGTTTTCAGAGAGCACGAGGAATCTGTGATGATGCACATCTGGCGGCTGAGCTACACCATGTTAAGCAAGTGCTGCGAGACAACAAGCTTGCTGTGCCAAGGCAGCATCACAGTGACCGAGTGAAGGCAGCCACAGTGGAGCGAGTACCTACTGTTCTACCTTTTGTGAGAGGCGTAACTGACAAGATGCCTAAGCCCGCTTCAAAATGGCTACATTCAGAACTTATTTCAAGCCGCTGAAGAAGATTGGTCAATTCCTACCACCTATCAAGTGCAATATTCCTCTACAAGATCCAGGAGTGTACAAGCTAGATTGTGACTGCGGCCTATTGGACAAAGAAAGCGAGCAATAAGAACCCGCGTGAAGGAACATATAGGTGACATCAAACATAAAAGGCCTAACAAGGTGGCAGTGTATGACCATACTTTAAATCACCCAAACCAGATCCAGATCCATCAGATTTGATCGGCCGCAAATCCTCGCTAATGAACACCGATTCCTACCAAGGATCATCCGTGAAGCTATTGAGATAAGAAAACATCCAAATATCAATAGAGAAGATGGTTGGATTCTACCACCTGCTTGGGACCCCATAATTAATAAATTAAAATTTTAACCGAAGCATAATACCACTGCTGACTCTAATGAAAAAAACAGTTCATTTTGCATAGGCTCCGACCTAACTACAGACTAAAAATAATTAAATACAATTAAGATCCGGAAACCCCGCTTCAGTACTGGCAACAAGACGCATGACGTCTCAGTCTACCCCGCTGGAAAATGTTCGAAACGTCGGGAATTTAAAAATGTAAAATAAACGTGATAAAATCCGTAAAGTCATTTTATTTCACCACCATCACCGTCAGCCTTTGATAGTCCACTGCTGGACATAGGCCTCCCCTGATGCACCCCTATCCTTTAGGGGGTTATTGGACCGTATCCCACCACGCTGGTGCAATGCGGGTCGATGGGTGGACCGTCTTTTTACATGCCCATCCGACGCATGGATCATCTTACTTATCAGACAATTGGGTGTTCGACCCAGATTGTCCTAAGCAACTAGGAAACAACAATAAAAATTCGTTGAGTCCCCGCAGGATTCGAACCCACGACCTCCGGTTTCTAAAGCAAATGCCTATACCACTAGGATACGCAGGCAGTTTTCACATATGTGTAAGGATTTTGTTATTTTTTTTGTAATGCTCAATTTAGTAAGCAATACAAAACATAGTAATCATTTGAGGGAGTCAAGTTATTATATGTTTATTTCTCTATTAATCTTCTGTTTATACATCTTATCTAAAAGGCATTCGAAAAGCTTTCTATAAGAGCTTACATTTCCGTCCCGGGGCACGTCAGATTTAAAACTGATTGGCTAAATGTAATATTTAATATCACACAGGAAATTTGGCGCGGAGAACGCAAATTAAGCTGGCACAAAATAATTTAGAAATAGAAAAGGGACAGAGTTCAAAATATTAACTTCTTTCATCACGGCGAATTTTGGTATGGCAATTGGATATTCGGTCGGTAAGCGGAGGAAATTGCTATATCTAAATGCCACTAAGATGGGTATTTTAGGTATTCATTTCTCCATAAGTGTGTACATCAATCTTTGAAGCTTCTGTAAGACGGGCTTTTTTAAGCTTATGTAAGACATAAACTTAAAAAGCCCAATTTTTTATTGAACTGTGAAATTAAAATGATTTCAAATCAATTAACCTTTTATAGAGCAATAGCGATAGTCAAAAACTATCACTGAAAATACATTTTTTTAAATATCCTGGAGTCTTTATAAAGCACTGTTGAGAGAACCTCTAACGCATGGGTAGTGGCACAAATATGCGTAATTTAATTAAAACTCAGTCTTCACGAATTTTATTATAAAGTTAGTATTAAGTTAGGTGCAATTGTTTGTAGTGGAAAAATTACAGAAATCAATAAAAGTGTCGAGATTAAATTGAAAAAATTATTTATTTTAAAAGTTTTTTTTTTCTATGACATGCTACTTACAGAAACATCTATAAGCGGTTATCAAGATAAACATTGAAAATGTAATAATTTAAATGTAAAGTTTTTAAACTTGATTTAAATAATATTAAAATCGTCGAGTTTAAGGACGAGTGATTTATATTGTTGCATCTCTGATACGTAAAAACATTTTAAAACTTCGAAAAATCTTTTTATATATTTATGTAAGCAATGCAACGCTGGTTTAACTTGACATAAAATATCTTTAGATAACAATACGGCTACTTTAGCTAGTTTCGTTAAGTTTCAGGTTAAGTCCTTAATCTGGCGTTAGTGGGGACCGGTTTCTGGAACATTAATAAATCAATTACGATGGGATCTATCAATAACAGATCTATCCATGATTGATGCCCACTGCTCATTTGTTAGCCACCGCAAGTAGTGACTGATCACAGAAATATTAATCTTATTACTTGGTATTATTTTAGTACTACATACGTATTTATATATATGCAATGATAAATAAAAAAGGAACACTAATGTACTTTAAACCTTTTTATTTTATTTAACAAAGCAAAGCTAGGGGCAGTAGTTTTGAATTCTTTACTTATATTCAGGGGTTATAGGGTACCGCAGTGGTCTGGTCCAGACATTATTTTGACAGTTATTTTACAATTTGTCAAAGTAGTAAGGAATTGGACGGTGGTTAAACCGTTTTTTATTAGGTTACAGTAATAGGACGAATTTGTTGGAAAGTTCACCTGATGGAAAGTGCTATACCCTGCCCATAAGATAAGCTGCGTAAGACGCGACTTATCTGTTCTCCATTTTTAGACATCTGTCGTTGTTACTAGAAATATTATTTGTTAAATGTGGCTTGTTTAATTATAGTATGAGTTACTAGTGAAACAATCAAAAACATTAAAATTTCAAATATATACTAGTAGTGATTAGTTAATTGCTGATTCAATTATACAAAAAAAGTTTACATTTTATAGAATAATAATTTATCAACTGCAGTAAAGGTAATTATTAATTAAAAGCACAACAAAAAAAAATTATAATTAACTAAATATGCTTCTGTTTTATTTAGTAATTTAGTTCTTTGTTAAACTACTACTTAATGCAGCCAGAGTCTGACTTAATTTCCAACGTTTGTTTTTTGTTTGAGTTATTACGATTAAATAATGAGGTTTAAATTTGCTCTCCTGAAATTTTTACTAATGTTTTACATTAACGTGTCTAATGTGTGTGTATTTTTTAAACATAGATATAGGCGTTTGTGAACTTTATTATACACAATTTAAAGAAATACAATTAAGTACAGCTTAAGTCTATCTTTTACGGTTTCGGCAGCGTTTACAATTGAATCACACGACGTTGTGATTTTTGACGACGAAATTTTCTTAATTTTTTAATATCTTATTAAATAAAATTACTTTACTGATTTTATCGCGTTTATTTTACATTTTTAAATTCCGGACGTTTCGAACACTTTCCAGCGGCCGTGACCACGGCCGTAAGGCCACGTAGAGTCATTTTATTTTTTTAATATCTATTAAACTACTGATAACAAAATAATTCTATAAAAATTGGACCTAATGACAGCTAATACCTATCATTTAAAAAAGAAAAAACAAATTTGGAGCACTAGCCTGAACCTCGCTCACATATAAAAAAGCTCGGAATTGAGATCTCCATTTAGGAAGTTGGTCCTAAACGTTACTAGAAAGATAACTCCGAATATAATTTGTAAAAGAAATTAAGAAAAATAGCATATAACATTTTTAAAAGTTTCACCATTTGCCACTATTTCATTTTAGACTCTTTCAATATTGCAGTTGAACAGGGTAAGTTATTTATTATTAGTTATGTAAATTGAAAACATGAATAAATGTTAACACGTTTATTATGTATTTAAACTTATACAATGCTAAAATTCAATGTATATATTTTAGTGTCCGACCGAACTTTCGGTTTCGGTTTCAGCCGAGTTTCGCCAAAAATCAAGTTTCACCATTCTCGGTTTCAACTTTTGCCGAAACCGAAACTGATTTCAGATGTGTTTTCAATTTCAAAACAGTAACGAAAGTTCATTTTCAAAACATTATCATTGCTACAATCGAGCTCAGATCTGTCGATTTTAGTTCAGACAAACATTCCAAGTTTGACACAAGAAATTGACGATTCTTCTAGAAAGACGAGGAGAAAACAAATAGTAGTGAGAACAAAATATATACTCCTTGGTAACCAAAAAATAAATACAAATAATACTGGAAAGTGTAGCTCAGATATTCAGTGTTAATAAAAAAATCTTCTAGTCTCTTTACTTTTTTTCTGAATGTAGTCATTTGTTTGCTTGTGGCGAAATGTTCTCAAAAAGAGAAAACCCAATTGCGATCTTGTTATTAAAACCACTGTTATAAAAAGTTAACAACGCAAGAGGTTTACTGCGGCTCAAAGGCAACATGAGAAGAGACTGCTCTGTCATAATCAATTGCAAAATGGCTTAATTTCGAGTGAGGAGAACGCACACGGAAGACGAACATGGTTGCAGTCGTCATGGAAGCCAGTAATCAACAAGAAAACAATAAGAATATGCTGCTCATATTCGAAAAACTGTTTTTAGCACTAAAGAATTACCATCTGATACCTAATCCAAGAAACGAGATTTCATATAAGGTACTCAACGCATATTGACACAAATTTTGAATATGAGAAAAGTCTCCGCAAGATGGGCGCCGAGAATCAGAAACAAAATTGACTTGATTTGAAGATTTTGTTGGACAAGTTTTAAGAAGATTTTATAAACTTTAAATCTAGTTTTGTGGCAGTGGCGAAAACGAGTTTATCCTGAAGGATCTTCATGCCAGTGCGTTGTATATAGCCTGGCGGTATGGCCTCGATATTTTGGGACTCTGAAGTAATATTGTTATTTGATTACCTGGAGCATGGAACCATCATTACAGATTATGCAGCTTTAATACCGAGGTTGAGAAATGCCGTCAATGATAAAAAGAGGCAAACTTTAATCAGAGCGAGCTGTTTCATCTTGACAACGTACCGGCACATAGGTTGGCATTAGCGATGGCCACCGTTCAGTATGCTAGCATACAATTGGTTGAGTATCCCTCTTCACCAGATCAGGCGCCTAGCTATTTTTCATCTTCTCTCCAAATTGATACAATACTTAAGAGGAAACATATGTTAAAACTATATATAACAAGTAAACGATGCCGTGGTGACCTTTTGCAGGACCAAGACAATCCTTTTTAAAGGAATTGAAGCATCGGAAACTTGGAACGCTGGACTTGGTATGTAGGTGGACTCGGAGATTATGTAGAAAAATAAATAATTAAGCTGTCATAGTCATTATATTCTTTCTCATTTTTACTTTTTGATCCCCCCTCGGAACTACAAATACAAACCAAAGTATTAATTAGTAAGATTTCAAAGTACCAATATTTAGTCTTTAATGCAACAGTCACAATTATTAATTTATTTATTATTAACTCATACTGCTATAATAAATTTATTTGACAAAAAGTTAATATATTTTTAATATTTTATTACATAAAAATATTATTAACAACTGAAATAAACGATTACCACACGTTTGTACACACAATGTACTGTCTCCATTTCATGACTAAAATAAAGCAAAATAATAGGCATAAAAGCTCCACATTTTAGTATTTTAAGAATTTTTATACTAGATCACGAGAGTTTCTGGTTTCGGTTTCGGCTGAAATTGAAGCCACGCGAATCTTTCGGTTTCGCCGGAAAAACAGTTTTCGTCTAATATATTTTAATAAGTATCTTTTAACATTATTGGGTTTTTAAGAATTTTATCGCGTTTATTTTACATTTTAAATTCCCAACGTTTCGAACACTTTCTGAACCAGCGGCCGTGGTTGCCTGTACTGAAGTGGAGTTTCCAGATCATCATCATCATCATCATCATCATCCCTTGATAGTCCACGACTGGACATAGGTCTTCTCTAATACACCCTATCCATTAGGGGGTTTTGGACCGAATCCTACCTCACCCACGCATGGATCATCTTACTTTACAGGCTATCGAATGATCAGCCTGCATTGCCCTAACCAACTGAAAAAACAACAATAAATATTTGTTGAGTCCACAAGGCTACGGAGCAGGCCAGATCCAGATATTAATTGTTATAAAACATTTTTAGTCTGTACTTCGACCTATGCAAAATGAACATATTATCACTACAGCTGGCAGTGATATTTTGCATAGGTTTTAATTTGAATTTTAAGTATGGGGTCCCAAGCAGGTGGTAAAACCTAATTATCTTCTTTATTGAAATTTGGATGTTTTTTAATCTTAAAAGCTTCACGGATCATCCTTGGTAGAAATCGGTGTTCTTTGGCTCTAAATTCAAAATAAACGCGAAAACTTGTAAAACTGCTTTGTTCAATGTGTAATATTCACGTCAACTAAATAATTAATTATGTATTCTTCACGTTCATTCAAATACAAATGACTGCGAGCTTCAAAGCTGATGGCAGCAAATAGGCGTCGTTAAAGAAAAGTGCCAGATGTAGTAGTAATGGCTGTAATATCTCTCGCGGTTATTATGTTATTTTCCAAATTCTCTGAGAAGATCAAAATGTTTTACATTTTTATCTTCTCAGAGAATTAGATATTAGAGAAATATATATATATATGTATAAGCAATATATATTTTTTATTTAACAAAGCAAATCTATGGGCAGTAGTTTTGAATTCTTTACTTATTTTTAGGGGATATAGGATAATGCGAAGCACAATTGATAAGGTCGTTACAGCTCTAAAGGAAAGAAGTTTAACATGTATTCATTGTTTTAGTTCAACCCTTTACCTTTTACCCACGAAAGATATTAAAGCTAAATTATCGCTAAATTATATTATAAATTAACAATATACTGTATTCTAGTAGTATTTTTTATATTTACTTAGTAAATAGTATAAAAAAAGAGCTGAAAATATCAATTGTTTTTGAAAACCAATCAGTCATCTGCGTATTACCCTAAGCATCCTGTATACATTTAACTAATTTTAAAACGTATACAACTACGTTTACTTGTTATAAGAACGAAATGCATAATACGAAATACTTTACGTTTTTATTTTAGATTTTCTATAAATGTAAATAAGTAAAAGATTTACAATGCCAAGATATAAATAAAAATATAAATTTTATCTCATTTTATAGAATAGAAGCACTCAAGATTTAAACGTTCGGCATCGACCATTTGATCTTTTGACTGCGACGGGAGAATCATTTTAAAATTTTAATATGCAACCTCGTCAATTTACGAGTTTCCATCAATGGAGCATCCCTTCATGACAAGGGTAAAACTTTTCTGATGGACACGGAGCTAATGTTGGGATTATTTTGATTTTATGTGTCAAATTCAAATATCTTAATTCATTATAAAAGCTTATCTTTTATTAAGAATGCTTCCACCCCCAAATAGACCCTGACCTGAGAAGAACCAGGTTTATAACTACAAAGTTCCATAAAATATTTATTTTTTTATGCATTCTATTTGTATTATAAAATGTACTGCTGCTGCGTGCGTCCGTAGCCTAGTAGTATGGGCGTGTGTTTTAGAAACCGAAGGTCGTGGGTTCATTGTTTTTTACTAGTTGGTTAGGGTAATTTGGTCCAATTACTTCAATTGTCTAAAAAGTAAGATGATCCATGTGCATGTTAAAGGTCAACCCACCAACCCGCATTGGATCAGCGTGGTGGGATCTAGTCGAAAACCCCCTAATGGTGTATTATATATGTCCCATGTCCAGCAGTGGACTATCACAGGCTGATGATGATGATGAAAACGTAGTCGCTTTCGCTCTTTGTCCGTCCTTATAAATACATACATTTTAAAACAAAGTAACGGGTTTTTACGCTTTTATATAGATAGTATGATTCAAGAAAAAGCTATGAACATTAATGTCGCATAATATATGCATAGTATTATACAGAAACTCTGATAAATTTAAAGGTGAATGATATCGTAAATTAAAAAAAAAAATTGCGATTAAATTGCAAACGCTGGCTGAACCACAAAGAAAAGTAAAATAATGTATGACGATATTGTGTAACTTAAAAAGTCAACAAAACAGTCTGTTATCGTATATTTCTATCGCTGTACAATTGACCACAATGAACTTTTTTATCCTTTAAATTTTCGAGAAAAAATTGCATAATGACGAAGTTTTCTAAAGCAATATTTCATTAGTCGTTATCAATCGTGCGAAGCCAGAGCAAGTCGTTAGTATATAATATAAACTTTAAATAAAACTTAGCAATTTACCAAATTAACTCTTTCTTAAAGTTTAATGCAGAGATATGACAGTAAAGTTTTATTTCATTATATTAAATTAGCAAGTAAAGTTTAACCATAAAATATTGACTGACAAGAAATGAGTTCAATGCCAGATCTATATTAATTATTTTACGATAAACTGTTTTTATTTGATATAACAAACGCTGGCCGTAGACGTAGCAGGATATAAATAGAGTTGCTGTTTATGCAAAGGATTTAAATCGAGAAATTACGCTCGCAAAATAATCATTGCTTGCTTTTAAAATTGGTGATAACTTTTGATGAAATTTTATTTGTTTTACGGCACCTTTTTATGCGTCAAGGAACAGGAAATGAATATTTTATTAAAATTTTTGCACAAGGACGCGCACTGTATTATCTTATGTCAGCCATGATAAAGTACAATGAGCATAGAGTACCGAATTATTTCCTTTATTCACGCAATTATTATACAAATAAGAAAAAACAAAATTAATTAGTATAAAAAAGCATACGTTCCACGTACGACATATACGACATACAAACGTAGGAAATAAATTCATGTCTCTTCTTCTTTCAGGAATTTTGTCAAATTAATGGGACAAAATAATCAGTCTGGATTAATATTAAAAAATTATAAAAAAATGCAAAAACAAATTAGTCTTTATTTTTTCTGCTTATCACAAAATTTATAAACAAAATATAAGCAAATAACAGGTAATACTTATAATTAAAAAAAGAATTTTCAAAATCGGGGCACTAGGAGCGGAGCAACTAGGTAACATATATAAAAAATATATTTTGGGCAGTGGGGTAACTGCCTCCGTAGCCTAGTGGTATGGGCGTGTGCTTTAGAAACCGGAGGTCGTGGGTTCGAATCCTGCGAGGACTCAACAAATTTTCATTGTTGTTTCCTAGTTGATTAGGGCAATTTGGGCTGATTACCCAATTGTCTTAAAAGTAAGATGATCCATGCGTCGGATTGTCATGTAAAAAGTCGGTCCACCCACCAACCTGCATTGGACTAGCGTGGTGGTGTACGGTCCAAAAAGCCCCTAATGGATAGGGGTGTATTAGGGGAGGCCTATGTCCAGCAGTGGACTATCACAGGCTGATGATGATGGTGATGATGATAACAGTGGGGTCGAAAGCCATACAGTGTTCGAATCCCACACGTAAACTACTTTGTGTTATGGTTGGTTATAACAATTTTGGCGAAATTTTCTGAAATGTAAGATAATTCATGCTTTGGATCGGCATGTAAAATGTCGGTACCAGTTGTCATGACCATCTTTAGCAGTCATTTCAGGATTTCAGAGCCTTAAAATTTACAAAAAAACCTATTCATCCTTAGAATGCAGTTTACCCTTTGGGTTGTGGAGGTCAAATGCCAGTCGCTTTGTTGTAACTAAATGAAACTGTTATTTAGATATATCTGAATGGATAAGCCGTCCCTTTGTTACTTAATTTGTTAAAATGTGTCCTTTTAAAAGGCCAATGAAATTTAGTTTAATTTATAAAAAAGGAAATTCGTCGTTCAACGGTCTCTCCAAACGCAGCCTCCACTCCGGAAATTTATTGGCTCCTAAAAAGTTTCTAGGCATTAATTATTAACAACAAACGCTGTAGAAAAATTGCTTACAAATAAGCATTTCACAGTAATAATTACATATAATATTAGTTAATTCATCCCGAAGGCTGCGATTAGTAAAACCAAAAGAACTGACAGTCGATAAAAAATGAAAAAAATCGCTCGTAAAAGCGTCATTTAGAAATTTTATGACTTACGGAGCAATTTGTATTAAAAATAAAAACATTTTAGTTAAAGCGAACAGATTGTTCAAACAAAAACATCCAAATATTAAGAGTCAGGTGTTGGTTATCGACTACCATATATTATAAAGTTCATTTTTTAAATACATTTATTAAAATTTACAAGTGGTAATTGCGCGCATCATTGTTTTATTGTCTAAAACTTTTGCTCGAGGTGTAAATTTGTATATATGTACGAATTTGAAACACTGTGGTGCCTTTACATTTGGAACAGTTTTATCTCTGAACGTAAGGCTATACGGAAAACACTTACGCATTTAACATGTTGTGCAGCTATACGTCTTATTGCATAATTTGCGCTCCTAGATACAGCTCCTTACAGCCTTACTAATAGATTACAATGCTTTAACACGTTCTCCAGTATAGCTTTTGAAACAAAGGTACAATTTGTTGCTAAAATAAAGCAATAGAACCTTGAATAACTTGACAATTTTCAATCATTTATTTAAAACATAGTCTCAGAGGGAAAATTTGTTTTTGACCTTGAGTTGGGGTTGACCAATGCTCCGTCTTCACAAACGCGGCCTCCACTCCAGAACCTTTTTGGCCCATCGGCCAACGGTTCTTCTTACATATAACCAGCCCACTGCCACTTGAATGAACTAATCCTATGCACTATATCGGTAACCTTAGTTTTTAGACGGATAAATTTGTTACGAATTTTGACGTGAGAATGTGGTTCAGCTTCCCAAATGCTGCCCAGCCCAACTGAATTCTCCTATCGGCTTCCCTCTCGAAGCTGTGTCTTCCCAGCTGCGAAATGTGCCCAAGGAGCCCATCGACTGACCTCGGGAGAACGTATTCGTTGATCATGACTTTCGTCTTATCCAAGTTCATCCTGAGGCCAATGCGTCGGGAGGATTTATTTAAACTGTGCAAAATCTCCTGCAAGTACTCCAAGCAAGTACTCCAAGGTCTCGGCCAATATAACGATATCGTCGGCAAAACTGAGGTGTGAAAGGTACTTGCCGTTGATGTTTATGCCACATCCAGCTCAGTCTAGGGTCTTGAAGACATTCTCCAAAGCATTAGTGAACAGTTTCAGGGTAGTTACGCGCTGGTACGATTATTGTTTTTCTTAATATAAGTATTTGGCCTTGTACATATTGATGGCCAATGTATACAGCCAATATTTTTACTATATAATGCACTGGGTTACAACTACTGCATTGGTTTTTACAAATAACAATTTAATAACATTGACATATAAATTTTAGAAAAACGGGTAAATATTTTCAACCAGCGAGATGGTTGGTTCCCTTTTTATAAGGGACCGTCTAGGGCCGTCCCACTGCGATGCCTATTTGTGCCGCTAAGCAGTAGTGATTAAACTATACCCTGTATACATGCATGGTCCGGTTTATAGGGTACCGTGGCCAGCGTAGTTCCTAGGTAAACAAGACGTAACATTCTATGTCTCATGGTAGGCGTGTTTGTAATATCTCTAGTATTGCCGATATCTATTGAAAGCGAAATTCAGAACTAAAAGTTTCAATAAAGGATATCTTAATAATTATGGAATTATTTCATTAATGCCTTTTACGTAGCTCTTAGAGTAACAAATTCTTAGAAACAAGGAATAAAATTAAAAATATTTCATTTGAAATATTCTGTTCTAAAAACATTTTATAATTTAAATTTATAGCTTAATATTGTGTTTGGAACATTTACAACACTATTTATTAGTAACCTACCAACTCAATTTAGTTAGAGTCTTATTGACAAAGTAGACGATCACGCAATGAATATTTGATAACGTAAGCCTCAATTTTGCACTTACAAAGTCTATATTGTAATTATTTAAAAATAATTTTGAAGTAAAATTTCTTTATTCATGTTTGATTTGAAGAGTCAGATGGCAAGCTTTATTGTATATAAAACTAATTTTGTCTAAGTCACTCTATGATCTTAAACATAGAGTGATTTAGACAAAATTAGTTTTATCGGCGTGAGCGGCAGCGAGCGGCGCAGAAGATATCATAGTGTAAAAAGTGCATGCGCGCACAAAGGTGCACTTTCTATTCCTTAACTCCCAATACAAGTTCGATGAGGTGACAATTATCACAGCCGGAGAGAGATCGGGCGCAGGACCAACGTTTTACATGTCCATCCAATGCATGGATCAACTTACTTTAAAAGCGATCGAGTGATCAGCCCGCTTTGCCCTAACTAGGAACCAACAATGAAAAGTAGCTGTTGTGTCCTTGTAGAAATAACTCGTCGGCAGTTTTAAAAGATCAGCGACAAGTATTTAAACTCATAGCTTTATAATGTATTTATTAATAAATAAAAGAGAGAGAAATACTTTACAATTCATGTACTTTCAAATAGTCCTCTCGTATATTTCCGTAACCAAAATACACCGAAGACACAACTTTGGATTTGTTTGACAAGGGTCAAACTTTGGCGACGTGTATGCGCCAGATGTGTTTCGTCCTTCAGAATGTTTAGCTATATCATTTGAGTCATATTTAGATTTTCAGTAAATATATAAAATCAATTCAAAGATGACAAATATGGCTTAAATTTCTACTGCAAAATTTAAACTTACATAGTTATTACCCATGAAATTAATAAAAATTAACGCAATAACATATCTTGCATCACAATGATTTTCAGTTTGTGTAAATGTGTTGTTTAATCAAACTGTGAATAATTTTGATCTGTGAATATATATTCCTAACAAAAACATCTTGTAAGAGCACATTAAAAAAAATTTAATCACGGTAACGGTCACCGTTCGCTGCCTCCTTAGCCTAATGGTAAGGGCGTGTGGTTTAGAAACAGGAGATTGTAGGTTCCAATCCTGCGGGGACTCAACAAATTTTTATTGTTTTTTCCGAGTTGGTTAAGACAATTTGGGCCGATTAACCAATTGTCTGAAAAGTAAGACGATCCATAGCTCGGATCATCAGCTCCGGCATGTAAAAAGTGGGTTCACCCACTTTTTACATGCCCATCCGAGGGTGGGTAGTGGGATACAGTCCAATAACCCCTTAATGGAGAAGGCGTGCATTAGATAAGGCCTATGTTCAACAGTGCACTAACACAGGCTGATGATCATGATAATGAATGGTCATCGTTACTTTTTACCGCAATACATAACCTTTGACAGTAGCACATTACAGTGAAAAAAATAGGTAACCCTTAAATATTAAAACAACATTCCTATATAATTAATTAAATATTTACTACTTTTAAAAAAGTATTTCTCGCCCCATTTGGCTTTTAATCCGCTTTATATTTTATACGTTTTTCAGCTTATCAGAACAATTGAATAAGAAAATGTAATGCTTCCATATAGAATATTAATTTTTTGACTTTGATTTTAACGTTAATTGACGTACCAAATTTCAGTTACGATTCTTTGAAAACGAGCTTACTAAATGTGTTTGTAGTTATTGTGTTAGAGCTTCATTAATATTGGCAAACGTTAATATAAACTGTGTTTATCTCCGAAACTACTGAATGAACTTATAAAAGAATTCGATGACATGACATTTACTACGTTGTAAATAAAACAGCTCCAGTTTTCAAACACAACGAGGTAACATTCAGATAAAAAAAAACATTTTACAGCAATCCTAAATATTTACAAACGGGAAACCAACATTGCTTACAAGTGTTGTCCTTGGTCTTGGTCATGCATAGAACATGTTTGCACATATAGCGTCGACTCATAAACATTGCGACTCAGGCTATTTGAAACGTCTAAATATTTAACAAACGTAGAATGGCACCGTGAGCGCACATAACCAATTAAAATTTCAACAAAACTTTATCAGCACCGTCATAGAAGTTAGTTGTCGTTCATATTCTTTGTCAGACAATTTTTGAAAATAGTATCTATGGAAGGAACGTAATTGAAGGATCCACTTGAAATGTATTTAATTTTAAATACCATAATTGATATTTTTAATTACGGTACGACTATTACAAAAGTTTTAATCTAATTTTAGTACAAGCCAATGAAAGACAATACCTAGCTATTTTTAAGTTTTTTGTAACTTTTTAAAGTGACGAAAACATTATATGGACATTAACTAAAACAAAACCTATCGTACACTATAAATAAGTAAACTTTACCGCAATGAAACATAATTGTCATTTACCAAAAAAAATGCTTACCTAATTTGCCTGTTTTAAGCCAGAAATAGGTACTATGATTGTCTTTAACTGCCTCCGTAACCTAATGGTAAGGGCATGTGCTTTAGAAACCTGAAGTCGTGGGCTCGAATCTTGCGGGGACTCGACAAATTTTCATTGTTGTTTAATAGTTTGTTAGGGCAATTTAGGCTGAACAGCCAATTGTCTAAAAGTAAGATGATCCATGCGCCGGATAGGCATGTAAAAAGTCGGTCCACCCACCAACCCACATTGGACTAGCATAGTGGGATACAGCCCATAAACCCCACTAATGGAGAAGGCTGTTGTCCAGCAGTGGACTTTCACAGGCTGCACTTACACTTGAAGGGGGTTATTCGAAATATATTATTAAAATGTCACATGTACATAAGAAAATGTCTGTAGCCTGCATGCTTTTCCGATGTTTTCCATTTAAACCTTTGGGCTTATAAGTATATTAATGTAATCATGATTTTTACATATTACTTATACCACCCGTTTGAATCCATTGTGCAAAGCTAGAATAAAATAAAAAAGGTTGCAGTATGAAGCAGAATGTTCAGTACGAAATTATAATGGACTGTCCTATATTTACAATGAATCACACAAACACTTACAGTACGACAGCAATCAAGACAACGCTAGTCCTGTGCTCGTAGGGCATACGATGTATTAAAAAAAATTCTTACTATACCCTTTTTGTTAGCTGCGTCTTTTTAAATTAATTAACTCACATAGCAGCATGAAGATGAACAATTAAACATGCTCAAACTGAGACGTTTTTTATTAATTTGATGAGTAATTTAATAAAAGGGTTTAATACCTTTGTAATGAAATATTATGTTATACTCGTCCACGCTGATATTACAAAGTGGAAGCATTTGATTGTTTGTGATCCTTTTTTTTTAATCAACAAGTTACTGTATTTATTTAACCTCGTAACCTTGTTTATTTTATGATGATAGATATATAGCAGAAAGTGTGGTCAATTGTTGAACAATACTGGGAGCTGATGAAGTCTACTCTCCGACTTAACTTTCGGCTAACCGTGTGGTTTGAAAAATTCCAACTGTAATTCCAAAAGCGATTCAATGCCCTCAACACATTGAAAACCGCAATGGCAGTTGACTAGGCACTCGATGCCGTAGTAGACTGGATACGTGCCGCAGGTAAACAGTTTTGCAGGAATAAGACAGAAAATCCAAACTCTTCGATGAGACATTTGGTCTTCTGGAGGAACGTCGAAACCAGGACGACGCTGCTTTGACATATGTGAAATTTCTGTCGAAGTGGTGCGGATCCGCAAATTGATACGCTGAGACCTTCACTGCTCAAATACGCAACAAATGACTGACGCGATTGAGCAGAATAGAGGGTCGTAGATTTTTGTGAAGAAGCTCGAAAGAAGCCATCTGTCGAAGCTGACGAACAGTTCTGACTCAATTTTTTCTTCTAAGTCTGAAATCTTATCTAAGATCGAGGATTTATATGCAAATTGTACGCGTCACAGGCTCCTTAACCTTATTACCAGGTTATCGATCCACGTCCCAGTCTGACTCGGCATCTCTCTCGTAAGCTTTGATGAGGTTAGTGGTTCTCAGAGTAAGGAGGGAAGGATGAGTAACTACCGAACTGTGAAGGTAGGGGCGACCTGTTTAATGAGTTACGGAAGATTTGACTCTTGTCCTTCAACAGGGTATTTCCAGGAAGGCGGGCTTGAAAGTGAGGTCGTTCTGTTTTTAAAAGGGACAAATCCATAGTTTTGTTAGGGAGATCGGTCGGTAACGTTCCACCGACCGATTCCTAGCAAACACGTAAAGCTGTTTTCGAGTGTCATGACGACGACCAATGAACAGGCTTCACCAATAAGCTTGTTAGATTCGAGCCACCAGAGCAGGCTGGGTTTCGCAGAGGATTTAGAGCTACACTAGGTTCTACACCATAAGGAAAGTTGGACAAAAGACCAATGAGTACAATCAGGTTCTGTGCCTTGCCTTTGTGGAGTATGAGAAAGCTTTTGACTCTGTAGAAATCTGGGCTATTCTGAAAGCTCTTCAACGATCTCAGGTCGATGATCGATACGTTTAGGTGTTTAACGATCTATATAGCGCTGCGTTTATGTCCGTTCTGATTCCGGGGCATCAAACGAGACCAATCTCATTGCATCGCGATGTGAGACAGGGTTATGTTATGTCCCCGAAACGTCTTTAAGATCCTATACTGCATGGACGTGGCATAAAATTAACGCAGAGTACCTTTCACACTCCATTTCGTGACGAATTCGTCATATTGGCGTCCTAGGAGTGCTTGCACAGCTTAAATGAATCGTCCCGAATATCGCACCCTTTTTAGGAGGGAAATTCAAAAGAAACCTTTTATAAGGGTTATTGGAGGTTTTACTCACTAAAACCCTCAACGCCTCATCATTAGAGTTAGAGAGGCACTGGATTCCTACGGAACGCACTGGTACTTCTATACGTGCTTGCTTGTCCTTTCTCAATTGCCCTCATTTACCATCACTGTTTATCACGATTGCAAATCCTACTTTAGTCAGAACCATCTTAGTTTTCATAACTATATCTTTTAGTCGCCTTTACGACAGGCAGATTATTCCTAGTCCCATTCTAATGCCCGAAACTAAAGAGCTATTCGATCCGCCCTGTTTTGGCCAGAGCGATGGATTCTTTCACGAGCTGGACCGCCTGTTCCATTCCTTTCAACCGTCCTTTGGAACATAACTGCTTTCCAAAATGAAACCAGGTCATCCATGATCCCTTTCTGCTATATACCATTATAACACCTTTTAGAGAGAGAGATCAAAGCCAATCTTGGTCATCAAGCCGTTTCTGTCTGCATTCGCAGGGCACTCAGCGAGGAGTATGATACGCTGAATCCAAGATGTTGTCGCAATGGTGAATTGAGGTGTCTGTTCGCGCCCAATTCTAAAAAATATTGACTAAAGCATCCATGCCTAGTAAGTAACGCGTGATGAAAAAGCCACCAAGCGTTAAGCAATTCCTTCAAAGTTTGGCAAGAGTGCCAACAATTTGTTGATTGAGGCCGAGGCTTTGCACTGTTCCCGCCACGTTTCTATGGCCAGTCCATGCTTTGCTTTTGACCCTCGTATCCAAGGCCACATCGCCCGTTGATTACGAAGACGCATTATAGATTTTTGCATCCATTTGCGCCAAGACGTCCAAAGGTTGAACGAGCTATGACAGTCGCCGCCTCAGGATATTGTTACGATATCTCGAGCAACCTTAGCAACTCTTGAGAGTACAAATTTTTGTGCGGTATCGTCTGACGCTTTCTTAGGTGGTGACACCATACTGAGATCCGAAGGCCACGATCGTAAACAGCAGCATAGAGACGGCGTATTCTTCTTTAGGGCCTCCCAATTAATAATCGGTGCATGGCACCCTACTTTCGACACTGGGAGCCAGATTGTCAAAAGTTTAGCAAAACTCCATCGAATCTAATGTTAGACCAAGATATTTAATTCAGATCCCACTTGTACCTGCAATCTCCAACGGATATCAGACAGCTAGGTGGTTCCTTCCCAGCTGATTATGAAACCAGAGGCCTCGGCTTATGTGGGCACCAAAGACCTAGGCCTCGGAATCTTTTTCACAAGACCAATCCCAAAGTTAGAAGATGACATGCTTTCAAACTATCTTCGTTGGTTAAATAAGATGTCACCGTAGAAAACACTTTCACTTTACTGGGAAATGTGTTTCAGGGTAAGACCAACACAGATCCCTGTGGAACACCGCAATACATCTGTCTTTGTGAATTACTTTTCCAACACAATTTGAATACCACAGGAATGGCCCTTAAAGACTATATCGACCCAGGATGAATTGACAAGACGTAAGTCATGTTCAACAAACACGTTCTCCTGAGTCCGGTTAATGTCATGAGGATTTTGAAGTCATCCATGAAATTGGGACATTTGCAGTTGGAAAGACATCTTCGAGAGGGAAGCCGAGGGGATTCAGTTGGGCTGAGCAGCATTATGAAAGCTACACCACATTCATACATCGCCGATGGAGCAGAAATTAAATAATGCGTACTACTTTTAACCAATGCGTACTCCGTAAGTTCTGGGGCAGAAATGTTTTAACTATTGGATGTCCAAAAGTTTGCGTAGCTCAAGGTTTGGAACGCGCTATGCTCGGAGTCTCTCAGTCGGATAACATTCGTAATGATTTCTAAAACTCGTCAGTTATTTTTATGTAGATTCTGATGCGGGTGAAATAAATAGATCCATTTGGAAACAATTTTTAATTAAACATTATATTATATCAAATATTATAAAGATAAAATACTGTCTTAATATCTTAATGAACATTAAAGTGTAATACTTTCCTTATTTATAGTTAATAAAGCTTCTACCGGACGCCTCTGGCTTAACCCGACAAAAGATACTTAGCGAGACCAATTTTTGTACTTCCGCGACAAAATTAAAATAATTGACAAACAATTTTTTGCCCTCTATTGTTATTCAAGTGAAAGTCAAAGAAACAATCTTTATTTCACGAAGTAGCATTACACGCTCTTATTAACTGCCAATAAATCTACCACCGGTTCGATAATAGAACCCTATGATCTGAGGAAAACCGGTAAGAAACTCAGCAGGACTATCATTTTTTTATATTTTTGTTACAAAATATGAAAACATCACAGGATTTATTTATCAGTTTAAAACAGCCTGGGGTGAAAAATTAATTTCAGGGTGTGAAAAATAATTCATGTAAAAAAAATCCTATATAACTTTAAGCATTCTTTTAAACTTCGTATCTACATTTACTAAATAATAATTAAATTTAGATTTATACTAATTTTACGAAAAGAATTTTTTTTTAATTTCAAAACAATTTACTGACTACAAATATTTGACACGAGCTCAGGTGCGGCTGCGCCCGGATATGACATTTTTATGTTCACCGGATATTGTGCCCGGAAGTAGGTGTATTCGATGAAATATTTATATAAATGTAGAATAGTCGGAACGAGATTGAAATAGGCTTTGCTAGAATTTATATGCACAAAAATTTATATAACTCGTTACATATGTTGTGGTTGTTGCTTTAGACTTAGTTAATCGCCGCCACCAAAATAGGAGTTGGTAAATATTAGTTAACATAGTATTAAACATAGTTGCTTTCGCTATCCGTCCTTCACTATGTATGCTTAATTGTTTAAATGAACTCAAGGGATTTTGAAGGGGGAATTTTTTAATAAATAGTGTTTCTAAGGGAAGACCTTTAACTTACTACATGCATAATATTGTGGAGAAACTCTAATAAATTTAGAGGATTCTGACGATGTCGTAAAAAAATATATTTTTGCGCTTTCATTGCAAGCGATGTCGAAGATTGTAAAAAAATAATCCGAACCATGATTGTAGTATTTACTCGTAGAAAAAATAATAAGTCTTGAGAGAAAGACTAAATATAAGTTAAACATATATGTGTGTATATAATGTATCTTTGTAATCTAGCGTATAGAGGGTTGACAAGTGCACGACAAACAGATCAAGTGTTCTTTCATTTCCTCAATGACTCTTGACTCGACAGCAACGAGGCCTTGTTCGAGTTGTTGTTCTTTGTACACGGAGAAAAAGTTGAGGCGTACCTTACTATCACTTGAAATAATTTGCAATTTAATACAGCCGTGTCTGTGATGTGTCCGCTTCCGCGGCCTGGTGATATTAACCCTTGCTGGATATGTACTCGTATTCATGATGAAAAAATTGGTTTACCGTACGTATCAGAATTTTATACGCCTGCATTTGCTCTTATTTTAAAAATTTTGCGCAAGGGAATGACTTTATAATATATTTATATCTAATTTCTTAGTTCATTATAGGCCGATAAGTCAAATAATTTCACAGCCAAATTTAAAATAATTTAAAATAGAAGCATAGTACTTTATTACTGATTACCAAATAAACTACCATTGGTTTAGAGCCATGAAGCCTCTAAACTCGAGGTACGAGCGTAAGAAATTTAACATGGCTTATTTTTTTGTATTTTTATAAAATTTAAACAGAGAACTTATACATTATCAAAATTAAAATAAACCCTGAAGCAAACAGTTTATTACTTTTGCTCACAAACATTCTTCTACTTGTATTTTTTTATTCTATGTGTTTTGGAGGTCAAGTGCCAGTGTCTTTGTGTGATAACTATTATTTAGATAAATCTGGTTATCTTAGAAGCCAACTTTAAGATGTGACTATTGTGCGCAATATAAGAATTTAAGAAGGTACTCTCTGCAGAAAACTACCCCGAGATTTAATAAATAAAAATAAATTAAAAATAAATTTTAATATCGTTTACGGTATTCATTCAATCAAAATGTCATGTACAACACATTCATCATCAGCCTGTGTTAGTCCACTGCTGGACATAGCCCTTCCCTAACGAACGCCTACTCCATTTGATAGTTTTTGGACCGTATCCCACCACGCTGGTCCAATGCGACAAATTATTTAATCAAGATAATTTTGAGACAATTGGGTGGTCTATCTGAACAAGGAAACAACAACCTCCGGTTTCTAAAGCACACGCCTTTTCCAGTGGTCTACGAAGGCAATTAAATGTCATATATCACACATTTTGGGTAGATAAAATGAAGATTTGTTTCTTTTTATAATATTTCTTTACTCAGAAATACTTTTATGAAAACTTACACTATACCTTAAATGAGCTTTAAATATGCCTAATTGCAAATTTAAACAATTTTTTAAATTAAAATGGCTGTTGTGGGTAAAAGATATATGCTCTTGCTGACTTTATTGTAGGCCAATTGAAGTAATGCAATTATGTAGAAAAAAAATGTATGTCCATCTTTTAAGGTTGAGCCAGCGTTTGCAATTTAATCGCTTGAGGTTGTGTTTTTTGTCGCAGCAATTTTATTTATTTTTTAAATATCTATTAAACTACACTCACTCATCACAAATTATTTTTTTAAAAATTGGACCAAACCACAAGTAAAACTTATAATTTAAGAAATGAATCACTAGTTATGACATCTAGAAGTAGAGCAACGAGGTAATAAATAAAAAAATCAAATGCTCCGAAGTGAGTACCTCTTTCTTTTAGGAAACAGGTCAATAGGAAACATAATTAAGTTTTATTGACATATTAGAAATAATAAATTGAAGTTAGTACTCTAGCTCAAATAAAGGGATATCGATAAAATTTCACTAAATCCGATTCACTTAGGACTGAATTAGTAAAACACACTATGCTTTAATAGGGAACACAAAATAAAAATAAATAATCAGACTATATTCAGATTTTCGCAAAATGAGAAAAACGCAATAACCGCTAGTTAGATTATTTCTGCGAGCATTCAATTAATAAGCTTTACGGAATGAAAACTATTAATTATTATACAAGTTATTTAATAATTTTCGTTAAAAATCTCGGCAATATTTTAGTGCTTAAAATAAGAAGCTACAAAATTTAAATAACTTTAAGGCATTATCTTCCAAAATTGCAGTACGGTAACATAAATATCTATTTTAAAGGATTCTGAATACCGTCCTGTAAATCAAAACGGAATTCCAAAATTGTTTGTGTTTTTAAAATAAATGCCATACGGTGAACAAAGTTTTAATTGTACCATATGAATTAATAGTAACTTGCAATACACCAAGTAAAATCAACATATTTAAATCAAATGTAAATCCTACGCACACAAATTTATAATATAACTTTTAATTTGTTTATACAAATTTACATGATTAAAATAAGAAACTGATTATTATTTTGACAAAGATTATAATGTTCCTTGCACAATAATAGGAAAGATATAGTCATGTTTAATTACTCATATTTATGATTGATTGTAATTAGCTGTTTTATTTGTAAAAATTTATGTTTTAAACAAATATTTGTAAACTACATTATTAAGCGTAAATTGTAATACTGACCCTTGTCCCCTACTAATCAAATATGAAACAATATAGTATATAGCAATAGTGAAAAGTAAACTGCCGCCGTGGCCTAACGATAAGGGCGTATGTTTTAGAAACCGGAGGTTGTGGTTCTGAATATGGGGTAAAGTAATCTGCCCTTTGCGATTTACTTTGTAATATATTTTGAATAATTCACAATTCATCAAAATAAATTTAGGCTATAAGTTATTTTAATACATAAGCTTTGTTATAGTAAGCTTTGTTATAGTAAAATAATTCTATAGAACACTTTTTGGGTAAAAAAGAAAACACATTATTTCTTACAAACTTCTACATTTATAAGTTAGTCGAATATAAATATCATATTTTTTTTCAAAGTTAAACAATAGATATTAGTATTACACTGCAGTATAAACCAAATCAAAACCTTTTCGATGTAGTTTTTTGAAACCAAATTTTTGTAAAAATCTTTAACCCTGTTAAGGAGCTACATAAATATAAATTTTGTATAAACTAATTAGTCAGCAAGGAGAGGAAAGCTTGAATGTAAACTCATTGAATGTAACTCTAACTTCTCACTTGACACTGAAAAGCTTAGTAGGAAAAAATGTTAAATTAATAGTTTCCAAGATACATTTTTTTTCTATAAGTTTATACAACAACCCAGCAGATTACAACGCTTTACTATAACCTTTGATATCAATGGATAATTTCTGTTTACGATACAATTTTCATGCTTCAGTATAATTTTGGTTAGCATTTTTCTGTTTTAAATTGGAAAAGAATATTGCACCAGAAATCAATTTTATCTAATATCTTACAAGTCTATGAATGCAAGCTGCAAAAAATATTTTTTCCAAACTTTATTCATTCCCTGCACATTTAATAGAAGCTTTTATTCGTATTTTTTTGTGCACATTTTTCCAATCAATATGCTTCATGGTATATTTCTCGAAGTTTTTTCTGTAAAATTAAATATTTTTTCATAACTATCAAAATGCCTTACTTCCTCAATGATAGCCATGTTTTTCACAATTAATGTCGGAGGAAAATTATTAAGCGTTTGTTGTTATGGTAGACTGCAGTAAGTCTACCCCGTGACCACGGCCGCTGGAAAGTGTTCGAAACGTCGGAATTTAAAATGAAAAAACGCGATAAAATCCGAAAGTCATTTTATTTAATAATGTATATATTCGCAAACAATAGAAATAATTAGAGTTTGCTTATTTGAACGTTCATTAAATAGATATTGCAAAAGAACCCCATTAGCATTAAATGAATTGATTGGAAGTCGTTAAAAGTATGAACTTCTTTTTTTATGTTGTTTTCTAATGGGATGGATAACTGACGCAACCGAAGAGAGAAAAGGCGCAGGACCGACTTTTACCCATCCTTTGAATGCATTATTTTACTTTACAGGC
This sequence comes from Lamproptera curius, assembly GCA_029286875.1. Lineage (NCBI taxonomy): Eukaryota > Metazoa > Arthropoda > Insecta > Lepidoptera > Papilionidae > Lamproptera > Lamproptera curius. The sequence goes on from JAGSMT010000052.1 coordinate 306,749, forward strand.
AATCGGGTGATCAGCTGTATTAGCACAATCAACTTTGATATACCTCAGAAGTGACTTTATAAGGTATTCTTGGCCTCATCTTCAAAAACTACTCAGCTCTGCTGAGTATTTATTTTGAGGTCGAGCTTCCAACGTGCCAGGATAATCATGGCGTAGTCTATTGTCCCCTAAATGCTGACTTTTCACCGACTTCTGATTCGGTTCTAGAGTCTTAGGTTTTAAATACGCTCATTATGTATCCAGGATTTAATACCAACCTCCTTGCAGTTAACTCCCTCGTACCCGTAAATTTTTACATAAGTTGAGTCAACTTGTCTTCACATCTTACCTCCAACCTAGCACTCAATGTTCCAGTGAAGACACTGGCTTGACCAATCCTGCTGCTAATCCTTCAATTCCTCTTGTGGACAACTTTCCGCGCCCGATTTTTCTCATTATGACCTAATATTCCTGTCTTATTTCCTTAAACCTCCTAAGCCAATACCCAAGGTTCTGCATGTGCGTTGTTTTTCAAAATTAGAAGTAGACTCTTTAAAAAAGGATGCTGCTGGTATCGACTAGAATCTCCTACTAGATGCAATGAATATAGATAATAAGGTCAGCATCTTTAACGACAAATTTATTAAATTACATAATGTTCACGCACCCATTAAAAAAATAAAAATCAGCGGCCCCATGGGTTCCAGAACTTGTAAGAATAGCCATGAGACGTAGAGACCGCGCTTTTCGTAAATTCAAAAAACATCGGTGTGCAGAAAATTGGTCTGCTGACAAACTCTCCAGAAATCGAGAAAATTATATAAAACGTAATGTTAAACGCCGAACTGAATGTATTCATGAAAATATTTCTTCGTCTACTCCTGTCGATATCAGAAGTTCTTAGGGCCTCTTGACATCGGTAAGTCACGCTTGTCAAACCTTGCACCCTCAATTGATTTAGATGCATTAAATGTACATTTTACTACTTCCTCTACTATCGATTACCCAACAATGTGTGATTTCAGAACGGAAGAACGGTTTCTTATTTAAATGGTTTGAAGCGTCCCAATATCGATATTTTTAGGTTTTCTTCAGTTTCTTTGGAAGCCGTCAAACAAATATCCTTTCCATAAAATCTAATGCAGCTGGTCATAATAAAATTAGCCGAGGCACGATAAGTGTCAACACTGCAAAACGTCAAGCAGGTATACTCGGAAGTTTGTGGATTATGAAAACTTTAAATTCACTTGTCCTACCTCCTATCGTTTTTCATTATTCGTGTATACCAATATCTCATAGTGTAAAAAATCTGGGTCTTTTAATTTACAGTACCTTAAATTGGAGAGAACAATTAAGCTGCGTAAGCCGTAAAGTAACCCAGACTATGCGTTTGCTTTATAGGCTAAAAATATTCTTTCCCACTAAAGCTAAGATAATGCTCGTGCAGGCCTTAATCTTTCCTGTAAGCGACTATGGTGATGTAGGCTACTTTGACCTGAATGCAGCTCTCCTCAATAAACTCAATCGACTTCTGAATAACTGTATTCGATTCGTTTTCAATCTTCGCAAACATGACCACGTTTCCCCACATCGTTCACAATTACAATGATGGCCTATCCGACAAAGGCGTTCATTAAAAGCGCTTACAACGCTCTATTCACTCGTAAATTCATCCTTTACTCCTTCTCACTTAACCTCCCAGTTTCAATATCTAAGCTCTGTAAATAATAGAAATCTTCGCTCGACGAATAATCGTCCTTTTTTATGTCCAACGCATCGTTCCAACTTTACACATTCTGCCTTTTTTGTTCAGTACATCCTTCTTTGGAATATTCAGGTTTATAGTTGTTCCATTCCTAAAATAATTAATGGGTTATTTGCTAGCATATGGCTTTTATTATTAAACTTACTCCTGACTTGAACATACACGATAAAATAAATTAACGCAAACTTTAATCGAATGTTGTAGATGAGAATGTTTAGAATTATATAAATAATTCAGATCATTGAGAATTCTTTTGATTGATTGGAATGAAAAGTAAAATAAATAATATAGAAAAACTTTTGTAGAACAGGAGTACGGCAGTGCACATTGTATTGCGTTAGAATGAACTACGATACTGATTGTCAAAAAGCGTCACTGTACTACAGGTTGATAGGCATTTACTATTCCTTTGTGTGCACACTCTTTTGTCTTTTGCTGCTATACTTTATTCAGACATTAAAATATTGTTACATTAGAATAAGAATTTCTATAGAAACTGTGAAAGACAGTGATAGACTTCTAAGCTATTCTATCCTATTTAATTATCAATGATGTATTAATAATTATAAAGTTCTTCGATGTGTTTCGGGTTACAGAGGAGTGTCGGCTGCGTACACAATAATTAAAAATATTCACATCTTTGCTGAACGTGGAATAAAGCTAAGGCTACAATGGATCCCATCTCACATCGGACTATGTGGTAACGAAGAGGCTGACAGACTTGCAAAGTAAGCCTTATCAACAAGTACATATATATATATACTCAGAGATTCTACCAAAATTGAAAGTAGTTACTTTTATGTGTTGGAAAAATTAATTTAACGAACGCTAAAATACCAAAGGTATTTGGTATAAGACTATACAATGTGAGTATCTTCAGATCTCATGGTTTGCATTCTGTAAATTATGTAAATATTTGTTAAAATTAGGATTGGAGTAGGACACATTCCATCAAGAAAGTATGAACATCTAATGAGAAAAGCAGATTCAGCCAATTGTAGTACTTGTACCTTACACGGTGTAGCACATATCTTGACGCAATGTTCCAAAAATCAAGACAAAAGAGAAATACTCATTAAGCAATTCAAAGTAAATAAATTTGATGTTGGTTTTATACAAACATGCCTCAGCTTGCCCATTTCAAATATAGCAAAAGCAATGTATAAATTATTAATTGTATGAAAGTAACCTTAATATGCTGTCTGTATTTTTAGTTCTATAATGTTATTCGTATCTTATGTTGTATATTTAGCTACGATGGGTTTGACATGTCTATATAGATAAAAATCTCTAACTAATAAAAAAAAAAATGTCTTCGAACCAATTTCGACTCCGGCGGTAGATCCATATCAGCTAACTCTTTTGGAGATATGATAGTGGAAAAGTGTACGCGCAAGCACAAATGCACTTCCCTCCTTCTTACCTTCACAATCAAAGTCCGATAGGACGGATAATCGACACGACCGGACAGAGATCAGGCGCACGGCAGACTTTTTACATGCCTATCCAAAGCATTGGTTATTTTAACATACGGACATTACGGACATTGCATCTTAACTTACGTACATGGCTTAATAATCAGAATTTATTGTGTCCCCGCAGGATTTAAACCCTCAACCTCCGGTTTCTAAAGCGCCAGATATGGATCGCTACAGGGGGAAAAAAGCGTACGTTGAAAGTTAATGTATTTAAAAGAAGATGCACTTATTAAGATTAGTAGTTAGGTCATTATTATCATTTGGTACGGATAAGTATCTTGTCTTAATCCTCTTCCTAATTTTTTAATTATGTTTTTGCTTCAATTTACATTTGATTTTAAGTTTATATTTTTATTTACATTAATTACTTTGTAAGTCCAGTATAATATTTATAGAAGTAAAAATTAATTTATTATACAATTACTATTAGTTTAACAATTATTTTTTGTTAATTTCTTGTTATTACGAATCGAACGTAAGAAGAAATGTTATTTATACAGTGTTATTATCAATGACTGGCAAAAACAGAGAATTGAATTATCTTTTAGGAGCCAGTTTCACATATGTAGACGAGTACAGTAGAATCTGGCTATATTTAAAAGCAAATTGAATTTCCCTAAGCTAAAAGCATTGATAGTTCAAGCCGTTAGATTCAATAGCTGCGTACAAATGTATCTCATGTGCACAACTCGTGTCTTTAGCACAACGTTCTGTACGAACTTTTAAACGTTATAGAAGTTGTAAGTGACGTGGGAAAAATATAAGATACATGTACTCTTTGGATTTTTTATTGAAATAGAAAAAATCTAAGTAAGACAGTGGTTTTTCTATTTAATGACTACAATTTATTTGTCTTTTCTAGTCATAATAATTAAAATATTAAATTTTATTCGCGTTTATCCCGTGAATTAAATGCAAATATCCTAATATTTCAACGCAAATAATAGGATTTTAGTTGGAATACAACGCTGATTTAAAAAAAAAAAACATGATTAATTTTAACGTATAAAAGTAGTCATTTAAACTACTTTATTAAAACGTAATTATTTGATAAGAAGATACAGACATATTCCATCTTAGTCTTAGATCAGGGTGCTCTGAAGGGTCCAAAATATCGGGAATAAATATAAAAATAAATAAATAATGCTTTTTTCCATTTCAAGCTCAAAATAAATTTACTTAACATATTCTTGCATCATACTGGTAACTATAAAGGGCATGTACTGTGCTGACCATTTGGAGCGCTTTAGTATCGATATCATTTCATTATTGCCATTTATGTATATAACATATGGGGAATTGGTTACGTTTATTTTTCTATGTTTAAAAACGTATTCTGGAAGTAAAATTGTGGGCTATTCATCATCATCATCATCAGTCTGTGATAGTCCACTGCTGTACATAGGCCTCCCCTTATACACCCCTATCCATTAGGGGCTTTTCGGACCGTATTTCACCACGCTGATCTCATGCGGGTTGGTAGGTAGACCTATTTTTTACATGCCCATCCGATCATCTTACTTTTCAGACAATTTGGTGATCGGCCCAATTTCCCAACCAACTAGGAAACAACAAAAAAAATTCGTACCTTACCGATACCTACCTATAACACTAGGCTACGGCTATTCAACTTAAACGTAAATACAATATTCATGAATTATTTATTGCAGCTTATTATTTGTTTTAAACGACAATAAATTAATAAAAAAGAAAAAGAATATATTTAGATTGAATAAAATGCTTTCCTGTAATGTTTGTGGACTTACAAAATACGTTTCTTAAATTTAATTTAATTTAAATTTTTAAGCAATGTTAGGTCATACTTGAAAGCTATTCTTGGAAAAAGTACTGTGAGCATTAAAGTTCGCCTAAGAAACATACTTCAACTAAAAATAAATGCCACGAGAGAGTGCCAAGAAGTTACGAGACTGCCAAGATGCGTTAGGAAATTAAGAAAGTTTTCTCGCAAATCACTCACTTTATTTATAAGGTTACCTCTTACCATTTTTTGCAAACATTATCAAACCGTTTTTATGACACAATTAATTTTGACAGGATTTTTAAAAACCTTCAAATAATTTATGAATTCTAACCTTGACATTGGTAAAATCACTGAGTTACTTTTGGTGGAGCCATTATTACTAAAAGATGATGAAAAAGAAGAAATTATTTCTGAAGCGTATTTCGTTTTAAAGAATGTTGTGAATAAGTGATATCCTCAACTCTTATAGAGATCCAGACCAAAATAGTTACCAACTTTTTTTCTTGTAACGTCGTTTACTTAATATGAGAAAAATTATTTCTTTGTAATTAACCTAGAAAAGATATATTTATTTCATTTATTTAGGAAGCATAAATATTAGAAAAGATTGTTAAGAGAAAACTCCATTGTCGTCAGAACATTGCCTTATTCCAATTAAAATGATAGTATTTTTTAATTCATAAAATGTACAAATATCTAAAACTCTAGCTTTCTGTATTTAATATTATGTTCCATAAAACACGGTAAAATAAATATTTACACAAGTTAAAGACAGTGTTTTTTTTTTCCATAATATTTATTCTTACCTTGAAAGCGTAAATTAAACATAGCTAAATTAAATAGAACGTATTTGGTGGTTATTGTGGCACTTTCGTGTTTGCCACTTCATCCCCAAAAGCTCGATAAACGTTTACACTATAGCCGTTTACGAGGCGGAGGGTGTGGGACAAGGGTCGCCTTATAGCATTATTGTAAATAAATGTCCAGTTAAATGTACGCCTTTGTGATATAATTAACTGTAAGAAATTTAAATGTAATAAAGTTTATTAAAAAAAATCATAAAAGTTTGAAACAAAAAAAAAATCAATAAAATCATGAGAAATTCATATATTAAAAAACTGGTAAAAATTAAACTTTTGTTACAAACGATAGGGTTATGTTCCGGCTTAAAATATATTTCATTTAAATAAACGCAGCAATCAATGCGAACATACTCTATTTCTTATGGGAGCACACTTTGAAATGTGTAATGTAATCTACATCGACAATTAAAGCAGTAAAAGCACTTCCTGCATGCCATTTATACGGAAACTGTTTGTGTTTTTACACAAACGGGTTAGCCTTGCAAAAAGCTCATATAATTGAAAATGTAGATTTTAAAAGACACCTAAAGATATAAACACTTTGCTAACATAACTGAAAAACAAATGCAAATAAGATGAAACTGGATGTAAAATAACAGTGACTCTAATTAAGAAATTCAAAGGATATGCTGAAGTTAATTAAAACAATCGTAATTTAAATCTGTTTAAATGACATCAAGCAATTTTCGTTTTAGCGGATTTAGGTAATTTATTATACCTGCCTTTTGCTATCTTGGTAAACTTGTTATATTGATATCATATTAATTGTACTGATTTATATATTTCACAATATATTGACACAAATTAAAAACATCTTTTTTATCTGTATTTTTGGTTATTATATTTCATAAATACAATCATTTTGTATACCCACGTTGATCTCTTTGAACCACGCTAAGGTTGGCTGGTAGAAAATGCCTTAGTCATTAAAACCACCTCTTGGATTTAAATTGTACAAATCCAAATAAATAATTAATAAAAAAAGTATTATTAAATTCATTTCTTTTTTACTCAACTGTACTAGTTCTGTATGTATGTGTCTTAGAAATGACATTTCTAATTACTCGTCTGTGCTAACACTAGTTTTTATCTATGGGCTTTTGACAGATTGCCACCATATTGTCAGGAGAACATTCTGGAAAAGTCGCATCGCATACAGACTTATTAATTTACGAAGATTTGTCTATTATTATAAGCTAGATCATAGTTTAGAAATTAATTAAGTAATTACATTATCTTCCGTGACTACCATCGACATTTTATTTCCACTACCTCTTCCACTCAAATTAGGTGACCTCCGTCAGTTCTAAGTGCGTCGTAATTTACTCACTTATATGAAACTTGTACGCAAGTACATGACTTCCAAGCTGAACACGAGGTGGAAGCCTAAGTGGATTACCAAGATACCATTTCCAAGCAGCGAGACAGTGATTCAAAGGTTTATATCACAACTAGCTGACGCCGGCGACTTCGTCCAAGTGATGTCATTGTGAACTGTGACCTGTTTTGTTTTGATTTGTGATCTGCATTGGTGTTGGGTTTCATCGAGATCCGTTGGTGGTGGTTTTTCCGTGAAATAGGAACAAGCTGTACATCCACACATCAAGATAGACTTTCCATATAGTATTAATATACCTAGATTTATGTTAATATAAAACCAACAACTTCTCAGTTACATACTTGCACTAAAATAAACAAATATTTGACGCATATTTATAGCTAAACTACATTTTGAGTTATTAAATAAAATTACTTTACGGATTTTATTGCGTTTATTTTACATTTTAATTCCCGACGTTTTCGAACACTTTCCAGGCCGTGGTCACGGGTAGACCCACGGCCGCTAATTTTAGTTAATAATGTAAAATATTCGCCAAGCAATAGAAATAATTACATTTTGAGTGTTTTGCATAATTGTAAACTAATTACAACTGAAAATTTTAACTGCATATTGGTGTTGGTGTGATGATGTAACAATACCAAAACTGATTGTGTTGTTCATTTTAATGTATTTTTGGTGTGTGTTTGCATATTTATACATATGTTTATGATTCTGTTTGAAAACATTGGTTTTTGGTGGTTTTGTTTATGCACATTAACTCATATACCTATTGTTCCCTGCCACATTACTACCCATTTGATGATTGTTTACTTTCTTTTCATTTCATCTGCCTGCCTGCCTGTTTTGTGTGCGATTTTCCGTTCCCATTTTTCTCTTAATTAATCATGAGGGAGGAATTAATAACCCAGATAAAACAACTTCAATTTCAGAATGCTGCGCTGCAACAGCAGCTATCCCAGAAGAAAAGCCTGAGATTCACAGGTTCTGTGAAACTCCCTACTTTTGGCCCGATAAGCCCGCAGTGTGGTTCCGCACAAGTCGAGGCTCAATTCGAGTTATCGGGCTAACAGCCGATAACACCATGTTCAACTATGTGATATCCCAATTGACCAAAAGCTAGCTGGTGAGGTAGAGGACCTGATTACCAGGCCCCACCTGTTGGTGAACGTTATGCTAAACTCAAGGGGAGTTAATTGGACGACTCTCCATGTCAGAGGAGCAGAGTCCGGCAGTTGATTAGTGAGGAGGAGCAGTTCCTTCGCCACCTGCGTTCCTTGGCAGGTAACGCTTTAACTGACGAGAATATTCTGCGCCAGCTTTGGACTCGCCGCCTACCTCAACAGATACAAGTAATTTTGGCTTCTCAAGCAGATCTTAGTTTGGAAAAATTGGCCGAACTAGCTGATAAAATTATTGAAATTTCTGGCCCCAAACAAGTTTTCTCTTGCAGCCCAACTCCTACCAAGTCAGCTTTAGATGATTTAGTTAAACAGATGAATGTACTTACCCAACAAGTTGCCTCTTTAACTACTAACTCCAACCAACGTTTTCGTCCCCGCAGTAGGTCTTCATCGCGCCGCCGCTCCAACTCTGCTGTTCCTGTTGGTACCAACTTTGCTGGTTCCGCGCCAAGGCTGCCGAAATGCATCAGCCCCTGCAACTGGACATCTTCTCAACAGGGAAACGCAAGCAGCAGTCAGTAGTGGCGGCAACTGATTGTTTACGTCCCAGCCGTCGACTATTCGCTACTGATCAGACGTCAAAATACCAATATTTAATTGATACTGGGTCTGATCTTTGTTGTTTCCCTCGACGTTTACTTCAAGGACGTTATTCTACTACCGATTATGACCTCTGTGCTGCTAATGGTAGCTCCATAAAAACATACGGTACAATCTCGCTCCATCTTAACCTAGGACTACGTCGCGACTTTCACTGGAATTTCGTGATTGCCGACGTTAGTACACCCATTATTGGCTCTGATTTCCTTAGCCATTATAATTTATTGCCGGATTGCCGTCACAAGCGCCTCATTGATGGTAATACCAACTTGTCTGTTTCAGCGGTGATTGCTAATGTCTCGCAGGGCAGTGTCAAGGCGATAGTCTCCACCAATTCAGCATTCGCACAAGGCTTGCTGAGTTTCCGAGTCTATGCGTCCACCTGGCCTCCCTCGCATTGTTAAACACAACACCCTGCACTACATCAAGACTACAGAAGGCCCTACAGTTTCTTGCCGTCCACGCCGTTTGGCACCTCAGAAGCTCATTGCTGCCAAAAAGGAGTTTGAGGACATGGTACAATGTGGTGAGATAGACATGCTAGACCTTCTAAAAGTGCTTGGGCATCTCCTCTGCAAATGGTGCTCAAAAAGAATGGTACATGGCGTCCATGCGGTGATTACCGTGGTCTTAACAGCAGGACAATTCCTGATAGATACCCCGTTCGCCACATTAATGATTTTACCCACAACCTTTCTGGATCTAAAATTTTTAGTACTATAGATTTAGTGAAAGCATACCATCAGATTCCCGTGTTCGAAGATGATATACCGAAGACTGCCATCGTCACTCCGTTTGGCCTCTTCGAGTTCCCTTTCATGACGTTCGGACTGCGCAATGCTGGTCAAACCTTCCAGCGTTTTATCGATGAGGTCACACGGGTCTCGATTTCTGTTTTCCTTATATCGATGACGTGCTCGTTTTCTCGCCTGATGAAGATACTCACAGAGAACACCTCAGGTTGCTTTTCAAGCGTTTTCAAGACTATGGAGTTGTTGTCAATCCGTCTAAATGCATCCTTGGCGCAACTGAGGTAGTATTCCTGGGTCATCTCATCAATGCTGAAGGAACACGTCCTCCAAAAGATAGAGTACAGGCTCTGCTTGATTTTTCTCCTCCTGAAACTGTTCAAAGCATGAGACGTTTCTTAGGCATGATAAATTATTATCGCCGATTCGTCCCTCACGCTGCTAAGTTTCAGGCACCTTTGATCAACGCCGTAGTATCTACTAACAGTAAGGGCGCGAAACCATTTCCATGGACGCCCGAACTGTACAAAGCTTTCGAGGCCTGCAAGAATAGTTTGTGCGATGCCACGCTTCTTCAGCATCCCGTAAGTAATGCGCCTTTAGGTCTGTTCACGGACGCATCAAGCGTGCACATCGGCTCTTGTTTGCAGCAGGAAGTCAACGGTCAATGGTATCCATTAGCGTTTTTCAGTAAAAAACTGACTCCTCGCCAATCCGAATGGCCTGCCTATTACCGAGAACTGTTGGCGGTGTACGAAAGCGTACAACACTTCCGCCACATTCTCGAAATCCAGCAAGCCACGATTTTTACAGACCATAAACCGCTGTTGTATGCTTTTATACAGCGCCGCGAGAGACTTCCACCTGCACAGCTGAACCAACTATCCTTTATCAGCCAATTTACCACTGATATCAGGTATATCAAAGGTGAGGACAATGTAGTCGCAGACGCAATGTCCCGCGTAGATGCTGTCTCCCTGTCAGATAATTACGCAGCGCTCGCTTCAGCCCAAGCGGCCGATTCCGAGTTAGAAGCGCTCCGCGGCGATTCTTCCTTAAAATTAGAATCCCTCAACATTCCAGGGACAGATATCAGCATAGTCTGTGACATGTCTACTGGCAAACCTAGACCTTATCTGCCTGCGTCTTTCCGACGTGCCGTTTTGAAAGACTGCACAATCTCAGTCATCGAGGTGGCGCGCAAGCGCCGCTCTGGTTGCTGAACGCTACGTATGGCCGTGCATCCGCAAGGCTGATCGAGCTCCTGGGCGCGTACTTGCATTGCTTGTCAGCGCAGTAAAGTAACGCGTCACGTGTTTTCTCCACTTGGTAATTTTCCCGTAACTTCAGCTCGATTTCATCACGTTCACCTGGATATTATTGGACCCCTTCCATCGTCTAATTCTTTCACTTACTGTCTTACAGCTGTGGACAGATTCTCTCGATGGCCAGAGGCATGGCCTATTTCAGGTATCACAGCTGAAGAAGTAGCCGACTCTTTCGTCAACGGTTGGATTTCGCGTTTTGGCGTCCCACTTTTTGTCACCACTGACCAGGGGCGACAATTCGAGTCTGCTCTTTTCAAACCGATTGTTCAGACTTGGCCACCAAACGAATCCGCACAACCAGTTACCACCTCAGGCTGGTAGATGGTAGAGCGTCTCCATCGCCATTTGAAGCAGCTCTTACGTGTCACAATGAGACTTGGAGTCAAGCCACCTCTCGTGCTTCTTTGTATCCGCACAGCGTTGAAAGGATTTGAAATGTTCTTCTGCCGAACTGTTATATGGTGAACCTTTACGACTTTCCGGAGAATTTGTCGTTCCTGCATCAGAGACCAGGGACAGCGTTTCGAAATTTTAAGTGTCCTACGAACTAAGATTGCCGACTTACGTCCCGTTCCTGCGTCACGACATACGCAGCCGAAAACGTTCGTTTTAAGGATCTGGCTACAACAACACAGTCTTTCTCGCGATGACACCGTCAGGCGTCCATTGCAGCCTCCGTACACTGGTCCGTACCAAGTAATTGAACGAGCCGGTGATGGTAAAACAATAACCATCTACATAAAAGGCAAGCTTAGAAGTTGTGAGTGTAGACAGAGTCAAACCAGCGTACGTGGAACGTACAGAATCGAAAGATCATGTTCTTGCTCCAGCGTCTACACCACCAGCAACCTATATTTCAGCGCCTACAAAACCCACACCGACAGCTTTTGTTCCACCATCTACGCCACCACCAGCAGCGCGCCGTACACGACCAGGTCGGGCAGGCGTGTCAAGTTCAAGACTATTGACTGTTAGGGTTATCCTTCTCGTGGGGGTGTGGCAACACTAGTTTTATCTATGAGCTTTTGACAGATTGCCACCCATATTGTCGGGAGAACATTCCTGGAAAAAGTCGCATCGCATACAGACTTGTTAATTTACAGATTTGTCTATTATTATAAGCAAGATCATAGTTTTAGAAATTAATTAAGTAATTACATTATCTTCCGTGACTACACATCGACATTTTATTTCCACTACCTCTTCCACCAAACGTCTATCAATAATTTCAAATAAATACTGAAAGATGGACTAGATACCTGAAAAAAACGAAAAGAATATATCCTTTAATTTAAGAAATTTACGAGTGCATATTACGAATTTATCAGGATTATTAAAAAATGAGTCGAAGCTTATTTCAATAGCAAAACTATATAGCCTCCTTATAAACTAAAGAAATTGCTTAAGCTCATAAACGAGCGAAGCGAAACGAACAAGATTGTTCAGACGCTATATTTCCTTGCTATCCTGTGTGTATAACAATCATTCCTTTATTGTTTTATGATATCTCAGGAGTATTTGCTAGAAGGGAGAACATATAAAAATGGCTTTTTTTAACATTGCTACTTTTAGTTTTTGGTTTAAGTTAAAATAAGACAATGAGGTTCACAAACTGAATTCCCAATAATCGATTCTTGATATTTTAATGAACTACAAATATAGATGATGTCTTTGAACCTATTCGGAAGTTTAACGACAATTTTTAATAAACTATCATTACCTTAGTAAAACATTCTAAAGCACGTGTGGGGCTGATTAGCTCGTAAAAGTGACTAGGTTAAAAAAATATAACTAAAAAATAAATATTTTTTTGTATTGTAGCATAAAAAAAATTCAAATATTATTGAATAAAATTCATATCCGATAACATTAGTAACATGTATTGAGCACATCATTGATTCATTATTTCCAAGATAAGTAAAAATAATTTATTCATTCTGCAAGCTGTAAAAACAGTATTAATATTATGTACATAGATGCTATTATAAAAAGCGAAAAAAGTATAGGTTTTTATCCGTCCTAATGTGGACAGCCGAATTCTACGTATCACTGCTGGATATTCAATTCTTAATAACACAAAAGAATAAAATCATTAAAGAGTAAATAAATTAAAATGAATTACGATTTTTGTAAATTTTATCTAAATCATTTAAATCTGGCAGCAAGACTAGTAAATTTCTATATATCAGGTTTTTATCATAAAAAGCCAATATGGCATTATTTTATTGTATAACTGAGAACGACCGGTCCGAATTTTAATGCAGTTTTCACCCTGGCAAAATACTGAATGTTGAACATAGCTTTGAAAACGAATTAAATCGGAATATTCTTATTTTTTAATAAAGATATTTTTGATAAATTTACGGACTATTATTGGAACAAATTAAATTTGGGATTCAGAAAATAACAATGACCAAGTGTTCTTGATTAGTCAGCAAGGTACCTTTCTTACAATTTATAATGATAGCTTCAAAGATTAAAACTTTTTATGAAAAGAATTTAATTTCATTATATTTATGTTCAATTTGCTTTTTAAAATGTTTCATCGAAAGTTGACATAAAGACGTAAAAGGATGATAATTATAATGAAAGACGTCGAAAATCAAAAGAGAAAATAAAAAAGACAGGAGAGGGTAATGAAATTTATTTTATTTTATTTATTTATTTACTATTAATTAAACATACATTACATAGAGATACATATATACATTCATAGATATAAGATGTATAAAAAAACACAAAGGTATGTGCTAATGCTAAAACGAGTTAACACCATACATTAATTTTAAGAGTATAAGAGTATAAGTTTCTGCAACGACACTGAAATTAAGTTTTTTTGATAGTGCATCTTGTGATAGACCTTGTTAGTATGACTATTCCATCGGGTGTGCTTGTTATTGAAGTCGCCGGCCAAAATGACGGCGCCTCCTAATGAAAATAGTTTTCGAAGTCGGATTTCGCGAGATTGGATGTAATATTAACATTATATGTAAACCGAAGCTATTGTAATAGGCGCGTGTCCTGTCATGGCTAGCCTACAGATCGAGGCTTCTACATGGTTTAAGGTTGACGGCGTGTTGATTGCTACGCAGTGCAGTGACTTTTTATAAAAAATGAGAGTGCCGCCGTGTGAAGCGCCGGTCCTGTCATTTTTTATGATTTTATAGTTAGGGATTTTAGGATCGCGTAGAATGTCTACGACGTTTGTTAAAATTTAAAATTACGACCCTTTTATTATTCGCGAGGCTGTTTACATTAAAAATGACTATGTTTACTGCGCGTGGCTTTAGGCTTTAGACATTATTAATGTTATGAACGGCCCGGGCCGTTCATAACATTAATGGGTGTTTTATTCATTACGTCCCGTAATAAGGTCGACTAATTGCCTATACTTGCGAAGTAAAGCAAGGCGGGCCCCGAAGTTTCCTACTGCGGCGTCGAATTCCGCGGTAAGACGATCGAGCTCGGTGAAGTCGATCTTTTCGGCAAGTTGCTCGAGGCTGCTCCCGGCGCTGCCATTGCTATGGCTAGCGTACTGGGGCGCGCTACGCGGAGCGCTAGGTGTTGCGCGTGGTGCAGTGGTGCGCGTGGTGCGGTGGTGCGCGTGGTGCGGTGGTGAGCGTGGTGCGGCGCTACGCGGAGCGCTCGGTGTGGTTTTGGTCGGTGGCTGATGCCATGCGGGCAGTGGAGCGCTACGCGGAGTGCTAGACGGCAGTTGCCACGCCAGAGCAGGTCGGAGTGGCGGGAAGGATGTCATGGATGGCATCTGGGAGCGCCTGGGTACGGATGGAGGCGGTGGCACCTTACGTTTGGGTGCTTAGTTGCACTCTAGGTAATTTGCCGTGTGGCCTGGGTTTTGGCAGTTAACGCATGCCGGCGGCTCAAAGGTGAGCAGGGTATCTTTATCCTTAGGACGCGGACAATCAGGGGTGCCGTGGTCGCCTAGACATTTGACGCTACGAGAACGAGCGTGACAGTTACGGGCCGAGTGCCCGTACATTTGGCAGTTGTGACACTGCATGGGGAGATGAGGCGCCTCAGGATTTGTTACAAGTCCGTAGGCAGTCCCTCAACGTGGACATCGTCCTTAGCGGCGGCCTTCAACTGCCGGTTCTCTTTCTCAAGCGGCCTTAGACGCCACATTTCCTCCTCGAGGGCCTCCACCCGAGCTACTAGAGCCCTTTTGTCAGCCGAGTATTTGCGGATCTCGGCTGACTGGGTGGAGCGGCTCATCACGTCCACAGACTGTTTTACGGCGGAGGAGCACTCTTTTAGGGCACGGACGTACGTACCCTTAAGGTTGCCGTCTCGTGGCAACCTGGAGATGATGCTCAGATTTCTGAGCACCATCTCCCTAGCAACAGGGAAGACACAGGTCGCCCCTCTTCTTCCGCCGCCACCATCATTTGCGCCGGCTGATCCTCCTCGCTGGAAGACTCACTTTGAGTGCCAGCCGTATCCTCTCTAATGCGCTTCCTATAATTTGAGGGGAAAATCCCGCGCCTTCACTATCGGAGAGCCGGCCCTCGCCTGGTCCGCGCCTCTCCTTTCACTACGTCCTTCCGATAGTTTATCAGTGTCCGTTATCATGCCGTTGTCTTCGTTGATGTCGATTTTGCTCTTTGTTTTTTTGTTTGATTTAGTGTCCATAATAAATCCCACTAATAATGGAAGTTCACCGGGCCAATGACCATGTAGCACCAGTAACCCTAAATACGCCTGGGGGGCGGGAAGTTCCCAGGTTGGACCACTAATGGCTGGTGTATCGTTCCAGCCGATCTTGCAAGCACCCGACGCCACGTACCACAACGCCGAGATCAACGGTTTTGTAGAGATGTTGTCTCCTCGCGGCCAATGAAGGCAGGACCCTCAGCACTGCCGCATTCCACGAGACGATCCACGACACAACGACAGGCCGAGATCGCCCGGTGTTCGGCAAGCCGAGTGCAATACACCGAATGAATCACACTGTCCCTCTCGGGGCTTCCATACATACATCTCTGCTCTTTATCCTTTGCCCCAATCCCCACACATACACATTCATACCTTGTCTTTCATTCATCACGCTCAGCAAGGCTCTGACGCACTCGCTTACCGGGAGCAAGGGTCTGAGGCCCGCCACGTCAGGCTCACCTCTAGGAGCAACTGCTCTGCAGGGCGCTCAAGGCCTCCCTATCCCTTTCCGCGGCCTCTACCGGCCATCACGTCCTCGCAGAAAGTAGGATGGCGCCCCACGAACTCGCTCTTCAGCATCCTGCGCACTCAGCAGGAAGCGAAAGGTCGTGCCCACGACCACGACCCAGGCTAGGCACCTTCCAGCGCGTGTTGGGCCGTCTTCGGCACAACGCCCAGTGGTGGCACTCTCGTAGGCTCCTACCAGCCACGCGGCACGGTACCTCCCGAAACAGCAGTGTCCTGAGAGAACCTGCGTCGCGCGGAATGTTAGGGAGCTGTCCTCTTTCTAGCCACCACTTAAGAACGGGCGTATGGCTTCTATTGTTTGACAGCCGGCGCTGGGGTGCTCCAGCTGCAGCTCCCACTCCTGGATTGCAAGGGAGCGCACGTCTCTGCGCCCCTTATTCTTCCGGGCTGGCCTACAGCCCTGAGACCCGCCTCCCGCGCCTGGAAGAAAGAGACGCGAGGATTGCGTCAGGTCCCAGGGCAAGGAGCTCAGCCACGGCACGCGCTCGCCGGAGGTGGTCCGTAGCCCCGACGGCCCGGATTGCCAACACCTCTGGGTTCTCCTTAATACGTCGTACTCTCCTTTGAGGTGTCAGGCTCACAGGTGCCCCTGTACAGGACCATGGACCTGACGACTCGGGCGACAGGCGGCGACAGGAGCTGCTGGGTCCTCCGGTGTTGGGAGCAGTCTGCAGACGCCGCAAAGATTACGTGGCGTCCGCAGGTCGGCGTTCCGAGGCCTGTAAGCTAAAGGGCCTTCGAGCGCCACCTCTAGGTCTAGCTGCCGGATGCGCCCAATTACTTGAGCGACCCCGGCAGTGGCGAGAATAACAGCCCTCGAAAATTGGTGCCACGGGCGGGTACGAGGTGTCGTCCGCGACAAGTGACGTCGACACTCGATGTTGCGCCACGTAGCACCCAATCAAAACCTACGTTCCACAGAAGCGGGTCCCAACACCGACCCCTGTGGAACTCACACGACATCTCGATGATCCGGAGCCCATCTCGGCACGGGAACTCGCACTAGATGCGACATGGTAGGCTCCGATCACCTTGCAGGTAGGGAGGCACCCGTGGTATCGGACGCCCCTTTATCTTCAAACCAGGGCAGGGATGGAAACTGCGTGGCGATGCGAAGGACACCGCCAAAACACTCACCCGAGACACCGCATCCCGCGTCAGGGACCAACCTCGCAGCCTGCGTGGACGGTCGACTGGCTGCGAGTTACTCGCCACTCCGCCGATTTGGACCGACGTGCTCCAGGTGCTGGACGATGCGGCCACCACGATTTTCAAAGAGTTTTCCCAAATCGTCCAACAACACGATCGGCCCATAGGCGAAGGGCGAGTCCGAAGGACGCCTCCTTGGATGAGGACGAGTCTGCCTTTTTTCTACCTCTGTGGTATTAAGGCTTGAGCCAGACAGGCAAAAACATCGCCCTCACTCTGGTTCCAGGGCGTCCCTAGGGCCAGCGCCAGTCCCTGGAATGCATCGGGACCCGGGCGGTCGTTTTCCCAATTTTAGAAGGGCTGACGAACTCTCCGGGTGACTTCGCGCTCCAGGACTGGGTCAACCCATCCTGCCATTTGATCATGAGGTGCCGTGTGCCCTCCTCGCTGTGGGAATAAAGCTCGGCGATCCGCCGCTACCATCTGCGCCAGACTCGCGAGTGAGTGAGCATCCTGAGGTCCGTGGCAGTCCTCAACGTGGACATCAGCCTTGGCGGCGGCTCAAACTGCCGGTTCCCTTTCAAGCGCCTGAGGCGTCGCACCTCTCGAGGCCTCCACCTGAGCTACTAGAGCCTTGCAGCTCGAGTATTTGTGATCTCGCCCAGTGGGCTGAGATCCACAAATACTGGCGGTGAGCGGCTCATATCATAGCGTGAAAGATCGCTGGGAGAAGTAGTGAAACAACCACAATATCTCCGCAGAGGCCGATGAAGCCTGGATTCTCGGTTAGGACCCGCAGAGTCCTCAGCAGACCCGCAGTGTGACAGATTCCCGCCCACTATTGCCGGGGAAACGTAATACGGTTCCGACACTACGGCCACCTGATCGACCACTGCGCCACGCCTGAAACAACAGATCCTGAGCTCTGGCAGTGGTTCAGATTTGTCTGCAGCAAGTTGTCCTCTAGCAAGGCAGTTCTTACGAGTATAGTTTGCCTGCCCCACCAGCATGGGAGGCGTACGTTAGTGTCGAAGTAAAGGTCCCTATACAAAATACGTAAGGCTTTGAATCGTGCACCCAAGTCGAGACCGAGATACGCGACATTTTGCCGAAACAGTTTGCTGCCCTGAGCACGATTGACCTTGCATGTTCGCCGAACGACAGGGTGCTATCAATCCTCACACCAAGGATCGTTGCTGATGAGACTGACTTGATCGATGTCTCTGCTAGTTTCAACACCGGCGGTCTCTGAAATCGGCCCTTCAAGGTCATGGTCAGCGACTTATGAGGGGCAAACCCAGGCGGTTTCTGAAACCCTCATTGTGTACCAAAGCATGATTCGGATCCCGCCCGCTCGATCCCAGCACGAGAGTTTGCCTCGATCAGGACAGTCACGTCGTCAGCATACGCTACAAAGCTAACATTCTCAGCCACTGGTAAACGGAATAAATCGTCCATCAGCAGACACCAGAGAGTAGGTCCTAGGATCGAACCCTGCGGACAGCCCATGGTAGACGTTTTCCAGCTAACTGTTTTACCCAAGAATAGCCCCACCCGCCGTCCGACGAAATATCCGCACAACATTCTATAGATGTTGGGAGGACAACCTCTTTGCTTGGCTTTTATGAGGATCATGGGCCACCATGCATTATCAAACGCTCCGGAAATGTCTAAGACCAGTGCCTGTACGTATTTGTATTTTGATTCCTGGGCTGTCTGCAGGATCTGCCCGATTGCTGACACAGTGGATCGACCCCTGCGAAAGCCATGCTGCTGGTCCGATAGATCTCGGAATACCTCAGGCGCGCAGACAAGCATTATTCTTTCTAACACCTTACCGAGAACCGAGAGGAGTGTGATAGGACGATACGCCTTAGGGTCTGAAAGCGGCCTGTCATTGTTCTTTGGTAGAACCACTAGCCTGCCATCCTTCCATACATCAGGGAACACTCCTTCAGACACGCATCGGGCGTATACGAGCTGAACCTCAGCGGAGGCTACCGACCATACCTCTTTCACGATTTTTGCAGATACTCCGTCAATTCCAGGAGATGTGTTTGGAAGGGATCTTAAAATTGCTTCCAGCGCGTCGCGAGAGACTGAGGCGGCGTCCCGACCACTGGGGATGACAGAGGCAGCCAGACGGACAGCCCTATGGTACTCGCTGTCCCTCGACGGATCGTCGTCCGGGCAGAGAGCACCAAGCAGCGCCCCGGCAGCCCCTTCCACATCCTCCGCGTGGCCGTTGGCATACTCAATGCCGCTGATGACATTAGCAGGTGGTCGTGTTCTGCCACTGGCAACCCTGTATGCCTGACCCCATGGGTCAGTGTTGCCAGACTCAGCCACGCGGCGAAAGTGGCCAGTTTGCGCCTCAATCATCATAGCCCTATACTCGCGACGGGCTGCACGGAATGCGTCACCAGCCATTATCTCTAACGGCCCGCCTCTCCTTTTGGTTCGTTGCCAATTTGACCTCTTCCGAAACATCCTCTTTCTCGCGTTATCCAACCTGTCATTCCACCATTCATAGCCAGTGCCTTGCTTACTAATATTCCTTTCCCTTAGACATTCGGTGGCCGTTCGTACAATCACATTTGTAAAATCAGTTGCAAGATCCGATGCTGGCTTGATCACATTCAAGTTCCCCATGCGCAAACTTATGACCGCACGAAAACCATCCCAGCATACACCCCTCTCTCGAAACCTGACCGGCATGACGGACTCCTTTGAGGCACGCGCAGTCGCGTTTGCTTTCGAGTAGCCTGCTATGTGGTACGTCAGCAATCGGTGATCGCTACTCGATGCGTCCGGGTGCACTGTCCAGCTGGAGATGTCTAAATTTCGAGTGCTGAGTGTTACGTCAATGTTCGATTCCCCATTGGAGCCGGCAAACGTAGATGGTTGATCGCCGGCGTTCCATACCGTTAGGTCCCTGCTCAGTATGAAGTCCTCCGCCATTCTCCTTCTCCTCTCAGCCTCATGACCTCTGCCCGTGAGGTGTCTGGCGTGACTATGCCACAGCGGCGAGTGGGCGTTTACGTCCGCGCCGATGAGCGTCTTCGATGGCCCGTTTCCTATGACACCGTCGAGGTGATGTAGATGAGGTGCTATGTCCTGGGAGAACTGGAAATAGGCCGATACGGTCTTTATTTCCAGGTTGCCCTGTTTAACCGCCGCAACCATGCGGTGGGGCAGCAGGGGCAACCTCCACCTCCCATGGCCCCTCCAACCTTGCGGTTATATGGGCCGAATCGCAGGAGGGTGTGCGTGGTTTGGCCGCGAGGCTCCGCGCACACCTTCTTGACTCCTTACATATTCTTTTTTCAACTCCTTGTCCCTATGGTGCCAACTCTCCCCCTTTGGGGGCTCGACGAAACAAAGGACAGAGACTCGCTCTCCGTCGCCAAGTACTCCGAAACCATCCTACGGTTGTGCCAGCTGTTTGCGAACACTTCGAACGCCCTGTAGTTCGCCTCCGCGGCAACGAGGTCGCAGTAGAATACTGGACCGGGTACCGCACGGTCTATCCCATTCAGCATCTCCTCACGCAGATCCTTGTAGAGTGGGCACATCCACAAGACATGATGTAAGTCTTCCTCTTCCAGTCCGCATTCGCACAAACTACTTTCAGATAGGTTCATATCGTGCAGCCGTTTACGGAAGCAACCATGGCCGGTCAAAAGTTGGGAAGTCACATAATTTGGTGTGACCCATTTGGCTTTCATCCTGTCGGATACCTCCGGGAAGAATCGATAGAGTTCCCTACCTTTTGTTTCCGACTGCCATCGAGTTGACCATTCATTCATCACTTCAGATCTTATCGCTTCCTTACGCCTGCTCGACTCTGGTTTCGGCAGGTTGCGACATTCACACTCACTTCTACCCGCACGGATTACCTCTAAGTCTGCCGGTAGTACGCCAGCAAGAACCGGCAGTGCCGGGGTGCTGACGGAGCGATAGGCTTTGGTGAGTAAAACGAGCGCTCCTCTCTGGGCTCTCAACAATGTTGATCGCACCAGATAATGTCGCGCTCTGTCCCACCAACACGCAGCCGCATACGTCACTATGGGTACGAACGTTCCGGCATATATGATGCGCAGCGCAGGGTATTTCACTCCCCAAGTCGGTGCTGACACTCGGGCCACCTTCCCGAAACAATTACCTGCCCTACAAGTTATCGACCTAGCGTGTTCGTTAAACGACAGGACTGTGTCAATGCATACGCCTAGAATTGTTGCAGACGATACGGAACTGATCGACCTCCCGGCCATTTTAATCACAGGAGGACGCAAGAGTTTGCCCTTTAGAGTCAAAGATTTTGACTTGTCAGGAGCAAAGCTCAGGCGATTCCTGGATCCCCATTCAGCTATCATACATAAACTATCATGCGCCGCAGATTCAATCTTGGCACGGGAGTCTGCTTCGATCAGCGCCGTTACGTCATCGGCGTATGCAACTAATTTTACTCCATCTGGAAAATCGATCCGGGCCGTTCGGGGCTACCGGACCATCTCCGGCGAGGCGGCGTGCCTGTTGGCTGGCTCCTTGCCCTGGGACCTAGACGCGAAATCCTCGCGTCACTCTTCTTCCTGGCGCGAGGAGGCGAGGTCTCGGGGCTTTCGCCAGCCCGGAAGAATAAGGGGCGCAGAGACGGTGCGCTCCCTTGCAATCAGGAGTGGGAGCTGCGGCTGGAGCACCCCAGGGCTGGCCGTCAAATAATAGAACCATACGCCCCGTTTTTAAGTGGTGGCTAGAAAGGGACACGGCTCCCTAACATTCCGCGCGACGCAGGTTCTCTCAGGACACGGCTGTTTCAGGAGGTACCTGTGCCGCGTGGCCGGTAAGGAGCCTCAGAAGTGCCACCACTGTGGCGTATGTGCCGAAGAGACGGCCCAACACGCGCTGGAAGAGTGCCCAGCCTGGGTCGAGCAACGCCGAGAGCTGCGTAGTGTCGTGGGGCACGACCTTTCGCTTCCTGCCGTAGTGCGCAGAATGCTAAAGTGTGAATGGTCGTGGGCGCCGTCCTTGCTTTCTGCGAGGACGTGATGGCCCGTAGGAGGCCGCGGAAAGGGACAGGGAGGCCGTGAGCGCCCTGGCTATCCGCAGAAGAAGGCCAGGGCGCCGAAGCAACGCGCGCAACCTTCCCCTGACACTAAGCCCCTGGGCGGCCGGCAGAAGGTGCCCGCCGCCCGAGAAGGGCTCAGAGGAGCGCCGTGCTGTTTGTTCTGGCACGGCGCCTAAAGCGACGTTCCGGTGTCCTAACACACCCGGTGAGAAGAGGCCCGAAAGAGGCGAGGCCACGTCGCGCCGGGTCGCCGAAGACTGTCATCAGCGCCCGCGAGCCCTGGCTACAGCGACAAGAGAAAGGAACAACCGTTGGTTTTAGTGGGTATACCGGCCGCTCCATCTTGGTCGGGGGCCCCACATATCCCCCTGCCCCTCACTTTGGCGGCGGGGAATCCGTACGGATTTTCCAACGGCAAAAAAAAAAGGTTAGGTAAGGTTCCCCGACGGTGTGATTCGTTCGGTGTATTGCACTCAGGCTTTGCCGAACACCGGGTGATCTCGGCCTGTCGTGGGTGTCGTGGATCACGTCTCGCGGCCTGCAGCGGTGCTGTGGTCCTGCCTTCATTGGCCCGGACCGCGAGGAGACAACCTCTCTAAAAACCGTTGATCTCAGCGTTGTGGTACGTGGCGTCGGGTGCTCGCAAGAGCGGCTGGAACGATACACCAGCCATTGAGCGGCCCACCCTGGGAACTTCCCGCCCCCAGGCGCATTTGGGTTACCGGTGCTACATGGTCCCTGGCCGGTGGACTTCCTTTACCTAATATTTGTGGGATTTAATATGGATAAATCAAGAAAAAAAAAAATAACCGCCTCCGTAGCCTAGTGGTATAGGCGTGTGGCTTAGAAACCGGAGGTCGTGGGTTCGAATCCTGCGGGGACTCAACAAATTTTCATTGTTGTTTCCTAGTTAGGTTAGGGCAATTTGGGCCCGATCACCCAATTGTCTGAAAAGTAAGATGATCCATGCGTCGGATGGGCATGTAAAAGTCGGTCCACCACCAGCCCGCATTGGACCAGCGTGGTGGGATACGGTCAAAACCCTCTAATGGAAAGGGTGTATTAGGGAGGCCTATGTCCAGCTGGACTATCACAGGCTGATGATGATGATGAAATCAAAAATATAAACTAGTTAAATAATATTTTTATATAAATGCGATAAAAATGTCCGTTACAACTTGATAAACATTGAATGCATTCATTTATTTTAATATTATGGGAGATTGTAACTACGATTATTTTTTCAGTTTTGGTTGCACCGTAACAAACCTACACCCACACATACTTTAAATATTTCGTATAAATGTTTCAAATAATCAACACTTTTTACTGTACACAAAGATATTAGGAGGAGAAGCAAAGTTTATATCTAACTCAAACAACTGCAAAGCAATACATCGCCTTATTACTCCACTTCTGTTGTATTTCCAGTAAATAAAGAAAGCGCACGGCTGAACAAACACTACGCTCTTCGCAGTAGCGTAATGCACTCTCGTATTTGTAGTTTCACCAACTGCACTATAAAGATAAACGGAATAAGGATTGAATTGTGTTTCAAATGAACTTTTACTTTTAAAATAATAGTAAGATAGTACTAGTAAAATAATAGTAGAAAAATAGAAGTAAATATTAATTCTTGGTGAAATAAGTAGTAATTATTTTTTTTACAATAATAACTAATTTACAATATCTTAATTCATTCTACGGTTAAACGTGATTATCAAGTTTAACATAGAAGATTATTATCTTAATAAACTATAAATTTTTTAACTGAATTAAATTTGCAAAACCATCCGATTGCATACATTCATATATATATAAAAGAATGTGTGTGTTTTCAATTTAAATTGCAGTGTATGATCACATACGGCACTTAAACGTGGTCCTCCGCTGGTCGTATGAGGAAGTTTCAAGTCAATCAGCGGACTATGCTCGGAATTTCATGCTCATGGTAGCTTACATTGCTCGCAGAGTTAGCAAGTTTGAGTTACAATGCGCCGGTCATAAAGCTTGTACAACCAGTAACCCATGGGGAAAAAAGGTTCTCGAGTAGCAGCCTGGCACTGTGGGAGAACCCCCCACGAGATGGAGTGACGACCTCAGCGTATATGCGGGAAGTCGTTAGATGGCGTTGGCGAGGAACTATACCTCTTATGTCCAACAGTGGACTTTCTTAGGCTGATAATGTTAATGATAAATTAGAATACTGCTGAAAACAATAACAATTATAATAATCATCACCTAAAATAAATATTTAATGCTTCTAACATAAAACAGATTATGAATAGTTACGTTTATTCCTACAAAAGAACAAGTTAATGGGAAATAAGGAAAACTTCTCAATCGGAAAATCAAAACATGTTTGCAGCTATTCCATACGAAGAAACGACATCAATACTTAATCTTCTTACGTTCATGACATGTTATTTCTAGATAAGTATCATAGACAATTTAAGTTAATCAAAAAAATCAAACAATTTAGATTTAATCGAAATAAAAAAGTTGAAAATTTTATTAGTTTAAGTAAGCTAGATTTTATAAAAAATAATTTACTTTTGTAAAATAAAACATGAAATGTAGAAAATTACTATCTTTTCCCATTTTTAGACACAAGCATTTTTAAACAGCTGGACGGATTTTCTTTAACCATTAAATTTATTCTTTTTAGATACACGTAAATCATCTTTACTACAAAAAAACGCTAGTTGTAATTCGCTGTTGGGGAGCCATGACGCCACAGAGAGGCGTAAAACGTGTAACACCCATTTTTTGCATCGGGAGTTAGAAATTTACTTTCCAAAAAGGGTCCACGCACACATGCAATAGAAGGAATAAGACTTCATATCTTCTACAAATTTTTGAGTAATCTAGAAAAATATACATATTTGTTTAAAATTGATTAATTGAAAATTTATAATATACCTTCACTTCTTACGCTTAATATTTTACGTTATCATTGACAATTTCGTATTAATGTTACAATTATAAAATTAATTTTGAAATTGACGCTTTTGATGTCACGGGATTACGAACCGCCTTTTACGTGTGGTTGTATTCAATTGTTGGTTAGATCATTGGCTTCTAATATCAGTAAGGAACAACAACAAACAAGCTTATCGTAATAAAACAACAAACAACTGTATGTAAATACTTTAGATCACTTATTGTTGTTTGTTGATCCAAGATAATTTTGCACCTGATCTAGAAATATTTTAATGCATACTTTGGTTTTAATCTTCTAAGTTTAACATAAGATTATTAAAATAAAGGATGGATTAATTTAACAATTTAAACGTAGATGCATTTTCGAAAAAGTTTTATGTATGCAGTCACAGTACTGTTCAGGAACGGGAAAAAAGCAAGCGGTAGACAAATAAATATAAATATTTCACAATGATGACGCACAACGGTTATACTTCAACTGCACAAATAATTTAAACGGGGAGACAGATAAAATGCTCGTTCAAACTATTAATAATTTGGTGTATTATAAAGCTATGGATGCAATAAATCAAAAATTAAAAACAATACATCCAATATACTATAGAGTAAGACGTAACAAAGATCAGGTCTTTATAACGTCCCACCGTCAACCCAAAATGTTGTGATGAACACCATCCCAGTATACATGGTCACTGAGCAGCCATGAGTACTGGGATGGTGTTCATCAAACACACATCAAAAATCCTGTTGAGATTTTAATAAATAATTCATGGTCTTTTTTACAATAAAAGGTCTGGAGTAGTACCACCATGGTACCTATTTCTCTACTGTCGTTTGGTTTGAGAGACATCGTAGCTAGTGTAATAACTGGGTTAATGAAAAAACGTCTTGGTGCGGTAAGCCGATTTGTGGCATCTTGCGCTGCTTTTTATGGACAGAGCGTATCAGGTACTATCAGGAAATGCCCTGCTCGTCTCATCGCTCTAACCAATTAAAATATTAATAGGTCTTATTCACGAAATTCGTAATGATGTATGTAATAAAGTAAAATACTTTATTGAACATTTTACTTCACTCACACCGACGAGACCCTTCCTCGACTATTTTTCTATGAGCCAAGTATTTGTTTTAAGAGAACAGAACACGTTTACCTTAAATTAAAATTCTTTTACAGATGAATAACTAAAATTGCGTTTCCTGACGATGTGCTGTACTTTAATACGTTTGTCTATGATATTATATGTTATTAAACTTCCTCAGATAAGTATGCGTGTAACTTACAATCTTTGATTGATTCTTGAGAATTATAGCTACAGATAACTATTACTTTAATGATTCGTACTCGAAAATAACAATATATAGGCCGGATCAAGAATATGCGGCCACTGAGAAATTTAAATAAACGAATGAGCTCACCATGAGGCCACTGAGGCATTTTCATCAATGTACGAGTAAACGACAAGACGAACAGTTCTGCATTTGCAACTGACGGTAGGTCCTAGGCCCTGCCCATAAGAAATGCAGATTTAACCGCTACAAATTCATTCATCCCTGTACATAAACGCTACGCCACCTTTACCCAGTTAATGCAATGGTGAATGAAGGGTGCCGTCACTGCAAACCGAAAGATAATAGACTACTGACTTGAGACAGAATTAGCTAGTAATAGAAGTTAACGAGAAATAAGGAAACCTATTAAAAAAGAAATTATTTTATATACACATACCTATACTTATTATTAGATTTGTAAAATTCGAAATTGGAGATGTAGCATGGGCAAATAAAGGCTTTTAATTTTTATTTATTAGTATCACATTCTTTTTTTAAATTTCCGTGTATAGTTAATATATTTTATTAATACTACATTTAGTACACAAATTATGCTGGTGTACTTTCATAATTATTTGCTTTTACTTATTGCAACCTTAATGAGAGAGTGAAGGTTTTAGCCAATCTTGCGGAGCGACTACAACCATAATTTGAATTTCAACTAATATTCATAGTATTAGTTGAACTTCGAATCTACTGATAATATACTGTTTTTAAAAAGAAGGTTCGTCTATTTGAAGTGAAATAAAATTAAAAGCCAGCAATATTACAAACGCGAAATTTGTTAGAATGTTTAGATTGTTACTTAAGGCAATTTTAACTAAACCTTTGTGCAAGTGTTTTAAAATGTGCCCATTGGTGTGCGGATAAAAATAATCCATTTATTAATGAATGAATGTATGCATTATCGAAGATATATATTTTTTAATGTTGTACCTTTTATACGAAAAGAATTAATAAAACAGGACCATAATATTTCGAAAAAATTTAAATAAAAACAACTCTTTATTTGCTTATTAATCCATCCATTCATGATGTTGCAACATCAACTTAAGTGACAATTATGATCGAGGCCCTTTTACTAATTACCATCAAGATGTTATATCGTCTTGAATTCCCTTGAAAACGGTTTATTAATTGTTTCAAGACAATCATTATTATCCCCAATGTATACCTAAACATTTGCCCGTAATTTTTTACGCTAGTCACGTATTTAATTTAAAGCTTCATCAGTTTGTTCTACTTATGAAAAGCCTATAAAAGTAAGCCACGAAGTTTTTAAGATGATTTTGTTGGTCAATCAATTCTATTACTGACTTGCTGGCGTCTGCAGCTTAAAGTGAACTTGATTGACGTAACATTATCATATAGTCCCTAACTAAGCCAGTCTCTTACTATGGAAACTAGATGACTATAGAAATGCATAGACTTACTTTTCCTTTGTAAAAATAAACACTATTATTCTATTATTATTCAACACATAATATTTTCCCGTAATGGGAATCAAACCTACACTTTTTAGGGTAACATTTTGTGTCATTGCTGTCTTTTAACGTTTCGCAATCTTAAATTAATTTGACTACTGAAAATTTAAACTGTTTTACTTTTTGATATGAGACGATCAGCTCGTACTGCTTGAAAAACGTATCGTAGTCACAGAACAAAATAAAATCGAAGTACCTACAATTGTCTGGACTCACATTTAGAAAGTGGAAACTTCTCCTTATATACAACGAGCATTATTGTCTTCTTTAATATAATTATTAAGTTAAAAAACATGAACAACCTGCTAATAGCAATCTTTAGTTGAAACAAGGAAATTACTGATACATCAACCTTATTAATGGTGGTGGTCTTTTCAGAGGGACCAGCAAGGGGACTCCTTTAGCTGTGTTTCTTACAGGCAGGCCCTATCAGTTACCACTATTAGAAAGTCCTGCTCTTCTTCTCGCTTAAACATATAAAATAGTCTTTTATATGTACACAAAAACAATATAATGATAAAAGCTGGTCTCAAAGCGCAGATTGACCAAGTAAAAGTTGGAAAAAGTTTATAATTTTAGTTGTACTTGGAATAACACGTATAAAGTTTTGAATAATGATACCTTATTGGAATATTTTCTCAATATGTACCATTTCATTAAACATTTACAAAGTAAGATTTACCGTGATTGAGTGGTGAGCAATTTATATTCCTTTGCCTACGTATCTCGTCATGCTCTCATTTGTATCGTGTTTACAGAGACTAAATTAAATGTTAGGTTAGAATTTCATTCTCCTACTTTATGTAATTTAAGGAATAGGACTACGTAGTCACGGAAGCGATTTCATTAAGTCCTCTGACATAAATAAGAAGAAAAAATATGTTGACACATATTATGTTATAAAATGTAAATCCGGTATTGGCTTTAGTGGGTATTGTAATTAAACGAGGCTTTACATGTTTTTCTGAATAAAAAATATTTTGTATTTAGTCTATTAACAGACACTGTATACAGTTTTTAAGGCATTTAATTTTATTAAGCGTTTTATTCTTACTCGCTTGCTTCTTTTTCTTTCATTCTACTGAGGTTATTTGTACTCAGTGACTGTAAAGCAAGTGCGGAATTTGGAGCTTGTTGCCACGTAACAGTTGCAGATTTGCCTTGTATGATATCAGGTGATCGTTTGCCCTACCAGAAACAAATATTCGCTCACAGTAGATATCGCTAGGATCGGTTATCAAGGTAACACAAATCAAAAAAAAACATGCGTTCTTTTGGGAAGTTGGTCAAAAAAGGACACTAGTGCCGGCCTATGTGGCAGCCTCTTCTTAGACGTATTGCCTGTTAGGATGTTGGAGATTTAGAAGTTATCTAATGAAATTTATGAAGAGGTAGTCTCAATGTGATTATATTTATTTTACAATAATACAAGAATCTGAAATTTGTAATTAAGGAAGCTTCTTAATAGAAATCTTTAATAAAGTGAAAAAAAGAGCTAAAAAATGTAACGGTAAATCATTGTGAGATAAATATTAGAAAGAACTTTCAAAGTTTATTACATTACTTTGTTTATGAAATTGATTAATTATTATTTTTAAAAATTTAAATCAAAACTAAGGTTTCAATTTTTGAATAACAATGTAAGTAATCATTTCTGTAACTCTTGTCAGAAATCGCTTGATTATAAATATGGGATAGAAGGCAAAAGTTATATTTTCTACTGCTGTCCATCTGCTAAAAATATTTGATTTATTTCATTTTTCCTCTGCTGAAAAAGGCAATTTCCTTTTTAATATGGTGAAGCGCTTTCACCAGGAAATAGAGTTGATTATAAGAATTAACGTCTATCCTCTAATACTTCGAGAACTATTACTTTGAATTTAATTTGCGTAATATCGTTCTGAAATATAAATATATTAACCGTTTCTAAAAAATATTTAAAATATTAATTCTTCCTCTTTTATGATTTTGCCACTAAGTAGAAAATTAAAATTATTGCTACAACGTTTTGATAATAAGCGCGTCAAGCAGTTAATTTAATAAATAAATAATATGTATTTATAACGTTTATTGCCTAAAGTAATCAATGTTAAAAATCTGTTTCTATTACAATAAAATAAAAGTAAATCATTTAATCTTTGTTTGAAACTAGGTTACGTGCAATTAACAAAAGTATATCATAACAAACAGAAAAAGTTAGTTTAACTTTATACTAAAATAAGAAATGTACGTTATAAACGTATAAAAGATTAAAAATCATACTGGCTGCAAAGAATGTATTCTAATTCAAAAAGGCTATATTCAAATCTTTCTTTTTTTATCTGGTGGTAAATGATCTAACAACTGCTATTGCCTAAAATTACATAAATGATTTCTAAAAATATCTTTCACTGTAACTTTCATTTATATCTTTCTTTAACTTCACTTAAATTTTAAAATATATGTTTATATTGACATGAATCTTTATCTTCATTCTACTTACTAATCATAATCATTTTCTGCCTGTGTCAGTCCACTGCTGGACATAGGCATTAGATCTATATTAAAATTTAATTAATAGCGACAAAACGTGGAGGTTTACGAAGTAAATTTTAATATTTATAATTAAAAATATAAATATTTTAGTACATATAATAACGACTCCACATTCATTTGTCTCATAAAAATAAATGATTAAGTTTTACCAATTTCAATACTATATTTCTGGAAAAATAATTTGCGAGTTCCTTTTGATCTTGTTTTGAATAGTCAAATATTCTTATTTAGAAGCCATAGAATTATAGATTGAATCCGTTCGCTAAATATTTGTTAAATAGGGTACAACCTTCAGATTTTGGAGGGTCCAAACAATATGTAACACTACGTGTATATTTATTAAAGGATATATATTATATTTTACATGGCTTCAACCAAAATAAAAGTAATGTAGACATTATTGATTTGCCGGCAAACTGAGAACTACGATGGTATCAACTTAGACCTTTAAAAAGGACATTAATTTGGGAAGCTGAGGCGGATACTAGCGAACAATGATGCCTTGAGATGAAGTGTTGCAAAGACGATCTTTGGGATGCAAAGCAACCAAACAGTCGATATTGAATTGAGGCTAATATAACGATGGTAATGCAACTGTGAAATGTTACAGAAACAAACTTTCGACTTCTTCGGACCCAAATTAATGTGTCAGCATTGGTGACCGACAGACATCGGAAATTGACGATAGATTGTAAAGAAGGGGCACCTACTGATAGTATCCGCAAAAAATATTGCAGTGTACGTAAATCAAATTGAAGATCCCTATCAGTGAGATAAAGCAATAAAACAGAAAAATAGTCTGTCATAGTTCCTCATTTTACATTAAATCGATTACTATAAGTAATGTTACTTTTGTAACATATGAGTTTATGTTTATAAACCTGAGAATTGGGATTAGGAACTATTCGTTTGTTTCCTAGTCGGTAAAACAGGTTAATTAGTCGATTAACGTAACTACTAAACTAACTTCACTCTCTTGTCAGGTGTATCCATTTCAACTATTTCCTCTTTATATATAGGAAACTGGCGGATTTAAATTAACTTTAGCAATAAAATAGCGTATAGGTCAGAATAATTTGTATGATTACCATATTTAAGAATATAGTGCAGTTATTTATTGTAATAAAATATGTATGCAGAACAAAAAAATCTGGCATCGGTAAATGACATTGACGCGAACTGCAAAAACATTTGTGATTATAAATATATTTTGGGTCATAATTATTACCTCAAATCACAAATCGAATCAGAATCAATCGGCGAAGCTAGTAGAATAATTAAAGAGTCAATGAAATGGTGCACTTGTGTAGTTTGTCTGTTATAAAACCGGCTACCGTAGACAGAATCTTCTAACCTAGAAGTGTTTTATTTAACTTACCTACATGTTATGAAACTAAGTTTTTGTCAGGAACAAATAATATGGCGTCCGTCAGGACATGCGATCTTGTTATTATTCAGCCGACAATTGAAACGGAACAACGACACCGTAAGAACTTTCTTGTTTGTCATGTACAAAGAAGTTTGTCATTTTCCAACGCCTATCAAGTATGGTTTAAGAATAGCACATGATCCATTTTGTATATTACATTTGGCTTTACATTGATGAGCTTTAAATGGATATAAAGTAAATATGAATTCAAAATGTTGTTGCGTGGTTTACTCGTTAACCGACTCCGTGGTCCCGGGGTCCACGGGCCCGGAGGCGGAGGTTCCAATCCCTAGAAAGCAACTTTAAAAAGAACAGTTGCAAGATTAACCAATTATTATAATTAAGAATAATCGAGCGCTTATATCAACAAAATATTATAATATCAAATTCATAAAACATCTTTGACATGAACACGTAGCTTATTCATGAAATGTATATACTATGTAATTGTACACATGTACAGCTGCTTTAAAACAACTTTTGAGTCTATGATAGAAATAATTCAATAACTTGCATAGTTAAACAATTTAAAATAATATTCATATCTTAAAAACTAAACTAAAGTCAATAACAACTTCTTGCATTTACAAGAATACTTAACTCGATTTAATAAAAGATTTACAGGTTTTATGATGTTTTATTAGCTTTAGGAAATGCTTTGGTCAAGATTTATGGAGAGTAGATGCAGACTAAGGTGCTTTTCGTCTGTCAAAGTTTTATTTGTGTTTCGTCATTCTTTGTTTTTTTGTCCGTTTACGTATACGTTACGTATATCGATCTTATGGTATTTTGAGGTCAAGCAGTAATTTTATGCTTGGTTTAATTTTGTAAATAATTAGTTTCCAAGCAGGCGGTAGATGAGTGGGTGACTCATCATATATCGAAATTAGGATGTTTTTTTTTATTTCAATATCCACACATGTCGTCCTAGGTGGGAATCGATGTTATTTGGCAAGGAATTGTGAAAGGAATAGTGAAAGGTGAAAAAGAGCTAAAAATGTAACAGTAAATCATTGTGAAATAAATATTACAAAGAACATTCAAAGTTTATTAAATTACTTTGCTTATTAAATTAATTAAAATTCAGGTTTCAATCAATCAAAACTTAGGTTTAAATTTTTGAATGACAATTTAAGTAATCATTTCTGTAACTCTTGTCAGAAATCGCTTGATTATAAATATGGGATGGAAGGCAAAAGTTCTATTTTCTATGTGTCCATCTGCTAAAATATTTGATTGATTTAATTTTCCTATGCTGAAAAAGGCAATTTCCTTTTTAATAGGCGAAGCCTTTCACCAGAAATAGAGTTGATTGAAAGAATTAACGTCTATCCTCTAATACTTGAGAACTATTATTTGTATTTAATTTGCGTAATATCGTTCCGAAAAATTTTGAAATATTTTATAAATATAAAATGATGTTAATCGTTTCTAAAGACAATGTTTAAAATATTAATTCTTCTCTATTATTTATGATTTTTGCCACTAAGTAGAAAATATAAAATTAGTGCTATCGCGTTTGATAATACCAAAGCGTCGAAAGGCAAGTTTAATTTAATAAATAAATTATATTTTGGTATTTATGATGTTTATTGCATAAAGTAATCAATGTTAAAAAAATCTGTTTCTATTACATTAATATAAAGTAAGTCATTTAATCTCTTATGTTTGGAAACTAAGGTTAACGTAGCAATTAAGCAAAAGTATATCATAACAAACAGAAAAAGTTAGTTTTAACTTTATACATAAATAAGAAATGTACGTTATAAACGTATAAAAGATTAAAAATCATACTGGCTGCAAAAGTATTGGTGTATTCAAATCATTCTTTTTTTATCTGGTGGTAAGATCTAACAACTGCTATTGTTTAAAGCTAGTTACATACAATCAGTTCGTAAAAATATCTTTCACTGTAACTTTCATTTATAGCTTTATTTATCTTCATAATTTAAAATATATATGTTTATATTGACATGAATCTTTATCTTCATTCTACTTACTAATCATAATCATTTTCTGCCTGTGTCAGTCCACTGCTGGACATAGGCATTAGGGGAAGCCTATATTAAAATTTAATTAATAGCGACAAAAAACGTGGAGGAGTTTTACGAAGTAAATTTTTAATATTTATAAATTAAAAATATAAATATTTTAGTACATATAACTACGACTCCACGTTCATTTGTCGTCATAAAATATAAATGATTAAGTTTTACCAATTTTCAATACTATATTTCTCAGAAAAATAATTTGTAGCGAGTTCCTTTTGATCTTGTTTTGAATAGTCAAATATTCTTATATTTGAAAGCCATAGAATTATAGATTGAATCCATTCGGCTAAATATTTGTTAAATAATGGGTACAACCTTCAGATATTTGGAGGGTACCAAACAATATGTAACACTACGTGTATATTTATTAAAAGGATATATATTATATTGTTACATCGCTTCAAACTAAAATAAAAGTAATGTTAAGACATTATTGATTTGCGGCAAACAAGAGAACTACGATGGTATTAACTTAGACCTTTAAAAAAAAGGGACATTAATTTATGAAGCTGAGCCGTGATACTAGCGAACAATGATGCCTTTGAGATGAAGTGTTGGCAAAGACGCATACTTTGGGCTGCAAAGCAACCAAATCAGTCGATATTGAATTGAGGCTAATATAACGATGGTAATGCAACTGTGAAATGTTACAGAAACAAACTTTCGACTTCTTCGGACCCAAAATTAATGTGTCAGCATTGGTGACCGACAGACATCGGGAAATTGACGATATATTTGTAAAAGAAGGGCATCTACTAGATAGTATCACGCAAAAAAGATTGCAGTGTACAGTAACATGCACCAGGTAACACACATTACTTATAACCACATCAAGTTGAAGATCCTCATCAGTGAGATAAAGTGAATAAAACAGAAAAATAGTCTGTCATAGTTCTCATTTTTACATTAAATACGATTACTGTAAGTAATGTTACTTTTGTAGTTTGAAATTATGAGTTTATGTTTCATAAACCTGAGAATGTGGGATTGGGAATTATTCGTTGTTTCCTAGTCGGTAAGGCAATACAGGTTAATTAGTCGATTAACTGTAACTACTAAACTTAATCACTCTCTTGTCAGGTGGCTATCCATTTTAACCTATTTCCTTTTATTATATATAGGAAACTGGTGGATTTAAATTAATTTCGGCAAAAAAAATAGCGTATATGTCAGATTAATTTATATTATTACCATATTTAAGAATATAAGTATATAATTAGAGTCAATGAAATGGTGCACTTGTGTAGTTTGTCTGTTATAAAACCGGCTACCGTAGACAGAATCTTCTAGTCCTAAAAGTGTTTTAATATTAAAACTACCTACATGTTATGAAAACTAAGTTTTTGTATTACAGGAACGCAATAATATGGCGTCCGTCAAGGACATACGTATATGTTATTTATTATTCGGCCGACTTAATTGAGAGCGGAACAACGAACACCGTGAGAACTTTCTTGTATGTCATGTACAAAGAGAAGTTTTGTACATTTTCTAGCGCCTATCAAGTATGGTTTGAGGATAGCACAAGATCCAAGATTTTGTATATTACATTTGGCACTAATATGATGAGCTTTCTAAATGTATATAAAGTAAATAGCAAATTCAAAATGTTATTGCGTGTTAATACTCGTGTTAACCGACTCCGTGGTATGAAGGGCCCGGAGGCGGTAGGTTCCAATCCCCTGAGAAAGCAACTTTAAAAAAAGAACAGTTACAAAGATTAACGCAATTATTATAATTAAGAATAATCGAGCGCTTATATCAACAAAATATTATAATATCAAATTGCTTAAAACATCTTTGACATGAACACGTAGCTTATTCATGAAATGTATATACTATATAATTGTACACATGTACAGCTGTTTTAAAACAACTTTTGAGTCTATGATAGAAATAATTCAATAGCTTGCATAGTTTAACAATTTAAAATAATTTGATTATTTAAAATAATATTAATATCTTAAAAACTAAACTTAAGACAATAATAATTTCTTGCATTTACAAGAATACTTAACAAGATTTAATAAAAGACTTACTGGTTTTATAGTGTTTAATTAGCTTTAGAAAATACTTTGGTCAAGATTTATGGAGAGCAGACTAAGGTGCTTTTCGTCTGTCAAAGTTTTCTTTGTGTTTCGACATTCTTTATGTTTTTGTCCGTTTACGTATACGTTACTTATACCGATCGATCTTATGGTATTTTGAGGTCAAGCAGTAATTTTATGCTTGGTTTAATTTTGTAAACAATCAGTTTCCAAGCAGGCGGTAAATGAGTGCGTGACTCATCATATATCGAAATTAGCATGTTTTTTTATTTCAATATCCACGTATGTCGTCCAGAGTAGGCTTCGATGGTGTTTGGCAAGGAATTGTGGTTTGTAAAATCTTATATAAGGGTCGGGGTTAAGAAATTAGACATACAGAAATAGTTATTATTTACTTTTCCACATAAAATATAAATATACATGTTAATATGGATATACATGTAATGTTTAGATCTACTGATCAACTGCCATACTTTCGCTGAGGAAGGAAAAGTAGTCTGTAATAATAATACGCAATAAGGGTCACCAAAATGAGAACTTTTACAGGTTTAAGTAGGTCCCCTTATTACCGGGGTCCGTCTGAACCAACCACCACGGTGTCT
Source organism: Lamproptera curius (assembly GCA_029286875.1). Classification (NCBI taxonomy): domain Eukaryota; kingdom Metazoa; phylum Arthropoda; class Insecta; order Lepidoptera; family Papilionidae; genus Lamproptera; species Lamproptera curius. The sequence continues at coordinate 343,636 of JAGSMT010000052.1, forward strand.
ATTTTGGCCGCAAAACTGAAGTGTGAAAACTTATCTGCTCATCACCAATGAAAAAAATTATTTAGAGAATCGTTTGCAAACAAAAATATGTAACTGTCACACTTTGCAAACATCATTTTTTGTGTTTACAAACTTCATTGCATACATTATTTAAACGCGAAAAATTATAACAAAAGAAAATATAACCAACTTGAATCTCTCCTAGCGTCGTATCGTAAACCGCTTATAAGTAACAAAATATTTATTATACTTCATTATAAATAAGTCAACAGAATGCGTTTATACTAATAACAAAATCATTGTTTTAAAATGAATCATCAAATCATTTTAATGGGAATAATTTAAATTACCACAAAATATCTCCCTTCTGAAGTAATAGTTCTCTGCAATTGATCAAAGTAAACAACAGTTAACCTAAACAAATTAACGCTAAATAAATGTGCGCGAGTAAGTGCGATTAGTTGTAACAAGAGTCATAATATCTGACGGTATTATGATTAATTTGTATCGCTTTAGCGTAATTTGTTCCAAGTATTATAAATTTAATATTTTGTTAAATTTTATACCGGCAATTAGTTTACGGATGTTACAGTGATATTTTTAGATAAGTTAATTATAAGAATTCAAATAAGTTCGTTAGCCAAATTTCAAATTCAATTTCAAAACCAAAATTCAAAAATTCGGAGCCAAAAATAAATAAAAAATCTTTACAGTCATATTAGTATTGATTAATCGCTGTAAATTAGGCGATTTATATATAAATATATTAATATTAAAACTCAATTTTTAGACCTTATTAATTCATAAAACTCGAGCGTTCATAAAACTAGACCTACGTTGAAACAACTGCTTCAATGACATTTTTAAAGATGATAGTTTTATACTTCTAAAAACTTTATTAATAAGCAGATAAGTTAAATATATACATATAGATTCAAAAACGTTTCTGAACTCAAATCGCAAAAATTTTAAAGTTTTCATTATGCATGAAATATAATTATAACATAAATGACATTTTGATCAAGTGAATATTTTAAAAGATTAGAGATTTAAAATGCAGTGGCGGAATTTGCGGGTTTGTTTTATGGAGAAGGTACATTGCCATCGTCTTATATTTCGCAAATTTTATATAACCAAACTGTTTAAACTCAGTTATATTTATTTCTTTAAATTTTTCTTGTTCATAACCCCGATATGTGCCTTAACTACAAAGTTGCATCGCTCGTACAGTGAGCTCAAATTACAGCTCTCTGTTTTCGATTATTACCTACTTACTTAGGACGGGAGTCACGTCGACTGCCTCAGGAAATCCTTTGCCTAAAATATTCGATCTTTTTCCCAAAATCATCCTTGTCCCCTCAGAACACTATTTATGAACATAGGCCTCAGTTTTTTTACTATCTCCTTTTCAATCCAGTTACTCAACTAAACTTATTCCTAGTTCCAGTCCATCGGTAGAAAAGTCATTGCATTCATAAAAAATAGGAGCATAGCAATTTAATCAAACTACCATTGATATATATAACTTGTCGTTAAATCGTTAGTAAACCTTATGTTATAAATGTATCTACTATTAAGCTCCATCAGATTGATCCATTTACTTAAAACCTGAATAGAACAGATTACATTTACATAAATGTACAGTTAAGCTTTCAATTTATGCTGCTGTTTCAGCAAAGAAAGGTTAATGAATGCGGCAATATTCTAAAATTATTGACGCTATTGGAATCGTTAGATCACTTAGTTAATTGTACTTTGCCTGTTAATAGTATTAAAATAATAATAAGAGCAAATTAAAGGATAGGGCAAATTGTTAAATAAAAATAATTAGTTTCAACGTATTAAAAAAAAAAGTTTCTGCTTTTAAAACTAAAATTAAGTGGTGAAGGATATTAAAAATTCTTAGCATCACTAATCCTACAGACATACCGGGAAATATTTAAAAAAAGAATAAAGCTCAGCCCCCAGCAAGTAATAAGAGAGATGATATAAAAATATGTATGATTTTAACTGCCTCCGTAGCCTAGTGGTATGGGCGTGTGCTTAAGAAACCGGAGGTCGTAGGTTCGAATCCTGTGGATAGTCAGGAAATTTTTATTAAAACAGTTACTACAAAATTGAATTTAATTATTAAACCGCTGTAATAAACGTGTAGAATAACAATCAGGCTTCAATTTCTTACTAACCATTTTCAGGTACGAATAAATAAATCAATTACGAGGAGATCTGACAAAGGCGGATTTATAGTGATCGATGCGCTCTCGTCTGCTTTTAGTGGCGTTGGACGGTTATTAAAAAATCATATCGTATCAATGGACCATTAACACCGATAAGTTAATTCACCTTAGGAACACCTTTTATTTTTTTATACCGCGACTATCGGTCAATTACGCTGTTTTATTTGATATTATTTTTATTAGGTGCTATGTTTAAAGTATAAAAAATGATTGCTGATATATGATACTTGCCTCCATTTACGAGATTACTTTACATGATTTGATTAAAATAATATGTATTAAAATAAACCCAATTTTCCAATTACTGCTCTAACTCAACATCATCATCGTCATCATCATCCTTATCGGTCTGTGTTAGTTTACTGCTGCTCCAATGCGGGTTGGTGGGTGGACCGTGGATTCGAACCCACTACCTCCGGTTTATAAAGAAAGCATCAATACTGCTAGACCGAGGCGTTAACTCTATAACTCGGTTTTAGATTACCTTATTATCGAGTGTAAAAAGAAAAACATATTTGGTTATTCAATATTGTAAAATATTTAAAATAATATATATTGTAATAATTATTTCAATTGTAAAACAATATGCGCAGAATAAGCAAATATGTCATTTCATTAAAGACCGCTAATAATTAAGGCAAAAAAAATAAATTATTTTCTGTCTTATCATCGAAACCATGTTTTATTTCTCAATGAAAAGAATTTTAAATCGACACATTTTTAGCATATTTTACAATAATTATAATTGAAGCCATAAACGTAATATTAAAAATCTTTCAACCAAATAAATGTTTATTCTTATTAATTAAAGCAAAGACACGAGTAAGCGAGGCAACATAAAAACAGTCAGCTTAGTTTCGCCGGTTCTTCTCAGGTCTGAGGCGTCCTTTTGAAACGGCGTGTTTAGCGCGTAGCGTGTTTGACACTTAATAAGCGAGTCTTATCTTCTATATAGATATTATAATATGCATTATAAAGATATTTGAATTTAAATTCGAATTTGTTCCTCTGATGGTAGTGTATGCCCTGAAGATCATTTGCGTTTACTTGTTTCAGTAATTAGCTGGCTACTGTGCCCATAAACTAACTTCAGCAAGGCGTAGCCCGGATGCGCAAGGCACCATACGCACACCCTCGGCAACAGACAGCGAGTCCTGATGCTGTCAGGCTATTCTTTCACTTCAACGACAAGTACAATCGTCATGTTATCAATAGGCAAAGAAAGGAAGTATTGAAACAGAACAATTCATATACGTTATTTATATTACTTAACCGCAAAACGTATATTGTATTACGTTGTTATATAGCACGTGCCGCACAGAAAAACGTGTTGGTTTCTTTTTTGTAATTCATAAATATAGACGCCTTACCAATTCATAGCAATATCACCAAAATTTTCTCAGAAAAGTATATTGTTGCGAGTTTCTTTGATGGCGTTCCAAATCGTCAAAAATTCTAATATAGAAAAGTCATTGATAAACATTGATGTTATATTGAATTGTAGATTGAAATCATTCAGCCATATATCGGTCGATAGCTTTATGGAATCAAGACTTGTTACAGAGTATATTGAGTACAGTTTTACTTTCGTTCAAGTAAATGGTGAAGGGTAATTCTAAATTTTAAAAGATATAATATTAGTCAATCTTCTGTTATATTAGTCAATACGCAAAAAGGCAAAGGTTGCTTAACTTCAGGAAACAGAAGTCTGTTTCCTTGTCATGTGGAACCGTAAATTCTTTAGGTCAGGGTATCCTTCTCGGACTTAGTGAAACGACATCCAAATACAACTGGTACGAAAATAAATTACATTTATAGTATAGATTTGGTGATGACTATTCATCATTTTACGTTATAAAGAATATTATGAAACGCAAGCGTTGTTTCCTTTGAAAATATTTTTATTTATAAATTCAAAGATTTGGTTCGATTGTATTTTTCGCGTAATTAATTAAACTAATATTTATTTGGATTGCTTTTTTTATTGGAAAAGTCAACAGGGTTTTTATATAAAGTAAAAATTTCTTACTTAATAGGTTTCGAAAACAATTGATAAAGTTTACTTGATGTATAATTTATTTTTTAATGGCTCAACATTATTTGTATCTACTTACAATTTTTACGACATTTTTAGCTATATCACAATGCTTGGTTACCATTCGCAATATCTGCACGAGGAGCAGATTCTCTCGAAAAAAAGATTTTGATTAAATACCTGCGCCCAAAACAAAATTAAGATTGTACATAGAGTTGTAATTTTTGGCAATAACCCGCCACGCAAGTAAATAATAGATTGTTATAATTATCTTGTGTAGATAGACTAACAGTATATTTATATTTATACAGTCTTATGCAATGAAACGGAAACAGGAAGAAAATAAACAAGTATTTGCTAAGATAATCATCAGTTATTACATTCTTGACTTCTAGTGTGGGCATCGTTTGCTAGGCGGCAATCTTGGTAGAAGAAATAAAAAGGTCAGATCCCTTGGGATTGCGGAGAATTTGAGGCGAACAATTCGTTTTACCTTATACATTTTACCGCAACATTTTATTAAGTCCTTAGAACGTTTTGTTCTTAAAATGAGTATATATAATATTGAGTTTAAATTATTTAAGTACATATAAAGCAATAGTTAGAAAACCAGTCAAACATAATTTAATGTAGCGTCGAGACGAGCAAATTGTTAATCTCCTAATAGTGAGTGACACGCCTTGTCCATTACAAATATAGCCTATTGGTCACAAGTCTAGTTACAGTGGGAACTAGGATGTAACGTTCGGTTTATCCGGTTAATATGCTGGCTGCAAACGGGACACGATCGTATTTTTACACAACTACTGCGCGGCAGAAAAAAGCACCGCGGTAGTACCGTTCCGACGGCCTAAAGGGGGCTCTAATCCTAAGCCTTCTAAAAGGCAACCCTATTTAATAAGTACAACTATTCTATCTACCAACTATAACAGACGGACACTGTCTCTAGGTTTTTTCTTAATTGGTCTTTGGCTATTTCTTTATTTTATAAGTGGTATAAATATTTACAAGATTTTTAATATAACTGTACCTTTTAGTTATAGGAGCTAAGTATTTGAATCGACATTTTTGAAATATTTTTAATATATCATAATCTTCTAATATCATGTAATAAATAATAAAATGTTACGTTGCCCATTATTATGTAAAATATATATATAAAAGTGATTTGTATATAAGATTTAGATATTTCATTCGATTTCAATCGTTCAAAAAATATCAGTTGATCTTTTTACAAAATAAATAAAAGAATGTAGAAAATTTATTGATGTCTGACAATATATTTAAGTAAGTGCGAATATTTTAAACCTGACTAAGAGTTTGGGTAAATATTTTTAAATGTATGAAATAACTTGTCCTAGGTGTATTTTCTTTGTATTTAATACTACTTAAATAACATATTGAGCAAAGGTAAGACTTTATTTTTTAGTATATTTGTAAAAATACATTTAGTGTGATGTTAAAGAAAACATTCGTATATAATGAAATAGCTCGGAGCAATAACATATCGAAACGAGAGATGTATTTTGTTTGTTTCTGTTACTTTTCCTCACGAAGTTAAAAGAAACATATTAAATATGAATAATATATTAAGTTTAAATATTTATCTGTTTACATTTTTATATATTTCTATTAATTTAAAGTCATTTCACCACAAGTGTTTGAATCTTAAAGCAGCCTGATTTTTAACTATTATTTTAATTGCTGATTTTAAATTCCTTGGGCCTCAAAAAATATAATTGGATTTCTACAAGATTAGAAAGACATTTAAGATGTTGATATATTACATTTTTGTATAGATTTTTAAAGTCCTAAAAAATAGCACTTCATATTCTTTTGTACTTAAATAATTTACGAAATTAAAATGAACTTTGTATTTATTTTCTATTTATATCTTTTAACTGGTGTCAAAAAGTAAGATTATGTTTGACACTTCAATTAGTCAAGTTTAGTGGGAAATAAACAAGACAATAAAATTTATAACAGTGCAACAATACAAATGATAGTTATATAAGAGGGTCACTTAATGAGTCGTAAGACCCTAGTCAAAGAGGAGGATTTTCTTGGAATGGGCAAATTTTTTAGAGGAATTGTTCCGTATAATACGTTATACTGCGTATTCTTTAGGTAACTAGTATCCATTAAAGACTTAATACAGTAAAAAATTTTTGATAACCAGCAGTGGTGGCTGGTTATCAAAAATTTTACAACTCATAAAACGTTTAGTTTTTTCTTAAAAATGAAACAAAGCATTACTAAATAGTATTTTTGTGTGACATAAATTTGTACCAAACCATAACAAGACTTTCTAGAATCTATATTATCACAATCTTATACTTTCTTAACATCACAAAGATAACCTTTGAACATGAATAATGAAACGATTGCTCAAGGAATAAGATTATAAATTTATATTGATGGCAAAGGTTAACTATGAAGGAAAGTCAATTTATCATTCTTACGATGCTCACCGGTTCTACAAACCATACGTACTCACAAGTAATTAAAATCTTTCATTCAATATGAATAGAAAGGTAGATTTGATTCTTAAAAAAACCTTAAGGAGAAAAAAATATTGAAAAATGCTGACTTTTATGTTAATTATAACGAGGGCTTGGTTACTTTTGTTATTTTCTAAAACGTTCTGAAATGTGTTTCTGATTGCTATCATGATTATAGAATCATGAAATTCATAACTTATGCTTTTCATGTTAGTATGTTTTTTATTTTGTCGCGATTCAATACTAAAATAGAAATTACATTACGTGTAAAAGGCTAGCACCATAGTCTAAATACCTAAAATGACAATGAGGTTCTGTAATTTAAATTCAAGATATTTTGTATCACACATGTTTATTAGTTATCAGTACGCCATCACCAGTTCGGAATACGCCTCCTCTGACCTGAGAAGCACCGCGAAAGAAACTCAGCAAAATTTAATTTAATTTGATGCATATGTTATGCAACTTTCAAAGTTTCAAAAGAAAACTATTTTTTGTTTATTGGATATTAGATAATTTAAAGCTGCAAACATTTTTATTAATATTCTTAAAGTTTCTTGAAATTTCATCACTGCTTTAATACTGTTTAATTTAATGTAGGTTATAAATTTTACTTTTTGTGAAGCGCAGTCACATGTTTTACTAATGGTAGTATTGCTAATGCTGGCGAGGTGCCAGACGTTATTGACTAAAAGTGTCAACGTTATGAATAAATACGTTCTTAGCACCCGATAACATAGTTTGTTGTCTTGTGGGATAAAGATTCTAAATAAAATAAGTCAATAATTTTTAACATGTTAATTTTTGACGTGACAACGTCTTATAAATTGGTTCAAAATAAAGAGCTCGAAAACTGGTCAGCGCCGCTCACGAAACGCTCTTCATGAGCAACCATAAAAGAAAGTGAGAGGCATGCTTCTCTCGTTACTCGTACGCAGCTGCTTAAGTAAAAGAGAGACAGAGATAAGGAGAAAGAGGGGCATGCTTACCAGTTCATGCCTTGCGACTCTCTAACACTCGAGCGTTCTTACTGTCGGAGTAAATAAATAGTGTCTGTATTCATATTTGAACGTGCACGTTAATTGTCAATTAATTGTGTAGTGAAAATTTGAAGTCAAATTCTTCGATTACAATAATCAAAACAAAAAAGACGTTCTTGGACCGTATCCCGGTACCGTACCACGCTTATTCTATGCGGATAGGTGGGTAGAACGATATTTTACATGCCTATCCGACGCATGGATTGTTCAAACAATTGGGTGGTTGGCCCAATTGTCCTAATCAACCAGAAAACAGTGATAACACAAAATTTTTTTCCCCCAGGATTCGAACCCACGACCTCCGGTTTAAAAAGCAAGGGGCACCCTTAGACTACACAAGCGGTTGGTATTTTACATTAATAAAAATTTTTCCTCGTTTAGGTATTATCGATTTTCACCGCGCCGTTCATCCGACTCGATGGCTTAACACAAACTCAAACATAAATCACTTCATAACAAAATAAAACAGCGATTTACTCGTCACGCCTCGTGGTTAGTTACGCGGGGTGATGCAAAAATATTAGATACTTTTTTATATTAGTTTGTTTTTGAAATTTGTACACAACTTTAATAAACCTTTATGCAGGTTTTATATATGTATACTAGCTGTTAACCGTGATTTCGTCTGCGTTGAATTAAAAAATTCCCCCGAGTTGTATTGATCAATTCTGTGTAGTAAAATATAAATAAGTTGTTATAATTGTATGCGCCTATTATTACACACAAAGTTTATCGCGTTTTCTTCGGCGATAATGATTTTCCATATTAACTTTCATCCTCATTACACGTTTGTCCCCTTGTTTATCCCGGTACAGCTTGAAACTACAAGTATGCTAAAAAAATCACCACTTTTGCCTCGTTTCGAGTAAACTACATTTCATGGTTTATGTTCAACGGAGACGATTTCCAAAAAAAAAATCAACCTTTATTTCAACCCTTTTGATCACTTTTATCGCAAAATTAATAGCCTATGTCCTTTCTTGGTGTATATTCTAAGTATGTAATTTCATCACAATCGGTTTAACTAGACTGTAAAGAGGGATTTTTATGCAGAGCGACAGGGAACTGACCTCCGTAACCCAGATGTAAAAATTAGTTTTCAGTTGATTTGAACATTTTATAACGACTGCCCAAGATGGTCTTGACCACCGGGACTAACTGTTCATATACCCATCCAACGCATGGATTATCTATCTTTTCAGGTATTTGGGTAATTGGCACATATTGTCCTAACCAACCATAAAACAACGATAATACAAAGTAGTTTCTCCACGGGATTCGCACCCACGACCTCTGGTTCATAAAGCAAGGACCAATAGCCACGGAGCTGGCCACGGAGTCGGTTAAATCGGTAATAACTTATGTAATGAAAATTGAAGTTAATGTTAGTAATGTTGCAAACTTTTATAGCACCTTTTTTCTCTACAGTAGTTAGAGCTGTAGCTCAAGTTAAAAATTTTATTCAGTTTGATACACATTCACGCTCCCTAGCGAGCTGTAACTCTGATTCAAATGGTTTTTTATTACGATTGGTAGACCATTAACGCTTGCAATTGGCCCTAAGTGCATTGTTAAAAAAATCTGGAAGTTTAATTGGGATTACATTGGCATTTGTTTCCGGGGGAAGACCTGTGCTTCTACCCTAAGCTTTAGACAATTGAAGATTAGCAAACATCAGTAAACGTTAATGAGCAAAACTTTATATGACTACCTTGACTAAAAAGGCTTTAACATTTCAACCGTAAGAAATTTTTGGACGACTTTAACGTAATAATTCTGATTGTGAATTGTCAAGAAATTAATATAAATATTTTAATATTATGCATTTTTTTTAAGATTTTTATAGTTTAATTTCGTTTGCCAGAAAGAAATTATTCTATCATGAATTTACCGAAATAGTTTTTTAAATGTATATTTTACATTTAAGGTGTTTACATAAATATTATAAAACCAAAAATTTTAAGATGTTAAATTTTATGACACCAAAAGAAAGTAAGTGAACTTTGCGAGAGCCACTTTTGGATACTTTATTAGTGAAATATTTAATGTTAATATATACTTCATTGCAGAACCTTAAGCAAATTTTAACAGAAAGCGGCCTTATTATACTCAGTATTCCTTCCCAGTAAATCCGGGTTGTGATAAAATATTTTTAGTGTCGAATATCCTTTGAACAAAAGCAAAATGTAAAGTCGTTATATTAAAAAAAAACGTAATATGAAGCGTATGCAATATTTATTTAAAAAAATTCTTATCACAAAGTTTTTTACTTATTTTTCAATATTTATCATCTAGAGAGCGAAACTGCAGGGCGCTGGTCAGTGTTTAGTTGTATTTTAGAGATTCAATAAATGTGAGTGTAAGACTCCAAAGAAAAAATCGTGATATTCATTTTGCTTTGGATTTGCAACATCAGCACGACGGTTAAAAAACAAAGAAGAAATATAAATTCTTAGAGGATCGGTTAGCCTAGGAGGCGGGACGTCACGATGACGCGATACTGTGGCGGGCGGGGGGGACAGCTCGGCACGACTGCGCTTTTCTCCTCAGGTGCTCGGACGCGTCGGACGTATTAGAATCTCTAGCCTAAGCCATTATTGTATAACGTGATCTTGCATGTTTGTAACTAAATTGAATTATTGATTAAATTGTTCATAGTTCTTTTTGTATTTTGTTCGTTTAATTTAATAAAAGTCCTGATCTTAAGATCGGGTTGGATTCCAAAACACGCGCTTTGATGTTCGTCATGCATTTGCAAATAAAAACGGGTTTTTTTTTTTTAATTTCTTGGCGTGTTCAAACAATAACTTTCGATGTTCGGGTTTTTAATGTAAAACGAACACGGTTAGCGTGTGTTTTTTTTTTTTTGAATAGTCCGGGTTTTTTTTTTATCTTTTGCTTTAGGTAAACAACCGTAAAAATTTTAAATTGAAAAGTAACGTTATTTTTGTAAATTTTTTAACATTTTGTATAAATAGTCAGCAGAACACCCCGGAGCATTCTAATTTGTTATTGGTAGAACAAGCGTAAAGGGTTACCGATAGTGCCCTTTAGAATTGGGTTGCGATAGACCCAAAAAACCAATAGGTTTTGTGATAGTTCTTTAGGTTACAGCCCTCACTGTGATCCATTTAAGAAGTATTGATGTTGAATGCCGGAACGATGCCCAAGCCACGCGCTTTTACCTTTGGCCCGTACCGCGTTCGAAACCATACTTTGAATTTAGCGACCTGATGCCCTTTGGGAACACGTGGCATGGTGAACCTGTGTCTTTAAGCATCATGAGGTTGAACGCAAGGATTTGGGGGACTCCCCGTTGATTCGTAAGATTAAAATTTGCCCATTTTTCGATTCCAGTTTAATGACTTTGACGTTGTGGAGGGGTGATTTGGAGGATCTTTAGTTCGAGGAACGGTATGCTTGACTTAAACCATTGCCGGTTGTTCAGCATTGCAAGAATTCGATGACGCATTATAGACGAGCTTTAAAGTCCAATTCCATTTATTTGGATATTAGTTATTTCGTTATATGACATTTAAATTTGATTTTAATGTTGAACAATTTTGCAGAAGAATATTCTGTAGGTCTGATAACATGTGGTTCCTGCCAACAAATATCATTAAGGTTTTTGCAAAGCCAAAACGTTATTAAAACAGCTATTAATGGCAACGGGTCGGATCTATGGTTAAGTGGGGGAATTGACCTGCCTCCAAAAATTTACTGCCCGGCAGATGAATTCCGACTATCGGAACAGATCTCCGGGAGTGATTTTTGTTTAGTGATAAAGTAGTCCAAACAGATTCATGGGAAAAAAATGGTTAGAATTAAGAAGAAGAACCGGCGATAGAATCCTTTTTTGCCGTCCCCAAACCAGTCACCTGTTATCAAAGTTTTCCGTTAAAGATACTTAGAGTTTAGCGTTTCGGGTTTTTACCAGTTTAGATATGACTACTGGTTTTTTTGGGTCCGGAAAGTAATGACCATCAACAAATCAGCGTTTGAAACACCTGAAGGGTGCCTGGTGCTTTTATAATTTGGAGAATAATTCCCAAAGTTTAGAAAATCCGGTAATGAACCATTTTTAAAATGACGTGTTTGTTATTTTTTCTATTATGAGATCTAGAAATACCTATGGGTGTATAAATATCAGCCCTTGGGGGATATTCAGTTTACTTTTTTTTGCGTATGAATTTGTATATAAGAATTGTCGGTTTTGGCTTTAAGGCGAGCCAAGAAACACTAATGTTTAATTGGACTAAAACCATTAGATAATTTGGTTTAATTTCTGGGGGTTTTTTTAAGGCTTCAGGATATGTTTTTACCCCCGTGGGTTCCCACTTTGTCGTGGGGGGGGCTTTTACCAAATGACTTAGGCTATGGATGGTTCAACCATGCCGGACAGGTTTAAGTGGTGGTCAATGGGGCCCAGAAGGGGAAGTTTCCTGGGAGTGCGAGATGGAAAGGGTTATTCCCGGAAATCCAGGTTGGTACCCTTCCGTTTTTTATCAAAACACGGGGAGGAAATGAAGACGGTTGGGGATTCTTCACATGACAGGTAAAGGGAAGTTTTTCCCCTGCCGGGAATAGTTTATCCCGTTTGATGTTCGGCGGTCATGTTTTGCTGCATCAAAACAGTTCCATATACTGCACGTTTTGGTGCGTTTGGCGTAGGCTGTTTGGGTCTGGGAGGGAATTAAAAGCTGCACAACAAACAATGGCGGGGCAAAACATCGTTGGTCACCAGGAGGGTCCCGGCTGCAAACAGTGAGAATCCCTTCGCGGTGGAAACCGAGCCAGCGCCCCATGATCTGGTGGGGCACCTTCCCGGGTCTTTGCCCCGACGCGGAACAAACCGCGGGCGCCCATCTCCGCGTCCGGTGCCCAAACCGGGCCTGAAAGGGACAAAGTTATTAGGTGATATAAGCTTGTGAGGGAAGGAGACTCCAACCCGATTTCAAAAGAAGAAAAAAGGTCATCCGGAGCCCAACCCGGGGTACCGCCCCAGAGAACGAATGACGGAAAAAAAAGGGGTGGCGGAGGACGTTCGTCCGCCACTGGCATCACTTTGCTTTCCGCCCAAAGAAAACCGCGCCACTGAACGTAAATCAAAGGAGGGGGAAGAAGGATGAAATGTGTTCTTAAGTGGGGAGCTTTTACGGAGGATTACCCAAACCCAAAAAATAAGGGAGGGATGGTGAAAATGCCCGCTATTGAAATGGAAAAGAAGTCTCCAACCGAAAGGATTTTAAGGTCTAAAGGAGCGCCAAATCGCGAGCACTTTGAAAGGTCGTAATCCACGGACCCAGGACGACTTAAAAGAAGGTGGATCAACCCAGTCTGAACTCGATTTTGCCTCAGGCGACACGGACAGGGTTAAGTTTTTAGAGAACGGTCACCACCCCATTCCGGTGGTCGTGATAAAGATGGAGGTTGTTCTAGCATCCCCAATCCCCGCACCAACGGAAATAAAAGGCGGTCATCAGCGCCCAACGCACGGTGTACCGGCCTTGGCTAGCCCCAGATGGTAACCAAATAGAGCGACCGCCCGTTACGAAGGGTAAAAACGGATGCAATTGCGGTGGGAAGGCCCCTGCAAACGAACGCGCTCCTCTTGTAGGGAAGGAGGGACGGATAAACGGCCCTTTAAAACAAGTTTTGCGGATGTTCGGAAATTGGTTTAATTCAAAGGGGTCAGAATGGGAAGGGCTAGAAACCGGCCCAGGCGCCCTGCCTCATCCGGCCTTGCATCATAAGCGGGGCCCCAACCAAACGATGGTTGATTGGTAGAATGGGCGAGCCCTATGTCCACCCGAAAATGCTCCATTTAAGAAGGGCCAAACCTCGCGAAGAAACGCGACCCCAAGGGTGCTGTGGGTAACGCGGAAAAGCCACTGAGAAGGGATTGACGATAGGACGTCATTTCCAAAGCACGGGGAGAACAACTCACCCTTGGATAACGACCCTTTACATGGGGACGGGAGCCCGTTTGGGAGATTCCGGTGAGACAAGAGGGAAAGGGACCTCTCGCCAAAAGCTGAGGGAGGTACTGGGGAAGGTGGTCCGGGAAAAACGAAATGGTTAATCGCATTTGGACCCGACACCGTTTCAAAGGAGGAGGTGGCATCACAATCCATGGAGGGCTGGTTTGGGGATGCGGGTGGTGAAATTGGCAAACGCTCCCAGCCTCGGACAGGCGGGTCCAGTTGCTGCTCAAAAAGTGGCAAAAGACGACTTTGGGTGGCAACAGGGCACCGGACCGTGGCATGCGTGTTCCGTTTTTTGAGTCTGGGGGTCCAAGGCGTACAGCGAGACCATTTAAACTTTGTTACCGCTGCAACCAACCCCGGATATGAAGAGGTGTATGCGGGAACCGCCGCTGGATGCCGCCAAGGCCGGCGAATCATCGAGTTTTAAACAAACCTGCACCATTTGCAGGGCGGGGGACCAGGGGCCCGTTATCTAGGGCAGTCCAAACGGCCAAACAATGCCAAATTGGGATGAGGATGGGACCTTCCGAATTGGGCCCCTCGGCCCGAGGAATTCAACCATGCGCCAGAGCTCGGGATCTTCCGCCCCCGGGCGCGTGGTTGATTCTTGGGCTATAGTGGGGTATTTCGTCCCAGCCCCAACGGGCGGGTGACAGTAGCGGCCGGGAGCGATGTTCGACAGATGCCCCCTTTCCCCCGGAAACCAAAAAAGGCTGGGATACGTTTTGCCCCTCTTGGGGTAAACGGTGGTGGCGGTTTATTTCTCCCGTAGTCCCTTGTTTAAACGTCTCGGAGGAAGGGGAAACTGGAGGAAGTCTTCGGGGTCCATGGGGTCGCTGGGTTTTGCAAAGCCGGTTGGGGATCCCGGCGACGTCCACGGGGTAAGGGGGGCAGCAAATGGACACCTTAACCGTGGTAGTGCCTTGCGGCGAACAGGGCGCGATTGCACAACGTTCGAATCCCTCCCCGGGGACGCGTGTCCGGAATGAAGGTCGTAGAGGAGAAACCTGTTCGTCTCGGTATATCCGATTTTTTTCGCACATCCTCCTCAATCCAAATTGATCCGTCGTCTTCCCAAAAGGGACCCGGATGGCGTTAAAAGCAAACGGGTTTTAAGAAGCAGCCATGCTGCGCTGGCCCTCAACCGGAACCCTGCGATGTGGGTGGGAATGGCGGAAGGATTACGCGGGAAATCCGAAATGCCAAGAACAGGATCTGTTACCGGACAATGATGGGGTCTGCAAATTCCTCCGCGAGGAGGTAAGTTCCAACCCGGTACACAGTTCGACGGACCGCTGACATTCGGCTTCCTGAGAGGAAAATGCCCGCACACCCCGAATCGCGCTGTACCTGTCGCCATTGCCGCGGCGCCAGGGCCATGAAATGTTATCTCTTAAGACCCAGGGTGGGGTGGATGGGGGCGAAAACCCCCCTGGGCCTCCTTGCCAATGTCTCCAACTTTAGTTTCGTGTGGTTGTCACCGGGCCTCTTCCCACAGGGGAGGGGCTCCCGCCCTGGTGCCCGACCAACCACTGATCCAGTTCCCAACCAAGTTTCAAGGATTCAGGGTAGCAGGGAAAGAAGTCGCGAAATGTGGCCCTGAGGATGGTTCCGGCGGTTGGGGCATTGCTCTTCAAACTTGGACGGTCCGAAGGTTGTATTCGTTTGCCTCAACGGGCATCTTTCCCGGAGGTGGAAAAAAAGTGGTCCTTTGCAGAAGGGGCCAAACCGACTCTCCCTCTGCCACCTCCGATTGTTCCTTGATGAGTTGGGAAAACTGGCAAACGCCTCGCCGGCATTGGAAGGAGCGGCCCGATCTAAGTCCAAACATTTTTTTGAAACCCGTTCAACCATTGATGGATTTCCAAAATCAATCGTCCGGGAGGGTATCCGGGTGAAGTAATTTGGCGGTTTGGATATCAAACCTTTAACGCCCTGGGAGACAAAAAGGCGGGTAACTCCAAAGTACCCCAAATTTGTGTCGCTCATCTACGACCATCTTTCCGATAAGTCGGTATTTCCGACGGGAAAGGTCAGAAAGGGGGGACGGGTACCCAGGGTCGGTCCTAGGCCCATCCTGGGAAATCGGGATTGGATGTTGGCGGATGAATCTCCAGGGGGTCAACGTAATTGTTACGCCGAGATACTCGGTACTGGCATGCCCGACTTCCGCCGGGCTGGAAAGCCCAGGGTGTTGCACATGTAAAGGGATTCTCCCCTGGCTGGGAAGAGAGCTCCCGCGGCAGGCGTACGGGCCTCGTAAATCACCCCAGCGGGGCCAGCGCCGGGGAGTTCCAACCTTTAAGTGAGTTGGTTACCAGGTGTCGCCCGAAGCCGGTGGAACTTCGAGCACATTTCCGCCGCTCACCCGGAGGGCCTGCAGGAGCGCTGGATGTTTCCTTCAAATTTAAGGGCCAACGAGAGGGGAAGGTTTTAGGCGAGTTCCCAATGGTTCTTGGAGCACCCCATTTCGGACTATTAATACTGCAACAGGGTCTGAAAGCCTCAGAGGGCCCCTTGTAGCGAGGATGGACGATTTTGTTTGGGTGTCCTATTTGTGGAACCTCCTGGACCTCGATGGGGTTCTTCCGTTGTGTATTGGGGAGAGTCGAGATTCGAAAAGGGAGTTCAACCGGGCTAAATGAGATTATGATTGGCGGAGGAGATACCCCACGGAGTTGGCAATGGCGCCCAGCGGGAACCACCGGCAAAGGTTTTAGTGTTCGCCCGTCCTTAAAAA
Source organism: Lamproptera curius (assembly GCA_029286875.1). NCBI lineage: Eukaryota > Metazoa > Arthropoda > Insecta > Lepidoptera > Papilionidae > Lamproptera > Lamproptera curius. The sequence goes on from JAGSMT010000052.1 coordinate 360,176, forward strand.
GTCGAGAACATGGATACTGACCACCATCTTGGACGGTATCTGTGTTGGTGGGAGGAGGGGAGCCAACAAGATTGCCCCAAGTGGAGCGGCTGGAGGCACCCGATCCACACTTAGAATGCCCAGCCGATGAGCCACGATCCGCCCCCACGGCGGTCTTGGCCCATTTCCCCACTGGTGAAACCATTGCGGGAAAAAAAACATGGAAGGCGTTGAGCTTTCCAAGTAATGCTCAAAAGAGGCGGGCGGAACAGAGGAGACGACCTACCCCGCCTGGCCGCCGGAGAGGGCGAGGCCTGGCGAGACCACCCCTCCCCTTGATGAGGCCCGTGGATACGGGACCACCACCCCCGAACCATGGGTCCTCGTGACGGATGGGGTGCCCCAGCACGCCTCGAAGCTGTTTAAGGGTCTAAAAGACTTGTGGTGAGTTCGAAATGTAAACACCGTGATGTGGTGCAGAAAAATATATCCCCAACTACATCAAAAACAACGGAATGGAACCCCAGGGTTTTATGGTGGTTCCAAACCGAACCTTCCCGTAAGGGGAAGAACGAGTTTCCAAAAAAAAAAAAAAAGGATATGCTTCTGTTGTTTTCCCTTTTTGCAAGATTTTGTGTTGGGCGACGTCATAACGCCGCTCAAAAGGTCTATTAAGGTCAACAAAGGACCTGTTTTTGGGCTTTGATCCGGCCACCCACTGTTTATGAGCCACGCGGGTTATGGGAATTTCTGTGCATGAAGGTTAACGAAGTGGAAATCGAGGCTCCTTTTTAAATCCACAGATTGGAGTTTGGTGAAATGCTATGAACGAGCCTTTACCAATTGTTCGGTGTCAAAATTTTCGTATTACAGACGGCAAATTCAAAATTTTAAAGAACTACGTTTAAAGCCATAGCGTGGGAAGTTGGCATGAGACATTTGGTTTTTTGCAGATTTAAATTCCTAAATTGGGAATGGTCCCTTTTTGCCGGTTTAAATTCCAAACCCAAATTAAGATAGGATTGTTTCAGACAGTGACTTTGGGAAGGCAGCCATACTAATAAAGGTCACCCACTCTTTATTTAACTTTTTCAAATTGTTTGTTAAAAAATATTTTTGAACTAAAGTATAAAATTTAAAGGTTTATCATGTTCTTATGGAAGAAAACCAAACCGCGGGAACACATATTCAGGGTGTGGGAGAAACGAAACTTGTTAAGCATTCTCCAATGGTGGTGAGTCATTTTAGAGCCCGGCAATGTGGCTTTTCTGTGGCATTTGGACATTGTGACAACTTTTTTATTCGAAATTGACTATGTGTTCAACATTTAGTCCTTCAGTTCTGAGTTGTACGTACGAGTTACTTACACCGTGTCTGGACATTGTGATTATCTGACCCGACATTATGGCCGTATTCCGATATTTAATTTTATTCCACATTTAGCACCCCCCACACGCTTACCACCCTCGAAATTAGGGGATTGTTTTTAGCTTTCATTTAGCTATGTTTATACCTTTGATTCATGCTGTAATTTTTAATTGATTGTTTCATAAATAATATTATTATTATTTATTCAATTTAATATCATTTTTCAATAAAAAAACAAATATTTAGTAATTTTTAAATAATTGTTTTTATCCAAAAAAGAATCCCTTTGAGGTGTTTTGACTTAGACCGCGAAATAAGAAAAAAAATCACGAAAGTTAATAACTTCAACTCTTAACATGCCAAAAAAACGAACAATTCAATGCGGGAAAATCAACCCTGTAATGAGCTTAAAGGGCGTTTGGACAAGGCAGTACAAGATTCATCATCAGCCTGTTTTAGTCCATCTGGACGGCCTCCCCTAAACCTATCCATTGGGGGTTTGGACGATCCCACCCGCTGGTAATCGTGGGTGGATACTTTTACATGCCCATCCGACGCATGGATCATCTTACTTTTCAGACAAGGGGTGGCCCAAATTGCCCAACAATAGGAAACAACAATGAAAATTTGGTCCTCGGGATTCGAACCCAGCCCGGTTTAAAACACCCCTACCCAATGGGCACGAAGGCAAACAAGATTTTTTAAAATTTTGATAATTAAATTTTATCAATTAACAAATGAAACGAAATTAGATTCTAGATGTTTGTAATAAATAGCGTTTAATTTTTTTTTGTTATAAATTTTTTTTGAAGACAAATGCAAAATTAATATAAGATAATTGTAATAAATTGTACAAAATTTTTATCAATAACTTTTTACTTATAAGTTTATCTTTATTTTTAATATTACTTTTTATCAAAGTTTTTTAAAATATATTAGTGGGGCCCCGTTAACCCTCTAAGGGTTTCTCCCATCTTGGTCAGGCAAGATCCCTTCACAGGGAGACCCTTAGACGCAAAGTTCCATTGCTTCTGTCCCCAACCCTGACCGGGCCCTTTGCGGCGTTTAAAAAGCTATATTTTTTTTACTTTACTTTATAACCTTATCTTATCCTTTTACTTTTGAGCCTTTGTATCCTTGGTTGGCCTGTTATATCCTACATTATCCCTAGTATGTACCCGACCAAAATATTTTATAATACTTATCTAACTTTACGGTCAAATATGTTTTGTGATTCCCCTACCCAAAATATTTAAAAAAAGACGAAAAGATCCTCGTTCATCCAAACAGACTTTGTACTACAAGGACAAATGGGTCACATTGAACATTTATAATCTTTCAAAAGTAATTGAAGATAGTAAAAAACTTAAAAATCTACCAACTGTAGAAAGCTAAAACTAAGTTTCAGTTTGATTTCTAAACGACGTATCTAAACCAGATTTTTTTTACCGTTTCCTTCCCTGGACCTTTCTAAATATTTTAAGACAAAATTAGCCAAATTGGTTTAGCCGTTATCGAGTTTTAGCGAAACCAAGAAAGAATTCATTTTTATATATATATATATATATATATATATATATATATATATATATATATCATATGCAGATCCTGCCATCGTTGCTTCGGCTTGTATTTACTTATTTTACATTGTAATAAACAATTTAAGGGCCTAAGATAAACGAAAAGAGATTATATTAGGCCGTGAAGACCACAATTTTTTATTAGATACATATCATTTTTAAAAAAGGTAACCTCGATGATGCTACCGATACACATAAAAACGTTGAAAAATAACACTGCTATAAAAATCGATTAGATAAAGTGGAGAGACTGAAGACGATTAATCAAAATGTTCTTTCTGTTGATATCGTGCAAAATTGTATATAAAAGAATTCGTTTTAAGAATTATTATAATTTTTTTAATTCTAACTTTTCTATTAAAAATGTTATTATTTGTATAGATATGGAGCACTATCACCAAAAGCATAATATTAATGTTTTAGCTGCAGGGTTATTAAAAATCAAAAAACAAAAGTTGATTACATTCCTCGCAACCAACTATCGTATGAAAAAACGTATATAAAATACCTTCAATCGTATCCGCCCTTGAATATGTCATAATAATATTTCCTTTATATAGGATACAACATCACTTTTATTAATTTTGCTCTGTAAAATTCATTTCTAATTTTTACATTTTATGTTATTGGCGCATGATTGGAAGCTATTTTAATCATTACTTTTTTTAAAAAAACGGCGTTACGAAATTGCATTCTTATTTTTAATAATAGATAAAATTTATATAAAATTAACTGACCAAAATGAATTAATTTTTTATTGTCCAAGTTCTTCTATTATTAACGAAAAGTTTATACTGTTAAACAGCGCCATCTATTGACACACACAACACAATCAATAGATATCGCCAACTGTCACAATCGTTTTGTAGGTAATATGTTGCATCAAATAATAAATTGTAATAAAACAATATTGCGATTGTGAATTACTATGTTAGCCATTCTATCTCTTAAGTTGGAAAAACTTCACATGGTGGGCAACTATATTTTAAAATCAGTTAAGTAATCACGGACAAACATTGTGACACGATATTAAGATATCAGCCTGTGATAGTCCTCTGCTGGACATAGGCCTCCCCTAATACATCCCTATCCAGTAGTAGTATTATATATATGTACATATAGGATTCCTTTATGGCCAAGCAAAAAAAAACCTCCAGTAACTTAGAATTACTTCGAATATTACAAAACATGTCATCTGTGTTAGTTCAAGTAGAACTGATAGCACAAAAGTTTAAAATGAATTTGTACAATACAATGTATATTCGACACGAGGTTGGAATAAAGCTCAGGTGCGGTATGGGCCGGATATGACATTTTTGTGTTCACCGGATATCGTGTATGAAAATGTTTCGTTGTTTATTTTTGGTTATCTGGGGGTTGGTAAAAATAGCTTATATATTTAACATACTGTCAATGTATATTACAGTTAATAGCGGATATATTTTTTCTTCGAAATGTAAACAAGATTTCATTTCCCTCTATTGTTTCTGCTTTAATATCATTGTTTTACTTCAACTTAACAATAAAACAATGCGCTGAACATTCTTGTTGCTTGTTACAATCTTTTCAAACCTTACAGTATTCGCTCGTGACACAAATACTGATTTATTGTGTTAAGAGAGTGTGCGCATTGCTTTTTTTGTCGTTCAAAGCTACGCCATTTTCAAATTTCATTTTAAAACCAACAACATTTTGAACGATATGAATATTTTTACAATACATTCTCATTGCAATTTATTCCCTATGTGTAAATATATATCGTAATTATAGAAAATACTCATACGTTCGATGGAACATAGTTAAAACGGTTTGAGTATAGAATGCAATATTTCTTTGTAATATTCAATATTTAAAAAGAAAACATTTAATTACTTAAATGCTGTAAATTCTAGTAGGTTCTAACCAGCAGTAGTTATAAATAACACCGCGAGAACTAAAACATAACGAGAAGGATGTTGATTAAGCTAAAAATAATTTAATAATTGCAGACTTAATTCTTATCTAAGGCATTAAGACGTGTCTTTTAATAGCCCTACGTAATAAATAATAGAGTAATTTGTACTCTGCAAAATAATGTGTAAAAAAGAATCAAAAGTGGATGCATTATAACTAAAGTGTTATTTATCTAAATCGTTCCCATTTAGGGCGTTCAGAGAGTATAATACTATTTACAGTTCTAGCAACGACAATAGCATGGATAAGGAATATGCAGCACGTTAATAGATCTAAACAGCTTAATCTTGTGCTTATTTAGATCTACTTTATACGTAACGTAATGTTAGTGGACAATTTTATAGACTCAATTGCTTTTGTTTCCTACTTAGTAAGGGCAATGCGTGCCGATTACCTCATTGCCTGTAAAGTATGATGATTCATGCATTGGATGGACATGTGAAAAGTCAGCCCTGCGGCTTACGTCAATCGATTAGATAGCATCTGCGTTTGGGGGTTTACTTGGGCATTTGAATATCTCTAGTATTATTCGCTGCTCTCTAATATAGATCTGCCGCCGTAGTCGAAATCTACTCGGAGAACTTCATGAACATTGTTATCGTTTCGAGAAAACTAAAAAATACATCCTTCGATTACCAGTTATACAGTTACTGTTTTATTGTATATGTTTTATTTTATTTTTTCATATAAGCAATCATTACCTTCCTTTTTTAATACCTTTGGCTTCCATGTACGGCTATCGTAGACGGTAATTAAATGTTAACTTTAAAGCCTTGCAACAAGACGTAATATGAGTAAAAGTACTAGAACTAGAAGTACTAATCTACAAACTAAGCTCTAAATAAAGCTCCTAATGACTACAGCTTTACTCAAGAGCTTCCGCAACATAAAAATTACTTTTATATGTTGCGCAAACATCGTGTGGCTGAACAAAGGAACTGGAACATAAAATTACGCATTTAAGGCTACTTAAGTTCCTTCTAGGTGGACGGACGGCACGCAAAGTGCTAAAAATTAGCGTAATATTTTGTTAGAAGGGTATGCATGCACCACTGTACTAAAAAATTATTTTATAATGAAAAATGTTATGAGTATTAAAAACAATCTGAATATATATTATTTAGACATCCACGCAGTAATAAGTTTTTCTTGGACATGGTTGATTATGTATGCACACTGCGTTGCAATGAAGCAATTTTTCTTTGTGTCAAAGGTCTTACGCCCCTTGTATAATAACAACCTGTAAATCTTTCATATTGTTTTAAAATTACTCTTTCTTAATGACATAGAGTTAAAGACATGCTTAGCATTATTGTTTAATTATAAAAACAACATATATAAATATTATCAACCTACACTAAATTTCTGTTTTTTAACATAACTTATCATACCTCGCATACTTAACCAATGTTTCTTAAGAATTGATTGTTCCATATTTTACTTGACCTGCTAATAGAAAGTCCATTAAATTACAAATAAAATCCATGAATAGGTTTTTATTAAACATGCAATAACAAGATGAAATGTTTAGATGAAATAGAAATGTTTGATTGTAATAAAAAAGAAAATTCTGATAAACAAATTTTTACCTTTTTATATAAGCATAAAATATTTAACATTATAATAAAATACTAAGTACAGAAGCTCGACAAGTTTCTTAATGTATGTAACGGTGCAGTAAGTTACGCGACATTTATCGAGAAGCTTTAGTTTTTGACAAAATATCAACTAGCACTTATGGGATAATAAGAATTGACGTAATTTACATTGACTTCAAAATACTTTCAAAACACACTACTCGATCTGTTACTTAACATTATATATTCGTATTTAAGTTGTAACTGACTTGAATGCATGAGTTTGACGTATCTGGTTATGGATGCTAAGGATCGTACATTAAAAGTTCCAATATGTAGTAAATTTTGAATTGTTATTGTATTTTTGACTTGGGGCCGGCTTGCGGAAGTGTTTTTCTTGGTTATTTGTTGAAAGTTTGTATCATTGTAGTTGTTGTTCCAATTTTGGGAGTGCGCTGGTTGCTATGAACTGCTCTTCTCTTTCAATGAGTTTGATCTCGCGCGTGCCATGTACTCGTATGCATTAGTTGTATTGGCTTTTTTCAAAGCTACATGTAAACGCTTATCTTTTTGTAATATGCTGGCATTGGGCGAAAAAGACGGGTCTCTTTTCTGTTTTTCACGAGTTACATCTATTTGATTTTTACGACAAGCTTATCTGCTTTTAAGTAAGCTATGTTACCCTTTTTTCGTTCTTCTTAAAGGTTTGGTAACTCTAAGATTTCCTTTGTAAAGTCTTTTTTTACATATATGCCTTGAGGTAGTTTCTTTTTGCATCTCATTATTTCCATTTTTCTCCAGTAGGATACAAGCGAGATTAAAATAGGCCGTGGAGAACTTTTTTTTAGTTTTGTTACTGTTTCCGTTATAATTAATGTTTGTTGCTGCATTTGTTCCTGAATTTTTTCGAATAACATTTGCATTTCGCTATCCATTTTGACAGTAAAAAACAAATCTTCCACTTTTCCCGGATTATGGGTAATTTTGACTGGATTGGCAACACTCGATAAAAAAATACCTTTTTAATTTCGTGTAGTGGCAACACTGTTTGTTTTAACAATTCGTGCAGTTATATAGTACTAAGTGAGATTGTCTATGATTTGAGTAGCAAACTAACAAGCGTGTATAAAATAAAAAGAAGCTGAATGCTAGTGCCATCTTTTGTTGGTTTTAGAAACTCGTGCTTGAGGTAAGATGATGGTGTCTCAGCGATATCTGTGTCGAATAGCAACGTCGTTTCGTTAACGGTAAATTTTGAATTTTTAATTTACTTTAACACTTTGCTTTTTATTTACTTATTTTGTTTATTGTTTCGGAAGTTGATTATTATTCACACATTTTCACTGTAGGGTGTGTAGATTTTAAGAAAGTTTTAATTAACGTTTTTCACACTTAGATAACACTATCACTTGTAAATTGCAATAATCACTTGTTATAAAACTATCACCACCTTCAAATTACACCTTAAAATATTTTTCCGTCGCTTATAAATACAGAGATGATGTTAGCTAATGTTTACTTCACGGCGCCATCTATCGGAGCCTCGGCAAATCGGCATCTGCTACATATTAAATAAACATTTGCTACTTGAATAGTTATACTATTATAGTACCTTGTGCACGCATCATCATCAGCCTGTGATAGTCGACTGCTAGACATAGGCCTTCCCTAATACACTCATATCCATTAGGGGGTTTTGGACCGTATCTCACCACGCTGGTCCAATGCGGGTTGGTGGGTGGACCGACTTTTTACATGCCCATCCGACATCTTACTTTTAGACAAATTGGGTCGGCCTAAATTGCTCTGACCAAGAGGGAATCAACAATGAAAATTTGTTGAGTCCCCGCAGGATTCGAACCCACGACCTCTGGTTTATAAAGCACACGCCTATACCACTAGCCTACAAAGGCAGTTTTCCTGACCTTTACCTTGTTTTGCCTTAAATTAAAATCTGAGTAAGCCATTGTGCTCTCAAATCTAGTTGAGATACGTTTCCAAGCGGTTATCGATTCTTTCAACCTGGTCATCGATTCTAACAATGTTTTCAGCCCTAGAAAATTTCATTTATTCCGACAATAAAAACTTTACTTTGTGTTTCATTGACCCTTAAATAAAATTTTAACAAATTCTTCTGTTCGGACTCCCCTTAGATATTCTCTTTATTAATACATATTGTGCGAATGTGAATGAACTTTTGATGTTTTCAATATTAGGGAAAAAAGTTATTTGCTTTAAAAAAAAACTTTTATCTGTTTTTACCGGAACTCCAAAAACAAACATTATTTACTAATCACATTCATTAAACTTATTTTGTTAAGTGAGCAGCAGCATCAATTGCAAGCGTAAGTGTCCATTCATACTATTAAAATTTGTCTACTTAATATTTTATTAACAGCAAGTAATACCTATTTAAAATTACTATCCATAATAACCTGCCAGTTCTAGCAAAAAAAAGAGCCATCTAAGTCGATTACGAATACGGCGCCTGATCTATATTAGTGATTAGCAAACTACGCAGTACGCAGTGTACGCGCAAACACTAGTGTACTTCCTATTATTTTATCCCAAAGCCTGTTGGGACGGATAGGCGACATGAGCGGAGTGAGATAAGGAACTGGACCGACATTTTACATGCCCATGCGCTGCATAGATCATCGTAATTTACAGGCAATCGGGTGAACAGAACTATTAGAACCAACGACTTTCAAATTCTAAAGCGCAAGCCCATACCACTTGGCTACGGAGGCTGTTGACCCTGTGAATTGGTTCTATGTATATTCTTAACTTAGAGTCATAACTAATAAAATAAAGTAACATGGGTTTTTCTTTCTATTGTGCAAGCATATGGTTAAAATCTGTTTTATAAATCTTTTTTTATAAACAAGCTGCATGATAATTTATTAAAAGGATGCTTGGAAAATGTTTAAGAACCAAACACATTACCAACGCTACTGTAGCTAATAGCGAAACAGGAACGGTCTTGCATGAGCTCGAACCTGGCTCATGTTCTTGTAACAGACCCGGGGAGTCTGTACCAACTAGGATGAGGAAGCCATCTGCCCCTTCAACCTCTCCGCGTTGTCAACGCGCCCAGAGGGAAATGAGTTGAAACTACGCCGAGGCAGATGGCCGTAGGGGCATAGGCTGTCGGTGCCAACGTTGGTGGGCGGAAGACTGTGAAAGAATTCCTGTGACCTCATCTCTAAGGCGCCAAGAAGGAACAAGGTGGTGGTTTTAGTCGGAGCGAGCCCACCTTAACCCGTCTTTGCCCCCGGGAGATACCCATCCTCCCGGGGGCAAAGACGGGTTAGGCGTGGCATCCGAAAAAAGAAATGCTGACTACGTACCACAACGGAGAGAATTTACATTTCGCTTGTGGCAGAACATGCACCGTGGTTGTCCCCTACACCCTAGACGGTCCCCAGTAACAAGGGGAGATACTAACAACTAAAACCTTCATATACCATTTATCGTAAAAAGATAAGAGTATAATAATTCATTCTGCTTTATTATTTTCATATTTATTTATCTTAGCCTAAACTCATCTCCTGCGAAATGGGTATGTAAATATAGTACTGCTACCATAAAGCAAGCAATCGCTGAATTATGAAAGCAAAAGGATTTTATTTCTTCCTTTTTTTTCTTTTTATGACCCTTTCCCGTTTAAAAATATCTTATTTTAGGGATAATATTAAGAATATATTGCCTCTCCAGGAACGTGAGGATGGATCTAACACAAAAATATTGATCCTGGTGCCGTATATGCCATGATCCGCCTGAGATGCGGATCATACTGTCCCTTGTGGTTTCTACCTCGGATCCCCATGATCCTCCTTTAAATTCATCTCTCCGTAATCCTCCAATATAATAACATTTACACACGTGTCGTGTGTAAATGTTATTTACTTACAAGGAATTAATATTGCTTACAAGAAAATCGTTTCGTAGCCAAGTCTTTATTTTTGACCGATTTCCCAAAAGAGGTACTTCATTCGGATCGTTTGTTTTTTTTTTTTATATATGATATATCGTTGCTCCGCTCCTAGAGTTCTGATTTTATTCATTATTTTTTTTAAATGATAGATATTAGGTGTCGTTTACTCTTATTTTGTAATTGTTTTTTATAAGCGGTTTAATAGATATTTAAGCAATTAAGAAAATTACGGCGTCAAAGATTACCTCACTACCAAGTGCGATTAAAATTAACACGCTGTCTCAATCTAATGCGATGAACAAGAATTTTTTAACAAAAAATATGACCAACTTTAAACATTATACAACCATTTTGCGCAATACAAGACGGTGACAACGTGCCCTCTGCAAGAAACTACCGCGCACTATCCGCGTGAAGAAAGAACTATCCGCCACTACATTTTAAATCTTCAATAGCTTTTAAGGTATTAATTTAACCAAATTGCCATGTATGACAAGATGCCCATACAATAAGTAGTTTTTTAAATGCATAACTATTATGTAAATTTACACTATATTCCTTTATGTAAGCTTTGAGTGTGACCGATTGCAATTTTTAAAAATGTTTTACAAAAAAATGGTTATTGTGAGTTATTCTTAAAACATAGACAAATGCCCTCTCGGAATTTATTATAGACCATTTAAATATTATGTACGTCGTGAGAAGTTATACTTTATGGCATCATTAAAAATATATAGTTTTTAATTGCATGCAAATAAATAATTACAATAAAAATAGAAGGATTGGAAAAGGATAATCAACAAAGTTCAGTTTAATTTTGAAAATAAATAAATAATATTTATTTTCTACATTAAGTCTAACATAAATTGTCTTATTATTCGAATTGTATTTTTAATTAAATGATGTCCACTTCCATAGTATCTTCTCCGTAATGTCTGAATCGGAACTCATTATCATTTTTATCAAAAAGTTTTCATTAAATTTATTTAGTTATTTTTATAAATATTTATTATTTATTCAATTTAATAGCAAATATTAAAAATTAATATTATAATTTGATGTTCAATTTAATTTTTATCACAAACTTTTTATTAAATGTTTTATTAAATTTATTTCTTTATTTTGTGAATATTAAATAACAATAATAAGTATTTAACATTAATAATTTAATAATATTTAGTGTTAATTATATTAAATAAAAGTATTTTAATTTATATCAATAAATACATACATACGGATAGTTAGCCTCAAATATATTGAGAACTTGAAAAATTATATAAAGCACAATTTTTTTCTACTAATATTCTACAAATAGTAAGTAATATCAATCAAAAATAATTAAGATAATTAAAGATTATAGATTTACAAGAACTAATCATAAATAAATCGATTAAGAATTTATGGATTCACAAGACGTACTTTGATATATCATATAACTGGTAGTTCAGCGCCATCTGTTGCTTTACAAAAGTAGAATTCCTATAAGATGTGGCTTACTTGTACAGCGGTACTATAAATCAGAAGCTTTGATTATGTGTGACTAGATGGCGCTTATCTAAAACGTATTACATAGATAAATCACAATGTTGATATATTAAATTAATAAAAATATTACCATTATATCAAGTTGAATAAACACTATTACAAAATTAATATATTTATATAATAATATATTTAATATAAATTTAAATAATATAATAATATATTATTAATAATAATATATATATGCATATATATATATATATAAAATCCGGAAAGACTTTTGGTCTTTACAACCACCACCCTGGTGGCGTCCACCGAATGTAGTGAATTTTTAATGTTTTTAATGCGTATGTAAGATGTTTTAATTAGTATCATATCAGTAGTCGACGCCAAATTTATTTAAACGTTAAATGGGTGATATTCAAATTTAATATTTCTAGTTGAATTTGTGGTCCGTTCACCTTAAATTTTCTTGCACACTGAATATTCCGTATACGTTAAAAACATATGCACATTCCCGCCCATCCACCTGTATGTTTAAATCAATTCCGATAATGCCTGGGATATATCATAAAGATTATAATAACTAAATGACATCCATCTACTATAAGGAATTTTAGATTGGTTCCGAAACTGTTTTTGAATTATTGTATCCAGCTGATCAGCCAAGAGGCTTCCACCCATATAAGGGCCCTTATTAATGACCCAGGCACAGATAAAAATAATGAATATTAATACAAAAGCAATTCCTATGTATAGGTAGGTATTTTCACTTTGGTGGTCTAAAAATCTTAAAGAGCAAAATAATAATTTTTGACGAGGTCAGGTTAGTTTGTTGTATAAACAGGTAAGGCCAGAGGCACAGGGTTGGTGGAATAGATGGGTCCCAAAGGGAACATTTAATATTTTGGGACTTGAACACTACCTTCCAAATTTAATTTAATTTGTAGGCGTTGAGTCGTTGTCAAATTAAGTTAATAATGTTTTGATTGATAACAATTATTTTATTTGAAAGTTCATAAATGTAAACCGAAATGTTGTTATCTGGGAAAATTATCTAAATGGGAGGAAACAATGATAAATTTTTACCCTAAAAACTATAATTCCTGCAAGCCATGTTGATTTTTGTGTATTGATATCGCTAAGTACAAATTTTTACATAAAGATTAGATAATACAGCAGAGTTGGAAAAACATAAAATTTATGAACTTTGATACATTGGAAATTTGGTGGGAGTTATAATTCCAAAAAATTGGCATCGCCAGCCAAGTATACTAAAAATTCCATGCAACTGAAGTTAACTGGGCCGGATATTAAGATACTGATAGGATACATAAGTTAAACTACATATGATCTATAAAGATACTTTTGGCAACCGGAAGGTCCCAAAAGACCTGAATGACTTTTCTCCGACGGACTTTCATAAGAGATTTGGGACCTCTACCTAGACAAAAAAAAAAAATTAAAAGCTCTAAAAAAGTATGGAAAAAATAAAAACAATATGCCATCTAAAAACTAGGACAGTTTAGGAGGGTTCTTAATTCAAGACAATAAACTAGCATCTGAATCATTGGAAAATTGTAAAAGATATTTTTTAACGATAGAAAATCTGGCAAAAATGTTTTGGAATAACAATAAACAAAGAGAAAAATTTTAAAAGAAAAAGTGTTGGAATTGAGACACGGGTTATGAATGTTGTTGGAAATCATTTTGGATACCAGATGGTCCAACCCGGAATAGTGATTTAAAATAAACCAGGTTTGTATTAACCCAAATTAGAAACCAAAGTAGGTTGAGGTTGGCATCATAGTTTATAATTTCATTGTTGTCCACGGGCCTTCAATTAGGCCCTCATTCAAATCTAAACAAACTCTTTCGAGAGATTTTCCCTTTGTAAGCGCCCACTTTTCCATCTTCCATAAAGAATGAGAAGTTTTATATTTAGGGTTTTATACGTCATCTGGCAACCTGTAAGACTTTTTGTACTTTTAATAGCCCATGAATGTAAGCCAGCGTTTCATTATTTTCAGGCCATGAAACCGGAAAGGTGGCTAAAATGTTTTCTGGAGCCCTTGTAGAGGGGATATTGTTTTAGTGTTTCTGCCCTATAATTCGGGCGTTTTCCAAAACTTTGTAGCCATAAATTGTATTGTTATAACCGGGATTACCAAACAAAAATTGAATTTGGTGTTTGAAGCAAATAAAATGCCAAATCGATAATTAATAATTTAATATCATCTTTGAACTTTTTTAAACAGAAGTGGAACCCCGGTCAAGTGTTTACCCCTTAATGACAAACTTTAAATTTCTTTTACGAAAATCTTTTCTGAGGCAATAAGGCGGGGATTTAAATTTTCAACTTATTATTGTCATTTTGTGCTTTAAATAATCGTGCACTGTAATTTTTTGAAGTTCTCCAGGCCTAACCTATTTAATAATAAACCCCCAACACACATATCCTAAAAGTTGTGTATATGTTTCAGGAGTTTGGTTTCTTTTAATTTTTACAAGCATCCATGATTTTTTATTTGGGTATTCTTTAAGAATTTTCTTTAAATCATTTGGTTAAAGGACAATAGTTCAAGCTTGTGTAGACATATTATATTTCCAATTTGATTCAATTGGGTTGAATAAAGTTTTAAGTTCTTTTCTATTTTGAGAAATTCCTGCCACTCTTTTTAATCCACATTTTAAATTCATTGCAAATTGGGAGATTAAAGAAGTATGCCTTCAAATTTTTTTAAATGTATAATTTTGGTAATTTACTAATTTCTTGTAAATTTAATGAATTGGTTTAAAAAATTGTTTTAATATAAACTTTTATTCTTAAAATTTGAAAGGCTCTAATTTTTTAGAATATTAAAAAGTTTTTCTGTGAGTTTTTTAAATTTGAGTTCCGCAGCAAAATATTTTGAAAAGGATATTTTGGTTGGCTCATTTATTTATTTCTAAATGTCTATTTTAAATGACGAACAATAAAAGAAACCAAGAAATTACTTATTTACAAATAACATGTTCAATAGGAGAAAGAACGGGAATATTTAAAAATAATACATAAATTTTAATTTCCTCCTTTTAGGAGGTTTTTAAATTAAAAATTTTAGTAATGAACACAAATCGAAGTTTTTGTATTTGACAAAATTTTTGCTTTGTTTACTATATAAGTGGTAAATGTCCACAAAATTATAACACAAGAAAAAAAACCAAACCGAACTTTTGTTTTCCTTATATTTGTTATCACTAGAATTTCCATTTGGGAATCACTTAATTCAAACCTTCATTTGGTTCTGATTCATTGTAAGGTTGTGGAAATTCCTTTACTAAATTTAATTGGCAAGGAGAACTGCTTTTAAAAACTAATTTTTACTTAAACTTATTATTATTAGGTGGTTTGAAAGATTTACTTAGAAAGGAATTATTAAATTAAAGGTATTCTTGATTTGGTGGAATTTATCTGGTTTTATAAAGTTGAAGAAAGTTTTCCTTTTAAAAACACTACTTGGAGAAAATTTTAACGAATTTTGGGTTTAAATTTAAAGAAAATTCCCACTTAAAAGGAATCCTTGTAATTTTTTCTTTTGATTCATGTATTATTTAATAAATCAACCAAATTAATAAACCAAAAAAAAAACCACTTTTTAACGCATTTGCAAATTATTCATTTTTGATCAAGGGCGGCAATCCACAAAAGGGGGCCCCTTCCCCTGGTTTCTTTTAACCCAAACCTCGGCAGCCTGGCCTGTTCCCAAAATTTCCCTTGAACCAAAATAAAAATTTAAAATTAATTAAAGGAATGAAAACAAATAATTATCTGAACCCAATAATTGTTCCCAAATTTTGTCTACAACCATTATTATACGCTAAAAGACATTGTTTTGATGAAATTACGTCCATGCCAATTTTTGCCCTGCATTCTAAAATAATGGGGACCTGTGGGCTAAAAAATGAGGGTTGAACAATCTTAAGTCCGGTATTCCGACGCACAAAGTCAGTTGATGGCATCATCGGTAAAATAACGCCTGTAAGAGGCAAAGATGTCCTTCGATGTATATATATATTAAGAAGAAGAGGACAAATATATAATACCCAAAAAACTTAATCCTAACTCATAGAGCAATTATGCAAACAACTATCGCAAAAAAAAATGACCATCCCATTACCTAAATTAAAAATCAACCTTTTACCTTGTAAAAGGTCCGTTTTTACCGTTTTTATTTATAAACTTTAATTTTGTGTTCACCAGGTACGCGCGCACCCTTAAAATTTTTAACCCCCATCATTTTTTCCTTAACGCGCCCAAAGAAGTATAACTTCAAAAGTATAAAATATAGGTAAAGTCTATCTTTTACGGTTTTGGCATCGTTCTTCGGCAGCGGCAAAATCCATATTGAATAAAGAGCACGAGGTTGTGGTTTTAGGTGCCATCATTTATTTTATTTCTAAAATGTCTATTAAACTACTGAAACGCAACATAATTAAAAAAAAAAAGAAACAAAAGACAACTAATACATATCAATTTAAACGAGAATGCGCAAAATCGGAGCACTAGGAGCAAAGCAACGAGGTAACATATATTAAAAACATACACTCTTAATTTTTACCTCCTTCTTCAAGAAAGTGTTTTCCTAAATATAAATTACATTTGTAGTAATTCAAACACGAAATCGGTAAAGTTTTTAGATGTCCATTCGACATATAAATGGATACTGTTGTTATATGCCTGATAATAAAGTGGTCGTTCCACATTTAAATTATACTATCTACATGAAAAATAAAAAAACCAAAAGCAAAGTTGTTTTGTAGTTTCATCATCATCATCTTCATTATCAGCCTGTGACTGTCCAATGCTGAACATAGGCCTCCCCTATTGCACACCACTGCTTTCGATCCTCGGCTATTCTTATCCAGCCTAAACCAGCCACTTTGCGAATTACGTCATTCCATCTTGCCACAGGGCCACACTACGTTCTTCGGCGAGGCGGCGTGCCTGATGGCTGGCTTTACCCTGGGACCTAGACGCAGAAATCCTCGCGTCACTCTTCTTCTGGTCTCGGGGCTGCAGGCTCAGCCCAGAAGAGATAAAGGGTCGCAGAGATGACTTGACAGCCGAATCCTTCTGTTGGCCACAACCTCAAAGTTGTTTTACCTAGTTCAACCAATTGTCAATTGTTGCAGGTAAACGTACTCTGAAACCACTTCGAGAGAGGTGCCATTGATTGTGGTCGGTCCCGGATTAACGTGCTCGTTGAACATGACCTTAGTTTTAACCAACTTCATCCGTAGACCTTTGCACTAATTTTAAGGGTCCTTTACGGTCTCAGCCTTGATGAATAGATCGTCCGCAAATGGCAGATGTGAGATGTACCCGCCTTTCACATTTATACATATTACCTACAGTTTCCTTCTCAGTTGAGTGTCGTGAACATCGCCTCCAGTGAAGTTTTGTCAAAAAAAATATATTTATTATAAACTCAAATTTTGTAGCTTACAAGGTCTACGGTCTAAGGCACGAGTTCAAAAGGACAGTTAAATTTATTTTAATGCCACAGCAAGGTAATCATGTTTTTTTTTACTAAAAAATAACACGAAAACCTTTTAAAATAAATTCAATTAATATTAAAATAGTATTGCATGAAATATCGAAGAATAAGCGAAATTTTATGGCATGCGTATAACAAAAGAATAATTAAGTAGAAGAAAGGGTATTGGCTTTCCTACAGACCTTTTTAAATTTAATAGTAACTCTATGAATTTAGATTACTTTAAGCCAAAACTACGTGAAATTACTTACTATTCTTATATTTTTATCCATGTCTTTCAAACTAAGTCACAAAATATTGTATTTGTTGGCTGACTTCCCGAAAATAAGGCGGTCGCAATTCGGATCTTATGTTTTATTTTTATATACCTCGTTGCTTCACTCGTGCGATTTAATAGCAAACACTACCGAAACACTTAAAGACCTCCGTCTTTTGAAATGTCCGTTAAAAACTTACAATAACCAGTTTGTAATATAGTCTTGAAATTTGCATTGAAGCATATTCACGGCTCTATTAAAGAAATATAGTGTAAGTTTACATAAAAATTAATGCATTTAAGAAAAATATCATTTTATGTGCAAAAAAAGTGTCATACATGACATTTTTATTAATTACCTTAAAAGTTATTTCGAGAGAAAAATTCTTTTTTTCATACAGCTTAGTTCCTATTACAGCGATTAACGTAAAAGTTTATGGGATTATTAGTATTATCCTTTTTCTTTAAAATATATATTCTTAAAATTTCTTGTGTGTATTTATTACAATATAATACATAAACAGTCCCTATTTGTAGAAAATGTCTTCGAAAGTCAATTATTCTTATCTCGAAATAACATGTCAACCATAAGAAGATTACGTACCTTCATGATTTCGTTCCTTCGTAGGGAAATAGCTCGAGGCATAACTATCTATTCCGATCGGGAATTTATTTGTCTCCGTAGTTTTTCATTTTATACACGTCCAAAAACTTTTCTTTTAACTATAAAAGGTATTAAATTCAGTAATTTACGGATTATTCGCGTGTATTCTTTTTTATTTTCTACGTTTTGGACTAAAAAAACGTAAAAAAAACAAATAGTGGTGGAGTATGAATTAACAGTTTATGATTATTTTCGCATACTAAATAAATTAAAGCTGCTTCACCTGATGGTAGTGATTACCGCCTATGGACATTCACGCCACCAGAGGAGCTGCAAGTGCGTTGCGTAATCAGTTGCGTCAAATCATATGCCATAGCAATGTCATGACCAGATCGCCCTGCGTGATTGGTGGTGCGCGACTCAAGCCAGTCAAACGTTCGAGAAAGATCGACATCTGACATACCGCGAAATTCAGGCATCTTTAGACATTGGCATAAGTTAAATTCCAATAATTTTGCATGAACAATTAGCAATTTAATCAAATGAGGTTGTGATTCTTAGTGACGGATTTTTTTTATTTGTCAAATATCTATTAAGCTACTGATCACAAAATTATTAAAAAAAAATCGGACAACATGACAGCACCTATCATTTAAATAATTATTGACATCGGAGCACTAAGAATGGACAAACGAATTTATGCTACGGTGCATGTACTGACAACTAGTTACCTGGCTTATTTTCTCGATAAAAAATAAAAAGAAAACAACTTAAATAGAGAATTACTTCGCACTTTTATTAGGTGTAAGTAAATGCGCCTCAGGTTTACTTTAATATTCAACGTTCATGTTTTATTTGAGTTATTACCCTTAACTTTGTAAATCCCGGAACGGCGGTTACTTAATATTTAAGTATGCCTGTTTTTGTTAAAGATTAAAATCCCTTCTGTAAAATTTTTAAGTAATATTGAAAAATATCGATAATGTTTTTAGAAAAAATACCTTGAAATTATTTTAGCTCTTTAAATAAAGGAAATAAAAGACTTATACGTAAAGAATAGGTAACTTTTATAAAAAAAGCTAAAGAGATTAAAAAGCGAAATATTTTTATAAACTAGACACCATCACCATTATCATATGAATGTATATATTTATCTACTGCTGAACAAATACCTCTTCAATAGCACTGAGCACGATCCTTAGCAACCCTCATTCAATTCTTTCCAGGCACCTGGCGTTAATCGTCGCTCCACGTAGTCTGCGGGCTCCCAATGGTTAGTTTGCTGATTAACAAGTAAATCATCTACTCAAATGGTTCCTTGGGTGATAGAGCTATCTCATTGCCACTTAAGCGTGCTAATTCGGGTGGCTATAACATTCATTCTCTGTGGGAATACCTCGTTTTGAATGCGATCTTGCAAGGAGGTTCTGGTCATATCACTGCCCATAGCTTGCTTAACGACCTTCAAAACAGCCAAGCTCTATTTTTCCTAAAGCCTCGTTCGGAATTATTTTTCCTTACTACAGAATTATACCGAGGTAATTGTACTACTTTACAATCTCGAGAATACTGCATTTAGGGTACATCTTAATATGGTCCTGGTTCATCGTGAGCCCATTTCTGCAAAAGATTAAGCTAGTTGTGAGCTCGCTTCGTACTTGAATAGTAAAAATGAAATCAATACTTTTTTGGAAAATATTATATTATATTACGACAACGTCAGTTTTTACATTAAGCCAGCGATATTCGAAGAGTCTCTAGTTTGAAATTTCATAAACGTCCCCTATCACGTCAGCCGTCACTGAACGTGACCATTCAAATAGAAGAAACATTCCGTCATAGACAAGGGTTATCGCACGAAATAAACAGATATGCCGATCTATATCAGATATCAGCCAACTACGCAGGAGATATTATTGTGCACGAGTGTACGCGCAAACACAGGCATTCACTTAAAAGTCGCTGTTCGCTGTACGCCATGATACGATTTTAGAGAGACCTTATTTTGCTGGTCTTTCTCGGACCAGAAGCTTTGCAAATACACAGCAGTTGTGAGCAGCGTAATTGACAATCAATTAATGCCAGTCTATATTACATAAAAAACATTTGAATGTGATTTATTCAAATTTCACTGACAAATTTATTTCTTACAGTGTAACTCAAATAAAAAGATCAAAATTATCAACAGTACTGGTATTCTTACTTTAAAATGCCATGTTTAAGTTTAAATTATCACGTTATTGTAAGAAATTATAAAATTAATTTGTATATACACACGACGAACAAGTATATAGAAACCAAAATACGTCATTCGCAGCACTTTCCGTGAATCTTGTCCACTTTGCACAATAACAGTTGACGCGAGGTAAGCATACAACTTTGTGTTATCGTTATTTTCTTATTGGTAAGGACAATGCAGGCCGATTATAAATTTTCTCAAAAGTAAGAAGATTCACGCGCTAAAAAGGGACATAAAAGGTGAAATATTTAAATCTGTTGAAATCTGGGATACATTTCAAGAATAACTTCGGCAGTGGTTACACAATGTCAGATCATTAAAATTTATTGACAACTAAGTCATCTATAGAGGCTTTTATCCTTACGATTTTGGAAAGTAAATGACAGTCGCTAGTCATAAAATCTGTATTTCACATTAATTTTGATAGATAAAAACCCAACACTATGATAACTTGGAAAAATGACTAAGTAAAAGAAAGTAAGAGACTGATAGAAAGAGGCAAGTTTATATATCAGGTTATGGTTTTGTTTGTTATTTTAACAG
This sequence comes from Lamproptera curius, assembly GCA_029286875.1. NCBI lineage: Eukaryota > Metazoa > Arthropoda > Insecta > Lepidoptera > Papilionidae > Lamproptera > Lamproptera curius. Next base: position 381,234 of record JAGSMT010000052.1, read on the forward strand.
TTCGCCTTGTGGTTTTACAGTCCCACGCGCGCAATAATAATAATATGTTGTTAAAGAAGATTTGTTCGTTTTTCGTAATTTAAAACTTAAATAACCTGAGTGCGCTGTGAGTGGCTGGTGTGGGCTAGATGAGGATAGCCGAAGATTGAGAGCCATGGCGTGCATTAGGGGACGAGGATGATGATGGTGACGAAAAGTATTTGAAATTTTATAAAAATATGACACAGAAAGCAACTAACCTAGAATTGAATTTTAAAATACGCTATGATTCTGAGTTGTGAGCAAAAAAATAACTAAAGGTAAGTATGTTAACCATTCTAAGTTGCATTCAATAACGTAATCATTAAATAGGAAAAAGCTATTATTAATAAAATCGCAACATGGTGCCACAATCGCTTTACGGCCTTTTTTCTAGCTGCTCTTAACACCCTTTCAGAACAAAATCTAGATTTTTTCACCGTTTACTTTCATTTATTAATAAAGACATAATAGGCTAGTAAGAAATATTAATAGAGATATCGTAAGAGATGACAACAAAGTAACAATAATAATAATGTTCTGCGAGCCGATTACGCCTACGGTGCGCACAAGTGTACGCGCAAACACACTCCATCTTCCTTCACTCTCATAGGTCATTAGGATAGATAACACATCTTGACGAGATAAAGGTGCAGGACTGACGATTCCTGCCCATCCGACTCATGGATCACCTTACATCATAGACTTATTAGCCCACGTTTCCCTTGACTTCTCGGAAAAAACTATGAAAAATTTAATGATGACCTTCGGTTCTTAAAGTGCAACTGACACTTTTACTTTTACACTACGGGGATAGTTTTACAAAATTATAACATAGTACCGAGACTGTGATTTTTCGTAGTAGTCGTGAAATTTCGTTGCCAGATTTTCAAAATATTAAAGTTGACAATGAGGTCATTCGTTACGTAAGCTCTACTACATTTCTTGGATTTTCTATTGATTCCAAGATGCAGTGGGAGCTCATATTGACAAACTCTAAGAAGCTAAGTACAGCAATCTTTGCCATACGCAAGATTAGGCAGCTAACTGACGAGGCAACTGCAAAACTAGTTTATTACGCGTACTTTCACAGCCTTATGTCCTATGGATTATTATTATGGGGATCTGCAGCCGGTTTGAACACAATATTTATACTACAAAAACAGGCTGTTAGGGCAATCTACAATCTGGGTTCACGGGAATCTTTACGTAATGTTTTTAATAAAACTGAAATTTTAACTTTACCCTCGCTATACATATTTGAAAATATTATGTACGCGCGTCAAAATATTCATATGTTTGCTAAAAAAGATATTAGGCCGCGCAGGGGTCAAATTGAGCCCCTAGAGCTACCCAGATTTAGACTGACCCGAACCAAAAAATCTTTCATGTATAATAGTATAAGAATGTATAATAAATTAAATGCCTCCAAACGCAACTTAATGATTCGAGCTTTCGAAAAGTTGTCAAAACAACGCTTATAGAAAAGCTTACTATTCTGTAATAAATTATATTGAGGACCAAGATGTGGAAATAGTTTATATTCTGCGCTTGCAAACCTCTGGTAACTTAAAAAAATGTATTTGTCAAATTTTGTAAATACTAATATGTAAAAAAAAAAAAGGCGCAGAGTTTCTTGCCGGTTCTTCTCTGGACGGGTCTGAGTTTGTGAACGGGTGGTAAATGGATAATTTTGACGTTCATAAGTGCTCAGAGAGCCTAAATTGAATAAATGATTTTGACTTTGACTTTGAAAAAAAAATTATAATCCTACAACAATATAATTACAGGACATGAATCATGATTTAATCCTGGATTTCGTCACCAGGAAAGCCTATCAATTTGTTATTTATTTTATCCACATGAGTAAAGGATATATACTATGGAATATTTATAGAGTTAAACTACACAAACAAATAAAATTATAGTAATTTAAAAATAATCGTTTTTAAATTATTACATAGTAATAAATACCCGGTACACGTAACAAAATAGCTTATATGACAATAAACAGTCGACTTTTCGAAACACGTTTACGACTCCAATAACATATGTAAGACGTATTTTAACGAATTTTATGTTCATTGAAGAAAAAATTTAAGAAGAAGTACTCGACATAATCTTATCTACGCATAACCTAACACCTTTACGAAAACAAATTACGACATGAAACTTTATCGAGTGTTCTGAATAGTTCAATGGCTAAAATACATAACAATATATAGAGATTCTGTGAGTTTAATGGCGATAACGGTATGTGACATAAACAAAATTTTCCATCAAAATAATAGTTCACTTTGGTTGTATAATAACAAATTATAGGATCCTTATGACAGAATTTTACCTTTCTGGTCGTTTTTCCTGACATTTTAGACGCTTGTTAAGTTTACATGTAAATTAAAACCTAATATTTACTGATATGCCATGACCCTTGAAAAACGTCTAAACTGTCAAATAAAATGCCTCGAAGCTGTATTTGAAAGAGCGTTAAAAGGATTTTGTCCAAAATGCAATCTATTCAACGCTTTCTACGCCTTTTAACGCTTTCTTTTATATTTAAATCACATATGGTAATACCTGATTCAAAAGGTTTGGTAGTAAATAACTTTGTTATTTCAAAAGTATCATGTGCAGATCCCTGTTACTTTTTATAGTCACAACGAGAGTTATATTTCATACGTTAAAAATGGAGCACATTAAAGTTGGTGCCAAGCACTGTATTGCCCTGAAGTTTTGATACAAAGCCAAAAGTAGACATAATTATAACTGGGTTTCTTTGTTGCTGTAAATTCCAATAATATCTTTATAAAAGTATGAATACATCCTACCTTAGTCTGCGTGTCAGAAAAAGATCAATACGTTGGGACTAAAATATATATACATATGTATGATCGTGGCGTGAAAAATCCATAAAAAGTCGACTTAATGTAATACAAAAATCTTAAACAAAGCTAAGTTCTGTTTTATCATCTATGTTATAGGTAAACCAGTTAAATTATTTGCTTATTACTTTTATACATATCATAACTGTGTTAAAAGCAAATGGATTCCGTTTTATAGGGCACAGAAGCCCGGGATTATTCATTTATTTACTCTCCATGCACAAATGACTGGCAGACTTATTGCCGAAAGTATTTTTTACCAGCCAACCTTTAGGTGTCAGCATTATAACTTAAATGACTACAAAAGTTGAGTGTTCTTACAGGATTAAGTGACTAATTTTTAAATAATGATAATATATTATCACTTTAAGCTATTTGTTTACTTATGTTAATGTCACGTCTATGTTTCTCATATGTTAAAGTCATTAATTCCACAACAACCTTTAAAATCACGGAGCAAAAAAAATAGATAGTAGTTATTTATTTATAAAAAGCTGTAGATATTAAATAAAAGAGCCAACAAAGAGAATGTACAATATTAAATGTACTGAACCTTGAACGTTCCCTATTGTAGTTGGGTACAATTCAGACAAAATGTTGTGTTTTATGATAATAATACAGCTATACGGATTTCATCAAGTTTAAATACTTTATAATTATATGAGACGAAATGTAGTATAAATGCTAGCAAAGATTTACCAATATATCAATTGTTATACTGATACAATTCATGTTTTAATAGTGTAGATGTTATTAGTATTTACTAAAAAATTCAAAGAGCATTTAGCAACTCTCACTTACTCGTACTTGTTTAACCTAAAAAAAAATGTAATATATGGTAAACGGTGCTTATGACACATTCATTGACGTTATTTTAATAATAATATACTGTATGCAATATCATATTGTATTACTATCTGTTTAGTATTGTTATTATACAAATAAAGAAAAATGGGTACCCACAATTCTAAGCTACCTAAAAAAGTAATCCATGCCAGCTCAAAGGGAAAGACAGAATTATACAAAAAATATTATATTTAAGTAGATTATTCTAATTATTTCTTCCATTTACGCGATAATTATACATATTAAATCCACTAATTTACGGATTTTTGGATTTAATTATACATATTAGAATAGTTAGTTATATATATTTATATCCGACGTTTCGGATTCTTCCAGCATCCATGATCACAGGCAGACTAAGTTGGTATATGTCTGTATTTCAGTGTTTTTGGAATAACTGTCAGGGTTTTTATTAATTTTGAAAATTGGTTTGACAAAAGTACTAGTGTTACCCTGTGGCTTTGTGAGTTTTCATATATTTGGGTTTAATTTTTGAAATTATTGGATTCCATCAAGTCAAGTAGGCCAACCATCCTCTCTATTAAAATATGGATATTTTTAATTTCTATTGCTTCCGGAATTATCCTTCTGTATAAATATAATGTGCAAAGAACACAAATTATTTTCAAGGCATTGTAATGCACGTCTACTACCAGCAAGCAAGGAAGTCACGTACGGAACAAAACATAGACACAGTGACACAGTCAACTAGTAAGGCGCCAGAGCATTAAACGTATCCAGGACATCGGCACAACGGATTTTGAGGAAAGATTTACATATGCACCCTTACAAAATTCAGTTGGTTTAAGAATTAAAGGAAACTGACGGTATTCAAAGACAAAATTATCGAATCAAATGTTGAATCGGTTTTCTTCCTTCAATAACTTAATGTTCTCTGACGAGGCTCATTTCCATCTTAACGGGCATGTTAGTAAACAAATTGCGCTATTGGAGCCCCATCAATCCAAAACTTAAGCATCAGAAGCCCTCACATAGTCCGAAAGTGACTGTTTGGGCGCTATGGTCAGCCCATGGTATCCTAGGGCCTACTTCTTTGTGGATGGCAGAGGGCGCGCAGTTACAGTTACGTTAGAGCGATATGTGGCTATGATCGAAGAGTTTTCATACCAGGATTGCAAAACTTTTCAGGCTTTAATGCCAGACGTGGTTTCAACAGGATGGGACCATTTCACACCTCTAACACTGCTATGCCCGTTATCCGTCAACTTTTCCTGGCAAAGTGATCTCTAAGAGAGGGGACATTTCCTGGCCTCCACGTTGTCCAGATCTGACCCCGATGGATTTTTTATTGAGGCCATCTCATGGCTAAAGTATATGACACAAACTCGCGGTCAATTGAGGCCCTAAAGAGAAATATCCGCAGAGAAATGACAAGCATTTCAGCAGTGACGTGCCGCGTAGTCATCGACAATTTTAGACGTCGTTTGCAAGAGTGCGTGATCGCAACGGATTACATTTAGTAGATGTTATTTTCAAAAATAATTCCTGTTTTAAGCTTTTTGTAAATAAAAATTTAATTCATAATGTAATTAGTTTTATTTTAATAATTTTTTTCATATTAAAGGACTTATGGGCCACCTGTATAATAATGAGACCTATTGCAATTGTTACCAAATTTTCATTTTAAAATGGTTATTGTGGGTTATTCTTAAAACAAAGATATATGCGCTCGCGGACTTTATTGGAAATCATTTTACTTTTTAAATGATTTTTTTATTCTATCTTTTACTGTTTCAACTGCGTTTGAAATTTAATTGCACGAGGTTGCGTTGGCACCCTCTGCGCTTATCATCGGTGCGCTTATCAAGCAGTGCTACAAAACAGAACTACAACCATCCTCCAGCTTTTAATCAGGAAATTCAAGATCTTTTCGAGCCAATTTATCAAGAACTAACCACGCAATACAATAACGAAAGATACAACTCATGTGTTTGGAACATAGCCCCTAAAAATAAGTTAGTTCGGTAAAAAACGCTTGAAATTGTTGCTCTAAGTGCTGCTTGCATTTTCAATGAAGGGCTTTCACTCATATTAAAAGTAATGGAAGTTATAGGTGTCAAAATCGGCCCGGAAGCAAAGCACTTTGCTGATAGGGTCAACAACAGACGTGTTGATCGAGCTAAGCTAGAAGCTACTGAAGCGTCTAAGGAACACAGAACTGCTTTATAAAATGCAAAAATTCTTTAGATTTATGTTAACAAAGACCAGGAAGGAGTGGTGTAGGAAGCTGTAATGGATTTGTGAGTAAAATTCAGTTTTTTTACGATTTTTCACGAATAAAAACTTTAAACTGATTTCTCTCCGAACCACGTTTTTTTCGCATGAAAGACACTCATTTCAAAACTATTGCAAGACTTATAATTATCCGTTATGATAGAATTAAACAAAACGTCGCCTTTCTCATAAAGGTCAAACTACAAAATCTATTTTGACAGATCTCCTCTAAGTGCCCCCCCCCCCCCTGGCTAAGTCGGAAGTTTTACAATCTCTAGCATGTTTGTCAAATAGGATGTGACGTCTAGTTTACCCAGTATATATGCTGGCTACGGCTCAAACTGGAACATTTTGTAACCGAAATAGACATCACGGTAGTACAACCCCAGACGGCCCTCGTAAAAGGAGACCTACCACCTCTTAAGATTTAACTATTTACGTCCTATTTGTGACAAAAGAAAATGAAAATGTTTAAGAGATAACAGTGGTGTAGGTGTAGGTGTTTTATTTTCACATTGTTCGGCACACCGCAATTCACATAAAGCAAACTAATGGACCGACTTCGGTTAGGAAGTAGAGGCGTTTAGGCAAACAAAACGTATCGCATAAAGCCACAGAGTACCACGATTTGATTTTCTTCTGTCTTATTTTCTTTGGTAAATTTGGTGCATACAGTCAGCGTATTTTGAAAGAAAAAACAACCATAATAGAAATCTGTTCTAAGGCCACGACGTAAAGGTATCATTGAAGCTGCCTTAAAAATACCTTGCCAAACATTTTTTAAATCTTTAAATATATATCCGAGTATAGAAACTTATTATAAAATATGAACTTACATTTCTAGTACTTAAAATTGTGCCTGATAATTTGCGTATTAGGATATTTAGTTTGAATAATGAAAAAAATGTGGTAGAGCCGATTCAGTTCAAAGTGTTTGAAGAAGCGTTTTGCATCGCGTATGTGATATGTGATATGCGATTTTCGATATCTATTTTTTTTTCAACATATTTTAGAAACTTGTAATGGATTTAATAGTCGAAGTTAGTTCGACCGCAACGAAGAAATGTGGTAATATATATGAAAACTAATACGCTCTAAATTTAACAGTAATGTTTATTTTGGCTCATATAGTAATAATCTCGATTACGACTACGGCTAACGATCTATAGTAGATCAGCCAACTGCGCTGGAGATCTTATAGTGCACAAGTACACGCGCAAACACATGACCATCTTCTATTCCTTCAACCTAAACTGAAAACGAAACAAAATTAGACTTTTTACATTATCATCTGATGAATACACATCTTACTTTACCCTAACCAGCTAAGAAACCACTTTGAAAAGTAGTTGAGTCCTTGCAGGATTTGAACCCAAGAATTCTAGGTTTCTGAAGCCCATTTCACTAAGCTACAGAGGAAGTCTTAATTAAAACTTATAAATAGCATTTTTATTAACTATGAAAAATACCGCATGACGGCATATTCATTGTCTAGACGATGATGACCCATGATGCTTTTTTTCTAGCAAATGCCATCTAATATGTCATATATTTAATCACAAGAGGCTGTTTTAATATAATTTAATATATGGCATTATGCTACTCTTAAGATTCTTATGCAAATGAACGTTGGAGAGAGATATAAACAGAATTATTGCATTATGCCACTGGTACTCCCTAGACGCTATTTGTATGGAAATTAAGGGCGAATTCCAAGATAATAGTTCTGATTTTAGCTTTGATTCGTTTTCATTCATCATCATTCATCATCAGCCCGTGTCAGTCCACTGCTGGACATAGACCTCCACTAATGCACGTCACCGCTTCCGATCTTCGGCTATTCTCATCCAGCCCACACCGGCCACTTTGGGAATGTCGTCTCTTCATGTTGCCGCAGGGCGTCCTGCACTACGTTTGCCAAGCCTCGGTCTCCACTCCAGAAATTTCCGACTCCAGCGGTCGTCAGTTCAGCGGCTTATGTAACCGGCTCGCTGCCACATCAGCTTACTCATCCGGTGGGCTATATCAGTAACTCTGGTTTTCTGACGGATCACATCATTTCCTTTAGAGATACACCGAGCATAGCCCTCTCCATAGCTCGCTGAGCGACTTTGAATTTGTGGACCAGTCGAACCGTAAGTGTGCAAATCTGGGCATCGTAGGTCATAACGGGTAGGACGTGCTGATTAGTTTTAATAATTTTTTTTATGAAGCTTTACTTTTTTCTTCCTTTTATTTTACGGGTTGCATTTTCGCCAATTGAAAGTCTTTTGTCAGTTATTTTTATGTTCTCCAAATAATAATTTCTGGTGTTCCTTTATACGTCTTTAAGTGATACTAGTACAGTACTAATCCATATTATATATTTTAAATGAAAAAGTAATTCTGTCTGTATATGTGTCCATCTTCACTGCCTTAACCCCTGAACGAATGTTAATGGAACTTCATAAGTAGAATAGACTTGAAAAAGTTTGCTTATTATTAAGAAAAAGTTGGTTGCAAGGGTTAAAATGGGGAATGAAAGTTTATATGGAAATAAGATAAAACCATGAAACTTGTATTGCATGAAAGTGTCTAATTATAGACATATACAATTAATATCCCTTATTTATGTATTCAAATATATCTCGCTACTCCACGCAGATGAAGTCGTGGGCACAAGTTCGTTTTCATAAAGCATATTTAAAAGGCCAAGCATATGTTTTAATATCTTTTTTAATTCTTTGTCAAGTTTAATTTTCTCTAAACGATCAGAGAGAAAATTAAATTTCAGATTCTTATGCTAAAGCAGCAGAAATGCAACAGCCAACTTTAAATTTAAAGTTAATGAGTAAGTTAGTTAGTTGGTCAGGTAATGGTCAGACAAATTTGTATGACCATTACCTGCAACCGTACGTATTGTAAGATATACAAAAGCATTTCTCAATTATTTGAACTCAAAGTTAAAGTATTTTTTTATTATTTGTTTAGTCCAAAGTATAGACTATGCCAAGATGAACAACCGCACGTATTGTAAAATATACAAAAGCATTTCTCAATTATTTGAACTCATAGCTAAAGTATTTTTTTATTATTTGTTTACTCTAAAGTATCATTTTAATTCTTCGAGGATAAATACTGTTCTGTTTATTAGAAACTCACTGGTGATATAATAAATTAAAAAATATTACCAAACATTAATTATTCAAAACCAACTATTGAACAAAATAACCAACACTATACAAAATTACTCATTAGAGAATATTATAGGTAGGTTAACCACAAATGTTTGTGTATAATTAATGTTTTACGTTTTCGTAATACGAGCGGGCATGCAATTACTGCACTCGATTTATTCTAATTTCTTGTAAATAAAAGGAAACAGAACGTAGGGGCTTTTCTTTACCAAGATTGATTAAGCAAACGGAGAAGTCGATAGTGCCTAGTTTCTGATTCAATAACCACAAATGACTTTAAATGATGGCATGGTATAAGGACGCCGGAGACTAGGGTATTATTTTTAAATGGCTACGAAGGCAGGCGAGCAGTCTGGCTACCTAATGGAAGGTGGTCTTAATATATACTATGTCAAAGGTATGGCTCGACTGACTGGCTGAGATAGGTCTAGGAGACATAAGTAGTTATATCTTGTTTAGTGATGGGAATGAACTCGGGTTAAACATAACTCGAGATCAATCGAGTTAATGTTTATATAACTCAAGTTGAACTCGATTTATGTAACTTGGGTTCAAATGGATGAATAAAAACACAAATGGACAGAACAGTAAATTACTTTTGGTGACGTTTTTAAATATATTCCAAACGCATCACTCTATATTATAAAAAAATATGTTTTAAGCTGCATAACTTCTTTATTTTTGAAGTTATAAAATTTAAATATATATAGGACAGTATTCTCAAACGATGCAAGCGCATATCGTCATGAAAAACTGACACCCTATATAGCCCATAGGAATTGATAACTGCGTTCACGATACATATTTTGACCAACGTAAAATGAGGCGAAAGATAAAATTCCTATTACTTTCAGTCAGTCAGAATTTCTAAAGAGGAACAGTTGTAAAAATATACTAAGAAGACACGTCGCTATTTTTGCTTGTTTAAGCGCACAGCTAAAATAGGCTTATTTCATAACTCGACACTAGGCACGATTCTTGTGCCACCTTAATGGATAGTTAGGTTTACTTCACTGGATTAATCGTCCTAGGTACATATACATGTTTGTAAAAACTTTGAGTGCCTCGCCACCAATAACCACCAACGCAGGTATGATAAGATTCGCTGGCTAGCCTCGCTAATTGGCGGACGTCTCTGTGAAATAATGCAGAAGCTCTCAAAGCCCCCGTGCTCACTATCACGCGTTCGAATAATTAATATCGTTCATATCGATTTTGTCTGTGATTCGGTGCCGCCGCCTTAGGCTTAGTGTTGCACTACTCACGTAAGTGCTCACAGGCAGGTTCCGGCTTCCGTAAGACACACCACACAACCACCCGTGGCATTTCGTTCAATTTAATTTGGGCTTGGTACAATAGGCGGCCGCTAGGTACTCACCTAGCGCTCCTAAAGCACCATCACACGTTAGATTTTTGGCACATTCCTCCCCTCACATAGGTGGGGTGGGTAGGAATACATCATTTCTCACGCCAGTCGTGAGTATGAACTCCCTGACTTCTTAAAAACCATGTTAATAAACCCAACCAAGTTCGACGAAATAATAACTATATTCGAAGTCGAGACTAAGCAGAGCACGCAAGCAGCCAAAACCCACCTCTGAACCACCGGCCTTATCAGCCGCGCCATCAAACAGTGACCGTAGCCCAGTAACTACGCGCAATCAATCCCTCGACCTGATTCGGAAGGTGAACAATCCCATGGAGACTGATAATGACACCCTTAAACAACACAAAGGAAATAACGCCCTGCTAAACCTCCGACCCCGGTGGGCACGCTTTCACGTCACGCATCACCTTTTGCTGCGTTGAAAGATCCAGCTACGGATTCTCCGCCGCAGAGTGAGAAGGCAGCAGGATGTGGGGCCCCGACCAAGATGGAGCAGCCAATATACCTACTAAAAACCAACGGTTGTTCCTTTCGTGTCGTTGTAGCCAGGGCGCGGGCGCTGATGACAGTCTTCGGCGACGCCGGCGCGACGTGGCTTGCGTCTCCCAAGCTTCTTCCTGGGTGTGTTGACACCCGGACCGTCGCTTTAGGCGCCGGCAGGAAGCGAAAGGTCGAGCCCCACGACACTACGCAGCTCCGGCGTTGCTCGATCCAGGCTTGGCACTCTTCCAGCGCGTGTTGGCCGTCTCTTCGGCACCAGTGGCATACGTGAATCGTATACGTTACTTACGGTGGATACGCCACAGTGGTGGCGTATCCACAGTGGTGGCACTCCTCAGTAGGCTCCCTACCGACCACGCGGCACAGGTACCTCCCAAAACAGCCGTGTCCCGAGAGAACCTGCGTCGCACGGAATGTTAGGGAGCCGAATCCCCTTTCTAGCCACCACTTTAATACGAGTTAAAAATTTAATACTTCAGTGAAGCGAGGATTTCTGCATCCAGGTCCCAGGGCAAGGAGCCAGCCAACATGCACGCTGCCTCGCTGGAGATGGTCCGGTAGCCCGTACGGCCCGGATAGCCAACACCCTCTGGGTTCTCCTCAGTACCACGGTACTCTCCTTTTGGAGGGTGTCAGCCCGCACGGGCGCCCCGTACAGGACCATGGACCTGACGACCCCGGCGTACAGGCGGCGACAGGAGCTGCCGGGTCCTCCAGTGTTGGGGAGCAGTCTGCCGAGAGCTCTCGCCACTCTAGGCGCGAGGCGCTCAAAATGGGCGCGAAACCTCCATCGGCGGTCTATGACTATGCCAAGGTGAACTATCTTAATCGTTGGCTTGACGTCGACGCGGATGCCGCAAACGATTATGTGGGCGTCCGCAGGTGGCGCGTTCCGAGGCCCGTAAAAGTACAGGGCCTTGGATTTTTCAAGCGCCACCTCTAGTCCTAGCCGCCGAATGCGCCCAATAATTTGAGCGACCCCGGCAGTGGCGAGAATCGCAGCCCTGCAGGAAACTTTGTTCATGGCGGTGAAGAGGGTGTCGTCCGCGTAGCAAGTAACATCGACACCCTCGGGATTGCCGCCACGTTTCACAGAAGCGGTCCCAGCACCGTCGTTTAACGTGAAAGCTACTCATAGCCCTAAGCGTTTATTTTTAATTAATGGCACTCCGTCCAAGTAATTATTCTCAGATTTTTGGGATGGATTTTTCTGGGGTAAAAAAAGCCTATGTTAATCAAGGATAATATAGCTTTCCTATACAGAAAGAGCATTTCAAATCAGTTCATAAGCTTCGAAGCCTATTTAAACAAACAAGCAAATCTTACTTCAATATGATATTAGTATAGATGTCAACGTATTTATTTTAAGAACAGACCAACCTGTTTTTTAAAAAAGACCGTCTAGGTAGTACCACTGCCATACCTATTTTACGGCAAATAAGTAGTTCATAAAAATTACCGTCTTGCAGTTCGAAGGCACCGTAGCCAGCATAATTACTATGAATTAAACAAGACGTAACATCTGATATCTCAGGGCAGTAAGTGGATTAGGAACTTTTCATGCTGCGTTTCTTAAATAATAAGGGTAGACGATGATGACGAAATAAGCGGAATTTCAACAAATAAAAATGTCACTGACTTCAAACAGAGTAGTTGTAACAACTTTGCAAGACAAAAGCGGGTGGCATTCGATTAAAACGATATATATGAGAGTTTTTGATGCCAAAGTTTTATGGTAATATAATAAAGTTGATTTCAATGGAATAATTTAATTATAATTAATTTTGATGTTTTGACTAAAAAATTATAATCAATATAAAATCTGCAAAAAAAAGGAGGTGCATAAGCTTTAGACATGGTCGTCTTTGTATTAAGGTAAAGCATTATTAAATATTAAACATTTTCAAGATACATCATGAGCCTGTGATAGTCCACTGCTGGACATAGGCCTCCCTAATACACCTCTATCCATTAGAGGGTTTTTGACTGACTGCCTCCGTAGCCTCAGTGGTATAGGCGTGTGGCTTAGAAACCGGAGGTCGTGGGTTTGAATCCTGCGGGACTCAACAAATTTTCATTGTTGTTTCCTTTAGTTGGTTAGTGCAATTTGGGCCGATCACCCAATTGTCTGAAAAGTAAGATGATCCATGCGTCGGATGGGCATGTAAATAGTCGTCCACCCACCAACCCGCATTGGACCAGCGTGGTGGGATACGGTCCAAAACCTCTAATGGATTTTCAAGATAAGAGTATATTAATAAGTAATTACGAATTTGCGATATTTCTCGCAGCACGTCGCAGAAGTTCAACCCTCGTCATGCGTAGACGTTCAAATTTTACGTAAATGATTTGGTAATGTTAATTTAACTCAGTATGAGCTTAGAATTAATATTACCTGACATGCAATTACAATGAGCTGAGCAATTATATTAGCTCTCTTCCGGAGCACATCTCGTCGAAATCCGAACAGCCATTCAAAAGAATAGCAAAACAGACAGAAAAAAAAATTATTACATGTTTTTTTTTTGTTACATGTATCAGTTATATATCACAATGTGTTCATTTCAAAACTGTTTTTTTTGATGTAACAAACGGATACTCCAAATTTATTTAATTGTATAGACTAAGTTGCACTAAAAAAAAACATTATACCCGACCATTACAACTCCTATATTTATTCTAAACTTAAACTCAAATAAGACTATTTTGTGAACTTAAAATATATGACTAAAAAGCAATTCTACAAAATAATATAGAAACATACATATCCTCTGTTCCGTACTGAAACACAATCACAAACATTGAATTGTCTCTTCGTTTTATATCGTACCTCTGCCTTGTGATCGTCTCATCTGATTTCCGTTTGTTAAAATAAAAAGGCGATATCGTTCCCATATCGTTTACTTTTTTATAGATACGAATATGCCAATTTCGTTATCATCATTCATCATTATTTTCAGCAGATCTTAGATCAATAACAAAACATAGCACTGTGAAAACACCATCGTGTTCCGTTTTGAATGACATCTTATCCGGCGCATTTACTGCGTAAATGAGAAGTAATATCCCATGTCTCACGGTAATCAGCGCTTAAGTGATACCCCTGGTAATGCCGATGTACATGAGCGGTAGTCTCGTCTGCCTTCATATGCAATAAATTATACTTATTTTTATTTCCTTTAAAGATACCTTTACTTGTGTTGTGCCAGGATTCATATTAATATTGAATTTTCAATGTCCGCATCTATGAAGTATAATGACTCTTTATTTTATAAAATATAAAATACTAAATATGCTACTGGAAACGACCGTGTTGGTGTACCTTGTTGGCTTTGCAATTGCAATCCATAGCAACGTTGTTAAAGCGTAGATGCAATTTAAAATGTGTCTGAAAGACAAATTACATCGAGCTGTTAGCGGATTGTTCACTTAAAGAGAGTGTACGCTATTAAGAAGCACGATACTACCCTTTAATCTTTATAGAGCACGTGTAAGGTGCTAATATCTTTGTCCTGTACTAGAAGGTTTTTGATTTGTTATTATTTTTGAGATGACTAGACGAGGTAATATTTAAAATGTAAAAAATAACGATGCAGTTTTAAGTTTATTCTGTAGTGACTTATGATAACCGGAGTATTAACTTGACTTCGGCTTGAAGTAACTCCATCACTTTTAATTGTGTGAAAATTTTTAAGTCAATGCTAATTTCTATTTAATGCATGGAATTCATAATTTATATTAACAATTTAATATTTTTTTCATTATGTTTACCTGGTTAATGGTTTTAAGACTCCCAAAGTAACTATACCTACTATATCTAATTATAACTGTAAGATTAATTATAAATCTTTTGTTCTGATGATTATCATTGAACCATAATTAAATGATAACATTTGATGCGTTTTATTTTTCTTACATGTGTTTATAACTGATATTAGGAGCTTTATTTTATTAGCTCTTTGTACTATACCTTTTGCACTAATAAATAAAAAGAAGCAACAGTAGGCTGTGCTGATGCAAATATTTGGGGACGGAAAAAGAAATACAAAAAAAGTATTTCAGCGAAGAATAAGTACGTAAGTCAAGTGAAATATAATACATAAATTTTATTTATACATGTAAAGTTTTATACCGACTGCCTCCGTAACCTAGTGGTATAGGCATGTGCCTTAGAAACTGGAGGTCGTGGGTTCGAATCCTGCGGGGACTCAACAAATTCTTATTGTTGTTTCCTAGTTGGTTAGGGCAATTTGGGCCGATCACCCAATTGTCTGAAAAGTAAGATGATCCATGCGTCGGATGGGCAGGTAAAAAGTCGGTCCACCCACCAACCCGCATTGGACCAGCGTGGTGGGATACGGTCCAAAAGCCCCTTAATGGATGGAGGTGTATTAGGGGAGGCCTATGTCCAGCAGTGGACTATCACAGGCTGATGATGAAAGTTTTATAAGTTAAGTATGCGTAGAATACCGAAGACAACAGTGGTGGATGCATGATATAACGAAAACAACTTAAATTTAAAAAGTAATAAAACAACCCTTTTGTTATAAAAACTAACTCGAAGTCTCAAAAATTGTATCTACTTAAAATAAAATTCTATTCTCGTTAAGCTTTTAATGTCTCTGCCAATTATCTGTGATTTAAATGAATTGCAAACGAAGGAACTCAACCTAAAATAATAGTATCACAAAACAACAACTTGCGTTTCGTTAGAGAAAACTTCTCTGCGAACTGACAATAAGCGGACACAGTATAACAAGAGTGATACGTCTGTACTTTTCCTTTGTAACAATGGGAAGCCTCCTTCATTGTAACCAGTTAACTAGTAATCGAGGTATAAAATGAAATATATTGTCATATAATTATTTCTTTTGCTTACGCGAATACTATACATTATTAAATAAAATGACTTTTCACGGATTTTATCGCGTTTATTTTACCTACTTAAATTCCCGTCGTTTCGAACACTTTCCAGCGGCCGTGGTCACAGGGTAGTCACGGAGCAGTCTACATTGCAGTATATATTGCCATATATTGCCATGAAGTTCTATTAAAACTGTTAAAATAGCTGAAGATAGTTTTAAACATGCACATCAATTATACATGTTAAAATTTATTTTAAAAACATTTATTTATACTACTGTTACTATTATATTTACTACTATTAATATATTCAAAAAGGAGTATTTCCCTAAAAATTAATAATATTACAAAAAATGAAATTTTTTGTAATATTATTAATATATGAAAAATAAATATTATAAAAACGTGTATTACACATAGAAAACTGAAAAAATATTACCCGAGAAACCTGGCTTCCAATGTAACATTAACTGACGAATATTTTAACTGCCCCGCGAACAGGCGGCGGTTTGACCAATAATTGAAAAAAAGCTTTCCTTAATTGCTTTCAAGCCACTTGTTAAATTATTTAATACACTGTACCCCATTCTTCATTTCCTGCTACCGAAATTGGAAGCAGTGAATGCCCTTTAAATTTTGTTAATAAAGATTTACCATGCTTCAAGCAAAACATTAATACTAATCTTGCTTGCACAGAAGTGGTAATCATTTTTAAATAACTGACGATCGATATCTAAGTTATTTAAAATAATTAAAAGGAATAAATCCTTTTCAATGAAATATATTATTTTAGGAACGTTGCGTTTCTTATTAGCAAATTTTTCAAACTATCACGTGTACGTTCTGCTTATCTCATTGTTTTAACCACTAACAAAGAGATTGATGAAAATTGGCGGGCGAAGGGGACAACAGGGCGCAGCTCAACACGACCGCTCTCTTCCCTCAGGTGCTGCGACGCGTCAGACGTATATGGAATCTCTTGCCTAAACCATTTTTGTTTTACGTTATCTCACGTGTTTGTTATTTAATTCAATCTATGATTGAATTGTTCATAGTTCCTTTTGTATTTTGTTCGTTTAACATAATAAGCTTCGTCTTCTAAAGACTATTAATAATAAATGCAGCATAATGTAGCCTTGCAATACCAAAAAAGTGTATAAATTGAGTTAAGTACATTAAGGTTTATACACTTTATAGAAAAGTGTAAATCTTTTCTTTTCACAATATTACCCATATATTCTTAAACTATCTCCGCATCCTAGAGGTATGAGGCTTGCTCTTTACTTTCAGAGGTCATGGATGCGAATCCAGTGGGGATTCAACCGGTTTTTGTTGTTGTTTCCTAGTTGGTTAAGGCAATCCGGGCTATTCGATTGTCAGTAAAGTGAGATTATGTATGCGTGTTGTGGGCACGGAAAAATCTAATCCTGCTCCGTATCTCTCTCTGGTCGTGTCGGGTCATCCCATCGGGTATTGAGAGTATAAAGGAATAGTCAATGCACCTATGTTTACGCGTACACTCGTGCACTATAATATCTCCTGCGCACTTAGCTGATCTCTAATATAGATCGGCCGCCGTAGTCAAAATATCTTTTATTTTGACTATTATTATATATATTATCATTTATATCCTTGAATTTATTAGTTATTGGGAGTTGTTTGTTAGTTTGTTTCAATCAGGCTCTACTATCGTTAAGTAACATAAGATGTTTTTTACGTCAGGTAAATCCATTACACAAATCTAAAATAACACAGTCAGAGCTGTGGATTACCTCCTATTAAGTATCAACGACATTTAAATAAGGTATTAAATAAGTCAATAAATAACATAAGGCAAACGCTGAGAGCGTATACCTTTAGTTACAAATTCATATTACATATTTATATTTCTATTGCTTGCCGAATATTATACATTATTAAATAAAATTACTTTACGGATTTTATCGCGTTTATTTTACATTTTAAAGTCCGACGTTTCGAACACTTTCCAGCGCGTGGTCACGGGTACACCTATCCATTAGGGAGTTTGGACCGTATCCCACCATGCTGGTCCAATGCGGGTTGGTGGGTGGACCGACTTTTTACATGGCCATCCAACGCATGGTTCCTCTTGCTTTGCAGACAGTTGGGTGAATGGCCCCAAATTGCCCTAACCAACTAGGAAACAACAAAGAAATTTGTTAAGACCCCATAGGATTCGAACTCTCGACCTCCGGTTTTTAAAGCACACGCACTTACCTCTAGGCAACGGCGGCAATTAAATGAATATATACTGATATAAAATATTACTTTCGAAAATAATGTTTTCGTAAAAAATAGAAATAGTTAGAATTATAAAAATATTTTGACGTGGTAGACATATATTACCGGTTAAAATTAATACTAAAACGGGAATTAACATTTATCTACAGATCGCTCTAAAATTGAGTTTCCAAAAAAATCTGGGCACATCATGTTATTTTAGCCCTTGACTTTGTATGAACAAAATCGTGATATTTTATTTTAAACACAATAAAGAATAAGGATTCAGAAGTGCACAACAAACAGACCAAGGGTTCTTAAATTTTTGCAATGACTCTTGATTCGACAGCGGTGAATCCTTGTCCGACTCGATCTATATACAAAGAAAACTAAGCAGAAAGCTTAGATAATTGATAAAATGGGAGTTATACAACTAATTAATGTGAGTTAAACACCGAGTTATTTGTTCAAAGTAACTTTATGCACCCAAAACAGGCGTTTTAAGTTGTTACGCCCATTAAACATTTGTTTGCTTCTTTGTTTTGAAAATGCTCTGAAATTACTAAAACTAATTGAAATATTTTTTCATTAATTGAAAGCTTATATTAGAAAGCTTTCTAGTTATGAAAAAATATTTATATATCTTTGAGTGATTCAAAACTGATTTCAGATTTTTTTGATTACAACTTAAAGTGAATCATCAGGACACTTCGCCATTAGAGGAGTAATTATAGTTGTAATCATTTTAGGGCTTTAGTACTACAAAGGAAATATTATATTATTTTTGTGATAACATAATAATTTTACTTTTCAGACAATTGGGTGATTGGCACAAATTGCCCTAACCAACTAGGAAACAATAATGAAAGTATGTTGAGTCCTCGCAGGATTCGAACCCACGACCTCCGGTTTCTAAAGCACATGCCCAAACCACTAGGCTACGGAGGCAGTCTGTACTGAAAAGTAAAATGATCCATGTGTCGGTTGGGCATGTAAAAAGTCGGTTCACCTACCAACCCGAATCGGACCAGCGTGGTAGGATACGGTGCAAACCTCCTTATGGATATGTGTGTATTAGGGAAGGCCTATGTCCAGCAGTGGACCATCACAGGCTGATTATGTATGTATGTTTAAAAATTTTAATGTTTTTCATAGTAACACAGAAACGGCGCAGCAACTCCAATAATAGAATCTTACTGAATGCTTAAGCGCTTTCACCAAACTGAGCAAGTGCACCTGACCGGAAAGAAAATCCAATCCATGAACGCATCGGTATCCCATACCTAGTCAGTCTCTCATTTGTTGTTGTATTAAGATGTATAATACTAACTTTGGCCCCGCGGTTGGAACCGCGTGACGATTACGATCTGTGATAATAATCTTAACATTTATTTATAACATTCATAATTGTGACGAACCACGTTGCGTAGTGGTTACTGACCCTGACTATCACAACAAAGAGTTCAATTTCCACCACAAAACAATATTTTATATTGTGTGAAAACAAAGTGTTTTTTTCGTGTCTGGGTGTTTGTATTTATATGTATTTTTTTTATTGTTTACATTTGCAATCAGTCTTAAACAACTTTAATCAAATGTGATCAATGCATGCCATTGCAAAATAGTTTCATTATCAAGAACGTAAGTTATCGTATAATGCATGCCCTTTTGAGCCTCCTTCTATGGCAGCATCTAGATAAAATTGCAACCAAGAGGTTATAATGATCTGCTATACGTGCTCTATACTGAATAGTAACCAGTTCAACTTCTTGTTGGACGTACGTCATGGACCACTGAGTTTTAATAAACCAGGGAGCATTCGAGATATTTTTTAAAATACGGTTTTGTACCCTTTGTATAATATTTAAGTTTGAGACACTTGCGTACCGCAAGTGTCCCCATGTACACCCAAACTTGTATGCCATACGTTCAAGTTGGTTTGATAACAGAATTGTAGAGAAGAAGCTTGTTATCTTAACTAAGAATGGATTTTCTTGCTATAAGTCATTGAAGGTTTCTATATTTTAAATTTAATTGATCTCTTTTTGTTAAAATGTGAGCTCTCCATGTGAGTTTTATGTCAAATTTAATTCCTAAACATTTAACAACATCACTTTGCGGTAATTCTTGTTCTCCTAATTTTACAAGAATTTGGCGTAATGTAAATGTCACCTGATTTGATTTTCGCCGTTTTCAGTTTTTGGGTCTTTATGACTAGCCAATATGGCAGTGTCATTTGCGTAGATTGCTATTACTAAGTTTGGGCATTCAGGGAAGTCAGCCGTATACAAAGTATATAGAACTGGGTCCAAAACTGACCCCTGCGGAACCCCTGTAAGTATATTGTAGAATGAAGATGTACTTAACTAATAACTTTTACCTGAAAAATTCTATCGGAGAGATACGATCTCAAAATTTCATAGTATGTGTATGGAAGCCTCTGTTTAATTTTGTACAAAACCCCTTGTGCCAGACCTTATCAAAAGCCTGTTGGATGTAGAATGCAGATGAGCAGTAGATAAAGTGCTAAATCAATTTCTAGTGGAATGTCTCTCGGTGGAGATTCAGAAGTTCTTTGTCTTTTATTATTTCTGAGTAGAGGTACTCTTTGCCAGTCTGGAGGAGTCCTTTTCACGTTATTATTACTTTCATCACTTCACACTTTTTAAAACCAGTAGCATTCTCCGCCTCTGAAGCCTGGTCTTCCACTCCAGAGAGTCCTGGTTTTGGTTGCAAAATTGTGTCCCGCCCCCTAAATACGTGGGGCTGCCAGAGGTTCTCTTAGGGACGGATTCACCAGCACAGCTGGTACCCTCCTGGGGTATATAATTTTTCAACCTTGCTTCCATTTTTTTGTTATTCCTCCATTCACTCTAGACTTTTTAAAGCCTATTTCTGTCTCAAGGCTCGCTATAGCCTCTTCTATCTAGTAAGCAGGTCGAGAATATGGTTATACCGCCATTGCTCGGTCGTCAGAGCCTAGTTAGTAATCTAGCAGGGAGTACCACGGAAACCTGTTGGTTTCCGCCGCCATCCGGCCCGTGCAGGTGAGGTTGACAATTGGGTCGGATAAGATGACAGTTCCGTTCCCCGTTTATATATTTAAAATAAAATTATACGGGAAAACCATCGACACACTCCATAGGTATTCTGCTATGCCATTTTAAACAAAAAAAATATAAAAAAAAATCTCAAACCTTTTAAGGATTCCAAATATAATGAAAAACTAAAATAATTAATAATTTATCATAAGGTATCAGAAAGCCCCAAATTGAATTACATTTAGATATTTTAAGTAAATTACATCGCTCTTGCAAAAACATATCAATTAACAAATAAAAGGATGAAATAAATCTTAACGTTCATTGACAAAGGCTTTTTGTTCTTCAAATTGATTAAATAAAAGAAAAAGTGTTTAAAAGTTGGCACTGTGTTGGCACTCGGTGCGGAAAAGTTCACTCTTTAAATCCGAGTAGGACTGAAGATGCATACAAATCAATAACGGGCACTAATTTTTCTTTGTAGGCTCTATATAAATCTCGGGAATAAAGAAAGATTTTTGGAAAAATTCCATAAAATATGCGATCATCGTGTTACAATTACCCTTACACTTTTTTTAAAACATGTAGAATTTTTTTATTTTAATATTTATATCAAAACTTTTTACAGATTTTTTGCGTTAATTGTTAATATTTATTCCCGGCGTTCTGGACTCTTGCCAGCATCCATGATCACGGGCAGACTAAGATGGGATATGTCTCTATCTCAATGTGTATGAAAAAAAAAATCAGTTTGAATTATATTCCATCTATTTCATATTTATAAAAATCGCGAAAGCGTTAGAAATAATAATGGTTTTAATAATTGTCAAAAACTCTTCGTACAAAATACACTTTTTGAATAGTTATAAAATAAAAACATCTTAAATTATTAAAGAACTTGAATTCGTCAATGTCATATAGACACACTATTGTAACAATGAATTGCTGCTTAGCACACCATATAATTATTTTGTCTGCTGGTTATTAATTTGGTTTAAGTCGCATAATGCTGGTAAATTTTGAATTTCTATACAAATCAACTGAATAATAAATTTCATTTTGATAGAACTGTTATGACTTGTGTACTTTCATTTACACATATTAATAAAATCATGGTGTCAGTTCGTAACATTAAAATATAGTCTGGCCGTCTCTCTGTTTTCTTCGGGTAATGTCTGACATGGTTTGGTCGGTTTTGTATGGACGTCCAGTGGAAAATAACTGATGTATCAAGGAGTAACTTAGGCTTCTTTTATTTAAAAATAATTAGAGAACGAAAAAGATATTTATTCCACTGAAACGTGGATGTTACAT
Organism: Lamproptera curius; assembly: GCA_029286875.1. NCBI lineage: Eukaryota > Metazoa > Arthropoda > Insecta > Lepidoptera > Papilionidae > Lamproptera > Lamproptera curius. Next base: position 403,738 of record JAGSMT010000052.1, read on the forward strand.
ACACAAATCATTTATTTCTTTATACTTATATACATTTTTGTTATTATATTCTTTTTAATTTAAAAATGGTTCAAATTACAATAAAGAGCCACATAAAACTTTTTACATTTAGCACATTTACACTATTAAAAAAAATAACAACAAAACCTACAAGCGCTATCGATAAAGCTAGTAATAAGTATTCTTTTTAATATATATAATAGGGTAGGCCAAAAAAACTTTAACTACTACGAAAATATCGTTCAAGATGACGAAAAAATTAATTCTGGTCCAGTTTCAGCCCTTATATATATATACAGGGTGAAAAGTAAAACGTTTGGAGGCGTAGGAGCTTATCTTAATCTTGTATCCTATCTATGCATGGAATACCTCATCCAAAATCAATGGTCCTGGAGATATTAATTTTTTTGATATATATAAAAAAAAATATAACGATTTTCTTAAAAAAATTCGTTGAATTTATTTCTCACTTGGTTCTACACAAACTTTAAGGTTCTAATTATTGTTGAATATTTGTTTTTCAACTCCCATTACTAAGTCAATAACAATACAAAAAGTTAGTGTATTATTCTTTACTATAATCCGCCATAAAAATACGCTAATTATACGTAAGTAAATTTTTGTTTAATGTTTTGATATAAAATAGATACCTAATTTAGTGACACGACTGCAAACGCTGTCTTAACCTCACAAGATAGATCAGCATGACGTTCAATGCGTTACATAGATTAGCAATTAGATCTATAAAGTACATATATCTGATGTAAATCGAGAAATAATAATCTTTAGTTTATATTTCTAAGAAAAAATAACAGATACCCTTTTAACATAAAATGTGTATTACAAAAATATTATTGAAAGTCTATGGTAAGTTTAATTACGTTATGAAAGTCATAACCTTTCATTATTTTAAATTACATTTGAGTCTAAAATATTCTCGAGCTTTTACTTTGTAATGACTCGGGAACTTAATTAGTGACACGAAACACCTCAAAGTAATTTTTGTTTATTCAAATAAAGAGAATGAAGAGTTTAACAACCGTTGGCTTTGTTTGACTATGGCAATGATAATGTTTAAATGAGAAAAGTTTTGAGACTACACGGCCTCGTCTACCAGATGAAGGTGATTCGAATTACTAAACATGTATAATATGTACTAAAAACTAGATGTTTTTTTGTAATACTGAATGTGTCGACTGAATAATTCTATTATTAATATAACGACTTAGACATGTTTACAGAATAATTTTATAATGTCTCACATTTTTTTGATTTAAGTATAAATACATTTTGGTCAATAAAAGCTCTTTTAGTTTAAAAGATCAATAATAAGAAAATTTGAAAAACTCTGTTTTCGGTCGCGATTTGATAGTTAATTTATATCTTTAATATGTTACTAAAAGCATGTATCTGAATACAAAAATAATATATATTGAACTATTAGGCGCAGGGAGAGCGTTCACGATCACGATCGTACATATTCCCCAAGTTAGCTATATTCTAATCTCCCCGTGGCTAGACTACGGTCCATCATAACGACAAAGTGGAATCCAACTTTGGTAATTCCGCGTGAACAACCTATGAAAGCTTTTGTGTACTTAATGTGATTTTAACTATCATAGCATCTTGTATTTGAATTTGAAATTTGATTTGATGCATAAATCAAGGAGGAATACCCCACGACCATTTTCTATTCACTGTACTACGCACTGTAAATAAGTAATGATTGTCATGTAATGCCACTTTTAATTATTACAATATCTAGAAGTACATATTTTACGATAATTCGAGGCTGTATAATTGTTACGGGTAAATAGACATAGGCGGCAAATGACTAACCGAGGCTTGGTATTAATTTGTTTATAGTGCGGAAAACATTAAAATGATTAGAATCTAAATAGATTGTTCAATCGTGCATGTAAAACAAAACTACAATAAATATTTTATTTACATACTCAGCTGCACATATAGAAACGAACGCCAAGACATTTGAATATAATTGGCTACGGTGTCTGTCACACCGGAAGACAAAAGTGTTTTGACATTGATTTGTGTTAGAAATAGGTACCGTAAAGGTACTATCCCAGACCCATTATATATATTGATTATAACCTGTGATGTTATCTGTATCTAACTTTTAAAATATTATGCTATCAATTTTGTACATTTGCGTTACACACCGACATTGCTGGACCATAATATATCCATTCTATATTTTTCATATGCCCCATATTCAATGAATAAAGAAAATGAACGACTCGGCAAGCACTTTGTCCCTTGCAATATCGCTAATGCACTTTTTTAACACATGTCTTTTGTTAATGCACAATAAATTCTGTAAATATGTTAACATTAGACTTTATTCGAAATATATATTATTGATATTTGTGTAGTACACTAAATATTTTATTTTGACTGGATCTTCTGTTCTCTGGAATAAATTGTTTAGAACTTCATCGTATGTGAGGAGCCTGTTAACACAGGCGCGTCTTCTCACGGAGAGACTTAATGTACCAATGGCCCCCGGAAGGGGAGACTCGACTTGGAATCCATGGCTGCCTGGGGGCAGAGGCTTCGGCTCAATTCAGACGTTTTGTTAAAGATACATTTTGTAGCTTGAAGCTAGGGCTCTTCTACCATAAAAACTAATTTTTAAAGCGTTGGCGCTGGGAGAAGTAATGGCGCAAGAAACTCTAGCAACACTCATATAACCAAGGGCTTGTATGTTCGACCTCGTCGATGAGGTTGATGTTATGCTATGTATATATTGTCCTACACTACTGAGTGTAGGCTAAAGGGCGTGAACTAAATTTTTTGGCACTGAATTCAGTGACGGCATTGTTAAAGTTGTCTAGATTAAATAGAGCCAGCGACTTCATAAACAATGATGCATGTTGCTCATTGCAGTAATCACTTTGGCTATCATGCCAAGCATTTATAGCGTGTGTGAGCTGTTGTGCGTTCTGCAGTCTGCTCCGTGCTGTCGGTTGCCTCATGGGATTGAGTTGCCAGAAGTCGGAAGGACGGAAAGGTGGAAAAGCAGTGCTCCATAAGGTCGCCTTAAAGAGCAATCTCGAGGAATCGCAGGAACTCAGCGTTTCGGCGCTTCTGGGCAACCAAAGTAGTTATGCATGTGGCCAAGATTGCGGTAGATGCAAGCTGGGGGCTCGTACATGACGAGGACTTCTTTGTCCTTGGGTCGGGGGTAGTTGTTAGTGCCATTATCACCGAGAAATTTTCGCAAATTTTATGGGCGAAGCAATTTCTATAGGCTCGAAGGTGAGAAGAGTCTGTAGAATCGCCTAGAGATGTGGGACGTGATACATGTACCTAGATGCTCTAGGGTTACAAGGGCACACCGTATGAGCGTTTCGTGCCAGGATTGCATACTTTGCACCGAGAGGACAGGTATATCGAGGAATTTGATAGCATCAGTTGTCTTGGAACAGGAAATATCCTAAAGCAGCTCTTTGACTTCTGTATTAAGTACGCGTTCCGAGAGCGCTAATGTATGGAAACATCGCCTTCTTGCGAAGGTTGTGAGAAAGGAAGTTTGTACTCTATTGGAAAACGCGCCTAGGAGTGCGGAGATGGCAACGAGCAGGGGAGCGCCTGGGATCGGCGGGATGGACTCGTAGGATGTCGAGGGAGAGGCAACCTACTATGGGCACCTGAGTCTTTTTCCTGAGCTTTCCTTCGCCACCTTTGCTTTGAAGTCTTACGGGAAGGATGGATATAGGGGCAAGGCGCGGTATTTGACTTGTTTTAGAGCCGTCTTCGGGTTGCGGGTCATAATTTGCCTCGACCTTTATATCATATATTACAATGTTATCATTTAAAACCCGCGGTTTGTTTATGTAACATGGAGACACTTAAATCTTAATTTTCAACAAACTTTTCCTATTTTTACTTTATTTAAATTTAAATTTTGAAATGAAAAAACAAAAAAGATTAACACCAAAAAGTATATATATACATATAATGCACTAATTTACGGATTTTTCGCGTTACTTAAATATATTTATTCCTGACGTTTCGGATTCTTTTCAGCATCCATGATCACGGGCAGACTAAGTTATATGTCTGTATCTCTATGTTTTTTTTTTTTCATGGCATACGCAGGCAGACGAGCAGTCGGGCCACCTGATAGGAAGTGATCACCGACGCCCATAGACATACAAAAAGTATTTATGTTGTCCTTCGGTTTTGTTGTTTTTTTTATAAAAAAGTAAATCAACGCGACAAAGAAAGTTTAACTATTTTATGCATTATCAGGAGGTAACAACGTGCTCCCTGTACAAAATGGCTGCCACCGCATTTCTAAATCTATGATATCTTTTAAGACATCAATTTAATCAAAATGTCGTTTATGAGACGTTTTTATGTACATATAATATTTTTTTTCCCATGCAATATCTTATATGTTAAGTTAAACTGTACTGTCTTAAATGATCTTTGATTTGAATGCCATTTTTATTGTGAATTATTCTTAGAACGTGGATATATGCTCTTGCAGACTTTATTGTAGACTAATTCAAGTACGGTGGCCCATAAGTCCTTTGATATGAAAAAAAATATTAAAATAAAACCAATTACATTATGAATTAAATTTTTATTTACAAAAAGCTTAAAAACAGGAATTACTTTTGAAAATAACATCTTCTAAATGTAATCCGTTGCGATCACGGCGTCCTTGGGTGACCAACCGCGGTTTATCTAACGTCGAACCGGTCTCCTCGAACTTAGCAACCCAGTTCTTAATGGTTTGAAGAGTTGGAGTGTCGTCAAAGTTATGTAAACCTTGTGTTCTCGAAATTTACGCCGCGTGGTTAGCGCAGTAACGGTTGCCGAATTGTCGTTTTATAAAACTTGCGCACACAAAACGCACGGTCCGCTCGGTAAAACGCTCCATCGCGACTAAATTCCAGAAACCGAAGTTACTCCCTCTTCCTGCACCGCTCACGCGCCCTGTTCGTTTTATTCAAATTTAACTTTTCAAAGGACTTATGGCCACCCTGTAATATAATTTTGTAGCACATAGTTAAAGTCTTACTCTTAAATTTGAGAGCGTTTTTTGTAGAGAGTTTTTTAGAGCCAGCGTTTGTAATTGAATCGTAGGAGAGCGTGATTTTTGGCGCCGAAATTTTCTTAATTTTTTAAATATCTATAAAACTACTTGTAACAAAATTATAAAAATAAAGACCAAATGAAAGCTAAAATTTATCATTTAAAAAAAAGAATGAACTAAATTATAAATACATAAAAAACATACGCTCCGAATTCAGTACCTCCTTCTTTTGGGAAGGGTCAAAAATTTTAAATTAAGTATCTCCGTACTGACCCATGTGTAATACTATATAAATTCATTTTAATGTTTGGAGAAATAAATAATGTTAAAAAATATTACGTTTGAACATTTTCGTATCTAAAATTTTCTTACAAATCTTATTACTCTGTAGATACTTGAGGATTTGTAAATAAACTGGCTTCTCAATATACCTATTTGGAATACAATTCAGTTGCCTTTAGCTGACAGAACCTTTTCACAAGGATTTTCTTTGTTAATAAAGCATTTGTTGCCTCAAAAGGTAAACGTTTTGATAAAGCTATATATAAATAGTGATTATATTATATGAACTTAAAAAACGACTTATGTACACCAATGTTAATTAAGATCCTTTTTTGCACCAGTGAAAGAATGCTTAGGTCCGCCTTGGTGATATTTGTCTATAAATCATAATAAATCTCCTATAGCCAGCCCTTATCCCGGTTAAAGAGGATCAGCGCATCAGGTTTTCATCGCTCTTTATCAGCCGCTAAGGGCCGGGAATCTTGCCCCTGCGTCGGCTAGGATCTACTGGCTCCTGGCAACTGAGTAACACATTTATTTAATTAAAATTTTTGCACACAGAAAAATTCCACAAAGCCGGAAAATGGCATTATAACCAACCTTTGGGTGGTTAGGAAAATTTAAGGTAGGCGTACAACGTAATAAAAAAAAAGAGGAGTATATATAATGGCTGAGTCGAAAAACGCGCGCTAGTTCCGAAGCGCCCGGGCTGCAGCGCAGCACACAGATGGCCGTGTGACCGATATAGGGCTGCTTTAGTGGCTAGCGCTGGCTGGGTCGCAGAAGACTGCGATAGAGCTACTGTGACCCCATCTTTAAAGCGCGTTGTGGTTTTAGTCGGTGCTAGTCGAATATAACCCGTCTTTACCCCCGCGAGGACGGCTATAAATATACATTTCCTACGGTAAAAAAGAAGACTGGTAAGGATACATCGTTTAAGGCAATTTGGGAAAAAATTAATGGACCACCGAAGTCGCAGAACAAATGTTCCGCTTTGGTTTTACTTTTCTCACATCATCAGCCTGTGATAGTCCACCATCCCACCACGCTGGTCCAATGCGGGTTGGTGGGTGGACCGACTTTTTACATGCCCATCCGACGCATGGATCATCTTACTTTTCAGACAGTTGGGTGATCGGCCCAAATTGCCTAACCAACTAGGAAACAACAATTAAAATTTGTGGTGCAAATGCAGGATTCGAACCACGACCTCCGGTTTCTAAAGCACACGCCCATACCACTAGGCTACGGAGGCAGTTTTACTTATTTTTAACAAAAGTTTTCCATTTTTTTTCTGGACCATAGGAGCACAAAGCAAACAGAAAGCACCAAGGTGCTTCCTCCCATATGTTCGATGTAAGAGCATCCATGATTAGGAGAAACAAAGACGATTAAAAAAACACGGATTAAAGCCGAACCCTTGTGTAAACCTACTGACACGTTAAACTTGTCGGTTTAAAAGCATAAATAAATAAATGTATCAATTTAACAACTCAAATATGTCTCTTTATGTTACCGCTTAAAAATATCTCATAATTTAACTTAATCATATTCAGAGAGAGAAACTTTTCCACAAAAAATTATGTAGAGAAGAAAGTTATTATGAAGATTGCATTACTACAATCTTTTGAATGATATATGTGTATAGTTTTTGTAGAAGAAAAGTGTTTAATTGATATAAAAACAAGTTTATCCCCAAACATGTAAAAGGGTTCAGGTTTTCTTTTGAACATAACCGATAAGTAGATATAAAAACGGAAAATGAAGATTTATTTACAAATGACATTTTATGATTCGCCTTTAGTGAAAACAAAATATTTTAATGGAATTGGAAGTTTCATTGAATATACTTGATTAAATTACCTATTATATTACTTTAATCATGTATTTTATAGGATACTACTTTTTCACAGATGTCAAAACAAAAAAATCTCCATAGAAGAAATCTCAAAAGGCATACAGTGTACCTTAAAAGTCTTAAGGTATCGTACGTATGTTTATATGTCTAAAGTTAAAACATATAAATATACGTACAGTATCAGTATGTTTATATGTTTTAAGTTAAAACATATAAATATACGTACGATATAATACTTTTAAAGAAGTACGTAGGTAACATCATTTCAATTAATATATTTATCTAGTTGTATGTTTAAGAAAGTCAGAGTAATTTTACTTAGTTGTAAACGAAAGTTTAAGAACTTTTTTCGTGACGAAGGTTGATTTTACAATTATTATAAATGTTATTTTTTTTAGCTAATACCTAACATTTAAAAAAAGAATGAACAAAATCAGAGCACTAAGGGCGAAGGAATGAGGTTACATAAGTTTAAAAAAACATACGATCCGAATTGAATGCCTCCTTCTTATGGAAAGTCGGTCAAAATTGGAGATAATATGCAATTAAATGCGATTATATCCATTAAAGTCCTTTTTTTTGATAACGGTTGTGAAGTGTACACAGTTATTAAACTTTCATCATGCCTGTTGCAATGATTATTGTTAAAAAAAATTATTAAATTAAAACTATTATTTAACAAAATATTGATATTAAAAACTAAAATATACATTTAAATATCAAACTCATCATCATCAGCCGTGATAGTCCACTGCTGAACATAGGCCTCCCCTAATACATTCCTATTTATTAGGGGGTTTTTGGACCGTATCCCACTACGCTGGTCCAATGCGGGTTGGTGGGTGGACCGATTTTTTACATGTCCATCCGACGCATTTAAAAATCAAACTCACAGACGAGTTATTAGATTTTTTGTTAAATAGGCTGTAAATATAAACACTGCTTCTAATTATTAGAGAAATGAGTATTTGGAATCATATTTACAGGTCATAACACTTACCACTACGTATGCAAGCAATTGGTATTAAAGTTACAATCAGCTGTATTAATTAAGAAAGTGACTTATGGTGCTGTATTGTAACATAAATTAAAATAGTGGTATATACTTCATTAAAACCTTAATGACCAGGTGCTTCGCTTCGGGGACAATAATCCGCGGTTAAGCTTTAAACTGACTTGACAGAGCAGCCATCTTAACGGAGCAAGCTTATTGAATGGTATAATAATTAAAATTCATTAACGCTATTGATATTTTATGCTTAATAACTTCAGTTAAGTTAATATAAAATAATGAAATTTTACTAATGAATTAACACGGTATTTAAACTTTGAACTTAATTTATAAAACAAGATGAATAAATATCAAATCCACTAATTTACGGTTTTCGCGTTACTTAAATATATTTATTCCCGACGTTTCGGATTCTTTTCAGCATCGATGTTCACGGGCAGACTAACTGGGTATATGTCTGTATCCCTATGTTTTCGAATAATTATAATAATAATCATCGAATAATTTCCATAATAATAAAAATAAGGTAGAAAACATGGTTTGCGTCGTTGAAAAGAAAAGTGAGGGCCGGGACTTTTGTATGTTCAACGGTTGTCGCTCACTCGACGTGCTTATGATAAAAATACAGATAAAAATTGTTTAATAAACAAATTATTCCCACCTATTACAGTGGGGTAATTTAAAATATTTTAACAAAAAAGTTTAAACAGAGAGCATCTTAAAAGGTACTCCAAAAAATTATGCACCACTCTGCGGTTCGCAGATTTAATGCACTCGAATGACAATGTAATCAAAAGTTATTGTAGCCGCGGTGTATTTAATTTTTTTATTCAAATGCAAACCTTTGTTTCTTTAAAATTTTCTAAACATATACAACGTGCATTTTAAGAGAGCCAAGAAATTTGGAATACGGATGAATTCAATAGTACAGTAAAATTGTTAAGTTCCGCTATAAGTTATTACGTCCGATTCCCGTGCACAATTTAATAAACGCGGAAGAACATTGATAAAATCTCTTTAAAGCAAAACAAAAACTAAGTAGCATCAAATTTTAACAAAAAATTTGACCGACTTCTTACAGAGTATAACTACATATTTGACGCAATATAAGAAGCTAGCAACGTGCTCTCCGTACGAAATTGCGTCGCGCTCTCTGCCACTGCATTTTAAATCTCTGATAACTTTTAAGGTATTCATTTCATCACAATGTCATCTATGACACGTTTTATTTACATACAATAAAGATTTTTTTATGTAATAACTTTTACGTGAAATTAAACTGTATTATCTTAAATAAGCTTTGTGGACGCCTAATTGCAATATTTAAAAAGATTTAAATTTAAATGCTTATGGTGCGAAATTCTTAAAACATAGTCATATGCTATTCTAAACTTTAATTGAGACTAATTCAAATAGTACAAATATGCAAATTATACTTCATGTTTATCTTTTATGGTTTTGGCAGCGTTTGCAATTCAATCACATGAAGTTGTCTTTTTGTGCCGTAGTTTGGTGTTTTTCTTAAATATCTATTAAACTGCTTATCACATTATTATTAAAATAAAATAGGACCAATGGAAGCTTATATATCTTTTAAAAAGAATAAACAAAATGGGAGTTTTATAAGCAGAGCGACGTTAATTTTGCATATTGTTTAAATGCTGTAATTTAGGACTATGTTATTTTCATATTACCAATCCGAATGCTAATGTATACATTTTTTTGTCACCTACTAAATACTAATAATATATAATAGGCCGATAAGTTAATAAATCAGTTTTGGTAAGCTTTCCATTACTTTTTTCAGAAATTTTAAAATATTATCTGATATAAACACAACTGGAACTAAAAATTTAATCAATTTAAAAATTTTTGATTAACTAACGTTTCATTACTCCTCTGAAATTAGCGAGATTTAAATTAAAATCATTATACGGAATGTCGATTCCCAAAGTGGAAATCTTCATTTCATTTTACTGAAGTGCTTTCTAGAATTCATTAACCTGACGCCGTCATGTGATAGGATTTAAATAGTTAATGAGAAAGGTACAAAATAAATAATAATTAATTGACGTGTTCGGATCAATCAATAAAAGATTTTAATTATAACAGAAGGATCATAGGCAACTGCTCGGGTTTGGAAATTTTGTACTGGCTAGTTTAAAGATCTTCTGGCTCTCATGGTCCCTAGGCGTGTCCAAATGTTAAGTAAGCCGTAGATCCTTGACGAGGCTGTTTTGGCAGTCAACTTTAGCAGATTCCAGTTGAAGAAATTTAATAACACGCATTAATATTCTTGGTCACAATTGAAGCGATTTTATGCCGAAAGCAGACACTGATATTGTAGAGCATAAGCAAGTTACAAACAAATAAAAAAGAGTTCCATTTTTCGACAGCTTTTCAACAAAAAATTCAGGCACTCAAACAGTTATGGTTTATATAACCATGAATAATTATTAGTTAAAAAGCTTTAATTCCTATTATAAATAGGAATATATTTTTATCTTATGCTCTACTAACATTTAATATACGATGATATAATTAACATACGATGTATATAATTAACATTATGAGTACTTCAAACTGCATTATTTGCTACATATTAAATTTGTGTGATCACGGTTAATTTAGTTTAATTAAATTTTATTTGTATGTTTATTTAACAAGAAACATACTCTGTCCTAATTTATTCATTATTCTTCATAAAAACATAGTCGCATATTTATTGAAAAACCTTTCCCATAAAGTACGCAATATCAGAGGAACAAATACAAATGAATTCCTTGCTTGCGATTATGCTTTATTTGGTTGTGTTAAAAATAAGATAAGCTATTTATTAAAAAAGGATTTAAATATACTCTTTTATTTAAGTATAGTAAGTGATAAGCTTTTGAAAGTCGGTTAGAAAGTCTTGGAGTTAAAAGTCCAATTAAAAGCTTAACATTGTATTACTCTGTAAAATTAACATCCTATATTAAAGGTTAGCCAAGTTTTTAATTTAAATAATGTAATGCAAATCTTTATGATAGAACTACTGCAAATGTACAATGCATAACATATTTAAACATAATGTAATAGCTTCACAGGAACCGCTGCAACCACGCCGCGTTTGACCTCAGAACTTGCATTCGAAGAATAAAGTAGCTTTGAAATTGAACGATATTAATAAACAGTGTTTTCTCTAAGATCTAATGCGCAATAGCCTTATATCCCTAACGCTTCGACCTATCACAACGCGCCATTTACCACATGACTGCCGTAGTTTGCCGGACCCAGTGAATATGTATCCTCTTTTTCGTAGTAGTGAGGCACAGTACCTGCAGCCCGGTTCTTCCGTGGGAAACCTGGCCGGCACGTTATACTTGTTAGGCGTGACGCGCTCAGATATTTTAAAAATAAGAGCGCTTAAAAATATCACATAAAAACAATGCTTTGGATTAAGAACGTTCTTCTTTCGTGAAGTTGATCAAAAGGAAGATACGCAAGCAATTGGCAAAAATATAAATATTATGATTTCAGGTATAACGTAAAAAATCTGGCAATTTACATAACATGACTTGACTATCGAATTTGAGGGGAAAAGTTAGGCATAACTATTGATATAATAATAATAACAATAATATCAATAATAATATAAATGAATCGGAACGCATTGCGAGCGTATTTTAGGGCAAAAAGTGGAGAAACCGGAGGTTTTAACAGTCAAACGCAACCGTCGGACCTTCTCCGCCGCCTGGATAGATTACAAAAAAGCGTTCGACTCGGTACCTCATACATGGCTAGCGAGGATACTCGAACTGTACAAGATCGATAGTACAGTAAGGGACTTCCTCGGGCAATGTATGGGGCAATGGAGTACGACACTTTGTTATCTAGGCGAGCGGATGACGGCTGCGGAAGACCGTATAAGGATACGTAGGGAATCTTCCAGGGTGATTGTTTGAGCCCAATTTGGTTTTGCCTCTCTTTGAATCCTCTAAGCACACTGCTGGAGGCTTCGGGCAGAGGATTTCAGCTTCGGCGAGGAGGGACAAAGGTGACCCACTTTTTCTACATGGATGATCTCAAATTATTCGCCCCCAATCGCTCTCATCTGATGGAATTGTTAAAGATTGCTTGTGATTTTAGCAATTCAATTAAAATAGAGTTGGGAACGAACAAGTGTGCGATTCTCCATGTTGAAAGAGGTAATAGTTATCCCGTCGGTGTGGTTGACCACACCGACGGGGTCCATATAGCTACACCGGTTAACATAAGGAACCTCTCCGACGCTGAAACATACCGGTACCTGGGCATGTCACAAAATGTAAGTATCGACGAGGCCGGTGTAAAACAATGAGTTCGCGAAGTATTATTATGGACGCTTGACGAAAGTGTTAAAAGCTTTTGTCAGGCGTAAATAAAGTACACGCGTATAACGGTTGGGTTATGCCCGTCCTCGTTTATACTTTCGGCATTCTCAGGTGATCTCAAACCGAACTGAACGCCCTGGACAGAAAAGTCCGCAACCCTTTGACGTCGCACAGGATGCACCACCTGAGGTCGTCAGTGATGAGGTTGTACTTACCGCGAAAGCATGGTGGGCGAGGCTTATTAAGTGCCCTTGCTATGCATAAACGTGACGTGTGCAGCCTCCGGAAGTACTTCCTGACGAAATCGGATGATGCATTCTACGCAGGCGTCATTGAAAGTGATAAAGGACTTACCCCTCTATCCTTAGCCAACGAGCAATGGCAAGACCTAGCAGTGCTGAGCATCTCCGACCGTGAGACCGTATGGAAAGAGAAAGAGCTACACGGGCGGTTCTACAAAGCTCTTCACGAGCCCCATGTAGACGCTACCGCCTCAGTAAACTGGCTACGTTTTGGTAATCTCTTCGGAGAAACCGAGGGTTTTGTCTGTGCAATACCAGATCAGGTTATTAAGAACAACAAGTACAGGAAATACATCCTTGAGGATGGCACCACAGACGTTTGTCGAGCCTGTCGCCATCCTGGGAGACCCTACAGCATGTTATCTCCGGTTTTCGGCTCTTTCTAACACTGAGTATTTGCACAGGCACAACATAGTAGCCAGGATACTCAACCAAGAGCTCGCTCTGAAGTACGGTCTCGTGGAACAGAGATTTTTAGAGAGCACGTTTAACTTTAAAATTATTTTTGTTACACTCTGTGAAGACTTAAGCCAGTTTAAATCCTTACTTCCCATAAACGTGAAATTACGGCATGAATAAATTCTGCATGTAAGGTGGATAATGTAAGTGTAAAGTATTATAAGCATTAGGATGTTTATAAACATTACAAAACAAAATTATAACTTATGTACATCAAAACTAAGTATTATTTTAATTTTCTCAGTGAAGTAAGTCCCGTGTCAGCAAAGTTACGTATTCAGTTATAATTTGCTATAAGTTACCATTTTACTTACACAAAATGAATAATGATATTGTAAGAACTTACACGCTTTGAATTATTCGAAAAGGTCTTGTTGTATGTCTAAATATTTTTAAAAAGTTTGCTTAAAACTATATCAAAATTTTTAACTCCATTTTTCCTTAATTTTTTTTAGATTAATATACCCTAAAGACGTCTTAGGCGTTTGTTTTCTATTGTTTCTAAAGTATAAATCAAATAAATTTCAATTAAGGTTAATGTGTTATATGGCCCTTTTATTAATTTCTACAAATTAATAAAATAGGAGTGTCTGTTTCTAACATCAAAATAACCGTTCTTACAGCCCTAAATATGACATATTAGTAGGGATAAGTAAAACATTATCAATTTCTTAGAACACCAGGAAGATATCATATAACGGCCAGATATTTTACAGCCATTACTATTACATGTGGCACTTTTCTTTTACAACGCCTATTTGTTACCATTAGCTTTGAAACTCGCAGTCATTTGTAATTCAATGAACTTTAATATGAGAGTTATAAAATTATATACGTTACGTTCTAGCATTGCATAAGTTTTAATTTGCAGCAAATGTATCAATATTTAATCATATTTTTAATTTTAATAACTATTAAAGTGAATATCAAAGTAATTAATATTTAGCCAACAGTAAAAATATCAAAACTAAAGATTATTTTTGTATAATACTCGATATTTCTAATTAATCCCGCGGGAAAAACAACATTGTATTATCGTTGTTTTCTGGTCGGTTAGGACAATTTGTATCGATCAACCAATTGTCTGAAAGGTAAGATGCTTCGCGTCGGATGGGCATGTAAAAATTTGCTTCACTCACCAACCCGCGTAGTTCACCCACCAACCGTATCACATACGGTCCAAAAACCCCCTAATGGAGAAGGCGTGCATTATTAGTTTAGGTCTATGTTCAGCAAAGGACTAACACGGGCAGAAGATGATGATGATGATATATCTCAAAACAAACTAGCTGTAATTTAATATTAAAAAAATAATGTAGTTTCTTAACAAATTGTATCCTTTAACTCTCCTTTCATAACCCCGCATTAAAGAGCTGCACTATTCCATTTGTTGACAGTGTTAGGAATCTCGGCTTATTTCTTGACTCAACACTCAGTTGGAAAAATCAACTTACGAGTGTCTGCTAGAAAACGACTAATGTGCTAACGTCCCTCAACCGCTTCAGAGTTTTTTTCTACCAAAACCAAGGTAATTCTCGTGCAGTCCCTAATTTTTCCCCTAATCGACTATGGTGACGTGTACTACTTAGACCTGAATGCAGATCAATTCAACAAACTTGACCGGCTCCTTAATAATTGCATTCGATTCGTCTTCAATATTCGTAAATACGATCATGTGTCGTCATATCGATCACAACTTCAGTGGTTACCAATTCGTCAACGACGATCGCTTAGGACTCTAACCACTTTTTATTCTCTGCTAAATTCTTATTATACAGATATATTTGTGTTCGCATTTTCAGTATCTCAGTACTGTCAGCAATTAAGATTTCCGTTCTATGTAAAATGGTATTCTCCTATGTCCATCGCACCGTACCGATTTTATGCACGAATCATTTGTTATCCAATCCATTTTTCTTAGGAATGGGCTACCCTAGGAAATCAGGATGGTTAAAAATTGTTTCGATTTTAAAAGGATGGCTCGAAAATATCTGCTTGAAGACGCGACGGATTCAATTTATTGATTTCTTTAAAATTTCAAGGATTTATATGTGTATGGAATTATGTTTGTATTACCCATAAATTAGCGTATGTATCTATGTATATATTTATAGGTCTATTCATATACATTAATATATTTATTATAAATTAATTAATTATGATTTTTGTTTACCAGTCCACCTACCTTAGTTTATCCTAACCACCCTAAGGTTAGGCGGGAGATATTGCCTAATAATGGCTTTAAGCTCGCCTTTGCATACTTGTGTTTGTGCAGAAAGCTTAATACATAAAAAAACCTCTCTCCTAAATTTAAAAGAGAGACGTCAATTTTTAATAAAAAATGCTTATAAAAACATAAAAGTATTTCCGCTCCCAATTTTCGATGTTAATAATAATAACTCAAACAAAACACGAACGATTACTATTAAATCAGTCTCGGGCTGCTATAATTTTCGAGCAAAAAAGTAAAATGTAAATTTAGTACGGTATTTTCAGAGAGTTAACAAAGAGCTAAATTACTAATTAAACCTGTGTCTTAGTTAGTTTTTCATTTGTGTTAGGTTTTCCCTTAGTTTATTAAGATTTTTGTGTGCGTATGCGTCAGTAAGTCAGTTTAGTTATTAATTACCCCAAAGTTT
The DNA here is from genome assembly GCA_029286875.1 of Lamproptera curius. Classification (NCBI taxonomy): domain Eukaryota; kingdom Metazoa; phylum Arthropoda; class Insecta; order Lepidoptera; family Papilionidae; genus Lamproptera; species Lamproptera curius. The sequence continues at coordinate 419,710 of JAGSMT010000052.1, forward strand.
GTTAAAATATTTTAAACTAAAACACATGAACAAATGTTCGTTAAATACTGACTCGTAATTGAAAGAATGGTGTGTACGTGATAACGCGATAAATATTTTAGCTTTTAATTACACCTTAAACCTTTTCTGTTAAATAAAAGAACGTGCAAACCGCCTCCTTCATTTTATGTATTGCCGTGACTTCAATTTAAAAAAGTCTGTTAATATTTTTTTTGTAACCTACCATACAACAGCTATCCTCCGGTGAATGTCCCTTCAAAATCTGACTAGCCATTCTAGAGATTAGTTAGACCAAAAAAGCAGACGGACACACAAAAAAGTTAAAAATATTGTTATGATATATCACAATGATTTAAAAAGTGAGTGTTACAAACAGACACTCCAATTTCATTTAGTTACAAAATATCTTGTTTAAAACAAGAGTACAGTAAGCCGCCCCATACGAACTAATTTATTGAGAGCTTATCATTGACAAAACGACGCGATGTACTTTAGATCTGTAGCTTTTTAATAGCAAAATTGTTTCATCCTGACATACGAATTTATATAGAACGTATTGAATCTCTTGTTAAATTAAAAATAAAATTTATTTCTTGTACATAAAGTAGACAAAATATAACTTAGTTATTTCAGCAGGTTAATTTTTTAAAGTGTACCGACTTGGTCGGTACCACCGCAGTGCCTTTTTATACTACAAAGCAGTAGTGTGAAAACACTGCTTTGTTCCAGTTTTAAGGGCACCGTAGCCAGCGTATTTACTGGGTAAAAGAGATTTAATATTCTATGTCTCATGAAAGGTAGCGCTTTGATACCTCTTGTACTGGCGACATCAACGGACTTCGGTAACCACTTGCCATCAGGAGGCCCGATTACTCGTGTGCTGGCGTTGCCAATAAAAAAAATGGCTATTGTCCAGATAAAGCTAATGAAAAATGCATTAATGTTGTGTGCCAATAATTACAAACTCAGCTAGACTGTAATCATTGGTACACTTTGGTGAATTTTGAAATGAATATAAAATATAATGTCTAAACAATAATGAATTTTCATTCTTTTCATACTTTTCAATACGTACAATAAATAATTACAGTGATGAATAATTTTCGTCAATAATTCTATAATCCATTAATAAAATACGTATATATATTTTTGCTAGTTTTTTTTCAATATAATTTTTTTTAAAATGTAAAGATATTTTACCTATGGCATCTCTTAACTCTGATAGGAAATATTGTGATGATATTTAAAATATTGTAAAAATTAAATCTTGCTCCTGATTTTTCTGTTAAGTTGTCATAGGTTAAAGAAGTAACAAGGTATAACTGTTTTATTGATAGCAATCGTTACCAGCTACCACAAAAAGATCAGTAAGCTTCATGCAATGTATAGATTAGGTGTGAAAAAAGGACTGACGTACCACATTTATAAGCATATCTGACGATGGGCCTACAGATTGATATACATAATCAAAAAGCCCAATGTATTAAAAAGAGAAACTCATTATTTAATAATGTTTAACTAACCGTCAATATTATACAATAAAGATTATGCAAATAACCAAAAGGTTTTACCTTAACGACAGTATTAATTCTCGTCACACTATTATGAGAACTTTAGTATCATAAAATTTTAACTTATTCTTTGCCATTGGTTTCGTTGTCTTGTCCAATTTATCATTTCTATTTTTCTTATTGAGATCAAGGAAATATTGTGAAAGCTTAAAGAAAGGTGGATTGAACTTCTTTCGCAGAGCTTACGTAAAACGAAAATTGAGTTATGATGGAGCTTTCACATATGTGTAAGGATTTTGTTATTTTGATTAAATCTCTTGACATCCTAAGTTCTCTTAGTTATTTTTGAACGATATACATAGATATGAAAAAATATTTTACAGGCAGAAGGCTTTTTTGACTTAAATAAATGCAAAACTATAACAATTTTGTTTCTTATTACAACGTTGTTCTTTATAAACTATTTTATGTTTATAATAATGTCCTCCAAGGCGATTATGACTACAGCGGCGGATCTGTATTAGAGGTAAGCCAGTTGCTCAGTAGATATTATAGTGCACAAGTCTACGCACAAAAACGGGTGCACTCCTTATTCCTTTAGTTAATTCCTATTACTATTCCTAGAGTTAATGGAATAGGCCCTCATGACTCCCAGTTGTGTTGCGATTATAAGTTCTACCTATTCCAGCTTTCTCTAGCCCCTTTGAGATATATACTTGTAACAATAGTCAAGGATTCGGAATGCTTAATTTTCAGCATTATTTCCTTTTGCAGAATAGTATTTTTGCGTAAGGTCGAGCGTCTGTAGCTGCTTTGCCATACACTTTCAAGATTCATCTAAAGTAGTATTATAATATCTTATTATATCAATTATTGTAATATTATACCAATTAATTATTATACCAACCCAAAAGTTGACCAATGTTCAGATTAAACCTCAGAGAATCTGTAAATAAGCTCAAGATAAAATGCAGATTATTTAAACTTACTTCCATAATGTCTAACTGACCTACGTAACTTATGGCGGCTAAATTGTTTAAATATAAGAAAACTTAGCAAATAATACACGAAAATCCCTTCATTATTGACTACGGGTATTACTAGTACTAGGGTATTCGACTTCTAATTTTAAAGTCATAAAACATTTCTTTAATAATAAAATTGCTTTTTATTACAAACAAAGAAAGCCATATTATTAAATACACAGTTACAGTAAAATCTTTGCATTTGTAAAATTTTCTTATTTCTTTCTTACTTAATATTGCTCATTGGCTTGCGTTTTCTTTTATTAGAAGAGCTTTATGTAAATACTGATCAATACTAGATGGAGTCTTCCAGAGAAATGCATCGGATATTGTATCGAAATAAACGATAGTTTGTAGCGAACTTTTAGAGTTCAATTTAAATTTACTACCTCCAAAGAGCTAGCAGTTCATTTGCAAAAAATCTACTTGTACTCCGAAGTTTAAAAAAATTAAAACGTTAAAGTGCTCCTAACACGGTTAATAATGTACATGGATCACTTATACAATAAAACAAATGATGAACTTACGCGACAAAGCTTACTTAAAAAGTAAAACGACTAAACTAGAAGTTCATAATAAATACGATAAAAAGTTAAAAAGAATTGTAAATGCCACGATTCATGTCGAAAAGACCGCATATTTTAACTACTCCGTTAATAAAACAAAAACTCTAAAATGTTATGGAAAATAAAAACATATCGTTGCTGATTTTAAAAGAAACCAAATGAAATTTCTATGTACTCAAAATACTCCCTGATGACTTCAATTCACACTTTCTCAACCATCTACTAATAGTGTAAACAATATCCCTTTATCCAATTTGATCCTAGATATGAGTTTGACAGGTTTGGCCCAATTCAACTTCGATTGTGGGTCCATTACTTTTTATACTTTATATCGCCGAAGTTACAGAAACGATTAAACACTCAATGCGGATGATATTCAATTATACAAGAACAAAGAGAAAAATATTTCGAGTGAGTGGAGAAATTTTAAAACTTGTTAATTATTGTATTACCAAAAAATACATTTGTTATTTATGGAATATTTTGAATTGGTCTTACATATGTTATAATTAAAATAGAGTGTATAAATATTATTATATTTAATTGCGCTTATTATAATATAATATATTTCAAATCGGAATATATTTTTATCACTCGTAAGGAAAGTTTAATTTACCATCAGTTTCTTTTTTATTTACGAAATACTCATTTTGGTGACATAGTCAACAAATTTTAATAACTTCATAATAAAAAACATTAAATGTTATTATAAGGTAATATTATAAGACTCTTTAAAAAAAACTTTATGAAATTTACATTCTTACAGTTACTCATATTACCTAGCTGTACATTTAACTGTTCATCATTTTAAAATAATGCTACAAGGCGACTCTTGTCCCAGACCCTCCGCCTCGTAAACAGAATAAACGTTTATCGGGCTTTTAGGAACGAAGCGGCAAACAAGAAAGTGTCACAATAACAAACAAAAACGTTCAGCTATATTTAATTTATTTTTCAAGGCAAAAATAAATATTGGCTAATTTATTATGGGACAGAAAATGACCGTGTTTTATGGAATGAAATATTAAATATAGGAAGCTAGAGTTTCAGATTTTTGTAAAGTTCCTAAATAAAAAAATGCAATAATTTTAATTGGAATAAGGCAATGTTATGAAGACAATGCAATTTTTCTTAACAATCTTTTCTGATGTTTTTGCTTCATAAATAATTGACATATACTTTAAGGAAACAATTTTCTCATATAAAGTAGACAACTTTATAAGAAAAAAGTTGATAAACATCTTTGTCTGGGTTCAGATTTTTAATACTGTAAATGTTTAAGATCACACAGATTCACAACAGTCTTTAAAGCAAAATCCGCTTTATGAATTATTGATTGAAAGTGTTAAGAAACACTTTCAAAATTAATTGTACCGTAAAAACTTAAATAATGTTTATAAAATATGATATGTCTTTAAAATAAAGTGACACATTCACGAGAAAACTTTTTAATTTCCTAACGCATCTTGGCAGACTAACGTAACCTCTTAGCACACTGTTGTGATATTTATATTTTTATTAAGTTGAAATTACTGTCTAAGACAAACTTTAATGCTAACAGTACCCTTTCCAAGAATAGCTAAGGATGATCTTAAATTGGTAAAATATTTATAAAAACTGTTTACTAATTGTCTGTCTATAACCGTTTCAAAAATAAAGATTCTATCTTTATTTTAAACTAAAATACATTGTTTTGTTAAATACTAGTTTCAAATTAAAAACATATAATGAACATCTAAAAGTAATATTTAAATATTCTATTCACATTAAGGTTCAATAACAACACAATTTAGACATAATCACTCTTTAGACATCATAAAATTTCATTATCACAAAACATTTTCAAACATACAAATCATCTAACTATATTATTAAAATACAATATACTACGCGTGTGATTTGGTGTCCACAGTTAGGATCAAATCTGAAAAGAATTTAGCAAATCAGTTAACTAGAGGAGTGCATACTTTTAATGTGAAATAAATCAAAAGCGTCAAAAGTCGTTCGTCATTTTAGTAAAAAAAAACACGCTAGAATTTTCCAATATTTTCATACTTTAATAAACGGCAATAACGCATTAACAAAAATAATCAAGGTGTTGTATGTCGCGCACGGTATGCCTAGCCGATATGCAATGCTCGTAAGTAGGAAGTTCGAAACATAGCGTTTACATTTATTTTCATTAAAATGCATGATGGGTATATGATGTACGTTTGACGTCTCTGAAAGATTCATGTACAACATTTTTAAGAGATACCTATATACATAAAGTAAAGTATCTTGAACTATTTACACCGAAATAAAGAAACCTTTTCTCCGGGTTGTGTTTAATTAAATAATTCTAGTAACTACAATTACGCGTTTTATTATTTTATATTGATCCTTTGTACAGCATTTTGTATTTCAACTAGAATCATTCATAAAATAGATACTTGCATTTTATTCATGGTATTAATCGGAATTATACAAAACATTTTTATATCTATTCGCAAATGAAAGGAAAAAATATCGAGTTGTTAGAGACGCAAAAAAATTAAATCCGCATGAAAAATATTTAATTTAAAATCCGGAAAGTAAATATATATAATATTTTCTCGACATCAGTAACTTCTATAACGTTTAACAATTTCAGATAGAACGTTTTGTCAACGACACGAGTTGTGCACATGGGATACATTTGTACGCAGTTATTGAATCTAACGACTTGAACTAACAATGCTTTCAGCTCAGGAAAATCCATTTTCCAGAATACGGCTGATTACTTTCGGCAGATACTGGCTCCTAAAAGGTTATTTAGTTCTCTGTTATTGCTAGTAATTGACTTTAACACGGTATAAATAATCTTATGATTAATATGTGTTAACAACTAATTAATAAAAATGTAACCGTTAAACAAATAGTTGGGTATTATTAATTAATTTTCATCGCTACAAATATTATACTAAAATTACTAACTAATTAATATTAATAAAAATATAAACCTAAAATCAAATGTAAATTCAACTAAAAACATAACCAAATAAATTAGGAAGAAGGAGAAGACAAAGTCACTCCTTGTGCGTATCAAATGATAATAATAACCCAACTACTCATTTTAATTAATGCACTTTCGTTTTTGTACATTTTATTTTCAACGCACCTCACGCATTATACCTCTGTAACCTAGTGGTATGGGCTTGCGCTTTTGAAATCGGAGGTCGTGGGTTCGGATCCTGCGGGACTCAATAACTTCTAATTACAAAGCAATGCATGTTGATTTCCCGACTGCCCATAAGATGATCTCTGCTTTGGATGGGCATGTAAAAGACGGTCCTGTGCCTGACTTCTATCCGTCCCATCGAACTTTGAGAGTAATGGTGAGAGGAAGTGCATTTGTGTTTACGGTTACATTTCCACCTAAAGAAAACATTTAGAGAAACTGTTTATCTTAAATCATATGAGAGCTTTTACAATGTGGTGGCAGGAGTTTTGGTTAACAAAAAAGGCACGTTGTTTGCCGCTTATATTGCGAATGGCTGTTTAATTCTTAAAAGATAGATAAAAAATATGTGCTTTAAAATAGTATGTATTGAGTTGGTATGTAAAAATATATTATTAGTGAATGTTTATTTACTGTTAATTATATACAGTTATGTGAATTATATAATATATAATGTAAGTGACGTATATGTAAATGACTACTAAAAATAAAAATTAAAAAAATATATACAATTCCACATCTTATGGTCATTGTTATAAATAAAATAAAGGACTAAGTTATGAAGAGAGATATAGTCTCTACATATTTAATAGTTTCGTAATTAGGTTCCTAATACAAAACAACACAGAAAAAATAATAAAAAGAAATAATTATTCTTTTTAACGACTTCCAATCAAATGAATAAAATGTTCAACAAAAAGAAACAGTCTCTTTTAAAAAGTCATTAATGCCAATGAGCGTTCGTTGCAATATCTGTTTAATGAACTTTTTAACATAGCCGATCGTTAATAATTATCCCTCCGCCATTAAATGTGGAAAACATGCAACTCAAAGAGTAAGTAAGCCATTTTGATAATTATAAAATATTTCAATGCAGAAAAACCATCGAGAAATATGCCATGGAGCAGATTGATTAGAAAAATGTACAGAAAAAATACTAATGAATAGCTTTCATTGAATGTGCTGCAAATAAATAGAGTTTAGCAAAAATATTTTATTTTCAGATACATTTATTCATAGACATGTAAGATTTAAAAGAAAAATTATTTGTAATACAATTTAAATAGGTTTTCATGTAATAGTAAAAAAAACAATTTAACAAAATTGCTAACTTAAATGTTATACAGAGGCATTAAAATTGTATGGTGAACAGAAATTATCCATTGATTTTAAAGGTAAAAGTAAAGCGTTGTGATTTGCTGTGTTGACGTCTACACCAACATATTGGTTTTAAAACTATAAGAGAGCTACCCGCCGAAGATAACCAGGGTGACGAAGGGTGGCTATGCGCTGCCCTATCTCGTATACGGAGGCGATCCGATGGTTCTACTATGTGGTAAGCGTATGATCGTACAAATTCATGCAAAGAAAACTAACCACGCGAGATGAAAGTGGATGCTTTTTGGATCTAATAAGCTATGACCCTGGTCCAGGTTACTGTAACTGCCCCGGGAGAGTTCAGTGCGGCCCTTCTTAAAATAAAGGCAACGCACCGCCCCGGGTCCCGATGGCATTCCGGGACGCGCGCTGGCGCTGGCCCCTAGGGGACGCCCTGGAGCCCAGAGTGAGTGCGATGTTTTCTGCATGTCTGGCTCAAGCCTTCTAATACCACAGAGGTGGAAGACAGGCAGACTCGTCCTCATCCAAAGGAGGTGCGTCCTGCGGACTCGCCCTCCGCCTACAGGCCGATCAAGTGCTATTGGACGATGTGGGAAAACTCTTTGAGAGAATCGTGGCGGCCGCATCGTCCAAAACCTGGAGCACGTCGGTCCAAATCTGGCGGAGTGGCAGTGATGGCTCCGCAAGGCCGGTCGACCGTCCACGCGGTGCTGCGGGTCAGGTCCCTGACGCAGGATGCGGAGTCTCGGCGGTGTCACTCGACATCGCCAACGCATTCAACACCCTGCCCTGGGCCTGCAAAGGAGGCGCTCGAGACCACGGGTGCCTCCTACCTGCAAAGGGTGATCAGGGCTCACCTGTTGCATCGACGTGTCGAGTTCCCGTGCTGAGATGGGCTCCGGACCATCGAGGTGTCGTGTGGAGTTCCACAGGGGTCGGTGTTGGGACCGCTTCTGTGGAACGTCGGTTTTGATTGGGTGCTACGTGCGGCAATATCGAGGTGTCGACGTCACTTGCTACGCGGACGACACCCGTCACCGCCCGTGGCACGCCCTCGCCACGCCGGGGTCGCTCATAATTGGGCGCATCCGGCGGCTTAGGACTAGAGGTGGCGCTCGAAAATCCGAGGCCCTTTGTTTTACTGCGCTCGAACGCGCCACCTGCGGACGCCCACATAATCGTTTGCGGCGTCCGCGTCGACGTCAAGCCGACGATAAATTATCTCGGTCTAGTCCTAGACCGTCAATGGAAGTTTTGCGCCATTTTGGAGCGCCTCGCGCCTAGAGTAGCGAGAGCAGCGGCAGCTCTCGGCAGACTGCTCCCAACACCGGAGGACCCAGCAGCTCCTGTCGTCACCTGTACGCCGGGGTCGTTAGGTCCATGGTCCTGTCAGGGGCACCCGTGTGGGCCGACACCTTCAAAAGGAGAGTACCGCAGTACTGAGGAGAACCCAGAGGTGTTGGCGATCCGGGCCGTACGGGGCTACCGGACCATCTCCGGCGAGGCGCGTGCCTGATGGCTGGCTCCTTGCCCTGGGACCTAGACGCAGAAATCCTCGCGTCACTCTTCTTCTGGCCTGAGGAGGCAAGTCTCGGGGCTGTAGGCCAGCCCCAAAAGAGATAAGGGGCACAGAGATGAATTGCGCTCTCTTGTAATACAGGAGTGGGAGCTGCGGCTGGAGCACCCAGCGCCGGCCGTCAAACTATAGAAGCCATACGCCCTGTTCCTAAAGTGGTGGCTAGAAGAGGATACGGCCCTAACATTTCGCGCGACGCAGGTTCTCTCGGGACACGGCTGTTTCGGGAGGTACCTGTGCCGCGTGGCGGTAGGAGCCTAGAGGAGTGCCACCACTGTGGCGTATGTGCCGAAGAGACGGCCCAACACGCGCTGGAAGAGTGCCCAGCCTGGGTCGAGCAACGCCGGAGAGCTGCGTAGTGTCGTGGGCACGACCTTTCGCTTCCTGCTGTGTACGCAGGATGCTAGAGAGCGAAAGGTCGTGGGCGCCGTCCTTGCTTTTTGTGAGGACGTGATGGCCCGGAAGAAGGCCGCGGAAAGGGACAGGAGGCCGAGAGCGCCCTGGCTATCCGCAGAAGAAGGCCAGGGCGCCGAAGAGTGGCGTGCGCGCGCAACCTTCCCTCTGACACCGAAGACTGTCATCAGCGCCGCGGCCCCGGCTACAGCGACAAGAGAAAGGAACAACCGTTGGTTTTAGTGGTATACCGGCCGCTCCATCTTGGTCCGGGGAGCCCCACATATCCATAAGCTGGATTTTTCCAACGGCAAAAAAAAAAAGGTTACTGTGACTGGACTTTATGATACACTGTATTGTCAGTGAATATTATTATGGGTTACATCAGTAAAACTGTAACAAAACATATGAAAAATATGTGTTTATAATTTCAATTTTAATACGTTTTTTTCTGAATCTGACCTAAAGGGGATTAAGAACGGACTAACTCGAAATTTGGCATACTTATTATCGGCCGACGACTTTTAAATAATTAAAAAGTTCAGCCTAAACAATTTCAAACAAAATAATTCTATATCCAAGTTTCTAGATTTATAAAAAACTTTATAGTTATATAGAAGTACACGTTTTTCCCTATGTTTTTTTTATTCTTGAAAATAATAACTTATTGATGATATGCAGGGCATTTAAATTACCTTTTTACTGTGCTGCCGAAGTTTCCATTTTGCACAAATGAAAACTGGCACAATTTCAACGTGGATCAAGTTTATTTCTCATTCTAACTGCAAACCAAACACGCTGCGTGTATTAATTTAATCAAGACTTCAAGACGCTCAAAGCCAACTTTGGCATCTCATGAGACCGAGCTTGTTTCAAACTGCGGTGTGTTTTGTTATTCTTTACTGTATTTTTCTGCTTTAGCCTGAACGTTTGCTTTTAAAAAGCTACATAGGGAAATTATTAGTTTATACAACGTCCATTAATTTTCACTACGTCTACTCGGTTAACCTCATCGAGGCCTATAGCTTTTAGCTTCAAGTTGTACAGCTAACTTATAAGTATGTTCTCCTCTTTAATTTAATAGTATACGATTTAATACGCTATAAATTTTTTAGATACTGTGCTTGTAACTACACAAAATAACTGCATAGGTAAATTAAAATTCATCTGCTCATATTCATATTTTTATTTATGTGTTTATTGCTACGATTTCTTGTTTGCTCTTAAAATCATCTTGCATATAGCGTGTGGCTACATTTTCCTCTGTTCAGAAATATTTTGACTTAAACATATTTTCTTTTGGCGAGCTTCGAAGTAGATGGATATTGCGTTTGAATATCCACCACGACGATGTCTTAGATAACAAGGACTCTTATCCAGGGTCATTTATACGTTGACTGTAATGGGAAACATGTAGTATTTGATAACGTTTTTCAGACAGAATTACATAAAAATGCATTTTTTTTTCATATAATATCCTCTGTAAAATATAAACGTAAAGCTTTAAATATTAAATCGATCTTAGGCAGTATTCTGGCAGAACTAAATTTATATCAAACTAATTATACAACTTACATAAATTTAGTTTAATTTTATGTCTTAATCAATGTCAAAGTTTTAATTAAATTCTGACAGTCTTAATTTTTACTTCCATTTATTCTATCAAATAAAAAGGCCCTCATCGTCTCGTCTACTATTCGTTAGATCCAAACTTTACCACAATATAAAAAAGTAAATTATAAAAGAGAAAAATGGCTGCTCCTTCAATTTTTTTTAATAGTTCCGTGGCTAGGAAATTAAAAACTGGAATTGCTATACTAAAATATTGATTTTTTGTCTATGAGCGTCCAATTTTTTTTTCATATGACAGCTTAATTATAAGTCCAATGACTAAAATTAAAAAAAATCCTTTTTAAAATAGTGAACTGCTGAGAACTGCAAGAATCTTCATTTTGTTTTTGAACTTCAAAATCATAGTTTTGTACCCAATCCTCGTTTGGAAAGTGCGATTTAAAAAAAATACAAATATCTACTTGCCAATTTACATAATGCGATCTATAGTTACGATAGAATTAAATCCTCCACACGTTTGTGTGTATTTAGTCTTATACTTAAACAACTGCCTCCGTAGCCTAGTTTCTCTAGGCTACGATCAGAGGTCGTGGGTCCGAGTTCTGCGGGGACTCAACAAATTTTTATTCTTGTTTCCCAGTAGGTTAGGCCAACTTGGGCCGTTCATCCAATTGTCTGAAAAGTAAGACGGTTCATGCGACGAATGGACATGTGAAAAGTCGGTCCAGCCACCAACCCGCATTGGACCAGCATGATGGGATACGGTCCAAAAACCCCCTAATGGATAGGGGTGTATTAAGGGAGGCCTATGTCCAGCAGTGGACTATCAAAGGCTGATGATGTGTGATGTGATAGTAATAATGTAGAAGTTTGATGATATATACTGAAATTACTTACATTCATAATCAATGCTGGATAAAACTACCGATGTATAAAATTGAAACAAAAGTACAAATCGAATTTAATGCTAATTAAATGGGAAAAAACGACAATAAAAAATTTATTACTTTTAAAGAAGTATGACCTTTATAAAAAAATATATTTCATATCAATAAAGAGTCTACTTTCTTAAGTTACTTACGTAAATATAAGGGCAAAGGTCTCCCCTTCAATTTTCCATTCATTTCTGCTCTGTGTTAGAGTCTGCCAGTTTGGTCGTATCTACCCCTCTTATGAGGCAGACCTTGCGCCTCCGTCCGTCTGGCTCTTACTCCATTACGACCCTTGCCCATCATTCGGTGTGCATGGGGCTCAAGTGACCCGTCCAATCCCAATTCAGCTTTGAAGCTTTGGCTCCCACATCCACAATACCAGTCATGGAGATTAGTGTAGTATTCCTTATTCGGCTTTTTTGAAGCCGAGAATACTACGTTCCATTGCTCATTGGCGAACCTTGAGGCGAGATCTCTGGACTTCGGTTAGTGACCAAGTTTGTGCACCATAGGTCAGAATTTCGTTAAATATAACATAGAATTAAAAATTAAGTTTTAGGTATTTTAGGTAATTGTAAAGTAATTATGGGTAAATATTATTACGCATGCATTATATTTTAATTTGATTGGTGATTGGGTGAATATTTCATCATCATCATCAGCCTGTGATAGTCCACTGCTGGACATAGGCCTCCCCTAATACACCCCTATCCATTAGGGGTTTTGGACCGTATCCCACCACGCTGGTCCAATGCGGGTTGGTGGGTGAACTGACTTTTTACATGCCCATCCGACGCATGGATCATCTTACTTTTCAGACAATTGGGTGATCGGCCCAAATTGCCCTAACCAACTAGGAAACAACAATGAAAATTTGTCCCCGCAGGATTCGAACCCACGACCTCCGGATTCTAAAGCACACGCCTATACCACTAGGCTACGGAGGCAGTTTCATGTTAGTACCAAAATCAATTATTTAAATAATGTTAACTAACCTTTTACCTTCCATCATCATCCATAAATAAGTAATTTTTATAATCGAGTTTATCACTAGAGAAATTGATTGATTTCAATAATAAATGTTTATATTTAATTCATACATTTATTAATAATTAAATTTTTTAAGCGGATGGAGCTTTATTCGACTTAAGGGCAATAAAAAAGTGAAAAACGTTTGCGAAAGATTCAGGAACAATGCAAATGATTGTATATAAATAGTCCAAATATGATAAATATTAAAGTGAAAGAAAAGATCAAAATGCAATGATTTCGCGTAGGATACATATATTATTTAAAACATTATGCATTAAAGTTTGTTATCATTGTATCACTTTTGAACATCAAAAGTAATTGAAAACTATGATGATGCTCAGAGTCGGAAACAAAACATTTATTATCTATAAACTTTTCTCATCTAAAATTTTCATGAAAGTAATTATGGTTTGGCTCATCCTCTTTGAAACTTTATCATTGTTTTCTAGATCATCTTTTCTTATATACCTTTATTTTTTTGATCATTGGTATGTTCTGTGCTTAAAATGTCCATCGCATTAATTCTTTAAGGGCTCTTAAGCATGGCTAGTAAAATTGTCTCTCAATGCCCAATTTTTCTTTCTCCAATCGTCTTTGGGGGACGTAGAGCGTTTTACTGCCTCCCTAGTCATATGGTATAGGCTTGGGCTTTGGAAACTGGAGGTTGTGTGTACGAATCCTACGGGGACTTAGAATTTTTTTTATTTTTGTTTTCTAGTTTGTTAGGACGATGCGGTCTGATCAACAGAATGACTGTAAGTAAGATGATCCATGCGTCGAATGACCATCTAAAAATTGTTCTTGCGCCTCATCTATCACCTAGAGGTACGATCCTGCGCCTCCTGGATCCGCACAAAAAAGGATTAAACAATATATTTGTATAATTTTTCAAAAATGAAAGTATTTTCAAGTTTCGAAGTTAAATTATAAAAATGTGATAATTTTAATCACCAAGATTTTTCCAGTTCTCCTTTGAAGAGGGCAAAACTTTTGAGCCGGTGCTTTTCACTTTGCAAAAACTCTTTTTTAATAGTAAAGCTATCAATATTATAAATAAAACTAAAAAAATAATTTGCAGACGAAGCTTTTTCAGTTTTAATAAAAAATTTAAAAAGATACACGCCTAGCGCACTTTGTGGGATATTGTATTCTTGTTAAATATTTAGATGTTTGAGATGGCTCGGTTCTGTAAATGTTTATGACCAAGCATAACTTGTGTTCGCCTGTTCCTGTAAGTTCCTATAAGTGAAAACTGAAATGGTAAATATATAGGTTATATTTCTGGTTCCATAAAATGACAATAATTTAATTTTAATTACAAGAAAATATTTAGAAGATAGTAAATTTAATAAAATATGGGAAGTGTAATTTATAAAACCTTAAAAATTGGTCGCAATCTTCAATCAAAGTCTCGGAATTAATTGTTAACGTAATTTTGAAAAATAAATTATTTGTTTTAAGGCTATCAATTATTGCTTATAATGTCTTCGATGATGGTCAAAAGATTAACTAACCAAAAAAAGATTAATAGAATAAAAAGCACCATAAGGAAATCAGAAGCAAATCTCTAAAACACAACTTCTTACATAATGTTAGTTGTAGTACATGAAAAAGAGCATGTAAATATTGTATAAACTCTTGTGCTTCAAGAAAGGATTCTATAACTGAAAAAATTAAGTGAACTACGGCAATATCCTGATCGAAATTGCGTAGCAAAAGATTGTATTAATTTATTTTTGATCCGATCACTTTCCCAAAGCCAAGGTTTGTTGTTATTACTTACAAAGAACTATGAGAGATATAACATTCTCTAATATTCGAAACGTTTGATTTTTCATTAACATAAGAAGTAAAATAATGTCAAGCTACTTACAGTTTACTAACTTCATTACTATATTGAATATTTATTAACCCAAAGGTTTTTGCGGTTTGTCCCGGAATAGCTCGTTGATGGCAGATTTTTTCCTTCGTACATGATGCTCTATAAAATTTTTAATGAGCTCCACTATAACCACATATATTATAGCCTATATACTATTAAGCTATGTTATTACAAAGTTCCATTAAACACTCTTCAGCAGTTTTTAACGCAAGAGTAACAAAGATCTACCCATACAAAACTTTCGCATTTATAATTTCAGTGGCAGGATGGGAAAAGCCAAAAGCAAATTTATTTCCATACTATTGCTTTATGCTATATTGTTTAATTTTTGTTTGGTATGGGACAAGGGGTAGGGGACATTTCAATTTATTTTAATTTAAACAGATTGCTTATTTTCAAGTCATAAATTTACTTTAATTATTAGGTAGTTTTTAAGTTATCTCGTGGACTCATTAACTTACTTACTCTGTTATAGATTAACATTAAGTCACCCTACAATCAAGTTTATTTATTCTTTGTTGACCAACAGTAGTGAAGCAGAAATGCGAAATAATTATAAAACCGCGGTATACTACTTTTACATAACGTAGTATTCATTCTAACCTTTTTCTGAAGCTCTAATTATTACCGCTCGATGTATAATTATAGTAAAAATCGTTTTTATTTTAATCTAATATGCCTTAAATCTATTCTGACTATTACTAAAATATTTCTGAACTAGAAGGTCAAAATACCTATTTGTTATAGTGTGGGTTGCTTAGTTTACCTACCAAGCAAGCCCTGATGTTAGTGTTCTTTCATGAACTGCCTCTCGGCCGCTAACATGGTTCATGTTATGACAACTACCATCGTTGTAGTTTTCAGTGCACATAAAATAAAACCGTTTAACTTAAGAGTTTTTTACCGATTTTTATTTTCTTGTTTTTAGTATTTAGTGAAATTGTCTACCGAATATTCCTTATTCTATTTAATTAATTCGGTGCATCATTACTACATGGATTCTTACCTGATAATTTAGCACAATCTAATTCCTCCATGCATAGCGCTTCCAGAGAGTTGACTTGAATTAGTGCCACGTATACTTGTCCTTCCTCAAACAATTTTGAGCCTAAATATACTACTGCATGGTCGACGGTGCTGCCCTGCATTATATGGACCTTATATGCCCATGACAAAACTAAGGGCAACATCCTTCTTTCAGCCAAACCATAATTGAATTTTGTTGGAAACTGTCTCTGTCAAAGTTAATTTAAACTGATGCTATATATGTATCGTACATCTTCGAAATATATATTCTAACAGCACCGCATCAGTTAAATTGAACAGAATAGTAACAATATTCAAAATAGAATAAGGCGTAAAACAGGGAGATCCGTTATCACCAAAACTCTTTATAGCAGAATTAGAAGTAGTCTTCATAAAAGTAGCAACTACCTGGAGCAAGAGAGGCATTGTCGTTGGTGAAAAAAAGGCTAACAATTCTTCAATTTGCCGATGACATCGTCCTGTTTCCATCTTCGGCTAATGAACTTAGCATCATGCTACAAGAGCTGAACACGGCAAGTCACGCGATCGGGCTGGGTATGAATATGTCAAACACCAAGGCAATGGCAAATTATAATGAAATAGACATACACATAGGGGGCAAACGGATCGCATACGTCCAAGAATATATATATCTGGGTCAAATCGTCTCCTTTTATACGAGGCAGGAGAAAGAGATCTCTCGCCGCATAGACAACGCCTGGAGGAGTTTTTGGTCAATGAAAGAGATTATGAAAGTCTTCCCATAAAGTTTAAACGGAGACTTATGGATGTATGCATTCTTCCCGTTCTAACTTATGGCTCGCAAACTTGGTCCTTGACCAATAATCAGAAGTCATCTATAGCGATTACTTAAAGAGCTTTGGAACGCAGTATCAAGTTCACAGACCATATTAGCAATGTCACGATCCGCTCAATCATACAACTTGCAGACGTAAGTCAAAAAGCTGCAGCATTTAATTGGGACTGGGTTGGCCACATCTGCCACATGTCTAACTCTCTCTGGGCTAAAACATGCACCTTTTGGACCCCCAAAAATAAAAGACGGCGTGGCCGACCTAGGCAAAGACGGCGGGAGGAACTGGAGAAATTTGAGAAAGACTGGATTTCCATGACTAGCAAAAGAGATGAATGGTCACAGCGAAGAGAGGCTTTTGCCCAGCAGTGGGACACAAATGGCTAAAGAAGAAAGAAGAATTTCGTTGCGGGATTGACACATGTAACCTCTAATTTCGAAAGTAAGAGCATATAAAATTTCCGATACTAACAGTTTATCTCTTAATTCATCAGAAATACATATCAGCAAGGGTCAATATCACTGGGTCACAGAAGCGGACACAACAGATACATATGTATTAAATTCCATATTATTATAAATGAATGAAACCTTTTCTCCGTGTATATAGAACAACAACTCGAACAAGGCTCGTTGTTGTCAAGTGAAGAGTCATTGAGGAAATTGAAGAACACTTGGTCTGTTTGTTGTGCACTTGTCAACCCTCAATCTTATTTGGCGTAAAGGAAACTTAACAGAAGATTTTCACAATACGCTAAAATATAAAGATACATTAGATATATGTGTAACATATATTTAGTCCTTCTCTCAAGACTTATTATCGTTTTATGTGTTAAGATTACGGTCAAGGATAATTTTATTTAGAATCATCGCCAGCGTTTGCAATGAAAGCGCAAAAATGTGTTTATATACGAAATCATCAGAAACTTCTTAATTTCTCATAGTTTCTCCACAATATAATGCTTGTATTGCTGCAAGCTTATTATCCTTCCTCTCATTAAAAAACCGCTTCTAACATGACATTATCTATTAAAAAAAAACCGCATTAAATCCCTTGCGTTCTGTTAACAAATTAAGTATACATAGCGACTGCCAGATAACGAAAGCAAGCTTGTTTTATACTATGTTAACTCTTATTCTTCTTCTTAATCCCATTGTTAAGAGTTCTATAAATTTTTAGTGTATTTAAATTTTAGCAATGGTTACTTCAATTTCGATCTGACGATTCTACATCTTTATGTATATTTTATAGTATACAAATACTTCCGGGCACAATTTCCGGTTAACGTAATAATATCATATCCGGACAAATATTAGGTAAGTAATTATTTTGATTTCTGACCTGTAGGCTCTAATATAATTATTTATAGAATTCTATTTCATCCGTAACTTTTTGATCTCATCATAATGAGATAGCCCTTTATTTTTTATTGCCTACGCAGACAGACGAGCAGTCGGACCACCTGATGGAAAGTGTCCACCGACGCCCATAGGCATCGGCAATACTGGTAGGCCTTAGTTAAAGTAAAAAAAATTGAGTAAAAGAAGTTTATACAAGCTAAGCTTTTCTTCTGATGGATGGTATACACATAATAAGAAAGTCTTTTATTTCCACATCGTTTGCTAGGCTGCAATTCTTACAAAGCAAATAAATGGACTATGTCCCATGGGAATGCGGAGGCGTTTAGGCAAACAAAGCGATTCGTTTCATGCCTTATTGCCCCCACATTTGTGTTTCTCTATTAGATAAAACATGTTGGAGAAAACGGTAAACATTATGTTAAATACTTTGTTTCAAACAATAAGAATTACACTCTCAATACTACATCTGAGAGAGAGGGTTATTACATAAATATCATTACGAAAAATACTTAATAAAATATTTAATATCAGCAAGAATTTAATGTCTGAATATTTTAATTTCATTTAATTAGGTTACAGCGATGAAATGGGCAGGGCATTTACTAGTTTATAAGTGAGTAGTTATCACTTCTTCTTATACTTTTACTTGTTGCCTCTTACGCATAAGAGTTTTTACCCTCCCATAAGAAAAGCAGCGTAAGAGGCAGAAAATCCGCTCATTGTCCTGAGACATGACATGTTACGTCTTGTTTATCTAATAATGACGCGTTTTATTGCGCCTTTTAAATCGGATGATTAAGTTTACATACTACTGTATGATTGTCTGATGTACAGCAAAATAAAAAAATTAAGAAGGCTGATTGGCAACTATACAAAAAATCTGTATAAATTAATAAGATTGTGATGCGTTTTGAGTACCAACTATTATTACAAAAAAATAACCCTTAAATATTAATAGAAAAATATGTTTGACTGCTATCCAAGCACATAGGAGTAGTTATTATTGATTTCAAAAACATAATTATATTTTTTGTTTACGTATTCTAAATCAACAAATTATAAATGTAAATATCTTAAAAAACTATAAAAATTTTAAATCACGTTAATCAAAATAAAAAATATTGGTATATAATAATCAAACACCCTTATACTGTATGTATATCTATGTTAATAGTATAAGAGTGAATGTCTATTTCATTCCTTTATATCAAAACCAACTCTTAATTATAGATCAGGACACATAACATTTATATTTACAGCAGCAAAGCAGCCGATCAAGTAACGGTTAAAAATGTTTTGTAAAAAAGTTAGTGGTTTTAACCGTAGTTTTCATTATTTAAAATAGAAAGCTTTTAGAAAATTGAAAACAGAAATATTTAATTATTTCTATTGCTTGCGCAAATATTATACATTATTAAATAAAATTACTTTACGGATTTCATCGCGTTTATTTTACATTTTAAATTCCCGACGTTGCCGTGGCCGTGGTCACGGGGTAGACGGGGTCTACCCCGTAATCACGGCCGCTGGAAAGTGTTCGAAACGTCGGGAATTTAAAATTTAAAATAAACGCGATAAAATCCGTAAAGTAATTTTATTTAATAACAGAAATATTTAACAAAATATGTTTCTTCAAAGCGTATATAAATTACGTAGATATTTTTTTAATATTTATGTCTTCAAACACACATCATGTTGGTTACAAAACGCACACGATGTCATGTATTAGAAAATAGCTTCCAGGAAATGTTTTTCTTACATTTTTTGTAATCATATCTTACAACTGCGTAAAGCAACAGATAAGAATAATACATGTCTACAAGAGTTTCGGAGGAAAAAGCAAAAATATCATTATAATATACGTAGATTTTCTTTTGTTTTGTAGCTGTTTTATGTCCTCGTTCGTATAATTATGAGTAAAAACTGGCTAAGTTGGTTCACGCAGAAAACATATACCAAGGAAAAAAGATTGTAACAATAATATTTTTTCATCAGTCATGTTAAAATAAGAGCGCAAGAAATAATTGTACTGCGTAAATTTGAACAGTGTACCTTTTATGTTATGAAATGCAGAATTGGTGTTTTGTTAATTTCAATTTGTGCCTCCGTTTTTATATTGTCTTTAATTAATGTATGCTACTAGGTTTATCTATAGCCATATAGTTAATATGTTATTTTTAATTTCTTAACTTAAAACAAGAAGCGGCATTACATTTAAAAAAAAAACCTAGTTTGTTTATTCTTGCATTTACTGGCCATTGTGACTAAGAAAATACGTTTGAAGTTTAAAAATTAGCGAATAGAGGAAAGAAAGGCAAAGTAAGGAAAGAAAAGTAAAGATATATCAAAAATTTATCTCGCAATCCTGACATTCGCTACACAAGAGTCAAGCATTCTAGTCTTTTAATTGACCTTTAAAACTATAAATTCTTTTATTTAATGTCTTTTATTGTTTTGAAAATATGTTATATTCTATCAATTAGAGATAGTTCATAATCAAGTTATTTGAATTACCTTGTAAAGTTGTTGAATTACTTTGATTGTGCAAATTTTATAATTTTTTTGTATTATAAGTTTAGTTGTTATTTTAAAATCAACGTTCTTTATCATTATAAATTAAGACCACTTAAAATCTGATATATGTGATAATTTGTACATCAGGATAGTCTTAACAAATCAGGAAAAAATTCAGAACAAATTGAACCTTTTTAGTCATTTCTTTCATAAAACATAATACACCTTTCCATCTCAGTTTAAACGTTTTCTATTTATGTTATTTATTCCGACGATTCGAACCTTCTTTTAACTATTTCTACGGTCAAAGGTACACTTCTTTTAGTAAAATTCAGTAAAATTTTAAGTGATTGTTCTTACATCTCGATTTAAGACAAAGAAATGTTCTATAAGATCATAAGAGGTTTGACCATACTAATTTTTGATGTTAGCTGTATTACATAATGTTCTTGCCATTTGCGTGTAAAAAATTAAGGATCAATTATTGTGGATGTGAATTACAAAATAAATAATTTGACAAAAAAATATGACCGACTTTAAACAGTGACTCATGTGCGCAATATGGTGCGGTAGGATGTGCAAAAGTGGACACCAGCGTGCTCTCTGCACAACACTGTCCAGCTGTTAATGCTACAGCCTTTTAAATATCTGATATTGACAGTCAAAAACTTATGGTGCATGACTTAATGGCTTACAAATGCGAGTTTATCTACATACGCGACACTATTTGTTATATTTTAAATAATTTACACCTATAAAAAAGTCATATTTTATAGCATATAAAATTTTCAGTTGCGGTCTTAATAAAAAGAGATCGCGATTAAATGTTATGGATAATTTAACAACTGACTGCAAAGCAATTTAGAGAAGCTTTTATTTAATAACGATGATCAAACCGTTGTCAGTTTACATGGAAATTATATTATTTGTTAGTTTACTTTATTATCTTAAAAGTAAGAACTCTAACATTTTCTATATGCGAGTCATTCAGTTTATTTCTTCTATTTGTCTTATTTAGTTTCATGTCTCGTTGTTTCTTTTTTTAAGTAAATACGTACAGTAAGTTAAGCATCATTTATTGAATATATTTTAACTATATTAAATAAATAATAGTAATAATAAAGTAATATAAATAGTAAATCATACCTGCCCTCCGCATAAGAGTAGTAGTGTAAGACGTCCTATATCCACTCTTTACCCTGAGTAATGTAATGTTATGTTTTTTAACCAGTAATTATTCGGGCAACGGTGCCCTTCAAACCTGAACACAGTAGTGCGTAACCACTACTGGACTTTGCGGCAGAAGTAGGCACCGTGGAGGTTTTATCCTTGACGGTCCCTTGTAAAAAGGAACCTTTAAAATTTTGTGCATTCATGCAAATGTTATTGTACACATTAGTTCAATATCATATGTATTTTATCGTGTTTAATTTTGTTTGAAAGATTCTCAACGTTTTAAATCTCTTTGCAAGGTCCACGTTTATGCGATATAATCTGAAGTCTTTTATAAAATTATGTGCAACATGCTTCCCTAAATGGTCGTTGGTTCGTACCCTGTTGCTTTCAAACGCCTCTCAAGCTTTTTACGGCGCGTAAATTCTCACTTTGCTTCAACTTAAATAACGGTAATAATCTTCGCTTTGTTGATTTTTGTGACTAGCAACCCTCCATGGCTTCACACGGTTCCAATGCTGCTATTAAATATGCTACAGACTGACTCTATACTACGTTCACAGCTTTTTTGTTATTTTCTGAAAGTCAATGATTAAATACAGGTTTTTTCAAAACTTGGTAGATAGACATAGAACATTGCAGACATTTTTTCATTCATTCATCCATCATCAGCCTGTGATAAGTCCACTGCTGGCGTCAGATGGGCATGTGAAAAGTCGGTCCACCCACCAACCCGCATTGGACCAGCGTGGTAGTCCAAAACCCTCTAATGGATAGGGGTGTGTTAGGGGAGGCCTTTGTCCAGCAGTGGACTATGACAGGCTGATGATGATGATGATGAACATATAATAACAATATTTAGTTCTCATCTCGAAATTCTTTTTTAAATACTATTTGTATAGTAATAATTTAAGGGTTTTAAATTAATATTCATCATCTGAGATTTTACCGTATTATTTTTTAAAAAATATAAAATAAATGTGTTTTAAATATTTTATTCTCTCTTTAAATGTTTTATTTTAATTTGCCGAAGAAGTTTCACTTTGAAATGTGTTCTTTGTACGCACTCACTTTTTTTTCCTGCAGGAATTCTACACTACTTTTTTAGTTATAAAAGATGTATACCTTTTTTTACTTATGTAACGTATTTAACGCATTTGCTTTTAATAATGTGGTTTGCCTTATAAAAAGCACATACGTTTTTATTATGATTGATTATAAGTAACACGGCGGTCTTTTGTTTTCGCTTCGTTTGCTAGGCTGCAATCCGCACAAGGCAAATAGATGGACCACGTCCCATGGGAATGCAAAGGCGTTTAAGCAAACAAAGTGATTTCATGCATTATTTCCCCCACATTTGGGTTACCTTTTTTAGATAAGGCATCTTTCAAGAAATAGAAAATGCTCTGATTAGTACTTTTTAAAAGGAAAACTGTACCGATTTAGGTAGAAAGAAACGCTGATATTAAACTCGATGAGAGGAATGTGAAAACTGTGCGATCACTACGTGCTTAGCTCTAAAATTAAAAAAAATCGTATAAACAACACGAAGAATCCTCAAAATGTAATGATACGGAATGGGATCATACATTAATTGTTAATAAAAAGGACAACAAAATATTATCGATAAATTCATTAAAACTGCGACTGCAGACAGGATACATGCTATTTTTGCATATAATATAAGAATTGTTTTGTTTATCTTGACAATAGCTTGGTGTAACTTTTGCTGTTCATACTCTTTCTAAAGGAAGTAGTATGGACTGCCAGAATACCACGGCGGAAGTAGTATGGACTGCCAGAATACCACGGCGCTTATTTCTGCTACAATGCAGTGTAAAAACTTTATTTTGTTCAGGTTTCAAAGTCACCATAGATAGCGTGACTACTAAGAAATGACGGTGACCGGGTAGACAACATTGTCAGATTAAAAATGCTTCAGTCTGCCCGCGACCATAGATCCCATAAAGAATCTGAAATTTCAGCAAAACAATTAACAAAATTAAAGGCGGTAAGTTTATTAGGCCTTCAATTCTGAATGTATTTATAAGAACACAAAAGAATAACGTGTGTCTTAGTTTTGTATTAATAGACTATTGTTTAATTAAAAAGAGTGCCAACATGAAATCCCGTGGTCTTGATAATTTGTCTTGTCCAATTACTGTTCGTTGCCGTTGTCAACAGATAAGCATACATCAATCACGGGACATATCGGCCTTTGACGCAACCGGTCGTTATTGATTTCTTTCTAATAACAGATGTCCCGTAAATAGATTTCGTTCTAGAATAAAAATAAAAAGATTTACTAACTACTACTGACTAAACCGTTTTTGTGTCAAAAAATAACATAATCATAGTTTTCGTAATTTTAAAAAAATAATGCTAGAAAAGTTATAACGTAAAGAGTATATAGGTGTTGGTCAATAAATAAAAATGAAATCCACTTTTTGCGTATTATTTGGGTTCATTTCATTTTATTTGTTTCCGACATTTGAACTCTTTCCACAGCCACGGGGTAGGCTATATTAAGTTTAATAGAGAAGTTGGTTGATCCTTACCACTTTCTTCTGATCTTATAATTAAAACATTAAGCCAAGTGATATTAAAATTGCCGGTTCATACGACACTTTAAGTTATTATATGCACAATATTAAATCAAAATAAAGAAATAGGGGCAAATTTAAATTCTGACGGGTATTCGATATAAATTTAGATGCAAAAATATTCCATCTTAGTTTTTTTAGATGGCACCGCCTGCGGAAGAACCACTATAGTGCCTATTTCTGTCGCAAATCAGTACTGTGTGAGAGCACTACTGTCTTCCGGTTAAAGGTAATTACTGGGTAAATGAGACGCAACGTCCAAAGCCTAAGGGCGGCGAGTGAATTTGTGGCTGAGGGTCGATGCTGCGTTTCTTAAAAGCGAACCATATACGAAAATAAATTATCTTTGTGACCATGGACGCTAAAAAGAGCCAATACGTCAAGAACACTGAGATTTAATTTAAAAAATTAGAATATCCATCAATAGCATAAATGTATGTTACATATGAGCCAGAAACAAATATTACGTCTAAAGAAATTGTCATAGTATTCCACTCCGAGCCTGCCAACGGAAAAAAGCATTAACGTTAAACATGATTAAAATTTGCCTCATTTTCTTGACTTGAAATCCCAATGCAAATGAATACAGTGAGTGGGGGAGACGTCAAATCTATTGTATTATCTCGAAAATCTTCAATGTTATTTTCTAGAAGTTAAGGAAGCAGAAAATACTGTAAAGAATTTTTTATTGTCTCCTCAGGCTAACGAACTGTCGGGCCAAAGATTCGGCGGAAAGTAGTCACCAACGCCCGTTATATTGTCAATACTATAACCACCATCAAAGCGCTGCGTACCGTGAAACTTAGGATACGACATCCTAAGTTTCACGGTAATAATAATGCACTAGCCCAAAAGATTGACTGTAATAAAGAAAACCTACCACCTACATAAGAGAAATTCAACAAATGGTAAATTTTAAACTTTTAAGGTTAAATAATTAAGTGACGTTTAGTTTCTTTTAGGAAACTTTTTGTAACACCGACGCTTAAAGTATTTACAACCGTGTTAATAATTCTTTTCTATTTCCGGTATGTGAAGGTGTCAAAAGATGCTTAACATTTAAGATGTAATATGCTATTGTTTATAACGAGAGATTATTATTCTCATATAATTTCGTAGTAAGAGACTTCAAAGATAATATTGAATAAGCTCCCACGAGGCCTACAGAAAGATGAATTATTTTGTAGAGTCTAATGGGAAAACTCATTGCTGTGTTATTTTCGTTTCATATATTCAGATATAATTAATCACCTTAAAGGTAATTACTAATTAGTAATACTAGTGGTAGGTCCCCTTTTTACATGGGACCGTCTGGGTGGGCACCACCGCGGTACCTAGTTCTACCGCAAAGCCGTAGTGTGAAAACACTACTGTGTTCCGGTTTGAAGGGCACCGTAGCCAGCGTATTTACTGGATAAACGAGACTTATACTAGTATTGCCAATGTCTATGGGTGTCGGTGACCACTTTCCATCAGGCGGCCCGACTGCTCGTCTGCCTGCGTAGGCAATAAAAAAAAAAACAAAACCTGTAAATGAGGTTATATATGTAATACAACATTAAAAACGCTTTCCCAAAAACTAAAGTTATGTTAAATTAAAACAGTCACCGGTAACTTCAATTGACTTTTTTGTTTTAAATAATTAAAAAAATAAGATCATAATATATTATGATAATGCAACACAACATAAAATAAACTCTCGCTTTTTGTAATGTCCGAAGCAGAGAAACATGACGTTCACCTGATAGCAGGCTACGCCTTTTTTAGAGGTGGTAGATAATCTGTATACATATAGTGTGAAGCAAGGTAAGACTAATACAGCAAGTGTTGAATCATTAATTACTTTTTATTTATTTATATCTTAGTAGTCTTTGTAAGCTGTATAAAATACATTAGAGTGTGCATTTCAAATGAATTCATTGTTATATATAACCGGTACATATAACAAAATAACATTTTTATCTGTCTGTCTGTTTGTTCTAGCTAATATCTGGAATGGCCGGTTTGATTTTTACAGGACTTTCACTGACTGATAGCTGAAGTAACGGTGTAGTAGCTGTAGTAACTTTGGCTACTTTAAAAAATATTTTTTTTATAGTAGCACGCGGAGAGTAGCATCAGCTACTCCTTTAAAAAGAATAAAGAGTATTCCTAATAAACTAGAAATGTCTGTTTGTAACATCAAAATAATAAACATATAGTAAAGCTTTTTTTTAATTTTGTCTCTCTGTAAATTTGTCTGTCAGTGTGTCTGTACTGGTCAATCTCTGGAATGCCTGGTTCGGTTTTGACGAGACTTTCACGAATCTATTAAACAAATAGTAATATATCAAAATATAAACAAGCAGGATTATTTATTTTTTTCATTAACACACTGACGAATTGCGCGCAACAGCTGATATAAAATGAAATTGTTTGCTTATACACTAAAGGGATGTTTACAGAAAAATACGCCAACTTGATCGTTAGCACCGTTCATGAAACCACTCACGGCTTATTGAAATTCAAATAAAGCCAATTGTGATGCAATTCAACGTCATAGCAATATGTTAATCCATTATAACAGGGAAAATTTCAATTTGAACATTTGGCTCTAACCGAATAAAAACCTGATATACACATCAGGTTTTTCTTAATTTATTTTGGTTTCTGACGTCGAATGAATGTTTGAACCTCGTTCTCACATAGTCTCGATACCCATTTTGTGAAGAAAAAGTCTTCAATCAATGCATTCTCCCCATGATGACCATGAGTCAAAATAGGTCATTGACTGTAGGACGGCTCCACAAGTTTTCCAGTTCTAAACGCGCTATGCCTGAAGTTTTATTGTCCAACAAAATTCCTAATTAATTATTCCCTTATTAGCTTTTTGTACGTTTGTGAAGACGGAGCGTTGTGCTTCGTGCAGTGGCCGGTTCAAGTTACCTATTCTTTATTGTTTTAAAAGTACAGTAAAGTACCCGGTAAACCAGTGCTGAAATCTATTTTCTAGTGATACTCTGACGTCTTTTTACTTTGCCATTGGTCAATATCAGTTCAGAGTCATGTCTATAAGTTCTTTCCGAGGATCATGTCTAACCGTCCTGCACGAAAAGTCGACGAGACGCAGCCTAAGAACAGGCAAAGTTTCAGAGGGGTTAAAGCAACGTAGACTACATCCACACAGTGAGGCTCAGAAGACAAGTGAGAACAACCAGCCACTGTGGCTGGTAATGGCATTTGTGGACTATAAAAAGGCTTTTGGCTCCACTGAGACTTGGTCTTTCCCAGAGTCCTTACAGTGGTGCTAAATTGATTAGCGATGTATCGAAATTCGAAGATGTCTGTAAATCGCCGCCACTAAGTCTGTCGTAGTCCATAGAGGGCAGACTGAGCCTATCCGCCTGTACCGGGGTGTGAGACAAGGAGACGTCACGTCTCCGAAAGTGCTCTCTGCCGCACTGAAGGATATGTTTAAGGCGCTCCATTGGGTAGGACATGGCATAAATGTGAACGGCAATCTCGCGGACGATATCGTTATCATGGCTAAGGCCAAAGGACCTGCAGAAAATTGTGCAAAGGCTGTGTGAATCCTATGCGTGGATCGGTCTCCGGATGAACTAAAAAATTATTTAATCTATGTGCATAAATGAAACAGACATCACATTTTGGCAAAATGAATACCTTAGAAGAAAATATCTTGATAATATTTTGTTTTTGTGTTTCTAAATGCCATGGGGTAGTTTGTGACAGAGGGCACGTAGCTATCTATTTATATGACGCACAATAGCAATAAAAACAAATAAAATTTTAACAAGAAAAAATTGGTCCTACGCATTTTAAGACGGTGACAACGGGCCTTCTGCAAGAAATTACCGCACGATATCTTCCACTGAATTTTAAATCTCTCATATCTTTTAAGGTAAACATTTAATCAAAATGTCGTGTATAGCAAGTTGCACGTTATGCACACATAATAATTTTTTTCAATGAATCAACTTAAATGTCACCTTAAACTGTAATATCTTAAATGAATTTGTATAAGTCTGATTGCAATATTTAAAATAGTTTACAATAAAATGCTTATTGTAAATTATTCCTAGAACAAAGATATATGCTCTCCCGAAATTTATTGTAGGCCAATGTAAATACTTCAATTATGTTAAACAAATGTTTATCTTTGAAGTGCAGAAAAAAAATTAAGGAAATCGAACCACTAGGAGCGGAACTATAAGAAAGTATCTATAAAAAAAACATTCGCTCTGAATTGATATTTTGGAAAGTCGTGTTTTTTTTAATATTGGGAAAACTTATCGTCATAATACTCCACTTAAGTTAAATTTGCTGGGTGGCTGCGATGCAAACGTACAATTGGAAGCATGTTGTACGTTCTATTGAACGCAGCACTTGCTAAAGATACAGAATATTTGTTGGTACGGTGCTGGTTTGTGCAGGTTAAAATATTTTTATATGGTTATGAAGAGCTTTAGCTTATTTATACGCCTCAATAAAATGAGCTTAGTTCCATGCGTCGGCAGACAAAAGCATCTATTAAAATAAGTTATTTCTATTCATCGAAATTCAAAGATTGTCAAACGCAATTTAGCAAAAAAAAAAAAATTCATTGTTGTTTCCTAGTTGCTCAGGGCAATTTTGGCCGATTACCCAATCGTCTGAACAGTATCATGAACCATGCGTTGGATGGGCATGTAAAAAGTCGGTCCACCCACGAACTCGCATTTGACCAGCGTGGTGGGGTACGGTCCAAAAACCCCCTAAATATAAAAAAAGAGAAGGCATGTATTAGGAGAAGACTATGTTCAGCTGTGGACCAACACAGGCTGATGAAGACGATGGTCGTCATTGGTTATTATACAAATATTTTAAATCAAATTAATATAAACATCTCAAAAAGGGTCAAAAACCATTTTCGTACTACCATGTTTTATATTTTTCATAATATTATCTTCCTTTTATTTGCTGGTTAGATTCCACTACTTGACATTTAAATGCATGAATCAATGACTAGGTATTCTAACTTCTCAATGTTACATGTAAAATAATCTTATGGGGACTCGTACATTGTGTTGATTATTTCGTAGTCCATCTAGTATAAATTATTGTTCCAAATTTAAAATGTTATTATTTGTCTTATCAGGTAAAGTTTTTATGCTAAACTAAATTAAAAAATATCTTAATAAGCTGTGTTTATTTTTTCGGGAATTGAAAAATATGTCCTATGCAATTTATTTTTGATATGGTTTTTATTCAGAATACGTTTCACATGTCCAAAAGCAACAAATGTAAATTGTTTTGACGGATTTAACCTAACGCGGGTATATGGACTTTACGTGGTCCGAACATTGACCCTTGTCAACACCAGGTGTATTGTCTACCGTGTCCAGTTGTGAGTAAACTCAAGTCGGCGATTTATCTGACATGTTGCGAAAACAAATGGTTTGCTCTAACGATTTTGTAAAGTTATGCTGTTACTCTTGTTATGTAAAAGATATCTCACGAAATGTTACTTTGTGTTTTAAAACAGGGTGGTTATGAAACACTATCTATATTATTTTGGGGAAAGATTATTTTGTTCGTAACGAATTAATTTAGAAACTTATAGACCTATTTCAAAACTTTTGTAGTCATTACAAAGTTACATTATTTTTGAATAATATAGGATTTATGTTATATTAAACCATATATCCTATATTATTAATATATTTGTTAAAAAAAGCCTACCCATGCGATGCTAGTCACTTATAATACATTATTGTAACTAAAGGAACATTTTAAAAAATTGTTTTAATTTTATGCCATTTCAATTAAAAATTCGTGTTCCAGTGGCAACTATAAAAGTTGTTAGCTTAGTTTGAAAGTTTTAAGAAAAACATGTTATTTCAAAAGGAACATGCGCCTCTGTTCTCGCAGTGCACAGTGACAAATAACAGTTTAATAATATTTTATTGAACTAGTAAATAAGTTTTACTATGGAAATAAAAAAATAACTACTTTATTATCATAAATATCTGATGCAAATGATTTTAGATTAATGAGCATAGGTGAGGTATTAATAAACATATAATGCATGGAAGCCAGTGAAGTACAAGAAAAAATATGTATTACGGTTGGTAATACATATTATTATAAATATTTACATTAATAAAAATTATGTCAAAAAATTACCACGTTTTGATTGCATATTTGATATTTTATTACTTTAAGGAACCTATTGCATATAGGTACATCACATGCAAAAAGTCTAGAAAATGCACTAAAATAATGATCTTTGTTCGATATCCAATATTAGAGAAGACACGAAACGTTTTTATTTCCTTTATAAGCTTGACTTGAAAGGAAATAACGGTTTTGCACTAAAGTTCTCTGAAACAAGACAAACAAATGCGTATCAGGTGAACTCCCTTGGGAAATATCATAGTAACAAAGCACGCCTTGGATCACATTACATTAAGCGCTGGTAGCGCAGTTCACATTACAGTCGGTTCCATGCAAGTAAACGAAATCGCATAAATTGTTATTAAAGCGTTTAAAAATGTTTTTTGTCTTTGTACCTTTTATCTTTAAGAATTATCTACTTAAAAAATCAATATTTTAAAGGAGTTTAGAATAGTTTGCATAGATTAAAATTCTATAATAAATATTAAAACTCTAGTTAAATTACAATGTTTTGTCAATAATATGATTTTTTGAAACTTGAAATGAAAATTTGTATTTTAATAAATTATAATTTATATCGTAGAACTTTATATTGCAATTTCAAATCAAAAGAATTTCGAGTATTTTAAGATGGAACAAAATATCCTTGACATTCATTCAACTGTTTTCATAGCGTACCATATTCGAACTGGTAGATTATTGAGTATAACTTCGAAGTAATGTTTCTATATTGAATAAACACATTTAGATTTAAATTTTAATTGTGTTAATTAATGACAATACCTAACTACGATGATGCCTGGAGGGAAAAGGATAACATTTATTGTTCAAAAACTATTGCCATCTGTCAATTTGAATTAAAAGTATATTAACGGTACAACTTTCCATCTTCAAAACTTAATATTTCTAGTTTCTTAAATGCATAACAGATTACTTCAAAATAATGATGGAAACAAATTCATCTTGAAAATAGACCATATGAAATTAAATTAGAATTAACTTTTAGCGATACAATAACTTGTAAGATCGACAGTTAAATTATATTACAATTTTCGAAAGAAATTTACAGCTTTAGAATAAACTAATTCAAATGCAGATCTTTTATAACAACGTTTTATTGTTTTAAGTGTTATGAGTAGCTGTTCGGTTATTAAATCTACGTTTAGCATCAAATGAAATCGATGTCAATCATATCCTAGGATAGTTAAAAATACATAATGTAAACAGCAAGATGATTCCATCTTCAAAATTGGCAATGTCGAATTTTGTTTAAGAGAAACATATCAGTATTTCTCTTCTCATGTAAAAGAGGAGAAAAATTTATTAGGCAAATATTTTTTAAGAAATAATTTTTTTAAAATTAACATAAGAATCGAATTCTATAAAATTGATCTCTTTCATTAGCGCACTCCCAAAATTAAACTGTGATATTTATTATATCGTATCAAATTGCTATTAATTGAAATTTTTTTCTAAATGAATAACGTTAGTAATAGCATTTAGAAATAAACACCTTTCAAACAAGATCTTTCATAAGTAGCAGTAGTTCTGCGTTTTATTAGTGACCGTCTGGAGTGGTATCATCGTGGTGCCTATTACTACTGCAAAGAGTCAGAAAACACTATTCTGTTCCGGTTTAAATAACACCGTAGCCAGCTTATTCACTGGGTAAACGAGTCTCAACATCCTATGTCTGCCGGTAGGTAATGCGCGTTAATGATACCGCTGGCATTGCCAATGTCTACGGGCGTCGGTGACCACTTTCAATAATGGCCCAACTGCTCGTTTATCTGCGTGGTTAATAAAAATAAAATAATAAAAGAATAAACTTATCTTTCATGGAAACGATTATCAAAAATGTCTGCCAAAGAATTTAAACAACAACTAAGTTCTCTGACGGTGCTGTTTAAATTTTTAAGAATTTTTAATTGGTTGTGTCGCCTTGCGCTCTTTGTGCCATTCCACCCTTGTTAAATATGCAAATGTTTTGAAATGGCCTCGAGTCACAATGTTGACGAGTCAACGCTATACGTGCAAATATGTTCTATGCATGACCAAGGACACTAGTGCGCACTTGTAGGTTAGGTTGGCTATCCTAAATCGACTTTTCTAATAAACTAGCAGATTCAGTATCTGCTTATATTAAGGATAACTATACAATGAAAAAAAAATTTTTACGTTTGTTACCTGGTAATATCCGAAAATTGGACCGGTTTATATTAGGCCGTAGCATCTGTCGTGTGGCTGTATTGCTTTTTTATATATTTTATTTATTTGGTAGTTTCGGAGGTATTCACAGTTCATGTTGAAGTTGCCCAAAATTAATTTGGGTTTAATATAATGGCCAGGCAACGCACCATAGTCACGTCACTCAGTAATGAGGTTACGACGTAAAGGAAAAGGAGTATAATGGTAAAAGTAAGACACTTGTAATGGGCAACAAGTGACTAATCAAAGATCGATACACACGTAGCATATTTTTAAAGAATTGTAATCAAAATTTTGTTGTAAGTCAAAAATTATTTATTTCTATGAAAGCAATGCACTTTCTTATTGAATAGTCAATCATTCCGATAACCATCGTAGAAATACCTGCGTTAAACTCAGTGATACTCTAAAGTCGAAGATAAGGCAATAAATTCTATTATAAGAAGTATATATATTTTATATAATATGTATGTATGTTATTTTAAAAGGTGAAGAGTCATATATTTTATTACTGTTATTTATAGCTGTGGAAATTCATGTATTGTAGTGAAAATTAACGATGACTGTTACCTTCATTAAAATATTTTAATGTACAACACCACGCTTACGTTGAGATATATTTCGGAGTTTAAAAGTGTTATTAAAATGAACTGAAAAAAACTAAAATGTATTTATTTTAATTTTTACATGGGTTTAAACTAGTATATAGTTGAAATTTTATGGTACAAATCTAAGTAAATGACTTCATATATTTATTGGAATTCTAAATCTGACACAAATGGTATATGGTAATATTCGACGAAACACATCTGGCGCGTTCACGTCTCCAAAGTTTGACCCTTGTCAAAGGAATTCTAAATTGTGTATTTGGTATGTTTTGATTATGGAAATTTACAAAGGAGTACTTAAAAGTTTAGTATATATCACTGGGTCAAAATGTTTAAAACAGTTGTGAACTTTTTCTCCCTCTTTGATCTAGTAATAAATAAATTGTGGTATTATAAGTTAAAATGCTTGTTGCTGTGGCTTTTGAAACCGCAAGTCAACTGCAAGGCCAGATTTCTGCAAGGTCTCAACTTGTTATTGTTAATTGCTAATTAGGGCAATACGGACTCATTCGTTGAATAGACAAGTACAGCGCCGGTCTAGCGCCGGATCTCTTTTCGATTGTGACAGTTGTCACCCCAATTGGACTATGTGTGTGAAGGAATAGAAAGTGCACCCTTGTTTGTGCTTGCACTTGTATCCTACAGTACAAATCGGAACATGGTAGTGTTTTCACACTACTGCTAAGTGGCAGAAAGAGGCAGTGCAGCGATATTACCCTAGACGGCCACCTGCATATAAGGGACCAACCACCTGGTTGATAATGTTTGGAAACAACCGGGGTAGCTAATAAAAGTAACAGGTATAATTATGTCCTAGAAGAACAGCAAAAAAATGTTAAGTGGAAATAACTATTAGAATTTATTATTTTAATGTTTATTTTTATTGTTATTTAAAAAATAAACAAATTATGTAAACATAACTTAACAGATAAACATTCTTTAATTTTGCTTTTAAAACAATTTAGGTCTAAAAAGGCTTTATTATGCAACGAGCGACCTTTGTAACAAAAAGAGATGTCTTCACTACAACGCACTCTATGTATATATATTGAAACAATTCCGAGACTACTACAGTATTATGTTTAAAATAAACTAATTTACTCAGGGCAAATAATGATATTTATATTGTTGTTTTCTGTTTGGTTAGAACACTAATTACCTATTATTTCGGAAAGTAAGATGAGTAAAAAGTCGAATAAAAAGTCGGGCATCAAAAAAAGTCATTCGCCGTTATTAAGATTATCCTTGCTAGCCATTATACATCAATGTCTGAATATACAGATAACTAATCCACCTATTTAATGCAGTTGCTCTTTTAGTTGCAGAGGCATTCAGGTGCTGTAATAGATGGAAAGGTGGGACAGCTGGGCCAGAAGATGGATTAGGGGGTTGCCTAGAAGAGGCTTTTAGGAGCGCAGGGATTTTGCCTTAGGCACATGAGGCTAGCAAGAACTTCTTTGTACTTGGGTCCAAGACACTAAGGTAAGAAAAGCATTTCCCATAAGGGTATTCGGTGTGAGCACAAATGTTGTACCGAAAGGGCAAGGATGACATGGGATTGGAAGCTTCTTAGACAGTCTTTTGAGTACTGTCTTAAGTATGCAAACATCCGAGAGCGCGAATATATAGACATAGTGGCCTTTTTCCCGAACGATGCAGTACTTTGGGAGCACGGGTACGATATAAACCTTGGTATTGGCACCAAAGCGCTCTCTCAGAACCGTATCCATCATTGTCATGATTAAGGTCGTGCCCCTACTATAGTTAGGTTGCGTCACTCTACGTGACACAATGAATGCGGAGAAAAGTGTTCTCTTTGCGGTATTCATTCAGACTAGTAAGCTATAATTTGATGCCCTGAATAATTTGCTACCAAAGGCCTCTAATTTCAAGTTACCAAGCCTAATATTACTTCTTGCGATGGAAGACTAGATGAGGTTTTTCCTACTGCAAAAACCTTTGTGAGGGTAAGACAGAGCGTGGTAAAGGACGCATGGGATCAGAGGGATAAATGCTTGAATCCAAGGTTGGAGGATGTCTACTTGTACCGAAGATGTAGTGTAGTGAGCCCATGGAAGGAGGAGACAATGAGCATAGTTTAGTAGATCTCTCTTTCTTCTGCGGCCTGGCTAGTGGCAAAACCGAACATCATGGCTACCGCTAGTGGCTGGGCGTTTTGTTCTTGCACGAACGGATCTCTTTTCACCCATAGGCACTGAAAAATGGATTTGGTGGATTCTGTACATCATGTCACAAAGCAAAGCCACAAATTTATAATTTAGGGGAGAGAAATGTTCTAAACCAAAGAAAGAAAATTTATTTTTAACTTAATCATTAGGGTTACTAGAAAATGCTCCATTCAAGTGACCTCCATGTGAGTTCAAATATTTATTTTCGGGTCAGCAAAAATGAAATAACTTTGCCCCGGAGACTATGTTTCATAACATTACGTCAGTATAATTTGTAAATAAATTATTAAAAAATGTCAAGTCATTTGAACGGTCGCATAGCTTAACTTTAGAAACGAAATTGTAGTTTTGTTTCAAGAACTATACTCAGGAAAATGTTAAAGAATTGTAATCCAGTAAAACACTAGGCAGCATTTAGGAGCGCCAATTATGCAATCAGACGAGAAAGCTATACAACTTGACAAACGTGTAAGTGTTTTATTGCTTGTGTATCTTTTGCGTTTGGAAACGATTGTTCTTTTGACTAAGCGCATTACTCTTTCAAATTTTAAAACCAATTTTTACCTTGAGCAAAAGTTTCAAACAATAAAACAACAATATTTAAAGCAATTACCCCTTGTATTTTAATAAATTGATTTAAAAAATAAACATTATAATGTATGGTAATAGAGAAGTAACACTTCACTTTGAAATTTTTTGCATGCTTTAGCTTGAAAAATCTGTTTTTCCTAACTAAAATAAAATTATTAAATTACAAGTATTCCTTAAGTCTTATTCAATTTCTAAGTGTCACTTTTACGTGTACTAGATCTTTTGGCTTTTATTTATCACAGTTTTAGGGATAAGTAGTGCGATATGAAATGTAATTATAACTGTAAAATGCTTATTTTAAGTGATTTCTTTGCAGCGTTAATGAAAGCAAGGAATTTTATATTCGCCAAAAGGTTCTTGATAGGAGGCTTGTTTGAGAAAATGGTCGACATCCGACCAGGTGAGACACCTGTCTCCGTGCAGTAGTCAGTTCAAGTTGAAAGAAAAAAGCAAGGTATCTGCCGTCTTAGCGTTCATTGAAAAGGGCCTTTTTTACCGTGGGGAAATGGACTCGCACCTAATGGACTAATACCACACACTACATTGTTCCTTATTGGCGCCCTAGAGATGGGGTCACAGGAACTCTTTGGCAGTCTTCTGCGACCCCAGTAGTGCTAGCCACTGAAGCAACCAGATCTCAGCCCTACGGATACGGAACTAACACGCTCTTTGTCTCGGCCCTTGTACATAGGTAATAGACCTGCCCGAGTCTGTAACTCCCATGGCTCCTGCAGCATGGTCGCCAGGAGATCCCAGCCCACGCAGGGACAAAACTCCCTGCCCCCAGCGGCGGCCGCAGAAGGAAAAGAGATCGACGATACCATGCCGAATCCAGCAGTGCAGCCCCACTGAGTTGCAGAGGATTGGGAGGGCGGCCTACGAACTATCGACTTCCTCAAAAACTGTTCGGGGTCATTAAAAAGATCTATGTCGAGGAGTGGATCATTGAAGGCTGCAGATGATTATGATCAGAAACTTCATCCTCAAATTAATTTACAATTACCCATTCAATGAGTTGTAAAGCAAATCATTTAGCTATCTATTTTTCCACCTTATCACGGGGTCGGCTTATCCATTCGGATGTATCCGCATAATAGTTTTCATTTAGTTACAGCAGAGCCACTGGCATCTAATCTCGACAACCCAAAGGATATTTTGGATTCTGAGGATGAATAAGTTGTTAATGAATTTAAAGACTTTGACATCGGTCTTGACAATTTACATACCTATTCTACGCATGGAACATCTTAATTTTCAAACCACTGGGTGCTCGGTCCATATTGTTTTATTCGGGATTCCTACACACGACCTCCAATTTATTTAGCAAGGGCCAATAGTACTAAGCTACAATTGACACTACAAGAGACCTTAATTTTATTTTCATTATAAGTATCTTTTGGAATCGTATGCCTCGTTTCAATTACAATGCATAAACGAAGTTAAACTAGATAGCATCTTTTTTACTGTGTGTTATAGCGTGTTACAACGCAGTGCAAAATATTAACATTTATTTACAAAAACTCTTTAAAAGTGTGTCATGTACAAAAGAACGCTGCTCTAATGCCCCGAGAGGATGAGTTGAATTTTTTATTGTTTCTTTCGTCAAGTCGTTTTTGTAAGAAGCATATTGAAAGTTGAAGTAGTAAACCCTCAAGGGTATGTTATTATGGTTTTAGTTTACTAACAGATTTAACTTTTAGTGAAATTTAGAGATTCAATTAATACTATATACAATGTAATTCTATATCATTGTTAGTTGTCGGCATTATGCTACAGATGTTCGGTAGATTGGAAATTCAAAGAGGAAGGTATAATACTTCTCTACCGATTAAAATATTTTACGTCGTATTACGTCGACGACGTAATATTTGACCGCTGTAGTATAGCTAGTTTTATTGCTAGTCCTTTATAAAAAGTTAATAATAAATTCCTTACACTGTCAGGATTTACACTTGTAAAAATGTGTTTGAACACACATCGTGGGTCTTATTAATACTTTATAGAAATTCTTGCATAAAGTCATCAAGCCTAAATCATGATTAAATTTGTTTTTTATAATTAAAAAAAATAACCTTCTTATATTTGGTTAATTTCTTACAAACCTTATAACGTCTGTTTAGCACTATAACAATAAAATGTATGTTAGAACCATAATTGACCATCTACTACTAAATCTGAAATTTCGATCTACGCGGTGGAACAATTTATACAGTTCATGTGAGTTTTCAGACACACTTTTATGTTTATTTTAATAGTACAAAAATTCGTTGAACAATAAACTAAGAGATAATTTTATAATAAACATCGACGGTAAATTAATTCAACGATCTCCTCCATGGCCTAGTAGCATTGGTTGTTATCGGATCATCCAATTGCCCAAACAGTATGATGGTACAAGCGTCGGATGCTTGCTGATGCATATAAACACTCGATCTATGTTGTGGTTCTTCACATTTACAACTTGTTCATCAATCAAATTTTTTACGCCAGCTGCTCGGTGATCTGTAAAAAGTGTTATTTAGGTAAATCTGTATAGATTAGAAGCAGACCAATGCTTTGCGAAAATCACTCTTTTTAAATTTTGATGTTGTGCTACCAGACCATAGATGGTCGTTAGAAATTTAGATATAGTTTTAAATATTAATATAAAATAATAATAATAAAAGTTTTTTTAAGATTTTCGGTAATTCAACTTTTCAACTAGCTGACTGTCGCTTTACATATATGCTAATAATTGAATAATTATAACATTTAAAAAAAATTAAGGAGCCCCAAATTCTACACATATGAGGTAATATTCTAAAGGTATATTCGTGTAACTATGAAAACAACAGCTACCTTCTATCTTTTTAAAAAGTATTTATACAGTAAACATTTTTCCGTTTTCAGTTATTTTTTTTTACTATTAACATAGAAAATATATGAGAAACTTCTAGAAAACAATAGTAAAATTAATTGATTATTATATAAAACAATCTCATTATTTTTAGTTTATACCGTGTTAACTTACCTTTAATAGCTTTCGTGGGAGTAAAGGGTTGGGCTAAAACAATCAATACATGATAAACCGTTTCCTTTAGAGCTTTAACGACGTTATAAATTGTGCTTCGCATTTCTGTTTGTGAAACATAATTTGTAACATTTATACAAAATTCTATAGTTAACATTTTTAAGGGCATAATATCTCAGA
Organism: Lamproptera curius; assembly: GCA_029286875.1. Classification (NCBI taxonomy): domain Eukaryota; kingdom Metazoa; phylum Arthropoda; class Insecta; order Lepidoptera; family Papilionidae; genus Lamproptera; species Lamproptera curius. The sequence goes on from JAGSMT010000052.1 coordinate 458,951, forward strand.
TCATTAGAATTTAAGGGAATATATTAACTTTCGATATAATGCTTGCTATATATTCAAAAAAAAAGATTTGTTAAGGCTTTTGTAAATGTCGAAATATCTCACTCACTTTATTGCGTAAACCAATTTTTCATTCAATTAGCCCTGACTAAGAAGTAGACCAACTAATAACGTATATACCTATATAAGTGATAGTGTTGTCTGTTTATTGCTTTTATAAAGATTTTAGTACTAGTAGAACAACCAGGCTTTGAAAGCAGACATTAAATATAGTTTTAACTCCAACTTTGACAATCTATGTAGTAAAATAAATATTAAGTCATAAGTAGGAAAATAAATCACATTATTACTAATTTCCTGGCGTAGTATTGCGACGACCTACTGAACTGCCTTACTGTGGGAGTAAGATTAGATTAGATCTGTAGTAAAAGTGCAATCAGTCAATTACCAATCCGCCGGCATAGCGTGGCAATTATGAGCAACTCTTTTAGTGGTTCATTTGAAAGGTTGTCCAGCTGTGGACTGGTAAAGGCTGTTTATGATGATAATGGTGATGATTACTAATGAATAAATGATTAATAATGAGTAATCATCTTCATTGCTAACACAACATGAATTGATTGATAGTTGACCTAGCACTCAATTCATGTTGTGTCATGGTGGTAGGTCTATTATTTTTATATGACCGTCTAGGGTGTTTCCGCTGCGGTTCCATGAAAATCAGTAGCGAATAAACACCCAGCGTAATTACTAGGTCAACGAAACGTACCATAATGCCATAGAGCGCTGACCGGATTCGCGAGGTTTTATGCAGCTTTCCTATGGGCTGGGGATATCACTTACCATCAGGTAAACAACCCCCTTACCTTTTCTTTTTTAAATAGAGCACGTAGCTTTTAATCAAAAAAAGAAAAAAAATCTTATACTTCAACTTCTAGTCCAAGCTAACTCTATATAGTTTTCTAAGGCTTTACATATTCCTTCCTAAGTTGATGTTAGTGTAAATTCTAACGAATACATTACATATAACTTATACATTGAAAGTTCTATTCTATTATTATAATCCATCTAATTGGAGAACGAATGACTCATCTGCTCTTAGATGTTTCAAGTCTTTGCTAAGTTAGTAAGAGTTGGAATATAGCCAGTGCAAATAGAGTTTAGTATTCAATTATATATTTTTATTTCTTTCAACTTTTTATACACACACGAGTATGCCAAGGCCAGCTTAATACTCTAGGCATAGATTATGCCTAACCTTAGAGAGGTTAAAACAAATTTAGGTTAGTGCACTAGTAAACAGAAAGTTAATCTCAACAAATTCAAATCTAACTGATTAACATATGCTAAACGTAAATCAAGAAATATATACAAATAAATTGACGTAAATATATAATACTTAAAATAACTAATACTCATGCCTTTTTTTAAAATTACAATATTTTTTATCTAATTGTAGTAAAATAAGCTTTTTTATCCAGTCAAAATTTTATTATTAATAGTGCCCTAATTCTTATGACGTAGATGTTTGTTTAAAAACTTTACCTCGGTAATGCTCATATTTGTGAAATAGACACCAAATGAATTTAACCAAAGCTTCATATAGTTATAACCAGTTATATTCGAGCACCACTGGAAAACGTATGCACTTTGCAGATAAAATTTTATAGACCATGAATCCTTTAATCCGGGCTTCGTTTCTACTGCCGACTGAAAATTTTAATTTTCTTAGAGTCAATATGAACGAATGCTAAACATATAAACTTTGGTACATGGTATTAACATTGTGAGAAATTATATTTCTCGCTCATAGTCCCCTTTTAGTTCAAATTTAATTTATTTTAGCATTATTTATTCATAGTGGTTAAATAATTCAAAATTTAAATATTCCTGTTTATGTAATTGTTAAGAAAGCTAAACTGACAAACTTTTCATACTGTTGTTTTCGGGTTAGTTAAAATAGACCTACCATCCATCATTACAAAAAAAATTACGTCAATTATTTTAATTTTAAACTTTGTTTATTACATATTTTCTTAAAGGTAGTAGAAAACTAAATTTGATGTACTTATTAAGTAACAGAAATTGTTACTTCTATAAACCACGACATGTTTCGACGATATAAGAAATTCAAGTTGACAGCGTAAATACCGTTTGATAAATTAGATAATTTCAAGTAAATCCTTTTCTTTCACAACATCTGTACGGAGCCTATCCATTCATGAAACTTGCCAAAGAATTATAGAAATATCCGAATCTAAATTATTTCGTGTACTTTTGAATAGTAACATTATATATTTTTTATTTGCACACGAAGGCAGACGAGCATTCGGCCGACCTAATAGAAAGTGGTCACCAACGCCCATTGACATCGACATATTACTTATGCGTTACGTCTCGCTCACGCAGTAAATACGCTAGCTACAATGCCCATCAAACCGGAACAAGATAGTGTTTTCACATTAAGGCTCTTTGGCAGAAATAGGCACCATAGTGGAAAAAAATATTAACAATTTCTTAATTTTCATATTAATACGTTAAGTGTTTAACGGTTTTAATAATGTAGTTATTATTCTTTAAATGCACATTTATTCTAAAAACGTTTTTTCAATTTATAACCTTGGTGCTCATATTTCTTCGCTGTGATTTATGTAAAAACTATTTAATGTGTTTGAATTTCACAAGATAACTTAAATTAAAAAGAAATAAATATTTCGAGATTTAACACTTATTATGATAATGTTCTTAATAACCTTTTTATGTTATTTAAATAGAAACTAAAAAAAAAAAATTCGTTTTTACATAATAATAAAAACAAAACATCTCTCTTAATAGTGAACCTACAATAGTGGTTCCAAACATCTTTACTAGTGTTTATTTCATTACTGTATATTGCGAGACCATATCGTAATAAATAATATTTTTGTATTTTGAAGATTTGTTAATATAATTTAGGCTTTAGCATAAATATTAATATATTGATAAAATTAAGCAGGTCTCTTTGCATTTTTTATTTGTTTGATGGATATACACCCTCCCAATTTAAATTACCTTTTACACAATGAATATTTTATTACAAGGGAACCCTTCGACGGAGGGATCTATTAACTGAAGGATAATGAAGTATCTTTGAAAGAGGCATGTTGAAGAGGCCAGTTTTATTGATTTTACAAACACTTAAGTATCATAGTTGGCGTAGGAATGTGACGATCTCACCGCCCACTTGACTCAGCGTGGCAATTATGGACATTGTGTTGGCCTTCATTAAAAAAAGTTCTATGTCCAACAGTGGACTGCTAGAGGCTGTTTATGATATGATGAGTCTTCAGTGTACTGAGATTGCACAAATGTTACAATAGAAATATGTTTAAAAATGTCATAATTCTTTTGATTAAATTGCAATGAACTTTAGTTACATATCAAAAATTTCAATAATTAGATATGTAATGTAAAAATAAGTTTTTTACCCGCGATGCCTGCGTCCGAAGACGCGGGCATAGCAGGTAAAACACACGCTAGTTATATATGTTATTATACTATCATGTATATAAAAAAAAAACTCTGTAATTTTATTTAAGTAGCCAGTAGTCCAGTTACATCAGCTATCTTTCATTAAAATCCTGTCAAAATTGGACCAGCCATTTATAGATTAACTAGAAAAAACAGACTGAAAAAAATTTATTAACTATTTAAGCGTAAGCCACTCTTCCAAATGAATTTTGAATCAATCTGAATATTTTGCACTGCTTTCTGATTTTTACTATTTACTTGACATGGAAATGGAAAAATAAAACGATTTATTAAAAAAATATTTGTTTTATATTTTTTTTTCTTGACAACAAAACAGACAAGCAGTCGGGCTACATGATGAAAAGTGCTCACCGCCGCCCATGGACATTGGTAATAGCAGGAGTATCGGCAACGCACTGCCCAATTTGAAACATAGGATGGTTTGTCTCGTTTACCCAGTAAATACGATGTCTGGCGTGTCCTCTAAACTGGAACACGGTAGTGTTTTTTCGATTGACTGCTTTGCGGCAGATACATTCACCGCGGTGGTAAAACCTGAGACGGCCCCCTGTAAAACAGGGATCTACTACCTCTAAAACTAATTATTACTCTACGAAACTAGACAAACAACGCAACGAGATATACACATTATACTTAACTCCATTGAAGTTGTAATGTGCAACCACTATCGTAATCTAGTTAAACCAGTTCTGTAGCTTGCAAAATTATTAGTAAGACATAACATGCACAGTCTTATAGCAAGGCAATCTTGTATCAACCCAAATATGTTCAGAAAATTAAAACAGTACCCTATATATAGTATTGGTATTACATGTTTTTGGTTCTAGCAAATTTTTGGAATAGTTGATCGAATTTGAACCGGCTCTCATTGGAAGATACCTAATATGACTGAAAGTGATTTAATAGACTTAGTAAATAGAATTTCGTCACTAATGGAAACATAAATGTGAAATAGCTAACTGTAATTATTGTTTATTAATTTTGTAACTTTGTAAATTATAAGTCCAAATATTTCGATATTATATTATTCATTACCTGGATATTAACTAGGCTGATATCGCTTCAAAATTATTTATTTGTTCAAATATGGTAACTTTGTTTTTCATTGTAATTTCGGCCAACAGTTTTAGATTCGCATATTTAATACAAAGTGTCTTACGGTGAGCCTTAGTTTCTAAGATATCAATAATGAAAATAAGGTAATAGAAACACTCTTAGCTTGCGTTTGAAATCAAATAGATAATAGTCTTGTGTCTCTCTCAGGAAGCTATCTGAAATTTAGCGGTCAAGATTTTATTTTTATAACCTGACGGTCACATATACAAAAAAGTGAAGTGTCTTTTTACAACATCAAAGCAAATGTCTTTAAATGATTACATTGTGATATATAACCGATAAATAAAAAAACAACATTTCTAAAGTTTTTGTCTGTCGGTTTGTTCCGGCTAATTTCTGGCTAGACCTATTTTTACGTGACTTCGTCTAAACAAAAGTGACATCACTAAGTATTATCATCAAGCAACGCAAATAACTACATGGTATCTCAATAAAACCCTCCATTTGGGAGTTAGGGTAAAACATTGTTAGGGTTGCAGTTAGAAAAATAGAGGCCAATACTTAGCATAGCTTTTATATTAATACATTGTATATTGTTGTGGACGTTTTTATTACCTATGTAGTATTACTTTATTTACTCTTAAATAAAATGTTTCCTACCTATTTACAACATCGTGGATTTGCTAAGTTTTTATATAATGCGACCAATAAGCTGATGTTCCGAAATTTAAGATTCATGAACCTTAAATGTCGAATTATTATATGAAATGTATCATACTTCTTATGTACAGATCTAAGGATATATAATGTAAGTGTATCATCTAACGCAGAAATAAAAGCACTGCAGCCTTTACTGCATGTTCGAATGTCGTCCAATCATTTATCATTAGTTTAAAATACCTTTTAATAAGTTACATCAATTTTCATATAATTATACAAACATATGACCTTGATTATATGATATGACCTTTTTGTTTTCCGGATCTCGCGTTCGAAAGTATATTTATATACACATGTAAACATAAATACAGTATTCACAAGGTAAATACAAGCACTGAATAGTTTTCACACTACTGCTCCGCAGCAGAAGTAGGCACCAGTGGTACCCTTCCAATAAAAAGCAAAGCAAAGTGTGAAAACACTACTGTGTTCCGGTTTGAAGGGCACCGTAGCCAGCGTATTTACTGGATAAACGAGACTTAACATCCTATGTCTCACAGTAAGCAGCGCGTTGGTGATAGCAGTATTGCCGATGTCAATGGGGTTCGGTGACCACTTCCCATCAGGTGGCCCGACTTCTCGTCTGCCTTCGTACGAATAAAAAAAAACTTATATCGACTACCAGCGTGACACGGAAAGCTATTGTGTGATAAACATAGTGGTTTTCTCATGTCTGGTATATATCTTAACACATTTATATATATACATAGGTTTAGTTTTCTGTTTTCTTCTGATAACAGTCATCCAGTGTCCAAATTACAAGCTTTGCTAATTAGGGTCTAAATGATCTTGTGTTAATCGTCAAAAATATTGTATTAGTTATATAATTCGGTGAATATCTCTGCCGCATATCACTAGTATCCGAATTGACGAGAATGTCACAAAAAATTGCTGATGTAACTCTGAGCAACCTAGGGTACTTTTTAATAAAAGTAATATAACATATTTTATTTTTATATTATCTTTTGGACGAAGTCCCTAACAATTGCTAGATACCGAATAAAATTATCTGTCTTTAACTTTATGAAGTCTTTCATAACATAAAAATACATTTAACATCTAAAATGTTCTCAATACGTTATGTTCTAATGACTCGAGAACTTATTTTAGTTAAACGGAATACCTCAAAGCAATATTTGTTAATTTTGTAGACCATAAATTGAGTACAGTGTAACGAAAATATTTAAAGGGAGGACTTCTCTATTTAGACATGTCTTTGTTTATAAGAAAAGTAAATTTATAAACAGATATATAATGAGAATCATCTATTGAGCGACCACGCTATATAATAACCAATTGGCAGATGTAACCACAACAGTTTTACCCCTATACAAAACAGGGAAACTGCTTTACAGCTATACACATATACTTCTCCAAACCAAAGCGAGACTGAAGATAGAACAATAGTAACATGATTTTGTCTAAGAATATGTTACTTTAGAAGAATAAGTTACTATTGTTCTATCTTCAGTTTTAGCTCGTATGCGATTACAAGGACATACTGTATAAAGGATAACAGATATTCTCAATATTAAAGTCAGCCTGGGCCGGAACACAAGGGACATTACTTTTGATTGACTCTGATCAATAGCGCATGCAAAATAAATTTACATTAAAGAATTTAATCACGCACTCGACAGCAAATGTACCAACAACTGCCAAGACTGCATTTGCATAATGTTAACACTTTTAAGCCAAGAAGTTTTGGCAACTACTCAAACCAGCGATGAAAACTTCAAGTGTAGAATGAGAACACATATCCGTTGACTAAATTTAATCAAAAATTCAAGCTTAGTAACAACGATATATCAACGGCTTTTTAAAGGTTAGAATTTCAAGAAAATTATAAAAAATTATTGGAACTAGTTAAATGTTCATCAGTATTTTCGTTTGTGCATCCTCTGCTTTTGCTTTTTACCATCATCTTCTCATAATCCTTTAGAACATTTTCGATCTTTGTTATTTGTCCCTCAACATGTTATATTTAATTTAAATTTAACAATCTTTCAGCATAATTCAGACTCTTTAATAAATTTCAGCCTCTTTAATCAATCGACGATCCGCGAGTATTGTGAATGTACCCTGACCTGTTGCCAGTGGTTGTGGGTCTGATTCCCACCACGGAAAAAATAGTCAATATATTTTTTTCGTGTCGGGTTATTATAAAAATAATAAGTCTATAATTTACAGTCATCAAGTTTTCAGGTACGCTGGACAGATGGTATTGCAAATCGTCCTGAACATGCATATTATTATCATCATCATCATCAGCCTTGATAGTCCACTGCTGACATAGTCTCCCTACCCCTGTTCCCATCAGGTGTTTGGACCGTATCCTACCACTGGTCCAATGCGGGTGGTGAGGGACCTGCCTTTTTAGCATGCCCATCCGACGCATGGATCATCTACTTTCAGAACACTAGTGATCGGTCAACCTGGTTAGGACAGTTGGCACAACGAAAATTTGTTGAGTCCCTGCAGGATTCGAACGCACGACCTCTGGTTCTAAAGCAAACCCATGGGTCACAGGCATACGGAGGCAGTTATTAATAAAATACATTATGACACAAGTCGTAATAGAGTATAGTTATAAACTTATTCAGATTTGATCTACCTAAAGTTTTGTTTATAGTGGAAATAACACAAGGAGTGCTATGTATGTTACAATTCGAGATATTGTAAATATTTAATCGTCTATTTTCTATGATCTTATGTACTTGGAGATTAATAGGTATTACTAACCAGGTCTTTAAAAATTGAAGAGAACAAATTGAACCTGATATATAATAAAGTCAATACTACATTTCTTATTTTCATGCCCTTTCTACGAAAAAATATTATATGATGAAAATAATAATTGTACATTTTTCCGACTTTTAAGGCTTTCCATTGTTGGCATCGTCCTTGCCTATAGTTGTGCGTAATTTGTTAAGTTTGAAAACGTGACATCATCTATTGAATAACCTAACCCAATAAACAGTCTATTAATTGTGATTAATAACAGAATAAATTGTTATAAAGATTATCACAACTGCCTCTGAGCTGGTGTTAAGGGCGTATGCTTTAGTAACTCGAGGTCATGAGTTCGAATCTGCGGGGACTCAACAAATTTCATTGTTCTTTCCTAGTTGGTTAGGAAATTTTAGCTGATCTCCCAATTGTCTGAAAAGTAAGATGATCCATGCGTCGGATGGTTATGTAAAAGCTAGTCCAACAGTAGTAGTAGTGTTGCTACCGTACAAATGTTTAAAGAATGAAAGAAGTAAAAGTGTTCAAAGTAGAATATTTATGTTGGTTTTTAAGAACACTTTCTATGTGTATTTCAATTTGTCAAAGTCGTAACGATTTAAATTTGATAAACATGATTAATTTAGTATTGGTTTAGGATTATATGTACTACTATATATATTTTACGATATGTAGCATTCTAAAAATCAAACTGTTTTTTTATTCTAACAATGTTTTATTAGCTAGAAGGCAGGTAGGTCAATCCTCATTTTGTTTTGTGTCTCAAAATATTTTATTGATTATTGATGTTATGATTTTTTTAACTCCTTTACAATACGAATAGTTTATAAAAATACCTAAGTATTATTACACCTTAAATTTTAATGAAGCTTTGTCAGTTTACCTGAATATTACCGTCACATCGAAAGTTATTTTATTCTCTTGTATTGTATCAATTTTTTACACCCGTTAAAAATGTTAACAATAGAATTTCGTGAAAATGTTATAAATGATGGCCCATAAACGGAAATGCGAAGCACAATTTATAACGCCGTTACAGCTCTAAAGGAAACGGTTTATCAGGTATGGATTGTTTTAGTCCAACCCTTTACTCCCACGAAAGCTATTAAAGGTAAATTGTCGTGGTATAACTTAGAAGTAATGCTTTAGTATTGTTTTATATAGCAAACAATATACTCTATTACTGTTTTCTTGAAGTATTTAATATAATATCTTAGCAAATAGTACAAGAAAATAGCTAAAAATGGAAAAAAGTTTACCGATTTTTTCGAAGCTTTATTCAATTATAATTATTTCTATTGTTTACGCGAGTATTAAACATTATTAAATGAAATGACTTTACGTATTTCGTCGCAGTTTATTTTACATTTTAAATTCCTCGTTTCGAACACTTTCCTGCGGCCGTGGTCACGGGTAGATTGTTTCTGTCCTATTAAATTGTTTCTTTTAAACCAATCAGAGTCAACTGCAAACTACTATAAGCAAACTATAAACATACAACTATATGTACATATACAACGTCTTATATCAGCAATTGCGAAAATTTACATAGATATGAATAGTTTCCCAAGCCGTAGTGCCGCTTGTTTTTGACGTTAGCCAAACGTCAATAACCAAGCGGCATTTATTATCAAGCGACATCTACATGCACTGTTTTCACGCCATTGCTTTAGTCAGAGTACAGTACCTCATTTATTTCTTACTTTACCTATATATTTATTATTTATTACAGAACGTTTTCGAGCAGGCCGACTTGTTATATTTAGTATTTTTAGAGTTAGGTCCTCTTCTATACCTATTATATATATATATTTAATATATAGTCTATACGTTCCATTTCTGGCTATAATATTGGCGCTTATAGCTAGACCACATGACGAAATAATCTTGCGGAAAACACCGTTGCAAAAACTCAATAGTGAAGATGTGCAATAGGGGAAGCCTATATAAGATGATGAATCTTGGTCTGTCATGGCCGCTGGATAGAACATTTCGAGTGTGAGTTATATAAGCACTAGGAAGGCATAATAATTTGTTGAAAGTCTGGAGCTGGATGGATTTTAGTCGTTAAAGCAACTTTTTATTCAGTGTATACAATAGTACACGATATTAGTAATTGTTTGGTACTGAAGTATAAAGTACTAGTACATATTTAAAAATAAGAATTTGACAGTCTACATTTGCATAAATAGCCTCAGCAGAATTCATTTTCCTATAGTTCTTTTCTTGCTTTACAAAGCACGTGATATTTTTGACTGTTTTACCAAAAGAAGTATATAGTCAATTCGTAGCGTAAGTTTTTATATCTATGTTACATCGTTGCTCCACTCCTAGTACTCCAATTTTGTAATTTTTTTTTAATGATTGGTTTTACCTGTGATTTGGTCCCATTTTTTAAATAATATTGGGATAAGATTAATAACGTACTTTTTTAAATAAATTGCAATCAGGCATATTCAAAATATAGAGTAAAATATAAAAATTTTAGGACGAGCTTAAGTTCACATAAAGTTAATGCACTGTAAAGTTACTTATAATATTTATATAAAATGCATGACTATTTTATTTAATGAGTACTCTTAAAAGATATCATAGGTTTGATATGCGTGACAGTAATCACCAGGCAATTTCGTACTGAGAGCACGTTAATACCCGTTTTTAATGCGTTAAAATAGTTACTTGCTGTTTTAAGTTGGTGACATTTTTGTTAAAATTTTAATTGTTATAAGAAACAAGTACATAATTTTTATTTACCGCTACTTTCAATTAAATTTAAAGAACTTAAAGATTAAAACATCAAGATATAATTAAAAAAATATATATATTATTTCATTTTACAGAATAGAAGCGCTGAAGGATCAAACATTGGGACGACCATTTAATCTTTTTACTGCGGAGGCAGAATCATGCCAAAATTTTAATATACAACCTTGTCTATTGGCGAGTTTCCGTTAATGGAGCATCCCTTCATGACAAGGGTCAAACTTTTCTGACGGACACGGTGCTAATTCCGGGATGGTTTTGATTTTATTAAAGATCAATATTTAAATTTATATATAAATAGAATATTGAAGATCAAATTTTATTAAAGATCCAGATTAAAGTATCTCCATAACATAAAAGCTTATTTATTCTGAAGAATGCTTCCATCGGTTCTGTATAGACCCCTGAACTGAGAAGAACAGGTTTAGAATTACAAAGCAGCATAGTATATTTATTTGTTTATGTATTTTATTTATATAGTATAAAACGTAGTCGATTTTGCTCTTCGTCCGTCCTTGTAAATGCATAAAGTTTCAAACTAAGCAACAGGTCTTTCCGCTTTTATTTAGATAGAATGATTCATGAAAAGCTATAAACATTGATATTGCATAATATATGCATAATATTGTACAGAAACTCTGATAAATTTAAAGATTTCTTATTTTATATCGTAAATAAACACTTTTCTTGCGATTACACTCCACTGCTGGCTAAACCACATTAGATAAAATAAAATAATGTACGACAGTATTGCGCACCGTAAAAAGTCAACAAAACAGTCCCAATAATCATTTTTATCCTTTACATTTATGAGATGAAATGGCTTAATGACGAAGTGATTTTAAGCAATATTTTATTAGTAGTTATCAATTGTGCGAATCTAAGGCAAGTCGCTAGTATATAATATAATAATTTAACTTAAACTTAGCAATTTACCAAATTAAAACTTACTTCAGGTTTAATGCAGAGATATGGCAGTAAATTCTTAGTTCATTATTTAACATTATCAAGCAAAGTTTAACCATAAAATATTGACTGACCCAAAATGAGTTTAGTGGCAGATCTATATTATTAATTTTACGATAAACTGTTTTTATTTGATATAATAAACGCTGGCCGTAGACATAGCAGGATATAAACCAACTATGTTTATGTACAGGACTTAAATCTATTTTTTAATTACGCTAGCAAAATAATCATTGTATGCTTTTGAAATCGCTCATCACTTTTGATAATATTTTATTTGTTTTACGGCACCTTCTTTATGCGTCTAGGAACAGGAAATGAATATTTAATACTTTTTTTGCACAAGGACACGCACTTTATTATCTTAAGTCAGCTATATATAAATTAAGACAAAAGAAAAACCGAGTAAAAACCTGATACGCCTGAAAGCCAAAGTTAAAATTTCAATTTTCCCTATTAAAATAGATTTACATATTGCTATGACGTTGCAAAAAGCCGTGAGCGGTCTTATGAACGGTGCTAATCATCAAATTGGCATATTTTTCTATAAACATCCCTTTAACGTATAAACAATCAGTTTTATGAATGAGTGTTAAGTTATAAAATAAATATAAATATAAACAGAAGCCTAAGATACTCCCAGTTTCGTCCTTCAGTGACAGTCTCGTCAAGATCGTTTAATCAAGAAGAAGCCATTCCAGAGATTATATAGAACAAACAGACGGACAGACAGACAGACAGATAATTTTGAAAAAATAAAACTACTAAAATAAAAAACATGTATATAATACAATATTTTTATAGTCTTAAAATTCCAGACTATGAATAGCTATAAAGCTCTGCTATTGTATACGAATGTCAGGGTTGCGATATTAATTTTTGATACCTCTTTACTCTGCTTTCCTTTCCGCTATTCGCTGATTTTAAAATTTCAATGCATTTTCTTACAGAAAGACTGTTGTTTTTTTATAAGTCATAACATAAATGTCACAATTGATAGTGAATGCAAGAATAAACAATTTAGGTTAATAAAAATGAAACGCTGCTTCTTAATTTCTGTTAGGAAATTAAAAATAATATCTGTGTTCTAATTTACTATATGGCTATTTGTAAACAATTATTAAACAGAATTTAAAAACGGGGGTAAGAGCTGTTAGGTAGACCTTGGTTGCTTTAGAAACCGGAGATCATGGGTTCGAATCCTGCGGGGACTCAACAAATTTTCATTGTTGTTTTTTAACTGGTTAGGGCAGATTGGGCTGACCACCCAAGTCTAAAAATTAAGATGATCCATGCGTCGGAAGGGCTTATAAATAGTCGATCCACCCACCAACCCGCACCCAGCGTGGTAGGATACGGTTCAAAAACCCTAAATGGATACGGCGTGTGTTTCGGGAGGCCTATTTCCAGCAGTGGATTAACCCGCCATTGGTGACGTATATGTCTGAAAGACCGGGTGACTCGAAAATTAGCATAACTTTTCGCCCGCCGTCTATTCGGTTGCGATTTTGAGTAGCTGCATCGTTTTAAGTCCTAAACAATCAGTGCCGCTCGTAGCTTCGCGGCGAATGCACGTTCCGGAGTTTTATTGCAAACCCGGTCCGTGAGACCGGCGTCACCAAGCAAGTAAGTAAAATATTTAAATGGAATTTAGCACAGAATTTAAAAATCTTACAATAATCTCAAAACTTAGTACTATTGTTACTGTTACCTTAATTATTTTATTGAATGGTATTTGATTCATGTGATTTTTATAATTTTATGGATAGTATTGTTTAAAACATAATAAATATAGGTACAGATTCCTTTATCTAGTATGAAAATTCATTTAGAATGTCGCACGAAAGAGAACAGCGTCGTCTTGAGGCTCTTTTACAACAAGTTTTATCTGTCGAGGAAAGCCCACAGCAATCATCGGATAGCGAAACGGAGAGCAAGTAGAAACAGAAAATCTTGCATCAGATCGAAATACGGACAGCGAAGAGGATTTGAGTGATCGAGAATCATCAGGTAACACCTCTTTATTTTACCTAGGAAAGGACAAACATACAAAATGGAGCAAGGAACCCATCGTCAATCAGTCCGTACCCAAAGGCACAATATTTTAACTCAATATCGGGACCAAAACGGGCTGTGGCAAATATAAAGGATCCTCTCATTATTTGGCAACACTTCTTTGACGATGTTATAATTGATATAATTATCAAGTACACCAACCAGTATATAGATATCGTAAAACATAAATATAACAGGACAACATATGCCAGACCAACTAATCTAAACGAAATAAAATGTTTTATAGGATTGCTATTGTTATCCGGAGTGAAGAAATCCAATAATATAAATGTTGATGAGTTATTTAGAAGAGATGGTGGTTCAGTAGAGATATTTCGATTATCTATGTCTGCTCAAAGGTTTAGGTTTCTGCTCCGACTGTACTGCAAGACATCAGAGAAAAGCACTAGACAAGCTTTCTCATATCAGAGAAATCTTTGAGAAGTTTGTCCAGAATTGCAAGGATAATTGCACTTCATCTGCATTTGTGACTGTTGATGAAAAATTAGAAGCTTTCGTGGCAGATGCTCATTCCGGCAATATATCCCCAATCAACCAAAGCCGTATGGAATAAAGATTCAAGCTCACTGTGATGCTAAAATGTTTTACACCTTCAACATGGAGATTTATGCCGGTAAACAGACCAATGAAAGTCCATACAATGTTGATAATTCCGGCCTAAGTGTTGTTCAAAGATTATGTGAGCCAATATACAATACTGGTCGTAACGTGACGACTGATAATTGGTACACCAGTATACCCTTAGCTGAAGCAATGCTACAGAATGGGCTTACAATTATTGGGACAATCAGGAAAAAAAAGAAATCCCTGAGGAATTCAATGTTTTACGTGGTCGAAGTGTCAAGTCTAATATGTTTAGCTTTGCCGCAATATGGTTTTGGTTTCACATGTTCCTAAGACTGGCAAAATGTCATGCTGATTAGCACTATGCACAATGATGCTGAAGTTGATACAGAAACTCAAAAACCTGAGATTATTTTGAATTATAATGACACCAAGGGTGGAGTTGACTGTAGACCGTTTATGTCAAACTACAATTGTGCCAGAGCAACCAGAAGATGGCCTATGGTTGTATTTTAGCTATGCTCAATGTCAGTACAATTAATAGTAAGGTGAAACATACAGCTAACAATCAAAACTCAAACTACAACGCCGTCACTTTATTGAGAATTTAGCCATGAAACTTATTGAACCTCATCTGAGAGAAAGACGTACACAACTAAACTTACCTAGACTGACGAGAGAAAGGATTTCAGAAATTTTGAAGATTGATGATGAACGCGGTTCTGTTGGTCCTTCACGTAAAGGTCGTTGCCATGAATGTGGGTGGTAAAAACAGAAAACTAAATACTTCTGCCAAAACAGAGAAATACCTGTGCCTTGAGCATGCAGTACCTTATTGCAGAAGCTGTTGGATCTCCCAAGAAGAGTGATTTTTGAGAATGCTTTTCTTTTTAATTTTGTTAATAGGATATATTTTTTTGTTTAATTTCTAAGAGTATGCAATGTCATAAGACTGACAAAGGCTGATTTTAGTACAAAAGTTAAATACTGTTACTATATTCGAATTTTTATAATATATGCGTAAAACCATAGTGTTTTTTAGTGTTTTAAGTACAATTGTTTAATTCGTAATAAACAAGCTGTGATTTAATTATTTTTTGTGTTTTCTTGCCGAACATATGTTTATAATTAATTAATAAATTAAACTTTAACTAACTAAAAGTAGTATATCTAGTTAATGGTTGGCCAAATCATGGGTCTGTGAGACCGGCGTCACCAATGTTGTAAGTGAAACTGACGTCACCAATAGCGGGTTAAGACAGGCTGATGATGATAATGATGTGATCATCTATAGCAATTGTTTAGATAAATTTTACCAAACGCACATAAACATCTCAATTATTGGCCAAAATAAAATCTAAATGCTATCTTATAAATTTTGATGATATTATCTTCGTCATGTTTGCCGGTTAGAGTCCACTGCTCTACAAATGCGTCATCATGAGCTGACGAGATGATGACCAAGTATGAAACACGTTACAATTTTGCACAGGTAGTCACATAATCTATGTAGGACAACTCCTCTACTGGTTGGCTATTTCTAGACCGTACACGAAAATGTATTATGTTCTTACAAATTTTAAAAGGTATATTGTTTACTATTGTGACTTACTTCAAGGTACGTTTTAATAATAAACTAAATTACGTAATTTAAAATCTTTAATTACTACTTCATTTTACATTATTAGGTTTTTATTTACTTTTTGAAATGTCTTTATTAATTTTTTTGCTGTTTAAATCGGTTTCTGTTCTGTAGAAAAATGTTGTAAGTTAATGTTGTATTTGCCTTTAATTTAAATATGTACATAAACTGTAACAGTTTTGTTATATCCATTAGTTGTAAATACTTGTATGTATTTAGGTGGTAAGCCTTATTAAAAAAATAATTAAATAAATAAATAAATTACATTAGTGTATTACAATGGATGTATTTTTGGAAAAAACTACGCAGTTTTAACACTTTACGCAAGTATTTGGACTTTAACGTCGTCCGATTGACCATTGTCAACACCGGGTGTAGATGTCCGCCGTGTTCAGTTTTAAGTAAACTTTAGTCGGCGATTTGGCTGACATGTTACGAAAACAAATAGTTTGCTCGAACAATCTTAAAGCGATGCTGTCATTCTTGTTTTGTAAAAGATATCTCACACAATCTTGGGTTATTTTTAAGAAAGCGTGAAACAAGTTACTATTAGATAAAGTAATAGTAAATCTATACAAACAATATAAAAAAAATCACGTGAAAAACTGAATCAAGAAAGTCTCGACAAATTTAAAATGTTTCTGCCATTACAAAGCTACATTCTATTAATTTGATAAATATAAGCCAAGCCCGTGCAATGCTGGGACGGATCGCTAATAATAGTAAAAAAATAATACATTTTCAAATAAAACGAACATTAAAATGATAATAATTTTTTAATAATATTTTAAATTTTATACTATATGTATTTTAAATAAGCCTACTTTGATACTTGAAAAAAATTCTATTGTTCACGCGAATATTATACATTATTAAATAAAATGACTTTAAAAATAAAATGAAAAAAAATTAAAAAACATATGCTTCCATTTTCGCATTGCAGTGTGATATTAAATTAATTATTCAAATTAAAAAATTTAAAAAAGAAGTAATTTTTTATCTATAATACCTGACACAGTAATGATTGTAAGTGAGTATTTATTTAACATGCAATGTATGGAAGTCTGTGGAATGAAAGCTTTATATTGTTTACCAGCAGCTATAAATATTAATTATGTAGAGAAATCACTACCGTTATAAAACGTCTACCCCTTGATAGAATATTTGATATTTTATTTATTTAAGGCACCTATTTCATACATGTACATTACTCGCAAAAATGTTTAGAACATGCACTAAAATAATAATCATAGTTCGATATCCTGTATTAATGTATACATAGAAGATTTTATCTTCTTTACAAACTTGATGCGAAAGTAAATAATCAAGTGTATCAAAGTACTCGAAACAGGACAAACAAATCTGTATCGGGCAAACTCTCTGGGAAATATCAGCAACAAAGCATCTCTTGGATCACATTACGTTAAGAACTGGTTGATTCATTGTCGGTGCGTGCAGTTACTATTTGCATTCATTGAAATTTAATGAGAGAGGATTATGAAGCTGCAAGATTTTTATCTATGTATGTTATTTACCCTTTATACATATAGTTACAGTTATCAACATACAATTTTCAAGTAAATTCTAAATGTAACATTCGAATCACTTTCATGTCTCAAATTTATATTAGGATATAGCAGTCCATAAGAAATACTTGGGTTAAAAGACTACAAGAATTTTCAGAACTTTGTTAATATAAGCACTAAAATTTGATCAAAATAATTTGAAGACTTTGTGAACTTTATAACAATATGGACTTTAAATAACTGCTTTTTAAAACAGATAAGTTTGGAAGAAGAAAATTAAAAAATGTTTTTCAAAAAAGTATTTCAAAATCCATCTGAACGTCCTAACTAATATAACGTAACGGTATTGCAAAAAAAAGTTGGTACTGCGTTCAGTCCGACCAGCATAAAATTCAACGTTTTGAAATTTCTTGTATTTATATTTTTAAACTAAATAGTGGCAACGAATAAATTATCCGTTGCCGCCCACAGCAAACTTTTGGTTTTGATCGGGAATTACGCTATCGCGAATCATAAAAATATGGTTATTTTGTTCAAAAACCATATTCGAGTCTATTTAAAATTTCATTACCAAACTTTTTTTTTATTAAAGTAATTAATCGTTGTAATTAAGACAATGTTTGATTTCAGACCATACCAGATCGTAAATTTTTTAATACAATCAGTACACGATCCGTCAATTTTTAATCGTGGGAAATATTCTACGCATACCGTCTTTGGGGCAAAGACGGTTATTACGGCAGCAGGGATTTAGTCGGTGCCGGTCCGCCACTCGCACCGACTATATCTCCTGCCACAAAACCACCAAGTTGTTACCTTCTGGCGCCTTAGATATTGGGTCACTGAAATCTGTCAGTCTTCTGCGACCCTACTAAGCCGCCGACCACTGTCAGCCATATGGCCATCTGCCTCCTCAGGGCGCGTCGGAACAACGCGCCTTCGTCTTGGCCCTGAGTAGGGTAACAGACTCTCGAGTCTGTTACTCAAGGGTCTGGAACCAGGAGTTCCCAGCCCACGCAGGACGAGACTCTAGCCTCGCAGTGGCCCTGATGTTCAGCTCCGCCACTTCCATTTCGCCGCAGAAGGAAGAGATGTATGTGCGGCCCGCCGAGTCGCGGAGGATAGGGAGAGCGGCCTACGAACTACCAAAAGTCCTCTTCCCACGACTCCTCCTTGTTGCAAGGACGAAGGGCGCACACCTACCTCCTGCAACCCGTCCTCTCGCACTCTCCAGGCTAGCATTCAGCAGGCTATTTGGCCCGCTTGGGCAAGCCTCCTCCTCGCCTGCCTCATCACAGGCCGGCTAGGTTCCTCTTAGCTTCCGGCGGCTGGGCAGGCTGCAGTTACTGAGCTCCACGGCTGCCACAGTGAGAACCTGTCTGGGGAGACAATTGTGTACATAACTCAATATCAATAATAATGCAAAACTACGATGATGCTAAAAGGAAAAGGCGTAACATTCATAGTTTAAAAACTTTTTTCATCTTCAACTCTCATCAAAGTTATTATAAAGTACGCTCGTCTTTAAAACTTTAATATTTCCGTTTTCTTAATGTTTCCTGATATAGAGGAAAATAGGAAGAACCGATTTTAGTTTGAGAATGACTTGTATGGAGTTAACGTTGCAGCTTGCATAATGTAGCAATTTTTGTAATTTTATTATTTTCAATATTTATAGCGTAAGTTATCGCAGATAGAAGAAACCTCATTTAATAGATTTAATTAATCAAATAGTTTAATTATACCATCCTATAAAGTAATGCAAACGAAATGAATTCCGTGTACTATTTTATGATGTAGCTTGTTGTCAATTGCATTCATTACGTATGTAATTAATCATAGTTCTGAGTTTTTCCTATAAGACAATTCAAGATTATAACGATATCTAAAAAAATTATTAATAAGCCTAGCAATGTTCCATCTATCAAAGCTAATTCAAAAGCTTCTTGTAGAAGATTATACCAAAGTTTAGATGAAATTTAATTTGTTGTGTCGTTTGCACTTTTTGTCAATTCTAACCATGTTAAATATGCAGACGGTTGCAAAGTGCCTCTACTCAATGCTTATGAGTCGACGCTTTCGTGCAACATGTTCTATGCATGTCCAAGGACACTATAGTGCTCCCTTGTAAGTAATGTTGGTTTCCCTAAATGAACTTTCCTTATATACTAGCAGATACAGCTCACTACTTAAACCACGCTCGACGATTAAGTTCAACCAGGCATCTCTTCGCAAACACATTTCTCATGGATGAAAATACCACTCAAGTAGCACAACTCAAAAATAATAGTCCAACCAGTACCGTCGAAACTTCTGCGTGTGCAAGATATAAACCGTTCCCCAACGTTCATATACGAACTCGTGACGTTTCTCCATCTCCGTTATGTTACTACCATCGCACATTCAGAGAAGCTGCAGTCGATGCACCCACCGTGTTCATTCGAAAGAGTCGAAAACTAAAGCACGCTGGTTATACGTGATAGATAGTAGACTGAACAGTTGGCTCCTGTGTCTATGAGAAATGTGAGTTTAGATGTCCTATCTATATTATATATATACTCATTTCTCATAGACACAGAGCCAACGTTCGTTTACCAAGAAACCCAGTTCAAAATGTTTTTTTATATTAATATTACCTCGTTGTGTCTGAAAATTGAGCTGTTGTATTTATAATGAGTGACTGTCAGTCCTCGTATTCTTTTTATATTCATTAAGTAGTTTGAAGATATTCACAGTTTATATTTACGCTGTCTAAATTTTAATTCTGGCTCTAAGGAACAAACACATGTAATAAGCAAAAAGCTTTTGAAAGCTAATCTCTGGCTCAGTTTCACACAACCTTAACTGAAATTTCGATATGTCAGTTAAAGTTAAAGTCAAAATCTAAAATTAATATTTATATGGATGTATTACTTCTTATTCGAATCAATTACATTGAAAGTAAAAGTAGCGTAAGAACCTCAATTGATTTATTATAAAGCCAAATAGGCAGAAAATACTTTCTTAAGTAGTAAATTTTTATTTACTACGTATGTTTGTTATTTTAAAATATTAACGGTCATCTATTTTTATCGTTAAAAGTTAAACTACTGTAAAAAGTTAGTGATTGCAGTGAACAGTAACCATGACTATTCATCTCATCAACATCATTAGCAAGTGTTAGTTCATTGTTAAACATATGTCCCCCAACCTGAATCGGGCATTGGGGAGCGAGGGTGACCGACATTTTAGCACGCCCATCCGACACATGGATCATCTTACTTTTCAAACAATTGGGTGATCGGCCCAAATTGCTCCCTAACCAACTAGCAACATTATTAAATAAAATTACTTTACGGATTTTATCGCGTTTATTTTACATTTTAATTCCCGACGTTTCGAACACTTTCCAGCGGCCGTGGTCACGGGTAGAGCTGAATGTCAGCGTGACGTTGTTTACCCATGATGTAGCAGAGGATTTGTTCCAGACTCCAGATCTTTATAATTATATTTAATCATGATTCCGACCATGCGGAATACGAGACTGATTGTTGTCTTGTCCAGCCAGCAGTAGTATTATGTCTGTTTAAATTTTAATTTCGATTACATTATCGGATCCCAAGCAGGCTGAGTAGAACCCAACCATCTTTCTATTGAAATTTGGACGCTTCTCAATCCAATAGGCCTCACGGATCATCCATGACGTAGGAATCCGAGTTCTTTACAGACGGATTTGTAGGATCGATCAAATCTGCATGTAATGGTTTGAGATGACAGACGGTATGGTCACACACTGCCGACTTTTGGGTCCTATGTTGATGTCAGCTAGTCCTCACGCGGGCTATTGCTCGCTTGCCTTGTCACACAGAGGCCGCGTCACACAAGTGAACCCTGGTCTTCAGTGAATTACTACGAGCAGGTCAGGAATGAAATCCTTCAGCGGCAGTTGACATGCAAGTTTGATTAGCCCTCACAAATGACAGCACTTGCTCACGTCTCAAAATGAACACGATGCTCACGTGCGCTCACGACTGTCTGCGCGCAGCAGCCAGGCGAGATTCAGCAGCCAGGGTTCATCGCCCAGATCTGCCCTGGCCTTCGGAAACAAAGATTCGCCCAGCACTGACGGTCGGATGGTGAATTGCCATTTAAATATTTGCAGGGTGCTGGCTTTCCTATACAGGCATAGGTCAGGATTCGACTAACATCAAGAAAGCCAGATTACTTCAACCCATAAAGCTGCTTTCTACCATGCGTTAGGTGTGTAAACGCATTTATTTGCACTGAGAAGATTGTCAATGCACATCCACATACGCGCTTCACTAAAACTGGTGATGGAGCAGAGTGCTTCTCTCAAAGTCTTCCAAAATCAGCAGACACTGGATTACCACGTTCACATCCATCTGCATAACATCCTCTTGAAATACGCCAGTCAGCCACAGTTAAAATGACATATCGTAGTATCTTACTTCATACTTCTTATGTATCGGACGATGACAGCTTCCAGCAGCAGTCGAAACATCAGTACCAACCAAGCCGACAGATCGCGCATGAGCGACCGCTAACAATGGTCGGATACTTATCCAACGCTGTTTGTTCCTCATGCAGAGCTTACACGGCCACGAGCACTCGCATGGCAGCATGACATCACCTGAGTGCGCAATGGCATCCAACTTTGGCGGCCCACGAGCCATTCCACGTCACACACTCAGGCGCACACACAGCTGAGCTCACGTCCGAGTTGCCTTCCATGCTGATCATCCGAACATTGCTCTCACTGAACCAACCATCTGACATATCGATCGTCCACGACGATCCTGACCACTCGGACCGTGCACTCGTAGTTACATTTGCACTAGTGTCTCGAGCAGTTTCACTCATTCTGCCGACGCAAATTTGACGATACAGCCTTTTGCCGGTAGCTGATTCACCACAACACTCCACATTGATACACTTTGACTGGGATCGCGGTCACCGCGAAATTTAAACCTTGATAATACTTTCAACGTCGATCTCATCCAGTGATTCTGTGACAGATTACAAACCGCGCGTGCGTCATTACTGCTGTCCTTTGGGAAAGTTGCGTTCCGTTTGAACGTTGTAACGATTCTTTAGGTTTAGATTTGTTTATAATTTTCGAAAATTATTAAGCAAATTAAAGTATTATCTAAGGTTTAAATTTCGCAATTGCACCGCGAAAAATCCTGCTATGAGCAAATTGTATGGTGTGTGGAGGATTGTTTGTTCAAAAATCAATTGTAAAAGGAAGATTTGAGGCATCTGACAAGATATTTCGTCAATGTTAGTGTCGAAGCAAAGTGCGAAACCTAATCTTCCTAAGGATGAACTTATTGCACTTAACAACTTACGCAAACAACAAAGAACCAACAATTCTCCGAGCAGACAAAGGTAATTTACGGTGATCATGGACACGTCAGATTATAATTCAAAATTAGAACAACTGTTATCGGATGAAACTACTTATAGGAAGGTCAAAACTGACCCTACTACGAAAACGCTCAAATTAATCTAGGATCTTATTAAAAGCACCTGAAAACCTAATCTGACGTAAAATTGATAATACCTTCATGTCCCAAGCTCCTCAAAATTGTATGGGTTGCTAAAATACACAAATTGAATGCTCCATTGCGCCTATTGTTAGCCAAATTGACTCACCTATCTTATAAATTGGCTCAACATTTAGTAAAAATCCTCTCACCACTTAGAGGACAAACAAGCGTTTACAAAGGATTCATACCATTTTGTTAGGAGCTAAAACATCTACATCTTGCTTGACAATGAAACTATGGTTAGTTTTTGATGTTCAACTTTGTTTACATCTATACCTATAGAAGATTGCATCAATATTGTAACAAGAAAGTTAGAGGAAAATAACATCTCAATAGAATATGCATTTTACTAAAACATTGCCTAACATCTGCTATTTATTGTGGAAAGATGAGTTTTACATGCAGATGATGGTGTAGCGATGGGTTGCCCGGTGTCTCCTATTGTTGCTGACATTTTTATGGAAGACTTTGAGGAGAAGGCCCTACTCACTGCTCCTATTCATCCAAGATTTTATAAGCGCTATGTGGATGATAATTTACCATCTTACCATAAGGATAAAATAAATGCATTTTTAAACCACCTTTAACCCATTAATTCAAAAATACAGTTTACTATGGAGTTAGAAAGCACACTTTTAGCTTTTCTTGATGTTTTAGTTATTCTGCAATCCTGATAACACCTTTGAGCCATACTTGTGATAGGAAACCAACCCATACAAAAATATTTAAATGGCAATTCACACCACCATCCATCCCAGTTAGCTACCGTGGGCAAATCTTTGTTTCAGAGAGCACGAGGGATCTGTGAATGAACACCTGGCGGCTGAGCTACAACATGTTAAGGCAAGTACTGCAGACATCAACAAGCTCGCTGCGCCACGGCAGCGTCACAGTGACTGGAGTGAAGGCAGCCACAGTGGAGCGAGTACCTGCTGTTCTACCTTTGTGAGAGGCGTAACTGACAAGATTGGCTACATTTTGAGGCGGGCTTCAATCAAAACTATTTCAAGCCGCTGAAGAAGATTGGTCAATTCTCACCACCTGTCATGCAATATTCCTCTACAAGACCCAGGAGGTTAAGCTAGATTGTGACTGCGGCTCTCTTATATTGGACAAACAAAGCGAGCAATAAGAACCTAGTGAAGGAACATATAGCTGACATCAAACATAGAAGACCCAACAAGTCGGCAGGTGACCATACCTTAAATCACCCAAACCATTACATCAGATTTGATCGACCACAAATCCTCGCTAAAGAACACCGATTCCTACCAAGGATGATCCGAGGCTATTGAGATTAAAAACATCCAAATTTCAATAGAGAAGATGGTTGGTTCTACCACCTGCTTGGGATCCCATAATTAATAAATTAAAATTTAAACCCAAGCATAATACCACTGCTGGCTGTAAAGATAAAATCAGTTCGTTTTGGTATAGGTCGGAGTACAGATTAAATATAATTAATAAAACTAAGATCTGAAACCCCGCTTCATCACTGGCAACAAGACGCATGACATCTCAGTTCACCCTGATCACGGCCGCTGAAAGTGTTCGAAACGTCGGGAAATTAAATGTAAATAAACGGATAAAATCCGTAGCAATTTTATTTAATAATGTATAATATTCGCGCAAGCAATAGAAATAATTACAACTAGCAACAATAAAAAATTGATGAATGTACTATTATAATATGCCATATTGCCAGGTACAAATTATTTTAAGTTTGTTTAAACAACAATTTACACTGTGCTCATGCTGATTCTTTCGCCGGTTCTTTCCAGGTCTAAGGCGTCCTTTTCCGAACCAGTGGTGTGTTTTGAGAATCAATAAGCAAGTGTAAACTTCATATTGAATAAAGATATTTGAATTTGAATTTACACAAACTTAAAATCATTGAAAACCAAAATATATTAACACTCTGTAGCCTAGTGGTATGGGCGTGTGCTTTAGAAACCGGAGGTCTGGGTTGAATCCTGCGGGGACGCAACAAATTTTAATTGTTGTTTCCTAGTTGGTTAGGGCAATGGGCTGATCATCCAATTGTCTGAAAAGTAAGATGATCCATGCGTCGGATGGGCATCTAAAAGTCGGTCCACCCACCAACCCGCATTAGACCAGCGTGGTGGGATATGGTCCAAACCCTCAGATAGGGGTGTATTAGGGAGGCCTATGTTCAGCAGTGGACTAACAAAGGCTGATGATGTGATGTGATTAGTTTTTTTTTGCGATTTTATCGCGTTTATTTTAATTTTAAATTCCTGACGTTTCGAACACTTTCCAGTGGCCGTGGTCACGTGGTAGACTGGTATATCTAAATATTCCACAAAACACATCTGGCGCGTACACGTCGCCAAAGTTTAACCTCTTGTCAAAGAATCCAAAATTGTGTCTTCGATATGTTTTGGTTATGGAAATTCACCAAAGAATTATTTCATAGTTGAATATGAATTACTGTGAGAATTTTTAATAAAAGTGATTTTTTCTCCTCCCTAGATCTAGGAAACTAATAGATGAAAGTGAGTTAAAATACTGTGTCGTGTGGCTTTTAAAGCAGAGGTTGGGAATTAGGATTCTGCAGAGACTCAGCAACTTTTCATTTTTCTTTCCTCAATGCGGGCTGATCATTCTCTACCTAAAGCTCCTAGCTTAACCTTTCAATTAAAACGCGCATAAAGAACTTTACTTCAAAATATTTACAACAATTACAATACATACAAGGTCATTTTTGTATTTTAGCAATATTGAAGCTACTTTATTTAATATTCATTGCATTATTGTCTTCTTTGTCAATCTGTAAGCTCTGACTTAATTGAGTTGGTAGATTATTAACATATAGTATTTTAAAAATTCTAAACCAAGATATAAAGCTATACATTTAAAACTTATAAAATTTTGTTGGAACTGATAATTTTGAACTAGAATAATTATAATTTTATTTTTGTTTCTAATGATAAGTTACCTGAAAAGCTACAATATGCATTATTAAATAAAATTACTTTACGGATTTTATCGCGTTTATTTTACATTTTTAATTCCCGACGTTTCGAACACTTTCCAGCGGCCGTGGTCACGGGTAGACTGAGAGTCATGGTCTTGTTGCCAGTGTTGAAGGGGTTTCAGATCTAATTTTTAATTTTATTAATTATTTTTAATCTGTACTTCGACCTATGCAAAAAGAACTGATTTTATCTTTACAGCATGCAGTGGTATTATGCTTGGGTTTAAATTTTAATTTATTAATTATGGATCCCAAGCAGGTGTAAACCCAACCATCTTCTCTATTGAAATTTGGATGTTTTTAATCTCAATAGCCTCACGGATCATCCTGGTAGAATCGGTGTTCTTTAGCGAGGATTTGTGGTCGATCAATCTGATGTAATGGTTTAGGGTGATTTAACGTATGGTCTACACACCGCCGACTTGTTGGGTCTTCTATGTTTAATGTCAGCTATGTTCCTTCACGCGGGTTCTATTGCTCGCTTTGTTTGTCCAATGTGAGAGGCGCAGTCACAATCTAGCTTGTACACCCTGGGTCTTGAGAGGAAATTGCACTGACGGATGGTAGGAATTGACCAATCTTCAGCGGCTTGAAATAAGTTTTGATTGAAGCCGCCTCAAAATGTAGCCAATCTTGCCGTTACGCCTCTCACAAGGTAGAACAGCAGGTACTCGCTCCACTGTGCTGCCTTCACTCGGTCACCGTGACGTTGACGTGGCGCAGCGAGCTTTGTTGTCCTCGCAGTACTTGCTTAACATGGTGTAGCTCAGCCGCCAGGTGTTCATCATCACAGATCCCTCGTGCTTCTGAAACAAAGATTTGCCCACGGTAGCTAACTGGGATGGATGGTGGTGTGAATTGCCATTTAAATATTATTTGTATGGGTTGGTTTCTATACACAGTATGGCTCAAGGTGTTATTAGATTGGAATAATTAAAACGTTTAAAAAGTTTTAATAATTAAAAGTTTTAGGCGGCTGAGCTACACCATGTTAAGCAAGTACTGTGGAGACAACAAGTCTGCGCCACGTCACGTCACGGTGACCGAGTGAAGGCAGCCACAGTGAGCGAGTACCTGCTGTTCTACCTTTGTGAGAGGCGTAACTGACAAGATTGGCTACATTTTGAGGCGGCTTCAATCAAAACTTATTTCAAGCCGCTGAAGAAGATTGGTCAATTCCTACCACCTGTCAAGTGCAATATTCCTCTCCAAGACCCAGGAGTGTATGTAGATTGTGACTGCGGCCTCTTACATTGGACAAACAAAGCGAGCAATAAGAACCGGTGAAGGAACATATAGCTGATCATTAAACATAGAAGACCAAATAAGTCGGCAGTGTGTGACCATACGTTAAATCACCCAAACCATTACATCAGATTTGATCGACCACAAATCCTCGCTAAAGAACACCTGATTCCTCACCAAGGATGATCCGTGAGGCTATTGAGATTAAAAAACATCCAAATTTCAATAGAGAAGATGGTTGGTTTTACCACCTGTTGGGATCCCATAATTAATAAATTAAAATTTAAACCCAACATACCACTGCTGGCTGTAAAGATAAAATCGTTCTTTTTGCATAGGTCGGAGTACAGATTAAAATAATTAATAAAAATTAAAATTAAGATCTGAAACCCGCTCAACACTGGCAACAAGACGCATGACATCTCAGTCACCCGTGACCTTCGGCCGCTGGAAAGTGTTCGAAACGTCGGAATTAAAATGTAAAATAAACGCGATAAAACCGTAAAGTAATTTTATTTAATAATGTATAATATTGCGCAAGCAATAGAAATTAACAATATGCATTAATGAAATTTTTCCATAACTCATGAAGGATACTATGATGCAATCACTAATATAATTACTTAAGTCCGCATTTGTTTTTTTCTATTGAGTCAAAGGCAGACGATGACAGTCAGGCTCAACTGTTTACCGACGCTCATGGACATCGGCAATACTTAGGGATATTACCAACACGACTATCCAGTCCAGTATATATGTATATCCAGTCTGTTCCGAGCTTCCGCGCGGACGGACCTCTCTCGTGCGCCCCGCATGACTCTGACAATATCGCATACGCGCTTATAGTTAGCTGGCGTGACAGTGTCGCGCGTCAGTGTTTAATATAGGGTAGTGTAGTGAGTGCTCGCAGGCAGGTTCCGGCTTTCGTAGAGATACATACACCACAAAAAGCCTCACGTGGTTTGCTGTCATAGGTGGCAGCTAGGTACACACCCAGCGCCCCAAAGCGCATACACCTGTTGTCCTATTAGACACACCTCCCCACCCAGGTGGAGAGGACCAGGTTAGCTCTAAACATCATGGAAAAACTGCGATCCCGCCCTATATCGTGACGACATCGACGCGTACTTCCGCGAGAACGATCCTGATGGTTGGGCAAGACCTCATGCCGGTTTTCGTCGACGCTTATCGACGGCAAAGCCGCGTACGCCGGTTCGCCAGCCGGACCGAGAAAGTTGACCACGTCGTCGCCCCTCAGCGACACCTACCCGGACCGTAGCCCGGTCGTAACGCCTGCCCTGCATCTACCTCGTCAGCGCAGTCAGACGCTGAAGACGAACCAAAGCCCGCGGAAATGGAAGTCGAACCTGCGACGCTCCCATGAGCGCCGCTATGGACGCTGAAAATGAGGCCGATAGGGACTCCGGACGGTTTCACCACCGTCCGTTCTCGAAGAAGGGCAAGAAACGCCCTGCAGTAGAGAGCGACCCCGCGAGTCGCGTAATTCACCGCGCCCGTCCCCTACCGCGACACCGGCGAAAAGCCAGCGGTCGAGCCGAAGCCACCCCGACACCTGAGGTTTTCATGGCTGAACGTAAGGCAAAGCTCCACCCCAGTCGATTCACGACAAGGGCACTGGAGCCGTGTTCTTACTTGGCTATCGAAAGCCAAAATCACCAAATTTAGGTCGGCTAATACACGCATAGGCATCCGGGTCAACGTTGAGACCTCGGACGATTTTCGCGACCTTACTAAACACCTCGCGAAAACAAAATCGCCTTTCATACCTTCGCAGTTGCCGGAGGACCGCTCTTAGAGAAGTTGTTAGGGGAGTTCCAAAGAACTGATTTAGACGAGGTCAATGCGGACCTCAAAAACAGGGTTACCCTGTCCATAGGGTGCCGTGCGATACCATCCTAGGTTTAAATTTGAAATGGACCTTCTTATGGTCGAGTTAGATCTTTCCCGAGGGAAAATCCATTTTCATTAAATCAATTTGTAAATTGATCGCCTGCGGGTCGAAACTCCCCGCAAGACAGGACTAGTTGCAGTGTCATAACTGCCAACATTTCGGCACACTACGCGTAACTGCTATGCTCGCGCGTGTAAAGTGCGCCGGTCAGCAAGCACCCGGAGTGCCACGACCAAAGGACTCTATCGAGCCGCCTGCGTCGCAAATTGCGAAAAGTGGTCATCCGAAGTTATAGGTTGCGTTAAGAGCACCAAAGACAAACGCGGCCATCTGCCGCGCGTTCCCGTGAATTCCGCGCAGCAAAGCCAAAGCTTTATTCCTGCACCGTGCCGGCAGTTAGTGCTTGGACAAAGCCTGTTCCACTTAAGAAGCCGCCGCCATCCCTCAGGATCGCCGGGGCAATAAATAGCAAGGAACCGCCAGGTGGGCCCCACAATTACGTGCAATAAATCCGCACCTGCGCCTGCGCCCGCCGTACCCGCTGTCTCTACCTGAGTCCGTCTCGCTGAACGCATCACGCCAAAGTGCCCGGTAATTCGTTAGACCGCCGCCCGACGAAGTATTCGCAAAATACTTTGAATTCGCTCAAGCAGTTAGTATGTCCAAATTGAATGATTTGGACCATAAAATGCATCTAGCAACCGGCCCCATGGAGAAACTCAAAGTCTTGTTCGCTCACGGCGAAATCTTAGACGCGCTCAGTAAATTCAAAACCCATAAAACCGAAACAGACACAAGAAGTGGTAAACCGAATTAAGATGGCTAACAGCATAGGTAGGGTAAAACCGCGCTTCTAGTCGTATCGTATTTAACGCGAACTGGCCTTAAGAAGCAGCGATCCGAAATCGCAAATACTTGCAGGATTATAGTATAGACATATTTCTAGTGCAAGAGACCTTTTAAAACCAGTCAATAGCTATTTTAACTCTAGAATCAGTGGCTATACATTATTAGAAACGATAGGTTGTCAGACCGCTGGGTGGTACAAATTTGATATACAAAAGGTCACGCCATATCGCAATCATTAGAAACACCAGTTCAATTCAACTAGAGGGACGGCATGTCGATTCGACTCACTGGCCATAGGCCGATTGTACTTGTTTCCGTGTACCTGTCCCTCATCTCAAGATTACTTAGATCCGACCTAGAGTTGCTTTCGGCTTAGGTCCATCAACCATTATCGCAGAGCGACTTAAATACGTTCAATTAAGTTATTTT
The DNA here is from genome assembly GCA_029286875.1 of Lamproptera curius. NCBI lineage: Eukaryota > Metazoa > Arthropoda > Insecta > Lepidoptera > Papilionidae > Lamproptera > Lamproptera curius. The sequence goes on from JAGSMT010000052.1 coordinate 489,522, forward strand.
TGTGGGTAGGTGTCGAAAAGTTAACACGTTCTGTAAAGTCGCTCCTCATATTTTATTAAAATATTTAGCAAATTTAGTATAAAAAAGTTTAACATTGGTTTAAATTGTTTATTTTGAGTGATACTTACATAAAACAGCAAGACTTATGTAATTTCAAATCATATCTTTTAACACCACCGCCAGCCTTACTCATAACACTTCACTTCACTTTGATAATAATCCACAATATACTTGGAGCAATATGTCCAATTTGTTGGATATAATAATACTCAAAACCGCCTGAGGAAAATATTGGCAAAGACTTGATGACCTGCAGTCTCAGATTTCAATGAGGGTCTTCCAAGGACACAGTGGCCAAAGTTGCAGAAGAGCTCGAGCTTTAGGGAGCTGATTTTGGCATCCTCAAATTACCTGAGAACAAATTAAGGAATGCTCCAAACAGGTAGACAACCTGGACTACACAGCCGCAGAAAGGCTCTAATTGTTTCTGGGGTTGTGAAAAGAGAAGGAAGATTGTTCTAAATGATTCTAGGTATATGTCATAAAATTTAAGACTTAATAACATATCTTTATCTGAATAAAAGTATGCATCGACTAGGGGTCCCTGCAAACAACAACAAAGGCCCATATTAATTAGGGTTTACTAATGTGGCTATCAAAAATGATGTCTGAGGGCCAAGACTAGTTTAAGGGCTCAGCAATATCTGAAGAGTTCCCTGAGCAAGTAAGACAAACAGTGTTTGTTAAAGCCCGCCTTCATTTTGGGATGCGCTTGTGACACACCATGGAATCATACATGAAAACTTCCGAGGGCATCCACAAAATCACCACCACTGACGAGCTCACTATCCTACTGCCAAGGGCCACAAGCTCTCAACGAAGTCGCCCACTAAAACATAAATGGCAAGCAGTTATAGTTCTTAATGCCATATTTATATTATTATATTAGTCTTTTAGTACCATTTTAAATGTATATTACTCAAATAATAATGCTCATTATTTGATTAGTTTCACTGCTTGCCCATAACTTTAGTTTATATTACATTTTGATTAGTTATTTGTTATACGTTTATGATTTTTGTTGTTTGTTATACCTATTTATTTTTTATTTATATCTGTATTTTATTTCGTATGTTCGTCGCTTAAACTTATTTTCACTTTTTAATAACTTATATTATTGCCTCTAGTCTAAGTAAGTAAACTTTTGTTTATAAATTAACAATGCACCGGTTTAACAATAAATAACGTCATACCTCAATTTAACGTCTGATGCTTGTCACTATTGTTGATTTGATTTAAAAGGTTCCGTTTTTACTTTTATTATCATTTTCTTTTGTCACATATTTTTACTTGTTTTAAAATTGTGGTGTTATATAATGTTATGCAATTAAGTCTTAGTTAAGTCTTTATTTCTTTTCTTTGTATTTTTTTTTTTTCTTTTTCTTTTGTTATAAATCTGTGAGGTGCTGGTGGTAGAAATGATCGTTGCTCCAAAAATTGTTTTAGCATTATATTTAAATAGTATTATTATTTTATTATATATCTATTTTATTTATATTTATTTGTTATTTATATTATTTATATTTATTATTATGATTGATACCTGAAGATCACGATTCATATTATTCAGCAAATGAATCTTTGACCTCTGGTAGTAGCAGGATAGTTTTAATTGATAAGTGAGTCAATAGGGAGAGTTTTTAGATAGGACATTTCCAAAACCCATAATAGCTTAGGTAAACATTTGTCACCTAAACGCGCAGAGTATTCCCAGTCATTTTAAGTGATTTAAGGAAGGGTTCTCCGACTCTAATGTCATGCCATCTTGATTTCAGAGAGTTAGTTAAACCGCATCTTCCTTCCACTTTGTTTTCTCTTCCTGGTTATGTTCTCATTCGTAATGACTGTTTAGATAAAGCTGAGGAGGTAGCTATTTATCTTAGGTCAGATCTCCATACAAAATCTTCAGCCTCTTCCACCCAAAACTATTCAGTAACGCTTGAATTTTCTTTAGAAGTAACGCTTGAAGTGCCAAATTAGTGGTTGCTGTTGGTACTGTCCCTCAAAATACGGAATATTTCACCGACTTTGAACTGGTATTAGAATCTTTGGGTTCAGAGTATGCAAACCATGTTATCATGGGCGACTTCAACACGAACCTCCTCGCTCCAAATTCTCCACGACCCATAAACTCCTCCACTTAGTTGAGTCAAGTGCTTTCCATATTTTATCCTCTCAAGGCTACTCACCATAACCTCTCTGGGGATGACACTTGGTTTGACTTAATCCTATCATCGAATCCATCCTAGTTTCCTTTCATGGTCAACATCCTACACCTGGCTTTTCCCACCATGACCTACTTTTTGTTTCTTACATCCTAAAACCGCTTCAAACCCAAACCAAAGGTTCTGCACGTACGGTCTTACTCAAAATTAATGTGGAAAAGTTACGTGAGGATGCTGGGAAAGTGGATTGGAGCGCTGTAACAGGGACATAGATTGACGATAAGACTCCAAATTTTAAACACCCTATATCTGAGCTAACGACATCCACGCCCTATAAAGAAGGTTAAGGTAAGTCGACCACCAGCGCCTTGGCATTAACTGAAGGCATTCGAGGCCATGAGGCGTCGCGATCGTTTCTTTCTGCAAATTCAAAAATTGCGTACTGATGAAAATTGGTCCAGTTACAAATTAGCACGTAATCGGTGTAATCAGATGATACGCAACGCCAAACGCCGATACTTTCTGGATAGTATTACTAAATCAACTCCTGCCGATATCTGGAAGTTCCTTGAACTCTAGGCATCGGTAAGTCGCGTGACAAACTTTCCTAGTTCAATAACTTTAGATGAGTTAAACTTTCATTTTACTTCCACTACTTTTACGGATCATCCATCTGTTAGTGACGTTACTTCCACACTCAATGGTTTGACGCGACCTCTATAGAATCTTTTAAATTTTCTCACGTTACTCTGAGGAGATCAAAATGCCATCCATTCTATTAAATCCAATGCTGTTGGTTGTGACAAAATTAGCCGACGCATGATCATTCCTATCCTTGATTTCCTTTCCCAATGCTTACCCATATTTTTTAACTTCTCTACTTTCTGGGACTTTCCCATCCTTATGGCGCAATGCTATCATCCGGCCGCTTCCTAAGTGCTCCAATCCTTCACTTCACGCATTATCGACCTATCTCTATTTTGCCTTCCTTTCTAAGGTGCTCTGAGTTTTGTGTTCATAAACAACTTTCTTACTTCATATTCAGTAACAAGCTCTATAAGTTCTTTACAATCGGGTTTTAAACCTGTCATAGACCACCACAGCCTTACCCAAAGTGACTGGCAACATAATATCGGGATGGAATCCACCATGATTACAGTTTTGGTTCTACTTGATTTCACTAACGCCTTTATACCGTCAGTCATGACATCCTTCTTGCAATCCTCTCTCATTCAATGGTCTCTGAAGAAGTAGTTGAATGGTTCACTTCATATCTCGAGGTCGGTTAATGTGATGAATCATCACATTGGTTAAACATCGAATCTGGCGTTCCTCAAGGCGGCATTATTTCCCACTTCTGTTTTCTATATTTATTAATTTTATCATTCAGATCTTCAATGTGCGTATCATCTCTATGCCGATGACTTACAATTGTACACCTAACAATCATTTGATAAACTACCGCAGCGATCCCAAAGCTAAATAACGACTTAGCGGCTATCAAAAATGGTGGTAAGTTTGATTAACCGTTAACCCCTTAAAGTGTCAAGTATCTTATTAGGTAGAGCACGCACTTTGAGAAAGGTTGATATGGCATCACCTCAAATTACCTTTGATAGCAGCAGTATTCCACTCAGCACCGAGGTTAAAAATCTTGGTTTATATTTTGACACAACGCTGAGTTGAATGCTCAAGTTGCAAGCGTTGTAAGGAAATTGACGAGCGTTCTAGATGCCTCTTATCGTTTTAAAAACTTTTGCCTATTCAGACAAAAAGTCTACTTTGCTCGCATGACATGACCTATGCAAATCTTCCCTTCTCAGACTATTCGGTGACATGTGCTACTTTGACCGACAATTTTGCAACGATCCACAAACTTGACTGTCCTTTCTCAACTCTAACCTGACCTCTTTGATTCGCTTTTAACTTACGTACACGACCCATTTCTCATACTCGTTCTAACTCAAGTGGTATAAACATCTATTCACATACGCGACTCAATCTTACGACCCTGACTCACTTTTATTCCTTTTCTCAAATTTTAACTACACCTCCTCTAATGATGCTTCATATTTGTATTACTGAGTTAAAAAATCTTCAGATCGACACATTAAACTGTCACTTCAATTTTAACACTGTTCTGATTCATGCACTCATATTCTTATCCAGTCTGTACATTTGTATGGAATCTCCTATTTAAATTATGGATGGCCAAAAGTTATATTATTTAATTAAAGAAAACCAAATATGCAATCTAATTAAAGATCTGTAAAATATAACTTAACACTGTCGTCATGTATATACTTATGTGGTATTTAGGAATCTTCATTCTATTTATATTTATGTGTATATATATATATTATATTTATTTATAGTATTATATATACATATATATAATTAATTATATATTTACGTGTATATATATATATACATATTATCTATATCATAATATATATTGTTTTATTTATAGGTATCTTTTATTTATGTTTAACTTATATTTACAGGTACCTTCTCTTTTTTTTATTTTATCTGTACCTCCCCTTATTATCTCTCACCACCTTACGGTTGACTGGGAGAAAATGCCTATGGCATTGGGTCCACCTTATATTAACAATTAATTTCAAATGTAAATAATAAATAAATAAATAATACAGTAAAACACTAAGCAGCATTGGAGCCATTGTGAAATCAGACGAGAAAGCTATACAACGACAAACGTGTAAGTGTTTTGTTTCTTGTGTATCTTTTATGTTTGAAAACGTTGTTCTTTTGACTAAAGCATTACTCTTTCAAATTTTTAAACCAATTTTACCTCGAAAAAGTTTCAAAAATTTTTACAATATGTAAAGCATCCCCTTGTATTTTAATAAATTGATTTAAAAATAAACATTATAATGTTAGTATTGAAAGTAACACTTCACTTAAAATTTTGCATGCTTTAGCTTGAAAAATCTGTTTTCCTAACTAAAATATAATTATTAAATTACAAGTATTCCTTAAGTCTTATACAATTTCTAAATTCCTTTTACTTGTACTAGATCTTTTGGTTTTATTTATCACAGTTTTAGGATAAAGTTGTCGATATGAAATGTAATTATAACTGTAAATGCTTATTTTTAGTAATTTCTTTGGCCGTTAACAAGCAAAATTTTATGTTCGCAAAGGTTCTTGATAGGAGGCTTGTTTGAGAAAATGGTCGACATCCGACCAGGTGAGACACCTGTCTCCGTGCAGTAGTCAATTCAAGTTGAAAGGAAAAAGCCAAAGGTATCTGCCGTCTTGGTTCATTGAAAAGGGCCTTTTTTACCGTGGGAAATGGACTCGCACCTAATAGACTAATACCACACACCACATTGTTCCTTGGCGCCCTAGGATGGGGTCACAGGAACTCTTTGGCGTCTTCTGCGACCCCACCAGTGCTAGCCATTGAAGCAACAGATCTCAGCCCTACGGTTACGGAACTAACACGCTCTTTGTATTTGGCCCTTGTACATAGGTAATAGACCTGCCCGAGTCTGTAACTCCATGGCTCCTGCGCATGGTCACCAGGAGATCCCAGCCCACGCAGGCAAAACTGCCTGCCCCAGCGGCAGCCCTGAAGGAAAAGAGATCATATACTATGCCGAATGTACCCTCATCCGGTCATCCATACCGCATCAGTAGTCAGCCCCACTGGTTGCGAGGATTGGAGGCGGCCCCACGAACTATCACTTCCTCGAAAACTGTTCGGGGTCATTAAAAGATCCATGTCGAGACTGGATCTTTGTGAGCTTCGAATAATTATGATCAGAAACTTCATCCTCAAATTAATTTACAATTACCCATTCAATGAGGTTGTAAACAAATCATTTAGCTATCTATTCCACGTTATCACGGGGTCGGCTTATCCATTCGGATGTATCCGCATAATAGTTTTTTTAGTTGCGATCCTGGCATCTAATCAATAAAATAATGATTCTGAGGATGAATAAGTTGTTAATAATTTAAATACTGACATCGATCTTGACAACCGACAATTTACATACCTATTCTACCATGGAACATCTTATTTCAAACCACGGGTGCTCGGTCCATATTGTTTTATTCGGTTCCTAGACGACCTCCAATTTATTTGCAAGGCCAATAGTATTACTACAATTGACACTACAAAGAGACCTATTTTATTTTTCATTATAAGTATCTTATGGAATCATGCCTCGTTCAATTACAATTCATAAACGTAGTTAAACTAGATAGCATCTTTTTACTGTGTGTTATAGCGTGTTACAACGCAGTGCAAAATATTATCATTTATTTACAAACTCTTTAAAGTTGTTGTGTAAAAACAACCTGGTCTTATGACCCGAGCATGAGTTGAATTTTTTTGTTTCTTTTGTCAAGTCGTTTTGTAGGAACATATGTTAAAGTTAACCCTCAAGGGTATGTTACTAGGGTTTTAGGTTACTAAAACTGTAACAAGTGAAATTAGAGATGCAATTAATACTATATAAAATGTAATTCTATATCATTGTCAGTTGTCGGCATTATCTACAGATGTTTGGTGGATTGAAATTCAAATAAGTATAATACTTCTCTACCGATTAAAATATTTGACGTCGTAATACGTCGACGACGTAATTTGACCGCTTTATATAAGCTAGTTTTATTCTAGTCCTTATAAAAAGTTAATAATAATTCCTACACTGTCAGGTTTAAACTTGTAAAAATGTGTTTGAACCACATCGTGGGTCTTATTGGTACTTTATAAAATTACTGATAAAGTCATCAAGCCTAAATCATGATTAAATTTGATTTTATAATTTAAAAAAAATAACCTTCTTATATTTGGGTAATTTCATAAAAACCTTATAACTCCTGTTTAACCTATAACAATAAAATGACGTTACAACCATAATTGACCATCTACTACTAAATCTGAAATTTCGATCTGCCGGTGGCACAATTTATATAGTTCATGTTGGGTTTTCAGATACACTTTTGTTAACTTTTCATGCCACTTTTATGTTTTTTAATAGTTCAAAATTCGTTGAACAATAAACTAAGAATAATTTTATAATGAACATCGACGGTAAATTAATTCAACGATCTCCTCCATGGCCTATAGCATTAGTTGTTATCGGATCATCCAATTTCCCCAAACAGTAGTGATGAAGCGTCGGATGCTTGCTGATGCATATAAACCTCGATCTATGTTGTGGTTCTTCAATTTACAACTTGTTCATCAATCAAATTTTATACGCCAGCTGCTCGGTGATCTTAAAAATCTGTATTGATTAGAAACGACCAATACTTTGGGAAAATCACTATTTTTAAATTTTGATGTTGTGCTACCAGACCATAGATGGTCGTTGGAAACTTAGATATAGTTTTAATATTAATATAAAATAAAAAGTTCTTTTTAGATTTTCGGTTATTCAACTTTTCAACTAGCTGACTGTCGCTTTACATATATTCTAATAATTGAATAATTATAATATTAAAAAAATTTAAAGCAATTATACACATATGAGGTAATATTCTAAAGGTATTTGTGAACTATGAAAACAACAACTACCTTTCTATCTTTTAAAAAGTATTTATGCAGTAAACATTTTCCGTTTTTCAGTTATTTTTTTTACTATTAACATAAAATATGAAAACTTCTAGAAAACAATAAATAAAATTCATTGATTATTATATAAAACGATATCATTATCTTGTTTCTAGTTTATACCAGTTTAATTTACCTTTAATGCTTTCTGGGAGTAAAGGGTTGGACTAAAACAATCCAAAGTTTCCTTTAGAACTTTATCGACGTTATGAATTGTGCTTCGCATTTCCGTTTGTGAAACATAATTTATAACATTTATCAAAATTCTATTGTTAACATTTTAAGGGCATATGTCTCAGATTATTAAATTTAAGGAATATATTAACTTTCGATATAATCTTGCTATATATTTAAGTAAAAAGATTTATTAAGGCTTTTGTAAATGTCAAATACCTCCTCACTTTTTCGTAAACCAATTTTTCATTCGATTAGCCCTGACTAAGGTAGACCAACTAATAACGTATATACCTATATAAGTGATAGTTTGTCTTTTATTCTTTTATAAAGATTTTAATACTGTAGAACAACCAGGCTTTGAAAGCAGACATTAAATTAGTTCTAACTCCAACTTTGACAATCTACAGTAAATAAATATTAAGTCATGGTAGGAAAATAAATCACATATTACTCATTTCCTAGCGTAGGGTTGCGGCAACCCACCACCCGCTTTACGGCGGACCTGCCTTACTTTGGTAGTAAGATAGATCTGTAGTACAAGTGCAATTAGTCAATTACTGGTCCGCCAGCATAGCGTGGCAATTATGAGCAACTCTTTTAGTGGACGGCATCTTGCCAAACATTTTAAAAGGGTGTCCAGCAGTGGACTGGTAAAGGCTGTTTATGATGATAATGGTGATGATTACTAATGAATAAATTATTACTAATGGTAATCATCTTCATTGCTAACACAACATGAATTGATTGATAGTTAATGACCTATACTCAATTCTATTTGTGTCATAATGGAGTCTATTATTTTTATGCCGTCTAGGGTGTTCCGCTGCGGTGCCATGAAAATCAGTGGCGAATAAACCAGCGTAATTACTAGGTTAACGAAACGTACCATAATGCCTTAGAGCGCTGACCGGATTCGGATTTTGCAGCTTTCCTATGGGCTAGGGATATCATTTACCATCTGGTAAATATCTTATCTTTTCTTTTTAAATGAGCACGTAGCTTCTAATCAAAAGAAAAAAATTCTTATACTTCAGCTTCTGAGTCCAAGCTAACTCTATTAGATTTCTAGGGCTTTTTTCCTTCCTAAGTTGATGTTAGTGTAAATTCTAACGAATACATTACATATACATATACATTGAAGTTATTCTATTATTATAATCCATCTAATTGGAGACAGAAGCTCTTCTGCTCTTAGATGTTTCAAGTCTTTACTAAGTTAGTAAGGGTTGCAATATAGCCATGAAATAGGTTTAGTATTCAATAATATATTTTATTTCTTTCAACTTTTATACACACAGGTATGCAAGGCCAACAATACCTTTAGGCATAGATAATGCTAACCTTAGAGGTTAAGACAAATTTAGGTTTGGTGCCTAGTAAATAGAAAGTTAATGTCAACTGCATTAAAATTATTATAATAAACAAATTCAAATCTAACTGATTAACATATCTAAACGTAAATGAAGAACATATACAAATAAGTTTACGTAAATTATAATCCTCAAAATATCTAATACTCATTGCCTTTTTTTTGAAATTCAATATTTTTTATCTAATTGTAGTAAAATAAGCTTTTTATCCAGTCAAAAGATTTTATTATTTGGTGCCTAATTCTTATGACAGATGTTTGTTTAAAAACTTTACCTCAGTAATGCTCATATTTTGAAATAGACACCAAATAAGATTTAACCAAAACTTCATTTATTATAACCAGTTATATTCGAGCACCACTTGAAAACATGTCACTTTGCAGATAAAAATTTTATGAACCATAATCCTTTAATCCGGGCTCGTTTCTACTGCCGACTGAAATTTAATTTTCTTAGAGTCAATATGAACAATACTAAACATATAAACTTTGTATGGTATTAACATTGTGAAATTATATTTCTCCTCATAGTCACTAGTTCAAATTTAATTTATTTTAGCTATTTATTCATAGTGGTTAAATAATTTCAAAATTTAAATATTCCTGTTATGTAATTGTTAAAAGCTAAACGCAGACTTTTCTTACTGTTGTTTTCAGGTTAGTTAAAATAGACCGACCATCCATCATTACAAAAAAAATTACGTCAATTATTTTCGTAAAGGTAGTAGAAAACTAAATTTGATGTACTTATTAAGTAACGAAACGTACTTCTATAAACCACAACATGTTTCGCGATATAAAAATTCAAGTCGACAGCGTAACTAGAAATAAATCCCTCAAATACCGTTTTGATAAATTAGATAATTTCAATGAAATCCTTCTCTTTCCGCATCTGTACAGAGCCTATCCATTCATGAAACTTGCAAAGAGTTATGAAATATCCGAATCTAAATTATTTCATGTCCTTTTGAATAGTAACATTATATTTTTTATTTGCATACGAACGCAGACGAGCATTCAGGCAACCCTAATAGAAAGTGGTCCCAACGCCCATGACATCGACATTGTACTTATCGTTACGTCTCGCTCACGCGTAAATACCTTCTTCTAATGCCCTTCAAACCGGAACAAAATAGTGTTTTCCATTATCGCTCTTTGGCGAAATAGGCACCATAGTGGAAAAATATTAACAATTTCTTAATTTTCAAATTATATTAATACTTAAGTGTTTAACGGTTTTAATAATGTAGTTATTACTCTATAAATGCATATTTATTCTTAAAATGTTTTTCAATTTATAACTTAGTGCTCATATTTCTTCCTTGTGATTTGTGTAAAAACTATTTAATGTGTTTAATTTCACAAGATAACTAAATGAAAAGAAATAAATATTTCGAGTTAACACTTATTATGATAATCTTCTTAATAACCCTTTTATATTATTTAAATAGAAATTAAAAAAGAAATTTCTTTTTTACATTATAATAAAAAACACATCTCTCTTAATAGTGAACCTACAATAGTGGTTTCTAAACATCTTTACTATGTTTATTTCATTACTTATATTGCAAGACCATATCGTAATAAATAATATTTTGTATTTTGAAGTTTTGTTAATTTAATTTTGGCTTTGCATAAATATTAATATATTGATAAATTAAGCAGGTCTCTTTGCATTTTTATTTGTTTGATGGATATCACCCTCCCAATTTAATTACCTTCTACAATGAATTTTATTCAGGAACCCTTCGACGGAAGGATCTATTAACTGAAGGATAATAAGGTATCTTTGAAAGACATTTGAAAGCTAGTTTTATTGATTTTACAAAGCACTTAAATATCATAGTTGGCGTAGGAATGGACGATCTCACCGCCCACTTGACTCAGCGTGAATTATGAAAAACTCTTTTTAATGGACGTTGTTTGGCCTTCATTAAAAAAGTTCTATGTCCAACAGTGGACTGCTAGAGGGCTGTTTATGATATGATGAGTCTTCAGTGTACTGAGATTGCAAAATGTTACAATGGAAAAATGTTTAAAAATATCCATAATTCTTATGATAAATTGCAATGAATATTAAAATTTCATTAAGTTGATATTAATATAAAAATAAGTTTTTACCCGATGCCTGCGTGCGAAGACGCGGGCATTAAAGTAAAACACCTAGTTATATATGTTATTATACTATCATGTATATAAAAAAAACTAATTTTTATTTAGTAGCCTCCTTACTCCAGTTCATCAGCTTCTTTTTAAATCCTTCAAGTGGACCGATTTATAGATTAACTGAAAAAACAGATCAAAAAAAGTTAACTATTTAAGGTAAAGCCACTGTTCGAAATGAATTTTGAGTAAATCTGAATATTTTTGCACTGCCTTCAGATTTTACTAACTATTTATTTGACATGGAAATGGAAAAAAGAAACGACTTATTAAAATTTCTTTTCCAAGTTTGTTTCATATTTTTTTTTCTTGACAACAAAACAAACAAGCAGTCGGGTTATATGATGAAAGGTGGTCACCACCCCATGGACATAGGAAATACAGGAGTATCCAACGCTGCCAATTTGAAACATAGAATATTTATGTCTCGTTTCCCAGTAAATCGATGTCTGGCGTGTCCTCTAAACCGGAACACGGTGTGTTATTCCGATTGACTTCTACGCGAATACATTCACCCTGGTGGTAAAACCTGAGACGGCCCCTGTAAAACGGATCTACACCTCTAAAACTAATTATTACTCTACGAAACTAGACAAACAACGCAACGAGATATACACATTATGCCAACTCCATTGAAGTTGTAATGTGCACTTCTATCGTTATCTAGTTAAACCAGCTCTGTAGCTTGCAAAGTTATTAGTAAGACATAACTGCAGTCTTTGCAAAGCAATCTTGTATCAACTTAAATATGTTCAGAAAATTAAAACAGTACCCTATTATAGTATTGGTATTACATTTTTTTGGTTCTAGCAAATTTTGGAATAGTTGATCGAATTTGAACCAGCTCATTGGAGATACCTAATGACTGGAAGTGACTTAGTACCTTAGTAGATAAATTTCGCCATTGGTGGAAACATAAATGTAAAACAACTAACTTAATTTGTATATTAATTTTGTAACTTTGTAAATTATAAGTCCAAATATTTCGATATTATATTATTCATTACCTGGATATTAACGGCTGATATCCTTCAAAATTATTTATTTGTTCAAATATGGTAACTTTGTTTTCATTGTAATTTCGAACTTTTTAGATTCCATTATTTAATAGAACGTGTCTTACTTTGAGGGCGATCCGATGAGCCTTAGTTTCTAAGATATCAATAATGAATCTAAGGTAAGAAAACACTCTTATCTTGCGTTTGAAATCAAATAATAATAGTCTTGTGTTCTCTCAGGAAGCTATCAATTTGCAGTCTGATTTTATTTTTATAACCTGACGGTCATATAAAAAAAAAGTGAAGTGTCTTTTTACAACGTCAAAGTAAATGTTTTTAAGTGATTACATTGTGATATATAGAAAACACCATTTCTAAAATTTTTTGTCTGTCTGTTTTCCGGCTAATTTCTGGCTAGACCTATTTTTACGTGACTTCGTCTAAACAAAAGTGACATCACTAAAGTATTATCATCAAGCAACGCAAAATAACTACATGGTATCTCAATAAACCCTCCATTTGGGAGTTAAGGGCTTTTAGGGTTACAGTTAGAAAATAGGCCAATACTTAGCATAGCTTTCGTATTAATTCACCAATAAGCTGATGTTCCAAAATTTAAGATTCATGAAACTCAAATCTCAATTATTAAATGAAATGTATCGTACCTTCTTATGCAGAACTAAAATATATAATGTAAGAGTATCATCTAACATGAAATAACACACTGCAGCCTTTACTGCATGTTCGAATGTCATCCAATAAATACAATATTCACAAGGTAAATACAAGCTTTGAATAGTTTTCCTACTGCTCCACGCGAAGTAGGCACCGCGGTGGTACCCTTCAAAAAAGCAAAGCAGAAGTGTGAAACACTGATGTGTTCCAGTTGAACAGCACCTGGCATGTATTTACTGGATAAACGGACTTAACATCCTATGTCTCATAGTAAGCAGCGCGTTGGTGATACACTATTGCCGATGTCAATGAGGTTCGGTGACCACTTCCCATCGGGTGGCCAACTGCTCGTCTGTCTGCGTACGAATAAAACTTACATCGACTACCAGCGTGACACGGAAAGCTATTGTGTGATAAACAATGGTTTTCTCATGTCTGGTATATATCTAAACACATTTATATACATAACATAGGTTTAGTTTCTGTTTTTTCTGATAACAGTCATCCAGTGTCCAAATTACAAGCTTTGCTAATTAGGTTCGAAATGATCTCGTGTTAATTGTCAAAAATATTTTATTAGTTATATAATTTAGTAACTATTCTGCCCATATCACTAGCATCCCAATTGACAAGAATATCACAAAATTAGTTTTATAACTCTAAGCAACCCTAGGTACTTTTTAATAAAAGTAATATAACAATTTCATTTTATATTATCTTTTGGATAAGTCTAACAATTCTAATACCGAATAAAATTATCTGTGTTTAACTTTTATGAAGTCTTTCATAACATAAAAATACATTTAACATCTAAAATTTCTCAATCCGTTACATTCTAATGACTCGAGAACTTATTTTAGTTGAACGAAAATACCTCAAAATATTTCTTTATTAAAACAAAGAAAATGAAGTTTATAGACCATTAAGCTTATTTTGGTACAGTGTAAGAAAGTATTTAATGGGAGAACCTCTATTTATACATGTTTTTGTTTGTAAAAGAGTAATTTATAAACAGTATATAATGAACAATTTTAAATAAAATAATATGAGAATCATCTATTGAGCGACCACTATATAAAAACAATTGACAGATGAACCGGTTTCACCCCTATACAAACAGGAAACTGGCTTACGCTATCCATATAGTTCTCCAAACCGAAGCGAGACTGAAGATAGGAACAATAGTAACATGATTTCTTCTAGATATGTTACTTCTTTACATATAAAGGATAACAGATATTCTCAATATTAAAAGTCGGTCTGGGGCGGAACACAAGGGACTTACTTTGATTGACTATAATCAATGGCATCAAACTAAATTTACATTAAAAATTTAATCACGCCTCGACAACAAATGTACCAACAACTGCAAGACTGCATTTGCATAATATAACACTTTTAAGCCAAGAAGTTTTGGCCTTCTCAAACCAACGATGAAAACTTCAGTGCAAAAATGAGAACCATATCCGATACTAAACAATCAAAAATTCAAGCTTAGTACCAAAGATATATCAACGGCTTTAATAAGGTAAGAAATTCAAGAAAATTATAATAAAAATATTTAATTAGTTAAACGTTCATCAGTATTTTCGTTTGTGCATCCTCTGCTTTTGCTTTTTACTATCATCTTCGAATTATCCTTTTGAACATTTTCGATCTTTGCTATTTGTCCCTGAACATGTTATTTTTTATTTTAATGTAACAATCTTTCAGAATAATTCAGACTCTTTAATCAATTTCAGCCTCTATGACTTCTTCTTCTTTTTCTTTTTCAGACTCCTGACTGTTACGCCAGTGGTTCTGGGATCGATTCCCACCACGCGAAAAATATCATATTAATTAAACATAGTGTTTTTCTCGTGGCTTGGTTAGTTATTAAAAAATAATAAATCTATATATTTATCAGTCATAAAGTTTCTATAGTACAAGCTTTGTTTAGTTTGGGACTAGATGGTATTAGTTAAATCTTCGAAATATTATTATTTTTATTAATCATCATCATCATCGTCATCAGCCTTTGATAGTCCACTGCTGGACATAGGTCTTCCCTAATACACCCCTATCCATTGGTGTTTTGGACCTATCCTACCACCTGGTCCAATGCGGGTTGGTGGGTGGCCTTTCTACCAGCCTTCATCCGACCATGGATCATCTAATTTAGACAGTTGGGTGATCGGCGCGAACTGTCCTAATCAACAGAAAAACGAAAATTTGTTGGTCCCGAGGATCAGATCACGACCTCCGGTTTCTAAACAACGCCAATACCACTGGCGGTTTTATTAATATAAAATACGATTATGACGTGAAGTTGTACACCGGTGGTAGGTCCCCTGTTTTACCGGTGTGGGTCCCTGTTTCGGGAGACCGTCTGGGTGGAATCCACCGCGGTGCCTGTTTCTGCCGCGAGCAGTGCCTACCTAATGCCCATCAAACCGAAACGCGCGGTGTGAAAACACTTGCGTTTCAACTGAACCTCGTAACCAACGTATTTCCGGGTAAACAAGACTTAACACCTATGTCTCCGGCGTCCGTACCACTGGTATTTCCGTCTATGGGTGTCGGTGATCACTTCCATCGGGTGGGACTGCTCGTCTGCCTGCGTAATAAAAAAAAACATAAGTATAGTTATAAACTTATTCAGATTTGATCTACCTAAAGTTTTTTGTGTTATAAGTGGAAATAACACAAGGAGTGCTATGTATGTTACACATTCGAGATATTGTAAATATTTAAACGGCTATTTTCTATGATCTTATGTACTTGTAGATTAATAGGTATTACTAAGCGCAGGGTCTTTAAAAAAATTGTAAGAGAACAAATTGAACCTGATATATAATAAAAAGTCGATACTACATTTTTTATTTTTCATGCCCTTTCTACGAAAATAAGAATTGTATGATAAAAATAATAACTGTACATTTTTCCGACTTTTAAGGCTTTCCATTGTTGGCATGGTACCTTGCCTATAGTTGTGCGTAATTTGTGTAAAGTTTGAAACGTGACATCATCTATTGAATAACCTAACCCAATAAACAGTCTATTAATTGTGATCAATAATAGAATAAATAGTTATAAAAGATTATCACAACTGCCTCCGTAGCCTGGTGTTAAGGGCGTATGCTTTAGTAACCAGAGGTCATGAGTTCGAATCCTGCGGGGACTCAAAAAATTTTCATTGTTGTTTCCCAGTTGGTTAGGGAAATTTTGGCTTATCTCCCAATTGTCTGAAAAGTAAGATGATCCATGCGTTGGATGGTTATGTAAAAAGCCAGTTCAACAGTAGTAGTAGCGTTGCTACACGTACAAATGTTCAAAGAATGAAAGAAGTAAAAAAGTGTTCAAAGTAGAATTAAATATTCTACTTTGAACACTTTTTTACTGTTAGTTTTTAAGAACACTTTTTATGCGTACTTGCAATTTGTCAAAGTCGTAACGATTTAAATTTGATAAACATGATTAATTTAGTATTAGTTTATGATTATACTACATATATATTTTACGATATGTAGCAATCTAAAAATCGAACTGTTTTTTTTAATTCTAACAATGTTTTACTAGCAGAAGGCGGGCAGGTCAATCCTCATCTTGTTTTGTGACTCAAAATATTTTTATTAGCTACCTAATATAGTTGAAAGGTCGAATGCATCTAAATAAATCACGATCTGCCTCTTTTCGTTTCGCAAATTACACACAAGCATTTACATATATGTATAAAGAAGCATGCCCTGAGTAGAGCCTCTCACTCTACTAAAATCGGATAAGTTTGAATAGAATGCACTTAAAGTATAAGTGACTTTAAAGTAAGTTTAAAGTAAGTTCACTTTGATAACTATCAAATATAAATGTAAATTTTTTCCTACATATATCTTTTAATTAATTTTAATAAATTGAAAATGAAAGTTGCACTAAAAGACAATGCAGTCTTTTTTTTAAAGCCTTTATTATATTTCTGTACTAGTAATAAAACCTTTAGAGTAGCAATAGGACTATTATATCTTTTATACCTGTATGTAGTGAGTGCAGTCATCCTGCTAAATCAGGGTTTATGAAAGACATATTGGTTTTTGTAGGAAAATTGAGAAATGTGGTTTGAGGCTTACTAAATGTAATGGGATATAAAACCAAAATGCAAGATGGTTTTCTTTATTTTCATGTGTATATTATTGATGTTATGATTTTTTTAACTCCTTTACAATACGCATAGTTTATAAAATACCTAAGTATTATTACAACTTAAATTTTAATGAAGCTTTGTCAGTTTCTCTGAATGTTACCGTCACAGTTATTTTATTCTATTGTATTGTATCAATTTTTACACCCGTTAAAATGTGAACAATAGAATTTCGTGAAAATGTTATAAATGATGGCCCATAAACGGAAATGCGAAGCACAATTTATAACGCCGTTACAGCTCTAAAGGAAACAGGTTTATCAGGTATGGATTGTTTTAGTTCAACCCTTTACTCCTAATGAAAAGCTATTAAAGGTAAATGTGTCATGGTATTAACTAGAAGTAATGCTTCAGTATTGTTTTATATAACAAACAATATACTCTATTACTGTTTTCTTGAAGTATTTAATAAAATATCTTAGCAAATAGTACAAGAAAATAGCTTAAAATAGAAAAATGTTTCCCGATTCTTTCTAATCCTTATTCAATAATAATTATTTCTATTGTTTACACCAATATTATATTTTGTTAAATAAAACGACTTGACGAGTTTTATCAGCGATTATTTTTCATTTTTAAATTCCCGACGTTTCGAACACTTTCCAGCGGCCTTGGTCACGGTGTAGACTGTTTCCTGTCCTTATTAAATTGTTTCTTTTAAATCAATCAGAGTCAACTGCAAACTACTCATCAACTATAAACCTACAACTAATATATACGTATACAACATCTTATATCAACAATACATAGATATGAATAGTTTCAAACGTGCAGCTTGGTTTTGACGTTAGCCAAACGTCAATAACCAAGCGGCATTTATTTATCAAGCGACATCTACATGCACTGTTTTCACGCCATTGCCTTAGTCAGAGTACTTTATTTATTACTTATTTATTTCCTATATATTTATTATTTATTACAGACCGTTTTCGAGCAGGCCGACTGGTTATATTTAGTATTTTTAGAGTTAGGTCCTCTTCTATACCTTTTACATATATATATATATATATATATATATATATATATATATATATATATATATATATATATATTTAATATATATTCTAGACCGTTCAATTTCGCTGGCTATAATATTTGCGCTATATAGCTTAGCCACATGACGAAATAATCTTGCGCAAAACACCGTTGCAGAAACTCAATAGCGAAGAAGGAGTGCAATTGGGGAAGCCTATATAAGATGATCAATCTTGGTCTGTCATGGCCGCTGGATAGAAAATTCGAGTGTGAGTTATATAAGCACTAGGGAGGCATAATAATTTGTTAAAAGTCTCGAGCTGGATTTTAGTCGTTAAAGCAACTGTTTGCTTAGGTGTATACAATAGTACGACATTTTAATTGTTTGGCACTGAACTTTCTTTCCTATAGCTCTTTTCTTGCTTTACAAAAGCACGTGATTTTTTGACTGACTTTACAAAAAAGAATATACTCAATTCGGAGCATATGTTTTATATCTATGTTACATCGTTGCTCCCTCCTAGTACTCCAATTTTGTAATTTTTTAAATGATTGGTTTTACCTGTAATTTGGTCCCATTTATTAAATAATGGGTACCACTGCGGTGCCTTTTCTGCCGCGAAGCAGTAGTGTAAAAACACTGCGTGTGTTCCGGTTTCGAAGCGGGCACTGCAGCTAAGCGTATTTACTGGGTAAACGAGACTTAACATCCTATGTCTCACAGGTAGGCAGCGCGTTGGCGGTACCACTGGTATTGCTAATGTCTATGGGCGTCGGTGACCACTTCCCATCAGGTGGCCCGAATGCTCGTCTGCTCTGCGTATGCTATAAAAAAAAAAAAAAAATATTGTTGTAAGATTAATAATAATTTTAAATAAACTGCAATCATTGTCAAAGTATAGAATAAAATATAAATATTTCAGGACGAGCTTAAGTTCACATAAAAGTTAATGCATTAAATAGTTACTCATAATATTTATATAAAATGCATGAGATTTTGATTTAATGAGTACCTTAAAAGATATCAGAGGTTTTATATGTGGTGACAGTAATCACCAGGCAATTTCGTACTGAGAGCACGTTAATACCCGTTTTTAATGCGTTAAAATAGTTACTTGCTGTTTTAAGTTGGTGACATTTTTTGTTAAAATTTTAATTGTTATAAGAAACAAGTACATAATTACTTTAAGGTTTAATTTTTTTATTTGCCGCTACTTTCAGTTAAATTTAAAGAACTTAAAGATTAACAATATTAAGATATAATTTAAAAAATATATATTGTTTCATTTTACAGAACAGAAGCGCTGAAGGATCAAACGTTGGGACGACCATTTAATCTTTTCACTGCGGAGGCAGAATCTTGCCAAAAATTTTAATATACAACCTCGTCAATTGGCGAGTTTCCGTTAATGGAGCATCCCTTCATGACAAGGGTCAAACTTTTCTGACGGACACGGTGCTAATTCCGGGACGGTTTTGATTTTATTAAAGATCAATATTTATATTTATATATAAATAGAATATTAAAGATCAAATTTAATTAAAGATTTTATTAAAGATCCAGATTAAAGTATCTCAATAACATAAAAGCTTATTTATTCTGAAGAATGCTTCCATCGGTTCTGTATAGACCCCCTGATCTGAGAAGAACAGGTTTAGAACTACAAAGTAGCATAGTATATTTATTTGTTTATGTATTTTATTTATATAGTATAAAACGCTTTTCGTCCGTGCTCTTCGTCCGTCCTTGTAAATGCATAAAGTTTAAAACTAAGCAACAGGTCTTTACGCTTTTATATAGTTAGAATTATTCATGAAAAAGCTATGAACATTGATACGTATAATAAATGCATAATATTGTGCAGAAACTCTGATAAATTTAAAGATTTCTTATTTTATATCGTAAATTAACACATTTCTTGGACTACACTCCACTTACGCTGGCTAAACCACATTAGATAAAATAAAATAATGTACGACAGAATTGCTGCACCGTAAAAGTCAACAAAACAGTCCCAATAATCATTTTTATCCTTTACATTTATGAGATGAATTATTTTTATCCTTTACATACCATGAACTGAAGTGATTTTAAGCAATATTTTATTAGTCGTTATCAATCGTGCGAATCTAGGCAAGTCGCTAGTATATAATATAATAATTTAACTTAAACTTAGCAATTTGCCAAATTAAAACTTACTTCAGGTTTTAAGTGCAGAGATATGGCAGTAAATTCTTAGTTCATTATTTAACATTATCAGCTAAAGTTAAACCATAAAATATTGACTGACCCAAAATGAGTGTAGTGGCAGATCTATATTATTAATTTTACGATAAACTGTTTTATTTGATATAATAAACGCTGGCCAGTAGACATAGCAGGATATAAACCAACTTTGTTCATGTACAGGACTTAAAACTAGTATTAAATTACGCTAGCAAAATAATCATTTTATGCTTCTGAAATCGCTCATAACTTTTGATGATATTTTATTTGTTTTATGGCACCTACTTTATGCGTCAAGGAACAGAAAATGAATATTTAATACAATTTTGCACAAGGACGCGCATTGTATTACCTTAAGTCAGCTATATATAAATGAAGACAAAGAAATACGAGTAAAAACCTGATACGCCTGAGGCCAAAGTTAAAATTTCAATTTTCCCTTATTAAAATAGATTTACATTGCTATGACGTTGCAAAAGCCGTGAGCGATCTCATGATCGGTGCTAATCATGTAAATTGGCGTATTTTTCTATAAAAACTCCTTTCACGTATAAACAATCAGTTTATTTATTACAAGCTGCTGCGCACGACTTTTCGAGTGTTAGTTATAAAATATTATATATTTAAACAGAAGCCTAAGCCTACTCCCAGTTTCGTTCATCAGTGACAGTCTCGTCCAAGATCAGGTTAGCATTCCAGAGATCATAAAGAACAAGCAGACGGATAGTCAGACTGAAAATTTTTTAAATCTTGTTTTGCTATATTTATCGGTTATATATTACAATTCAATCATTTAAAATAGTCAATTTCATGATACAAATATCTCCTATTTGACAGTAACATAAAAGTATTTGTTCAAACGGACAATAAAAACATGTATATAATGTAATATTTTTATAGTCTTAAAAGTCCAGACTATGAATAGCTATAAAGCTCTGCTATTGTTGCGATATTAATTTATGATACCTCTTTCCTCTGCTTTTCTTTCCTCTATTTGCTGGATTTAAAATTTCAATTCATTTTCTTACAGAAAGACTGTTGTTCATTTATAAGTCATAACATAAATGTCACGATTGATAGTGAATGCAAGAATAAACAATTTAGGGTTTATATAAATGAAACGCTGCTTCTAATTTCTGTTGGAAATTAAAATAATGTCTGTGTTCTAATTTACTATAGGGCTATTTGTACACAATTAGTAAACAGAATTTTAAAACGGGGTAAGAGCTGTTAGGTGACCTTGTTAGCTTTAGAAACCGGAGATCATGGGTTCGAATCCTGCGGGGACTCAACAAATTTTCATTGTTGTTTTTTAACTGGTTAGGGCAGATTGGGCTGACCACCCAAGTCTGAAAATTAAGATGATCCATGCGCCGGATGGACATATATAAAGCCGATCTACCCACCAACCCGCAACCAGCGTGGTAGGATGCGGTTCAAAAAACCCCTAAATGGATACGGCGTGCGTTTCGGGAGGCCTATGTCCAGCAGTGGATTAAGACAGGCTGATGATGATAATGATGTGATCATCTATAGCAATTGTTTAGATATATTGTACCAAACGTACATAAACATCTTAATTATTGGCCTAAAATAAAATCTTAATGCAATCTTATAAATTTTTCATATTATTATCTTCGTCATATTTTCCGGTTTAAGTTCACTGCCACTGCTCTACATATGCGACATCATGAGCTGACGACATGATGACCAAGTAGGATACACGTTGCAAAGTTGCACACGTAGTCACATAATCTATGTAAGACAACTCCTCCACTGCGTGGGCTATTTCTAGACCGCACACGAAATTGTATTATGTTCCTACCGTTACTTACTGCAAGGTACGTTTTAATAATAAACTAAATTACATTAGTATATTCACAATAAAATGTGATTTATTTTTTGGAAAAAAATTGCGCAGTTTTAACACTTAACGCGAGTATATGGACTTTTACGTCGTCAAATTGACCCGTGTCAACAGCGGGTGTAGATGTCCCCCGTGTTCAGTTTTGAGTAAACTTGAATCGGCGATTTAGCTGACATGTTACGAAAACAAATAGTTTGCTCGAACAATCTTAAAGCGATGCTGTTATTCTTGTTTTGTGAAGGATATCTCACACAATGTTGCGTTATTTTTTAAAATAAAGCGTGAAACAAGTTACTATTAGATAAAGTAATAGTAAATCGATACAAACAATATAAAAAAAAATCTCGTGAAAAACTGAAACAAGAAGGTCTCGACAAATTTAAAAATGTTTCTTGCCATTACATAGCTACATTCTATTAATTTGATAAATATAAGCCAAGCCCGTGCAATGCTGGGACGGATCGCTAATAATAGTAAAAAAATAATACATTTTCTAAATAAAACGAACATTAAAATGATAATATTTTTTTAATAATATTTTAAAATCTAAATTTTATACTATATGTATTTTAAATATTGTCCTAGTAGCAAACGTGGTAGTAAGCCTACTTTGATACTTGAAAAAAAAATTCTATTGTTCACGCGAATATTATACATTATTAAATAGAATGACTTTAAAAATAAAATGAAAAAAACATGTGCTTCCATTTTCGCATTGCACTGTGATATTAAATTAATTATTCAAATTAAAAAAATTAAAAAAGAAGTAATTTTTATCCTAATTAATACCTGACGCAGTAATGATTGTAAGTGAGTATTGTATTTAACATACAATGCATGGAAGTCAGTGAAATGAAAGCGATATTGCTTACCAGCAGCTATAAATATTGATTTTGTAGAGAAATCAATACCGTTATAAAACGACTACCCCTTGATAGAATATTCGATATTTTATTTATTTAAGGCACCTATTTCATACAGGTACATTACTCACAAAAATGTTTAGAACATGCACTAAAATAGTAATCGTTGTTCGATATTCTGTATCAATGTATACATAAAAGCTTTTATCTCCTTTACAAACTTAATGTGAAAGTAAATAACTGTGTTGCATCAAAGTACTCTGAAACAGGACAAACAAATCTGTATCAGGCAAACTCTCTTGGGAAATATCAAAGTAACAAAGCATCTCTTGGACTACATTACGTTAAGAACTGGATGGTTCATTGTCGGTGTCATGCAAGTGAGCGATTTGCATTCATTGAAATTTAATGAGAGAGGATTTGTGAAGCTGCAAGATTTTTATCTATGTATGTCATTTACCCTTTATATATATACTTACAGTTACAACACATATAGTTTTCAAGTAACTTCTAAATGTAACATTTGAATCATTTTCATGATCTCACATTTATATTAGGATATAGAAGGCCTGTAAGAAATATTTGGGTTAAAAGACTACTATAGAATTTTCAGAACTTTTGTTAATATAAGCAGTAAAACTTGATCAAAAATATTTTGAAGGCTTTGTGAAACTTTATAACGATAGGGACTTTAAATAACTGCTTTTTAAAACAGATGCTTTTGGAAAAAGAAATTAAAAAATGTTTTAATCAACAGTATTTCAACATCCATCTGAAGGTCCTAACTATTAACAAAATATAACGTATAAAGAAGTTAGTACTGCGTTCAATCCAATCAGTATAAAATTCAACGTTTTGAAATTTCTTGTATTTATATTTTTAAACTAAATATGGGCAACGAATAAATTATCTATTTCCGCCCACAGCAAACTTTTGGTTTTGATCGTGAATTACGCTATCGCGAATCATAAATATATAGTTATTTTGTTCAAAAACCATACTCGAGTATATTTAAAATTTCATTTCCCAAAGTTTTTTTTTTATTTATAAAATTAATTAATCGTTGTAGTTACTTTGGTATTAAAATCTAAGAAAATGTTTGATTTCCAGACCATTACCAGATCGTGTAAAAATATTTTTTAATACAATCTAGTAAACGTCAATGGACGCTCGCTCCAGTTATTTTTTTTTCAATAATATGGCGTTTGTATACTAAAAATAGTTTGTTTATTTTTTTTATAAATGGTGACCAAAAAAATGGTCTCGTTGAGTTTTTTTTGTTGGTTCTTCTCAGGTCAAGAAGATTGGGGGCAAAGACAGGTTATTACTGGCAGACAGGGTATTTCTCGCACCGACTAAAACCACCACGTTGTTCCTTCTTGGCGCCTTAGATATTGGGTCACTGGAACTCTGTCGCAGTCTTCTGCGACCCTACTAGGCCGCCGAAGCGGCCCCATATCGGCCATACGGCCATCTGCCTCCCTCTGGGAGCGTCGGAACTAACGCGCCTTCGTTTTGGCCCCTGTAGTTAGGTAACAGACTCCCCCGAGTCTGTTACTCAAGGGTCATTGGAACAAGGAGTTCCCAGCCCACGCAGGGACGAGACTCTTACCCTCCAGCGGTGGCCCCGATGTTTAGCTCCGCCTCTAGCTCCATTTCAGCCGCAGAATGAAGAGAGATGTATGTGCGGCCCCGCCGAGTCGCGGAGGATAGAGCGAGCGGCCTAGAAACTACCAAAACTCCTCTTCCCCTGCGACTCCTCCTTGATTGCGAAGGAAATGAAGGGCGGCACACCTACCTCCTGCAACCCGTCCCTCGCACTCTCCAAAGGTGCATTCAAAGCGGGCTTATTTAGGCCGCTTGGAGCAGCCTCCTCCTCGGCCCGCCTTGCATCACAGGCCGGCCAGGTTCCTCTTAGCTTCCCCGCGGCTGGGCAGGTACTGAGCCCCACCGCTACCACAAAGCGAGAACCTGTTCGGGGGGAGACGATTGTGTACCTAACTCAATATCAATAATAATGCAAAACTACGATGATGCAAAAAGGGCAAAGGCGTAACATTCATTGTTTAGAAACATTTCTCATCTGCAACTCACCAAAGTTATTATCGGTACAACTCGTCTTTAAAACTTTAATATTTCTGTTTTCTTTATCATGGTTTCCTGATATAGAAGAAAAATAAGCAAGAACCGATTTTAGTTTGAGAATGACTTGTATGGAGTTAACTTAGTGCAGCTTGCATAATGTAGCAATTTTTTGTGCATTGCTATTATTTTTAAATATTTATAGCACGTGAAGGTATCGCAGATAGAAGATACCTCATTTAATAGATTTAATTAATCAAATAGTTTAAATTTATACCATCCTATAAAGTAATGCCAGCAACGAAATGAATTCCTGTGTACTTATTTAATGATGTAGCTTGCTGTCAATGTGCAGATAGGATTCATTACGTATGTAATTAATTATATGGTTCTGAGTTTTTCCAATAAGACAATTCAAGATTATAACGATATTTGAAGAAAAATTATTAAGTAAGCCCGCTAAATGTTCCATCTATCAAAATAATTCAAAAGCTTCTTGTGAGAAGATTATACCAAAGTTTTTGACACATTATGAATTAGAAGAGTAGTCAAATTAAGGTATTAATTAGATTTAACTATAATGGTTTAAAAAATATATTTTACAAAGAAATATCTGAAAAAGAACCTTATTTATTTATTATCTTCAAGAATGAAATCTAAGCTTTTGTTATCGTATTAAACAACAATTCAATTCAAACAAATAAATTAAATTAATTTCAAACCAAATCTTTTGACAAGTCAACAATAGATACGATTTTCAAAAATGTCTGTCAAAGAATATGAATGACAACGAACTTCTCTGACGGTGCTATTAAAGTTTAGATGAAATTTTAATTTGTAGTGTCGCCTTGCGCTTTTTGTGCAATTCTAACCATGTTAAATATACAGATGGTTGCAAATGGCCTCTACTCGCAATGCTTATGAGTCGACGCTTTACGTTCAAACATGTTCTATGCATGTCCAAGGACACTAGTGCTCCCTTGTAAGTAATGTTGGTTTCCCTAGATGAACTTTTCTTATTTACTAGCAGATACCGCGTCACTACTTAAACCATGCTCGACGATTAAGCCAAACCCGCAGACACCATGATGGAGCAAACAGGAAGCATTGCCGCTGTATCACCTATTCAACCGACGTCACGGCCGCCACTATCACAAGCATCTCCTTTAAGCCAAACACAATTTCTCATCGATGAAATTCGAAAAATATCACTCGAAGTAGCACAACTCAAAAATAATAGTCACAACCAGTACCGTCGAAACTTCTGCCGTGGGTGCCAAAATAAACCGTTCCCGCCAACGTTCACAATTACGAACTCGTGACGTTTCTCCATCTCCGTTATGTTACTACCATCGTACATTCAGAGAAGCAGCACGTCGATGCACTCCACCGTATTCATTCGGAAAACTAAAAGCCACGCCGGTTATTCGTGACAGACAGGACATCTAAACTCACATTTCTCATAGACACAGGAGCAAACGTTTTGGTTTTACCTGAGAACCCCGGTTCAAAATGTTTTTTATGTGAATATTACCTCGTTGTGTCTTAAAATTGGAGCTGTTGTATTTAGTACGTAGTGTCTGTCATGTCCTCGTATTCTTTTTTATATTCATTAAGTAGTTTGAAGATATTCACAGTCTATATTTACGCTGTCTTAATTCTTACAAACACATGTGTAATAACCAACAAGAAAGTTTTGAAAGCCTAACTTCTAGCTCGTTTTCACACAACCGTAACTGAAATTTCGTACGTCAGTTAAAGTTAAAGTCAAAGTCTAAAATTAATATTAATATGGATCTATTACATTTTCTTATTCAAATCAATTATATTGAAAAGAACGCGCGTATTAAACTCAATTGGATTTATTATAAAGCCGAATAGGGTGAAAAATACTTTCTTAAGAAATATTTTTTTATTTACTACGTATGTTTGTTATTTTAAAATTTTAACGGTCATCTATTTTTTTACTGTTAAAAGTTAAACTACTATAAAAAGTTATGTATTGCAGTGAACAGAAACTATGACCATTCATCCTCATCAACATCATTAGCAAGTGTTAGTTCATTGTTAATCATAGGCTCCCCAAATCCCGAATGCGGGCATTGGGGAGCGAGGTGGGTGGACCGACATTTTACACGCCCATGCGACGTATGGATCATCTTACTTTTCAAACAATTGGGTGATCGGCCCAAATTGCCCTTACCAACTAGCAACAATAAAAAATTGTTGAATGTACTATTATAATATGTTTTGGTTAGGAATATATATTGTCAGGTACAAATTATTTTAAGTTTGTTTAAACAAAACCTTTACACTGCTGCTACTGCTGAGTTTCTTTCGCCGATTCTTCTCAGGTCTAAGGCGTTCTTTTCCGAACCAGTGGTATTGTGTTTGACAATCAATAAGCAAGTGTAAACTTCTTTATTGAATAAAGATATTTGAATTTGAATTTACACAAACTGAAAATCATTGAAAACCAAAATATATTATTGCGTTTATTTTTATTAATTTTAAGGATAAAAACTATGTAAGTTAATGTCATATGTGTCATCTTGAAATGATTATTAATATTTTTACTGAAATTCAAAATCTCACACAAATGGTATATCTAAATATTCCACAAAACACATCTGGCGCGTACACGTCGCCAAAGTTTAACCCTTGTCAAAAGAGTCCAAAATTGTGTCTTCGATATGTTTTGGTTATGGAAATTCACCAAAGAATTATTTCATAGTTGGATATGAACTACTGTGAGATTTTTTTTAATAAAAGTGATTTTTTCTTTCCCTTAGATGTAGTAAATAATAGATGAAAGTGCTATGAGTTAAAATACTTGTCGCTGTAGCTTTTTAAAGTAGAGGTCGGGAGTTAGGATTCTGCAGAGACTTAACAACTTTTCATTTTTCTTTCCTCAATGCAGGCTGATCATTCTCTACCTAAAGCTCGCAGCTTAATCTTCAATTAAAACGCGCATAAAGAACTTTTACTTCAAAAATATTTACAAATAATTACAATACATACAAGGTAACTTTTTGTATTTTTAGCGCAATATTGAAGCTTACTTTATTTAATATTAATTGCATTATCGTCTTCTTTGTCAATCTGTAAGCTCTGACTTAATTGAGTTAGGTAGATTATTAACATATAGTATTTAAAAAATTCTAACCAAGATATAAAGCTATGCATTTTAAACTTATAAAATTTTGTTAAAACTGATAATTTTGAATAGAATAATTATAATTTTATTTTTTGTTTCTAATGTTAAGTTACTCGAAAAGCTACACAATATGCATTAATGAAATTTTTCCATAACTATGCAGGATACTATGATACAATCACTAATATAATTACTTAAGACCTGCATTTTGTTTTTTTATTGAGTACAAAGGCAAACGAGCAGTCAGGCCAAGTGTTTACCGACGCTCATGGACATCGACAATACTAGGGATATTACCAACACGCCTACCATTAGACATAGGACTTTACGTCTCGTTTACCCAGTAAATACGCTGCCTACGGATTACCCTATACCGGAACATGGAAGTGTTTTAATACTTCTGCTTGGCGGCACAAATAGGTATCGTAGCGAGACCACCCTAGACGGTCCGCTAAAAAGGGGACCAACCACCTCGCTGGTTGATGATATTTGCCCATTTTTGTAAACTTAACCAGTCATTGTTATTAAATTATTATCTGTTCAAACCAATACAGTAGTTGTGGACCAGTGCATTATATAGTAAAAATTGGCTGTACACATTGGTAGTCAATTTGTACTAGGCCAAATACTTATTTTATGGAATACAATAATCTTACCAGCACATAAGTACTAAATCTAAATATACACTATTAAAAGTAAAAAGTATAAAAGTATACATAGATAAAGAATAGTTTAAAAACACTATCCACTGTGCACAAATTGTTGTAATATTTTATCATGTTTTCTACTAATTTTTTACTTAACTTAAGTTTGTTTTTGATGTTTATTAATTCTGCTTATCCTCAATAATAATCAAAATTTTGATTTACAACTGTTATTTCCAATAAAAAAAGTACTTTGATTTACAACTGTTATTTCCAATAAAAAAAGTACATGAACAAATAACGGATGATAAAAGTTTAATTTTAAAAGCAATTTAAGCTTACAAAGGCCTTATTATACAACGAACGACCTTTGTAACACACGCTGCCAGAGATGTCTTCACTGCGACGCACTTATGTGTATAAATTGAAACATTGCCGTGAAGACTACAGTAGTACGATTAAAGTTCACTTAACTACGGGAGAAAATATAAGATATTTAAATCGCTGTTTTCTTTTCGGTTGGAATTTAGCATAGGCTGGGCATCTTATAAAACGGTCGCCGTTATAAAAATCGTCTTTCACAGGCGTAATACGACAAAGCCTTTAATTTACTAAATAAATAATGTTAAAATGAAAATTGTACAAAGAAAACAAAACATACTTGCAGGCCATATAATCAGTATTAAGTAATAAGATGCACTTTTTTCTAAAACTTTGGGTTGATTCGCTAAATATGTATATCGTCGAGGTCTCGGGCATGTAATGGATTGAACTTAAGGCAGATCCTAGATGTTTGTTGATAAAGTTAAAGGTTTGTCTTTGATAATGGTATTGCAAGAATTTTGGATATTGTTTATTGGACCGCATTGGACCAGCGTGGTGGGATACGGTCGAAAAAACACCCCCTAATGGATAGGGTTGTGTTAGGGGAGGCCTATCCAGCAGTGGACTATTACAGGCCGATGATGTAATTTAAAGGATCTTGTGTTCCGTTAAATGGAAAATTTTAATTTTGAATCGAGAATGACAACTAAATCCCGAACTTCACTTACTGTTATAATTTTGGTATTACAAATGTTATATATTTTGTGTTAAAAATAATTTTCTTTTTCGTAAATCTAACATGATAGCATTTGGCAACATATAATGGTATAGCGTTATCGTTACACCGGCTCTCATGGCTAAAAATACCGTTTTGTAGCAGTAGTGAATCACTGATTTCGTTGATGGTTTTAAACATCTTGAAATCATCAGCAAACAATGAGAATTGAGAATGCGTTATATATATGTGACTATTTCATTAACAAAAATCAAATCTAAATATTAAGACACCACAGTCGCAGATATTATATTTAATTACTACCGTGAAATGCTTATTTCTAAGTAATTTTTCTGCAGCGTTTGTTATTAATAATTAAAACGTGGAAACTTTTTAGGAGCCAATAAGGTTTCGTAGTGGAGGCTTCGTTCGAAAAGACGGAGCGTTGGACGACACCTGACTAGGTGGGACACCGATCTCCGTACAGTAGTCGGTTCAAGTTGGAAGCGAGGAATTGGCAAGGAATCGGCCGTCTTAGCGTTTATTGAAATAGGCCTTTGTCTAGCAGAATACTAGTGAAGGCTTTTGATGAATATGATCAGAAACTTTTTCATCAAATTCCTTTACAATTGCCCTTTCTATGAATTAAATAAAATTTCATCGACCTAACCATTTTAACAAGTTATCAAAGGGGCTTATTAATAAAAATTGGATGATCGGTCCAAATAGTCTCAACCAACCATAACACAAAGTAGTTTCCTCGTGGGATTCAAACCCTGTATGGCTTTCGACCACACTGACCAAAAGATATTTTTTTATATATGTTACCTCGTTGCTTTGCTCCTAGTGCTCTGATTTTGATAATTCTTTTTTTAAATTTAAGGTATTAGCTGTTATTTGGTTCTGTTTTGTTTTTTTTTCATTTTTGTGATAAGTTATTTAATAGATATTTAAGAAATTAAGCAGATTTCGGTGTCAAAAATCTCAACCTCTTGCGATTATATTGCAAAATCTGTGAAAACTCAAAGATAATCTAAATTATTAAAGTAATAGTACTTCTTTAAATTATCTATAATAAAGTCCATAGGTCATATATGTATCTTTGTTTTAAGAATAACACACAACAACCATTTTAATGTAAAACATTGCTAAAAATTGCTATATATTTTTTATTTTTTTTTATTTGCATTCATTAAAACTTAATTTTAAGTAATATAGTGTATATTTACATAAAAATCCTTTATTCTATGTGCATAAAACGTGTCATACATTTTTCTTTTGTCCAAAGGGTTCTTATTATCGTATCTTGGATTCGTAAATAATTGACAACAATTTTAATCCACCAAACCCATCTATTAATGTTAGATGATTTGAAATTAATTTAATTTTAGTTTGTCGACAGACTTAAAGTGATTAATATGAAATGATTTGATTTTAAGGTATATTAAAAACTTGTAATTACCTGGCGCGTTTCCTTTTTTTTTAATTATAAAAATACCATTTAATATTAAAATTTAAATATTTTTCCTTATTTAAAGTTGGAAAGTGATTTTTCCCAAACTAAAATAAGTATGCTCACACTTCGTTGGTTGGAACAAAATGGGGAGCTCGTTGAAACAAATAAGTCAAGCGGAAATTTAATGGATGTCAATCTCAACTGGCCTTTTAGAAGGATCGTTCCATTTTCCATTTTATTATAAATGAATATTTTCTTTCTTGCTTTTTAATAAAAAACTAAAAAAAATGAATGTAAGACTTGGCTTAAAAAATAATGAGCAGAGTTGGTTACATTTTCGTTTCCGTTAAAGTATAATTAACATGAAAAGGAACCTTTTTTCAAAACATGTAATATATTAAAGGTTCAATGGTGAAGTACCTGGAAATTTAAAACGAGGTCTTAAAGGTTGAAAACAATAGAAATGCAAAAAGAATTTTCTTTTCAAGAAACAAATGGTTATTTTCCTATATAAAATATCTAGCCATTTTATATTTCTTTTGAAAACTATCGTAGATAACTATTTGTTAAATACATAAATCTTAAAGTGTCTGAAAAATTTAAAAAAGTGTTTTCTTAGCACTTTAACTATGTTTCCGTTAAATATATTTTTAATTTAACTTTTGTCGTACATAAATTATTGTACTTTCTGAAATACTTAACGAATTTTAGTATTCAACCACTTTAATATTTTACCCGTTAACGCCGAGATATTCTTTTATTCCCTTTTGATTACCTAAGAGAGACAAACGTGTTTCCTTTTTCTGTAATAAATCCAGTTTGTTTTGTCCAATTTTTTAACAATTTAAAAAAAGGCAAGGAATATATTCCCTTACGTCGTGATATGAATATATTCTTTTTAAAAAGAAAGTTTTCCATTTGTTTCAAATTAATTTTTTTTTATTGTATAATAATCTTGAATAAAGGAAATAATTAGGGTAATTAAATAATTTCATTGTACTTTTTTCTTGGTTGACTTTTGGTTATAAAAGGGCGTCCTTAAATTTAAAATTGTATTAAATTTCTTTTCCTGTTCCGAAGCAACAACAGGTGCCTAAAACAAAAAATTTCCTTCAAAATTTTATAAGCGATTTCAAAGCACAATAATTATTCTGGGTTTAAACTTTGATTTAAGTCCTGTACATAAACAAAATTGGTTTTGGACATAATTAATTCCCTTAGGTAAATAAGGAATGGGCATTAGTCACACACCTCCAGAAGTGGCAACACAAACTCCTCCGACTTGGTTTTCCGGTTGAATCGAACTGCTACAGACACAGCGGCGTTACCCCTTTGGATTGGAGCGTTGTTTCGCGCCGCTTCCCCTTCATTGAGAAAGGTCTGATTCGGAGCCGGGCCTCAGTGCCCGCTGGGTAGCCCCGGTTCAGCGTGCTAAGGGAAAGGGGAATTAAGCCCGGAAGTCCCCATCGGGCGGCCCGGGTGATTAAAAGTAGAAATCGCGCCTGTAACGGGTTCCCAAATCCGTTTTTTCTAAAGGCTTTTTCTACGGAAACACCGGGAACCTTGAATTTTATTTATTTAAATTCAAAAACAAAGTTCCAGAAACGGTTATGGAAATATAATAAGCATACAGTTTTTATTAATAATTTACCAATTTAAGATCCCGGTATTCTTGAAAAAATTACTTGAAACCTTAAAGTTAAAAATAAGAAAATAAATAAAGAGGTTTAAGATTTAGGAATTAATTTGTTTGGATATTAAATTAATGAAAAGTTTCCAAATGTGTCTTTTAACTTTATCTTTTAAGCCAAACCCTTATCATATTTTATTAATATTATTAAACCTTTTTCTGACATAATTAATTTTGACAGGATTTGTAAATACTTTCAATTTATGAAATTTTACCTAAAGACGTTGTTTTTTCTTTTGTTTTAAAAGTATCTGAATCCAGACAAAAATATTTACTCACTTTTTGTCTTCTCAGGTTGTGTGTATTTTAAATTGTATGTAATTTTTTATTTCTTTTGTAATCCCACTTGAAAATAATTAAATAGAAAAAGAATTTTTAACATTGTTTATTCCAATAAGGGAAATATTTTAAAAGAAAAAATCTAAAACTCTAGCTTCCGATATTAAATTATCATATATTTTGTTCCATAAAACACTTATAATAAAAATAAGTTAAGGAAAATTTTAAATTTTTTTTCTCATAATTATATTAAATTTTTTTTATACCTTTCCTTTAATGAAATATAGTTAACGTTTTTGTTTGTTTTGTTGACTATTTTCGTGTTTGCCCTTCGTCCCTAAAAAGCCAAATAAACGTTTACTCTGTTTACGATGCAGGAGTCTGGGAAAAGTTTTGTAGTATTATTGTAAATTTTTTAAATTAAATGGTAAATAATAATATGAGTAACTCTAAAATTAAAATTTATCCGGTTTTTTATAAGAATCTTCCTAAAATCACTCTATATTTTTTTATTAGAAATTGGAATTTTATAGACTATCTCATTAAAATCATGAGATTTTTATAAAAAAGTAACTGGTGGGTAAATTAAACCTTCTGGGCGAATAAAAAATGTATGGGGATTTATTTTTAATTTGGCATTTATTTAAAAAAATTTCAATTTTTAAAAAGCACTTTAATTCATTTTTCGGTATGAATTGGCCGATACCCAGTAGGTAATTATATTCCTTATTCGGATTCCATATAATTAACCAATTCAATATATTGCTAAATTTATTTTTTCTAAATTTTATTAAAGAAATATCTTTTAAAACAAATGTGTTCAAATCCAAGTTCCAACCTTTTGACAATAAATTAAAAGGCGTCGGTATGCCCATCTATGTAAAGTAATTTTAAAATATGTTTTTTTCAAATGAAACTCATAGAAACTGTTGAATGATTGTATCCTGCAAGAAAGTTATTTTAGAATAGAGAACATCAATTACTGTTATATCGATGTTGGATTATTTCAACAGTATAACCGATCACCACCAGGTGCCCTTTCTCCTTCTTTTGTGGGTTATCCAGCAAAGCTGTTTTTTTAACTCCAATTATTCTTGACATTTTTTATTTAATTTTGTTTGGTCATTTGGAAACTGAAAAAATTCAATCTTTGATAGGAAATTAGTATTGAATAATATTGAAATTAACGTCAAAAATATTTGCTTGTCTATACTATAAAGAGATAAGATTTGTCTCTTTTTTGGAATCCTTTACAATCTTATTTGAAATATTTCCATAAAAAATTTAGTTAACTTTTAAACGGTCCGAAGATGGACTTTGGAATTTATAAGTGAGAAACAAAGGTTTAATAGTCTTTATGTTTTCTTACATTAATAAGCAATGGTTTAAGTAAAGGGAAGTTACTTAATAATTTTACCGCGTCCTAACATAAATTATGCAAACTTCTAATAAAATTTAATTGGAAATAGAAAAGGCCTGATTATTTTTAACATGGGGTTTGTAACAAAGGAAAATACGTGACAAGGTTAAGATGAAGCGTTTTAAAGTGGGATGTATACCGTAATTTATTAAATGGAAGGTGTAAAATACTAATATTATTAAAGTAATTTCCAAAAAAAATTATTTGCCACCACTACGATACCACCTGAAACATGGGGGTTATATGCAACACCAACGAAATAATATTTTGAATGCGGTATATTTACTTTTAAATTGTTTTAAATACTAAGCTAAACCATTTCGTTTTAATTGGCACTAATTTACCTTGACATAATCAAACTTAAATAGACGTACCCAAGTAAAAATCAAAATTAATATATCTGATATTGATATCTGTCCTTATCAGGTACATCAAACTTTCTTATCAGTGCTAATTTTTACATTTCGATTCAAAATATTTTTTCTAAATCTTAATTGATGAAATCTTGCGATAAAGCTTTTTATCTTTATTCTTAAGATTTGTCAGGAAGTTAAATAAATATTTTCTTTTGCCCAAATGAGGGCAATCGGACCACCTGATAGGATGTGGGTCCCAAACCCACATCAAATAATTAATGGTACTGAACGGGGTGAATAATTTGTTTCGGTCATTAAATACGGGCTGTGCCCTTCAAAACCGAAAAAATTTTTCAGAATATTGTTTTTGGCGGAAAGGCACCAGGGACCAACCCGGACTTCCCTTGGAAAAGGGATCTCCATTGTGACAAATAATTTAATTAAAGTATTGGGGAATTAATGTAAATATGCTTATTTTATATGAAAGTAATAATATAGTCAGAGGTTTTCTGATTATTATAAGTGCTATAAGGACCTGGATCATCCTTTTGGTTGTGTGTTGCTACCGAAAATTTAGGCTTTGTCTTTGGAAACCCGATGAACTTATTTTCCTTCTAAATATATCTGCATTTATAATGATTTTAAAAAAATAGCTTCTGCCATCGTACCTCTACACATCCGCTTCCTTACGTTCCTGTACATGCATACACTTAACCATTCGTACATATGTGGTACTATTCATAGGACAACGGTTACTTTTAATTTGTTCATCTTCACCAACTAGAGCCAAACGATTTGCATTTTTTTTTTGGTGGCGGGGTCAGATATCGTCGTTCCCAAAGCCTTTACCGTTTTGTTGGGTAAATGAAAAATTGGTTTTTCCCTTTTGTTCACTAAGAAATTATTTGCAGTTATTTTGTTCAAATTTTAGTAACACTTTTGTTAAAATTTTATGATTAACATAATTAAAATCTAAATTTTTTGCAAGTCTCAAAAATTACAATGGTAAATCATTAGCAATTTTAAATCCAAAAGTATATCAACTCTTACCATATTCTTTCTATATTGCTTACTTGCAAAATTTTTATTTCACTGATAATTTTAACGCCATCATTCAAAAATTTTTGAGTAATTTATTAATTTAGTAATTAATTAATATTGGTAATTTTAATTATAATTAAAATTTTGGTCCTTCTGGGCTCCAAATATGTTGACCTTTCTTTGTCTCATCAAGGCGAGGTTTTCTAGCAAGCCGCGATTTTATTTCAGATTCATGAAATGAAATAAACCGCCCGTTCAAACTTATGTCGAGGTTGCCTTGTAGGGTTTTGAACTTTCGGTCCTATAGTCTAACTTGATATGTGATTTGTTAAACGTACCATTCCGTGTTTCTCAAGGACTTAAGCTATAATGTCCTATAATAAAAAGTGCTTTCAGTACAGAGTCAAAATATTACGTTAGCGTTCCCCTTGTAATTTATGTGAACATTATATTCCAAAAATAAACCTCTACCAAACAACTAAAACTTTTTTTATTAAATTGTTTTATTAATTTCGTTATCTTTTGTTTCTTTATGGAAGACTTTTCGTTGCCGGATCCTAGGAAGGACGAGGAAGAATTAATATTTTATTATTAAAACTACGGTTAAGGTGGTTTTAAGCTCCATTACTTTAAGTTCCAAAGTAAAAACTTTATTTAGGGCTTAAATAGGAAGTCACTTCCCGGAGGGAATAAAATAAATTTAAAATTAAAACAAATGATAGCAAAAATAAAAGAGTCCATTACCGTCTCCTAAAATTTTTAAATTGTTAGGAATGTTTAACGGGAAATTATGTTAAACTTCATTTATCCTCGTTCTAGCTACCTTAGGGATCTTTAAAATATGTCCTGTTAAAAGTTTTAGTTATATTACAAGAAGGTATCAAAATTGTAACTATCTTTAAAAACTTTATGAAAAAGGTTTAAAATGGTTTCATATAAATGCGGTAAAAAAAAATGAGTAAAGGAAAGCGGTAGCGTTACTTCCACAGCCTGTAACGTATATCTAACAATATGCAGAAAGAGCTGCGGTAACCTGAATAGAGAAACCCCCCAATCGGACTTGTTTAACCAGTCAGAGGGCATTTAAAAATTATTTTTACATTTTGGTTGCAAAATAGACGTTTAATTTTTTTTTTGTATGTAAAATTTGATTTTCCATTATTTTATTATTCATCCCTTTACTTAATCTATTTTTTTTTTTTTGGTTATTAACAAAATTCCAATGGTTTGAACCTACCAGGTTAATAAACTCCATTTTTTGTTTCAAAATTTCTACAACATAAAACCCATAATTTTATTTCATAATAAAATAATAATAATAAATTATATGAATTAAAAAAATTGACCTTTTTAACAATAAAATGAATTAATAAATTTTTTTGGGCCCACCAAATAAAAAAATACTACACCCTTTCAAATAAAAAAATAACACTGATTTAAACTTATATATTATGCATAAAACAAAATATATTCTTGATGAGCTGACCAGAACACCATTGCGAGGGGGAAACGGTGCGGAAATTTAAAATATAACATTTTTTATGTACACCGAGGCAGAAAATTTACTTTTTGTTATAAAAACCAAAAACCCTTTATATTTATTGAATATAATCTGTATAATAGCTTTTTTTTTTTTGACTAACTCCGAATTACACAATCGTTTAACAATAGAAACATATTGTATAAGATAAAAACGCTACATTAAAGTACAATTTAATATTTTTACAAACTAGAACAGGTTTCTGTAATAGGTTTATTAAAAAATAGTATTTTTACGAAACTACTAAAATAACTGGTCTTTTACCGGTTTCTAGCTACTTTCTTATGTTATTATAAAGCAGGCTTCTTTTCAATCAATTGTCCCCTTCATAACAGTTTTTTCGAGCGTCCGGCGTCCGCCTATAATTGCAAAATATTTCTTAAACCATCGATATTTTAAAACATAGATGGTTAAAAAGCAATTTGGATCCCGATTGTTGGAATGGTTTTTCAATGTTTTTAAAATGTTTAAAAGAAGTTTTTGATGTTTCTTTTATGAGAAAGTTTATGTTTTCAGAACGATGTTTAATCCCTTATGTCCAAACAATCACAATAGAAAACTGCTTTCGTTGATCTTTTACGTTTTCGCTGATCTGAAGCCATAAAAACAATTTCAACCTTTTCTCGTCTTAAACTTTTAATCCCAACCAAAATGAAGTTAAGGGTTAAAGAAAATTTTACAACAACTATTTTTTTAAAAATATTTTACATTTAAGAATACCTAGGAACAAATTTAATTATTTTTGTATGTTCCTTCTTTCGCCAGAATGTTCCTTCCTAGTTAGGTCACGCTGGGACAGCTTATGACACGGTAAAGAATTTCAGACGGCCTCTTAATAACTTAATGTAAAAACTGACGTCGACTTGAAATAAACGGAATATTCGAAATTAGTGTTAAGTAAAAACGCTGTATTTTTTCCGGGTTATATATACTTTTGTTCGAATTTAAACCTAAACGTCCTATAAAGGTATATTTTAAATTGGACTTCTTCCCAACGTTTCTGTCAATATATAAATTTGGGACTTACGTTACAATTAACAAAGTTGGACCTTTACCCAACCGAAAGGCGGGCCCCTCCAAATTAAACAGCGCCAGTAAAAAAAGGTGCCGGCCAAATGAACACTATGTTTTTAAAATAGCATTCATTCTGGTGGGTGGGAAATTATATTTATTAAATTTGGTGATAGTTTTTTAAAAAAACCTTTTTGAAACTTGAGACAAATTACCGGGCAGGTGAAAGGTTTTATGGGTTTATATTTAGCAGCAACCCGGGTCATACAAAGTGGTTTCTTCCCAAATTCTTATATCACCAATATATTCCCTTTTTATTTTCTATTCCCAAATGGCACTCAAATTCATATTCAAATATCTTTATTCAATATTAAAGTTTTTGCTTATTATTCAAAAACACTACACCGGTTCGAAAAGGACCGCCTCAGACCAGAAGAAACCGGAAAAAACTTAATTTGGACTATTTTTGGGTCATTCTTTTAAAAATAACAAACCAATTTTGATTTTGACTTACATATTTCAATTTTGAAAACAAGACCTGGAGGAAGATTTCATTCCGGCTTGTTATCATTTAAAAATTATTAATATTTCGATATTAATTTACCTTCAACAAATTAAACGTTCCTTTGACTACATTTTTGAATTTATTAATGGTTAAATTCTGAACATTTACTTGGGATCTTTTTGTAAAAAAACTTACATTGGTCCCAAACCTTTTTTATTCTTTGATCTAGTTGCGGGAAAGGATTAAATTATGTTTGTTCCTTTTATATGTTAATTATCTAAGTCTTGAAATGTGTCTATTTTTTTTTTGGCATACATTAAATTTTCAAATATGTTATTTTTTCTTGGAACAATTTTTCAATTATTTTTGTGGGGTTATGGACTGCAGAATTGGAAGGGAGAAAAGATCGTATTATTTCTGCCCCATTTCCCCCAGTGAAATGCCTAAGGAATACAAAAAAGTTGAAATATACTAAACAGGCTGTCTCCACATCAGTTAATAAATTTTTTTTTCACTTGCTGCTGCAGGAGCCCAATTTATATGGGTTATGGCCCCAAAATTTGCTTTTATAACCTATTAATATGGGGCCCATTGTAGTTTTGCATACAGTTATTCCTAGAAATACCTGTTAATTGACTAAATCTAACCCTCCATTCTTAAATTTTAAATTTTCCCTTAACAAGTCATAAATCCTTATACATTTTGTTTTCCTTCCGTTTTTAATAAAGGTTATTAACACTAAACAAATTCCCTACCTAAAGAGTATTATTTAATCGTCATTTATTGGACGTATGTCGTTTTTTTAAAATCAAGGGGTTCTCTGCAAAATTCTATTCTTAAACTATTATTTATCACACATGGTAAGTCGTTTATATATTAATTTTTTTTTAAATATTTTTTTATTGTTATTACCATAGCAAGAACGTACAGCAAATAATAATTATTTAGTAAGTAATCACATTTAAAAAAAAAATCTATTTAAATAATTTATATGTTAAAAATATACCTAATTAAATTGAAACTCAAACTCAGTCTTCAAGACATTTTATTATGTAGTTAGTTTAAAGTTCGATGCAATTAGTTTGCAGAAAAATGATACAAAACATTGAAAGTAACGACATTAAATTAACATTTATTCAATTTTATTGTTTAAAACATTCCTTTTACAAACAAAGCAATATTGAAAGCAAATTAATAATTTAAAATTGTTTGTTGTTTATAATACACTACTTACAGAAACGTCTATTAGCGGTTATTAATTTTAAAATTGAAAATGTAATAGTCAAATGTACATCTTTTAAACATAAATTAATTTATTATTAAAGTCTTAAGGTCATGTATTCGTGCAACACGAATACCGACCGACAATTACATGCCCATCTGACGCAATGATCATTTTACTTTTCAGACAAATCGGTAATCGGCCCAAATTGCCCTAACAAACTAGGAAACAACAATGAAAAGTCCTACGTCCCAGCCTTCCCAGGTACGGCTACCTGTAGGGAAACGTCCACCCCGATCTACCTCCGCGAGAAGGAGAAATGGGTCTGATATTGATCGGCCCTATCAAATAGATATAAATTTGATGCCTTGATAGCAAATCAGGGATCAAATTACAACTCGAGACCCCAGACGATTTTAGGAAGGTGACCTCTTTCCTCCGGGAAAAGGAACACCAATATCATCTGCGCTCCCGGATGAGCGCGTACTAGGACAGTGGTCAAAGGGCTGCCTAAGGAGATCATCCATCCATGCGCGGAGATAACTTCGCGATAAAAGGAATTAAATATTCCAGTCCTAGGGGTACAACGAATGACCACCCACGCACCAAACGCCCTTATGGTATGGTGCTAGTCACCTCGAGCGCTCTAAGGAAGGAAAGCGCACTGACGTCGAGCAGCGTGTGGGATTGGCCGTCTCACCTTTTGAGCGGCCTCACTCTAACGGTTTGCCAGGGCAGTGTCACAACTGCCAAGTATTTGGTCACGCTGCGGAACTGTTCCGCACGCCTCGTTGCGTTAAATGCCTCGGGACCACTGGTACCGCATCCTGTCCCAGACCCAAGGACAAGAAGTCCTCGCCACCTACGAACCTCCCGCGTGCGTTAACCTGCCGCGCTCCCGGCCACACGGCCAACTAC
This sequence comes from Lamproptera curius, assembly GCA_029286875.1. Taxonomy (NCBI): domain Eukaryota; kingdom Metazoa; phylum Arthropoda; class Insecta; order Lepidoptera; family Papilionidae; genus Lamproptera; species Lamproptera curius. Next base: position 531,182 of record JAGSMT010000052.1, read on the forward strand.
CTCGCTGCCCAAGGCGCCAAAACGCAGAGTTCCTGGATCCCAGGGACGCCTCCTCCAGGCGACCACCTATCCCGTCCAATACCACCGCATTCCCACCCTCCGTCCTTCTAACGCTGGCGGTTCCGCGCGTGTAAGCCAGCGCCGGAGCCGACTCCGAGCAGCAGCGGCCCGCCGCGCCTCTAAGAGCCAGCATGCTAGCCATAGCAATGGCAGCACTGGCAACAATGTAAGCATCATTTTAAAGTCGCTAGATCTTTTTAATCTAGACGAGCTAAATCAAGCAGCAGACGAGTTCGCCGCCGCCGCCGGCGACGCGATGGTTAGGTTTTCCTTCTTGTTAAATACAAGAATTTAATAAGTGCCCTTAAGGCTTAGGGTAGCGACACCCTAGCGTAGCCAGACACACCCTAGCACTTAGAGTGTAGGACATACACACACACTCATGACATCGGCCCCACGGTGAGGTCGATAAATACACACCCTTTGCTACGTATGACACTGTAGCTTAACAACATATTAGATAGGGAGCGTTGCTGGAGTTCTTAGCGCCACTTTCTCCCAGCGCCAACGCTTTAAGAAGTGGTAGTAAAATTTAGATAAGCTCTTCTAGCTATTTAAAAGATCATTGCAAAGCGTCTGAATCGAGCTCGAGGCGTCGGCCCACCTGGGCAGCCCTCGATTCAGTATGCTAACGGGTACCAGAAAGTGCAGCCCAAGCCTAGGCTCCCTTCTGGGGCCCTTGGTGAAGTTAAGTCACTTACGGGGAGACGCCCTGTGGAACGAGGCCCCCAACCCAGGTTATGTTCTAATAGGTTTCTTCCTCAGAGCACGAACATCAAAATGCCAAGTTTTTATCGATGTTGCTTGTTAAAAAAGAATAATTACTAAACGTTTTATTTTTGTATCCTTTATGGAGTTAATTTATTGAGCCATAAATCTCTTCAAAGGGAAATAATTGAATTCTTTTAACTGCAATATATTTGGGCGTTGCAATTAGTAAATAATTACACGTTTTTAATCTCTTATTCTCACGTTATTAATATTCTCATTGTGATTGCATTGATTGTCGACAAATTACTAAACAATAAAAACGATAGAATATAAAATGGATAGTTATTAAAATAATAATTAATACGACTAGAATCACTGCGTTTTTAATTTTACACGGAGCCCTTATTTCATGAATACAATAATAATAAACATAAATAAGAGATCAAAATAGACTGGAGTAATACAATAATGTCACCAACGTCATTTTAACTAGCAATTATGACCAATAGCAAATTCCTTTACTAAATACCAACAAGATGTTATATAATGTCATAAATCCCTCGGTACGGTTCATTATTGATTTTAAAGACAATCATTATTACCCTCCAAATTATACTTAAAGGTTTGGCCGCAATTTTTAGCCTAGTCACGTATTTAATTTAAAACTTCATCAATTTGTTTTACAAATAAAAAGCCTATGAAAGTAAGCCACGAAGTTTTTAAGATGAAAAATTAGGTAAATGGCTTTTTCCTCAATTTCGTTACTGACTTACTGGCGTCTTCAACTGAAAGTGAAATTGAACAATAGATTAATAATAATGTAATGCTAGTATTATGGAAACTAGATAACAGATTAAATACATTGATTTACTTTTCCTTTATAAATGTATACTATTCAAACACATACTATATAGAAACAAGTGCCATGAGAAAAACACTATTCACACAATATTGTCACATGGTGGGAATCGAACCTACACTCTTTAAGTAACATTTAGGTCATTAATCACTACACCAAGCAGGTCGTATTACTTATCTAAAAGTTAAGCTGTCTTTTAGCAACGGTTTCCATTTTTTAATCTTAACCACTGATTCTTAAAATCGATAGATATTTTAGGATGAAATCGTATTGCTCAAACTACTCGTATTCACTAAACAAAGTAGAATCTAACCCCTTAAAACTCTCCGCTCTGCAGGAAATTGCTATAAAGTGCGGTTTGGGTCGAGGTCGAATATTTTTATTCTGTAATTAAAGTTTTTTAAGCTTATTAAATACATAACAATAATAAATACTAGCATTTTTGTTTGTGTGCTTGAAGGAGTAAAGATGAAGAAGATGCTACTGTTTTTTTTACCATCTGGATCATCATCATCATCATCAGGCAGTGTAAGTCTACTACTGGACATAGTCCCCCCCCCCCCTTCTAGCATCGCATCCCACCACGCTGGTCTAAGTGGATTGGTGGTGGACCGACTTTAACATGCCCATCCGACGACATGGATCATCTTGCTTTTAACAATTGGTAATCAACCCAAATTGCCTAACTAACAGGAAACAACAATGAAAATATGTTAAGTCCCTGTATGAATAGTCCACTGCTGGACATAGGCCTCCTTAATACACTATCGTTGGGGTTTTGGACCGTATCCACCACGCTGGTCCAATGCGGCTTGTGGTGGACGACTTTTACATGCCCATCGACGCATGGATCATCTTTCGAGACAATTGGTCGATCACCCAAATTGCTCTAACCAACTGGAAACAACAATGAAAATTTATTGAGTCCCGCAGAATCGAACCCATGAGCTCCGGTTTCTAAAGCATACAGTTATACCACTAGGCTACCGAGGCAAGTATATGAGAGAAAGTTTATATAGGAAAGTCATATTATTATTTACTGTAAGTTGTAGTTTCTCTGCATAAATAAAATAATGTATAATAACGCAAATAGATAGAGAAATACTTTAGTTTCGATAAAATTTTACACTAACCCAGCTTATATTTGATTAAGTGAAGATTATTTAATTACAATAAAAGTGTCATAGTATTTATTCATCGCCCGGTACGCTAAATTTTCGGTTACTAAAGCGTCATGGGGACCGATTAGATTGAAGATTTAGGCCTTTGCGATTGTGGAATGCCAGCACAGGGTGTATCTAGTTTTTAAAATCGCAAAAGGCCTCTGTAAATCAACTTGATGTTCTAGTTGTCTTAAATGATAACCTGACGAATATATGAAGGAATATTCTTAATCTGGCTATTTGAAATAAAGTTTTTTTCCAATTTTTTAGAGGTATAATAGTCTTAACTTATTACGCATTTATGTAGGTGTAATTTTATTACTATTTATGAATACAAAAATAGATTAAATATAAAATAAAAATTAATCTTCGCCCTCACTGGATTCATCTTCATAATTGTTTTCTCCTTGGTGAATTTCTTCTTCATTTTGTGTTTTTGTAAAAAGGAATGGTGATAAACTTTAAAATTTTCTATTTCTTTTGTATTATAGTACTAAAAAAACGTACCTGAATCAAAAGTATCTCCTGATATGATAGGTGTTATGACAATATCTTCGCTATTATTCGTGTTAAATTTTAGCCGTAGCATAAGCGTTACTAGATTTTCCTTGAACTGGTTTTACTCTATGATATTCCAAAGGATGTATATACACACATATATACATTTTCTTAAAAGTATCTGCTGTTAACATTTAAATTTTTTCACATGTTTTATTCTCAAAAAGTACCCATTGACTGTTACATTGCTTATAATTGCAATGCATATAAAACTGCCCCAACTGACTAAAATTATGTGCCTCATAATTGTACTTCTTACCTGACCTACAACAAAATTAGAGGTAGCATACATCAATCTTTTAAAAATAATCCACAATAGCCATTATAATGTTAACAGTTTAAAAAATTGCATTGAAGCATATTCAAGGCACATTTAAGGCAATACAGTGTAAGTTTACATTAAAGTCAACAAATTTAAAAAAATGTTTATTTAATGTGCATAAAACATGTAATTGTGAGTGGTTATTTAATTAAAATGTACACTACATTTTGATTAAATAATCACATCAAAAGATATCATAGATGTAAAATGCATCGGAAAAAATCGCCGGCAGTTTCAAGGCGTAGGACGTTGTTATCTGCTTAAATTGCGCTAGATGGATAAGCAGTTAAAAGTCAGTCATATATTTCTGTTAAAATTTCATTTGTTTAATAACAATATTTCAGCAATCATAAAATAGACAAAATATTTTTGCATGTTGTTAGACATCAAAAACGAGCACAATGATTCAAGATTATTTAGGTTCATTTTACTTATAATTCGTTAAAATTTTGAGAACCTAGCGGCTTGCCTTAAAATGTATGCTATAATGATCATTTTGGGCTACGTGTTAGTGGGCTTAATAAGACGTAAAATACTGTATTCCGTTTTTTGGGTTTAATTCGTTTGCTCATCGCTTGCAATGTAAGCGCAAAAATTGTGTTTATGTACTTGATCACATTATAAACCTCTACATTAATCAAACTTTCTCTGATTTATTATGAATGTATTTAACATACGAACCTTCCTATTAAATCGCGCTATTTATGGTTTTAAAATCCGTAGCGTACAGACAGCACGCAAAACCTAAGAACAGTAAAAGCTACTTTGATTCATACTTATTGGTGATATAATGCTGGCTGTCTGTAGAATTCTCTTATAATAAATTTCACTAAAAATTGCTTAAAAAATCAAAACAATTTCTAATGTTTTACTTCTACTCAAAATATATGATTCATTTCATTCTTCCTTTGGTATAAAAAGCAATTTCCTTTTTAATGGGGTGAAGCGTTTTCAACAGGAAATAGATTTGATTATAAGAATTTACATTGATCCTCTGTTATTTCAAAGAAAATGTTTGTTTTGTAAACTAATATTTGTTGCTTAATAATTTATAAAATTATGTCTATCATTTTATACATTTTTCAAGATGCATAATTTTATGAGAAAGTTTGAATTGGGTATCTTTTTTTTACACTTATTGCAATAATATTTGCTGTTGAAATCAATATTACAATTTTAATTTCAACGCCATTAATATATTTTATTTAAATACAAATATTCTTTATACACTTTAGGCTCGGACGAGCTCTTATAAACTTTAATCTACCACGGAGAAAAGAAAATATTATTACTGTATTGCAGGTATTGCATGTACCTCCTCTGTGGTCTAGTGGTAGTGGCCCTCGCTTTATAAACTAGGTCGAGGGTTCGAATCCCGAGGGGAAATATCTTTGTGTTATCATTGTTTTATGGTTGATTAGGACAATTTGGGCCGATCTTCCAATTGTCTGAAAAGTAAGACGACCCATGCGTTGGATGGGTGTGTAAAATGTCGGTCCACCTACAAACCCGCGTTGGACGAGCGTTGTGGGAAACGGTCCAAAATTCCCCTAATTGAAAAGACGTGCATTAGGGTAGGCCTACGTCCAGCAGTGGACTTACAGAGGCTGATGATGAATCGCATGAAGGATTGAGAGTAATTGAACCATTTTTATTTGTACCTTTATCTAATAAAACGCATTAGATTCTTAACTGTGTTAACAAACACAATTATATTACTATTTATTTTTCATATGATCATAGAAAATAAGAACAACACGTGAACTTAGACACAACCGATTTTAAACCCGAATTCGCAAATCTTTTCAAACAATCTCCTTGTACATACTTATTTTAAACAAGCGAAACATCCCTGTCTCGTACTTTTTAAGGAGGTCAGAGCTAAACGCGATATGTTTTCACAGTACCGATTTATTGGACACTCGACTTTGTAAACTTTATCTAGATTATAGCTGATATTTACTAGATTTATTGCTATTGTACTATGATGTTTTATACTTAAACTTTTAAACATTTTTCCCTAAAATTTGCAATATAAGAATATTCGTAAACACAACGGTAAGTTGATGTAGTATGTTAGAAATGGAGCTTCAAAATGTCGCTACATACTAGCGTTTACTTCGATACAATATTTTGATACAATTTTGTTTGGCACTGCCGTTGATAACATAAATGTATTGAAAGTAAATAACAAATACAAAATGTTATTGCGTGTTAATACTCGTATATAGTAGATAGTAACGAAGAAAACATCTAAACTTGTTCGCGTTTAATAATATTAAAATATAAACTAAATAATAAAAAGAATTAAGCTAAATTATTCAGAGAATAATTATTTAATTTTCTTATTTAATAATGCGTTTAATTATAACAATTTATACTACATCTTTTAAAGTGTATTCAAAAGTTTTTAATAAATTTTGATATAAAATATTTTTATTGACCAACTCTCAGTATTGTTACATAAAGTTTATGTTCATATTATAATTGTTAAACATGCCAGTGTGTATTATCATTAAAGCAATTTGAGAAGAGTTACAAAGATTAACGCAATTATTATAATTTAAAGGAAGCGAGCGCCTACAGTGCCCCAACTAAATATTATATTACAACATTGCATAAAACATCTTTGTACATGAATAAGTTCATTTTAATGATGTATTTTATGTAAATATAAACAAAACAGTAGCTTTGAACAACTTTTTTGTATATGTTAAAAGATAAATCAATAGCTTGTATATTTTAACAATTTACATTTATTTCAATATATTAAAATAAAAAAAATATATTAAAATTTATAATGTATTTTTTTCAACTTAAGTTAAAACATTAAAAACACAGAAATTATTATCTATCAGTATCCTATATGGAGCACAATACCACCGTGGTGACAATTTTTAACGCAAGACAGTAGTGTGAAAATGCTACCGTTTGAAGTAAGTACGTAGCCAGTAGGAACAGAGCGTAGATAATGCTGGTATCACCGTTATGTAATCAATATTAGTATGCGATCACTTTTCAACGTGTGATTCAACTACTTGTCTGCCTTCGCAGGTAATAAAAAATAGTCATCATCATCATCGACCTATGTTGGTCCACTGCTGGATATAGGCCTCGCCTAATGCACGCCTTCTCCGTTACGGGGTTTTGGGCCGTATCCCACCACGCTGTTCCAATGCGCATTGGTGGGTGGACCGTCTTTTTGCATGCCCATCCGAGTCATGGATCCTTACATATCAAACAACGGTGACAACGTGCCCTGTACAAGAAACCCTTCAGTGATTTCCGCCCCATTTTAAATCTCTCATATCTTTTAAGGTATACATTAAATCAAAATAACATGTATGACACGTTTTATGCACATATAATGAAGATTTTTTTATAAATTCATGAACTAGTATGCTTACACAATGTCACCTTAAATCAGTTTTGGATATGCCAGATTGTATTTTTTAATTTTACATTATAACGTTTAATGTTTTTTATTTTTAAATTTACATATATTTCCTCACGACTTTATCCTAGGCCTATTCAAGCAGTACAATTATGTGAGGATATAGTTTTGAACTTATCTCATAAGGTTGAGGTAGCGTTTGCATATTAATCCAGTTTAGGTTGTGATTCTTGACAACGTAATTGTTTATGTAATTTTCTCAAAAATCTATTAAACTACTTATCACAAAATTATTTTTAAAAAATGGGACCGAATAACAGTTAATACCGATCATTTAAAAAATTAACAAAATCGGACATATAAGAGCAAATCAATGAGGTAACATATAGAAAAATCAGAAAAAAAAGCATACGCTCCAAATTACGTACCTCATTCTTTTGGAAATCGGTCAAAAAGTGTTCTACGGTGAAAGACCGTAAACAAGTTTAAATTACATAGATAGTATTAGCGCTAGCAACATAAACAGTACATCAATTAATAGTATTATATTCACCCTTACTATTGTTTCGTACGAAGAGTTATATATTACATATCGTACCAGTATTTAATCTGTTCTAAAGTTATATAAAATAACCAGAATCTCGAGCAATCTGTGACGGTTTTAGTTATTTCTATATTCACGTGGTGTTAATACCTTAAGTGAAAGCATGAATAAAGCAAACAATAGTTACACTAAAAATGGGTACACATATGTATAAATTATCACGAACCATGAGATTTTATTATAAATTTATGAGATTACATTACATAAATATCTACGTATTTATTGATTTTAAAATATAAGTTCATAAATAACACGTTAAAATAATATATTAAAAAGATTTATTTCAGTTAAATGCATTTTTGTGTTTTAAACTAAACTAGTTCAAACATCAGATTATTCTCTATATAATATGTAAATATATTTTTATATCATCATCATTATCATAATCAGCCTCTATTAGTCTACTGCTGAACATACGTATTTTTCAATGAACGCCAAGACGGCCGATCCTATGCTACTCGCTGCCATCTTGAACCGGCTACTGCACGGAGAACGCCATCCCACCTGGTCGACCAACAGCTCGTTTTCTTAAACGAGGCCGCCACTCTATATTTTTATATGAAAATTATAAATATGATGTTGTCAGCCGATGTAAAATAGTACTCACAAACCTATACCAAAATAAAAATACTAAAACAGATTTTACAAAACTCAATATAATTATCATACTACTGTAGAATAAACGTTCAGGCTTCAATTTCTTATCAGAACTAATGGCTTTCAGGTACATTAATAAATCAATTACGAGGAGATCCATCAAAGGCGGATTTATTGTGATTGATGCTCTCTCCTCTGCTGTTAGCGGCCTAGAACGGTTGTTAAGAAATCTCATCAATGGATGATTTACACCGATAAGTTCATTATTACTTCATCAACTTATGAACACCTTTTAATTTTTTTAAACTTGACTGTCGGTTAATTACGCTTTTTTATTTGATGTTCATTTTATTAAATGATATGTTTAGAATGTAGTGGATTTTTTGTTGATACATGATACTTGCTTGAATTTACGAGAATGTTACTCATAAGTTACTAAAGATAATATGTATTAAAATAAACCCTATCATGAGATTATTGCTGTAACACATAATTATCATCAGCCTGTGTTAGTCTACAGCTGGACATAGGCCTCCCTCCATTAGGGAGTTTTTGGACTGTATCACGATGGTCCAATGCCGGTTGGTGGGTGGACCGACGGTTTTTACATGCCTATCCAACGCATGGATCACCTTATTTTTCATACAATTGGGTGGTCTGCCTAAAATGTCTTAACCAACCAGAAAACAACGATAACACAAAGTTGTTCCCCGCGGGATTTGAACCCACGACTTCCGGTTTACAAACCAAGGGCCAATACCACTAGGCCACGGAGGCGGTTTCGACTAAAAATCATTACAACGACATATTTTAAATAAATCTAATATTATTTTAATAAACATTTAAAGAAACATTATAAAATAAAAAATATACGTCAAGCTTATTTAGGGACGTTATTTTGACAATCGTAACACCGAAAAAAGAAGGATCTTCTTGGAATGGGCTAATTTATAAAATGGACTTTGGCGGAATTATTTCTGGTCATGCGGTAACCGTGAATTCTTTAGGTCGCTGGTATCCTTTACGGACTTAATGAAACGACATCTACAAATGGTGCGAAAAGAAATTTCCTTATAACTACTTATTTCATTTATTGTACATATATTTTAAGAACTGGTTACTCATAATTTTTCTTATAAAGAATATTACGAAACGCAAAGTTGTTTTTTTTTTAATGTATGGTTATTTATAAGTTCAAAAATTTGGTTCAGATTCTTTGGTTGACATGCTTGTCACATAAATAATTAAACATTTTTTTACAATTATTTAATTGTTGGATAGCTACTTTATCGGGAGCAACAAGCTCTTTTATGTAAAAATGACTATAAGATTTTGTTTCAAAAACGTATTCACTTATTCTATATGGTTTCGAAATAAAAGGATAAAATTTACTTGATATATAATTTAATATTCAATAGTTTACCATTGTTAGTAATTACCTTTATTGCGACATTTTTAGCTATATAGGACATGGATGTTGGGTAAATACATGTGCCATAAAAAAATGAGATTCTACATATTATTGTATTTTTTGGCAATAACCTACCACGCAAGTAAATGATATATTGTTATAATTATCATGAAAGTTCTTGTATAGATATACTAAGAGTATATCTATGTTTACGGTCTTATACAATATCACAGACAGAAGAGAAAAATAAACGAGTATTGGCTCAGATAATCTGTTATTAAATTCTTAATTTTTTATTTTCGCATCGCTTGCTAGGCAACAATCTGGGCAGGAATAATAAAAAGGCAAAATCTCTTGGCATTGCAGAGAATTTGAGACAACAATCCGTTTTACCTTATACTTTTTCACCGCAAAATTTTATTATGTTCTTAAATAGTTGCTTTGTCGTAGCGGTGGGGCTCAGTACCTGCGGCTTGGGCCAACCGTAGGGATGCTAAGAGGAACCTAGCTGGCCTGAGGAGTAAGGTCAGCCGTGGAGGAGGCTGCTCCAAGCTGGCTGCAGAAGCCAGCTTTGGATGCGCCTTAGAGGGTGCAGCGGACGAGAAAGAGGCAGTAGATGCACTGCCATCCCTGTCCTTATCTCTGCGTTGGCTGGGAACTCCCAGCTCCCATGGCCTCTGAGTAATAGACTGGGGGAGTCTGTTACCTAACTACAGGGGCCGAGACGAATGGCGCGTTAGTTCCAACGCGACTAGAGGGAGGCAGATGGCCGTAGGGCCAAGACGGGGCTGCTTTGGCGGCCAGCGCTGGTGGGGTTGCAGATGAGTTTAAGCACGTTCGGGTAACCCTGCCATCTTACCATACTGCAAAAAGTAAGACGACCCATGCGTCGAATAGGGTAAAATGTCGGTCCACCTACAAACCCGCATTGGACCAGCGTGGTGGGAAACGGTCCAAAATTCCCTAATTGAAAAAGACGTGCATTAGGGTAGGCCTTGTCCAGCAGTGGACTTACAGAGGCTGATGATGAATCGCATGAAGGATTGGAGAATTGAACCTTTTATTTGTAACCTTTATCTAATAAAACGCATTAGATTCTTAACTGTTCAAAAACACAATTATATTACTGTTTATTTTTCATATGATTATAGAAAATAAGAACAACAGAACTTGACACAACGATTTTAAACCGAATTCTATTTTTAAACAATCTCCTTGTACATACTTATTTTGGAAACATCCTGTCTCGTACTTTTAAGGAGGTCAGAGCTAACCCGGATATGTTTTCACAGTACCGATTTATTGACACTCCGGCTTTGTAAACTTTATCTAGATTATAGCGATATTTCTGGGATTTATTGTATTGATTAGATGTTTTATACTTAAACTTTAAACATTTTTCCCAAAATTTTAATATAAGAAATTCGCAAAACAAAAGGTATTGATGTAGTAGTTAGAAATGGAACTTCAAAATGTCGCCCTACCAGCGTTTACTTGATACAATATTATGATTTTTTTTTCCCGTTGATAACTTGTTTGAAAGTAAAAAAAATTAAAGTGTATTCAAAGGTTTTAATAAATACGATATAAAATATATTTATTGACCCTCAGTATTGTTAAAAAAGTTTATGTTCATATTATAATTGTTAAACATGCCAGTGTTTACAAAACAATTTGGAAAGAGTTACAAAGAAAGCAATTATTATAATTTTGGAAGGAGCGCCACAGTGCCCCAATAAAATTATATAACAAATTTACAAAAAACACTTTGTACATGAATAAGCATTTTAATGTATTTTATGTAAATATAAACAAAACAGTAGTATGAAAACTTTTTATACGTTAAAGATAAACATTACTTGTTTTTTAACAATTTACATTTTTTTCAATATATTAAAATTAAAAACAATTAAAATGTATAATACATTTTTTTTTAAACTTGTTAAAAATTTACAGAAATCATTATCTTTCGTATCCTATATGGCATAATAACCACCGGGGTGACAATTTTTAACCAAGACATTAGTGGGAAAAATGTTACCGTTTGAAGTACTGCCAGAGTAGGAACAGAACGTAGATAATCTGGTATCACCGATGTAATCAATATTAGTATGCGATCACTTTTCAACTGGATTCAACACTGTCTGACATCGCAGGTAATAAAAGATAGTCATCATCATCATCGACCGTTTGTCCCGGGACATAGGCCCCGCCCAATGATTCTCCATTACGGGTTCTGGGCCGTGCCCCACCACGTTGGTCCAATGCGAATTGGGTTGGACGACTTTTCGCCCATCCAGTCAGGATCCTTCATCAAAAACGGTGACAAGGTGCCTTCAAGAAACCCTTTTAGTGATTTCCCCCCATTTAAATCTCTCTATCTTTTGGTATTCATTAAATCAAAATAGATGTACGAACGTTTTATGCAATATAAAAGATTTTTTAAATTTTAACAGTATCTTAAAAAGTCACCTTAAATCAGTTTTGATATGCAGATTGTTTTTTTTAATTTAATTAAAACGTTTAATTTTTTATTTTAAATTTCATATATTTCCTCAGATTTATCGTAGGCCAATTAAGCAATATAATTATGAGGGATAAGTTTTGAACTATCTAAAGATGGAGAGGTATCAAAAAATTATTTTTAAAATGGGACCGAATAACAGTTCATACCGATCATTGAAAAAATTAACAAAATGGACATATACAAAATCAAAAATATAAAAAAAAAAAAAGCAAAAGCTAAAAATAAGGACCTATTCTTTGAAAATCGGTCAGAAAGTGTTGACGGTGAAAGATCAAAAAAGAAATTCAAATAGTATTAGCGCTAAAAATAAAATTATATCAATTAATAGTATTATATTCACCCTTATTTATTTCGTAGAAGAGTTAATATTTATATCAAAGTTTAGTCTGATCTAAAGTTATATAAAACCAGAATCTAAATCGGACGGTTTTAGTTATTTCCATATTCCGTGGGTAATATTAATGAAAGCATGAAGGGCAAACAATAGTTACACTAAAATGTAACAATGTTATAATTATCATGAACCATGAATTTTTATTATAAATTTATAGATTAATTAAAATCTACGTATTAATTTTATTTTTTGAAAGTTAAGTTCATAAAAAGTTAATATAATATATTAAAAAGATTTAATTCAATTTAATATTTTTTTTAAATAAACTAGTTCAAAAATCAGATTTTTTCTATATAATATGTAAAAATATTTTAATAATATCATTATCATAATCAGCCTCTTGGTCTATTTGGAACATACATTTTTAATGAACCCAAGACGGCGATCCCCTGCTCTTGCGCCAACGAACCGGCTACTGGGGAGAACGCCATCCCACCTGGTCGACCAACGCCCGTTTTCAAACGGGCCTCCATTCTATTTTTTATAAAGGAAAATTATTAATATGATGGTCACCGATGTAAATAGTACTAAAACCCATACTAAAATAAATATACTAAAACAGATCTTACAAAACTAAATATAATTATTATACTACTGTAGAATAAACGTTCGGGCTTCAATTTCTTATCAAATTAATGGCTTTCAGGTTTAATAAATCTTACGGAAGATCCATTAAAAGCGGTTTATTGTGATTGATGTCTCTCGTCTGCTGTTAGCGGCCTAGAACGGTTTTAAGAAATCTCATCAATGGATGATTTACACCGATAAGTTCATTTTACTTCATCAACTTATGAACACCTTTTAATTTTTAAACTTGCTGTCAGTTAATTACACTTTTTATTTGTATTCATTTTATTAAGGCGATATGTTTAGGAATGTAGTGGATTTTTGTTGATACATGATACTTCCTTGAATTTGAGAATTTACACATAAGTTAATATTGATAATATGTATTAAAATAAACCCAATCAAGGATTTGCTGTAACACATAATTATTATCAGCCTGTTGTTCACTGGACATGGCCTCCCTCCATTAGGAGCTTTTGGACCTTATCCGATGGTCAATGCCGGTTTGGGTGGACCGACGGTTTTTATCCATCCGACGCATGGATCACCTTATTTTCACTACAATTGGGTGATCTGTCTAAAATCTTACCAACCAGAAAACAACGATAACCAAGTTGCCCGCGGTTGAACGACTTCGGTTTACAAACCAAGGGCCAATACCACTAGGCCACGAGGCGGTTTCAACTAAAAATCATTACAACGACATATTTTAAATAAATCTAATATTATTTTAATAAACATTTAAAGAAACATTATAAATAAAAATATACGTCAACTTTTTAGGACGTTATTTTGACAATCATACCGAAAAGAGGATCTTGGGAATGGGCTAATTTATAAAATGGACTTTGGCGGAATTATTTCTGTCATGCGTACCGTGAATCTTTGGTCTTGGTATCCTTACGGACTAATGAAACGACATCAACTAGTGGTGCAAAAAATTTCCTTATCTACTTATTTATTTATTGTACAAATAGATTAAGAACTGGTTACTTCATAATCTTTTCTTATAAAGAACATTACGAAACATAAGTTGTTTTTTTAATGTTTTTATTTTTAAGTTCAAAAATTTGGTTAGATTTTTTGTTGACATGCTTGTCACATAAATAATTAAACATTTTTTACAATTATTTAATTGTTGGATAGCCACTTTATGGAATAACAAGCTCTTTTATGTAAAAATTATTTTAAGATTTTGTATTATAGTTATTTTACATAAAAGATTTATATGTTTCGAAAACAAGGATAAAATTTACTGATATATAATTTAATATTCAATAGTTTACCATTGTTAGTAATTGTAGTTGGAACTGCCTCCACCCAGTTGGTATGGGGTGTCTTTGAAACCGGAGTCGTGGGTTCAAATCCTGCGGGGACGCAACAAATTTTCATTGTTGTTTCTAGTTGGTTAGGGCATTTGGCCGATCACCCAATTGTCTGAAAAGTAAGATGATCCATGCGTCGGATGGGCATGTAAAAGTCGGTCCACCCACCAACCCGCATTGGACCAGCGTGTGGGATACAGTCCAAACCCCTAATGGATAGGGGTGTATTAGGGGAGGCCTATGTCCAGCAGTGGACTAAAGTGATGATGTGTGTGTATGATGTGTTAGTAATTACATTTACGACATTTTTAGCTATATAGGACATGGATGTTGGGTAAATACCTGCTATAAAAACTGAGATTGTACATATTATTGTAATTTTTTGCAATAACCTACCACACCTAAGTAAAAGATATATTGTATGATGTAATTATCATGAAAGTTCTGTGTGACATACTAAGAATATATCTATGTATACGGTCTTGTGAATCTACAGACAGAACAGGAAAATAAAACGATTATTTGCTCAGATAATCATCTGTTTTAAATTCTTAAATTTTTATTTTTGCATCGCTTGCTAGGCAGGCAATCTGGGCAGGAGTAATAAAAGGCAAAATCTCTTGGCATTGCAGAGAATTTGAACAACAATCCGTTTTACCTAATACTTTTCACGCAAAATTTTATTATGTTCTTAAATAGTTTTCAGTTTAATAAAGGGGTAGGGAGAAAGGCAGTTTAACAATATTGGCTTAAATTATTTAAGAACATATATAGCAAAATTAGAAAACCAATTGCAAACATAATTTGGTGTAGGGACGAGACGACCAAAACGTTCACGTAATAATAAGAGAAACTTCTTAAATGCTTAAACATTCTCTACGGCGCCCTTCAGACTAGAACATGGTAGTATATACATGTATTATATGTACTATTTTGTGCAAAATAAGGACCGTGACAGTGCTGACTAGAAGAGGCCTATGAAAACTAGCTCTAAAACCTCTAAAAAGTAACCTTATTTATAATTTCAACTTACAATGCTATGCTACTAATATTATAAACGTGAAAGTTTGATGTATGAGTGGATTGATGTTTGCTCTTCTTTCTACAAAAACTGCCAAATGGATTTTAATGAAACTTTACAATAATACAGCTTATACATCAGAATAACTATGAAGCTAGAATTTATAAAAATATATTGTGTGGATGTTCCAAAATATAACGGTAAGTTTTAAGTAAGTAGAAAAATCTACGGTCTGTAGAGCTAGAAATAGGCATGTATTCCACCTTTAAGGTGTGTGAACAAAATAATAACTTACGTAATGTATATTTTCGTGTAGAAAAATAATATACTAATTATTAATTTTAATCTTTCCCAAGGCTCTAATGAGGTTTGAACTACAAATTAGCTATAGGCTTAACAAGACATTTCCACAAGCCCAATGCGAAGGCTTAAACAGGCTGCTCCCAAGTCCCAAGCTCGACGTCGACAGCATTCTGAATTTTTAGTATCCCAACAGGCTGATGAGACCCCTCGAACAGTCCCAAGCTCGACGTCAAAAGCATGGTGAATATTTGGCATGTCATCGAGCTGATGAGACACCAGAACAGTCTGAAGATAGAGCGTCGACAGTATGCTGAATATTTGGCATCTGAACGGGCTGCGGAGAATCCGAACAGTCTCAAGCTCGACGTCTTGAGAAGGCGCATACATAGGTTTCAGTTCAGTTAAGTTCTACATGATCACAACATTTTACATGAATTTAAAATAGAGTGACAAATGCTAAATTAGGCACATAATTATTTCTATTGTTTACGCAAATATACATAATTTAAATTTAATAATTATGGAGTCCCAAGCAGGTGGTAGAGCCCAACTATCTTCTCTATTGAAATTTGGATGTTTTCAACCTCAATAGCTTACGGATCATCCTTGGTAGGAATCCATGTTCTTTAGAAAGAATTTGTGGCCGATCAAATCTGATGCAATGGTTTGGGTGATTTAAAGTATGGTACACACACTGCCGACTTGTTGGTCTTTTATATTTGATGTCAGCCATATGTTCCTTGACGCGGGTTCTTATTCTCGCTTTGTTTGTCCAATGTAAGAGAGGCGCAGTCACAATTTAGCTTGTACACTCCTGGATCTTGTAGAGGAATATTGCAATTGACAGGTGGTAGAAATTGACCAATCTTATAGGCACATACAATAAAAATACCTTATTTATATGATGCTATATTTCAATACACCTCGAAATTTCTCCCATTCCACGCGTACGAAGTCGCGGTTAATAGCTAGTATTTAATTCCTATTATCATATTTTAGTAAACGGAAACTGTTTCAAGATTTTTACCTCGTTTGTTTTTAGTCTATATCTATATTTTGTAAGCGAATATTCCACCACACTAAAAGTTTAAACTAGTTAAATAGTATATTCAGCAAAGGTTTTTTCTTGTGTATTGTTTATTATTACATTTAATTAAAACATTTTATGAGACGTTAAGGAAGACATTCGTTTGTTATGAAATAGCTCGGAGCACTCTACATACTCGTATCCCATATGACTAATGTATTTTGTAAAGTGTAAAAAGCAATTTATATAAATTATACAGTTTTATGTTTTAAGATATTTTTATTAATTAAAATCATTTTCTGTACATGTTTGTATCTTTATACTGCTTATTTATTACTTAAAAACCTTTATTTTTAATTGCCAATTTGAAACTGACTAGGGCTTTACAAATATTTTTTATTTTCTACAAGATTAGAAAGATGATAGTATTACATATTCTATTTTATAAATACTTTACTAAACATGATTTAATAAAAGACTACAGATTTTATCGCGTTTAATTTGTTACAATTTTCCGACGTTTCAGATACTTTACAGGATCCATGATCACGGGCAGACTGAGGTGTTGTTCACATGTCCTAAGTATAGGTCTAGCCTCTCTTATATAGGCCGAACTAACCGATCCATTAGAGGTAGAATATAAGGACACAGCTGATGTGAGCACCGCCGGTTGAAGAAGTCTGCAGTATGCGACAGTGTACTGGATCAACCCAACCATTATATGAGATTTGTCAAACCAGAAATCCTTTCCAAAGAACACCAATTCCTACCCAGGATGATACGCGAGGTATTATAATTAGGATGTTTTTATTTTCAAAAACATCCTAATTAATATACTAGATGGTTGGGTCTTACCACCTGCTTGGGACCAATTATTCACAAAATTAAACCCAAGCATAAAATTATTGCTAACAAGCAGTTTTAGCGAATTATTAGTATTATCCTTTTTTATAATAAATATTTTCTTAATATTGCTAAAAATAGTTTTTAATATTTCTATTTCTAAAAAATGTCTTCGATAGGCAATAATATTTATCTCGAAATAAAATATCAACCATAAGAAGATTACGTACCTTCGTGATGTCGTTTATTCGTAACGATTTGTAGTTCGATGCATGTTTATCTATTCTGATACGAATTTTTGTCTGTACTTCTTTCTTGTTTTTTTTTTATTTTATTCAGGTCTAAAAACTTTTATTAAAATTATAAAAGGTATTAAATCCAGTGATTTACGGGTTATTTGCATGTATTTTTATGTTATTTTTACGTTTCAGACTAAACAGATCGTAAATGAAATAAATTGTGATGATGAATAATTTCAATAATCACAAAAATGACCGGCTTTAAACAGTATATAAGCATTTTAGCATAATCTACAGTCAAGAAAATCTCATGTATTATGTCTGTCATGTATTATGTATGCATATTTTTTACATTAAACTACCTTAAAGAGGTTTGAATATACTTCCCCAAAACAGGTTCTCGCTTTGTCAGCGGTGCGGCTCAGTACCCTACGGCTTAGGCCAGCCGCGGGGATGCTAAGAGGAACCTAGCTGGCCTGAGGGAGTAAGGGCCAGCGGGGAGGGCTGCTCCAATCTGGCTGCAGAAGCCAGCTTTGGATGCGCCTTAAAGGGGCACGGACGAGAAAGAGGCAGTAGACGCACCTACCATCCCTGTCCTAATCTCTGTTGGCTGGGAACTCCCAGCTCCCATGGCCCCTGAGTAACAGACTCGGGGAGTCTGTTACCTAACTACAGGGCCGAGCCAAATGCGCGTTAGTTCCGACGCGCCTAGGAGGTAGAATGGCCGTAGGGCCAAGATGAGGTTGCTTTAGCGGCCAGCGCTGGTGGGGTTGCAGATGATTGTGAGCACGTTCCTGTAACTCCACCCTAAAGGCGTCAGGAAGGAACAACGTAGAGGTTTTAGTCTGTGCGAGTCCGACATAACCCGTCTTTGCCCCCATGAAGGCGTTTCCACAGCAAAAAACAAAGGTTTGAATATCATAATACAATGTTTAACAATGTTTTATATTAAAATTGGCTATTGTTGCTTATTCTTAAAACATAGATATTCCAAGGCAGGTGTTCCCTTACAAGGGTGATGGTGAGTGGTCTTGAGAAATAACATTTAAAAACGATTAATAAGCTTCCTCTGCCACATAGTGGTGAGCAGCGTGATTGACAATCAGGATGGAAGCGCTAGTATATTGAAGTGCTAATCTATATTACATAAAAACATTTGATTCTGATTTTTTTTTTAATTACACTGACAAATTTATCTCTTACAGTGTAACTTAAATAATGTTCTATTAAAAGGATCAAAATTATTTTAAATAGTACTGGTACTAATGCTTTAAAAGCAAATGTTTAAGTTTAAGTAATTTCGTTTTGTGATATAATATCTAGTCTAATTATAAGTCTAATTATACAAAGAACACGAAGGAATGTTAATAACATTTGCAGCACTTTCCGGGATCTTTTCCACTTCAGGCATTAACAGTTGACCTATGAATAGCGCAAGGTCAGTGCTTTTATGGCCTGAATGTGTATTTGATAAATTTCGGAATGAATTCCCTAAATAAAGCATTTTTGCCACAGTAAGTAATTTTGTAGTACAAAAAATATCGCAAAGAGTTTTACCCACCAACCCGCATTGGACTAGCGTGGTTCCACCTAGGTCCAAAACCCCTAATGGATAGGGTGTATTAGGGAAGCCTATGTCCAGCAGTAGACTAATTCATGCTAATGATGATGATGATGAAGAGTTATATTATAAAACTACAAATACGTCTTTGAACAGCCTGTAAAAAATTGTGTACTTTTATTGACAAAAAGTATAATAGCAGTTACGTTTAGCATAATAAAACATTGTCTAAGAACATATTAAATGTAAATAGCTTTAAAAGATTTTAACAGAGCTATCATACACAACTAAATTACGAGTTTAAAATAGTAATCTTCAATTAGTAGAAAATACGAAATAAATTGTCTCTTGACAGTATAGGTTACTAATTTACATCTGTTCTTGTAATGTAGTATAAATTGTTTGTATATAATATTTAGCTATTTTTGATATAAAGAAAATGAAAGCATAAGTTCAGTTTCGGTAAGGATACCAATTAAGTGTAAAAAGAAGTCCTGCATACGGATAATCTTTATATAATAGTGTATATGACATTAGGAAACATCAATATATTTATTTAAATGATTACTTAGGAATATATGATATAATTTACTTTTACTTTTAGTAATTAACTGCCCATATTTTTCATATTAATATTTAAAAGGACAATAACATCCAAACCAAGTAAAACTATGCCAAAAATTGGATGTGATTTATAAAATCTAGCCAGACAGGACGTCAATCCATCAAAGTGTTTAAAAACATTTAGTGGCTCTAAAAATTAATGGTTCTATCAAAATTATATAAAGATAATTGGTACACTTATACCATATACAGTAACTTCACGGTATCAAATATATTAGTGCCATAATCCTGTCATAGTTATATAAATAGTTTGAAGTTGGACTTTTTACAACAATGATTTTATTTCATATTTATTCAAGGTCTTTTCTTATTTTATTCAGGGTAATCTCTTTATCAATTATTTTATGATTATTTAGGATCATATAAATCCAAATTGCACACTTGTTTTTGAGTAACAAAGGGCTCAGAAAATTTTCCAATCTTCTTCGAGCGCCTTATAATATGTTTTAATAGAAGCTCGCTTTAAAATATAACCGATTTTGTCGGTATCTCCTCTGATGTAAGGTAAGACGGCAGGCACTTTTCGACTGTGGCTGGCTTCACACGGTGACAGTGGAACTTGGTGTTTGTTATCACGCAGCACCTGCTTGACATTCTCCAGTTCAGCCGTCAACTTAGTCTGCCCGTGATCATGGATGCTGGAAAGAATCCAAAACGTCGGGAATAAATATATTTAAGTATCGCGAAAAATCCGCAAATTAGTGGATTTGATATATGTATGACATATCAAAAATATGAAATTTTGGAAGATTTGTGTTTTATTTCTCCTAGAAGATATAAATTTAATCTAAGATCATCATCATAATCTGCCTCTATCATACAGGACATAGGCCTTATTAAATGAACGCCAAGACGGATGATCCCCTGCTACTCGATGTCAAGTTGCACCGGTTACCACTGAGATCGCCTTCCAACGCAGTCGGGGTCGACCAACACTTTCGTACCTTGGCCTCGATGAACACTTCCGTACACCGTTTTCGTAAACGTGACCTCCACTCTAGATGATTATATGGAAATGCTACATTTTGTATAAAACCGGTCATCAATCTTTTTGAATCATTTAAAGCTATATTAAATGCAACTATGTATTTATTTGTGACAAAATTAAGGAGTACATAAAATTCCATAAAATATTTCAAATGCTAGTAAATAAACCAGCAAAATGATATATATTACTATTTACTCCAATCTCCAGGAAAAATAAACGACAATGAAAGGGTTTTAAACACACAGCTGTCTTTTATATTTATCGTCACTGCTAAAAACATTAAAATTGAGATATTCGTATGTAGATAATAAAAATATACAAAACTTTTTTATGCAAGAAAAATATTTTACCATTTATTTACAAAAAAAAAGTTTGCTTTACATATCGAAAAATACGATTAAACAGAAATGTGTTTCACTTTAGTTTTATAAATTTCAATATTTTATTTTAAGTTATTTAAAAGATATAGATACTTAAAATTAAACAGAAATATGTTTAATTATAAGTTTTAATAAGGTTAAAAACATGAGATAATTCGCCGAGCAGCAGCGATTAGTTGACAGTGCTTTTGACATCAGTTTAATCGATGATCAAGCCTTGACCAACGTTTCAGAAACCCAAAAGATCGCTTGAAATACGATGTTAAAGCAAAATTTAACAGCTCTGTCAACTGTTACTTGCTTTTATTGCGTAAAATAGTTATAAGTTGTCAGAAGTCGGTCATATTTTTGTGTTAAAATTTCACTTGTTTTTTAATTATGTTGGTTTATCAGACATGGTCAAACAGATTTAAAACTTACGAATTTATTTCAAAAGAAATCAAGAAATCTTTCAAGGTATCACGTGCAGAACATTGTTACTACTTATAGTCACAACAACAGTTATATTTCATGCTTGAAAAATTGCACACTTTAAAGTTGGTGCCAAGCACTGTGGTGTCCAATATTTTTGATACAAAGCCAAAAAAAAGGGATATGCGATTGTGAAGTCTTACACAGAAAATTTATGACTGATGACATAAATAGACGTAGGTTTAAACTTTGTTTTGTTTTGATAATCAGCGCTGTATAATGTTGGAATCTCCAACGTTATATCAATACAAGAAAGAAAATATCCCTTCTTAATCTGTAGACAACACGAAAAATCCGTGAAAAATTAGATTTCGTATGTATGATTTTTATATGTGAATTATTTAAATTATTTTTACAAGGGACCGTCTGGGTGGGTACCACCAGGTGCCTATTTCTACCTCAAACAGTAGTGTGAAAACACTACAGTGTTCCGGTTTGAAGGACACTGTAGCCAGCGTAATTACTGGTAAACGAGACTTAACATCCTGTCTCACGTAGGCAGCGCTTGGTGATACCTGTATGACCAATGTATATGGGTGTCAGTGACCACTTTCCATCAGGTGGCCCGACTGCTTGTCTGCCTGCGTATGCAATAAAAAGAAAAAAAAAAAAAACTTAACTTACATAAAACAATAGATAGCGAAATGTTGTAATATTTTTTAATAAACAACAGATATTAAATGAGACGGCCAACAATGAGAACGTACGGTTTGATACGAATCAGATAAAATGTATGTTCCGTCTACACAAATAAATAAAACTGGATTATCTGTTTGTAACATCAAAAAACACATCATAACATTATTTAAAATCACATAAGATATTTGCATTTTCAGGTATAATAAAGTAACCAATAAAACCCACACCAGCTTATAGGAAAAGAGACAATTGTACAAAAATTTTGTGTCAGTATATTATTCTATTCTCTTTTTATAATTATAATTTTTTTATATTTTATACCTTTGCCCCTAATTTGACTCACGATGGTTAAGCTTCTTAACGTCCCCCGTCTAAGAGCCTAACGAATTAAGCACACCTGTATACATAATTTAGTGCAAAAGATTGAATAAATGTAAGTATCGTATATAAAATCAATATTAAAATAGTACGTTCCAAAAATTTCATATTATGAAATAATTTTCATCCAACATAACAAAAAACCGTCGCATGCCGATAATAGCATCCCGTTACTAGTCTTCCAGCCATAGCTAACAATGCATTTGACACATTTCGTATTGTATTCTTAAAACGAATAAACGTATAACCTTAACTTTCAGGTAAGGGATCTTTTTATACCCTTACAGCCTTTTCAACATCGCTGTAGTAAAGTTTAAATTGCTTTGTTAAATATTATGGTATTTTTGTAATGTTGACTGATAAGAAAACCGTAACTTAAACGAATGTTTCAGATATTTCTATTAATCAATATTTAACTAAAAAATATCAGTCACAGTGAGATACAACAATCCAATCAAAAAACAAACAGTAATACATCACAAAACAAACAGTAATACGTGGCAATGGAAAAAATTTCATCAGAACCGCAAGGGAGCTTAAATATCTGATCGTAAAAGCAAGTCTAGCGTAATAAAGTACGGTATGGCACTTTATACCACCGCGCATGCCAAATTATGGTGGTAGGCCGCTATGCAGTCCGCTTAACGTCATTTGGCCAGAGTTACCCAAGGAACAAAGCTGACATACGAAGAGATGGCCACATTATTGACTCAAATCGAAGCTACGCTCAATTCACGTGCTTTATGTCAGTTCAACGACACGATTGAGACATTAACACCTCTCACTCCCGGTAATTTTTTAGTGGGAGAACCTTTAATAAGTGTTCCGGATGTTAACCTTAAAGAAAGGAGCACAAGTTTGCTGACCAGATGGCAGATGTGATATTTTAAACACCTTGCAACAGAAGTACAAGTGGCAATCTTAAATTCCTGCACCAGGTATTGGTGATATAGTAATTATCAAGGAGGACGACTTACCGCCTAATAAATGGTTATTAGATCGAGTGAAGATTGTCTACCCTGGAAGTGTCGGTTTAGTAAGAGTAGTCACCGTTCAATATAAGGGAAAGCATGAACTGCATGACCACTGTCCAAGCTCATATATTTACCAACGGAAAAAGACTCTCAGTTCACTTACTTCTGTCATGTTCAAAATTAATGTTGCATAGAATGTAAATTAATTCATATTTTTCATGTATACAGTCCAAAGCTCTGTTGTTATAATTTAAAACAGTTTGTTTTGTTGGGCGGAATGTTCACGCTAATATTTGTTATGCTGTTAAGTCAGTAGTAAAATAAACGCATATGAGAAAAGAGGTCTTTCAATCACTGCTATTCATTCCATGCAAAATTGAACGTTATCGCCTAGTGAACCCATTTAATAGTATTTTATCTTAAAAACGTGTATATTTTCCTAATTGGGTTCTGTTTTTTGAAGTATCTTTACTACATTTTTAACTTTTAACACTAAATAATTAATTTAATACATCTAGGTATACTTAACAACTACAACTGTAACATAAAATATTAATTAAATCAGTGCCAATATTTTTGATACGACAAGAAATAATCCCCGTATCACGAGCACTGGAGATTAAATTGACATCTGTCCGTGTCCGCCTGTTCGCAAAAGGATAAAGAGGAATTAACCGCTGCTTTCACTATTTTTTCTTGCATTCAATTAGCGAATGAAATGAAATGCAAACTGTCATTTAATTGCCGTAAATAGTTGTAGCATTACTCTGCTTTTAATGACAAATAAAGAAGTTGGGATTTTTACTAAGACAATAGTGTACAACATTTCCTTACATGAAATAGCGTCTATGGTTTACATAGTATGTTCACAGGCTGTTACAAAACAAAGAAAACAGAAAAAATTATGTCTTTTGATTTATTCGGTTTGTTACTTTTATTCATTTCTCAAATTATATTACAATTATCTTTTTTCAATATAAAAGTGCAACACTGGCTTATTGAGTGCAAAGACGCTACTATCGGTTCGAAATAGGAGGCGTCTGACCTGAGAAGAACCGTCGAAAGAAACTCAGTGGACTATTATTGTCATCTCCTTAATAATCAAATATGCATCATTTAGGCAATATAAAGTTATTTGATACGTATTTTAAATTACTAATTTTTATCAATTTGGCGGAATCAGTGTAACCATTCATTAACGTAGGAGAGTTGTAGCATAATCACATTCATTTTAGCGTTAATATTGAAAAACTAAACAAGTGTTTTGGGCGCATGGAATAAACAGAAGTGTTCCATCTAAGCCAACAGCTTATAGGATGCCAAATATCACTTCATTGTGTAAATAGTTACTTAGGATTTTCCATTTCCCTGAATGGATAATACGTCAGCAATCACCATTTGGATTATTGCCACAGAGCGAATCCACTTTTAATTACCTATGAAGGCAGACGAGCAGTCACCACATTCCATAAGGTGACCACCTTATGGAATGTGATAACCGAAGCCCAAAGATATCAGCAACACCAGGGGTGGAAAAGGCACTATAGCCAGCGTATTTACTAGGTAATGGTATCTAGTAAATACGCTGGCTATGGTGCCTTTTAAACTGGAACACGTACGAATGATAGTTCTTGAGCTAATTTTAACGTAATTAACTATTATATTTTTGAGATATTTTTTAAATTAAAAAAAAAACAATAAAGAAGTATTAAAAATTTTATCATACAGCAAGAAATTATTTATTAATGTTTCGACTAGACAACATGATCATTGATGAAGACTTATGAACGACAGTATACTAATAGATTAGTTCTGAACTGCTATTAGCAAATTATATACCACTTCCTTAAATTCATAAATATTTTTGAACGGTTCGCTTTTATTTATTTTACAACCGATTGTTTCACACAAAACAACAGATTACAAAACATTCTTGCTGTTTGTTCCAGTTTTTGCACCCTTGTAGTATTTCATTGGCATTATAAATACTCTATCCATTTGTTAAGAGAAAGCGAGCAGCTGCTTTTTATGTCGATCAAAGCTATATTGTTATTTTTGTGTTTGCTCCGTAACAGCAAATTAATTTATTACTTGCAAAGAATTGTGAGTTATAGGGGCTACTACCAATTGCCTGAAAGTTAACGTAACATTACATGGGTTTGTTATTGAAACCAGAACAGTCTGAAATCAGTAAAATAATCAAGGAATAGCATATCAGATCACTGTCATATTTTTAAATTGAGTGCATTTTAAAGCGTCCTGAAACTGGAACTTGAACCACAACAACAAAAGGTTGTACATATTTATAAGAGGAAATTAGTTTTATGGAACGTATCAATATAGATCAACATATCCACTAGCAATATTGTTTAGCTAGATGGCATGGCCGTATGAGTTTAAAAATATGATTCCCCTTTCTTAAATTGATAAAAACATATATATGTTATTGAATTGTTTTTTTATTCGTTTACGTTTTATTGAATAACGAATAAAGATTTGAAACAGGGTAGACTATCCTGTGACCACGGCTGCTGGAACGTGTTCGAAACGTCGTGAATTTCAATATGTAAAATTAACGCCATAAAATCCGTAAAGTGTGGGGCACGACCTTACGCTGCCTGCCGTAATGCACAGGATGTGAGAGAGTGAAAGGTCGTGGAGCGCCGTCCTAGCATTATGCGAGGAAGTCTTGACCCGAAAGGTAGCCGCGGAAAGAAGCAGGGAGGCCAACAGAGCCCTGGCTATCCGCAAAGAGGTCAGGAGACACAACACAATGACAAACACAACACAACGACAGAACACAACCTTCCTCCTGGCGGCTGGCAGAGGGTGTCCGACGCCTAGCAATGACCCAAGAGGCGGTGCCATGCTGACACCTAAAGCGACCGTTCGGGTATCCCAACACACCCGGAGAGAAGAGGCCCGCGAGGGCCACGTCACGCTAGGTTGCCAAAGACTTCTTCAGAACTTCACCGACATGAGAAAGAACCAACCTTTGGTTTTTTAGTGGGTATACCGTTCCATCTTGGCTGGAGAGCCCCGCATATCCCTGCTTACTCTAGCGGGGAATCCGTAAGCTGGATTTTTCCAACGGGGAAAAAATGTTTAACATAATTATACCCAAATTATATATACCGTAACCATGATATATAAAACATGTTAAAAAGTTTTATTTTTTCAAATGTTCAACTGAAAATCACGTAAAGTATTTGCATAATATTGACACTTTAACTTGACACTGCCGCCGTAGCCTAGTGGTATAGGCGTGTGCTTTAGAAACCGAGGTCGTGGGTTTGAATCCTGCGGGGATGCAACAAATTTTCATTGTTGTTTTCTAGTTGGTTAGGGCAATTTGGGCCGATCACCCAATTGTCTGAAAAGTAAGATGGTCCATGCGTCGGATGGGCATGTAAAAAAGTCGGTCCACCCACCAACCCGCATTGGACCAGCGTGGTGGGATACGGTCCAAACCCACTAATGGATAGGGGTGCATTAGGGGAGGCCTATGTCCAGCAGTAGACTAACAAAGGCTGATGATGTGATGTGTGTGTGTGACACTTTAACCCAAAAAGCTTTGACAACACTCTAAACCAACATTTGGAACTGCAACCAGTTCACTGGGGTTCTCAGGAAATAAAGTTAAGTACCTACCATGTATTTTAGCTAGCATACATCTTTTAGCTAGCCATTTTCCCAAGTTATCATGAAGTCAACTTATAATATATCTGACTGACTGGCATCAGATCTCGCCAACCCAAAGGGTTAACTGCGCTCCAAGTATGAATTAGTTATCTGTAAATTTGATGGCCCTGACATCCTATAACGAATAGTCTTTACAATTGGAAACGAATTTTAAGAGCCAATCCAATGCATGGATCATCCTTTCTGACAAATGGGTGATCGGCCCATATTGTTCTGCTAACCAACAAGAAAACAGCGCACAAAGTTGTTTACGAGCGGGATTCAAACCCACGACCTCCGGTTCATAATATTGTGTAATTTAGATGATTGTAATGTTTATAATTATAATTGTAGTGATCTGATTAAACATGTAGACTTTAGAATAATTCTGTTATCATGTATTATCTTAGTATGTGTTTTTTAAATTTTATCTCGTGTGCTGGATTGATTAAATAGGTTATTTTATATTTTATTTTAACACTACGTTCATCTTGCGCTAATCGCACTACCACAATACAATCACTGCACTAACTCGGCCCCGGTGTACAAGCTTGAGCGCCACATGAGCGTCATCCCGCCATAGGGCCGACTGCGCAGCACTACCACCTACGTATCCACGGAGGACTTCGCACAGCAGCTTAACTCCTCATCAATTTCATTTATAAAACCTAAGTCATGTGGCATCAACCAAGTCTCCTGGAGAGCTATGACGTCAGCGTGCGTGCAGCTTTTAAGGAAAAATAGTTAAAGCTGCATTAGAAAACCTAATAACAAACGTAGAAGATTAAAATATGTGAATGTTTGCTATGAAACTGGTCAGCAAACTATTACAAATATAAATCAGCTTATGAACCATTTGATAATTGTCTTATTATCTTATTTTTTAAATACAAAAGCGTAAGAAATCAATTAGCTGTTAAAAACTAAAAAAAAATGCTTTATATAAAGTATCCTAAAGTATTTTTAGAATGAAACAAATGTATTTAATTTCATAACTTATAGTTTCTAAGACCAAGAAAGTGTCGACCACCAAGTAATTTTAATAAAACTTTTATTTTTTAATGTAAACCGGTTTTTTTGTAAATCTTAAAAACGGATCATATTTCCTTGCATCTATTTTGAACAATATACATCGCAAAATATTTTACACTTATTTTTTTAAGAAACAAATAAAAAAAACTTACACATAACATAAACTATAAAGTAGCCTGCTCAAAGTGAATAGATATTTTATTCGTTTGGGAATATGCTACGTAATGCGCCAAATGAAATGTCAGCCACCTCAGCACTCCAGAGCCGTGAAAGAACTCACTGGATTCCATTTATACACTAAGTCTGTAAAACGAGTTAAAGTTACGGTAAAAGCTTTCGATTTAATATGTACGGACTTAGCGAAAACCGTTTTGAGAATATCGTCAGCATTTCAATATTTTATGAATCTTCATAAAAACTAAAAATGGTATTATAACAAAGTTATTAAATATCAGAATATTGGATTATTTTTAAAGCTTTGCTGCCCTTATTTACTGTTGGTTCGTATTAAATTTCTCAGAAAAAAGTTAAATCATTAGGAGATTAAGGATTATTATATTTTAGAGACAATTGAGTCATCAGCCAACATCGACCTTATCAATACACTCTCTCACGGATTAGAACCCATGGCCTATGATTTTCAAAAGCACTTGTCACTTGGCTACGGAGGTACTCGTTAGTGGATATGTACCGTACCATTAAACTTGTTGTAAGCTACAAAATTGAATTAATTTATTTTGAGATATATTGTTCAGACGCCATGAATTCACATTATTTACAAATTTGGATAAAATGAAATATAACATTCTTAAAACTCTAAAACTCAAGTAGAAGTAACTCTTAGCTTTGCACGTTTTAGTGATATGTGACTATATGAGGTAAATATTATATGAAAATGAAATAAAAAATGAGAAAATAAGACGGTAATAGGGCACATATGTTACCCATTCCTCACAAACTGTCAATGGACATCGACCTTAAAAACTTCCCCATTCAAGGTTTGAGTCTCAATTCTAATAGTATTAATTAATTCTTAATTGGAGTTTGTAAGCGTTAGTAACGCCTCTGAATAAATCTTATTTGAATAATATTTAAAACACTACTTAAAAAAGTAAATGAATCAAATAATTTAATATCAATAGTCAAATTATGAAATGCAACGAACAATGTTGCTATTGTGATTATTAAATATTTAATCATTATGGAATAAATAAATAAAATAACATAAAAATATTTTAAACTGTGTCCTTGTTTATAAATCTCATAAGTTAATACCTTCGAGTATAGATAATAGAAGAGTGCAATATATATTTTAGAGGGATATTGAATTTCCTGAAGCTGAAAGCATCGTTAGTTTCAATTGATGGACTCGATTACAGTGTAGAAATTTATCTAAGCTTCGCAACTAGTATCGTTAACGCAATTGTTTATCTAAAGCTGTAAAGAACAACTTAAGCCATTTCTAACATAACAAGTATAACATGTTTTTCTAGTCTTGCCTTAAAGAAATTGCAATAAATATTCCAACATTTTCACTTTTATTACTGATAAAGTGCAAATAAAAGGTAAGTTCTAAAAGTAGTTTGATAAAAATATTTTAATTCTGCTTTTACAAACTAAGATACAGCAACATTTTCCTTATAAATCTGTTTATTCTCATACTGGAACTTTTATAAGTTATCTCTAGTAATAATGACTTATTTGCTTTAATAGTGAGTATAGGATTTGTGATCTTTTTAAAACCACTTAGATGAAATAAGAAATATACTTCCTACAACGGTAATCCTTATCGAGGCTCCCTTCTTATGTGATTACAAAAAACGTCAACTCTTTTTATCTCCTGAGAAAGGATGAACGATTATTGACAAGGGATAATAAATAAACTGTTTATTTGGCGAAATGCAATCTTTAGTTAGCGCTACTTTAAAAAAGTTACAAACTACTTACTTGCCTAACACTTAGTTTTTTATATTTTCGTAATAAATTTTCATATGGTCATAACCACTGTATGTATATATATATTTAAAGGTATTAAAGAGGAAATTATGTATATATAATTTTTATTTTAATACTACGTATTTTGCCAATTAAAAACATTTAGAACTTTCAGGTTTTTAAATACGTTTTAAGTACAATAACTAGTTTGGTGCTTTAATTATTTTATTTATATAAACGTCTTACCATGAATAATACAACATCTGCAAATAATACTCTCTTTAAAGTAGCGAATTGGTTTAGTGTTAATAACTTGCTATTATAGAAAAGAAATAAAGAGTCATGACTTCTAATGTAAAACGTGGTAATTTTGAAGTGGTTATGGATAGGGAGGCGTAGTTGAATTAACTTTATTTCTAGGAATAACTTTAGATGCAAAACTACAATGCGGCCCCTATATTAAAAGGCTGGTAAGTAAACTTAGCTCTGCAGCTAACGCAGTAAAAAAATAGATTATTAACAGATGTAGAGAAAACTTTTTAGTATATTTCAGCAATTTTTATGGTATTACGTCTATCAAACATACTTATTAACTTTCGCATTTATTAAACCAGAAGAATATACATGATTAAGCTAACAGCTACGACAAATGATAATCATTTTCTTTCTCCTATATTATCAAGATTATTTATTTTTAAAAGGTATTATACTTTAATCAAACTCATTGCATAATCACAATGATTTAAAATATTCTTGATTTATAACTCGCTATTCCATGTTGAATATTTTTATTAAATAAGGTAAAAAAATAAACGTAAGATTTTCCGAATCAATTGCACTCATATTATTTAAATAAAGCAGTAAAAACAAGTGAAGTTTGTTATTTTATCATTGTTAAGAAATAGTGTGACAGTATACTAAAGACAATATGTTACTTTATAGTTCAATTTCGTGCACTATGGACACTGCAAATTTACGTCAGATGTTTCCACTAAGTAATTGAATCCGACAACTTGGCCTAACGACGTTTTTATTAGTAGAAAATTGAACTTACCTCTGTGCGGTTAGTCTCCGTAGTTCTAAGATCGTCAAGTTTTGACGAATTTAACATATTCAACTGTTAGTCTTGTACACGTTGATTTTAATTTATTAGTAATATTTACAAATTAATACACTGTATGTCTGTTTAGTAGCTGTGTCTTTATTATTCAAATGAATAGCTTTATGTAATAAAACTGTATACAACTGATAAGTGTACAACTATGAGACATATGTTTTGTGCATTTTACATTTTAAGACAAAATAATATCACAACATTAAAAGGTGTTTTATTGTACATAATGTTTGAAAAATAAGGATCTATAAAAAAGTGAATGTGCCAAATGCTACAAGTTATGACTAAAATTTGTTTAAAAGTCTTTTTTTCAACAACACGGTCGCTTTGTTTTTATATCCTTCTTATGATTATATCGATAACCGTTTCCGTAGCCTAGTTGTAAGAGCTTGCGCTTTAGAAACCGGAGGTCGGAGCTTCGAGTCCTTGTTACGGAAAAACAGAGAGCATAGGAAACTGATTATAATATATTATATATTTCCGAACTTTGTGTTTAAACTCAGAAACGTTCTTAGCCATCCTTTAAGAGGCAGCGCATTCTTAAGGAGGATAGATTGAATAAAGAAAGATTTGTGGACAAAATTGGAACGATGTAGGGCACAAAAGAAATAACGTTGATTCGTTGAACAAAGAGATGAGAAGAAGAATCTTTACTGCTGACAATTATTTGTGTACAAGTGACAAAAAAATGTAGGCAAAGAAAGGAAACACTTGAGCATCTAAGTTATGTGAAAAAAGTTGCTAAGAATGGTATACCATTGCTTCAAGGAAATTTTTGATACGAAAGGATTAAAGTTTCCAACTTATTGGAGCGTAAAAGGTAAACAACTAAATTTTAGTGTAGAATCTATTAAACCGTAGTTATTTAAGCACATATATCAGAATGGAACAGTTTGTGTCTAATATTTTTTAAATTTGTAATACTTAATCAACATCATTATCATCATTAGCCTGACTCAGTCCACAGTTTGACATAGGCCTCCCTTAATGCACAGCCTTCTCCATTAGGGAGATTTTGTATCGCACCGCGCTAGTCGAATACGGATCGGTGAGAATCCGTACTATATAATATAGTTACCATACTCCTCTAAAACGGCTTGACCGATTCATATGAAATTTTTATACACATTCAATAAGTCTGAGAATTGCCTACTATCTATTACATTTATTTTTACTAAAACAGAGTTTCTTGCACTAACATTCTACTCTAAAAGCACGTTTATTCTATAAATATCAAACACAAATATATTCCTTGTCAGTATTTTGATAAAAACTTTTAAAAAATATATGTGCTAACAGGATTTTAAGACAGCTTATTACATCTTAGTGATAAGCTGTTTTAAGACAAATAGAACCGATTGACTGCACTATGTACATCTTTCGAAAAGTTATTAAACGTGAACAATAAAATTGTTTATTTATCGATGCAGAAAATATATGTATTTATTTATTGTTATAAATAGCAAAAAAAATGAATTTTTCACTTCTACAGTTCTGATCTTTATTTTTTCTAAGTTTATGATTTGCTGATCGTAAATACCTACTACGTTGTCTTTTACCGATCGACATATATCTAAATATTTTAAACCGCACTCAATTTCTCACGTAATTAATCATTCCAAAACATCTTACTTTAATATTGGGGAAGTATAAATTACATGTACGCAGAAATAGTAAATCATGATTTATTAGTATTTGGAGAACCTACACAGAGAAACTAACAAAATGTACAAGTTCAAACAAAAACTGTACTTAATTCTTAACCTAATAAATCATAGATAACGAAAATACTTAAATAAATGCGTACAGGAAGGTTTAAAAAAATTTTTCAGGAAATCACATTTTGAATATGATATCTATGTTAGACTTTAGTCGTAATTATATTATATTATAATCTTTTTATTAGATTTTTAATAGTATTAAATATTTGTTAAGTAGTTAAACTAATAGCGTATAAAAATTATATTCTTATCAAATTTATATTATTTATTATGATTGCTTATTTTGAACTAACATTATGTTGAAAGAAGTATTTATCACTAAAGTTCTAAATATAAGAATGGAAAAAAAGAAGTTAGGAACAACTTTGAAGGGCATAGTATACAAGTTCAATAGAAAAACTTGTTCTTCAGAAAATGGATACAAGTTTGAGGAGCGTGTACGCAAAACTACTAACTTGTTGCATTAAAGAACAAACATTATCTTGGGTTTACGGTAGTAAGAAGTAAGTTAAAGCAAGTTTATAAATATATTTAAAAAGTATTTCTTCAAGTGTGAACAAACATATTGTTGCGAAAATGAAATAGTTTATACTAAGATTTTTAATACTATATTGTAAAATTATGTATGTTTTATAAATGAATCATTTTAGTCTTTGCCATTTTTCTTTAAGATTGAATTATTTAAGTTTGTTGACTTAAGGGAAATCTTGAAAATTATTTATTTTAAATTAGACTATTATATTTAGATAAACCCTTTTGTAAAAAAATAAACTTTTTCTCGTCTATAGTCATTGGGCCAGGAGGTCGGTTCCAGTAATTATCATTGGGCTTCATACTATGCGTATCTTTATTTTGATTATCATCATTATCATTATCAACCTGTGAAGGCTACTTGCTGGACATTGACCCCACTATTGCACGTCACCGCTTCTGATCTTCGGCTGTTCTCATCCAGCCCACAACACTTATTTTGATCACCATTTGAGATTAAAGGTTTTAATACAAGCTTTGTCAATTAAGTTCTATAGATTAAGGTTAGCCTAGCTAAGGTGCCCTTCACTCTGTTGGCGGGGGATCCGTATGCTCGATTTTTCCCATGGCCATAAATAGAAGCTAGGCGACTATTGTTATTGATTGAAGACAGGAGCAAAGCGCTTTATTTTAGTTAGGGAGTGTTTACCGAGTGCGTTTCTGCAAATTAATCACGGTAACAAGGTCACCATTAGTCAAGTGACAGTGTTAATGTCCACTAATGTCCTTACTGCTCGCAGTATCCATGAGATGCACATAACATAGCCCGCGTGTTGAGACATAACTGAAAAAGATCTGAAATTAAAAAATGTATTATCATATAAACATTTACAGAACCTCATTTTTGGTGTCTTGAATTGACAGACAATCTATTTCGTGGATGCATTGTTTAAGTAGGTTTTTAATAACAGTTTGAAAATATTTAATATTATATTATACGATTTGTTAAACTGATGAAATGTTATGAGAAATAAATGGTATGCGTTGTCTTCTTTAATTCTTAAGTGACACATTTATGTTGAAAGTTTTTTCATTTCTTAACGCATCTTGGCAATCTATAACCTCTTGGCACCCTCTTAGGACAGTTATTTTTACCGAAACTGAGTTTCTTGCATTAACATTCTACTTTAAAAACATGTTTGCTCTATAAATATTAAACACAAATATTATCCTTGTCGGTACTTTGATAAAAACTATTAAAAAATATATGTGTGAGGTTATCTTAGTCGCACTTAAATTTAACAACCTTTTTTTTAAATGTGATTTCAAAGAGACAGCTTATAACATCTTAGTGATAAGCTGTTTTGAAAAAAATAGAACCGTTTGACTGGCACTATGTATATCTTTCGAAAAGTTATTGAACAATTGAATGCACTTTGTTTTGAAGATACTACAATAGCGGAGGTAAGCAATGTTGATTGGTTAGAAGTGAAATAACTGCTGTTAGTCTGCTGCTGCAAGCATTACGAAGCAAACGTTATCTTAGTACATTAAGCAACTTACGCCAAGTTGCTTATAAGCGGAGAAAATTGATTTCAATAAAATGAATACCGTCATGCTCATCTCGATTCACGTATAAATAAAAATAAACGAAAATAAATTCAACTACATATAATATTTTGTTATTATTATACTTTAGAAATTACTTAAGTCAATTTTATATAAGTACAGTCTTCTTTTGTGGATTAATATTGTACTGTTGATACAAATTATGAATTTAATTTGCAGTATTTATATGTTGAAATTGACTTTGGAAGGATATCCCAGTCTTCCATCCAACAAAACATGACGTTAAAGCCCCTGACAAGAACAAAATATAGCTTTAGAGATCGAAAAGAGATAGACAGTTTTTAATACAAATAACACGGAACTCTCTGTCCAATCTAACTATCGATAAAAAAATAACGAACTAATAAACAATAATACTCACTATTGTCCAAGATTAGGTTTGGCTCTTAAGTAAATTAAAAATAATCGAATTCTTTTTCATGTTACGTCAGCAAAAAATAAATATTAAATCTATTATGTTTCTCGTAACTTTGCTTTTATAACGATGGTTATCATATTTTATCCTTGACATTGTTCCAAAAAACACCTAATCATATATTAGGAATGCAGCTTCTTTGTTTTTATGTTTTGTTCGGCCGTATCTACCTACCTAGCTTGTTTGGGGTACCTGAGAGAAAAGAAAAACACTGAAAGCTAAAATTAAATCGTGTAAAAAATAATCCTTATTATTACCATAAACTAAATTTGTATTATAATTTATTAGGTTTTTGGCTTACTATCCGAAAAGTAAATGAAATCCTGACGATGCATCGCAGTGCATTTAATAATGGAATACTACAGATAGTAGATAATATTTATACACACAGTACCTAATTTAGCGGTAAACATAAATAAAAAGATATTGATAGCATTGTACCTTTTGTGTGACGTAGCCCATTGGCGAGTATAAAATTTAATCCTTAATATAATCATTAAATTTAATATTTCAGTCTTTCTTCATTGATGACACGATCATGGGTAAAAAAATTGATAAAATGTAAATTTTAAGTACTCTTAAAAAAATCTCAAATGTAAATACTCTTTCATACCGAAAAAAAGCGCATAATAAAACAATGTGTAAGAATTTTGGTTAGTCCTTAAACAATATATAAAATAAGTTTTTGTTTTCGGCGTACAATATCTTATTTTTCTTAAAAATGAATACGCAATTTTGAAATGGAAAATATGAATGAACATATTTCGTGGTAACATCATTGTACACGCCAAAAGAAAAAGAAGTTCTCGCTCGAAAAATTATCTCGAAAATTCCAATTATTTACATAAATAAATTTATAGATTTTTAACAGAATTTCGGTGGTAAATAGTTGTCTTTTTAACTCATAGAAAAATAGCTTGCTAGCATTGAAAGATTGATTCAAATCGGTTTAGTAGCCAATTCAAAACAAACAAATCTTTTCTCTTATTTATATATTTTTTAAATTTAGAACTTACTTTAATAGACTTAATTAAAAAAAGTACTTAATTTTATGTAAAACGTAATTACAGACTGTTGTCTACGACGACTTAACTTCGTTATATTTCTCTCTACTTCATTATATTGCATGTAAAATCAATTTTAGCTGACTAATTTATATTCTAGAGAAGGAAGCTTGTTCAATCGAAAATTACTTTCTTAACATTTTACAATTTCAACAGAAGATAATTTGTAAAACCCTATTCATCAATTTTGTTTCCAGATGAAAGTAAATTATTTGTTTTAATATAATAGGGAAAACTTTGCTACGGAAATGAAAAGACTATTATTTTAGGAATAACAATAGACTTTAGAATTTTATTGAATAATCAATAATGTTTTCGTTGCTTCGTTGCCTAAGGTTAACGTAGAACCAAAAAAAGTAAAAACGATGGCATATTTAATAAATATATGAGTATTATGATGTAAACTTTAACCATATTATGTCTGTGACTGAACAGCATTGACAATGAACTAAGTTAGAGTATGTCAACGTTATCGTTTAATGAAAAATAAATCTTAAAATTTACCAAAGAATTAATTATTCTCGATTCAGTTTTTGAACTGAAAATAAAGTTTTAATTTGTAGTTGTGGAAATAAAGGTTATTCTGTTTTTTGGTAGGCGTATATAAACACATTGATCTATTGCCTGTTAAGTAAAATCATACATTATCGAATAAAAATGGGTCTCAATTGTCCGGATCA
The DNA here is from genome assembly GCA_029286875.1 of Lamproptera curius. Taxonomy (NCBI): domain Eukaryota; kingdom Metazoa; phylum Arthropoda; class Insecta; order Lepidoptera; family Papilionidae; genus Lamproptera; species Lamproptera curius. The sequence continues at coordinate 568,864 of JAGSMT010000052.1, forward strand.
TTCGTTTTTCAGGTCATTATATGATGTCGGTCACAATAAATTTACTGAGATCTAAATCATCCATCAAATTCAGTTTTACCTTTTGTGTTTTGTAAGTCAGATGCAATTCAGTACATTTTAATAGTAACAACGATAAGATGAGTAGAACGTTCACCCGATAGTAAGTGATAAGACTTGGCAACAACAGAAAAACTGGATAAGATACCACAAATCCGCTCTCCGCACTGAGACAAGGTATGTTACTTCTTGTTCGCCATTTAACAACGCTGGCTATGGTAAGGCACCATAGCCAGTGTGATTATTGCAAACCACAAGACAATATTCTTTACTTACTTTGCGGCAGAATTGGCACTGCGGTGGTACTACCCAATACGGTCCTAGTAAATAAGTAACCTACTATCTATTAAAGGAAAATATACTACGCAGGTGCAATCACGTGGATAGGATACTAAATGAGTTTGGAGAAATGAGAAAATAAAGAGTATGAATAATATAAATCCATTCTCTTTCACAAAACATATTGTTTCTGAATTAATATCTCCTTCTTCCGGGAATTCAGTCCTTTCTTTTTTGTCATTTTTCCTTCTTTTTTTAAAAGTTCAATATGTTGTTCATTATTTCATTAAAATAAGAATCGGTTTATATAAACGTAGGAATTTGGTTGTGTCACATTTTTTATTAGATCGTTGTAAAAAACAAACATGCGGCGGATAGGCATGTAAAAAGTCGGTCCACCCGCCAACCCGCATTGGACCAGCGTGGTGGGATACGGTCAAAAAACCCCCTGATGGATAGGGATGTATTAGGGGAGGCCTATGTCCAGCAGTGGACTATGACAGGCTTATGATGATGATGTTAAAAAACACAATATTGAATTTTATTTGTAAGACCAACTTTTTCTATTAAATAAATCTTAAAGAGATTGAGTTACATTCACAATTAGGGCCAACGCACGTCATATTTTACTTTTATGGGTCGTTTGGATTTAAATTGGCCTAAAAGTCTAAAAAACTTTACGATTTGAAACTGTTATATAAGTACGTGATGTCATTTACTAAAACATAAAGACCGTAAGCGTTAATTATAATTTTAACAATTCGTTGTCAGAAAATTTGAAATAAAAACGCTTTTTATTTTTCTTATTTTGGTCGTCTTTGATAGTATGCAATGTAATTTTATTTAATCTTTAATAAACTATTTTTACCTTTATAAATTCATACATTGAAAGGAAAAGTAAAAGAGCGAAAGTTGGATCTTTTATATTCATTGAATGAAACAACTTACGCCAGTCGCCTTCACAAAGGTCAAACAAAAGAGAATACCGTAAAGAAATCATTGTCCGAATTCTATTGTAATACTTCAATTTCAAACTAAGCGACATCTTCACAAACGAACCCACCGAAGTTACAAACTAAAAGAAAAGGGAGGAATGAAAGTTTCAAGAACTAATTTCCTTTCCTTGTCAATGACCTCAAATGTGTTTTGTATTAACAAAAAAGAAAATGTAAAACAAGCACTGAAGATCACACGCATTCGTTCGTGTTCTATATTTAAAACTCTTACAAAGATTTTAACATGTAATTGATATAAATATAATTGTGCTGTAACTCCTAGACGTAGAGCATATTGCAAAAGAATAAGGTATAAAATTGAATTTTAAAATTATCCAAAAAAATGCAGTAATATCTTTATATTGCAACGATCAATTTAATCATTATATCATTCATCATCATCATCATCATAATCAGCCTTTATCAGTCCACTTTTAAGTGAAGCCAAGACGCAGCCGAACCCCTGCTGCTCGCTGCCAACTTGAACCGGCTACGCACGGAGATCGCCATACCACCTGGTCGGGGGTCGACCAACACTCTGTTTCCCTAAACGCGGCCTCCACTCCAGAACTTTATGGGCCCATCGGCCATCCGTTCTTCGGACCATGACCGGCCCACTGCCACTTCAACGAGCTAACCCTTTGCACTATGTCGGTAACTTTCGTTCTCTGTCGGATCAGTTCATTACGAATCTTATCCGACAGAGAGTATCGGAGCATAGCGCGTTCCATAGCACATTGAGCTACGGCAAACTTGTGGACCAGTCCGATAGTAGAGGCCACGTTTCTGCCCCTTAGGTCATGACGAGAGTACGCATTGGTTAAAGAGTTTTGTCTTTAAACTCATGCGGTGTCAGCGACGTGAGAATGTCGTGTAGCTTACTGAATGCTGCCCATCCCAACTGAATCCTCCTATCGGAGCCTGTCTTCCCAACTGCAATATGTGCCGAGGTAGACAAATTCATCGACAACTTCGAGAGTAACACCATCGACATGACCGGACCCGGGAGAACGTGTTCGTTGAACATGACTGTCGTCTTGTCCAAGTTCATCCTTAATCCGATACGTCGGGACGATTCATTTAAGCCGTCACATTTCCTGCAAGTCTTCCAATGACTCGGCCAATATGACGATATTGTCAGCGACACGGAGGTATGAAAGGTACTCGCCGTTAATGTTTATGCCACGTCCAGTCCAGTCTAGGGTCTTAAAGACGTCTTCCAATGCATTAGCGAACAGTTTTGGGGATATTACATCTTCCTGTCTCCTGCTCGATGCAATGGGATTGTCCGTTGACCGCCCGGAATCAGAACGGACATAAACGCAGCGCTATACAGACCTTCAACACTCGACGTATCGATAATCGACCCTGAGATCGTTGAAGAGTTCCAGAACAGCCAGGTTTCTACAGAGTCAAGCTTTCTCTCAGTCCACAAAGGCAAGGCACAGTGGCTGATTGTACTCAAAGTCTTTTGTAAACTTGCCTTATGGTGAAGATTGGCCTATGGTGCAAAATCCTTGCGAAACCCAGCCTGCTCCGTGACTGAATCCATCTGAACTTGTTGTGAGAGGCGATTCTCACGACTCTCGAGAACAGCTTGTATATGTGCTTAAAGTAAGATCAGTCAGTAATTTATAATCAAAATTGGTCAATATTTGACCTGTAATGGAAGTAAATCAAATAAAGATTTTCAAATATCTTTTATGTAGATTAATTTGAACGTTCTTTATGAACGTCATAGTAGCTTCTTGTTGAATTCTTGTGTTAAGTTACGGAAGGGTTTTGTGAAACCTTCGGTATTTTTATTGAAGATAATCGAGTTAAGATGATAACAATTTGTACAAACATTTCTTTTGTGTATTTAAATCATGTTTTATAAAAATGCCAACATAAGGTAGCATTACTGTGGCTAAAACACTTTGGAACTTGACCACAAATTGTAAAATCAACACCAACACCAACTAAGAGTGTATGGAAGGGAGATAAACCTCTTACACTATATAAATCCAATCTTACATTATCATATCATATCTTACTTTTCTGCAAAATTTATTAACCATATATTTCCCTAGGAAAATCACTTCCGATGCTCTATATGACAATAAAGTAAGAGGAAGATGGTTCAACCTTCCTTTCGTTTCAATATTTCTATTCAAGATAAGCTTTCTCCGAGAATTTTATTGTTTATAATTAAAAGTTATTGCGAATTTTATACTGCTGTAGGTTATTATTTTTCCTGAAAAATGTGGAATTGAATAATTGTAGACAAATCAATTAATAATTTCATATTGATAACGTTCGTAAGGCGTTTAATTTAAAGTCAAATTATTCATTTTGTTTGTTTGTTTAGTTTAATAAAAAGAATAAGAAGCTATACGGTAGCAACGAAATACGTTGCCTACAAATAATGTAATTATTAAATTCTGAAGCATTAATAATTTCGTTATCATTATAATTTCATTTTATTTTTTGATTCTATAAAAACATATCATACTAACGAGTTATTTATTATACACGATAAACCAATAGTGACAAATATTGGCTACAAATCCTTGATTAACTAAAATTCAAACATTCATAATTTGATGTAAAGCAAAAACACTGTTAAAACAATATTTTTTTTGCAAGGTATTCAGTCAGTTCAGGCAATATTAATAGTTGCAACACTTAATCTATATAACATGCTATGGACTAGTAATTCGGTTCTTTTTGTTTATTCGTACGTAAAGGTGCTTCCTATTCAAACACTTTAAAAAACAAATCTCAGTAGTGCATATTTGTCTGTTTACAGGAAAAAATTAAATTTACCCATAAGATTTTGTCAATCAAAGGTTCGTATTCTCTATTATCTAATCTGTATTGCCTTATTTAGAATCTCTATTAATTTAAAAAGAATTGATATAGCAAACGCGACATGGAGGAAATATGTTGAGTTTATTTTCAAATATTTATGTTCTGCAACAATGTTTTATCATCATCATCAGTCTGTGTGAGTCCACTGCTGGACATATGCTCCCCTTTTGCACATACTTTCTCCATTAGGGGGTTTTTGGACCGTATCCCACCACGCTGGTCCAATGCAGGTTGATGGGTGGACCGATTTTTATATGCCCGTCCGACGCTTGGATCATCCTACTTTTCAAATAGTTGGGTGTTCGACCCAAATTGACTCAACCAACTTAGAAAAACAATAAAATTTGTTTAGCTGCGTTCTCGCCATTTTCGCGGTCACTCCAGTATCGGGCCATCGCGCGGACTGAGGTAGCGCTCGAAAAATCCGAGTCCGATCGGATTTCACGGACCTCGGAACGTGCCACCTGCGAACGCCCACATCATAGTTTGCGGCCTCCGCATCGACGTCAGACCGACGGTGAAATATCTCGGCCTATTCTTAGACCACTGATAGAAGTTTTGCACCGCATTTTGAGCACCAGCGGCAGGTAACACTGCAGATAGTTAACTGTACCTGTGGCCCGAGCTACAGCGCATGAGAAGGATTAACTGTTGTTTTTAGTGGGTCATACAGCTGGTTCATCTTGGCTGGAGCCCTACACTATCCTAGCTCTTTCTAGCGGTGGAGAATGCGTAAGCTGGATTTTACCAACGGCAAAAAAAAATGAGGGCAATCGGAAGGCTGATCCCTAGAGTCATTTACACGCAATAGGGCGGGCGAAATAGTTTCGCGAAGCGTGACCATATAGCTGAAAGTTGTGACACTGCCCTGGAAGTTAGAATGCGGCCACTCAAAGTAGATACAACTGATCCCACAGAGTTGCTGGACGTCACAAATGCGCTTGCCTTTCTTGGAGGACACGAGAGTAACCAGAACTATACCGTAAGTGCATTTGGTGCGTGGGTGGTAGATACGTTATACTGAAAGGGCGGGAATATTTAATTATTGGATAGCAGATGCTATATGTGCGGAAGGGACCTTAGGTAGTCTTTTGACCACTGTCCTAAGTACGCGCTCATCCTGAAGGGCGAATGTGTGAAATTGGTGCTCCTTCTCGCGAGGGAAGGAATCACTGTGGGACAGAAAAAACGACTTTGTTTTATTCTATTTAGCAATATATACATTGCATATTGATTTCAAAAATATATTTATACACGAGCACATGAGTTTTTATGCTCCTTTTCGATGTGTAAGAAATAAATACCAATTTTTAAATGTTTTTTTTTTCTGGAACACGAAACATCTAAAAAATATTTTTATGTAAAATTTGAGACTATGAATGTAATTCATTCATACATTTGAGACTATGAATGTAATTCATAGTCACAAATTTATAAAATATTTTCGTTGAATTCTCCTATTAATCAACCATCTTGGACTCGGAGTAAAGCTTGTTGTTTTTTCTTGGCACCGAAAAGTTGGGGTCGCAAGAATACTATAGGAGTATAATGCTGCGGCCCCACGAACCGAAGCAATCCCTAACGAGCCTACGGCGAACTCTACCTCTAAACGCGCGTGATTAAAGTGATTTTTGTCTCAGTCCCTTTATCTGGGCATGCTGCTAAGCTGGGAACTATAGGAGCCACAAGAACGAGATTCTTCTTGACACTAGCGGTAGCTTTGGTAACAGGCCGCTAGCCCCAACGAAGAGAGATAAGCGGCACCATGCCGAATGTTCATTTCTCCCACAGCCTTTCTACACCACATCTGTGATGTGCGGCTCCACAGAGTCTCATAGGATAGGGAGATTGGCCTACGAAACACCAAACCTTCTCTCCGAGGAGAAACCTCCATGACAACACGCATAACACCTTTAACACGTCCCTCACTGTCTACCGGGCGCATTCATACCAAACTTATTCAGCTTACTCGGAACAGAGAGAACATAATAGGTCCGGTGAAATCTGCTCCAAGGAACTAGGGCCAAAGCGTTCGGGACTTCAGTCTAATGCCGCTTTAAATTATAGACAAAACATTATTTATAAATTATATTGCTATATCCGAACTAGTTTAAACATGAATGCAATTTCTTAGGTTAAGAAGCGGTTATTAAATTAGTCCTATTTATTCAAATATTTAAGTACCGAGGAAAAAAAGACCATAATAAACATAAATCAATAAAAATCTTTATGATTGTAGGAAATCAATTGCTGTCTGTAAACATTGAATAAAAAGTCCGTCTTACTCAATGTCCTTTATTTTTCGAATATTTTACGTTACTCGTAATATTTTTTTATTTGTACACTTATTATGTCGAAAGTAATTTTAAACACACATTTGGTTTAAATAACTAACTGCAGAATTAAAACGAGGGAATAACTTTGCGGCATGTACCTTAGCTGTTGCATAATTATGTCATAAACTATAATGTAACTCAAAGTTATTGTTACCGCAGCGCATGTTGCTTTTTAATAAAGAATGCAAGTATGCTGTACACATAACTCCTAGCAAGTAATGAGTAGCTTAAGTGGTTAAAATTAAACCGGAGAAAATAGAAACAAATACGATCAGGAATAATTGCAAGTGATAAAGAGGATAATTACAAGAACAATTATAATTTTATATATTTTTTTTGCATTAGAAAATGATAAAAATATATCATCATCAGCCTGTGTTAGTCCATTACTGGACATCATCCGTATCACACACAAAAATCTTAATAGCGTTAAACCGCATGTTGCAAGATTTACGAAAGAACCAGGACAGATGATTTCATTGGCAGGTAATTCCCGCCAAACACTCTCACAATCAACGTTAGCTGACGAACTGAAAGCAAGTATAACATCATCTATTTTATGAATAGAAATTACATCATCAACTTGTGATAGTACACTACTGGACATAGGCCTCCTCTAATAACTCCTATCCATTAGAGGGTGTTAGACCGTATCCTACTACGTTGGTCCAAAGCGGTTTGGTGGGTGGACCCACTTTTCACATACCTACTTTACCCTTACTTTTCGAGCAATAGGGCGATTGACCCAAATTGTCCTAACTAACCAGAAAACAACGATAACATTTTCCCGCGGTATTCGAACCCATGATCTCCAGTTAATAAAGCAAGGGCCAATACAGCAAGACCGCGGATAGGTAAATTAAAATATGACATTCTGAAAACTCTATAACGTATCGTCGTTGACACATGACTGTATGAGGTAAATATGTTATGAATATCAAATAAAATATTAAAAAAGAAACGGTAATAGGCTTACATTTGGCACATTACTTATGAACTGTCAATAGCATATGAGTGATAGCGGTCGTCAAGGCAGCATTTCGAGATTTGAGTCTGATAAACGTAAGTTACGTCTCATTAAGTCTTGGTTCATTAATATTTAAAAAACTACGTATATTAATAAAGGAATCAAAGAATTCGTCATCTATTTACGAAACGCAACGACAGCCGCTGAAAAACTATTGCTATTATATTTATTTGGCGCTTAATAAATCAAATATTACATTGTCATATCTTACTTTTCTGCAAAATTTATGAACTACATATTTCTCTAAGAATATTACATCGATGCTCCATTTGACAATAACGTGGGAGGAAGATATTTCAAACTTCCTTTCGATTCAATACTTCTGTTCTGCATAAACTTTTCCGAGAGATAATATACTTTCGCTTTGCTATTTATAATTACAAGTTTTTAAGTTTTTACATGGCGAATGTGACACTGATTCAAGTGATTGTTTTTTTGTGAGCAATGCAAAATTGACCAATTCTAAATAAATTAATCCATAGTTTCATCTTGATGACATACGTAAGGCGTTTTATTTGATGTATAACGTTGTGAAATTTATGACTATATTTGTTTGGTTTAATATAAATAATGTACAGCTATAGCGTAGCAACGAAATAAAATGTTTACAAATAATATGAGAAATTATTGTAATACCCAAGTTATTATTCTCACGATAAGTGAGTACCTAATATTGACTATATATAATTTGACTTTTTTACATTCTCCTAAAATTTAAACATACATTTTATGACGTAAAGCAAATACACCGTTTAAACAATATTTTAGTCAATAATAAGTCTAGTTTTTATATATTTAATGTGTAATGGATTAGTAATTCGGTTCTTTTTCTTTATTAGTACGTAAAGCTATTTGCTTTCTTACTTTCTTGTTATGGCTTGAAGTATATGTTATTAGCTTGAAGCCAAGCAAAGACATTGAAGTAACTCGGTAAATATGACATATTTATAGTGCTACCGTACATGATGGTATGTGGCGTAGTCTTTTTTAAAATCAAATTTAATTATTTATTTTTTATAAAAGTACTTTGTAACTGAGGTTATGTTAGATGTGCGGCCAATCTCCAAAATTTCAACCTTGTACTTTTCGATAACATAAGCACAGTAATATATCTTTTTCGGTTTACAAGAAAAAAAATAATTTGCTAATAAGATTTTATTGTTCAAGGGTTTGAATTCACTACTTACTTGTATTACCTTATTTAGAAACTATATTACCTTTAAAACGTCTTAACATAACAGATGCATGGGATGCATATGGGATATATAACAAATTTTTTAATTTAATGATACTCGTGTGTCGTACAGAAACGTATATTGTGTTTAAAATGGTCACCTTACGTAGTTTCTATCTAGTGAATAAATAAAATAAAAAGAGAGAGTTTAATAAATTTTATTCTGCGAGTCAAATAATTAACGCCGGTTACTTTCACAATTACTCAAAAAAAAGAGCCGGCCGTAAACAAACCGTTGACCGAATCGTATTATTTATTTTTAACCGACTTTGTTCGTTACCTCTGAATTTTTGCCTGGGTGAACCGATTTGGATGTTGTTTGTTGTATTTAAAAGCTGGTGCTTACCGTTAGATCCCATTGTAATTTGGCTCAGTTCTGACAGTGGCATCTATGAAAAAACTGAATAAGTCTGTAAATTTACTTTAAGTATGTTAACTATTAATTGTTCCACATTTACAAATGGAATAATTAATAGCTCAATATTACGCCAATTGATTTCCATGATTCTTTTTTATTTATTTATAAGAAATAATGTAATTCAATGGCAGTTTGATAAGAGTTTGGTTCGTTTGGTTATAATAATGGGATCCATGTCAAAGCGACGGAACTCTTCAAATATTAGGAGCAAATTAACGATACTCAAAGGAATCTCTCATTGGCTAAGGGCCGTCCGAAAATCACGAATGAGGATCGAAATGGGTGAAAAGGATAAAGAGGGATTTTGGATTGGGTAGTTTTTTACTTTGTAGTGCATTTTAATGTGTTTTGAAATAGTTTTTTGTTATGAAGTCAGCTTAGTTTGTTTAAATTTTGTTTCTATTTTATAGGTAGCTAGTTGTATGTTTATTCATTATAATTTCTTTTAAAATACATTTATTCACAATGAAAAACGAGAGCGAGAGAAATAAATAAATAAATAGATAAATAAATAAATGAATGAATGTATGAATAAATAAATAAAATGAATGAATGAGTGAATGAATAAATGAATGAATGAATGAATAAGTAAATGAATGAATGATGAATGAATGAATGAATGATCGAATGAATGAATAAATGAATGAATGAATGAATGAATGAATGAATGGATGAATGAATGAATGAAAAATACATTTATAAAAAAATAAATATATAAAGTAATAAATAAATAAATAAATAAGTTATTAAATAAATAAATAAGAAAATAAACAAATATTTAAATAAAAAGAAAAAAAGGAAATGAATAAATAAATAAATAAAAGAATGAAAGAATGAATGAATAAAAGAACGAATGAATGAATGAATGAACGAATGAATGAACGAATGAATGAATGAACTAATGAAAGAATGAATAAATGAATGAATGAAAAAATGAATGAACGAATGAATGAAGGTACGAATGAATGAATGATTGAATGAATGAATGAATGAATGAATTAGTGAATGAATGAATGAATGAATAAATGAATAACTGAATTAATTAATGAATGAATGTATGAATAAATAAATAAATGAAAGAATGAGTGAATGAATGACAGAATGAATTAATGAATGAATAAATGAATGAATGAATGAATGAATGTTTGAATGAATGAATAAAAGATATTAAGGTAATAATTAAATAAGGAAATAAATAAGTAAATAAGTTGGTAAATAAATAAATAAATAAATCAATGAACAAATAAGTAAATAAGTTAATAATTGAATAAATAAGTAAATAAATAAAAAATTATATAAAAAGTTCATAAACAAATAAATGAATGAATGAATAAATGAATGAATGTAACCATTAATGAATGAATGAATAAATGAATGAATGTATGAAAGAATGAATGAATGAATGAATGAATGAATGAATGAATGAATGAATGAATGAATGAATGAATGAATGAATGAATGAATGAATGAATTAATTAATTAATTAATTAATGAATGAATTAATGAATGAATGAATGAATGAATGAATAAATGAATAAATAAATAAATAAATAAAAAAATGAGTGAATGAATGGATGAATGAATGAATAAATAAAACATATATAAGGTAATAATTAAATAAAGAAATAATATAAGTAAATAAGTTGGTAAATAAATAAATAAATAAATAAATGAATGAATAAATGAATGAATGTATGAATTAATGAAGAAATTAATGATTGAGTGAATGAATGAATGAATGAATGAATAAATGAATGAATGAATGAATGATTGAATAATGAATGAATAAATGAATGAATGAATGAATGAATGAATGAATAAAACATTAAGTTAATAATTAAATAAAAGAAATAAATAAGTAAATAAGTTGATAAATAAATTAATTAATTAAATAATTAATTATTAATAAATAAAGTTTATAAAGAAATAAATAAATAAATAATAAAAAAAAAAATAATTGATAAATAAATAAATAAATATATAAAACAATAAATAAATAAAGAAAAAGATCAATAAATTAGTAAATAAGTTAATAAATCAATAAATAAATAAATTAATTAATTATAAATAAATAAATAAATAAATAAATAAATAAGGAAATAAATTTTTAAATAAATAAATACATAAATAAATAAATAAATAAATAAATAATAAAAAGACTAAAGTGAGTGAAATTTTTCGTTAAAATTTTAATGCATAAGAATGCATTTGTACAAGAATATGGATTATTTTTAGTTCATCATGTAATAACTATAATTCACAAACAATGGCTGCCATTGTGTGTTAACGCTCACTGACGTAAACATGTTTAAGGAAACTCAATTTCCTAAAGCTAAAAGCGTTGTTAGTTGGAATTGTCGCAACCAATAGTGGAACACATTCACATCGTTAATGTACGTAGCAAATCATATTTTCTACAATATTGCTTTATTGATAAAATGAAATACAAAAAGTAATATTAAATAACGATATACAACTTTATTTCTAAGTTAGATGTTGATTATCCTTCATATTTTGTCGAAGAAAATAGAAGCTTTTTATTTTCTAATAAAAGAAAATATAGGCCTAATAATTTCAGAAGGACTCAAATTATTAATCTCTAAAATGTCTTAAAACAAAGTATTATTCCTATAAAAAAGAGTGAGAGGTTTTTAAGCTTGAACTTTAAGAGCGACTGTAAAAAAAAACCGGTGGAATTAATATAGTGAACAACACCATTAACGCCGAAATCACGAAAGAACTATCACATATGCTTTTGTTTTCCTACCTAACACATTGTATGAATGTGAAAATGAGTAAACGACTGTTCACAAAAAGTTCTTTGTAAATATCACAGCAGTTTCTGTTCTATTTTAGTTTACTTGTGCTACGTGAGACTTTATTAAAACCTTTAAAGCAAGTTTGATTCGAGATGAGACCAATTTATCCAAACAATTTTTTTTGTGAATTTTATTAATTTTTTACAATAAATTCAACAAAAGTTTGCATTACTGTGGCATAATAACAGATATCAGAGCACAAACTGTTTAATTATGCGCCAATACCGAGTACAGAGGTTTTGAGAAAGATAAAATTATGGCGCTTAATAAATGAAATATAACATTCATCATCAGCCCTTGTTAGTCCACTGCTGGACACAGGCCTCCCCCAACACGACCCTATCCATTAGGGGGTTTGAACCGTAACCCACCACGCTGGTCCAATGCGGGTTGGTGGGTGGACGACTTTTATGCCCATCGACGCATGGATCATGTTACTTTCAGACAATTGGGTGATCGGCCCAAATTGTGTTGCGTCCTGCAGGATTCGAACCCCGACCTCCGGTTTCTAAAGCACACGCCCATACCACTAGGCTACGGAGGCAGTTAACATTGCCTAATCTTATTTTTCTGCAAAATTTAAGAACCACATATTTCTCTAAGGAAATTACATCCGATGCTCCGTATGACAATAAAGTAGGAGGAAGATATTTCAAACTTCCTTTCGATTCAATACTTCTGTTCTGCATAAACTTTTCCGAGAGATAATAGACTTCAGCCTTGCTGTTGTGTTAATAATTAAAATTTTTTGCATGGCGAATGTGATACCTATACTAATGAATGTTTTTCCCTGACATATGCAAAATTGTAGACTAATTAATCCATAGCTTCATCTTAATGATATACGTTAGGCGTTTTATTTGATGCAAAATATTGTGAAATTAACGACTATATTATTTGTTTGGTTTAATAAGAAGAATATGAATCTATAGCGCAGCAACGAAATACGATGCTTACAAATAATATTAGAAATTCTTTAAATACCTAAGTTATTATTCTCACTTCAATTTAAACATTCATTATACGACCAAAGAAAAAAAAACACTGTTTAAGCAATATTTTTGTGAAAGGTGCATACAGACAGCTCTGCAATATAAATAGTTAGTCAAATTCTTATCTGTATAATATGTTATGTATAATATATTTATATAATTCTTATTTGTATAATATAATATGTTATAAAAGAACGAATAATTATTCGTTCTTTTTTATTAATGAAACGTCGGAATTTAAATTGTTATATAAACGATAAAATCCGTAAAAAGTCCTTTATTCCATAATGTGTATTCATGGATACGGTCCAAATCCTCCTAATAGGGTGTATTAGGGAGGCCTATGTCCAGCAGTGGACTATCCAGGCTGATTATGATGATGATGATGATGATGATTCGTAAAAGAAAAATTAGTTGTCGGTTATTTTTGTATATTTGCACGTAACGCTGTTTTTTTAATTAAAAGAACAATATTATCAGCTTGAAACCAAAGACAGTGAAACAACTCAGTGAACATGATTTATTTATAGTGCCACTGTGCTGATAGTATGTGGCGTTGTCTTTTTTAAAAATGTAAAAAGTTTGTTTTTGATTCGTTTTTTAAAAAAGTACCTTGTAATGGGTCAGGTCTAGGGCCCATCTAAAGAAATAATTTACTCATAATATTTTATCGTTCAAGTGTTTGAATTCACTACTAACTGGTATGTACATTGCCTTATTTAGATACTATATTAACTTTGAAACGTCTTAACGTAACGGATGCGGTATGGGGAAAATATCATAATTTTTAAATTTTAATGATACTCGTATGTCCTACAGCTATGTATATTGTGTTTAAAATAGTCACCATCATAGTTTCTATCTAGTGAATAAAGAAATGAAAACAGAAAGTTTGATAAATCATAATCTACGAGTTAAATAATTCACGGCACTTACTTTCGCAAAAACTCAAAAAAAGAGCCGGCTGTAAAGAAACCGTTCACCGAATCGTAATATTTCTTTTTCAAACTACGTGTCGTATTTACAAACAAACTTATTAATGCTTCCAGAAACCGTATCTTCGTAATAACGGAAAATACTGTAGTACTTTCGAAAATATCACTAATAAGTACAAGTAACTAAGTAAATGTTTAGTACAGTTAATTTTTTTGTAAAATATATGCTTTTTAAATTTTTTTTCTGTAAATGGAGAAAAAATTGTAAAAAAAACTGTAAAGCTAACCTAAATTTGGGTATTTGTAGGTATAATATAAATTATTTACTACATATTGTTTTATTTAAAATTCGGTTCGGTATATTTCTTTAAGTCAATTTCAGAGAAAACAAACAATCTGGCCGTTAAGTGTTTGAATGACATGCTATAAAGTTACGGGGTATTTGCGTTGTAAAGATTTAATTGTAAATTTCGGTCTTCGCTTTGAATTATCAACGTTGAATATTGCGTTGTTATTATTTTTCACAATTATGTAGTAGGTATAATAAAAAGTTTTTACGGTCATCAAATTCCATCCATCATTGTAACACATTTGTAACTGGTACACCGAATCAAAAAACGTCATGAGGCGAGAAGGAGTGACGACGTTCGCAAAGTGGCCGATGTGGGCTGGATGAGTATAGCCGAGGATCGGAAGCGGTGAAGTGTATTAGGGGAGGCCTAAGTCCAGCAGTGGACTGACACAGCCTTTGACTAATCGACATATTTATCGCTTAGTTTCTTGTTTTTTGGTCAAAGTAAGTTGTTAGTTGCTTCAAGAGCTAAGGCAGGTCTTAATAGAACATTTTATTTCTGTTTCATGTATTTCATAATTAGCCAGGATTCTACACGCCAAATCAAAATCACCTTATGGCGCTAGGAAAAATGGTGGACCGCGATTTGAAAGAACGCTTTGTTATTGATCACTAGTAAATTTAACGACGCTGACTGATGCTATGCATGTTTTCCTCGTTATAGGCAACCTCCCCCCTCAGCGTCCATCCCGTTGATCCAGGCGTCACCCGCTCCTGGCCGTGGCCCGCCTTCCCAGTTGCGGATCCTGTATTTTAAAAGTACCTACCAATTTACTTCAGATAAAAGGATAAATAGATATTCACAGTACTCTGTCTAATAACCTAAAGTTTAAAGGCCTATGACAGCATTCAAGGCACCAAACTGCAAACAGCTCCTCCCGAAAGATACTGAAAGGTGACCTCCTTCCTTCGGGAAAAGGAGCACTATTTGCACTCATTCACGCTCCTGGTTGAATGCGTGCATAGGGCAGTATTCAAAGCTTCCGAAATTTCCTATTCTTGGATGGTTTTAAAATCCACGAAATCCCAGTCCTTTAAATACAACGCGTGTACCACCTCACACCAAACGCCCTTATGGTATGGTCCTAATAACCCTAGAGCGCACTAAGGGGGATAACGCATTTACACCGTCCCAAATGTCGGTGGAATCTGTCCCTACATTTGAGATCCCACATTCAGTCACGGCTCGAGTAATTACTTAGCCCGTCCCCGTTACGCAAATGCCTCGGGGATCACAGCAATAACGATTGTCCCCGAGCCAAGGACAAAAAAATCTTTGCTACATTCGATCCCCTAGCATGCGTTAACTGCCGCAATCTCAGCCACATGGTCAACTGCCTCGGCTGCCCTAAAGCGCTAAATTCTAGAGCTTCTCCGATCCCGAGCGAAGCCTCTTCAAGATCCTCCCAATCCATCCTCAAGCACAGCTTTTCCACGCCTACATCCTTCGCTTGGCAGTCCTGCCCTGGGCGCCAACATGTGAAACCAATTACGAGGGCACCCGGCGCATCACCATCTGCAATGCCTAGCATGCTAATCATAGCAACGGATACCCAGAGCAAAATGCAACATTTTTTTATAATCGCTGGATCTATTTCATCTAGACAATGTCCATAAAGCCACGACTGTATACACTGCCTGTACTGTACGGGTGTCTAGTTAACGCCTGTAAGGCTAAAAAGACACCATATTAGATAGTCGCGTCGGTGGAGTGCACCACTTCTTTCTTCCTGCTAGCGCTTCAAAAACTGGTAGTTATTTTGGTTATTACTGTCCAAGCTACGAAATATATCCTTGAGAAAGCGGTTGAATCGAGCCGAGGGTTTGGCCCACCTAGGCAGCTTTCAACTCAGAAAATTTCAATTTAGAATCTTCACAGTAATACTCCAAGGGTAAAGCAGCCCCATCCCCTTCCTACACCCGGTAAAGTTATGATAAGTTGATTATACAGAGTAGCAAATACAATCAACGAAAAAAGGGTAGATACCCAAGTTTTTAATATTTGTCTGTCTGTCTGATTGTTCTAGATATTGTGTTGAAGGGCTGGTTAAATGTTGACGGAACTTTTACTGAAAGATTGCTGATGATACTAAGAGTTACTTAGGCTACTTATTAAAATATAGATCAAGCAGTTTTTTTCCATTAAGTTACCACGCGGCCAAAGTTGTGGGAAACAGCTAGTAAAAAGTAAAATATCGCATACTCTGTTATCGTTTACGGACGCGAGTATTTTGAAGAATTTCAGTTTCCTAAAGCTAAAGGCGTTGTAAGTTTGAATTGTTACTTGTTTGTTGTCGTCAATCAGTTATTTATAATGCTAATGTTTTAAGCGTTAGGACTACTATTTTGTCAGTATTAAAATACAAGAAAAACTTGCATAACATTAAACTATTTTAATTTTTCTTTTATAAGTTGATTAAATAAATAATATTAATAAATACTTCATTTTTTTTTGTTTATTTTAATTTGCTTTCTTTAATAAGAGTCACGCAATACAAAATAACGTCATCAAAAAAAATACTAAATAGTTTATTTTTACTATAATTTTAGATACTAACTAATGCACCGCTTTTGATTTTCGCCTCATCTCGCGCTCACAGAGGCTTATTTACAAATGTTGTCACTTCATCTTACAGCAAGGCGTCCGTTTGCCCAGCTTCGGTCTCCACTACATAATTTCCAACTTCAGCGGTCGTCAGTTCTGCGGCTATGTGACCGGCCCACTGCCACTTCTATTATTACCATTCCTGTAGGCTCGGTGACTTTGGTTCTCTGACGGATCATATCTTTTCTAATGCAGTTCTTCGGAGATACTACGAGCATGGCCCCATCTATAGCGACAGATGCGCATAGATGAGTGACTTTAAATTTGGGGATCAGTCGAACCGTAGGTGTCCAAGTCTCGGCACCGTAGTTCATAACGGACTTACTGATCAAAGACTTACTATTTAAGGCACTTTGGGATGGGTGACGAGAAAACTCGACGAAGGTTATGAAAAGCTGCTCAGCGCAGCCGAATCCATCTGTTGACCTCTCTCTCAAAGTTGTTTCTATCTAGTTCAGTCTTTGCCCCATGAAACTTTACTCTTAAACCACTTTGAGGGAGGTACTATCGATAGTGATAGGCTAAGTCTGCCCATTTCGGACTACGACACACGTAGTGGCAGCGTCATACAGACATCTCAGCATCTCTATATTAGCGATCAATTTGGCGTTCTTCAAGGACCAGAGGAATCGTATATGTATACATAAAGTAATTACGAACTTCAAACCGAATCACGGAATCGTTTACCAGACACCGCGGACCGCCACCGATCGTTGGAAATCGATAATAATATCTATAAAACAAAAACCAAACAACGAGTCAGCAAAGGCAGACAGCCAACACAAAGAAGTGTTCTACAATGTTATCTCGTAACATTGTGTAGGTACGGTACGTATATTTTCTTTCAGAAAAGAAAAGACGAAAGTAAATCACCAAGGTCATTAGAAGGTTTAGTGTTTCTTCGTTTTTTTGTTGCGAAAAAATCTGACAGTTTTCTAAGTATGCTCTTTTTGTTAGTGTCACTTGAATATCATTTTAGAAATTCAGTATAAAATACCCGTGGTTAAACTGAATTTACACTCACAATTATATATTTGTTTGCTGTTTAATCAATAACGATAATAATTTATATTTAATCCGTGTATTTACGTCTTGTCCACTACTATTACTTAGGAAATTATAAATCTATTTTGCACATACATTATCCCCAGCAACCGCAGACCAAGACTAAAACGTGTCATATCTTTGTCAGAACTATACTTTTGTTTATACAGATTGTGTTAAACTAAAGGAAAGGAAGTAGTGCAAACGTTAGATTATTAATATTCCTACGGTAAAATTATTCAGGTCAGTCTCTCTCACAAAAATTGAAAGAAAAGGGCCGGCCGTAAAGAAATCATTGACCGAGTTTCATTTTAATATTTCCATTTCGAAATACGCGATGTCTTCAAGAACACACTTATCGAAGTTGTATTGATGACGCCCTTGTCCCACACAAGGGGTGTTAATAATCATCAGGCTACGGATCGCTATCAATAACTTCCTGGCAACGCTGAGACTTGGCGAACACCGAGCTGGAGGCAGAACTGGGTAAAATTTTATGCCACGTTTCGAATCGCGTTTAGGACCTCACGGTGTTGGAAGTCGAAATCACAGGGGACAGACTCTGGTCGACTTCCTCGAGAAGGTTCTTCTTGATGAATTATTATTTTATAAAGAGTCCCCAAAGGAAGTGGTCATGGCAGTCACGATAGTGTGACAAGAAACGAGATAAACTTTATGAAGACGGACACACGGAAACACATACTCAGGTGTCTTTGTATTAAATAGGTTCGAAACTAAAAGTGATCACCGACGGGCGAGAGGTATCCTTAATTTGGATTTCACGTGGTGAAGTCTACTCACTGACCGAACTTCTGGCAAACCGCGATTGGCTATGAAAAACTCCAAATAAAATTAAAAATCAGATACAATGCTCTTTAAATATCGGAAAGCACAGGCTTGAAGATATTTATAAGCCTAATGACCATAAAGTTGCCGTCCATGGCAAATAGGTCAGCGTAATAGACTGGCCCGGGCTCCAAGCGGCTGATCCCATTCAACATCTCTACACGTAGGTCCTCATAAAGTGGGCACATCCACAAAACATGATATAGGTCTTCCGCATAGAATTCACATACGCACATGCTACTGTTACACAAACGCATATCGTGCAGCCGTTTATTGAAGCATACATGGCCAGTTAAGATTTGTGATGTCACATAATCCGGCGTGACTCACTTGATGTCTAAACAGTCGGTCACCTCTGGGAAGAATCAGTGAAGTTCCCTCCCGTTTTGCCTCCAACTGCCATCTCTCAGAGCATTCAGCTACCATTTCTGATCTTATAGCCTGTTGACGCCTGCTCGACTTTGGTCTCAAAAGATTGCGACATTCACACTCAAATCTGCCTGAACGAATAACCTCTAAGTCAGCTCTACCCGCACGGCTAAAGAAATAACAGGCAAACATCTGCCGCTCCGCTTAATTTAATGTTCTTATCGTGAATTTAGTTATAATAACAGAGTTACTAATATGAATGTGTAACTAATGGTATAATAATTATAATTATTGTGTAAGATTTTCATTTTGTTTCTTGATTAAAGTAAGTTTTTAATGTGAAGTGTTTCGTCGAGTCATATTTACTCGGTCGCCTATCACCCGTCAACCGGTTTGAATAGCCTCCGTACCTCGGCACTGTTGTTGTTTGCCGCTGTCGCTTGGGTATAGTTTGCGTATCAGCTTAGTTAATTGGTACCGCAAAATGATCTGCGCTGGCTGCCAACAGAAAACTCGATGAGATGAAGCTGTAATAACCTGCTCCATAAAATCGTGTAATCAAACATTTCACGCTGCCTGTGCGAAAGCTGAAAACCTCACTTCGGACCAACTTACATCATGGATTTGTCCAGACTGTGCTGCAAAATCAAGGAAAGGCGGTGATAATTCACATACTCCAGTTCGCTCATTCGCAGACAACGTCACCGGTGCCCTGCCAATCTCAACCATTGCCTCCGTATCTGTCACCTCTAGCAAACCTAGTGCCACAAGAACGAACACCGTGGTTAAAACCACGAATGATCCTTCGGCTGCTGCGGAGTCTCCAAAATCCGCTGCCGAGCTTCAATCACTTTCTTTGGAAATCAATCAGCTACGACAAAGTACATCCGAAATGTGGGACTTTCTCAAAGGTCGTCTAGATGAAATAAGCCAAAAAATTTCTAACTTCGACACGCAAATAAAATCAGTCGAGTCCCTACGTACTGAAAATATTGAATTAAAAGCCACAGTTTTGGACTTACAGCAGCAGATAAATAATCAAGCTCAGATGCTCTTAAGAAATGAGATTGAGATTACGGGCGTTGAGAGATCCCAAATGAAAATCCCTACCACCTTGTGTTGACAACGCAGTGAGTCTTGGTGTTGCCTTGGACTCTGATATTGTATACGCCTCCAGAGTAGGTCCTAAGCGCAATGATGTCGGTAACAAACAGATACAGCGTCCCTAGTAGTAGCGTTTACTCAGTCGTCTCACACGGGATGAGTTTCTGAAGCTGGCAAAGTTTCGTCGTAATCTCAAAAGCAACAATATAACTGGGCATGGTCCTGAAAGATCAGTTTTCGTAAAATGAACGTCTCCTCCTGTGATCCGACGGTTATTTCGTAAAGTCAGAATCTTCGCTAACTCTTACAAATATAAACACAGCTGGACCCACAATGGAGCCATATTTATCAGAAAAAGAGGCGCCTCACTCGGTAGCCCTGCTTATGAATTTGCAATGAAGAGGACCTCATCAAGCTCTACAGGCCTTGCCCTCAGTCCAAAAACATCTGATGAACAGCCTACGACTTTTCTTCAGACCGATGGTAACGCGCTGTCTCTTCTAATTTAAACAGTTTTTACCTTTTTCATACCATGTAACTTTAATTCGGAATTTTTGTACTTGTATACACTTTTGCCACATGCACAAAAACTCTTACCACATAATTTAACACATACAATTCCCCACTTCAATATCACAAGTAAGAAAATGTATACTAAATTGTTCCTCAATTACTATTTTAACTCGGATGGTACGGCTATCTCACGCTTGTCGTACGATTCCTCTTATCAACAAACCTATTACTCATGGCGACTGTAAACTTATTAAATGACGTAGATAATTCATATAAGATTGAATGCTATGCTATTACATACCCCGAAGAATGCAGTAATATCATTTCAAATTTTTCATTAAAAATCTTGAGTTTAAATATAAGAAGTATTTTGAAAAACTTTGACAACTTTCTTGTGTTGCAAAAGCGTTTGGGTATAAGCTTTGACGTGATTATATTTAGCGAATGCTGGTTAAATGAAGCGTCTATTATTAATCAACTTTCAGGCTACTCATCTTTTAATTCTAAGCATTTTATAAATAAGTCCGGTGGTGTAGTTGTTTACGTAAACAACAAATGGTCCCCAATTTTTGCGGAATTAGATGTAGAAGAAGCTAATTGCGTGCTTGTAGAATGTACCAACTTCTTTAAATTAGGTGGAGTATATAGATCACCGAGCTTTCCGAATGTTGAAACCTTTATCTCTTCCCTCGATCTCGCTCTTAAAACTATTTCAAAGGGCCCCTGTCTTGTCCTGACTGGAGATCTAAATATAGATATTATGGACTCAGCGAATTCACAGACTTCAGAGTATCTATATACTTTGGCAGAACATGGTCTCATCCCTTGCATCAACACTATTACGCACAACAAAACCTGCCTTGACCATATCTTTGTATTGGTCATTGCCACAAAATCGGTGGTATGCCCTACCGATCTATCTGATCAGAAATTACCATAGCAGGAATATCACTTAAAACAGAAATCAATGCCGGAAAAGTCTCACTAAAACGTTTGACTATGACTCGGTTAGATCGGACCTAAAACTTATTGAGTGGTCTTTTGTCATACGCAACCGTGACGTTGAAAATGCTGTGAGTCATTTTCTATAACAGTAGTCAAGTATTGTATGTAAACATTCCAAAATTGTAAAGATTAGTCGGTCTAAACAGGTTATGCGGCCATGGATGACCCCGGCCTATTAAGATGTTCTAAACACAAAGATAAATTGCACTTGAATTTTCGTAAAGACCCCAAAAATTAAATGAAAAAATTGGTTTACACCTGATACCGCAATTTTTATGTAACTCTTCTGAGAAAGCTCAAATCAAACCACGAACGAGAAGTGTTGGTTAAAAATAGGAATAAGTCTAAAAAACTCTGGGACACTATCAGACGCATTACTCATTGTGTTCCTGCAAACAAATCGGCTGAAGACCTTTTGAACATTAAACCTACCGTTTTGGAGTCTCTTAACCATTGCAACACATATTTCTCTTCTGTGGGATCTCTTCTTGCAGGTATAGGATAGCAGGTCCATAAGGTAGGCTCAACGGATACGCCAAGCAACTATCGCCCCATATCGCTTCTTGGAGCCTACTCCAAATTACTGGAACGAATAGTTAACATTCGGCTTATCCATTTCCTTGAGCGTAATAAACTTCTAGCTGATTGTCAGTTTGGTTTCCGAAAGGGCAAATCAACAGAATATGCCGTGAAACTTCTGACTGATACCATAGTTTCCCACTTGTATGAAGGCAGATCCTGCATTGGCGTTTTTCTCGATCTTGCAAAAGCCTTCGACACAGTTTCGATTCCCATACTGCTAAGAAAGATGGAGGCGTTGGGCGTGCGTGGTATTGCGCTGGACTGGTTCTCCAGTTACTTGACGGGTAGAAGTCAACGGATTAAAATTGGCAACGTAACTAGTGACTCTAAACCTGTATCCTTTGGCGTACCTCAGGGCAGCATACTTGGCTCTACACTATTTATAACTTAAATAAATGACATCTCATCAATTAACTTGATAAATGGTTCCGTATCGTGCTACGCTGACGATACAGCCTTGATCTTTCACGGTGATTCGTGGCAGCAGGTTCGGAGTATGGCAGGTTTAGGACTTCACCGCATATCTATGTGGCTAAGTAAGAACTTGCTTACTCTCAACGCAGCCAAAACTAAATACCTCAATTTCTATAAAACAGCTGCATCTCGCCCTCCGGATGACGCAAAACAATTTATAGTGAACATTCCGTCTTGTGCTATCACAGACAACCTCGAAACTTCTGCCTGTTCATGTGGTCATATATCCAATTCCACTTCCCATAAATATCTCGGTGTCATACTAGATGAGACACTTAGCTTTAAAAATCATCTGTCGATGACAGCGGGCCGAGTACGTAAGATTACATATACAATGAAGCTACTAAGGCAATCTGCTGAAATTCCCCTGCTTAAAATGGTTTATTTAGCACTTTGTCAGTCTATTTTGAGCTATTGTATCCTTACGTGGGGCGGTTCTCCTAAGTCTAATTTAATATTAGTGAAAAGAGCGCAAAGAGCGGTTTTAAAAGTTGTGTTACGTCGGTCACGGCGGCATTCAACTTCTGAACTCTTTAATACGAAATATATAATATATAATATGAGACGAAACTGATCAACCTCCCGGCAATTTTGATTGCAGGAGATCTCTGGAACCTGCTCCTTAAGTTCAAAGATTTTCACTCGTCTGGGGCAAAGCTCAGGAGATTCCTGGATCCCCATTCATTTGTTACGCATAATTCATCAGAGACGCTCTCAATCTTGGCACGGGAGTTTACTTCGAACAGCGCCATTTCGTTGTCGACGTATGCAACCAACTTATCGCCATCTGCCAAAGGTAGATGGAAAAGGTCATCCATTAGGATGTTCCATAGCGACGGCCCATGAACCGAACCCAGGAGGAAATCTATTGTGGGGACCTTCTAAATGACACTGCTTCCAAAAAACAGTTTTCCACCAACCAGAAACCACGTTTCACTGAAGTAAATACCCCAACAGCATCCGGTACAAATTTGGTGGACAGCCAGCCTGCTTTACCTTCAGCAGAACTATAAGCCACAAGGCATTGTCGAATTTACCGGTGATGGACGTACTTCCCGTGACGTTAATCTCTTGCTGTCTCCAGTATTGTTCGTATACCGTGACGGTCGAGCGGCCTCTACAGAACCCATGCTTGCGTCCGAATTCCAGCGGAAGATCTGGGAGCACATTCAATCTTCACTCTTTTAAGCAACTTACCTAAGACCGAGAGGAGTGTCTAGAGTGCCTCCGAAGCTAAGTGGTATAGGCGTGTGCCTTAAAAGTTGGAGGTCGTGGGTTCGAATCCTGCGGGGACTCAACAAATTTTCATTGTTGTTTCCTAGTTGGTCAGGGCAATTTGGGCCGATCACCCAATTGTCTAAAAAGTAAGATGATCCATGCGTCGGATGGGCATGTAAAAAGTCGATCCACCCACCAACCCGCATTGGACCAGCGTGGTGGGATACGGTCCAAAAACCCCCTATGGATAGGGGTGTATTCGGGAAGACCTATATACAGCAGTGGACTATCGCAGGCTGATGATGATGAGAGGAGTGTTATTGGGCGGTACCCCTTTGGATCAATCAATTCCCTCTATTATCTTTTCGGCAGAACAGCGGCAAGGCGCACCTGCCTTAGCACCTGATTGTCGTCGGGAAAGAGAATTCCAAACAGGGCCAGCCGCCTCCTTCACGTATCTGGCATAGCCCTCGGCATATTTTATGCTATAGAGGACATTGGCAGGTGGATATACTCTGCCGCTGG
Organism: Lamproptera curius; assembly: GCA_029286875.1. Classification (NCBI taxonomy): domain Eukaryota; kingdom Metazoa; phylum Arthropoda; class Insecta; order Lepidoptera; family Papilionidae; genus Lamproptera; species Lamproptera curius. The sequence goes on from JAGSMT010000052.1 coordinate 593,446, forward strand.
CAACCCTGTAGGCTTGACCCCAAGGGTCAGTGTTGCCACTTTCTTCTATGCTCAGGAAATAGTGTCTTTGCACCTCAGCCATCTTTATTCGTTATGTACGGTGGGCACGATATCTGTTTATAGCTATTTTTTTATGTCATCGGCCAAGCCTTTTAGTCCACTGCCATTCCGAAAGCAGCCTTAACGTACACTTCCGCAGCCCTTCCTACTCGTTATTCCACCTCTCTTAGCCACATTCGGTCCTCTTACCCTTAGTATACAATCATCTTTGTAAATTCTTTCGCAAGTGCAGCGGGTGGTTTATAAACGTTCAGATTGCTCAGTTTAGAAGCGATAACTTGTGGAAACCTTCCCAGCCCACAACACTCTCTGGGAACTGCAGAGGTTCACCATCCAGGTTAGTGAACCAGTAAAGGCTAGTGGAGTGCGCTTTGCACTCTGTTACGTACGCAGCAGTATAAGAATTTGCCGGTTGCGCATGTGGTCCAGTACATAGTCCAATTGTAGAAAGTGTGGCTCCACCTCTTCGCTAAATCGGAAGTATGCAGAGACCATTACAATTTCCCCCACCCCCACATTCACGTTATCTACAGTGAAGTGCTCCGTGGGAAGATGTTGAAGGAATACTGCTAATATATCCGAGCCACCGGAGATGTAGATGCTAGGTTTAATAGTTGGCAGTCTAAAATAGTGCTCTTGAAGCAAAATTATGTCCAGGTTGTATTCCCTAGCAATAGACGGTAGTTCTCTCGTAGCGGTCTCGGAGCCGGCTAGGTTCCCCTGTCCTATAACAATTTTAGACGGGATTGGTATTGTTTGGAGTACCAGCATAATTTGTCATGGACAACGCCCTTTATTCAGCATTGGTCCTCGCCGGGCATTCCCAGGATGTATAAGTATCCACTGTTAAAGAGCACGTCACGTATACGCGGGTCACATTCGATATTGGCCGTGTTTGTGTTCCTAAACCCGTGCTTTTTATGTACTTTGCATCCTTTCTTGATCTCTTCTATTGTCATGTTCGTGCCCTTTAAACTTTGCTCATAAATTAACAGCGATAGATTGTCTGCGTCGTGGTTTCTCCCAGATATCGTAGGCATACTTGAGGGGGTCTGCGGGATTGTGCCACACGCAGGGTCGCGAGATTGCCTCCTTTATCTTTTCTGCCGCTTCTGTAGTAGTCGTTTGCATCACAACCCCTGCATTGCAAACCTTGCTCACTGTATACACCTGCAGCTCCCTCGTAACCGGTTTGATGGCCCATTTTAAGTATCTTACCTTGACTTTTGTATCCGCGGGTTTGAGCTTATGAGCAATATTAGCTCGCGGGGACATATGACCAAAATTTGAGATTGAGAATAACATAGCGAATATGTTGATATGAACCTATATTAAATAAAATTTAATTTCCTAAAGCTGAAAGCGTTGTCAATTCAAGTGAAGCGCCCAGTAGTACTGCTCACATACGCTTTATTTTATTGATTAATAGCGTTCCTCAAATTTAATCTTTCAGTTATTTTAATAAATATTTTTTATCTATTACGGGTAGAATTGGCGTGAAATAAGTAAAAAAAAAACGAACATTATTACGCTAAGAAGTGAAATTTAAGATTTACAAAATTATAATGAAGCTTATAATAATTTAGATACTTTTAGTTTAATTTTTTCATAACACTGAAAACACCAGAAACAAACACAAATAAAGCTATAAATTTGGGTTGATACCCATTTCTTTCTTCATTTTGTGTTATCTTGGTCCAATGCTCTGTCGTGAGTTAAAGTTGCCGTTATTGCATTATCGGATATAGCCAAGAGAGAAATACTTCTACTACGGAAAAAGCCAACGTTTATGGATTTATTTAATGTAATTTTAGTGCTTACTCTTATTAGTTTATTTTCATTTGGGACAATTTCGGACTTTTATCACGGTAGAGACTAAAGTGGAATACCTAATTCATCTATTTAGGTTTTAAATTTAAAAAATGTGTTGCCATTACTAGGTGGCAATTTGTATTAAAGACTTTCGTGTAAAATCTCTGCCTGGGATTCATAATTTATATTTTACGCAATATGGAATATGTGAGCACATGACAAGCATTACTGTTTAAATTTGGTAGAAGAGGACATATAAGTTACCAGACATAAATTATTACGCTGAACTTATTCCTCATTTGAAAACTTTTAATAATTATTAAAAAACAAGAGCGTTTCGATAATTTGATTTAAACCTATTTCTAAGTAGAATTATTTACAGCGTATATTCCATGAAGTCTACGTTTCCAATGAAATATACAGTTTTTTCTTAATGTTGGAAAGTGTTCATTTAACTAATGTATACTTTCAACATAGTTTAATTTTAACTTTGCCTTGTTAAATTTCAAACATCGTAAGAAATAAGCAAAAGTAATGTTATTCAATAATAAAGTAATTGTATTTTTCTCGAAATTTTTTTATGGAAAGAAAAGAAAAATAAGGCTTAACACATCATCACAAGCTCAGATAACAATTCTTTAGTTTTATTTTAAAGTTTTAATAAAAAAATACAGGGTACATTATTGTATATATATTATGACACTAAAATATAGCTAGAAATATTTAAATTGGCATCTGATCGTTGGTTCGTATTTTTTTAGTAAAAAAACAAACATAAAAACTGTTATTCGGGAAGCTGATCAGTACACATACTTAAATTGACTTCGTCAGTCATCTCTCAAATTTTACACAAATATTTATTTTTCATGCGTCGGATGGGCATGTAAAAAGTCGGTCCACTCACCAACCTGCATTGGACCAGCGTCGTGGGATACGGACTAAACCCCTAATGGATAGGGGTGTATTAGGGGAGGCCTATGTCCAGCAGTGGACTAAAAAAGGCTGAGGATGTATGTATGTATGTGTATTTATTTTTTATTTTTATGATACCTGTAGTGTAATTTTCAAGAGAAATGCAAGATTTTTACGTCGTCAACCACATGAAATATTTTCTTGAATAAAATGGCAAAAAGTAAATCACCGACGTCATTAGAAGTTTGAATTGAATTTTTTGTTGTTTAAGAACCAATTTCTCAAATTAAACATTCTTTTCAGACACATTCAGAGGCTTATTTAAAAAAATGTGTATTAAGGTATTGTGGCGTTGGCTTGTCTTGATATACAGTCACTGTTAGTGTGTTTTTTATTTATTTATTAGGTTCACCAAGGTACGTTCTCATGAGTTACCTTACCAACTAATATGATAAAAATAGAAACAATCAGTACAAATACATGATTAACTATATTTGACGGACAATTACAGGCGAATTCCACACGTATCAATAACTAATTTCTCTGAATATAACTTAAAAATAAATTCTTTAATAATCATATGTCAAACAAAAAAACTTTACATAGACTAACACACAATGAAAAAGACGTACAATGTATATAAATTTATTTGCGTTATTTCGGACCCTCGGGTAGACTAAGATGGAATATATCTGTATGTCAATGAGGTTTTTTATTTGAAATTTTGATACTTTGTTTTTTTGAATTTTACCTTTCCATTCATTTTAAACATTGCTTTGCCGTAAGTACTTATGTTTTCTTGTTATTTTTATGTTACGAGTTTAATTTATGCAATTACTGGATAACACGTAGGTGGTAAATACCAGTCAACCTATCTTTTTAAATTTTGGCCATTTTTAATTTTTACTGCTTCCTGAATCATCCTTGGTATAAATCTATGTTTAATGGTAGGTATTACTGGTTTAATAAATATGAAAAGTCAGCATCAAATATAAAGAATTAACCAGAAAAATCCCTAAAAAATTCTCATATAACGATTTGTATCGGTAAAATAACTAATGATATAGTAATTTTATTTAATATATGAATATTTTTCGAGGGTAGGTAGCTTTTTTTTCGAGGGTAGGTGACTAATAAGTTAACACGTCTTTTAACATTGCTCCTTATATTTAAATAAATATTTAGCAAAATTCAGTAAAACCAAGTTTGAAATCAGCTTCAAAAATTTATTTGAAGGTGTACTTACATAGGCAGCAAGTTATATGTAATTTAAAATACCATTAATAATCACCACCTGCCAGCACAATCAAAACAGCACTTCACTCAGTTATTGTTCATAGCAAGCACCTCAACCAAAATGTCCAACTTGTCTGAGATAGTGTCTACACAGAACCGCATTGAGGAGAGCATTTCCAAAAGACTGGATGATTTGCAGGCGCAAATTAATAATGCAGGGTCCTCCAAGGATACCGTTGCCAAAATTGGTGAAGAGCTCCGTACCTTCAGGGAGCTGATATTTGGCATCCTTGGTTTGCTGCGCCAACAAATAAAGGAATGTTCAAGGCAAGTAGACAGTCTGGACACACACAGCAGAAGAAAGGCACTCATTATTACTGGGGTTCCTGAAAAAGAAAAGGAGGACTGCGTTCAAACAATGCTAGGCATTCTTCATGGAAAATTAGGCCTAGATAAAATATCAACACCCAACATCAAGGTCTGCCATAGACTTGGGAGCCCTGGTAAGCCACACCAAAGACCCATACTGGTAAGGTTTTCTAGTATTTGTGTCAGAGATGATGTCTGGAAAGCTAAGACAAAGCTTAAGGGTTCATCTGTATCAATAAAAGAATTTTTGACTCGAGTTCGGCAGTCAATTTTTGTAAAAGCTCGCCTACATTTTGGTATGCGCTCAGTGTGGACGCAGTATGGTGTTATATGCATAAAAACATCAAGTGGCATCCATAAAATCACTTTGGATGATGAGCTTTCTGCACTTACTGCAAAATATCCACAAAAGTCACCAGTCAAAAACTGAAATGTATATAATTACTATTTTTAATTCTTTTTTTTCTTAATACTTGATAATCATTTAAATTTTCATTGCCTTTAATGCCCTGTATATGTATATTATCCGTATCATGACTTTAGCAATATATATAACCTAATCCACTTTTACTTACCTTTATTATTCAAAATTTTGATTTTTATTTTGCAATAGTTATAAACCCTTGTTATAATGGCTTACTTATGTTTTAGTTTCTGTCATATTTGTATATACTTTATAAGAATTTTTTGTTTCACATGTAATTAGTCATTTAGTTATTATTATAATTATAAGGTACATATACAAAGATTTAAACTACGTGATACTTTTGTTGTGTTATTGTTTTGGCACAAATGTCATAGTTCTTGTGACGTTTGTGTCAAAACTTTATGACAGGTAGATAGATGCGTTCATATTTTATATTTTCTTTAGTATTTATTTTTCAAATTATTTTTATATATTGCTTTCATTTAACTTTAACATATTTTGTTTAAATGTGTAGAGCTGCGTTATTTTATTTTTTTTTCCTCGTACTTAGTTTTAACGTTTGTCAAAGCTGGCGGGTGGTGTAGAGATTGTTTTTTTTTAATAATTAAAAAATTCTAAATTCCATAATAATAATTATATTACAATTATTTATTTATATTATTCTAAATTAATATCTTTTATTTATATATTATATTTTTAAATGTCATCAATTTCCGATGAAGAAACATATTTTTCCGTTAACGAGTCTGGCTCTAGTTCTGAAGATAGTTTTAGTTCTGTTCCACGCCTATTGAGTGACTTTCTCATTGAACAATTTCCTGTTGCTTCTATGAACCTATTGAACGTGTGTCACATAAATGCACAAAGTATCCCTAGCCACTATACTGACTTATGTGACGCTTTCTCTAACTGTAACATGCACGCCATCCTGGTCTCTGAGAGTTGGCTCAAGCCGCACCTGCCTTCAACAATGTACGCTCTTTCTGGCTTCGTCCTTATTCGTAACGATCGCGTCGATAAAAGAGGCGGTGGAGTGGCAATATATCTAAGACAAGACCTCAAATTTGAATTACTCTCATACTCCCCTCAAAATTACTCAGCTTCGGCCGAGTACCTATTCATAGAGGTCACCGTCAGTGGCGCTAAAATCGTATTAGGCGTTGTATATTGCCCTCCTAAAGTCGACTATTTCACCGATTTCGAATTGGTCCTAGAATCTCTGGGTTCAAGGTACTCTCACCACGTCATCATGGGAGATTTTAATACCGATCTTCTCACTTCCGATTCCCCCCGTACCCTCAAACTCTTGCACATTGTTAAGTCAAGTTCTTTACAAATTTTACCACTGCAACCTACCCATCATAACCCTACCAGTGAAGATACTTGGCTTGATCTAATCCTCTCTTCTAATCCCTCTATGATTCCCTCACACGGTCAACACCCTGCTCCTGGCTTTTCTCACCATGACCTTATTTTCCTTTCCTATACCTTGAAACCCCCCAAACCTAAACCCAAAGTTCTGCAAAAATGAACCTTGATCAATTATGCGAAGATGCTAAAAATATTGTATGGCAACCTTTGCTTGACGAGAACTCGATGGACAATAAAATCTCTATATTTGACGGTCTTATTACTAAGTTATTTGATATACATGCACCCATAAAATGTGTGAAAATGAAGCGGTTACCAGCTCCGTGGCTGACTGAAGGCGTAAAAATGGCGATGAGGCGTAGAGATCGAGCTTTCAGGTTTTTCAAAAATCATCGCTGTGAAAGCAATTGGTCTAAATACAAAATAGCCAGAAATCGATGCAACCAGATGATACGCAACGCAAAACGCCGACATATTCTTGATAATATTTCATCTTCAAATCCTGCCAATATCTGGAAGTTTCTTGCAACCCTGGGTATTGGCAAGTCGCGAATTACAAACCTTCCCAATTCAATCACTTTAGATGATCTAAATCATCATTTTCTCAAAGTTTCCTTAATAGATCATCTAACAGTAAGTAAAACTATCTCTTATTTAAATGGTTTGTTGCGCTCCTGTACCAACACTTTTTCTTTTTCTCCAGTTTCTTCTGAAGAAGTCAAAAAAACCATCCTGGCAATCAAGTCTACTGCAGTTGGACCAGACCAAATTGGTCGAAGAATGATTCTTCCTATACTTGATTATCTCCTTCCTGCAATCACACACATCATTAATTTTTCCCTGTGGTCCAGATCCTTTCCTTCCTCATGGCGTAAAGCATTTGTCCGGCCTATTCCAAAATGTTCTAACCCATCACTTCTCGCACATTATCGACCTATCTCCATTTTGCCATTTCTTTCTAAAGTTCTTGAGTCTTGTGTTTTCAAACAATTTTCTTATTTGTTTTCAAAACAACCAATTAGCCCACTACAATCGGGCTTCAGACCTGGCCATAGCCTTTAACAATTGCCCTTTTAAAAGTGACTGACGATATTAGGAAAGGTATGGAGAATACTAAACTTACCTTACTAGTTTTAATAGATTTCTCAAATGCCTTTAATACCGTCAGTCACGAGATCCTCCTTGCCATCCTGTCACATTTTATGGTTTCTGATGAAGCGCTGGAATGGTTCTCTTCTTATCTTCGGGGGCGTCAGCAGTCTGTAGTTGTTGAAGGCTCGACATCGAGCTGGTTGCATGTAAAAAATGGCGTCCCTCAAGGCGGTATTCTCTCTCTCTCTATTTTCTGTCTTTATTAATCTGTACCAATGATATTCAGAGTGCGTATCATCTGTACGCTGATGATCTGCAGCTATACGCCCAAGCGGATGTTGGTAGCTTACCAAATGCCTTTCTTAAAATAAACCAGGATTTGGGTGCTATTAAAAGCTGGTCTGATCGGTTTGGATTGGCTGTAAATCCATCTAAATGTCAGGCTATCGTGCTAGGCAGCTCGAGAATGTTAGCAAATATAAATTATGCCAATCTACCTGAGGTTATTTTTGACAGTCATCCAATACCGATCAGTCAAAGCGTTAAAAATCTGGGTTTGAACATTGATAACACCCTAAACTGGAAGACACAAATTGCTTGCGTTAGTCAGAAGGTTACTGGTGTCATGCGGTATCTGTATAAATTGAAAAACTTTCTGCCTTCACCAATGAAGGCAATGCTTGTGCAGACTTTGGTTTTTCCTCTGATCGACTATGGTGACGTTTGTTACTTTGACCTGAATACAGATCAACTCAATAAGCGACAGACTTCTAAATAACTTGCATTCGGTTCGTTTTCAATCTCCGTTAATTCGACCACGTGTCAGGCCTATCGTGCTAATTGCAGTGCTACCATACGTCAAAGACGCTCCTTAGGACGCTTACAACTCTCTTTCTTTTTAGATTCACCTGTTACTCCTACCTACTTATCCTCGAAATTTCAATATCTATGTGAAGTCAGCAACAAAAACCTTCGCTCAAAAAATAATCGTTTGCTCCAATGTCCTATTCACCGTTCTGACTTTACCCACTCGTCATTCCACATACAAGCAGTTCACTTATGGAATGAGCTGCCTTCGGAAATCAGGATGGCTAAAAATCGCAACGACTTTAAGCGTAAAATTCGTGAACATTTGTCTAGTCTTTATAACAATAAGAGCTAAACTTATCATTTTGAATTTATTTATTTTTATTTAGTATATGTATGTATATGTACGTATGTATATATGTATGTATATAAATCATGTATGTATTGTATTGTAATATGTTTTATGTATATTGTAGTATACGTATGTGTATTATTTATTATATTATAATATACTGTTGTTAATACATTTTGAAACTTGATTCAAGCATATTAATCTCCCTTTTTTTTATTTTTATTTAGCACCTACTCAACTTTCTCTGCACCTTCCAATGGTTGACTGGTAGAGAATGCCTTTGGCATTAAGTCCGCCATTATACTGTTATTGTACATAAAGTGTTAATAAATAAATAAATAAATATATCAAAGTATATATATATATATATATATATATAGAACAAAGACCTGACTCAGACTTATGACAGATTTTACTTACTTTGTTTTTATTTCAGAAAGTAATTACATTAACGCTAAATATCTCTTGCGGTGCCTCAAGAAAAACATGAATAAGATATATCTTTAATGAACACCCTGTTATTAAGTTTTATAAAAATGTGTTAAAGCTTTTAGGCTTAACGTAAAAAGATTTCAGGTAGCCTCCGTCTAAGTTAATAGTTTTAAATGAGATAAATGCGCTGCGATGAATCTCTGATTTTATTATATCATTCAGTAATGTAAGTTGTTACTTTTAATTCACTTGACCTGATTGATGATTACTACCAGGCGATTAAAATACGACACAAAATGTAATTCTAATAACACTACTGGAAAACTTCGCCGACGTACCTGACGGTAATCAATATATCACCCTAATGATGAACATCACGTCTCGTCCCCTAAAAGTTGTACCCTTTCAACCTAAACGTAAATTATTTGCTAATCCGTAAAAATAAACAGGCCTGTGAGTGAGTAACCTAATTTAATACCATGCTGTGATACTTACTCTTAATAAGCTCGTCGGTTGTCTTTTTGGAGATGTCTTATAAAATGCAATACGTAAAACTGTATTATTTATCACGAAAAATATTCGCATTAGTAACGTCCAGTATTAAAAATGCCCTTAAAAGTGTATTGTAATATGAGCCATTGTTCTTCTCAAGTTCCGTTAACGGAAAAATGCTATTGTCAATAATATTATAATTGTTTCTTTAAACCTATTTATGTCTATTTTGACATTAAAATGCTATTTGCTATTAGTATTAATATAACGTAAACATAAAACAAACTTTTGTACTATGGATATGACTTGATATCCATTTGCAAAGGTGCAGACCAATCGTATCGACTTACACACTCGAATTGAGCTCTCACATAGTCCATATATCACATTTATGGGATGCTGTGATTCCAACAATTTGTAGTCTTTGCTGGTTACCGTTTTGAATTAAAAATATGAGGTGACTCGGAAAACGGTATCTGGCACAGAGAATAAAAAAATATGTGAAATGATTTACTTCCACTTACAATTTGTACAATTTGATTAACCTTACTATTGAATAGTTAGGTTAATCTGATGTACGCTGGAATATCAATTTAATTAATGCATCACATATAAATTGAAAAGAATAACTGTAATGTTTATGTTTACTGCAGTTTTAAAGTTCTGAACAAATCAACCAAATTGTAGTTTTATAAGAAAGTGAAAAAGTGCCAAATCATATGAATAATCATTATTAATAAAAAATGGCATCAAACGAAAGATAATGTTTAAAACCTATTTTTTAAAAAAGAATGAACATAACCGGAGCTCTAGGAGCGGAGCAACTAGGTAACATATATATAAAAAAAATACGCTCCAAATTGAGTATCTCCTTCTTTTTTTAAAGTCAGTCAAAAATAAAGCGCCTTAAGTATATTTATAAATTAAACATCTTTCACTGTTTGCTACGGTCTTGACTTTTACGTGCTTATGATGGTTACAGGTTTTTTTAAAACTTAAATGTGATTAAATCTTGGCTTTTACATACACTTGAAAAATTCCTTCTTTCTCGTAACAATGTAATTTAATAAGCGTCCATCTTCACTAAACTACCCTTATATATCTTGATAACTATTCATAGGAGGCACGCAGCTATCGCCTTAACTTACATACTTGAGCTGACTTTTGCAAAAACGATAAATCACATTTATTGGTTACCGAGATTAAAACTGTTACCAAAGTCGTTGCTGAGTTACAGCTCACCGTTCTCAACATAAAATATCGACATGGAACGAGGTCGTGGTTTTATTGCATTTATAGTTTATTTACTTTACTGATTGATTTATTGTATTTTTACAAAATTCTTTTATTTTTAGGATTAAAGTAATATTTTAAAACGGGTTTAGGTCAATGCATGACCTAATATAATAAACTTTTTATATAAAATTTATTGCATATATGATGTATTGAAGATAAAATCTCTTTTATCAATTAAACTGCCGTAACATATTATTTTTATGCATCCTTCTCTCTCGTAGTCCGAAGGAGGGATAAAGGATCCAGGTCGCCTTGCCCTAGCCAGCTAAAAAACAACAGTAAAAGTTAATAAGTCCCCTTAGAATTCAATGACAGTTTGAATTCTCCGGTTCTTTCGGAAACTTCAGGTTTCGTAAGTGGAAGCCCACGCAGAGACGTTATGCATAAAAGAGCAATTAACCTTACTGAATATCCAAATTATACACCTGTGATTCCGATGTTCGAAGTTATGTAAAGAACATAGATATGTCTATTTTAACCAAGTTTATTTTTTATGATTAAGGCCGCTTATTATTAATAATGCTACTATCATCACAATATTATGAAGTGATTATTTGTGAATCCTACATTACATAAAGATCTATAATTCTCACAATATTAAATTGAATTTAATTTACATAGTTCTATTTCTCCTTTTTCATTTCTTCCATCAACGCTAGATATGTGACGCTATTTATTATATAAGTTTGGATACGCATATATTTTGGTAAATTTACGCACACATTTTAACTTTCAAGCGGGTGCGTGGTTGTTTGTAAAGGCAGGTGTTGCGCGTAATCGAATTAACAATAATTATTTAATAAGAATTTATTTATTTTTATTTGGGATCATTATTGTAAATTAAATTAAAACTTTTTATAGTAAGTACTTAAGAACAGTAATTTTTTTTAAAAGAAAATATATTAAAATTGAATGATTTTCAATAGATACTTATTATTCTTCTTTTACGTTTAATTCAATGTAACAGTTATAGTACTGAGTCTACGCATTTTATTCATACTTACATTAACTTAAGCTACTCAATGAAGTGACGATATTTTAATTAACAATTACATCTTTTTAGGCAAATGTGACAACAGTGTGGATACTTGACTATTCATGATACTTTTTAAGAGTCAAAAAATGTCCTTTTATGGAGTACGGAAAATGTGTCTTTTCGGAGACAAATAAGTTACGTAAAAAGTGCTCTGCTTTGTGGCATAAAAAGGAACTGGTGAACGAGAAGACATGTGGAATGTGCCAGCGTACGGTTCATGGGTAAAATGAATGAAGCAAGATGAATGGCAAGATGAATCATTTACCAAAAAAACATACAAAGTCAAAGTAAAAGTCAACCCTCTTAGTTTAATATAGAAACATTACACTTTCTTATCGATGGTCAAATAAACGACCACCGGACTATTCTATATTACCAACGCAGTATGTTTTTCTTAACAAAAATAAAAATGTTAACAGATATTAGAAAGCTTAGGTCAGGATGAAAAAAACGAAACAATCACATGTGACTACATTTAGCCATTGTCTACTCGGTAAAAATTACTATCCAATACGGTAAGAAATATACTGACTATCAAACATTTTTGTATTTATTGTTTTCTAATAGTGTTTACATCATCAGTCTGTTATAGTCCACTGCTGGACATATGCCTTCCCTAATACACCCCTATCCATAAGGGGGTTTTTTGACTGTATCCCACCACGCTGGTCCATGGCGGGTTGGTGGGTGGATCGATTTTTTACACGCTCATCCGAGGCATGGATAATCTTACTTTTTAGACAATCGGGTGATTTCAGACGATGAAAATTTGTTGAGTCCCCGCAAGATTCAAACCCACGACCTCCAATTTCTAAAGCCCACGCCCTTACCACTAGGCTACGTGCTCGCAGTCAAATAGTGTTTACAGACTGTTAATTCCGCTGATTTTATTGATTCATATAAATTATAAAAGTAACGATAACTTATCAGACACAACGAAATTAATTTAAGGCGAATAGACGATTTTGACATCTTTAAATTTAAATAAATTGATATGTATAAAAATTTTGTAAATAAAACGTACACTTTAATTGTATTGATATCAATCTTTGTCCAATTATCAAAGCGTTCCTTAAATAATCGGTTCCAGTACTTCCTCAGAAGGGTACATTAAGAAACCTATAAATGAATCCATTATAATGACTACTTTCTAAACAATGTACACCTTAACACTCAATATAAACTCTTGATCTAACTAAAAACAGAATTGCGAAATTGATATAATAGAGTTTTTAAAAGTAACATCGTTATCTTGCGAATGATCCAGAATTGTGTAGTGTGTGTAGTGTGTCTTGAAGAAAAAGCAACAAAAGCTTTTTGCGTAAGTCACTAAAGCGTGCTTGATGGTAACAAAGAGGAAGATAAAATAAATACTTTAAGTTGGAAAATAAGAAATTTTTGCTACTCTATGACTGAAGGTGCAAGGAAAATACAGTTATGTCAAAAGTCACGGAATAACCGAGTTTCTTATCCCATACTGATTTCATTGCATCATGTTAAATTTTAGGGTTTTTTGGTTGTGAACGATCATTTTCAAAATCAATCATTAAAGAACATTTATAAAAGATAATAAATGGTTCTCCCCCAGCCGCGATAGAAATAAGAATCGACAATACCATGACTAATGTCTAATGGGTGTAAGTAGCAATACGCCTCCTATATACCTATATCATGATTTTTATTTTTGTTACTATGTCGTTGTACTTCCAGACCCTTGTTTATGGTAAACTTCATCCAATATTTAATTTGTGGGAAGCTACTGTTCACTCAAACTGGTTGGCCAACATTTTTTGATAAAAGTAAAGGACACACGGACGGAAGGTATGTGACGATATATATCTTTTTATGCCGCTGGTATTGTTATAAAAAAAAAGTTTGCGATTAAAATTAAAATTTTAAAACACATTGCAAGGGCAAGCGATTGTTCAGGCATACAAGATAAATTAATTGTACTCAGAATTACGTAAAAGTATAACATCTTTCGTATAATAAAAAAAATAGCAAAAGGAAGAGAAAGGTGCTTTAGTACATAATGGATGTTTTCAAAGTTTTAAAATAAACTTAATGAGTACTAGATTTCCTTCAGACTAGATAGAAGCCCATGTTTTTGAATTTCAAATGCATTTAGGATTTGACTTGACTTGATTTCATTACATAAAATGTCTATTATAACATTAAAATATAACTTATTAATAGAATCGTAAAAAGGAACTTAAAACAAACCTTTGTGATATGAATTTGACTCGATATCCATTTGTGAAGGAGTGGACCAATCGCTTCGAGTTACATACTTGAATTGAGCTCACCCATAGTCTATATTTTACTTTTATGGGATGAAGTGATTTAAACGATTTGCAGTCAGTGAGGTGACTTGAAACATTAGTCTAATGGTATCTTGCATAAAATAGATGATTTACTTCCGCTAACAATTTGTATAAGTGATGAGTTATATAAGTGAATAGTTAGGTTAATCTTCTGTACGAAATATCAATTTAATTAACGCATTGCATATAAATTGTGTGATAGACAATATTTGTTTTATTAGACGAAATGAATACCTTAAAAGTTATCGGAGATTTAAAATGTTGTGGCAGAAAACGTGACGCAATTTCGTACAGAAATCACGTTGTTACCCGCTTACATTGCGTGAAATAGTTTTACGCTGTTTGAAATCGGTCATATTTTTTTGTTAAAATTTCACATGTACTTTTTTTTATTCATAAAATTGTGTATTTAGCCCAAATTGTCCTAACAACGTTGTTTCTCCGCGGGAATTGAACCCACGACCTCCGTTTTATAAAGGTCAAAGGAAAGTATTGAAGATATTGAGTATGTCAAATGAAATAACTCTCAGTGTTTGCTAAGGTTAGGGTTTTAAGTGCTTATGCTGGTTGTAGGCTTTTTGAAAACTTTAATGTGATTTAATATTGTAAATATTTGATTTTAATTGTTAATCTCATTATAATACATTTTACCGAACAAAATTATTTTATACCTACAGTTTGAAAAATTCCTTCTTTCTCATAAAAAAGTTTAATAAGCGTCCATTTTCGCTAAAGTACCGTGATATATCTTGATAACTATTTATGGGAGGCATGCAGCTATTGTCTTGACTTACGCACTAAAGCCGAGTTTTGCAAAAACGATATATCACTTATCGGTTGCCGAGATTCAAACTGTTACCGAAGTTGTTGATAAGTTGTTGCTCACCGTTCTCAACATAAAATATAATCTCTCTCTCTAGTAGCTATTATTTTGTAATCGTATTGGCATAAGTGTTTATTGAAATGATTTGATTGATTAATATAACTTTACCATTATTGAAAACTTATAGGTCGGATTGGTATAAAAATTAATTTTGTCGAAGCGACAAATTTTAGATCTTGATATTTAAATAAATTTATAGATATTAAAATATTGTAAATAAAATATACGTTTTAATAGTGTTGTTATCAATCTTTGACCTATTATCAAAAGCTCCCAAAATAATTGGTTAAAGTACATGAAATTACTAAATGGATTCCATTATAATTATTACTTTCCAAACAATGAACCACCTCAACATACAATTTTAACTCTCGATCTAACAAATAAAACGGATTCGTAAAATTGTTGTCTAAAAAGTTTTTAAGGGTAACATCGTTATCATGAACCCAAATTGATTAGGTGCCTTGAAGAAAAAGCCACGAAAGCTTTATGTGTAAGTCAACCGTGCTTGATGGCTACAGAGAGGAAATACTTTAAGTTGAGAATATTAGAAAGTTTTTGCTACTCACTGAATGAGGATAAGTTTTGTCAAAAGTTCTCACAGTGGCCGAGTTTCTTATCTCACACAGAGTTGAGTAGTTCACGTTGATTTTAAAAGATCATATTAATCATTTATAAAAGATGTATGATGCCGTGGAAAAAAAGAATTGTTGACGATACCATGACTAATGTTTAATAGGTATGTGCACATTACATCATTCACCTACATCACTACATACGAAAACATGTACATGCCAATGAGTGAGAACCCAAATACATAAATATACAATACTGAGATACTTCCCGCATATATATTTATATTTCCCCCCCTTTGGCTTTTTATAAGCTCTTAATTAATAGGTGACCTCATTTGCCACTTTAAAAGGCTGTCTACATCTCTTAACATTAAGTACCGTAGTTCTGCTGCTACTCTTAAATATCTCAAATTAATAAGTTGTATTTTTGAGGTGTTTTATAAAATGAAAATCGTAAAACTGTATTATATACAATGAACTAGCTCTTACCCACAACTTCGTCCACGTGGAATAGAATAAATGTACCGTAAGGGATAAATACTGTATAGTATTTCTATAAATTAAGGTTAATAATTGTATGTGTATATCATGAGACTCTAAGTTTTAAAGCTTTAGCTTCAACGATGACGTATTTATGCATTGGAAAATCTATGTGTAAATTCGTGTAAATTTCCGTATAGTTTAAAACTACGAAATTGTAAAGAATACACCATTTTCGGCTGCTGTCAAGTATCTGGACAATATAATTCATCGTTTTATGTTCAACAGAGTTGATTTCCAAATAGCCTTTCATCCCCTTTTTCAACCACTTTTATCGCAATCATTAATAGCCTATGTCCTTTTTTGGAGTCTATTCTAAGCACAAATTTTTTTTGAAATCAATTTAATGGTTTAAACAGTAATGAATGTTAGTGTATTGAATTGTCAAATGAAATTTTATTAGATTTCAAATTAATTTCCCAATAGAAAATGCCTCTTTTGACCTTGAAATACTATTTGCTAATAAAATCAATATTAAGCGCATATAAAACAAACTTATGCGATTTCAATATAACTTGATATCGATTTGGAAAGGTGCAGACAAAACGCTTCGACTTACCTTCAGGAATTGAGCTCCCCCATAGTCCATACTCGTATATCACATTTATGGGGTGCTGTGATTCAAACGATTTGCAGTCTTTGCCGAGTTACTTGTTACCGTTTCAAACGTAAAATGTGACTCGAAACATTCGTGTAACGGTATCTTACATAATGAAGTCAGGTGAGAGGATTTACTTCGGCTTACAATTTGTATAAGTGAATAGCAACTGCCTCCGTAGCCTAGTGGTATGGGCGTTTGCTTTAGAAATTGGAGGTCGTGGGTTCGAATCCTGCGGGGACTCAACAAATTTTCATTTTGGTTTACTAGTTGGTTAGGACAATTTGGGCCGATCACCCAATTTTCTGAAAAGTAAGATAATCCATGCGTCGGACGGGCATGTAAAAAGTCGGTCCACCAACCCGCATTGGACCAGCGTGGTGGGATACGGTTCGAACCCCCTTAATGGATAGGGGTGTGTTAGGGGAGGCCTATGTCCAGCAGTGGACTATTACAGGCTGATGACGATGATGATGATGATGATGAATAGCAAGGTCACTGTATGCCGGAATATCAACTAAGTTTTTGAATTGAGTGTAAATTTAAAGATGAAGAGGGTGAAGTTTCTATTTACTAGAATTTTCTGAACAACAATAATGTAGGGATGTGTATGTGTAAAGAAAAATACTGATACAATAGAAGTAACCAGATAGAAGTTAGACGAAAATTAACTTATACGGTATGTGAACTTTTTAAATTCCATAAATTACGATAGTTCTAAATTACTATCAAATTATAACATAGGTTCGTCTTTTATTGAAATGCTAATATCAAAAATATTAAACTTACATATTTCAAATATATTGAGCTTATTTCCAACGTGTCTATTCTTCCAACTGAATAAAAATGTGGTGCTATTTATTCAAATAAAAAAAATCAAACACTGTTTATCAAATTTAAAAAATAAGGGACTTTTCTTTAAGGATATTTATTGAAACATCTTTCACCTTTGACTGAGGTTTTAAGAGTTATTCGCGTATATAAAATGCTGCATAGTTACAGACTGATTAAATCTTGTAAATACAATCTTCATATTGTTAATCACATCTAAATTAATTTAACCGGATAAATTTATTTTACACATACACTTCAGAAAACTCCCTTCTCATTAAAATGTATTTCAAAAATTGAAATATATTTATTCAATATAGAAGTGTAAAACTCGCTTATTGACAGTCAAGGAAGCTACCACGGGTTCGGAATAGGACGCCTCCAACCTGAGAAGAACCGGCAAAAGAAACTCAGCATAATGTAATTTAATAAACGACTGTCTTCTCTAAACTACCTTCATATATCTTGATAATTGTTTATAAGAGGCACGCAGCTATCGCCTTCACTTACAAACTTAAGCTGAATTTTGCAACAGCGATGTATCACATTTATAGGATGCCGAGATTCAAACTGTTATCGATGGATTTGCTGAATTACTGCTCACCGGTCTCAACATAACATATAATCTCTTGACACGAAACTGACTGAAGGTTTTTATTTGTGTTTTTCGTGATCTTTACTATAGTACGATTACTGGGTAAAGGAGAAGAAACATTTTAAGTCTAAAGGTGGCGAGTGGAATTTGCCCGGCTTAAGGTACCTTTTCATTTGGCACAATTTTCCACAAGAACACACTGCTTGTACTGTATTATTTTGGAACAATATATAAAAATGTTATTCGGTGCATGTCAGCTTAGATTAAGTTCAAACAAAATAACGAAAAATCTGATTTTATTACATTAAGCGAACATTGTCTACCAGCAAAAGTTACTGTTGAAACGGTAACAAATGTATTTTTTTTATTTTGTAATAATATAAGCAGTGTCTTTAGTCAAATGAGTTTGTTATTTAAAATAACAAAAACTTATCGAACTCTAAAAAATTTAATAAAAGCAAAGTGACAAACTTTACCTCTCAACATTTATACAAATTTATATTAAAATATTGTAAATAAAATGTATACTTTAATTACATTGTGATCAATCTTTGACCTATTATCAAAGAGCTCCCCAAACAATTGGTTCAAGTACTTCCTCAGAAGGGTTTAATAAGAAATCACAAAATGGATTCCATTATAATTATTACTTTTCAAACAATGAATCACCTCAACAAACAATAAAAACTCTCGATTTAACAAACAAAACAGAATAGCGAAATTGGTGTCTACAAAGTTTTTAAGAATAATATCGTTATCTCGCGAATGACCGTAAATTGAGTAGGTGCCTTGAAGAAAAAGCAACGAAGGCTTTTTTGTAAGTCACTTAAACGTGCTTGATAGCTACAGAGAGGAAAATAAAGGAAATACTTTAAGTTGGAACATAAGAAAGTTTTGCTTTTCTCTGACTGAGGGTATATACAGTTATGTCAAAAGTTCTCGGAATAGCGGAGTTTCTTATCTCGCACTGAGTTGATTGCATCACGTTAAATTATAGGTTTTTTATTGGATTTATAAGATCATATTGTTCATGTATAAAAATTAATAAATGTTTTCAGTCGGCCGTGAAAGAAAAAAATATTGACGACACCATTACTAATGTCTAATATGTGGAAGTAGCAATACGATGTGTGTTCAAAAAGATAAGACAGAAGAAATTTCGATTTTTTGTGGCGTTATGATACCGGCGTTATGATGCGTTATGGTACCCGTGGTCTCACTTATGCCGACAAATTTGGCCATTTTGATTGTTCACGTAATTGGTGCAGCTGCTTTGATTGCACGTGTTTTGGATAGTCTTCGATTTTTATCTATTAAAGAAAAATTGATCAAAGAACCTGCATCAAATTTTGTGTGAAAAACGAAATTAAGTGCGCGGATGCATTACGAATTTACTGTGGCATATAAAGAAGCTACCTTTGACCGAAGCAACGTTTATTGGTGGTGTAAAATGTTCTCTGAAGGCCGAGAAGACGTGAAGTACGAAATGCGACTTCAACAACAGACGAAAAAATTAATGAAGTTGAGAAATGGTATTGGCCAATCGTCGAATCACCGTTAGAGAAGTTGCTGAGGACCTAAACATATCGATTGGCTCGTGCCATTCGATTTTTATCAATGATTTGGGCATGAGACGGTTGCCCTGAAATTCGTACCAAAATTGCTCAATTGCGTCCAAAACAGCATCGCATGAACATTTCTAATTGTATGTTAAACTCTGTCTGGGACGTCCCAAATTTGCTCCAGAGGGTCATAACTGGTGACGAATCGTGGGTTTATGGTTATGACGTGAAACCAAAGCTCAATCATCTCAATGGAAGCTGTCGCACGAACCAAGATCAAAAAGCGCGTTAAGTTCTATCGAAGTGAAAGTTTTGTGACAGTTTTTCGATTGCAGGAGCGTGGTGCATCATAAGTTATTGCCACAGGGAAGAAAGGTCAATAAGAAATATTACCTGCAAGTTATGCGAATTCGCGTAAAGCAATCCACCAGAAACGCCGGATAGTTGGAAGCACAAAATTGGCTTTTGCACCACGATAACGCTTCTGCTCACACATCGTTGCTTGTGCGTGAATTTTGGCCAAAACAACACTACAATGATGCCTGCAGCCACCGTATTCCCTAGATCTGGCCTCCTGTGACTTTTTCTTGGTCCCAAAACTGAAGAGGCCCATGAAAGGACGACGTTACGCTACGCTTAACGGGATAAAGACGGCATCGAAGAAGAAGCTAAACAAGATAAAAAAAATGATTATTTAAAGTGCTTCGAAGATTGAAAAAACCGTTGGCACAAGTGAATAATATCTCATGGGGTTTACTTTGAAGGGGGCAAAGTATACATGAATAAATAATTTTTAAAAAAACACAAAATTCGCGATACTTTCCGAACACACCTCGTACGCCTATTATTTACCCGTCGTTTGATGTTTAGTTTTGTAACTATGTCGTTGTACTTCCAGACCTTTGTTTATGGTAAGCTTCATCTAACATAGAGTTTGCGGAAATCTACTTTTTAGTCGAGCTAGGTGGCCAAAATTTTTGATAAAGTGAAGGACACAGATTTGAAATATTTTTTGTGTCCTTAGGATCGTTGCTGATTGGTTTGCGGACCGCGACGCCAACGTTCCTTTCTCGTATCGCTGTAGCCGGGCCGCGGGCGCTGATGACAGTCTTCGGCGACCCCGGCGCGACGGCGACGCGCGACACCCGGACGTCGCTTTAGGCACCGTGCCGGAACAAACAGCACGAGCTCACTCTTGAGCCCTTCTCTGGGCTGCGGGCACTTCTTGCCGTCCGCCCAGGGGCTCCAGTGTCAGGAGGGAAAGTTTGTGCCCGTACGCCACTCTTCAGCGCCCTGGCCTTCTTCTGCGGATAGCCAGGGCGCTGTTGGCCCTCTGTCCCTTTCCGCGGCTTCCTTTCGGGCCATCACATCCTCGCTGAAAGCAAGGGTGGTTAATAACGGTTAACAACATTACGCAGCCCTCGGCGTTGCTGGACCCAGGCTGGGCACTCTTTCAGCGCGTGTTGGGCCGTCTCATCGGCATATACGCCACAGTGGTGGCACTCTGGTAGGCTCCTACCTGCACACGCGGCACAGGTACCTCCCAAAACAGCCGTGTTCCGAGAGAACCTGCGTCGCGCGGAATGTTAGAGCCGTGTCCTTTCTAGCTACCACTTTAATACGGGGCGTATGGCCTCCACAGTTCGACGGCCGGGCTGCTCCAGCCGCAGCTCCCATTCTTGATGAAGCGGAGCGCAATCGTCTCTGCGCCCTTTATGGGTGGCCAGCGGCCCTGGACTCGCCTCTCGCGCCAGAAAAAACAGTGACGCGAGGATTTCTGCATCCAGGTCCCAGGGCAGGAGCCAGCTAACAGGCACGTCGCCTCGCCGGAGATGGTCCGGTAGCTCGTATGGCCGGAAGCCAACACCCTCTGGGCTCTCCTCAGTACTGCGGTTTCTCCTTTGTAGAGCTATCAGCCCACACGGGTGCCCTGCACAGGATCATGGACCTGACGACCCCGGCGCCAGGTGGCGACCGGAGCTACTGGGTCTTCCAGTGTTGAGGGAGCAGTCTGCCGAGAGCTGCCGCTGCTCTCGCCACTCTGGCGCAAGGCGCTCAAAATGGGCCAAAACCTCATCGGCGGTCTAGGACTAGGCCAATGATAGTTCATCGTCGGCTTGCGACGACGCGGATGCCGCAAACGATTATGTGTGGCGTCCGCGGTAGGCGCGTCTCCGAGGCCCGTAAAGTGCAGGGCCCTCAGATTTTCGAGCACCACCTCTGGTCCTAGCGCCCAATGCGCCCAATAACTGAGCGACCCCGGCAGTGACGAGAATCACAGCCCTGCGAAAATTGGTGCCATGGGCGGTAACGAGGTGTAGTCCGCGTCGCAAGTGATGTCGACACCCTCGATATTGCCGCCACGTAGCACTAATCAAAACCAACGTTCCACAGAAGCGGTCCCAAGACAGACCCCTGTGAAACTCCACACGACACCTAGATGGTCCGGGCCCATCTCGGCACGGAAACTCAACACGTCGATGCGACAGGAAGGCCCCAATCACTCTTTGCAGGTAGGGAGCTCGCTTTAAAATGTAACCGATTTTGTCGAGTGACTTTCTCTGATGTTAGGCAAGTTTTTATTGCCTACATCAGAAGAGCTAGAGTTTCCATTTAAACATATTATAACCGCCGAGATTGACCAAGTTATTACCATCCGTCAAATGTAAAATTCCTCTAGGTACTGGTGTGAGCAAACGAGACTGTGATTGTGGTCTCTCTTATATTAGACAAACTGAAAAGACCAGTAAGAACCAGATTTACTCTGGTTCCTACTGGAACATAACATAGAACATAGAACATATAGCTTATGTTAAGCACCGACGCTATAAGAAATCTGTCAATTTTCGACCATGTTCTAGACAAGCCCAATCATTATATTAGATTTGATAAACCAAAATACTGGCTAATGAACATCTATTTATACCAAAAATTATTCGGGAAGCAAAAAGAAATTTAAAAATATCCAAATTTTATAGAGAGGATAGTTGGTCTTTGCCACCTTCCTGGGATCCAATAATTTTCAAAATTAAGCGCAATGATATAAAAACTAGAAACCGAAGGACATTATAAGTACTTTTGTCAACCCAATGTTCAAATTTAAGAAAACGAAAGATATATCAATTTTTAAATGAAAAACTGACGGTTATTTCAAACATTGACATACAGACATATACCAACTTAGTCTGCCCGTGATCATGGATGCTAAAAAGTATCCGAAACGTCGGGAATAAATATATTTAAGTAACGCGGAAAACCGTAAATAGAAGAAAGTTTTTGCTACTCTCTGAATGAGTGGTACACAGTTATGTCAAAAGTTCTCAGAATGGTCAGGTTCTTATCTCGCACTGAGTTCATTAGACCACGTTTTTCACCGGCTGTGAAATAAACATCGACGATACAATGATAAATGTCTCACAGTTGACAGTAGCAGTCTTCTTTACACATCTCTTGATTTATTTTTGTAACCATCGACGTTAGTCTTCAGATCCCTGTTTATGAGTAAGCTTCGTCTAACATAAAGTTTGCGAGAAAACATTCTATTTTCTCGATCTCGGTAGGCTAGTTTTTGTTAAACTGAAGGCCACACCTCAACTAGGTACAGTGGGATTGGCAATATTTTATGTCTCCTAATGATCATTTACCAATTGGTTTCGAAAGGGACGTCGATGATCTGGCGCTTATTTGTTTGTTTAAGCAATCGTAAATAGTTTTGAAACGCGGGTGTAATGAAAGTTCTGGGTGTTTGTTCTCGGCATGCCTGTAAAGCCAGGACGAGCTGGATGTAGTACGTGCTGCTATCCCAACTTGGGTGGTATGTTAGGTAAGTTACTCGTAATGTACACTTTAGATTGTCCGTTTTAAGAAAAATTTACTTTATTTTAGGCCTTACTTAAACAAAGACAACTACAGCTATAAATGCAGTAGCGAATCTATTTCTCATTTTGTGTAATCTTGTTTCAATAAGATCTAACGTTGCCATTAATACATTATATGGTATAACGAAATGCCGCTTCAATGGCAAAATACTAAAATCCAATAATAATGGACTTATATATTTTAAATCTAGGGTTTGTTCTTACTGCCTTATTTTTGTTTTGGACACTTTTCGGTATCACTGGCGAGACTATAGTAGAATATCTTTTTCTTTTTGTTTAGTAAATGTTTCAACCTTACTTAATAGCTTTTTGTTTTGAAGACTTTTGTTATGTGTTTGTCTGAAATTCATATTTTCCTTTTAAGTACGTAATATGTAAAAACGTGACAAGCACTTAAAAAAACAGTTAAGACATAAAAAATATAACGCTGAACTACTTCTTCTTGTGGAAAGTATAACCATTAGGATAACCATTAACCATAGGGTTTCGATATTTTCATTAGTTGGAGATAATAAACTTCTCAACGTATTTTAGATCAATTTAAAGTTTCAAATGGCAATAATTTTATTTCTTACTGACTTCCTGAAATAAGGAGATACCCAATTTGTAGCGCACTTTCTTAATATATGTATGTCACCGCGTTCTCGCCTCCTAGTGCTCCAATTTCGTTCATTCTTGTTTTTAATTATTGATATTAGCTGTAATTTCTGCCATTTTTAAATAAAATTATAATAAAAGTTAATTAGATATTTGAGTAATAAAAACAAATACGACCCTAAAAATTACAACTCCAGTGCGATTAAACTGTAAAACTGCCTCGAAGTCATAAAAGATGAGACTTTAAGTGTTGTAACATAATTGTACTTATTGAAATAGTCTATAATACAGTCTGCCTGAGTATACATCTATGTTTTAATATTAACTCACAATCACAATTTTAATGTACAACATCGTTAAAAATTAATGATATGTATTCAAAGCTCATTTAAGGTAAACCAAGTATAAGCCAGACGGGACCTAGACCAAGTAAAAGTGTATAAAATATAAATTAGTTGAAATTATATTAAATAAAGTTTCAACATGATACTACTACTTACTTTGCTCAAAAATAGTGTCCTTAAAATATTCTTATAATCAGTATCAACGCTGGCTTATGTTAATTTGTTCGAGGGCGTGGGTCCCCAATTTTCAGAGACCCGTCTGGGCGGTACCCACCGCGGTGCTTTGCCGTGAAGCGGTAGTGAGAAACATTATCTGTTCCGGCTTAAGGGCACCGTAGCAGCTATTTACCGGGTAAAGGAGACGAATTATCATATGTCTCACAGTGGCAGCGCGTTGGTGACACCGACGTCAATGGGCGTTGATGACCATTTTCAATCAGGGTTGCATGACTGCTCGTCTGCCATCGTATAAAGAATCTAAATATAGCTGGCTATTTTGAATAATCTTAACTGTGAATTCAAATTCGGTCAAAAAATTGGGATAAAACTGTTACTCAGGTCTATCAGAAATATTAGAAACTGATCCTATAATAACTGGGAAATCAAAAATAAAACTTATATCTTAGTACTGCTTTCGTATCGTATTGTAGTTTACTGAAAGTGGTTCGTTAGACACGACCAAATTTTACTTGTTCATCGGAAGATCGATTTTATTCAAAAGCATAGGGCGCCTTCATGGCTCTAATAGAAGAAAGGACAATGAATATTCGTTTCCAATGCGAACCTAAATCCCTGAACCTAAATTTGCAAAAACAAAAACGAAAGATACTTATAGTTTAATTTCCAAGAGGAATGCCAGATTTTACATAACCTAAAAACTTGTGAAATTTCTTGAATAATAAATAGCAAGAATTAAATCACCGACGTCATTAGAAGCTTTGGTCCGAACAGAATTTTTATTGCGTCAGAACCTGACACTTTTAGAGTAATCGTTCTTTTTAGCGACATTTAGAGCCTTCCTTTAAAAAATAAGTATTGAGACGTTGACTTGCTATACAGTCACTATTACTCAGCAGTAAAATATTTTATGGAAGAAAATGAAATCAGATGATGACGGATTTATTTTTATACCGGTAAAAGTAATATTAAAACTATTTGGTTCAATTCATGAAAACATCAAAATTTTACAGTGATCTGACCTAGATCTGCTACTTTTAACTAATTTTATTTTACACTCGTTGTTTCTCCGATAGATGTTCTCCGATAAATACTACTATTCATATTTTTGTATATTTCTTGAAATATCTATCTATGCCTAATATAAAAATAGCACATCACTATATATAACTATACTAATAATAATTAAAGTTAATTAATGCCTTTAAAAATCTAATTCAGGTCTGCGTCAAAACACTGAAGTTAGTTTAAAAATGAGTTAGAGAAGCCTCCTCTTTAGATAAAGAAGTTTAGACCATCGTCTAAGTCAATAATTTTAAATAAGATAAATAAAAACAGTGACAGAGTCTTTCTGCATCCAGGTCCCAGGGCAAGGCAGCCAGCCAACAGCCGCCAACGCCGCTCTCGCCGGAGATGGTTCGATAGCCATAGCGGCCGGATAGCCAACACCCTCTGGGTTCTCCTCATCGTACTGCGGTTTTCTCCTTTTAGAGGGTGTCAGCCCACACGGGTGCCCCATGCACGGATCATGGCACACTGACGCCCCGGCGTCAGGCGGCGGAAAGGAGCTGCTGGGTCCCTCAGTGTTGGGGAGCAGTCTGCCAAGAGCTGCCGCTGCCTCGCACCTCTAGGCGCACAGGCGCTCAAAATGGGTGCAAAACCTCCATCGGCGGTCTGAGGACTAGGCCAAGATAGTTCATCGTCGGCTTGACGACGACGCAATCGATTATGTGGGCGTCTCGCAAGTGGCGCGTTCGAGGCCCGTAAAAGTACAAATTTTGTATGCCTTACATCAGAGGAGTCAGGAGCTTCTTTTAAACATATTATAAGCCGCCGAAGAAATTGGCCAATTATCGATCCCTCAAATGAAAAATTCTCTACAGGTAGGGTGTACAAACTAGACTGTGACTGTGGTCTCTTACATTGGACAAACAAAAGACCAGGTAAGAACCAGAGTTAAAGAACATATAAGCTTAGCTAGCATCGACGCTATAAAAATTTGCAATTTTCGACATTATATTAGATTTGATGAACCAAAAATACAGGCTAACGAACATAGATTTATACCAAGGATGATTCGGAAGCAATTGAAATTTAAAAATTTCCAAATTTTAAAGAGAAGATTTGTTGGTCTTTGCCACCTTCCTGGGATCCAACAATTTCAAAAATTAAACGCAATGATATAAAACTACAAAACCGAAGGACATCATAAATACTTTTGTCAAACCAATGTTCAAAATTAAGAAAACGAAAGATATGTCAATTTTAAATAAAAACTCTGACGGTTATTCCAAACATTGAGATACAGGCATATAACAACTTATTGTGCCGTGATCATGGATGCTGGAAAGAATCCGAAACGTCGGGAATAAATATATTTAAGTAACGCGGAAAATCCGTAAATTAGAAGAAAGTTTTTGCTACTCTCTGAATGAGGGTAAACACAGTTATGTCAAAAGTTCTCAGAATGGCCGAGTTTCTTATCTCGCACTGAGTTCATTAGACCACGTTTTTCACCGGCCGTGAAATAAACATCGACGATACCATGACAAATGTCCCATAGGTGACAGTAGCAGTCTTCTATCTACACATCCCTTGATTTATTTTTGTAAACATGGCGTTATGCTTTCAGATCCCTGTTTATGGTAAGCTTCGTCTAACATAAAGTTTGCGAGAAGCATTTTTTTCTCGAACTCGGTGGCCATTAGTTTTTGTTAAGAGTGAAGGCCACACCTATATAAGGTACGTGAGATTGGCAATATTTTATGTCTCCTAATGATCATTACCAATTGGTTTCCCGAAAGGGACGTCGATGATCTGGCGACTCTTATTTGTTTGTTTAAGCAATCGTAAACAGTTTTGAAACGCGGGTGTAATGAATGTACTGGGTGTTTGTGTCTCGCCATGCCTGTAAGCCAGGACGAGCTGGATGTAGTACGTGCTGCTATCCCAACTTGGGTGGTATGTTAGGTAAGTTACTCGTAATGTACACTTTAGATTGTCCGTTTTAAGAAAAATTTACTTTATTTTAGGCCTTACTTAAACAAAGACAACTACAGCTATAAATGCAGTACCCAATCTATTTTTCATTTTGTGTAATCTTTTTTCAATAAGACCTTTCATAAGCTAACGTTGCCGTTAATACATTATATAGTATGACGAAATGCCGCTACAATGCCAAAATACTAAAGTCCAATAATAATGGACTTATATATTTTAATCTAGGGTTTGTTCTTACTGCCTTATTTTTGTTTTGGTTACTTTTCAGTATCACTTGTGAGACTAGTGGAATATCTTTTCTTTTGTTTAGTAAATGTTTTACCTTTAGTTAATAGCTTTTTGTTTTGAAGACTTTTGTTATGTGTTTGTCTGAAATTCATATTTTCCTTTTAAGTACGTAATATGTAAAAACGTGACAAGCACTTAAAAAAACAGTTAAGACATAAAAAATATAACGCTGAACTACTTCTTCTTGTGGAAAGTGTAACCATTAGGATAACCATTAACCATAGGGTTTCGATATTTTCATTAGTTGGAGATAATAAACTTCTCAACGTATTTTAGATCAATTTAAAGTTTCCAATGGTAATAATTTTATTTCTTACCGACTTCATGAAATAAGGGGATACCCAATTTGTAGCGCACTTTTCTTAATATATATATGTCACCTCGTTACTCTGCTCCTAGTGCTCCGATTTTGTTCATTCTTTTTTTTAATTGTTGATATTAGCTGTGATTTCACGCCATTTTTTAAAATAATATTGTAATAAGTAGTTTAATAGATATTTGAGAAATAAAAACAAATACGACCCCAAAAATTACAACTCAGTGCGATTAAACTGTAAAAACTGCCGAAACCATAAAAGATAGATACCAAGTATTTTTACATAATTGTACTTATTGAAATAGTCTATAATACAGTCTGCCTGAGTATACATCTATGTTTCAATAATAACTCACAATCACCATTTTAATGTACAACATCGTTAAAAATTAATGATGTGTATTCAAAGCTCATTTAAGGTAAACCAAGTATAAGCCGAGACGGGACCTAGACCAAGAAAAAGTGTTTAAAAATATAAATTTAGTTGTAATTATACTAAATAAAGTTTCAACATGATACTTACTTTGCCAAAAATAGTGTCCTTAAAATATTCTTATAATCAGTATCAACGCTAGCTTATTTTAATTTATTGGACAGGCGGTAGGTCCCCATTTTTCAGAGACCCGCCTAGGGCGGTACCACCGCGATGCTTATTTCTGCCGTGAAGCGGTAGTGTGAAAACATTACCGTGTTCCGGCTTAAGGGCACCGTAGCTAGCGTATTTGCCGGGTAAAGGAGACGAATTATCCTATGTCTCAATGTAGGCAGCGCGTTGGTGACACCGACGTCAATGGGCGTTGGTGACCATTTTCAATCAGGTTGCATGACTGCTCTTCTGCCATCGTATAAAGATTCTAAATATAGCTGGCAATTTCTGAATAATCCTAACTGTGAATTCAAATTCGGTAAAATAAATTAGGATAAAAACTGTTACACAGGTCTATCTTAATATATTAGAAGCTGATCCTATAATAACTTGGGAAATTAAAATAAAACTTATATCTTAGTACGTTTCGTATCGTATCGTAGTTTACTGAAAGTGATTCGTCAGACACGACCAAATTTTATTTGTTCATCGGAAGATCGATTTTATTCAAAAGCATATGGCGCCTTCATGGCTCTTATTGAAAAAAGGACAACAAATATTCGTTTCAATGCAGAACCTAAATCCCCGAACTTAAATTTGCAAAACAAAAAACGCAAAGATACTTATAGTTTCATTTTCAAGAGGAATGCCAGATTTTTACGTAACCAAAAACTTGTGAAATTTCTTGAAGAATAAATAGCAAGAATTAAATCACCGACGTCATTAGAAGCTTTGGTCCGAACAGAATTTTTTATTGCGTCAGAACCTGACACTTTTTAAAGTAATCGTTCTTTTCAGCGACATTTAGAGCCTTCTTTTAAAAATAAGGTATTGAGACGTCGACTTGCTATACAGTCACTATTACTCAGCAGTAAAATATTTTTATGGAAGAAAATGAAATCATATAATGACGGATTTATTTTTATACCAATAGAAGTAATATTTAAAGTATTTGGTTCAATTCATGAAAACATCAAAATTTTACAGTAATCTGACCTAGATCTGCTACTTTTTAACTAATTTGTTATTTTACACCGTTGTTTCTCCGATAGATATTCTCCGAAAATACTACTATTCATATTTTTGTATATTTCTATGAAATATCAATCTATGGCTTAATATCAAAAATAGCACATCACTATATATAACTATACACTATATATAATAATTGAAGTTAATTAATGCGTTTAAAAACCTTATTCCACGTCTGCGTCCAAACACTAAAAGTTAGTTTATAGAAAATGAGTTAAAGAGCTCCTCTTTAGATAAAAAAGTTTAAGGAGCCATCGTCTAAGTCAATAATTTTAAATAAGATAAATGCACTACCATGAATTTTACAGTTGATTAATTATAAATTAAATAATAAATTGGCAAAATACTTATGTCCTAGGCTTTTACATTAAATTTGCCTGACCTAGTAGCTTTAACTACCAGCGAGTAAGGTGCGACATAAAAATTATTTTTTGGTAATACAAAGTTATAAGACTACTTGGAAAGTTACCGTCGATAAATATAGAACGATACGTCTCGTTTACCTATTACTTAATGGCTTTAACAGAAATTATTTGTACATTACATCATTTATCATTCTGACTGCCTCCATAGCCTAGTGGTATGGGCGTGTGCTTTAGAAACCGGAGGTCGTGGGTTCGAATCCTGCGGGGACGCAACAAATTTTCATTGTTGTTTCCTAGTTGGTTATGCCAATTTGGGCCGATCATCCAATTGTCTGAAAAGTAAGATGATCGATGCGTCGGATGGGCATGTAAGAGTCGGTCCACCCATTAACCCGCATTGGACCAGGGTGGTGGGAGACGGTCCAAACCATCTGATGGTTAGGGTGTATTAGGCTAGGCCTATGTTCAGCAGTGGACTATCAGAGGCTGATGATGTGATGTGTTCGGCAAGAGACCAAAAGGCCTGACTGCCGAAATAAGACGAACCAGTCTCTAACTAATTCTGCCAATGTGCTTAATCTTTGCTAAGACGATTACACTTTTGAAGTGATTGATGCAATCAAATCATCACTGTAATTATAGGTTTTTAGTTGTATAAAATCATATCGGTCATGTAAAAAGATGATAAAAGATTTACCGCCGGCAGGTAAAGAAAGAATTATCGACAATACCATGACTAATGTCCAATAGCTATGCTCGTAAGCAAAAACGAGCTACAGATGGTGGTGCTGCCATCGCACTACTTTGTGGTGCGTAGGGTCGGTTGGAGGAACCGCGTTGTCAATTTTCTTGTAATATCCTTTTTTGGGACATTAAATTTATTCTAGACTTAACATAAACAAAGACAAATGCAGATTAATACCCAATTCATTCTTCATTGTGTGATATCATGTTTCCAGAAGCCCTGTCATGAGTTCATGTTGCGTTATTGCATTTTGTGGTACACAATGTGTTATGTGATGCAATAGCAAAATATTAAATTCAATATTTATGGATTTGATAATTTTAGAAATCTCACAGAGATTACCAAAAGTCAAAATGATGACAATAACTGAACATCTTTAACATTTATAAACATTAAAATGGCTCATGTGACCCACAGCCATCAGATTTCACGTACGGACGATTCGATGCGTAACAACGCCTTAAACCACTCAACACACTAACACCTTCACAAATGCACTTATCACACACGAGGTGAGTTTTGTTCCAGGCAGCGGCTTATAGGAAGTAGTTCATTCTATATTTCAGACCCAACTTTTTATACACGATCTCGGACAGACAAAACGTCAATATAATTTAAATATAATTTAAATCACCCTAGATTTATTGTTCTTTTAACTTCATTATTGTTTTGGAAACTTTTCGGTATGACTGAAGAGACTATAGTGGAGTCTCTTATTCTGTAATAAATGTTTTGATATTACTTAATAGCAAATTGTATTCAAGACTTTTGTAAAGTATTTGTAGGAGATTCATAATTTACTTTGCAAAATATGTAATCCGTGAACAGATGACAAGCAATATTTAAAAACAAATAGGTTAGTTGCATCAGGGATATGAGTTAACAATAAAAATATAACGGCAAACTACTTCTTCTTTTGGAAAGTTAAGTTATAGGTAACCATTAACCAGAGGGTTTCGATATTTTCAAATATACTTAGTAAAAGATAAAACTTCTCATCTTAACTTATATCAATTCATATGTGTTATATATATATATATAAGAACTCTTCATTAACATAACTTTCCAGTTTAATGAAAAAAAGATTGATTTCGTAATTTTGTACCTACCTATTATTAGTAAAAAGTGTGCGAGTAAAACGAAAATTTTAAAACACATTTGCTTTTAGGATCAGCGCCTGTTCAGTCATGTAAGATAAATTACTCGTTGTAAAATTACCTAAAAGTCTTACATTATTAGTTATTATTAAATAAATGTTAAATATTTTAGAAGGATAAGCCTACACGACGAACTAAGCAAAGCTAAAGCTATATATATGGCAACTAGATGACCAAAATTACATTAGATTCCTTTTTTGTAAACACCTACATATTATATTAATACAAATACCCAGGCATGAGAAAAACACTATGTATCATGCACAATATATTTCCCGTGATGGTAATCGAACCCACACCCTGTGGCGCATTAGTTAGAGTTACTAACCACTGCGTTAAGCGAGTCTCGATGCTAGTTCATGTTAATTTGACATCAAAACATAGCTAGTAATTTCTAAATATGTAGTTTTAATCCTTCACGAAAACAGCAAAAGCTCATGAAACAGAACTCAGATAACAACCTTGCTTTCACAATACGTTTCTAGTTTTATTGAAAATAAGACACATTTCACAATCAAGAATTAGTAAAAAACATTTGCTTTTCTATTAAAATACGAATATGCACTTACTCTCAAAACAAGCACCTGTTTATTTAAAATACAAGATAAAGTTTTGGAAAGTAAGTAAAAGTATTTATTATAAGAATCGATATTGGCTTATGTGGTATGCTGATATGGCTTACGTAAACAAATACTTGTGATATTTTCTAGAAGATATAAAAGCAAAAAGTAAATCACTGACGTCATTAGAAGCTTTGACCTGAACAGGATTTATGTTGCATAAGAACCTGACACTTTTCCGAGTAAGCATTCTTTTTAGAGACATTTAGAAGCTTCTTTTAAAAGTAAGTATGTATTAAGGCGTTGTGGCGTTGACTTGACTTGATTTATAGTCACTATTAAAGCAGTGAAATATTTTTATGTGGCAGAAATATATGTATGTATGTGTGATCAAATAAAGAAGAACAATTACCGACAAAAATATTTAATATACTTTATAAAAATATCCACATTAAATATCTGATCAAATGACTCGAGAAAAATATGAATGACACTGATAAATATATATTGTTTACCTAGTAACTAAGCCAGCGCAATATCCTTCAAACCGGAAGATAGTAGTGATGGCTACAAATAAGAAGTGCTATTTATATATAGCCACCCACCAACCTGCATTGGACTCGCATGTACCAAATAAGTAGCGATATTTATAGAGTTGAAATATCTTCCGCTTAATACAATATTAAATGAGATAAATGCGCTACCAAGAACTTTACGGCTGACTTAATTATATAATTAAGTAATATAATAGCCAAAACACTTATCTCTTGGACTATTACTTTGAATTCGCTTGACCTGGTTCAGGTAAACCAGGCAAATCAAATGCGACATAAAAAGTTATTTTTATAATTAATAATATTAGTAGACTCCGAGGCCTAACGGCATTGGCCCTTGGTTTATAAAGCGGAGGTCTTTGGTTCGTGTTCCGCAGGGAACAACTTTGTGTTATCGTTGTTTTATGTGGACCGACCACACTATTGCCTGAAAAATAAGATTAATGCTTCGAATGGGCATGTAAAAAGTCAGTCACGGTTGTCAAACCCATCTTTGGCTGTCGTTTTAGAATACCAGAACCTTAAAATTAACTGGCACTTCATTCATCGTTAGTCTTCTCTTCTACGTGAAAACTTTTATTCAGGTAAATCTCACGAGATGGAATGACAATTAACCCTAATAACTTGGGTAAAGGCTTGGTGAAAAAAAAAATAGTATTTTAAGGCTGCTTGGAAATTTTGCCGTTGAACCCAATGGTTATCATTACATAGCGCTAATTTTGAAAGACACGTGTCGCTTAGTCATTTAATTACTTAACAATAGTATCCATTCAACTTAAACAAAACTTTTTTGGTAATCCGTAAATATAAAGAGGTCAATGAGTGAGAAACCGGAAAAGTATATAACATATACTGCAAAGATAGGTATCGTACTTCCCGTGTACGAAAGTACTCACGGGCCTTGACTCTTAATAAGCTCGTAATTAAAAGGTGACCTCATTCGTCACTTTAAAAATGCTGCATATTACTAAAAGTTCAGTACCGTATTTCTCTTACAGCAACTCCAAATGAAGTTAAGCACAGCTCATCTCTTTAAAGATGTCTTTCTTGATTTATAAAATAAAAACCGTAAAACTGCATAATTATTTTCGTAAAGAAAGTGTCCCGTTTTGTCATTTGCTAATAGAACCAATATAAAACGAACATAAAAACTAACTTTTGTGATATGGATATCACTTGATATCCATTTGCACATATGCAAACAAATCGTTTCGACTTACAAACTCGAATTGAGCTTCCCCATAGCTAATATATCACATTTATGGGGTGCTGTGATGCAAACGATTTGCAGTCTTTGCCGAGTTACTGGGTACCGTTTCAAACGTAAAACGTAAGGTGACTTGAAACATTCGTCTAACGGTATCTTACGTTAAATAATGAAGTCAGATGAGATAATTTACTTCGGCTTACAATTTGTATAAGTAAATAGTTAGGTCACTGTACACCGGAATATCAACTAAGTTTATGAATAGCGTGTAAATTTAAAGACAAAGAGTGTGAAGTTTTCATTTACTGGCATTTTATAAACAACAATAATGTAGTTATTTAAGAAAATCCAAAAGTGAAAATACCGATACAATAGAAGAAACCAGACAGCAATATTAACTCATATGGTATGTGAATTTTTTTAATACTGTAAATTTCGATAGCTCTAAATTACTTTAAATTAAAACATAGATTTGTCTTTTATTAAAGCACTAATATCAAACTTACATATTTCAGCTATACTGAATTAGAGTTATAATACAAAATAAAAAAAATTAAACATATTTTATCAAATTTAGTGAAAGGAAATATTAAGAATAAGGGGCTTTTCCTAAAAAATATTTAATAAAACATCGACCACCATTAACAAAGGTGTTTTGCGTACATAAAATGCTACATAGTTCTGTCTTTATAATAAAATCCTGTGAATAAAATCTTAAAATTGTTAATCACATTAAAAAATATTGAATTGTTAATCACCTTGAAATCAGATGAAATTATTTTATACTTACACTTCGGAAAACTCCTTTCTTATAAAAATGTAATTTGATAAACGGCCAACTTCGCTAAACTACCCTTATATATCTTGATAACTATTTATGAGAGCCACGCAGCTATCGCCTTAACTTACTCACTTAAGCTGAGTTTTGCAAAAACTATATATCACATTTATAGGATGCCGAGATTCAAACTGTTACCGAAGTATTTGCTGAGTTACTGCTCACCGTTCTCAACATAAAATATAAACTCTCGACACGGAACTTGCTGATGCTTTTTATTTGTATTTTCCGTGATCTTTACCTACTTTATCTACCAGTGGATGTTACTGTTCAATACGGTAACAAAAGTATCACTTTTATTTTATAATAATCTAAGCAGTGTGTTAATTCAAATGAGTTTATTAGTTAAAATAAAGAGAAATTATAACTGAACGGACGCTATAAAATTTAATTAAAAAAAGCGACAAATTTTACCTGTCAACATTTACACAAATTTGTATTAAAATATTGTAAATAAAATGTATAATTTAATTATATTGTAATTGACAAAGATTGATTCTTTGTCCTATTATCAAAGAGTTCCCTAAAAAATTGGTTCAAGTACTTCCTCAGAAGGGTTTAATAAGAAATCACAAAATGGATACCATTATAATTATTACTTTCCAAACCATGAAAACTCTCGATCTTACAAACAAAACAGAATCGCCAAATGGTTGTCTGCAAAGTTTTTAAGAGTGACATCGTTATCTTGGTAATGACCCCAAATTGTGTAGGTGTCTTGAAGAAAACGCAACGAAGGCTTTTTGTGTAAGTCACTTAAGCGTTCTTAATGGCTTCATAGAGGAAAAATAAAGGATTTTTTTTAAGTTGGAACGTAAGAAAGTTAACAAAACATTAACAAAAAGTTTTGAGTTTTGATGAAAAAAAAACACAGTATTCATAATTTAATATATTATGACTAAAAAGTATGCGATCAAAATAAATACCTTGCAACGTATTTGTTTTGAGAGCATAGATAAAAATTATATAAAAAAATTGTTCTAAAAAAATTTTTATCATGATCATATCACATATACTTACAGTAGTGTAGTCTATGTGCAATAATCATTTTGTTCATTTGGTTAATTTAACGCTTACCATTATTCATGAATTATTATAATAATATAGTAGTCATATCTTTTTGTATATAACAAAAATTTTATGAAATTTTTGAAGACCTGAATTAAACACAATAAATATTCTTATAATTGATTACGCCCATACCTGGTTCATGTTATAGAAATAAAACCGCAATGTAAAACCAAGTATAAGCCGAGGCGGGACCTAGACCAAGAAAAAGTGTATTAAAATATAAATTTAGTTGTAATTATATTAAATAAAGTTTTAACATGATACTTATTTTGCCAAAAATAGTGTCCTTAAAATATTCTTATAATCAGTATCAACGTTAGCTTATGTTAATTTATTCAAGAGGCGGTAGGTCCCCATTTTTCAAAGACCCGTCTAGGGCGGTACCACCGCGGTGCTTATTTCTGCCGTAAAGCGGTAGTGTTATAATATTACCGTGTTCCGGCTTAAGGGCACCGTAGCTAGCGTATTTACCGGGTAAAGGAGACGAATTATCCTATATCTCACTGTAGGCAGCGCGTTGGTGACCATTTTCAATCAGGTTGCATGACTGCTCTTCTGCCATCGTATAAAGATTCTAAATATAGCTAGCAATTTCTGAATAATCCTCACTGTGAATTCAAATTCGGTAAAATAAATTAGGATAAAAACTGTTACACAGGTCTATCTTAATATATTAGAAGCTGATCCTATAATAACTTGGGAAATCAAAATAAAACTTATATCTTAGTACGTTTCGTATCGTATCGTAGTTTACTGAAAGTGATTCGTCAGAAATGACCAAATTTGACTTGTTCATCGGAAGATCGATTTTATTCAAAAGCATATGGCGCCTTCATGGCTCTAATAGAAAAAAGGACAACAAATATTCGTTTCAATGCAGAACCTAAATCCCCGAACTTAAATTTGCAAAACAAAAACAAAAACGCAAATATACTTATAGTTTAATTTTCAAGAGGAATGCCAGGTTTTTACGTAACCAAAAACTTGTGAAATTTCTTGAAGAATAAATAGCAAGAATTAAATCACCGACGTCATTAGAAGCGTTGGTCCGAACAGAATTTTTTATTGCGTCAGAACCTGACACTTTTTAAACTAATCGTTCTTTTCAGCGACATTTAGAGCCTTCTTTTAAAAATAAGGTATTGTGACGTCGATTTGCTATAAAGTCACTATTATTCAGTAGTAAAATGTTTTTATGGTAGAAAATGAAATCATATAATGACAAATTTATTTCTATACCGATAGAAGTAATATTTAAACTATTTGGTTCAATTTATGAAAACATCAAAATTTTACAGTGATCTGAACTAGATCTGCCACTTTTTAACTAATTTGTTATTTTACACCGTTGTTTCTCCGAAAGATGTTCCCCGAAAATACTACTATTCATATTTTTGTATATTTCTTATGAAATATCTATCTGTGGCCTAATATAAAAAATAGCAGCACATCACTATATATAACTATACTAATAATAATTGAAGTTAATTAATGCATTTAAAAACCTAATTCCAGGTCTGCGTCAAAACACTGAAAGTTAGTTTATAGAAAATGAGTTAAAGGAGCCCCCTCTTTAGATAATAAAGTTTAAGGAGCCATCGTCTAAGTCAATTATTTTAAAAAAGATAAATGCGCTACCATGAATTTTATAGTTGATTAATTATAAATTAAATAATAAATTAGCAAAATACTTACGTCCTAGGCTTTTACGTTAAATTTGCCTGACCTAGTAGCTTTAACTACCAGCGAGTAAGGTGCGACATAAAAAGTATTTTTTGATAATACAATGTTATAAGAATACTTGGAAAATATAGAACGATACGTCTCGTTTACCTATTACTTAACGGCTTTAACAGAAATTATTTGTACATTACATCATTTATTATTATGACTGCCTCCGTAGCCTAGTGGTATTGGCGTGTGCTTTAGAAACCGTAGGTCGTGGGTTCGAATCCTACGGGGACGCAACAAATTTTCATTGTTGTTTCCTAGTTGGTTAGGACAATTTGGGCCGATCACCCAATTGTCTGAAAAGTAAGAAGATCTATGCGTCGGATGGGCACGTAAAAAGTCAGTCCACCCACCAACCCGCATTGGACCAACGTGGTGGGATACGGTCCAAAACCCCTGATGGATAGGGGTGTGTTAGGGGAGGCCTTGTCCAGCAGAGCAGCAACACAGGCTGATCATGATGATCATTCACGTACAACACTACTTACGAAAATATAAACAGGCTAGTGTATCAGAACCCTAATATGGTGGTAGGTCCCTTTAACAGGGGACCGTCTGGGTGGGTACCACCGCGGTGCCTATTTCTACTTCAAAGCAGTAGTATAAAAACACTACTGTGTTTCTGGTTTGAAGGGCACCGTAGCTAGCGTATTTACTGGGTAAACGAGACTTAACATCCAATGTCTCACGGTAGGCAGCGCGTTGGTGATACCTGTATTGCTATTTATCACTTTAAAAAGATTGAGGTTCTCTCAACATTAAGTACCGTAATTCTGCTGCTACTCTTAATTAACTCAAATTAATAACTTTTTTTTTACAAGTGCTTTAAAAAATTAAGAACCGTAAAATTGTGTTATTTATAATGAACTAGCTGTTACCCGTGACTTCGTCCGCGTGGAATAGAAGAAATGTCCCCGAGGTATATCGATAAATATTGTATAGTATAGTATAGTATTAATAAGAGGTTATAATTGTATGTGTCTATCGTAAAACACAAAGTTTTAAAGCTTTAGCCTTAAAATGGAAACGATGACAAATTGACACTTTGGCAAATCTAGACATCCAGACAGACTGACATCTAGACAATTAGACAGACAGACATAAATCTAGACGGACAAACAGACATCTAGACAGATAGACAGTAATCTAGACAGAAATACAGACATCTAGACAGACAGACATACATCTAGACAGAAATACAGACATCTAGATACACAGACATACATCTAGATAGACAGACAGATATCTAGACAGACAGACGATCGATTTTTAGGGATCTGATGCACAGGAGCAGTCTTCCCGAGTTTTGGGACAGCGCCTAAAGAAAAAGAGAAACGGAAAAGGCGCGAAAAAACCGGTGCCAACTTAGGAGCACATGTCCTAAGCACAAGCGAAGGTATTCCGTCAGGCCCACTTGACTTCTGGACATCGAAGGATAATAAAGCTTTAAGCACTGAGGTTGCGTGAAACCGGATTTTCGGCATGGAGAACCCACAGTGCTCAACAGAGGTTGGTGTATTGTTACCAATGCCCAGAGTAGAGTTGGACGCAAAATGAAAGAACACAAGAACATCGGCCTTGTCATTGGCGGTGTGGGCCTGGAAAGTGTAAGTTATAGGTAACCATTAACCATAGGGTTTCGATATTTTCAAATATACTTAGTAAGAGATAAAAACTTTATATATCATATGTATGAGCTCTATTTAATGAGCTTTACTGTTTTTTAACATAACAATTTTTTTAAGACCAATACAAGGTCTATAATTCTGAAAAACAAATTTTTAGTAAAAAAGTGTGCGAGTAAAACGAAAATATTAAAACACATTTGCTTTTAGGACAAACGCCTGTTCAGGCATACAAGATAAATTACTCGTTGTAAAAATTATCTAAAAGCCTTACATTATTGTTATTATTAAATACTTCAAATACATGTTAAATACTTTAGAAGGATAAGCCTACACGACAAACTAAGCAAAGCTAAAGCTATATATATGGCAATAAGATGATCAAAAATTATATTAACTTACTTTTTTTGTAAACACATACAAATTATATTAATACAAATACCCAGGCATGAGAAAAACACTATGTATCATGCACAATATATTTCCCGTGATGGTAATCGAACCCACACCTTGTGGCGCTTTAGTTAGAGTTATTAGCCACTGCGTTAAGCGGGTCTCGATGCTGGTTCATGTTAATTCGACATCAAAACATAGCTAGTAATTTCTAAATATGTAATTTTAATCCTTCGCGAAAACAGCAAAAGCTCATAAAACAGAACTCAGATAACAACCTTGCTATCACAATACGTTTCAAGTTTTTTTTAAATATAAGACATATTTCACAACCAGCAATTAGTAAAAAACATATGCAATTTACTTTAAAATACGAATATGCACTTACTCTCAAAACACCTAAAGCAATCTCAAGCATCTAAATAAAGTTTTGAAGAACCAAGATAAAGTTTTGGAAAGTAAGTAAAAGTATTTATTATTAGAATCGTTATAGGCTTATGTGGTATGTTGATATGGCTTACGTAAACAAATACTTCTGATATTTTCTAGAAGATATAAAAGCAAAAAGTAAATCACTGACGTAATTAGAAGCTTTGATCTGAACAGGATTTATGTTGCATAAGAACCAGACACTTTTCCGAGTAAGCATTCTTTTAGAGACATTTAGAAGCTTCTTT
Source organism: Lamproptera curius (assembly GCA_029286875.1). Classification (NCBI taxonomy): domain Eukaryota; kingdom Metazoa; phylum Arthropoda; class Insecta; order Lepidoptera; family Papilionidae; genus Lamproptera; species Lamproptera curius. The sequence goes on from JAGSMT010000052.1 coordinate 634,189, forward strand.
TAAAAATGAGTATGTATTAAGGCGTTGTGGCGTTGAATCGACTTGATTAATAGTCACTATTAAAGCAGAGACATATTTTTATGTGGCAGAAATATATGTATGAATGTGTAATCGTATAAAGAAGAACAATTAACGACACAAATATTTAATATACTTTATAAAAATATCCACGTTGAATGTCTGGTTAAATGATTCGAGAAAAATATGAATGACACTGGTACTGGTACTGCTGCTGGTAGAAAAATATATAGTTTACCTAGTAACTAAGCCAGCGCAATATCCTTCAAACCGGAAGAAAGTAGTGATGGCTACAAATAAGTAGTGCTATTTATATATAGCCACCCACCAACCTGCATTGGACTAGCGTGTACCAAAAAAGTAGCGATATTTATAGAGTTGAAATATCTTCCGCTTAATACAATATTAAATGAGATAAATGCGCTACCAAGAACTTTACGGCTGACTTAATTATATAATTAAGTAATATAATAGCCAAAACACTTATCTCTTGGACTATTACTTTGAATTCCGCTTGACCTGGTTCAGGTAAACCAGGCAAATCAAATGCGACGTAAAAAGTTATTTTTATATTTAATAATATAAGTAGACTCCGAGGCCTAACTGCATTGGCCCTTGGTTTATAAAGTGGAGGTCTTTGGTTCGTGTTCCGCACGGAACAACTTTGTGTTTTCGCTGTTTTATGTGGACCGACCACACCATTGCCTGAAAAATAAGATTAATGCTTCGAATGGGCATGTAAAAAGTCACAGTCACGATTGTCAAACCCATCTTTGGCTGTCGTTTTAGAATACCAGAACCTTAAAATTAACTGGCACTAATCTAAATTATTTGCTTTACTTCTTAAAGTGCCAAGGCATAATTATCGAGCATCGTCAGCGTGCATGTAGTTTATGAACCGAGAAAGGATGAAGGAGGTCTACGAAACTCATGTCCGAAAAGAATTCAAATTCAAAGTCAAAATTCAAATTCAAAAATCTTTATTCAATATAGAAGTTTACACTTGCTTATTGATTGTCAAACACACTACCACCAGTTCAGAAAAGGACGCTTCAGGATTTTGTTGTAAAAACGTATACATTGTCCCATAAAAGACTAACTTATTCTTCGAAGTGTAGTTGCTGGAAGAATTAAATTATGTTTGTTCCTTGTATCTATGTCATGTGCATCACAATGTTTTAGGAAATCATTCCTATTTTTTTGCACATACATATAATTTTGAAATATGTATTGAGAACTAACGATCATTATTTTTATTTCTCTAAACAACTTTCTTAATGATTCTTTGCGGCCCAGGTTATAGACTGCACGAATTGCACGTTTTTGGAGGACAAAGATCGTAGTAGTATCTGACTCATTTCCCCACAGTAGAATGCCATAAGACATAATACTATGAAAATAGCTGAAATATACCAAACGAGCTGTCTCCACACCAGTTAATAATCTAATTCTTTTCACTGCGTAAGCTGCAGAGCTTAGTTTACTTGCTAGCCTATTAATATAGGGGCCCCATTGTAGTTTTGCAACTACACTTACTCCTAGAAATACAGTTGATTCAACTACGTCTAACGCCTCCCCATTCATAACCACTTCAAATTTACCATGCTTCACATTAGGAGTCATGAATCTAATACATTTTGTTTTCCTTTGGTTCAATAGCAAGTTAATAACACTAAATCAATTCGCTACTCTAGAGAGAGTATTTACGTCGTCATTTATTAACGTATGTCGTTTAATTTTAAAAAGCAAAGAGGTATCATCTGCAAATAATACTATCTCTTTGCTATTATTTATCACACATGGTAAAACGTTTATATAAATGAGGAAGAGAAAAGGCCCAAGAATGGAGCCTTGAGGGAGCCCCATATTTACAGGTGAATGCTCATGAAGCTAAAAATATGGCAACAGAAAAAATTAACGCTAACCCCGATTTATAAGGGCTTGAATGATACTCACATTACAGCCTTATGGTATTAGAACGTTTGCTATGATTTTAACAATGATAAAAGCAAAGATCATTCCATGGCAATTTATATAGCAGCACTTAAAAATACATCTGGGAATGCTGACATCAAATTCCCTTATCCAGAAGATTATGCACCATTTCCGCGACACAGCGACAGAGATACCTCAATATGCGTAATTATATAATGGTCTTCTGAAAATTACTAAAACCAAATTAAATCATCATCAAGATATCCCTTTAATTTAAGGCTAATTAGTATGAATGGGTTTTTCACGAATTGTCATTAAATCCTAAAGTAATTTCAATATTTTCTTTAACAAAACCTGCTATATGATTTAAACTTGACACATACAATCTGTTATGTGATTTTTATTTTCTTTAAACGAAATAATAAAATAAAAATATTTGACACGCTCAGAATACAAATAGATTGACGTATTATAACTGTTTTGATTATATTTGAAATCGAACAAAACTGAATTAGAAAGAAGAACTTCTAGTATTTTAATATCTCGAAACTTTGCCACATAGGTGATGATTTAATTCCTTTGGTGGTATGTAGGTATTTAAATAAACTGGTATTTGAAAAAAAAAATAATGTGGTTTCTTTCGCTGTATACTTTATTGCCATGATGCCTTATTGCCTTTCTGATTGCGTCGTCGTTTTATAAAAAAAAAACTGATTTTAGATTGCTTAATAGCAGCTTCTATTAAACAAGGCTTTATAACAATACGCCAGGCATAAATGACGTACAACTAAACAATAAATGTCTTGCTTTCCTTTAATAGAGTTTCGTATAACTTAGACTCTTACCGAGTATTTGTAAACAGCTGTGCAGCGGCATCTTCATTATCACTTTAATAATCAATATTTAAGCTACATAAAGCTAAGCTAAATGTCAGTTTTTGTATTGTCGGTTATTCTACTGTAATAAGAGAGATCGCCCTTTTTGGTTCCTTTAAGAATTGCCTTTATAATGTAGTATAAAGGCGATTCATAAAGGCAGCAATTTATCCGGTTACAAATGGCATTCAAATAAAATGTAGTAACGGATACCGTTGTTAAATTTTAATATTATATCTCTATAGTCACGCGCTCGGTAATCTTATTTGTAGTAATAATAATATTTCTGGCTAAAAACATAACATCATCTCGTTCCAAACTGAGCTAAGTTTGTCATAGTACAAAGTGGAATCTAGATAATTGATAAATACAGATTTTATCTTGTAAATGAATACATATTCTATAGATGCTAACACCCAAATACGAGAAAAACACTATGCAAGTCACACAATTTTACCGTGTTGGAATCGAACTCACATCTTTTGGCGCATTATTCAGGATAACTAACCAATGCGTCAAGCGGGTCGTTTTTTATTTGTTGACTTATAATCAATTTGTTTTCTACTTACTAATACGCTGCTGTAATTGATGTCTTACTGAATTAATCTTGCCTCTTATATCACGCTTTTATAATTCTGTTTTTATGCCTGGTTAAATTGTTACTGTCATTAATTATTCATTTGTAATTTTGTTTATACTTTTATATTATTACTATATTATTAACTATAAACCAAATAATGTTAACCACTTCTGCATATTTTAAAAATAAGTGGGAATTTTAATTGGAAGAGGGAACTACTACTAAAAATATTTTAATTATTATCTTGATCCTGTTGATTCTTTGATAAGTAAATAAATAAATGAAGTAGATAAAAGTGTGACCTAACGAATTTGTAGATCGCGTGCACCTTTCAGTAACTTCAACTCACTAAAGTCAATGGTCAAGTAAGAGTCAAATGTCTTTATTAAATATATAGACATTACACTTCCTTATTGACTGTCAAATAAACTACCAAAGTATATGTCTCTAAACATTGGCAAATCACTTTTTTTACCGCATCGAAGGTACGCAATCTTAGGACTAAACTAATCTATTAATCTTAATCTTGATCTATTAAACTATTAATCTTTGGATATCGGCCTACTACATCTCTGCGGGTTGGACAAAAGTGCGCCCTTCGAAGCTTCATGCCACTATAGAATTAGAAGATTCCCATAAATCCTTTTCCAACATATGACCCTCTTAGCCTCAATTAGTAAGTAACTATTACCTCGTAGATCAAGCTGCAGGTACTGAGTGGGAACGAATGTCAAATCCCCCGCAACTGCAACATCCGCCCATCAACAGAAGTACCCATGGCAATATTTTATGACCCTTGAATATATATTAATCGGAAGATTGATCAATCAAATTTTTATTCACAAGCATATGGCGCCTTCATTGCTGTTACGGAAAAAAGGACTGTAAATATTCGTTTCAAATCAGAACTTATGTGTTATGACAAACTTTTGAAATGTAAAACAAAAAACTTAAAGGCAATCGTAGTTTATTCTTCACGAGAAACACAAGATTTTTACGTAACCAAATACTTGTGATATTTTCTTGAAGATAAAATAGGAAAACGTAAATCACTGACGTCATTAGAAGCTTTAGCCTGAAAAGGAAATTTTGTTGCGTAAGAATCTGACATTTTTCCAAGACAGCATTCTTTTCAGCGACATTCAGAATCTTCTTTTAAAAACTGTGTAATACGGTGTTGTAGCGTTGACTCAACTTGATATACAGTCACTATTAATGCAGTGTGATATTTATATGCAGAAGAAATATGTGTGTAAAAATATAAAGTAGAGCAACTAACAACACAAATATTTGGTACATGTTATGAAAACATCAAAATCTTAAAGGGATCTGAAATAAACACATGCCACTTTTTACCTACTTTACTTTAGAAACTTCAATGAAATTCACGGTAAATATCTAGTTAAATAACTGGAGAAAAATTTGAATAACATTGATAAATACATATTGTTTACCCAGTAACTAAGCCAGCGCAGTATCTTTCAAACCGGAAGACAGTAGTAATGGCCATAAATAAGTGGTGCTATTTATATATAGCAGTAATAAGCACTCCGTCGTTTCTTCCACAGATTTCCCCAGTTAATAGGAGAACTACTCCCTTTAATATTTAAACACATTTGTTATAAGTATAACAAAATAATATCTACGGCTAGCTCATAACTATAATAAACAGCACATCATTAATGCACAATAAATATTTTAAACTCTCAAAGCATTATATGTCAAAGTTTTAAATAAGATGTAACTTATGCGTCGATTTTAATGCATTTTAAAAACCTGATTAAGGATGTGCAAAATAACATAAATAGTTTATTTTATCAAAATGTGTTAGTGTTTTAAGGCTTGACATTTATAGAGTTGAAGCATCCTCCATCTAAGACAATTTAAATGAGATAAATGCGCAAGCATGAACTTTATGGCTGACCTAATTATATAATTAAGTAATATAATTAACACTTGCCTCTTAGACCATTACTTTGAATTTGCTTGACCTGACTGCTTTAACCAGGCAATTAAAATGCGACATAAAAAGTTTATTTTAAATTTAATGATACTAGAAGACTCCGAGGCCTTATGGTATTGGCCTTTGGTATATAAACCGGAGGTCATTGGTTCGCATTCCGCAGGGAACAAGTTTGTGTGATCGTTGTTTGGTTAAGACCATGTGGACCGACCAAACAATTACCTGAAAAATAAGATTCAAGCGTCGATTGCCATGTACAAAGTTATTCACGGTTGTTAAACCCATCTTTGGCTGTCGTTTTTGAATATCAGATCAGAACCATAAAATTAACTGAAAACTAATTCATCGTTCGTCTTCTCCTCTACGTGAAAACTTTTATTTAGGTAAGTGTCACGAGAAGAAATAAAAGCTAACCCCATAATAACATGGGAAAAGGCTTGGTGAAAGAAAAATAATATTATAAGGTTGCTTGAAAATTTTGCGGTTAAACCCAATAGGAATCAATACATAACGCTAATATTAAACGACACTAGTCGTTTACCTATTAAATTACTTAACATTAATACCTTTTTAATATCAACAAAAATAATTTGCTAATCCGTAAACATAAACAAGCCATTGAGTGTGAAAACTGTAATACACAGCAACGTAGTAGCTATTGTACTTTCCGCGTACAAAATTTTTCCTTGGGCCTTGACGCTTAATAAGGTCGTCATTAATAGGTGACCTCATTCCTCACTGTAAAAAGGCGGCAATTAAGTTAAGTACAGCTCGTCTTTTTAAAGGTGTTCTTCATGATTTATAAAATAAAACTGTATTAATTACATATATTTTAATAAAGAAAGTGACATTTGCTAATAGAACCAATATAAAACTTTTGTTATACGGATATGACTTAATATCTATTTGCGAAGGTGCAGACCAATCGCTTCAACTTACACGACTGACGACTTACTTGACTTAAGCTCCCCCATAGTCCATGTGTCACATTTATGGAAAGCTGTAACGTGACTCGAAACATTAGTGTAACGGAATCTTGCATATTATATAAAGTCAGATGAGATGATTTACTTTCGCTTACAATTTGAAAAGTTTATAGTAAGGTTACAAAGACCGTACTGCCTGTCTATCAACTAAGTCGATAATTTGTGTATAAATTTAAAGATGAAGAAAAGTGTAAATTCTATTTAATGGCATTTTCTAAACAACCAAAATGTAGTTGTTTTAGAAAATCCTAAAGTGAAAAATAACCTACAATAGAAGGAACCAAACAGCAGATTATTTACTCATATGGTAGGTGAACGTTTTAAATGATATAAATTACGATACGAAAATTACTTTAAATTTAAAATGTTAAAGTAATTTAGAACTATCGTTTATAAATTTAAAAAATAATAAAATGTTAGGAACAAGAGACTTTTTCTCAAGAATATATTATAAAACATCTTCCACCATTTACTAAGGTTATAAGTACCTTTTTTTCGTGTATATAAAATGCTACGTAGTTACAGACTTATAAAATGTAAAAAGTGATTAAATCCTGTAAATACAATCTTTAAATTGTTAATGACGTTAAAATATATTGCACCGGACCAAATTTTATATATACGCTTTAAAAACTGCTTTCTCATAAAAAACATTTTTTTTTAAACATCCATCTTCGCTAAACTATCCTTATATATCTAGATAACTATTTATGGGAGGCACGCAGCTATCGCCTCAGCTTACACCCTTAAGCTGAGTTTTGCAGAAGCGATATATCACATTTATAGGATGCCGAGGTTCAAACTGTAACCGAAGTATTTGCTGAGTTACTGCTCTCAACATAAAATATAATCTCTCGACGCGAATCTAGCTGGTGCTTTTTAATTGTATTTTCCGTGATCGTTACTGTTGTAGGATTGCTTGGTAAACGAGAGGAAACATTCGAAGTCTTAAGGTGGCGAGTGGAATTGGCCCGGCTTACTGTACATTTTTAATCGGCAAGATTTACCAAAAGAACACACTAGTTTTACTGCATTATTTGGGGATAATATACAAAAATGTTCTCAGGTGTATGTCAGGTTAGATTTAGATCAAAGGAAAAATAACGGAAAAACCTAAGTTTATTATATTAAGCAGAACATTGTCTACCATTGGAAGTTACTGTTGTTATTTTTTTAAATTGTAATAATATAAGCAGTGTGTTTATTTAAATAAATGAACTAACTCTACGAAATTTTATTTAAGTAAAGCGACAAATTTTACCTCTAAACATTTATAGAAATTTGTATTAAAATATTGTAAATAAAATGTATACATTAATTACATTGTAATCAATCTTTGTCCTATTACCAAATAGTTCCCATAACAATTGGCTTAAGTACTTCCACAGAAGGGCCTCATAAGAAATCACAAAATGGATTCCATTATAATTATTACTTTCCAAACAATGAACCACCTCAACAAACAATGTAAACTCTCGATCTAACAAACAAAACAGAATCGCGAAATTGGTGTCTACAAAGTTTTTAAGAGTAACATCGTTATCTTTCGAATGACCCCAAATTGCGGAGGTGCCTTGAAGAAAAAGCAACGAAGGCTTTTTGTGTAAGTCACTTAAGCGTGCTTGATGGCTACAGAGAGGAAAATAAAGGAAATACTTTAAGTTGGAACATAAGAAAGTTTTGCTACTCTGTGAATGAGGGTAAATACAGTTATGTCAAATGTTCTCAGAATGGCTGAGTTTCTTATCTCTTACCGAGTTGATTGGATCAAGTTGAATTATTGCTTTTTTGTTCGTATAAGAAAATATTGATCATTTATAGAAGATAGTGAATGTTATTTGTAGTCATTACGTCGAGGGAAACAAAATATATGGCTGACGTCAATAATGTAGAGATAAAATGATTATATTTTTTTTAATATGTTAAATATTCTGACGTAGATTGTAATTGTTTTGAAAGTAAAGACTATGTCTTCCAATAGTACCAAAATTTAGATTTAGATTAAAAAACAACTCAAGTTTATTAAGCTTTTATTCTAATATATATATATGCGATTATTTTGTTTCTTTGGTGAGACAGGTATCTGATTGTACTGCTATTAAAAACAAAAAAAAACTCCTTTTTTTGGTTTTTTCGTTATATTTGTTAATGACATGAGGTTGTTTCTGATTGCCTCGTCGTTATATTCAATAAAAAATAGGTGCTAAATGGCAGGTTTTATCCAAATAGGCTTAAAATCAAACCATGTATTAATAATGTAAAACTGTCTTATAATGTGAAACTATAAATACTTTTTTTTCTTCAAACAGTGCAGCGTATAACTTAGTCGCTAACCGAGTCTTTGTGAAAAGTTGACAAGCGGCATCATTCTTTTTTTTATTTTGACTTTAGCGCTTAATATTTGAGCTAAAATATCAGTTGTTGTACTGTTGTTTATGCTGTAATAAGAGAATTCAGCTAGGGAAGATCTGAACTCCGTAAGCCGCTTTGCAATATGTAGTATTTAACTTGTTATGTAATATGCAGTCGAAGTAAGCCCACATAATGTACGTATCCTAGTCTTGTTCGATTATTGTATTGTGTTAGCTTTAAGAATCGCTTTTAAGCTGGCACTAAAATAATATGTAAATTAAAATGTTTTGTATCAACTCATCCGGTTACAAAGGCGATTAACATAATGTTTTAACGGATCGGCCTAAATAGTCCTAACCCACCAGAAAACGACGAAAACACAAAGTTCTTTCCGCAAGATTCGTACCCAAAACCTCCGGTTTATAAAGCAAGGGCCAATACCGCTAGACCACGGAGGCGGTCGAAACTTAATTGTAGTTATTTTAAAAATAATATGGCTGGTCGAAAAACACGACATTATCTAGTCCTAGACTGAGCAAAGGTTTTACTACGGAACCTATATTACTGATAAATACATAGATCTTTTTTTGCAATAAATACGTATTCTATAGACACGAACACCCAGACACAGGAAAAAAAACCATGTTCATCACACATTATTTTCCCGCGGTGGGAATCGAAGTCACTGCCTTAGGCGCAACAGTTAGATACCTTAACTACAGCGCTAAGCGGATCGTCGTTTATTTGCTGATTTGTAATAAATTTGATTTTTTCTTACAAGCAGCGGATTAGCCGCTGCTGTCATTGATGTCTTGGTGAATCATTTGAAAGTGTAACCCAATTGAGTTGTAGACCGAGTGCACTCTTGAAACTAAACAAAACATATAAAATCTTGCACCAGAATATTTACCGTAGTTGTTTTACGAGGTGACTTACGGAAACATCACATAGACTTGATTATCACCTTTCAGTAACTATAAGTTCGTCGTCGTCGTTTCAGCCCGCCAAGAGGTACAATCCTGTGCCACCTGCATCCAGCGACCTCCTATACATTTACACAGGTCGTCTCTCCATCTCGTGGGGGGTCGTCCGACACTGCGATGGCCAGTACGAGGCTTGCGGTCCGCTGCAGCAGTTTTTATGCAAAAACAGGGCTACGAGCCACTAGCGGCAGTCTTAGTGAAAAGCTTCTATACTCCACCTGGTTCTGCCACATAAGGAAAATAAATTGATGACGCCATTCCTAATGCTCGACAGGTGGCAGTCGCCACACATTACCTTCGACCTATCAGAACGAACGCTAGTGTCAGTAGCAAGCACAATCGGCAATTCTCCTTATACAAATGAAGAATGTATTAAATTTCTCGTAGACCAAGGCACGTGAGCGTGAAGTCAAGTCCACTGACCAACTTCAATTACCCTATACATTGTTAGACCAGTTACTGACTGCGTAGCGTAGTGGCAAGGGCGTGTGCTTTAGAAACTGGAGGTCGTGGGTTCGAATCCTGCGGGGACTCAAGAAATTTTCATTGTTGTTTCCTAGTTGGTTAGGGCAATTTGGGCTGATCACCCAATTGTGTAAAAAGTAAGATGATCCATGCGTGATAGGCATGTAAAAAATAGGTCTTGCGCCTTAACCTCCCGGTCGTGTCGTTGATCCGTCCCATTAGGCTTTGAGAGTATAAAGGGACAGTTGGCTGATCTCTAATATAGATCGGCCACCGTAGTCGAAATCGACTGGAGAACGTTATTATTATTATATTATAACATATTAAGTATCCACGGCAATATTTTCATAACCCCTATAACAAAGATACAATAACTTACTTTTGCAAAAGTCTTTACATCCTATTGGAATATTGTGTTGTATTAAGCAGATCACAATCATTTGATACTATAGACGCAGACTTCTCATACCTGATTACGGTTTCGATCCACTGCAGTCTGACATGTCATCTCTGAAGCTTCCTAACGTCAGCTTTGATGAGGTTAGTCTGGCTTTTAAGCAGCTCATGGGAAAAAAGCTCCTGGAAAGGATGGAGTTACAACCGAGCTGCTTAAGGCAGGGGGCGACCCTATCTGTAGTGAGTTACGGAAGTTATTTGACTCCGTCCTCTCAACAGGGTATTTTTCCTTAGGCGTGGTGGCCTAAGGTTCCTAAGGCGAAAGTGTGGTCGCTCTGTTTTTTAAAAGAGCTAGCTACGAATCGCCTCACCAACAAGCTTGATGGATTCCAGCCACTGGAGTAGGCTAGGTTTTGCAGAGGATTTAGCACCTTAGACCACATCTTCACCACAAGCAAGTTGTACAAAGACCTTGAGTGACAATCAGCCACTGTGCCTTGCCTTGTGGACTATGAGAAAGCTTTTGACTCTGTAAAAACCAGGGCTGTTCTGGAAGCTCTTTAACGATCTCAGGTCGCTTATCGATACGTTGAAGTGTTGAAAGGTCTGTATAGCACTGCGTTTATGTCCGTTCTGATTCCGGGCAGTTAAACGAGACCAATCCCATTGCAGCAAGGAGTGAGACAGGAGGATGTCATCATCATCATCATCATCAGCCTTTGTTAGTCCACTGCTGGACATAGGCCTCCTAATACACCCTATCCATCAGGGTTTGGACCGTAACCACCACGCTGGTCCAATGCGGGTGGTGGGTGGACGACTTTACATGCCCATCCGACGCATGGATCATCTCTTTTCAGACAATTGGGTGATCGGCAAATTGTCCTAACAACTAGAAACAACAAGGAAAATTTGTTCTGAGTCCCGCAGGATTCGAACCCAGACCTCCGGTTTCTAGCACCGCCCATACCACTAGGCTAGGAGGATATAATATCCCCAAACTGTTCACTAATGCATTGGAGGACGTCTTTAATACCCTAGGCTGGACTGGACGTGGTACTTACATTAACGGCGAGTACTTTTCACATCTCCGTTTCACTGACGATATCGTCATATTGTTCGAGTCGTTGGAGTGCTTGCAAGAGATGTACACAGCTTAAATGAATCGTCCCGAAATAGTGGACTCAGGATGAACTTGGCCAAGACGAAAGTCATGTTGAACGAACACGTTTTCCTGAGTCCGATTAATTTCGATGGTGTTACTCTCGAATTTGTCGATGGATATGTCTACCTTGGGCACATATTGCAGTTGGGAAGACACAACTTCGATAGAGAAGCCTATATGAGGATTCAGTTGGGCTGGGCAGCATTTAGGAAACTACACCACATTCTTACGTTGTCGATATCGTAAGGTTTAAAGACAAAATTCTTTAACTAATGCGTACTCCCCGTCATAACCTACGGGGCAGAGACGTTGCCTCTCCCTATCGGACTGGTCCACAAGTTTGCCATAGCTTACGTGCTATGGAACGCGCTATGCTTGGAGTCTCTCCATCGGATAAAATTCGCAAGGAATTCATCGGGCAAAGAACGAAAATTACCAACATAGCGCAAAGGATTAGCTCGGTTAAGTGGCATTGAGCCGGTCACGTGGTCCAAAAAACGGATGGCTGATAGGGTCATAAGGTATTAGAGTAAAGGCCACGTTTAGGAAAATGTAGTGTTGGTCAACCCCCGACCAGGTGGGATGGTGATCTCCGTGCGGTAGCCGGTTCAAGTTGGCAGCAAGTAGCAGGGGATCGGTCGTCTTGGTTCATTGAAAAAAGCTTATGTCCAGCAGTGGACTGATGGAGGCTGCTTATGATGATGGCAAATGTTATTCCAACTAAATAAAAAACGACGACAAAAACGGTTTAAATAGCAACAGTCTTATGTAAATATTATAATGAAAAACTATAATTAGTATATGATTGTAAAAATAAATTTAATCCGTCGATTTTATTTATTGACCGTTTTTGTTTATTATAAATTTTAATTATGTCAATTGAATTAATGATTTGTCTACAAGAAGAACTTAAAAAAAATTAAAAAATCCATTTGTATTTCATCCCATTTTCATTTCTCTTATATCTTAAAAAGATATTGAGAAAATTTGAATCCATGAAATCCTTGAGTGCCAATTAGAAAACGCAAAGGTAAGTGGTACTGGTGGAGTTATGGTCTTCTCAGAATTCAATTAAAAATAATGAGTTAGCGGACGTTGTGTTCGCAGTAAATCCACCCTATTATAAACTGGTACTAGGTTTAAAGAGTTTGAATATATAATATTACGAACGGATAATGAAAGTTATTTATGTTGACAGAAATAACTCTTAGCCTTGACTAAGCTGCTACTTTACTACTTTAATTATATAAGGCCACTATGTTTATTAACAAATCATATACATTTTTGACAAAATAGTATTAAGTATTAAATTGCAATGAAATAAATTGGACAATGTGGAACAACCATCCAGTTGTATCAAAGTAATATAATTTATACGCTGGATGGTCATACATAAAGGAGGTCCCTGTGGTAAAGAACGTTTTTGGCATTCATAAAGGACTTTGGTGCCTTCAGAATAACTGGCCATTAACTAATTTATTCATCTTATGCAGTTTAAACTTTCGGAAGTCAGATGCCAGTATCACTACGTCAAAACAGTTAATCAGGCTACCTTCAGTAAATTAAAAGCAGACGACATGATATCTGGACAAAAACAGCTAGAAGAAGTTTTAGGTCACGCCTTAAGTAATTTACGGAGTTTTAATTAATGCTCTTAACACTAAAAATAAAATGTGACAAAACATAATCAGCTCAATTTATTGATTTATTATAAAAACATTATTTTTCTCAATAACAATACGATCTAAATGCACTTACTCGTCATATTAATTCAATAATCACAAGTTAAATAAACAACATGTAAGGTTATGTTATGAGTTATTTACATATAGCAATCTGTAACATTTAATATGTCTTATTACTAGTTCACACAACGCTAAATTTTTCGATTTAAATTTATCCACGTTTAATAATTATATAAGTCGCTCCAAGATTTCGTCACAGCATTTATTAAGATGACTCAAGTTTCCATGAAACCAAATATTAAAAAAATGTTATTTAAATAAGCGTTATAAGCAAACAAAATCATAATTAACATTTATCAGACCTTATTTGAAATGAATTACGATTATACCGTAGAGTTTTGTATATTTTCTAGCCCGTGTGAACTAATTCGACTATTATTATCTATCACAACATTCAGTTTCCTTAAGTTACAGCTTGCGTCTGTACGCCATCTCAGTAGGTCATAATGTCAGCAAGCGCACTCCACATGCGCACACGCAAATTAGCACAATGTCCTGTGCAGCTCTGAATCCTATAAACACAAAAAATGTAAATCTAGTGAGTTTTCTGTTGAAGGAAGTCGATAGAAAAGTGTCATTCAGATAGAACTCTGGCGCTCAATAGCGTGTAAGCAATTAGACAATTAATACATTTGCGAGATATTACACTGAAAATATATTCAACAAACTAAACATCTGAAGTAATCCAACTCGTCCTGATGAAGGACCTTCGATAGGTCCGAAACTAGTTGGCACCAATAACGATTTTACGTGAGTTCAGCCGTTTGCAGAATATATTTTTAGTGTGTAAGCAATAACTTATCCGCTTTAAACGGTATGGTAGCTAGTGCAGTTCCTGTGTTAACGATTTTTAGTGTTCCATGTTTTATAATAAAGGCAATTTACATTTAGAGTTAATATAAACAAAGTAAACCATAGCAACGAAGCCGCGTCGTACATAGTGTTGTCATTAGTCGGCTGTCAGTGGTAAATATTAAAATTACAATTCATCAATCTGAACCTTAAATGTATGACACAATATTGTTGCCATCGATGGTATTTATTATATTTATCGGTGGTCTAATTCGGCTAAATGGAGGCTAAGGAACGCTTTGCGCCTGACTGCTATGTTCCAAATGTACATAGCAGTTAGTATCGATATCAATTGTAATTATTTGAAAACTATTCTTATCTTCTTCATTACTTGATAAAAGAAAGGGTAATTAAAGATTGTAATAACTAGAAAAAAAATATATTACATAAGTAACGTAAACAATCGTAACATTAAAGCAAATAATTCGTTCAAATCAACAAAATAAAATAATAAAATTTGCCGTGAAAATGTTTGCGACTATTAATTACTCTCTTTGATAATTTACTTCCTTGAGGAAATCGTTTGTTACAAAATTTTTAAATTAATTTGCGCACGTAATTATATCAATTAAGAAATGTTTTCATTTTGAAAGCTTTTAAGTAGTGGTTTTTAACTTCAGTAGAATTTTAACAATCAATAATTACATTTATTTAAATAATGATACTTGAATTTGAATTTACATCTGCCCTAGTGTTACTCTTACTTACCCTTATTTATAAATAGCCGCTGCTTCGCACGGGTGCTAGTAATGATAGTATATGTACTTATTATGTTACATATGCTGTCACTGTAAAAACCTCCTCTTAAAAGCCCTCATCAAAATCCATTGCGTAGTTGGGACAGAAAAAGCGACATTGTTTTATACTGTGAAGTGATATATTATTTACACAAAACAATTAATATGGGCAGCTATAAATTTATTAGGAACACATGCAAGACAAAATAAAAAAACGTAAAACGAAAAAAATTCCTTACGCTCATACTCAGACACATATTTTGTTTACGATACATAAAAAGAAAAATACTTGACGAACGAAAACATGTTTAAAAAAAAATAAAATGACAAATTTAAAAAAAATTTTTTTAATAATAAAAATGTTTGCATAAATAATTAAGACAACGTTACAAAAAAATTTAATAGATCCAGGTGTAGCTTAGCAAGGTTTGAAGTCAGTATGTTTTTGTTACATGTTACTGTTACAATTTGGAGTTTTTCAGTGCTTAGTTAGTGTACGTAAAGTACCATTATTATTGTGTATAAATTGTATAATGGCAAAAAAATAAAGAAAAATGTCATACCAGCAGAATCTTCACCGGTCACAGAGGCTGGATGCGGACTATCCTCCTTGACGTAAATCATTTCGCTGGATCTCGCGTAAATGTCGTATATCGTTGCCACGCATCTAATAGAAAATTGACCATTGACTGGTGGCACTAAAGTGTACCTAGAATAAATATACTATATTAAAAATTATTCGCTTAAAAATTATACTAAAAAATAGATGCTATAAAACTTTCGTGCGATATTGCACTGATGATATATTCTACAAACGGATGAACTCACGTAAAACTCACTCAACTCACTGACTCGTCCTGATGAAGGACCAATAGGTCATAAACTAGGCCGCACCAATTCGGATTACGTGTAACTCTTGTCGTTTGCAGAATATATTTTTTGATGTCCATTATGTTTACTTTTGTATACGAGTAATAATGAAAAATACAGTTACTGAGCGATATTTGCTTTATGTATATGTATATAAATGTCCTTTTCTTATATCTTATCGGATGCAGATCCCTTTTTAAAGGGACGGACCACCTGGTAAGTACCAGCACAGTGCCTAGTTCTGCCGTAAATCAGTGCTGTTGAAACACTACTGTCTATCGGTGTTAAGGACATCGTAGCCAGGGTGATTAATAGGTAAACGAGATGTAACATCTCATGTCTCAGGGTGGTGAGCGGATTTGTAGTATATCACGCTGCTTTTCTTAAGGGCAAATGTCTAGCTCGTCTTATCTTATAATTAAAAACTGATTGATCACAGTCACATTTATGAAATAAATTTATGAGTGATGAACTGTGGAACACCTTGTCTTTCCTTGTGTAACTTTGGTTGTAAATGAGGTTATATTTAAGATCTTGAAGTAAATAACAAATTTTGTAATCAAGGCATTATTTATAGACTAATCGGTGTTTATTTTTATATTAAACCGTTTATCAATATATTGACTCGTAACATAAAGACAAACACAATCTCAAAATCTAAGGTTGTTTAATGTAAGTTTATAAACTAATGTCACATTTAATATACTATATATGTAACAATCGTTAAGTACGGTCCTCGGGTGTAACTTCATCCGAGAATAGTTAGTATATTTATTATTCTTAAAAAAAGTAGTCTAAATTACTATTGGTAGCGCGTCAATATAGGAATCGGAATTTGAAAATTGAAAATTTATACGTAATGGTTATTTAAAGACGGTTATTATGATGTTACAAACAACTTTATCTACGTTTTTTTAACCCTACAACGTTATCTATTTGTAAAGATTGACAGTCAACTAATAACAACACCATTTCGTTACTGTGAGGTTACTTTGTTCACATCAAATATACTATACTAAACAATATCTTCCCTTTTGTTGTCAATATCAACAAATACCGCTGCCCGAGGTGAATATTATTTGAAATAGTTAGCGAAGCTTTTATCAGCACAAACATATCGCAGCTGTTAAAACAAATTAGACAAGTAGGTTATCAAAACACATAAGACCTGACCTTTGACTCGCTAGTGAGTCTCTTATCGAAAGTTTTCGTTAAACAGTATTGTAGTTTATGACTAAAATTCAAATATATCCTGTATATGAATAGGTGAAGATAACGTGAATTGCTGCTAAAACATTGAATAAGAAAATTGATCCACAAGTTTTTCTTTATTTGGCAATATTTTTAGAGCTGCCAAGATCATGTCCTCTTCGTCAACCTGAGTCTTCCGCCTACTCCATGCCGATCTATTTTAATGATGCGTAAACTTGATTAGGACAATTACTCTAAGACACAATGCATCTATTCCTTAACTCTATAATCTATGGAAAGGGTAAACTGACACGACTAGAGAGATTCTGAGACCGACTTTTTTATGCCCATCCGACGCCTTGTTCTAACTCCTTACCACCAGACTGTGGAGGTAGTTTAAGCTAAAAAAAAGTTTTCAATGTTTAAGCACTCGTTATTATATTTAAGTACTTTTCTACAATATGTTTACATAAGACTTTTATTTAAAACAAAAGTATCTGGTGAAACTGAAAGTTTATCTGTTTTCGCATCTTTATGGTGCTATTGAAATCCGCATGAGCATTAATGGAATATGTGTTTTTCCAAATACAACGTATTAAGCATTAAGTATAAAACCACATTGTAATTATTGCACGTAAGCAGCTTATCTCTTATGTTATTAAATGAAAATGGATATGAAAGTGAGAAAATTATGCTAAGAATATAATTACTGCATATTTTATGTTTTTTTATTGACATACATTTATGCTTTTTCTGAATGACATGTATTTATAAACTTTTAATAAAAATTTGTAGAAGCAGTCAGTTAAAGCATTTCTTTAAATTACTGTTTCAGTATGTTTTAATTTTTTTTATGTATTCTTCAGTATAACTAATATTTCTTTTTTTTTAAATGGTAAATGTATTTTATTTTAAATATTCATAAGACGTTAAATGTTACAATTTTTATTATGACTACGGCGTAAAATAACATATCAACCTGCACTCAATTTTGTAGATCTAGTTTGATTTTGAGGATATAACAACTTACCTAAGATGGATCAGTTTATACCTTTGTATCGATTCATATGATAGTAGCGTAGTAGCGTGGTTTTAACGGCATGGTCATTACGGTTTGAGAGAATAATCGTTACACATTCCAAAATATATATTCATAAGCCCAAAGCTCTTAACAATTATTGCCGAAATAGGTAACCGACACGTTTTTTTTTTTACGTACATGACATTTCAATTTTATTTAAAATTTTCTAAACTATATCCTAATATATTATAGGTTATAACGTATTCTTATACATAAGCTACATTATTGTAAAGTTTCAATAAAATCCGTGAAGTACTTTTTCATTGAAAGAGTAACAAACATTTCATCCTCACAAACGTTCGAATTTATAATATTAGTAGGATTGATAATAAAATACGTAATAATACATGCCTTTGTAGTTCCCGCTTCGTTGATTCAGCATTTAAGTCCCGACTGGGGTCCCGACGGGTACTCAGTCCTTCCCCGGGATAAGGGCGGTCGTGTTTGAAATGGTCAGCCTCTAGAATCGTTAATTCCAGCTCGCTGAACGCGCCACGCTCTTTGAAGTCCGACTCCAGACCTTGCCACGACACAGACTCGGCGATCTGTCGGCCATGGTTGCTTATTAATTCTTTAAAGTCAGGATATAGCTTTCAGAAAACGATTTTTATTATTTAGGATCAATTTCAATCTTCAAGTGTATGCATGAAAAGAAAATGTAGCTTGTACATCGGACATGTCTGGTAAGAATTTATCTTTAAGAAAATAACTAAGCATCCTTTTACTTTTAGAAATCGTTTATACACATATGTTAACGGGAAATTGATTAAGAATACAAAATGTCTGGAAAGCTTTGTGAAAATAAAATATGTTAGAATAGCTACTTCAATCCTTGAGTGTATTTATTACGAAGAAAATAGAGTGCCTAGGAATTGGAAAAGCAAACTGACTTTGTATTTATAAGGAACAAATGGAATAGCATCTTCAATAATGCTACCACTTTGCGCTACAACCTTAAAATTTGCAGTGCTTTGTACTTTTAGGTAATAAATATTTTATTTATCCACCCTTTAACCCAATAAAGTTCTGCTTAAAGTTTAATTTTAAGTCGGCTATTATTTTTCCAAAGTTATCATGGGTCTGTCCATTCAAATAACATTTTTATTTGTGGCGACTAGCCACCGACCTTCACAACCCAAAGAAAAGAATCCTGTAACGACTGCCAAATATGTCCTTAACAATCATGACATACTTTTAACATAACTGTAATTGCCACAATGACAAAGTGATCCCAATTTTATAATAATCATCAGTCACTTTTTTTAAATGAAATGTTACCCAGCCATCTAAAGACATTTTGTATTGTACACGTATTCAGCTGTAATAAGCTTACACACTTACAGTCACACGTTAAACACAAGTATAATTCCAACACTTGTAATTAAGCTAAGCCTACCTTGTGTCCGTCGAGCGTCCACGTGATGTTGGCTGCCGGATATGCCTCGTCAACAGAGCAATTTGCACGTAGAATATCATTTCTCGCGTAACTAAGCCGGGATATTAGGAGCCGTGGGGCCCTGAACGGCGGGTCTGTATAATCAAAATACGTTTATCTTGAGTGCGCATTACGAAGACCTTAGCTTAGGGCAACGAATTACTTTTAATTTAAAAGATGAGGAGCTTACAAAGGTTAATGTAATTTTGATTCGAAGCGTAAAGTTTGCGTTTTAATGTAATCACGGTGGGGGACGGAAAAAGATAATATTAGGCGGAAGCTCTTATTAAATTCCCTCGATAATTTACTTTTTTAAGGGACGTTATTCAAATAAATTATCTCGTTTGGCTATATTGTATTCTTGAGGTATTATTTTATATGTAGTATTTTCTCTTCTTAAATGTTTACTGTTACTTTTGTAAATATACTAAAGGAACGCCTTTACTTGCTCATCAAGCTGTACATAAAAATAAAAACAATTATTTAAAAATGAGATATCGGCAAATATATTGACAGAAACATAAGGTATGAAAAATTCGCCATTGAGATCCGCTATTTAGTACGTCATTTTTGTAAGAGCAAAAATGACGTGAGCACTGACTGTGAAAATATAGCAACTGCTTGTACACTGGCTCTTAATTAAGGCGTAGGGTACTTATTAATAAGCCCTAAACGATAATCACTATATAGTATGACATATTTGACTGCTATAAAAGTTTGACCTTGTACTTTATTTATATAGATTCTTTCTTGTTCTTCGACAGTCAAGAATTGAGAAGACCATGAGTGTTACGCTAAAGGGCATGGGTTTGATTCCCACCACGGATAAAATATTATTATATTTTATATATATATATTATATATGTTCTGATAAACATAGGGTTTTTCCGTGTCTGTGTGTTTTATCTATATTATATGTATTTATATACAAAACAAGGACAATCTATGCATTTATCAGTCGTCGTGTTTCCATGGAACAAGCTTTGCTCATATTGCGAATAGATGATGTTGTGTTATTTGTCTAGTTATTACTATTATTGTATATCTTATTTTAGTGATATAGTAAAAAAATGTTATGTCATTACTCTTACCAACTACAGTCAGAGGAGCGGAACGTATATCCGTATGGAAAAGCGGGGCATCGGCTGACACCTCGCACTGATAGTCTCCACTTAGTCTTCGGTTCATATTCACTATACGCACCTGCTGGTGGTCTGATTGCGCCAACTGGCAACAAAAATCACGATACAATATTTGAGAGGGAAAATGGTACATAATAAATACAAATAAATTAAAGCCTGAAAAAAATTTTTCACTGAGTACATATATATCAAAACAATATGTTTAAAAATTCGCACTCTTATTGATTCAACATCATGTATGGATTATAAACTTTTTTGATTACAATATAAAAACATTGACAAAAATATTATTGTATAAACTTCCATGAAATAAATAGAATTAAAAAAAATAACATTTAAATGTGTACGGTATAAAATGAGCACAAAACCATCCAATAATATTATTTCTGTATCTATAGTAATAACTAACCTAAAATAGCAATTATTTACAAAAAAATAAAACTTTTACTAAACAACAAACGTTATTCAAATACAAAGTAATTTTATAAAAAATTAATAAAATGAATTCTGTTTACACATCTGCCTAATGAAGACCTTACCCTCAGGGATGCTTAACGTACTAATGACATAAAAACAAATGATGTTTTCGTGTTGTTCGGTTATAAAACAACTCGTTTGTTTCGGTTCAGCTACGTATAGATATAAAAAGTTTATATCTCCAGGGAACCGAACGAGCTAATGCGTCCATTATATAATCGAGGCTCGCTTAATGGACCATTTATCCAATCGTAGAAACAAAAAGGTAATGCTGGGTTAACGTGCTCCATGGCAAATCGATTTTTCTGAGGGTGCATATTAACAGTTGAATAGATCTATTTAAACATATACGACTTATTATTGTTATAAATTTTGTCATTATCTAGCTTTATTACGCGGTTTCCGTTCACTATGAGCTTTATGATGATTAAACATAATGCGAGGGTGGTCTGAAAAGTTTCCGATCTCAACTCAAAGATGGCGCAATTCGTTAATAAAAGCTAGTGAATGTAGTTGAGCATATTTTAACAATTACTCACCAAAGTTTCGGCCATTTTGGACGCGCAGTTTTTAGTTGACAGACGTTTGAGTGAGTGTTTCGTGAATTGTGAAAATGGAAAAAATTGAGTTTCAAGCTGTTATTAAATTTTTGTTTTTGAAAGGCACGCAAATCAAAGATGAGATGGACTCTGTGTATGGGGACTCTGCACCATCATTTACCACAGTGAAATTTTGGGCAGCTGAATTTAAACGTAGCCGTAAGAGCTTGGGAGATGATGAACGTTCGGGACGTCCAAAAACCGCAACTGCTGGCGATGACATTGCTAAAGGTCACAAAATGGCGTTAAACGACCTAATATGAAAATGTCCAAAGAACGTGTTTGTCGCATATGAAATCAAGATTTAGACATGGAGAAAAGCGGTCCCAAGTTGGTGCCGCGTTTGTCGAGTTGCCGCAATTATTACTGTTGATGAAACTTGGATACACCATTATACGCCCGAAAAAAAAACTACAGTCAAAACAGTGGACTGCAAAGGAACCAGGTCCAAAAAAAAAAAAACTGTTTTTTCGGCTGAGAAAGTGATGGCGACTGTTTTTTGGGATAGGAAGGAAAAAGGAAAACCATTACAGGAGCATACTACGCATCATAACTTGACGAGCTGAAGGCAAAAATTCCGGAAAAACGGCCTCATTTGCAGAAAAAGAAAATCGTGTTTCACCAAGACAACGCGCCGTCTCACACCTCTGCGGTTTCCATGGCAAAAAATCCACGAGTTACGGTTTCAACTGCTTAACCATCCGCCTTACTCACCAGATCTGGCCCCAAGCGACTTCTTTTTGTTCCCTCATCTAAAAACTGCTCTCGGCGGAAAAAGATTTTCGTCAAATAAGGAGGCAATTCCCTTTGTGAACAGTTATTTTGCAGAGATAAACGCCAAGTACTATTTGGACGGGTTACAGAGATGCGAGCATCGCTGGGAGAAATGTAAAGAGTTACGAAGAGAAAAATAAATAAAAAAAATACGAAAAATATCTTTTATCATTGTTAGGTCGGAAACATTTCAGACCACCCTCGTATACTATGAAGAACTCGTAGATGTTAGATTTCTCGCTACATGTCACCCATTAAATATTATGTTTCGAGAAATAGTCAGTTTAACCATTGTAAGCTATCACTGATATATAAGCTATACAGTGTAAAAATTTATTAAAATCCTTATAATAATGAAAAAGAAACACATATCTAGACATACATTAGAACTTTCGCCTTTAATATATTAGTGAGATAACTCTGACGTAACAAAAAAGACGTTTAAATAAATAAATAGTTGCGAAATTTAAAAAAACTAAAAAGTTGTTGAATCATCAATATCATAAATAGCCAATCTATTGAAAGAGTCTATAATAATGTCAATTATAAAAAAGCTTTCCAATTTAAATAATGAGCCACGTTAAAATATTTCTTTAAAGAAGTAGGTCAAAAACATTTTTATACAACGACGTTGTGCGATGAATGAAATTAAATATTTTCAGTCAAAACAAAAACTGAACGCAAATATAAGCATCACTCTGGGTGCTTCAAATGGGTAAGCTTCACAGGTTATGAAAAATGTTGAATTGGAGTAAACAATGAATGGATTTTTAGTCTGGAAAATATTTTAAAGCCACGAAATTCAAAAGCGAAGTTTCAATTTGAGATAATGCAAGATCGAACTCTCAAATAACTTATTATCTCAACAACAACGGCGTGCACAATACTACATTTATTTAACTAGCAATGGCCCGCGACGTTGTCCGCATGTTAACATAAAAAAAACTTTTAATTAAAAAAAATAAAAAAATAACTTAGTTACTTTAAGTTATATCAGATATGTAGTTATATAGGTATTAGACAGAACAAACAGACGGACAGACAGGCAGACAAAAATTTTAAAATGTTGTTTCGTTACATGTATCTGTTATAAATATGACAATGTTATTATTTAAAAACGGTTATTATGATGTTACAAACATACACACCAATTTTGCATTTTACTTTACCTATTATTATATCCATTACTAAGGTTCAACCCAGCTTTGTAATGGTGATCATGTTCATTTGCATTTAATGATAAACATATTTAACTTACATTAAAGATTTCAAACAATTTTTTTTTCGTCAAGTCGGTTTAAGTAGAGATTTTTTTAAATTTTTATTTTTTTTTAAAAAAAAAAGCGTAGCTTTTTTACTCCGTGATTAAGGAGTAACTTGAACTTGTTTTTTTTGGAAAAAAATATTTCATTTTTACATATAACAACGAGGACAAAATCGCGCGCAACAGCTAGTCATTAATATAAAATTAAAATATAAAAATGAAGTGCAACCAGCGAGTTGTACAACATACGCCGCAAATAATAAAAAAGTTTATCTTATATTTAAGTAGTCTTACAAAAACCACCGCGACAGTAACTAGGCGCGTGATGTCAAACATCGTAGACGGCTTTGTTCGTAATGCGAATTTTTAAGGATGTGATACTAGTGGATTTGTTTTATATTTTTTGTATTTTTATTACGACTCGGGGGAAACCGCGGGAACCAGCTAGGTAGTAAATGATGTTGATAAAATTAGAATATGTTTTTGTGAAGTTGTCTAAGTACCATTTAATAAACTAATTTAAAATCTAACCATGTCCTTTTTCAATTGACACTGTCTAGTAACGCTATCGATTTCAAAATAATATCCTAAGTGCTGAGATTAAAAAATATAAAGTATTTATTTTTTTTAACCTGGACATGATACGGTATTATTGTTAAAATTTATATAACACGGCAAAAGCATTGGCGAAGGAGAATCGTAATAAACACTTGTTAAAAAAAAGTTACTGTATCAAAAACTGATAATTTTATATTTGAATCACATTCGATAACAAGAGTGAACCTACCATACGTAAAATAAACTAATGCATCGAAATAAATTGCATAAAAAAAAACGAAATTTAAAAAATTAAATTAAATTTTTCTCATCTAAAGTTTGCCAATTCAATAACACATTATAGTAGAGTCGGTACATAACGTGTGCGTATTGTTCGAAAGCAGTTCATTGTTTAGTATCAGCATTTCATAGTAGGCTTGAACATAGATGATTACTAAAGACTAATTATTCAAATGGTAATTGGAAACGCTGATGCAAGTGGCTGTAATTTCAGTGACTTTTGTATAAAATCGTTAGAGCTCTATTCTGAACGCGTTAAATTGTGCGTATTTTAGTATGGATATGAGTCAATTTGATTCTGTAATTGAGTATGTTTTATAGCACCACTTCGGCTTATTCATGTGGGTTTGAAAACTGGTAAAAAATAATACATTTTTCATTAATATACATAATAAATTTAACTTGCCGTCGATGTCCTCAATTCAATATTATTTGTTACTCTTCTATTGAGTCAGTACGGCCTTAAACAAATATTATAATTAATGTCTCAATAATGCTTAATAATTAATATATGCATAATAATTAATGCCTTAGATCTATCTTTTCGCCTTTTAAAATTAACGTGACACTTTGTTCGTGATATGTATTTTGCATAATTTAGGGACATATTTGAGCATAACTCTTTTTATTATTATCACAATATACACTTAATTTAATCCCTCTCTCCCCAATTAAGACAAAACCGTTGGCTTGATTTTAGCTAACGTACGCGCAGGAATAGGAAGTAACGCAATAAATTCCAGCAAGGTTTATTTCTGATATTTGTTAAGCTACCGTAAGTATCACAGTGATGTAAAATCATCCTCAACGAGTAAGTAAGTGAGGCGATGTTTTTCGTTTTCTAGAAGTAAGTATGTCGTGTGTAGATCTAATGAATAGTCAACTCTAATGTAATCTTAGTTCTTGTATTTAACAGAAGATGTGATCAAACATACCAAGTACTAGTGGTAGGTCCCCTTTAACAATGGACCGTCTGGGATGGTGCCACCACGGTGCCCTACTCTACCGCGAAGCATTAGTGTGAAGACACTAATGTGTTTCGGTTTAAAGGGCACTGGAGCCAGCGTATTTACTGGGTAAATGAGACTTAACATCCTATGTCTCACGGTGAGCAGCTTGTTGGTGATACCAGTACTGCCGATTTCTATGGGGACTTGTCTGCCCGCGTAGGCAATAAAATACCTAATCATTGAAAACTAAAGTTATACTTTACATCAACAGACGCTCCTGGTAGCGGAAACACCATTGTCGGTGGCATTTCCCTTGGCACGTATCTGTAGAACTCATCCTCAGCTCTGTACCACCGTATGGAGTATAACGCTGCACCCTCAAGGTCGTAGGAGCACCTGAGCAGCGCTGACTGCCCTTCCCCTGATAAGACCGCGCGGGGCACTGAGATGGAGAGGTTACGAAGTGACCAGACTCCTCCTGTGAAAAGACATGAGAGTGATGTGAATGAATCTTATCATTCAGAATTGTTTTTGAAGTTGTATTTCTTTTGGCGCTTTAAGAAAAAATAATGATGGTAATTTTTTATGATGCGCGCGCACACCATCACGAAAACCCGACACCCTGTTGTTAGCTATAGACAACTGTATTCACAACATTAATTTACACAAATTTTAAATAAAACAAAAGTTAAAAAAAAAATATCTTGTTACGCCAAAGAAGTATAAGGTGTGTACACATTTTTTATATTGTTTTGTAACCTGTTGAAATAGACTCTGTTTGTTGGTAAGCTTCATCTAATATAGAGTTCGGAAGAAGCTATTGTTCCCTCTAACGAGATGACTAACACCTTTTGCCAAAATTTCTTTAAAAAATAAGTATACCGAAAGGAGAATATAATATAATAATTTTGTCTGTTTTGTATCATAATTTAATTTATCACAACAGTGTTATAAGATATGTTTATGCATGTTTAATTTCCAAAAAATCATATGAACCACGTGTCATATTTTAATATTTTTTTTGCAAAGCACGTTGTATTTACTAAATAACCAGAATAACATAAAAATAAAATTGTCGATATTTGAACTCAGACTTGGCTTGCCTCCTTAATAATTAAAGCAAGATGTTAAGACAGTAATTCAAATTCTATAAATTAATAAAAATAACCAAAAATAGTTTAAAAAACTTTTTACAGAATGCACAGTACAAGCACCAACCGAGTACAAAAAATTATAACTATTATAGTTTATGTTACTCTCTGTTAATATTCTATTTACATATGATTATATTTTTTTATTTTATAATTATTTATTTACATTAATTATTTGATTAAATAGTCAAACAATTAAATTGATTAAAAATGACATAGTACAGTATTACTATTTTATTATAATAATAATAATAAATAATTAAATATTTTTTATTATTTTTATGTAGATTAAAAATAATGTATCCTTCATTAGTTGATTACTTTCATATATTTTATTTTGAAGGGCTTAAAATAAGAACCATCGAAAAATTATCGCAATAAGTATTTTCTTCACAGCACTCAATAGGAGATACAAAACATTGTGTTTTAACAAGCCGTCGTTTAAATTTCACAAATGCATCAGAAAAATTGTCCGGCTAAAATCCAAACAGAAAACTCCCGTTTGCGAAATTCAGCGAACAAACGCAGTGTTCCCGGCTTTATTGCTCTACTTCTGTCAAGTTGTCGGCCTGTTTGAACAATATCATGAGACCAACTGTTTTGAAATGGTATACACACAAAGTCGTTGAAATGTGAACGAATGGAATTTTAGTAACCAAATATGACAAATTTTGTAAGCACAATGTCTTAGAAAATGTTTAGCTATTTATTATTTGCCTTCAATGATGACGAAGATGATTTTTTAACTAAAATTATTTCGAGCATGCAAATGGTTAAATACTCCATCTACATTAAAAAAAACATCATACAGATTATATAACATAACAATATTTGTTAAATAAAATTTATCAATTCATTTAAAAATAAATATATTAACATAAATAAGGAATATAATATTTTAAATTCAAACTTCCGCTTCAAAATATATTTTCTATGATAAACCATAGTCTATATTCGTCAATATAAATGTAAAAAATGCTATTGTCATTAAAGAACATACACATAGTAACCTTGCTAATCTTCACGTAAATGACTGAACAAAGATTAACATTTTTGAATAATAGGACTTTTAATGGATTTTAACGCGTTTATTTAGATTTAAACTTCTGGAGTTTTAAACACTTTGCAGCAGCCGTTGTCACAGGATCCGTTAAAAGTTATTTTTTTCAATAATGTGTAATATTCGCGTTAGTGTGTAGTAGTGGAGGCCACATTTGGGAAGACGGGGCGTTGGTCGACTCCCGACCAGGTGGGATGCCGATCTTCGTGCAGTAGCCAAGTCAGTTGGCATCAAGAAGCAAGAAGTATATCGTCTTGACGTTAATTGAAAAGACCTATGTCCAGCAGTGGACGGATAAAGACTGCTAATGATAATGATTCACTCTAGTTAAATAATGGTTAACAATAACGGCAAGTTTTAAGTTGTAAATAAAAAAAAAGAATAATGAAAAATCTAAATTTTACAATAACCAGTTTTTAACATTCACAATACGTTCAAATACTGTACGAATGCCGAAACAACGCAACAATCACGTATAAAAATTTAACCTTTCACATTTTTGCAGCCGCCAAACTAGTGGATTGATTGATGGTTTAGAGCACAATTTTGCATTTAGATAGAAAAACATATTTGTATTTGTTTTCATATTTTTCACGTTGCATATTTTTAAGGTTATGAAAAATAAACAAAAATGTTTAATTTCCATTTTGTATGGTTTAAAAACAAAAGTACAAAAACACCATCTTATATTTTTAATTTTTTATGATATTTGCTGTTACAAACTGCCTCGGTAGCCTAGTGGAAAGAGTGTGTGCTTTACGAACCGGGGACATGTGTGGACTCAAGAAATTTTCATTGTCGTTTCCTAGTTGCTTAGGGCAGTGTGGGCTGATCACCCAATTGTCTGTAAAATGAGATGATCCATTTGTCGGATCAGCATATAAAAAGTTGGTCCCGCTACTGACTCCGGTCGGTTAGCCGTCCCATAGGGACAATAGAGTGAAGGAGGAGGGAGTGTACCTGTGTTTGCGCGTACATTTGTGCACTTTAATATCTCCCGCGCAGTTGGCTGATATCTATTACAGGTCAGCGGCCGTAGTCGGAATCGACTAGAAGCACATTATTTATGCGTTAATTTTTAGAAAAAAAATATATCACGATGATAATTAATTACTTTCAAATAATACAAAATACATATCAAAACCATTTGAATAATTTTACTTTTAAAGTAGCGTTATTTGTTCAAATAACTATTTTTATTAAAAAATCCATAGCAATAATGTTTTATCCTAAAGAAGTTCCCACAACATCAAGGGGCGTACTTTTAATTACAACGGCTTCCCCAGCAATTCCTTAATTAAATTCTTCCGAAGTAAAACTTGTGCCTACCGAAATCGCTAAATGGAATCACTCTCTTATATCTCAAGTGCGATAGCTGAAACTGTTAAAATGCTGCGATGGAAATCCGGGAATTTTTGCTTATTATATATTTTTTTAATTTCGAGCTTTAGTATATTTCTAGATTTTGATCTATTTATCATGACAGTCTATAACCTGGGTCTCCAAATGTCTTTTCTGGATATTTTCGGTAAGATCTGTCTTCTCAAATGTCACACAAATCATCTTTATTCGAAAATATTAGGTATACGAAACATTTTTTAATGATTTACTAAAAAGAAATTAAGATTGCGAAGGGGTGAAAAGTAAGTTACCCAGGTCTAGATTAAAAGAATAATTTTTGTATAACTATGACACAATGTACAATAGGTTAAATGACACTCAGGTGTTGCAAAATTACGTCGGCTTTTGAAATGGTGAAAAAAGTCAATTGTTCTGTTAGACATAACATTGAGGATCAAATGTGCGGAAATGATTTGTCCACTGCATTAGCATATTCCTTGACAACTTTAATTATGTAATATGTAAGATTGTAATGTATTGACCAAGTATTTAAAACAAAAAACGTTACTTCCCTGTTATTCTCTAGACAGGTCAAAACTTCCGAACCGGTGATAGATTTACGTCCATAAAAGCTTGACAGAGCCCTTATTAAATAAAAAAATACAACTCGAAGAACTATATTCAATTATTTCATAGCAAAATCGACAACGTGGAAGTGATTATTCAATCCGTAAATTAGCCTATTAAATAATAGAATAACTTCATAACAAAAGGGGAAGAAAAAACACTAAAAAGTGCGCTCGGGATTTAATTAATACCTCCAAAAATACGGCCGCCAATTTACCCGACGTGGAAGAGAAAATAAGACAAATAAAAAAAAAACTTTGGCCAGATTCACAATAAATCCACCTGTACAAAAGCTATAAAGTGAACCTTTTTTTCTGACGATAAAACATTCACCGGAGTCAGAAGTTGGGAAGTTCTCCCTGGGAAATTTACAGCCCGGCGCGAAGTTGTTCAACAATTCAGTTACCGAGTGCCGAACCGGCGCGTAAAAGGTCTGAATTGCTTCGGGCGTTCCCCGGCGGAGGCTTGGTGCCGCTCTTATTGTGCTGTTTGGCGCACCACGTCAGATATTACCATTTCTCGTGCCGTTTCACTAACGAAGCCGGAATATTCTCGTGCTTAAGAAAGATGTATTCAGTTTATTTCGGTGATGTTTCATCGTAAATTCAAAACAACTTGGTTGATGAATTTATTTGAATATAAGTTATTAGCAAGTCTCGGTAATTACAACTTTATACACTTTAAGTTGAGTAATGTTTTAGTACTTTGAAAAATTTGAACTTAAAACAGTTTTATTATTTTCATTACCTTTACTTTAAAATACATTTTTATTTGTGAATACCTAACAAAAAACTTAATGACAGATTGTATCTGAATGTTGACTTTAGACATGAAAAAACATAAATGTTTGAAATGGATTTCAAAATTATTTGGTTTGGCTATAATGTATTTGATCTTCCTCAAATAAAAGCATTCTATTATTGTTACAATATTAACTTATGAAGTCTCAAATTGCAAACAAGATAAAAATTTACTTTTCCATCACATCATATCTGGTGAGTTTGAGTAACTTGCAAAAATTGTATAACATAATCCACAAGAAAGCATTCTAATGCTCGTAACCTTTTTTTGGCATAATATAAGACACGCCAAATTTTCGCGTTCGAAAGCCATCTATCACATTCAAACATTCACGCATATTCCCGGGAGTGACGTCAGCTTATTATCGCTAATGTATACTGCCAAATGCTTCGTAGTGAAAAAGTATTGTTACGCTAAAAGCTCCTTTTTGTTACATTGGAATTCTCCAGACAAAAGAGGTCGCAATATAATGGAACTTGTTGTGAACATGATATTTGTTGAAGATGTGAAAAATTTAATTATCACTATGCTCTCCTCAACAAGAGCTGTAATTATTTCGAATAATAAAAGCGGGATCAAATTTCACATTATACGTGAGGTGTTAACAGTTATCAGTCTTCAAATTCTTAAGTTAGGTTATCTTTTAGTAACAATTTTTAAAAAGCAAATATTTAAAAATCTCTTCGAATTCGAATCGAATTTGCATGAATATAAACTATAACTGTTGCTAAAAGACACTAAAGTTGACATAGCTCTTATATTTCTAAGGGAATCAATCGGAAATAAGTCACAATAGATAACTATATACTACGCAAATCTACGCAATAGTACCTCTCAAGGCAAATTTATTACTGTCAAAAGTAATATAAAGCATCAAACTTATAGTCAACTTAAATAGAAATGGATGCAAGTTAATGAAAAATCATTAAAATTCTTAAAATCACAATTGTCTCCAGAAAAAATACCAGAGAAACATGGACCAGAAAGGGAGAAAGAAAGCCAAGTTTTTTGCAAAGCACTTAAGTTAGGTGGTGACTCCAAACGCGTCAGAATTTAATAATTATGTGGATTGGATGCTTTGATGTAATCATCATTTAGCCCCGCTATCAGCAGTTTTGACATTTGGAGAATCAGAGAGCATAATCTCTTAACTTGCAAGTAAGAAGGCACCAAGATTTGATTCTATCATAGGAGAAATCTTTAAAAGTATAGCTTCGGCGCAAACCTCTGTACTTCAGCGTTCCCGACCGTATTAAGTGGAAGCGCATCGCGAGGGCTGTTATAGCCAGTAATGACAATGCAACGTCACAACTACGACCACTCTGTCAAGAGTAAATGACTAAGAGGAGGATATCTTACAATGGTCTTTAATTATTTTATCAGAATACATCACTATCCGAGCATTTTAAAATCTTCAGAGGCCCTCTCTCAAGGCTCACGTGCAAAGCTAAGAGGACAAAACAAAATATGCAAATATGCAATCGATCTTGGTTGAAAAACGACTATCTCGTTTCTCTAGCAACCAACTGCTTGTTTGCAAAGCTGTTATTTAACCGATCTGGATTTGGAGAATAAAGTTGTTTTAGTTCTGCTAGCATCTCCCACCTAGAAACTCCAAAATACTATTAAAAGTACTAACTACTATGTTTAGGAGACTGCTCCTAAACATAGTGTGTCAAGAACACGAAAATATCTAAGTACCTTGAAATCATGTCTCTAAAGTAAATCTTTACAGCAAAAATAGAGAGAACAAAAAAACTGAGAAAACATAAAAGATCTAAAAATATGGCACATACATATTGAGGACCTAAAAGATGGCACATATTGATGAACGATTCTGATATGATTACACAATCTGTACTATTTATTTCTAATAAATTTATATCTATAATATTAATTGCCATTTAAAGTCCCTTAACGCACCCACAACTTAATAGCATTTGTTTAATAAATACTGTATATTTATCTACATTATAGAAATTATATAAAATATAGACGAATAGAATGTAACTCTGTGAATTTGAAAATGAATTGTTAACTGTTTCATATTGTTTACTTCTGTTTGTTTCAGATAAGATGGTGGGTCCATCATACATAGCTCTGGAAGTCATGTTAATCCACGAGTAGGAAGAAAATTTTCAATTCGGTTGTGATTTTTAAAAGCATTTGAGTCTGTCGTTACAGGATATCAATACCTTTAAATTTATTGCCATCTAATTCTTCCGCGAAATTCAGTTTAATTGCAAAGTTCAAAAGTCAATTTGTGCATATAAAAACTTTTTTCTATATGTACTGGATGGATTGAAACCGAACTAATGATAACTACAATGAAAATTGCTAGGTAGAAAGAACCCATGATTTCGTGTTTATATGGCAATTGTCTGTATTATTAATCCAAGGAGGCCCAAAAGCAAAACCAAGAGATGTAAATTTAGTGAAATTAAGTCTTTGATACATTTAGGATTTTCTTTATTGAATTTCATTAGGTCAGATAAGAGATCAAAGAATTGGCATCGGTGAAACGCTGACTTAAGAAACTATCGAGGTCGATGAGGGGAGTTTGGAACCCATATAATCGTAATTAATCTAATTGGCTTCAACCGTAACAATATTGAACACGTGCTATATTCCCATTATTTTTATTGTTGTTAGCGGTAATTCGATGGATATTACGATATGTATTTTAATTATTTATTTTTATATATTAGTATTGTAATAAAGTATCTAGTAATTATTCGTTCTTTTCTTTAATATGCTATTTGCCTTACATTTCTTTTCTACATAATCGGGTACATCAAACCGGAATCACTTTTCAAAATATCCCCAATGAAACATCACACAAAGATCTAATAAGTAGACAAACATAACAAGGAAATCAGAAACTCTATACATAATATAAATACCCATTATAAACTTGACTGTAACGATGTTTTAAATAAAAACCAACCTATCAAAAGTACAAACGGTTATTCTAATAAATATGTTAATACTTACAAAGCAGTTTTTCACGCGTAAATGAGTTTAAAATAAATTAACACTTCTGAAACACCAGAACGGTACACAATGGAGGACATCATGGCACGTGTAAAACCTCCAAGGGCGTATGTCACGGGACTTGATTAGATGTTGACATGCGTTCGCGTATTATTTCGGGACGTCAAATTTGAGTGGGATTCGGATGTTTCCGGGACGCAAAAGGCTTTGGCTGCCGTATGTCATATATATTCCACGTATATCACACCTAAATATGCTAATTATGATTTTAAAAGTATGTAACAGTAGTATGGTTTGCTTAAATAATTTCTTGTTATTAAAAATATTTTCTTTAAAAATATAATTTTAATGTTCTTAAAAAACATTAATTTCTCTTATCTACAAATATTAGGTAAATATGTTATGATACAAAGGTATTTTACACTGATGTCAATGATAATTGTCAAGATCAAGCAATCAGTAAATCCATCATACGTCTTAATTATATAATAATTAATATTAAGAATCTGGTTCATCCAAGAGCTCTTCGATGCTCTTTAAAGCAAAATACGGTACTTATATTCTGTAATGATAAGTATCCACTCTGAAAATTTATATGATTTTTGTTTTTATTGTTATGTCGATTATAAAGTATCGTCAATATTATGTTTGTTTTTTATAAGTTTGTTCATAAAATTTCATATAATTATATCACTGTATTTCGTAAAATTTATTCTTTATATTTTTGACGTGACAACGTCTTATAAATTGGTTCAACATAAGGAGGCACTCTCGAAAACTGTGATACAGCACCGCTCACGTAACGCTCTCCATAAGCAATCAAAAGAGAAAGTAAGAAGCTTGTGTCTCTCTTACTCTCTTACTAACGAAAGAGAGGCATGCTTACCGGTTCATGCCTTGCGTCGAATTTGTTATTTGAGTATTTTAAATTGTTATTATTATTTCATCCTTCTTCCTACTATACGAATGAATATTTACATTACAATAATTCTACCACTAAAAGACGTTGTCATTTATAACTTTCGCCCATATACCGAATTTTCAAGAAACCGATTTTGAAAATAAAATTCGTAATTTGCCAAAATATTTTTTTATGCTGTTCAAAAATTGTATACTAAACTTTCTAATTTTTTTTATGTAGAGAATATTTACTTAAATGGTATTGTTAAATATTATATCATCATCATCATCATCAGCCTGTAATAGTCCATTGCTGAACATAGGCCTCCCCTAATACACCCCTATCCATTAGGGGTTTTTGGACCGTATCCCACCACGCTGGTTCAATGCGGGTTGGTGAGTGGACCAACTTTTTACATGCCCATCCGACGCATGGATCATCTCACTTTTCAAACAATTGGGTGATCAGCACAAATTGCCCTAACCAACTAGGAAACAACAATGTAAAATTTGTTGAGGTCCGCAGGATTCCCGGCCTCCGGTTTCTAAAGCATAGCGTCCATACCACTAGGCTGGAGGCGTTAAAACTAATATCCTTAAATTAAACATTAGCGCAAGTAAGTAATTTAAGAATCCATTATACATTATTTATCTTTATGTCATTACCATTAGGTTGGAAAACACGAACATATTGATAAGAACAAATTTACCTAATTAATCAATATTGACTTCGTCTGCGTAAAGTAGTAACATCACATAAGCGGTATCCCGCGACAGCGAGTGCGTAGATAGTGTGCGTGCATACATTTTATAAGAAAAATCCATAGAATAAAAAACTGACAATTTTAATGTATCATTAAAAACTATCTTACTTTTCATTAAATAAATTTTGAGAATCGGACATGTAGTTCTTGAGATTTACGCTTTCAAACAAACATTTTTTATTTTTATCGTTATTTTTTCCGATGATTTTCCAAGTTTCTTCCTAGCCATATTCCCAAGTTCACAAGTGATGTACCATGTAATCACAGAGAAACAAACAGACAAACACCTCGCCTTTATCATATAATAAAAAAATAACAGATAGGGGAAATGGAGTAAATAAGTTAGATTCCATAATACAATTATGATTTTCTTCCATTCCAATTAAAGTAATGTAATGAAATGTGACCCTATTAGGGCAGATAAGAGATCAAAGAACTGACATCGATGAAACGCTGACTTGGGAAACTATCGAGGTCGATGAGGGGAATTCGGAACCCATATAATCGTAATTAATCTAATAGGCTTCGACTGTAGCTATATTGGACACGTGAAATCGTCCTATCAAATTTATAGTTTTTCGATATAGATAGGAGTTAAAAAAATGTTTCGATTATTACTAATATTATTTCATTTAACTTATTATATTATTTAATTAAATATAATATACAATTAAAAGCATTAATTATTATTATTGTCGTTAATTACTTTTTATACTGTAAGGCTCAGAATTAAACATCTATTACTTCCATTATCTCTTCGATGCTCTTCAAATATAATACCTTTTATCTGTAACTATTTTCTGTAATAATAACCACCCGCTTTAAAAATTTACATCATTAATGTCATTGTTTTTTTTTAAAGTTTGTTTATATGATTAAATGACTTATTTAATAAAATAAATCACTGTTTTTTATAAAATTTTAAATTTATATTTTTTACCATAAAATTCTTAATTTTTCTAAAAATGTTTTTTTTTTATTTTTATACTAAACCTTAGAAAAATTTCTATGCAAAGAATATTTACTTAATTGGCATTTTTAAATTATGTCTACTTTAAATTAAAAATAAGCTATTACGCTGAATAGAAATTATTCTCAAGTAAAATTAATAATTCGGAGAGAAATCAGGAAATTTCATAATGAATACATAAATTACAGTCACAATTATGTCAAACTCAAGTAACGTCCGAATAGAATAAATTAAGCGAAACAAATCATATTTACCATCTATCAAACACTGAAGCAGGAAAACGAAATGGCCTATACTTTTCATTAGGACGGGTTTGTTTATCACTTTTTAACATAAATTAAATTTAAATAAATCATTCACATATAAAAAAGTAAGTTAATTTATGCCCGTTTAACAAGACGGACTTTCGAGGCACTTCTAACAGAAAGTTCGATTCAAAAGCTACCCGCAACAATTCTGACGTCCGCCCGCGTCCGTTGAAAGGGAGCAACTGACGTGACGGTGCTTCAACACGCTAAGGGATTGCTTATTATATCTGAGTGAGTTAGCATTTTTCCGCTACCCCGTTTTAATATAGTCCGAGCGTTGCGCGGATGCGTTTACATATGGAAATTCGGTGCTATCTAGTTTGTCGTAAAGACGCTACGTGGGAAAACATCAAGGCTTTATGTTAAAATAAGCGGAAAGTGGAAGCGTGATTCAGGTTGGTTCAATATATGCTGAATTTATTTAAAAAGGTAGCGAATTATCTATTGGAATTCTCCGAATTCCTTGCCTAAATGTATAAAGAGGAATTTAATTAATTTTAAGGTATCGTTTAACGTACCATTTGTATCGGTTTGTTTAAGGTTAAATTTCGTTAGGAGTTTTTGGATTTTATTTATTGGGATGACATTATGCACGTAGTATTAATATTATATATTTTTGTTTTGTATTTATTTACTTCAAAATATTTTTGACGTTTCAATTCAAAGTCTACGTAGTATTTACAGTCCCGGGGTATTAATTATTCATATTAATTAAATTTAGTTGTCGCCGTCGTTTAAGCCTGTCAGAGGCCACTGTTGAGCATAGACCACTCCCACAGGTCGCCAAGAGTAAAAAAAATAAGTTATAAAATAATTATATGCATATAATTATGTTTCTATTTAATTTAGTATGCATTTTTAAAGAATTTAACACATTTTTATGATAAAGTGGGATCTTTTAGTGTCAATAACATTATTATGGCGGTCTTATAAACAAAGGAAATTAATTTTTTACTAAATCTGTGTATATTTGTCTTTTTAACTATTTTAATTAAATTATTCATGTTAACCTCTATCTTAAACATGTTACAAAAGCACAAATATTTTTATATGCCAGGGTCGATAATTTTTAAAACCAATAAAATAATAGTAAGATGAAACCCTTGATGAAGATGAAATATTATAAAAATGAAAGGAAAAATAATTTACGGCCGACCTGAGGTCGGGAAGGGAATGCGGGTGAGTTTTAAGGGTGGAAAATGGTTTTTCTCTATTTTCAGCAAAACTACAAAGTCTTATTGAAAAAATTAATATGGCTAAGTTGTAGGTAATAAAAGGATCTGAAATTTTTGCATTTATACTTTTTTCACATAACCTCAAAATAAATGGCGAAATTTGGCGAAAACTTACTTTTTAATGTCCCAAAGAGGCTGTCATTTATTTCATTTTAAATATTTATTTTTTACCTTATTTTAAATTAACATCAAAAAAGCACCCTTATTTTCAATCGTTATTATATAAAATCACTTTTAGAACAGCACCTTATGAATGAATACCACACAAACTCTTTCGCAATGGGCAGTCTTAATATTTAGGTTTAAATATTTCAAAAAAATAATATCCATTCAATACTATTATTTACTTCCATTTAAAGGTGATATCACTCTTGTTGTTCGTCTCTGTATTAATTGCATTTATTTTGTGACAGTGAAGGTATGAGTAATCGTATCAAACAAAGTTTGTTAGTGAAGGAGAACTTTAACGAAGTTAAGGTTCTAATTAAGTTGTAACGTTACTGGGTACCATTAAAAATATTGGCATAAAATTAAAAAAAGAGGATCTAATATAATTGCAAAAACTATTGTTTGTCATCCAATCTTACAAGGAAGACAACAGATTTTAGTTTTCATGCGAAAGAAGATTATTAACATTTACCGTAATTTTTAAATGAATCCTAAGTAAAAAATGGCCTATTGTAACCCCAAGTCCACTCATAATCGTAAAAAATACACTTTGGCTAATTTATTAAATTAATAATCTAACAAAACTGAACTTTATTACACGTATAATAAAAAAAAACATTTAAAATAAAACAACTATTAATAAGCCTTTTAAGTCAAACTACTATATTAAATTAAAAAAATAATTATATTAAAGAAATTCGATTAAACATTTCTTAAAAGCGACATAGTAAATGAGAGGAGTAAAGTGGTAAAATAGGTAAACATTTGTTTCTTATAAATGTTTAACTGTAGCGCTCCAGGCGAGGTACGAGCAAATAACTAATACATGTATATATTTGCACAGTCAGGATCATCACTCTTGTGCAAATGTATATTGATTCAGATCATACTATGATAAAACGTAATATAAATACATGGTAAAAAATACAGTTGAACGGATTATATCGCATCGAATTACTTTACAATTATTTTCAAATTATACCCACCATCACCACGGGGAGTACGCTTTAAAGACTTTCGTATTTAAACTCTGCCGTGACTTAACGTGAAATGCTCGGAGTATCTCTGTCGTTAAAATTCAGAATAGCATCCGGCAAAGAACGAAAAAACCGACATACATAAAGGATTAGCTCGTTGAAGAGTGGCCCGTCACGTGGTCCGAAGAACGGAAGTCCGAGCTAATAAAGGCCACTGGTTTAGGAAAACCAGTGGCCTCTTAATTTTCTTGAAATATTTTATATAAATATATATTTTATATTTCATTGGATGAGTTAGGTCAGCTTGTATTTACTCTTTCTTCTATATGACGCTTGGTTTTTTACATGATTTGTGTAATTAATGAATGTTCTATAACAAGTGGCCAAAATAATGATAACATGACTTTAGAAGGTTTTATATTAAAAAATCTTAAATGAAATTTTACCTGACTTTATCATATATGTTTATTCGCGTTAAAACATTCTATAGATCTCCTGTGTCACATCCAATTTATTAAATAATTCATTCAAATGTTAAATAAGTACAAATAAACCTGCTCTAGCAGTTAGTTCAAATGACTTAGAAATTACAAAACCACCCTAGCAAACTCATTGGCGAGAGAATCAAAATTATGAATTCAGCTTTTATCAAAGCATACATAATTCATTGAATCAATGAATTCCCAAAGTGAGCGATCAATGATGAATTAAGATTGGACAAACAGTCATTGTAAAACAACACGCGATTGCACAAATTCTCGAACACGTTTAATAGTTATTGTTTAATTCAATTCGCTACGGAAATTAGCTCGTCGCTTAAAGCTTTTGAAAGAGACATACCTCGAAATCTTTCGACTTCATCAGTCGGAAATATCCAATTTATTCGCTTCAGCCGATTCCTTCCAGCGCATAAAGCCATTATAAGTAGGTTTCTACGTCAACGTACAATAACATTAAAAACATACGTGAAAACCTAATTTGTCGATTAGTCCATCTCTTTAAAATGGTCGCAAATTTCAAACGGCTTCATTGAATCAAGTAACAAAAAACTGGCCTATTTTCGATCTAGCCAATTTGTCAGCAGACGATCAGTAATCAAAATGACTCTAATCCATGGCACCCCAGACTGCCTTTTGACCTCGGACAACGTAACGTTTTACAAAAATCGAACCGCTGATCGTCAACTGCCAAAGTCGCACACACAATTACAAGGTACCCTAAGAGTTAATTACGACTATCCACCATCCACCATCCCTAGGCGCCCACTGGTGCCATCTCCACTTTTCTTCCCGCCACTCCGGCCTATCGTAATGCCTCAAATTCGCTACAGCGTAGCCTAAACAGCTGGCTGGTAACCGTCCCGCATCTGGCTGCAGGCGTCCTGCGTACCCGGCGTCTTGACACACGCACAAGAAGGCTCGCATTAGACAAAGTATGGTAATTTTGATCTAAAGGATGTACGTGTTAATTAACACGGTAATTACAGTAGTGATAGGCTCACCGCCGAGCTAGATGCCACTTTGTCAATTACTGCCGCTTAGCTGTACTCCATTTTGTATAAAGTAATCGAATAATCATGAATGTTTGGATAAACCAGCTCAACTTCTAAACAACGGCCGGGCCGCGTAAAGCCACGCATATGATAAATTATAGCATTTTAATCGCAAACTGGTTCTCTGTGAACAAACGACCAGTCAGAAATTCTTTACAAAACGGACATTAAACTGGAGGTTAGACAAATCCTAAAGCCGGAAGGGAGATTCCGAAGATTCTGAATTCAATATCAAAGAACTAACAAACGGCCTTCACAGGCGGTTAACTCCTCTTTTATTGTAAAAGTCATCATAGGTAGAAAACACGCACCAATCTAAAGCATTTAGAAATTCGATCTGAGCTACCACTAGGTCAACCCGGGTCAATAGCTTCGAAATATAAAACCCACAGCACATCGCATAATTCAATCCGACTTCAGACGCTACTATCTGTAGAATTCGTCATCCTTCGTTGGCAAATCATTAGCAGTTACACCGATGATTTGCCATATCAAATTGGTTCTGGCTAGACCAATTAAAAAACAAGCAAAGTTTAGTTTTGCGCGATAAGTACGTCTATTTTAAGTTAAAATGAGGACAAGCCGGATTGATTGAGTTTAGGCGTACAAAACGCAAATTACCTTTGAGATATGTCATCGACGACTAACATCATCCGTCGTGCTATTAATCTACTAGACTTCAAATCATTCAAAATAGTTATAGAATAAGTCGACTGGCATACTTAAGTCCAGACAAGCTCTACTAAGCTCACCTCATTGACACCTTACTAGTTAACATAGGACTTCTTCATACGAAAACTCGCCGCTCATGTTTAGCGATGTTCGAAAGTGTCGAAGGAGTCCTCGTAGGCAATTCCGTGGATGAAAATCCCGTAGCCTTGCCAAACGACATCAAGAACCTCTTGCGCGAAGCGCAATAGCCCACGATGATTCAGCATATTCTGAAGAAAAGCAGCTTGCCTTTGAAATCAGTTCAAAGACGGCATAGGCTGGAATTCAGGAATATCGGGTTTCATCTGAAGCAACTTCATTCTCCTACATAGCTTCTGGCGCATTCCTATAAAGTCTCAAAGCATGGCTTATCCACCAATGATAAGTCATTCAACCATCATAAACCCAGCGTTTCATCGATGAAGAAAAAGCTTCATGTCGTTCGACGTTTCGAGCTTAATCTTGCCACTCACAACGGTGAACGCGCTCATATACCGAAGGTAGTAGGCGAGATTGACCG
The DNA here is from genome assembly GCA_029286875.1 of Lamproptera curius. Classification (NCBI taxonomy): domain Eukaryota; kingdom Metazoa; phylum Arthropoda; class Insecta; order Lepidoptera; family Papilionidae; genus Lamproptera; species Lamproptera curius. The sequence continues at coordinate 675,940 of JAGSMT010000052.1, forward strand.
GTTGACGAACATCTACCCCACGCGACGTAATTCCTCCGCGTACTGAGCAAGTCGAATCGATAATCAAAAGCTTTTAAACCACGGATTAGCCCTATACTTGGCATTTTCTAAATCATCATAAAGATTCTTCCTTGACTCACTTATCAACTACTAGTCATATCTATAAGCATTTTTCCAATATTTCCAAAACTTGATAGGACGCTAAGTTTATGTTTCTCAAACAAATTATTCTAAAATACTATTTTATTACGATTCCATAAAGTCTTTTAAATCATTGGAAAATCTATGAAGATTGTTTGCCCGCCTCAGGACCTTTATACTGGCTATGGATGCTAATCAGTCAAAGCTTTCGGGCCCAAACTTCTGCAATCATAATCGACCATCACGGAGCATTAAACTCCTGCATGTTACGGAGACAAGCACTGGCCTTTTCCTTGACGTGGCGAAGGTTTTGACAGTATCGCACGACGTTTAACAGTTATAAGCTGGCGTACCGATTTACAGCTCCATCTTATCTTACGAGACTTTCTCTGAAACGAATTGTTCGATACCGCTCGAGGATCAAATTCAACCTCACCGCTACTAGCGAGTTACACAAGTTGTACTTTGGTCTGTCTATTTCATTACAACAGCTAATCCCACATATCAGCAAAGTAAACGCCCATCTGACCGATACTCATCTTTTCCAGTACGGGATCGGCCTTCCATATCCAACGACGCCTAATCGCAGCCAGATATCATGACTGAAAAACGTTGAGATTAAAAACACCTTCCAAAGCGCGGCAGTCTGTTTCCAACAAATGCGACGTCCTACCTATGATTAGGACTTGAAAACCATTCAAAGTACATAATTAATCTATACTCTGGTCACCTTTAAAACCCTCAGCTTGCCTCTTTTCGGTCAAAAACAACGGCCTAAGTCCTAGGTCCCTATAATTAATAATCGATCAATGGTACGTAATTAGAGAACTAGTACAGGCGTTCAGATGTTATCTCATCAGAATTACGCTAGTCGGTTGTTCGTCTTTCAAATAGCATTACAGCCAAAATTCAAATCTAAACCCTGCAAATAGGTTCATACGTATGCAATACGGTGTGCACTGGTGATGCAATCCTTAACCGGCCAAGTGACCTGAATATACCTCCAGCAACATTGAATTTTGAAGCAACATTATCCGATTTTCGAACCTTCGATTCCATCCGAATGAACTGTACAGATAGCGCCGCGTCTACATGACAAAATTACGCTTCTAAACCGAACACTAATAATGACTGCGCCAAAACCACATTTTACTCGACACTGAATAAACCATCTGATAATAATATAAAATGGTTATGGAAACACATTTTACTCGGAGTAAAGCACACATAACTATTTCAATATCGGGCACTGAAACAGGCCGATTTTCACCAATTAGATAGAGGTTATGATATTTTAAATCCGTGTCTAAAAGATTTTGCAGCGAGCTGAGGTTCGGCCAACGCGTCCCTCGATACACATGTTCTACAGTTATAAAGATCTAAAAGCAACTAATGCAGCTGTTAATCACTGTCGCACCCCTATTAGATCGTGAACATTTAATAAATGTTTGTTAATGCAATCGAGGTCTCTATGAATAGGGAACCCTCTGACTAAGCCAACAAATTAGAGCCTGAAGCTTTAATTTAAATTGCAACCCCTAGACTCGCGTTTAATGGTTAACCACCAACGAAGCATCGATAAACGATAAACATGCAAAATAATCCCGATTCAAGCTATCATTTATTCCATTTAAAGGTGATATCAATCTTGTTGTTCGCTATGTATCAATTTAAAATATGAATGAAAATTAGGATGAGAATCGTTTATAATAGGTTTTAGTGAGGAGACTTAACGAAGTGTAGCGTTCTAATTAAGTTATAACGTTACTGGTACATTAAAATGGCATAAAATTGAAAAGAAGATCTAATATAATTGCAAAAAATATTGTTTGTCATCCAATCTTAAAAAGAAGACAACAGATTTTAGTTTTCATGCGAAAGAAGATTATTTACCGTAATTTTTAAATAAATCCTGAATAAAAAATGGCCCATTTTAACCCCAAGTCCACGTATAATCGGAAAAAATACACTTTGACTAAATTATTAAATTAATAATCTAACAAAACTGAACTTTATTACACGTATAATAAAAACATTTAACATAAAACAACTATTAATAAGCCTTTTAAGTCAAACTACTATATTAAATTCAAAAAAAAAATTAAATATATTGCTGTCCGTAAACGAAACGTCAGGAATATTTTTATTACCAAAAATAAAATAAAATAAAAAAGTAGATGATATAGTTTATATTTTAAATTAATAGTCCTAAGCTAATTTCTATTCATAAAAATAATGAAATTAAAGAAATTCAATTAAAAATCTCTTAAAAGCGACAGTAAATAGGAGGAGTAAAGTGGTAAGATAGGTAAACATTTGTTTCTTATAAATGTTTAACTGTAGCGCTCCAGGCGAGGTACGAGCAAATAACTAATACGTGTATATATTTGCACAGTCAGGATCATCACTCTTGTGCAAATGTATATTGATTCAGATCATACTTTGATAAAACGTAATAAAGATACATGGTATAAAAATACGGACGTTGTACGGATTATATCGCATCGAATTACTTTACAATTATTTTCAAATTATACCCACCACCATCACGGGGAGTACGCATTAAAGACTTTCGTATTTAAACTCTGCCGTGGCTTAAAGTGAATTGCTCGGAGTATCTCTGTCGGATAAAATTCGTAATGAATGCATCCGGCAAAGAACGAAAGAAACCGACATTACATAAAGGATTAGCTCGTTGAGGTGACAGTGGGCCCGTCACGTGGTCCGAAGAACGGAAGGCCGATAGGCTAATAAAGGAGGCCACTGCGTTTAGGAAAACAGAGTGTTGGTCGATTCCCGACCAGATGCGTTGGCGATCTCCGTGCAGTAGCCAGTTAAGGTTTGCAGCGAGTAGCAGGAGATCGGCCGTCTTGGCTTTCATTCAAAAAGGCCCATTATTGATTTAATGACTACTTAAACAGCACACCTTGGTAATAAATTGTTCTAATAAATTTAAAAGTGAGAAAAGATATAGACTGTTTTTAAATTTTAGGAAATATATTAAAAAAAGAAAAAATAGTCCCACCGAGTTTTTCCCAAAGACCTCCATTTTTAAATGACTAAATAAAATCATCAAGTGGTACGTATTTTAATATGACTAACGATATTTTAGAACTCTTTGGCCTTCGAAAAAAATTTTTTTTGTATTTGTATTTCCTATTTTGACTTTAGATATAGTTTTTGCTGCCTTAAGTAACAAGTGTCTAAACACTCAGAAATAATGTACGGATAACCTTACGTTTAGCTTATACCTCCGATCGATCTGGATGTTAGTACGCATATGTATTTAGCCCGCAGATGAAGAATATTTTACTCGAAATATTTTATATAAATATATATTTTATATTTCATTGGATGAGTTAGGTCAGTTTTGGTTATTTTACTCTTTTTTCTTGCCTATATGACGCTTGGTTTTTTTACATGATTTGTGTAATTAATAATGTTCTATAACAAGTGGTCAAAATAATGATAACATGACTCTTAGAAGGTTATTAAAAAAATCTATAAAATGAAATTTTACCTGACTTATCATTCATGTTTTTTTATTTGTATGCGTTAAAACATTCATAGGAACTTTGTGTCACTTTGATGTACAAAAATTACGATTTTAAAGTTAAAATAATAATGATCACTACAAATGATATAAATAAGTGGATAGCAAAATAAATGCTTTTTTAAGAACTGATTATATAAAATGACCTTATGTAAACTTATGCAAAAATTGCTAACAAAAACATCAGTTAAACAGAATACAAGTAACTCAAAAATTATATTATATTACATGCTTTTATGTCATTGTCATACAATATTTTATTGTAATACAATGATTGATACAACCAAAATTAATTACACGTCATCAGATGATTGTAATTAAAATAATTTTGTGGAACAATAACAGTCATTGTAAAATATTAATAATCAACAGTTCAATTGCAAATGATTTTAATCTGATTACGTCCGATTTAATAGGATTTCATTGTTTTATCAATTTCCGGGTAGAATTACACGTTTTATTAATTTTAGGATCGTTGTGTTTCTCATTAATAATAACTTTTAATGAGAAACATAACTTTCCTAGTCGTTAGTTGATCCTTAGTCGATCTAAAAATATAAAAAAAAATACTTTTGTTTAGCCCACTTACCGAATAAATAATATCGATTTAATAACACGACCAAGATTAACATACAATAACATTATAAAACAAGCATGTAGAAAAACCTAATTGTCTTTTAAATACATGATTCTGTATAAAATGGTTAAAATATGTTTCTTGAAGTTATATTCTGAATCAATAACAAAAAAATAGGCATGATTTCCTAAGACATTGTGATGCACATGAAATAGATACAAGTAATCAAACATAATTTAATTCTTCCAGCAACTAGACTGCGTCTTTTATGGGACAATGTAAACGTTTTTACAAAAATCCCAGTAAATGTTTAGAATTTAACTATTAATAAATTTGAAAAAAATGTCAAGGAACCTTTATATGTTAAAGGTTATTACGATATTAATGAATTTTTAAATAATTACACAGCCTGGTAATGGAATGCTCGCTCCAGTTTTTGTTTCAATATTGCATAATATGTAATGCCTTCAAATTTTTTAAAAGATGACATAATAAAATAGCCCGCTGGGTTTCTTTCGCCGGTTCTTCTCAGGTCTGAGGCGTCCTTTTCCGTACCGGTGGTAGTGTGTTAGACAATCAATAAGCAAGTGTAAGCTTCTACATTGAATAAAGATATTTAATTTTTTTTAATCATAGGAATGTTAGCTTAATATAAGTCAAAGATTGTACTTAGTAGATGATTGATTAAAATAACTTAATAAATAATGTTTTGTTCAATCTATTACTACCCGTATGAATCATTTTATGATATTAAAAGGTACACTGATAACAATAATAATGTTTCGGGACAATAAACTCAACGTCAACTAGTCCCAAACTAAGCGAAGTGTGCTACGGAAACTAGATAACTGATAAATTATACATTTATCAGACTAATTTTCCTTTTGTACATAGACAGACAATAGATACAAACACATGGACTCTAGTTAAAAACTATGTTCAGCAAATCCCGTGGTGGGATTCGAATCTGCACCATCTGGCGTAACTGTTAGGGTATAACTAACAACAACGCCAAGGGTTGTTAATCTCACTGCTTTTGTGTTACGTGTAAAAAGTGAATTATAAAAGTTAATAAATCTACAATAACCTATTAAAGCTTTGTATTTTTGTTGTGATAACTTTTGTAATAACTCCGGGGCCAACTACGAAATATAAAACTCCACAGCCAGAGTCTGAATGATTTACACGAGCATTTCTGCCTCACTTTTGTGTGTAAATTTCGTCTCAACTTAGTCGTATATTTGGCAAAACATTGCGCAGTTTTTAACCGTATTTTTTTGCGCCGAGTTGAGTGTACATATTTTTGGCCGAGGGCCAGATAAAATACGAACGCGAAAATTTTAAGTTAAATTTCTTATAAGTTACGTCTATTTTTAATTTGAAACCATAAGAAAAATGGGATATATTAGAAGGCTTTGGAGGTTATCAGCCGACCTTGGTAAGATGAGTACCTTTATAAATATTCTTGATCAACTATCATCCTTATCTAAACTAATCTATTACTTTGTAATAGTTAAAATAGAGCTTCATTTATAGCTAGAAAAACGCTAGGAAATTTTTACTGAATCTTAGTAAATGTGCAGAAAATAGTTCAATTTTTGGATCTGATCAATATATCTATGTTAATGCTTAAATGCTAAAAAAATCTCTTGCGTGAAGTAAAGATAGACCACTAGACTAAGCAATAATATTTTTAAGAGAAAAGATTTGTTTGTTAGTTTCTTTTCAATTGACTAAGTGACTATTAGACCGATTTAAAATAATCTTTTACTACTAGAAAGCTTTGTTATATTTAAGTTACATAACATACGTTAAAAACCATTAAAATCTACTTAAAGATGCTAGCCTTTTTTAACTTACAAATGAATAAGTATTTGATCTCTATTATAAACCATTATAAGTATTAATAGTTAAAAGTTTCATCTATCGTTCTTGATATTTCCTTTTCTTCAATAGTCGTAACGCAAAACGAGGGATCACGGTCGTAATATATGCATACGTTTATGAACAGTAATGGCTTGAATATTGAGATTCTTCGCTGCGATCTAAAGTCGTAAGCTTTTAGTGGCTGAGTTTTCCTTTAAAGGTGATTATCCCTTTAATACTCTTTCTACGTTTGCTCATATTTTCACTTTAATACAAATATTCTATTAAAGGTTATTGGCATACAATTTTGTCATTATATTTGTATATTATAATATGTATCATAGTGAATTATATGTATTTTATTATATTGTATTCTAAAAACAATAAGTTAATTCTTAATTTTTTGTCTTATATATCGATTGTACATACAAGAAGTTCATTTACCTATCCATTGGTTGACTTGTAGAAAATGCATTTGGCGTTAAGTCCGCCATTGTACATATATTACTACTTATTACTTTAAATAAATAAACGAGCCGCTTGCATCGTCATCATAGATAGACATCATCTGCCTATGACAGTCACACTGCTGGACATAGGCCTCCTCTAATACACTTTATCCATTAGGCGGTTTTGGACCGTATCACACCACGCTGGTACAATGCGGGTTAGTGGGTGGACCGACTTTTTACATGCCTATCCGACGCATAGATAATCTACTTTTCAGACAATTGGGGATCGGCCCAAATGCCCTAACCATAGTATAATTAATTTAAACATGGTGTTTTGTGTTTTGTTATGTGTTATCATTAGAAACAAAGTTTAATGGCTTTTCGGGATGGGTTTACATGCCTATCTGACCCATGGATCATCTGACTTTTCAGATAATCGGGTGATCGGCCCAATTGCTCCAACTATCTAGGTAACAACACTAAAAAATTGTTGAGTTTTAAAGCACACGTCCTTACCACTAGGCTACGGAAGCAGTTCTCACGGCCCGCTTACATTAAAAATTTCAGTGTGTTGTAAAAACATTACAAAACATAATTAATTCTTATATTTCTGTCGACTTTAAAACATTCATACAAAATTGATTCGTTTGTTTTCGTAACAAAACATTTATCGAAAATTGTATAGTAAATAAATTGAAGTTGATCAATCAATTGTATACCGGTCAAATTAATAAAGGAATCATATACAAGAGTAGATGGGATTTTTCTTACTGTGTCTTTCAAATAAATTTTAATAGCCATCAAATTAATCATCTGAAATGTTACTTGTTTTAACAACAAATGTTATTTCAGCTAGAAATTGTGAATGAATATATAAATTCCATATATCAAACAGACAAGTAAATCTTATATGAAACGTATCCAGAACTTGTGATTTGTGAGAAATTGTTATACAAACGCTAACTGTTGCAAACTCCGCGAACTATTCATCAATACGTAAGTTTGTGCACCGAAATTGCAATTGCTTTTGAATTTACCGCACTAACTAAAATGCGAATGCTTCGAAAGCAAACCACATTTTACCTGTGACATGCTGAATTAAACCAACTTCATATACATAACATATAATGGTTCAGGGAACTAAAATAAATTAAAATTAAGATTATATAACAACATAACTATTTCTAAAGAGGATCGCCTGAAACATTACTTCTGCCGAACATCAATTGTGATGAAATACTTTTGCAATCCGCTATAAAGAGCATGTTTGCAAGCGTTATAATAAAAACGTCCTAGATATCACTCATCTCAGTGCTTCATTTAAAAAAATTACATGAAATTTTAAAGATATTCATTTAATAAAATTGTCGTCTAGCACACGTTTTGTGAACATATAATAAAGATTTTTTTAATGCAATCACTCTTATGTGAATATAAACAGAATTATCTTTAATGAGCTTCGAACATACCTGAATGCAATTTAAAAAATGTTTACATTGAAATGCTTAGCGTATTACTATTTTAAGAAATATAACCAGATAACAGCGTGCTGTCAGTACGGAATTGCGTTGTGGTTTCAGGCACCGCATTTTAAATCTCTGATATCCTCTGAATCAAAATGTTGTCGATGACACGTTTTATAAATATAGAATGAATAATTTTTGAGCAGACAATGTCTTATAAATTGGTTCAAGATATGGAGGCACTCTCGAAAACTGTGTCACAGCGCCGCTCCCGTAACGCCTACCGTAAGCAACCATAAGGCGAAGTGAAAAGCACGCGTCTCTCTCACTCGTGCGCAGTTGGCCTGCTTAAGTTAAAAAGAGACACAGAGAAAGAGAAAGAGGGGCATGCTTATCGGTTCATGCTTTGCGTCTCTCTTAAACTCGAGCGTCGAATTTGTCATTTAAATATTTTGAATTATTATTATTATTTGGTCCTTCTTCCTACTATACGATGAATATTCAAATTACAATCATTTTACCACGAAAAGACGTTGTCAGCATAACTTTCGCCCGTATACCGATTTTACAGGCAACCAATGTCCTATTGCTATAACTTTTATATGAACTGAAATTCTATTATCTTAAACGAAATGTGAATATTCCTGATAGCATTTTTTTTAAATGTTATATTAAAATGCTTACTTATTGTAGGTTACTCTCAAAACACAGATATATGCTCTCGCGAACCTTATTGTAAGGTCAATTTAAATAGTACAATTAGATAAAACATACTTTAATGGCGCGAGGCTTTAATTTTTGACGCCGAAATTTTTCTAATTTCTCTTATATCTGTTAACTACTTATCATAAGATTGAAAAAAAAATGTTCCCAAATGGCAGCTAATACGTAAACCGTAAAAAAAGAATGAACAAAACCAGAGCACTAGGAACGGAACAGCGAGGTAACATATTTAAAAAAAAAACATGCTTCGAAATTACTACCGACTTTTTTGGGAACACGGTCAAAAATATGCTTCATCATAATTTCTGCTGCTTGAGCGAGTGAGAAATTGAACGCCACAATAGCTAATCCCAATCATCCTGATGAAAGGCTTCTGATAGGTCGGATACTAGTCAATACCGAAATCAATATTATATCAGTTTACTCGTGGTTGTAGTATATTCATGATGTCATTTTTAACAGAAAGTATTCTAAAATACTTTATGAAGGTAAACTTATAAAACCAACACCCTGAAGCTATAGTTAACAATTCATTGTGTTATTTTAATAAATAACTTTATTAATATAACATTATCCAATTAAGATAATTCGTTAAAATTAAATTTTTCATGTTTGAATTTTTTTTATTTTTTGTGTCGTTTTGTTGTTTAAACGTAGGACAATTGGTAAAGATATTTTTTTAAAAGATTCTTATCTTGTTCCGCCAAAAGTTTTATATCTTTTGGTCCGTATACATAAGTAAACACTTGTATACTTACTTATTCAGCAATATACTTAGCTTAAGAATGTGTAATTTATTATAGAGTTTTCTGTACATTTATAATTATTTAATAACTCGTAATGTTGATTAATTTTCTATCTAAAATTTAGACCAATACTGTTTTACTCTGTCTCCATGACATTGGTTTTTTATTTAAAGACATTAATGAAATATATAAAGAAAAATATATTTCATTTTCTCGTACTTATTATAAAACTAGCTGCTACCCGCGATTTCATCTTCGTAGATTAGGAGACATATCGGGAGGTACATTGAAGTATATTGCATTGTATCATCATCATCAGCCTCTGACAGTCCACAGCTGGCAATACACCCCTATCCATTAGAGGGAGTAGACCGTATCCCACCACGCTGGTCCAATGCGGATTAGTGGGTGGACCGACGCATAGATAATCTTACTTTTCAGACAATTGAGTGATCGGGCCAAATTGCCCTAACCATAACCTAACAATAACCATAATAGTATAATTAATTTAAACATGGCGTTTTGTTGTATGTGCCTATCATTAGACACAAAGATTAATGGCTTTTGCTTCGATGATGACGAATTTCTATATCGACTTTTATCGCCATTTCAACCTAGTTCATCCCCGTACAGTTAGTAGTACTAATGGTTTAGACAGTAAAAGCAGATAGACAGACAGAAATACAGACGGAGTTACTAAAGTAACTCCGTCTGTATTCTGCTATACTATTCAAAGAGATTTTTACTACATCTTGTGAGAAACATGCCTAATTACAAAACATACATGCTTTAAAAAAATATTTTTTTTTAAGTTAAAAGTCAATACAAGTTTAGTCAGTTTAAATGCAGATATTTTTTTTTTATTAAAAACCTTACAAAACACTGAATAAAACCACATTAAAATATTTTAAAATACTTAGAAACCCTAAAAGCGGGAACGAAATTAACACTGAGCACATAAAGGCTGCTAATGCTTAACATTCACTCGTGAATCTGAACCCTTACACTTTCAACTTGGTAACTTGTTAATCGCTCGGTCCTGAACAAATCTCTCGTAAAGTAACACTGAGGATTTGAGAGATAAAGACAGTGGTACTTTGTCACCTTCAAGATAAGTTCTTAATTTTAACTGATCCCTTAAGAATACCTTGTTCCTGCTTTTATGTGCTCTTACCACTTTGAATTTTAACGAAATAGTATTTTATACGGATTTTTCAACTGCCCAATTTACTTAAACTATTTCATTTTATTAACTGAACAAATTAATAAATTTCTTTTCAAATGGCCGATTTTTTTTGAGCTTGCTAAAAACAATTTTTTTAATCCTTTACAAAACCTATATTCAAGGCAAAGACCATTTAGATAAATTAAAATATTCCTTTTTTTTATTAATATACTTTTTGCTTATATTATTTCCAATGACAAAAAGAAATCATATAAAATAAATACTAACTTGAAACTTTTGACTATATTAGATATGAATGTATATACAATATTTATATGTTCTAAATATTGTACATACATAGGTATAAAATAGCTGATACTAATACTTTCAAAGTATTTCATAATTTTAAATTTTGTCGATACAACCAGAGCTACGTGCAATTTATGCAGTATTGCATGAAAATTTAATTGGCTCTTACCTCGCTGATACATTGTGATCGATTTTGAAAGAATTTTACCGTTCTCTTTTTATAGTTGTAGAGTTTGGAAATCAATGTTTCTTTATTTTTTTAATTTTTTGTATTGCACGTATTACGTATTACAATAAGATTGTCACAAGAAAAGAAATTATTTCATACAATACACAGTACTCAAAAGAATTAATCGAAAAAGATAATACATAAATGATTAAGTAAAATAAATCACATCTATCCTTAAATTTGGTTTTCGGTATAGTTAGTTATTCGTTAAACCCCTGGTTGAGTTTTATTAATAAAAAGTTAATAAATAAATAAGGAAGTACAAACCATCTAGCAAGCACAGGACTGATACAAAAAGATGACAAATCCTTTTCATCTGGACGCTTAATAAGTCACTTTAAGTTAAGGAAAAAAATTCCAATAAACTTTATCAACAGTATTATTCGACGCAAAGGAGAACACTAAAAAAAATATTTAAATAATAAATTTCAAACACACATTTACGTAAAACGACCGATCGGTACACGATTTGTCTACAAAACCCTGTACGCTCTCGTAGAGCATAGCGACTGGTAGCTACGGCGGCGTGGACCCGACTGACTGTAGCACAGCGCCACCTCTACGACACTGCTCATTATTTTAACAACTTGGCTTGTGTACACGCGTAGTAATAAACCCGCTCGCTCTGTGTACCGATATACTTATGTGCTGAATTTGTATTTTTTACCCACTTCTATGATACTTGGCATAATGAAACTGGGACGGAGAACGGTTCGGCTAATTACTTCGCGAAGAAGTGATGTGTTTTTAAAAAAAATGTTTCAGGTTAATATGGAGGCCAAAAAGAAAGTAACAGTGTAAAAAAGGTTGAAGACCCTTTTTCAATTTTTATAAATATATTTTTATGTAATAAAAACACGTTTGACTAATTGTTTGAGTTTTTATTGGTGAAATGGGACAACATTGTTAGGGTTTCTTGATTTTCTATAGCACTGTTATAATTAAAAGAAAAACTGGAAAATAATGGAAAAACATTAAAATCATCATTAAAATTACCTTAACTTATGTCCTATTCTTTTAATTTAATAATTTATTTTTAACAGTTTAAGAGTACTTGAAGGTTCCGTAATCATGGAAAAGTATAATTATTAATGGTTGTTCGACCACAAAAATTACTGTATATTTTTAAGTATTATTTATTTTAAAATATCTAATTAAAAATACGCTTTTAAAATATTGAATCAATGTCAATGATGGTTACTCTGGTCATTTAAGCTATTATACAGGTGGTTGACTTGGTTTGGTTTAAGTCCTGAATATTTATGACCTATTTATAATTTTTCATTCCATTTGTAAGTATCTAACATATTCGTATAAAAATCAACAGCGATAACATTTGCATAGTGATTTTCATAATGTCAAAGCGAAAAAATAATCTTGAGAGATTTTAATGGGGGCTGACATACTAACAATGTTGAATACAACTGGAAGAGATATTTTTATATTTCATTCACGGGAATAACATGTTTTAACATTTTCATATTCATACAGTGACATCATTAAAAATAATGAAACAGCATGTTGAAAATTGAAACTGAAAATGCGAATATATACTCGTATTTTTAAACTCATTTTACTTTTAGTACGAGACTAATTATAGAAATTAAGCGCTTTAAGAACTTTGAATTAATGCATTTTTTAGATGTCAACAACACTTGACTAAATTAGCCCTGTCCTTAATTCATATTTATGCCAATTAGCAATAACTTAATGAAAATTTAAGTTATGATTTTATACAAATGTTTTTTTATTAACGTTGCCGCTGTCAACCAATATATTAATAAGTATATTACAATACAATATGTTATACATGTAACGTTCACATTAGCAGTAAAGTTTATCACATCGAAGGAAATGATATCGCTCAATTAAAATTATGGAACATTTTTTCTAAATATATGTATTTTTTGAGGGTAATTTTTTTGAGTACATCTCTTCATCATCAGCCTGTGATAGTCCACTGCTGGACATAGGCCTCCCCTAATACACCCCTATACGTTAGGGGGTTTTGGCCACTATTGGCTGGTCCAATGCAGGTTGGTGGGTGGACCGACTTTTTACATGCCCATCAGACGCATGTCGGTAGTACATCTACATTTACTTATTTTTTTTTATATGAAAATAAATATCTAAAGAGTCTAGGTACAAAGTTTTTATTAGAACTATATGATTCCTTAATTTTATGAAATATAACTCTAGAAACGAAATAATACAATAAAAAAATATTCTTTTTCACGATGTAATAAGACGGTAATTAAATAGTACGATACTATTTAACAAGATAACAAGATTGTTTATTTGATAAATAAAGAACTCCCAAATCTAAATTATTTTTGCTTTATACTTCTCATTAATGGTACCCAATACTACACGTTGGTCTATCCGTTTGTTTATCTGCCATTAAACAAATGAATATTATGGTTGTCATGAAAAATCTCTATTAAAACGGTTTCTTTACATCTTAACCATTAACCAAAAAAATATGAAAAGTGATTTTCTGAACTCTTAAGGGTGGCTTCTATTTTCTTTACGAGTTTCATATTCTTTTAAATGTTGACATCCGTTTTTACCACTGCTTGTTTCTCAAATTAAACCCGTAAGTTTAGTAATGAACCATATACTGGTGTAAACGTTTACCTATTACTATATATTAATAAGGATTAGAACTAGTTTCCTTTCTTGGAACTTTAAGTATAAAACAAAAAAAGCATTAGTTCTTTAAAGATAATTACTTTATGGGGTTTGCAGACCCAGATTCTTTTTACAGGCCTATTTCTTATATGTTGAAAATATAAATAAGAACAATATTTTGTAATAAAAATCACGTTTGTGAAGTAAGCGGTATCATTTAAACAAGTATGACTAAAATTATATTTATAAACAAAACTAGGGTCATAATCCTCAGGCAAACAGTATATTACAAATTGAAAAGACTCGAATATGAATTTTCGTTGGTAAAACCAATATACCAGATACGGTATCCTTAAAGTGAAAATTGTAGTTCTATGACATTTTCATATAATTGTTACGTGACCCTATAAACAGGTCACCTTAAAAAACATGAATTTATGTGTGCATGGCTTTTATATTTTTAAGATAATAATCACACTATTTACAGTATTGTCACTGTGTTTAATGAAAAAATTGCTCGTTGAATTTCTTTCAAAGACGAAGTTAAAATCAAATATCTTTACTCAATATAGTGACCTGAGAAGAACCGGGGTAGGAAACTCAGAGAGACTATTCTTTTTTTTTATAATTTTTAATACAAAGTAAAAAAGCAATACAAAATATTTTACTTACATTGAAATAGCCTGGAATGAACAATTTATTACGGTTTGTTATCATTAATGTAGTCACTACAGCAATAATATGCTTTCACACACAAACGTTCTTTAACAACCTTCGTAAATATATTAGCAGACAAAAGCTGAACGTTTTCTAGTATTTTTCAACGGTGGTAGGTCCCCTGTTTACAGGAGACCGTCTGGGTGGGTACCACCGCGGTACCTATTTCTGCCGCGAGGCAGTAGTGTGTAAACACTGCTGCGTTCCGGTTTAAAGGGCACGTATGCAGCATATTTACTGGGTAAACAAGACTTAACACCCTTATGTCCCACGGTGGGCAGCGCGTCGGCGATACCACTGGTATTGTCAACGTCTATGGGTGTCGTGACCACTTCCATCAGGTGGCCTGACTGCTCGTCTGCTCTGTATGCCATAAAAAAAGTTTTGTTGTAAAAGCGTATACATTGCCTTTCTTGATTTCATTTTTCTTTCGAAGTGTTGTTGTTGTTGTAGGAATTTTATGCTTACTCCTAGTATTTATGTGACGTGTATCACAATGTTTAATATTTTTTTTATGTTTGTGAACATTTATTATATTCTAAAATATATACTGAGAAGAAACAGTCAATACTTTATTTTTATTAAACATCTGTCTTAGGGATTCTTTGGATTTTCGATTTCTTTTCACGTCAAAAGACCTATTCCTAACCGATTTTTCTAATTTAATTTAGTTTGTTTTAATGTGAGCCTAAAAGCCCTGCCATACAGTTTTGACGCACATTAAAAGCAAGCGCCTCTAGACTAAGCTATCACGGCACTAAAATAATGACAGTCTTAAGCCTCTCGAGGCTTATGCCCAAGTTACGAGAGCGTACATTCTAAGCCTACTAAATTTGCTGACATGTTTGTCTAAGCATGTATAATTTAATTTCCTGTCCAAAAGGAAGTTGTTAAAAATATTCTAGATATATTTATAAATCATTCTGATTTTTAATAATTTCGTACATTCAATCCGTTACATACAATGTCAGTAAGTGGATATCGAATGACTGCCGTAAGAATATACAAATAAAATAATATAAATACACTTAAATAAATAGAATACTTTTGTTTTATATGTCTTTTAGTTATGAAAGGCAAATTTATATATAATTTTTTAAATTATGCTATATTTTCTTTTACTTTTGACCTCTGCTGGACATAAGCCTCTAATAATGCACCCCTTCTGCAATGCGGGTTAGTGGGTCAATAAAGGATAAATTAGCTGTCAGAAGATTTCAACGTATAACGACTGACAAAGATAAGATTTGTAACTGGGACCGACTTTTTATATGCTTATCCGATGCATGGATCAACTTGCTTCTGAGACAATTAGGTGATCGGCCGAATTTGTCCTAACCGAAGCAGGAAACAACGATAACACAAAGTTGTTACCCCGTGTGATTCAACCCCATGACCTCTGGTTTATAAAGCAAGGGCCAACGCCGCTGGCCAGGAGGAGGTGGTTGTCTATACCTTGTGAAATTATGTTCAATTCGTCCCCTAAAATTGAATATTTTATAAATTATTACTATACCTGTTACACCATAAATGTTATATTAAGGGAGGTTAAATGTAAACTTGCAATGTCTGAATATTAGTGTTGTCCGAAGGAACAAATAGTTTTTGCCAATATTTCATGTTCCAATAAGCACTGTCCCAATTTTATTTCTACTAACAAGCTCCCTGTCAATTCAATAAACCGAAGGTTTATGTGTTTCTGGGCAAGTGAGAAAACATATAGGATTTATATTTTTGCTTTATTGACGCTTCTAAAGTCGCTCCATCTAATAAAATGTAGCTATCCGCTTGTTAAAGCATAACACAGTAAAGTAATTTTGTATTACCTTTATTAGAGTAATAAGTAACATTTCATGATTATAATAATTATAATATATCTAAACAACTAGTGCTTCCGATATGCTATGTATGTCAAAACACTTCCCGCTATAGGAAGTAGGCAATGATGTCATATATACTTACTTTATCATGAAACCTTATTACGGTTCATATTATGACGGAGACTCTGTATTGTATTTAATATATAAAAGTTTGTTTTAGCAGAATTTAAATATATATTTAAGATGAAAAAGATATCCATGTGTGTAATAATGATATTACACACATGGATATATCATTTTTATAAAAAATAAATTTGAAAACTGGTAAAAAGTTTAATATTTTTTAATCCAATAAATATTCATTAGAAAAGCCTGAAACTCTGTGAATACAATAGAAATTATATTTTTATTTTTTAATTATATTTTTAATTTAGTGAAATAAACCTTATATTATATTTCCCCCGAGTCCCCGCAGGATTCGAACGAACGACCTCTGTTTATTAAAGTGCTACACACTCATTTGCTAAATTGTTTATTTTGTTTAGTTATAATCAAAAATATAGTATTTATGTATTCATTATATAATTACAAAATAAAATAAAACGCACAAACTAATAAAAAAAATATCTTTCAATTTTAACTGAAAAAAAAGATATTGGAAAAACAGCAAAATTCATCTAAACAAATGGTAAAGTATGTAAATTTATTTAATTCCTCATATTAAATATCGTAATTAAATATGCTTTGTACTACAAACTTAAATCAGAAGCATAACCAAAAGTTGAAATTACTCCGGGCAATAAGTTTGAACAAGCAATTAGGCGGGTTCAATTTAATTAACATCTCTGATTATTGTTCTAACAAATTATTTAACTCCAAATAACCTATATGACCTTTAACTTTTGATGTGAAAGTTCAGTGATCACAAAGATAGAAGTGGAATATTGTAAACAGAAAAAGTGGAAAAACTGGGATGATTAAAATTGTGATTTTCTAAACTACTTATAATTTTAAAACGCATACAGTATACACTAAGAGTTTGAATTGAAATAACCGTATTTAAATAAATAAAGTGACAAATATAACCGATACTTATAACAAAACATTTATTTTTTATTTTTGTCTGTCTGTTTGTTCTGGCTAATCTCTGGAGTATCTTCTCGGATTTACTAAAATAAGTAAATGTAACTTGGAGTAACTTAGGATACTTTAAAAGAAAAAACCTCAAAAAAGATTTTTCTAATACATGATGATTTTTCGTATAGTACAAACCTGAAAGTAGTTTGTTAAGAATTAGTAACGTATTCCGATGACCTGATTTTTAAACTAGGATAAATTTTGTTCCAAAATTCAGGTAAAATCTAAACAAAATGATCATTACTATTACAATAAATAAATTCCATCATATTAGCACGTCGAGACAGTAACAGCTATTTTGTGTTTAACGGTGAACATACAATAGCCCCGGCCCGCACGCCTTCTTAACCGTTGGCCAGCGGGTCAGAGTCTGAAAAACATAACAAAGTGTCGCATGCGCAGCCGAAAATTATTTCAAATACATTGTAAGTGCGTTTAAAACAATACCAATAAGAGTCCTTGAAAGTTTAAAACGTATAGTAACCAAATATATATACATGTATAAGGCGATACCACTGATATCACCAATGTTTATGGTCAATGACCTCTTTCCAACAGGTAGCCCGATTGCACTTCTGCTTAGTATCTAATGAAAAATAAAAATTTAATATAAATGTTTGAATGTAAAGCGCTATAAAGCATTAAAACTCGCTAGCATACTTTGTGTATATTATTGCAAACTCATCAAAAGCAGTGCTCAGTGTAATATACAAAATGGATCACGTGTTATTCGCGAGTCATAAATATTCTACTTTATGTGTATGATAGAGAAAAAAGATCTTACATTATTCGTTGTTCCTCTCGTGATAAAGTCAATTGGAAATATTTGAACGCTATGTTGTGTGAGACATACTACGGCGAGCATCATTTACAAAGGACACATATAAAATTTACACCATGAACACTTTGTAAAGAGTGCTACCACTAAAAGGATGATGTTGTGTACATAGGTGAGGCACAGGTCTTCCTTTCCTGTCATGTAGTTCTATAAAATGAATAGCTAACACGATCCATATAACCATAACCATACTCATCTGACAAATGGATTATGTCAAATAATTTGTAAAAAATATTCAAATTTAACTGGGAAATAAATAAGTATAAGGTGTCCATCCCCTCAGAATTCTATATTAATTGGTTAATTTTTTAAAGCTCAATCTAATTAAAGCTATGAAAGCTCCAAGGTTTACAAAAAACTATTTTTTTGCTTAGACTATAGCTTACAAAGAAAATTCTAAGTTTGACTACTAATCTGCTTTTCGTGCCGATAATTGACCCTCTTATTTTTTGCGGCCGAGCATTAAATGGAAAGGTTGTGCGCGTACACCACTCTCCTGCGCTTCTTAATCAACACTGAGCAGAGGGTAAGAGGGCGTCTTTTCTAATTTGGCGCGTAGGGGTGTATGGTCCCATAACCGCTCTAAGACGTATTTGTTCACTTCATCATCACCACAATCATATTCATATTATATAAGCCTTTCAAATTCTACTTCTGAATATATGCGTTCCCCATAAACCACAGACATCCGACCATACTCCATCGGCATCCATTGACTTCTTGCACATTTGCACAATTCGTTACTCCAGCTCGTAGCGAAACGCACCCTACAAAGGTTTTTTAACACAGGTACTTTTCTTCTCTTCTTATTTTTAAAATTTACACATTGATTTACATCCCAATTAAAACCTCTAGTTCATCCTTGTACAGTTTGAAATTACAAAATTGCTAGACAAAAACCACCTATGGCTCTACCAACCAAACTTTCATCCCATTTTAACCGTGGGGAAATACCTACCCATACGCACCCTCGCGGGGGCGGGTTAGACGGGCGGACGATGTCCTACTGGCACCGTATAGAAACACCGCGTTGTTCTTTCTTGGCGCCTTAGAGAGGATTAGAGGAACTCTTTTGCAGTCTTCTGTGACGCCACCAGCGCTAGCCACCGAAGATGCCGAATCTCGGCCCTACGGCCACATGCCTGACTCTGGGTGCGTCGACACTAGCGCGCTCTTCGTCTCGGCCCCTATACACAAGTAACAGACTTCCCCGAGTTATACTTACTCAGGGACCATGGCAGCATCTCAGGAAGTCCCAACCCACGCAGGGACAAGATTCCCAGCCCCTAGCGGTGGCCTTGGCGTTGAGCTCTTCCACTTTACACCTTTCGGTCGCAGAAGGGAGGGTTGACGTACCTCAGCATCATCGGTGCGCCTCAAGTTGAAGGATAGGAAATCGTCTAGCTCCTTCGTTTCGTGACAGAAGTACCACCTACCTCAAGCAACTCGTCCTTGCACCATCCTAGGAGCAGCTAATGTGTTAATTAGACCTAAATTTTTTTGGATAAAGTAAACCATTAACAAAAATATAACTAAAAGAAAATTCTGTCGACGAATACTTGAATCATTCATCTATTATTTTTTTGCGGTGGGAACTTTCTCATTGTGTAAATAATTCAAAAATCTACCTAGAATTATGCTCATTATTTGAGTTTCTAAATTACTAATGAGGTTTTGATAAAAAAGCACAAATGAAAAGTTTAATTATAATTACACTTTTAATTTGCGAATTTTAATAATTATGGAAGAATTTCATTTGTTATTGAAACTAATTTAGACTTGTTTCATAAACTAAAAAGGTAACAGAAAGGTAATCACATTTTTTAAATAAAATCACACGGAACAAAAGTCATATTTAAAACAAAGATATCGATGTCGCGTATTGGGAATATCACTTAAGAGTCTCCACAAGTTTTTCCATCTATAATAACTATACACCAACAAGCAACCTTATCAAAAATAAAAGTTGTTTTCATAGTAATATTGAACCTGGCAACCTTGGACTGAAAACATACTAAAAGTGTAATAAATATAAATAGTTCAACGATGCGTTCAATGTGAAGAAACATTACGCTATGGTGGCGACAAAAACGTAACTCATCATATTTTCGTTCTGTATACCATTTCATCGTGACATTTTACTACATTTTCGCTACTCTATGTTTCGAATGCTACTTTTGATTTACGTATCATCATCATCATCAGCCTGTGATAGTCCACTGCTGGACATAGGGCTCCCCTAATACAACCCCATCCATTAGGGGGTTTTTGGACCGTATCCCACCACGCTAGTCCAATGCGGGTTGGTGGGTGGACCGACTTTTTACATGCCCATCCAACGCATGGATCATCTTACTTTTCAGACAATTGGGTGATCGGCCCAAATTGGCCTAACCTAGGAAACAACGATGAAAATTTTGTTGAGTCCCCGCGGGATACGAACCCACGACCTCCGGTTTCTAAAGCTCACGCCTATACCACTAGGCTACGGACGCAGAGGAGATTTACGTCTAACACTGCTTATTATTTTTCCGTAACCATGAATTAATACAAAAGTTTAATTTGCGCGATCATCAAAACTCATTATACGAGTAATTATTAAAACTTCGTCATCGAGCTGCATTTATCCAATAGCACGCCAGTTAGCACGATCCTCGGCGACTCTTATCTAATTAAATTTAATTAGCAAAACTTATTATATCTACAAAAATTTGCCCCTATTTGTGTTCACTAAATTTATCTGATTTAACAATTGTTAACGGTTTATGGTGCTTTAAATAATTGTACGTTTTGTAAAACATCACAAAATGCTATTTTTAGGTGCGCAAACTAATAAATAACTGAATCTACTTGACCTCACAAAGCCTACCAAACTGTATTCACCATATGTGTAAAACTAAATATTTCTGCACTTTGAGGCAGTGAATTCGGCAGGATTCGACTGTAATTTTGTTATTAACAGTAATTAATTAGAAACAGTTTCAATTATAGTGATCGCATCACCATAATTTATCTCATTCGTTATTCATTTCATTCGTTCGTCTTTCAAATATTTAGTCAACAGACTCGTACTGGGCTATGCGCAAACGATTATGAATAATGGATAGTGCGTTATTCTTAAGACATAAATATGCTACTCTATTGCCGCTGGCAAATGTACAAAAAGCTACGAAATGCGCATGACAAAGAGAAAAGTTCTGGTTGTTCCACTTATAATCAAGTCCGCTGAAAGAGTAAATAATGTATGCTATGAGGTCGTCACTCTGAATACGCAAGTAGAGTAATACAGACACAAGAACTTCGTATGTATAATATGTAATGGAAGTTTAAGCGTTAGGAAAGATTAATAAATATTGATTGTTATCGGTTTTAAGTACATTACCGCGTCGATTTTGCACCAAACATTTTATTATTTTCTTTATGCGGCAGTCATTGATAATCTAAAGAATAGTTTTAAAAAGTCTTTTGATAAAATTAGATTCTGCAAATTTAAAATGTCTAAACTGCAAGGTATATGAGTTATCTTCTTTATTTCTATTACGGAACTAAAAACGTTAACTTTTGTATTTTTAGAAATCATTTTTAAAGCGATACGGATATAAAGTTAATAATTTTAAGAAAATATAAAAAAAAACTATTAGATGTTTAATGTACATATAGTATTTAAGAAATTAAAATGTAGTAGGTAGCAATGTAAATTTTAGGAACCTACGCATAATATATTGATTTATTATAATACTATTTTAACTAAAAAGAAAATTGTATCTCTCTTGTATTGAACAGTGACTTGGGAATCAAAGTTTCTCTTGTTTTTAACACGACAAGACTTTTCGACAAGCAAAAAAAGTTAGGGGCTATATTTCTTGCCTTTAGGGATGGTTTCAAAATATCGAGTTAAGAATATAATATAAGATGTTTCTTACTCATGTATGACTTTGGTGAAAAGGCAATTATAGAAAATATTAGTGAACAAAATATGTAATAAAATATCAGATTTTAATTGCTTCCTTTTCTTTCGTACACCTCATGGAACAAAGGTTTTTTCCGTCGTGCTGATTATTTTTTTACTTGTTTTAAAACAAACCCTTACAAATTTACTACCTCATACTACCCTAGGATATCCATTTATAGCATAAACTTTGTTCAATATAGTAAACAGTAATGTAAAATGCATTTCCAATTTCCGCGGTAAGAATTTACACTCGAGGGAAATTTTAATGCGAGTAAGTTCTTAATAATCCACTATTTTGCCGCTTACACTTCCGTGTTACAGTTTAGTTATTTGTAAATTAAGAATAGTAGTAAGTAGCATATTATGCAGAATTTATATTCTTAAAGAATGTTATAGTTAAAACTGAAAATGTGAATTATACTCGTACTTCTGAACTCATTTTCCTTTCAGCACGAAACCAATTATAAAAATTAAGCTCCTTAAAATCTTTGAGTTAATGTATTTTTTAATTGTCAACCACATTTGACCGAATTAGCGCTGTCCTTAATTTATATTTTTGTCAATTACGCGTAACTTCATAAAAGTTTGTGATGATGTAAATTTAACGATGTTAATTTTTATTAACGATGAAGGTACTGACTTAGTTGCCTCCGTGGTCTAGTGGTTTTTGCCAAAAAATTGGCTAAAAGTCAGTCCACCCACCAACCCGCATTGGACCAGCGTGGTAGGATACGGTCCAAAACCCCCTAATGGATAGGCGTGTATAAGGGAGGCCTATGTCCAGCAGTGGACTATCCGGGATGATGATGATGATGATGTATTTTTTTTGTGAGATCATAGTTTTCTTTAAAAAAAAAATTAAATTAAAATACATATTTTATACGACGATAATTATTTTGTCGTAAAGATTTTTTATCTTATAAAATAGCATTTATAGATAACATATTTTTTTTGTTTATCTAATGCCAGTCATTTGGGCTAACACTCTATTCTTAATTCTATTTAATAAAATAGAATTTGATATTTCTGTACCTCCCGACTTCCTAATCCGTAACTCTGTACTCTTTTGCCGAGATTATTTTATTTTGTCCTTTTGTCTGTCTCTCTGTGAGCTCTCTAACGACATTTGTTTTAGTTAGACGGTATAATCCATAACATAACAAGCTTCGCCCTTCGAATTTATCCGCGTTGTTATGGTAATTTGCGATAATTTTGATTATTCATTATATACTCGTTATTCTACAGGTATTTGCAATGCACGCCAAAATTATTTGCAGATGGCAAACTTTTTTCTAGATGCATGACAATTTTTATTATACTATGAATTAATTACACATTATTTTCATAATTTATTTTAGTATACAAACTATGTGTTTGTCAATTTTCAGTAGAATGCATTAAATCTTTAATGACATGGGTTTATTTCAGGGACTTATTTCTGATTATTTGATTACAATATATAAATAGATCCTTTCATATTTTTGTGAAAAGGAAATAGTTTTAAGTCACGCCCGGTATTCCAAATCATGAAACACGCAACGTTGTGTATTGTTTATTAAAATATAATTTTAATTATAAACAAAATGACCGTTATTTACAGTCACGTTAACTGCAGCAATCCCGGCAACATGGCCAACTACCTCGTGCTCAAAAGCGCCAAAACACAGAGTTACTGCGAATCTCAGGAAAGCTTCTTTTTTCCACCTAACCCATCCAACAGCACCGCCTTCCCACCAGTCCATCCTTCCAACGCGTTCCGCCCAGCGTCAGTTCCGCTTGGCAGTTCCGCACAACAGCCAACGAGAGCCGACTCCAAGCGCACAGCAGACCGCTGCCGCCTCAAATAGCCAGCATACTAGCTATATCAATGGCAGCAGAGGCCAAAACGGCACGTTATTATTAAAATCTCTATATCTTTTTATTCTAGATGACTTCAACTAAGCAGCAGATGCATTCGCCGCCGTTCCCGACAACGCTATGGCTAGGTTTCAACTTCATGTTGAATACAAGAGTCTAATTATCGCTAACTTATAACTTAAGACGACGACCACTTAGTAGTCATCACCGTACAATTAGAAGTGTAGGACAACACACACACTCATGACATCGGCCCCACCGGTGAGGTTCAACTTACACACTCTTTGCTATACGACACTGTAGCTTAAGACCAAATAAGACCAGATGCATTTGCTGCCGTCGCCGGCGACGCTACGGCTAAGTTTCAACTTCTTTTTAAAAACAAGAGTCTAATTAACGCCTTTAAGACGACACCAACTCAGTAGTCAAATAGCGTACACTTAGTAGTGTAGGACAACACACACACTCATGACATCGGCCCCACCGGTGATATTAAACTAACAGACTCTTTATTCTCATTATTATATATACTCAAATTAGATAAGAGCGTTGGTGGAGTTTCTTGCGCCACCTCTTTTCCCAGCACCAAGGCTTTAAGAAGTGGTAGTAATGTTTAGATAGAGCTCTTCTAGCTATAAAAACTATCCTCAAGAAACGTCTGCATTGAATCGAGGCAGCCCTCGATTCAGCATGCTAACGGGAGCCAGAAAGTGACAGCCCAAGCTGAGGCTCCCATTTTGGGGCCCTTGGTACAGTTAAGTCACTCGGTGGGGAGACGCGCCTGACATCCAGTATGTTCTCAGAGATGATGAAGTCCCGTCAAAAAGAATAGTTTATATTTAATAAAAAAAACATCTTGTAAAAAAATAGAAATCAGAATTATAATAAAATCAAAAAGTTTTTACCATTATGATTAAAATAAATTTTTTTTTTAATTAAAATATTATTGCTCACACCTAAACAAAATGACTCAGAAAAGTTTATAATTGATTAATGACATACTACTATAACCAAATATTGGTGTTGTCCAAAAGAACAAATTGCCATTATTTCATGTTTTAATAAGCACTGCCTCAATTTTTTCCTGCTAAAACACTGTCACAGCGACAAACACAGAGTAAGTGAGAAAACACAAACGTTTTTTACATTTTCTTGATCCTGGCTTCTAAAGCGTTCCCATTCGAAGTTTACGTTTCGCTTGTTAACTCAATGTATTGTAGTTATTTTGTATTACTTTTAGTAGTTTTGTTAATATTGAAAAACAATATACTAGATATGCCATTTTTATCGTACTAGGAAGTCATGAAACAATATTATGTTCCATAATAGGATGTCGATTTCGATTCTTATTAATTATAAATATTTAGATTTATTTGGCAGACATTAGTCTAAATTATCTGTTTCATTGTATTTAAATTATAGCATCTCCTTTATTTTTATGGGTTTATTGGATTAAAATGTAAAATAAATTAAGCCTCAGCCTGTCCTTAAATCTAAGAAATAACTAT
The DNA here is from genome assembly GCA_029286875.1 of Lamproptera curius. Classification (NCBI taxonomy): domain Eukaryota; kingdom Metazoa; phylum Arthropoda; class Insecta; order Lepidoptera; family Papilionidae; genus Lamproptera; species Lamproptera curius. The sequence continues at coordinate 701,624 of JAGSMT010000052.1, forward strand.
TTGCATTCATTTTCATGTGCTACTTGCTATACACCATTATACGGAAAGGCAATGGAGAAAAAAAATTACTTGTCTAATGGCGTTGATTAATTTTCGTTTGAGCAATGACACCAAGATGGCTGACGCCCAAGTCTGTCCCATGACATAAGAAGAAAACACACTAGACACGCGCGTTCCAGTGCGGTTCTCACCGCCCCCAGCCACCGATTCATACAGTAGCCGGACCTTCAGCGTCCCGGTTCGTAAACCGATCGTCGACGATCCTTAGGAGACATTAACAAATGCCTAACCCACGTACCTTCTGTACGTGTGGCCCTCATTTTTCGCAAAAAATGTTGGCTACCTAGTTCGTGGGGACGGAAGCTTCCCGTTAACTTCGTGTTAGATGAAGCTTATCAAAGACAAGAGTCTGGAAGCATAACATCGGTCAAAAAAAAAAGAAGGAAAAGACCAAATAGGTTACTAATATTTATAAGGCGAAGTCCTAGTCATATTCGAAACAAAGCATACATTTTTATTCTTGAATACGTTAAAAAAATACAACTTTCGTATTGAGATACAGTTCAAATTGTATCTGAAGTAAAGACTAAGATTAATAAAGGAAAATACTTTTGAAGGTAGTTCTAACTTTTATTTGTTTCCTCATTATTAATATCGTCATTTGAGATGCTTTACACCACAAAATTAAATCATAAGTATTGGTAGAAGTTAGAATTACTCCGCGAACAAGTTTCAACAAGCAATTAGGCGGGTTCAATTTAATTACCATCTCTGATTATTGTTCTAACAAATAAATTAATATTGGCCTTAAACTTTGAACAACCTATGTGCCCTTAAACTTTTAAAGTGCAAATTTAGTGATCACATAGGATAATAAGTCAAAATTGACAAACAAAATACCAGGAAAAAATATTCTCAATATAAAAATAATTGCTACAAATTTTAATAATGAAAGGGAACGTTATAACAAATTTAAAATTGTTTCTGATTTAAAATTGATTAAAAGGCTAACATAAAAGCATAGCAAAAAGGGATGTTATTAAAGACTGCACGCAAACAAGAGTACAAAAATAGAATAACTAGCTTTTGAGAGCTGCTCCGCTTGCAAATTTAAATATATAACGCAATATTTTTAAATATCGATATATTAATGGGAATAAAATTTAAAAGATGGATAACCTATTTTATAACAAATTATTAATCATTCGAAAACCTTAAACTTTTTTATTTATAACATTACTCGTTTAGACTAAGTCGTTAAAGAATGATCCTAAAGAATTATAAAAGTAAAGTTTCAGTTTTCAACCAGCAATTGAACAAATATATCTAAAGAGTCAAATTTTAAGCCGCTCACAAGAAACTTGTACGCTGATTCATTACAAAACTGCTAGAACAGTTATAGTAATCTAGTTTTCGACTATGTCTATTTTCATCTATCACGTGACCATAACCGCTAAAATTGGTCTTTGTTCCATCAAATTAAAACAGTTCAATAGTTAACTTAGTACCCAGTTAGTCAATTTAACGAGCTGTTTTTATTACATTGTCTATTTAGTACATTACTTCCTGAAGATATATATTATGCAAGGCATTAAAATAATGTTTTCACCTGGTGCTCTGCAATTTTGCCAAAATGCGATGACAAATATTGTGTAATTTTATGATAACTATGGTAATGTTGGAAAACCACTATAGCTGGAAAATATTTATCGTTCAAATTATTGTTTAGAGTATTATCAAATTCATCAGAAATAGAAAAGAACTTGTTTTAAGCCTAATAACGACACTCAGGTGTTGCTGAATGAAGTCGGGCCTCAAAATGTTTTGAAGGCAACGTTAATTATAAAAGCCTATTGAACTATCAGATACAAAATTGGGAATTATTATGTACGTACTGGCACATTCCTAACACCTGCTTACATCATGTTTTAAGTTGAGTAATAATGGTTTTAATGTATTGATAAACATTTAAAAATATGACAACTGCAAATTTTCTTGCCGGTTCTCCTCAGAACTGGTTTAAACATCCGTACCGGTGCGTCGACATTCACAAGAGCTCAACAAAAAAGTTATAATAACGTGAATGGAAAGCACAAACTAATAGCAACTATTGTATTCTATATTTCAAAAAGCAATTACTTAATCCAGATAAGTTGCCAAAGATTTTATTCGGCACTTATTTGGCACAGTAGACTAAAAAACGTGCTATGAGAGTCATAAATATAAACTGTTCAACCAAGCATTTATTAAACAACTTTACCGTTATTAGAAGCTTATATATTGAGATAGGCAGTTATGTTTCGTTTTTTTTTTCGTGCTTTTCCCTCATTTGCCGCCTTTTCTGGCAAAACTATATAGACCAGACCGCCGTTGCTTGATCATAGGTGTGAAACTTCCCGTTCGGTGCACAATAATTGTGCCTTGTGTTATAATCGTTATATTTAAAGTGGCTTAAATAGTGATAAAATATCAGTGTTCAGTTGTGAAAAATCTGTGCCAACATATTTGAAGAAAGCAACTCCATTCGTAAGTAACACTGCCATTTTAAATAGAAAATTAAAATACCCTCAACATTAAATTTTTACAATGAATGTAGAAAAGTTTAAACAATGGTTTTGAAATTCTTTTAGCGGCTTATAAACGTATTATACAATTTTGTTAACCAATACAATCGAAAAAAGATTAATTTTTTTAGATAAATAACGTATACGTTACGTAACGAACACAGACTTCTGTAATATCAGATATATAGTCGGTATAATTAAACAATTGAGGAAAATAATTTATGGTAGTTAAAGATTACTACCATCTTTATATGGTTATATCGTGTCCGTTATATTGGTGTACAATAATAACTAGTCTGGGCGGTAGTAAACTATGACGAACTTCTTGATTTTATGTGCCAGTGGCATGTATAATAATTCCTACCTACCATACACATCAATATTTTTTCTTACATCGGAACTAAACTTGAACACCAGACGGTACCTGCAACTGCATATAATTGTTTGCCGATGCTAACAAAGCTGCGCGCAGCATTTTATCTTCAATAGTTTATTCACTGGCGTCCACGGAAACTAAAAGGAACAGTGATTTATTGTTTTCTCATGTAACTAGCGCCTGACTGGTTTTTGCATTTTACAGGTTCTGTAATTTGTTTGAACAATCCTTTAGCAAAAACACTATTACTGATTGCTCGCTAATTAAATTGTCCGAGAAGATTATAGATTTTTTTGTAAAATCTTCTTTTCAAAGCTACTGCAGATCGCTTTCAAATTAAATTGGACCACAAATTTGAAAATGGAGATAGGACGGACAGTCGCACTGGAAAAGGCAGGTGGTGTAAATGTGCAAATTTGCGAAAATTATTCCCTTCTCGGAGAAATAACCGTAGTAATACGCCGTCGAGCAGCCTTAGGTGTGTTCCAGCCTCGAACATGCAACCTAACCTACCTCGTTATTTTAATGCCATGTAATGCAGCCAATTTAATTGTTTCAGCTTACGAATTGTTGACTAAAAGGACGAAAGATGGGCAAAAAGGTAAGTATACGACTCTCCTCGTGGGGGAATAATAGTCGATAATGTGCCGTCGAGCGGCCTGTGTGTGTGTTCTAGTACTAAATATGCAAACTGACCTTTATATCGACAAACTAATCGTTTCAGCTCACGAATGATTGACTTAAATGACGAAAAATTAGCAAAAAGATAACGACTCCCCTCGTGGGAAAGCTAGTCATAATGGGCCGTTGAGCGGCCTGTAGTGTGTTTAAGCATAAAATATGTATTCTTACTAACCTTGTCATTTACATGTTGTGCAAATCTGCCATATTACTCGTTTCAGCTTACGAATCATTGACTAAAACGACGAGAAATTGGCAAAAAGATAAGTATATGACCCCCCTCGCTGGGAATAGCAGTCGTAATGGGTTGAGCGGCCAGTAGTGAGTTTCAGCTGCAACGATGCGAGGCCAAAGCCAAATTGACCATTTTTTAGCACATCAGTCATTGTCAAGAACGAAGTTTTAATCAAAAGGCAATTTCTTTTGCCCTCGCGAAACAAGTCGAAGGCAAAATCCTAGGGTCAAGGCAACGCATTTCATTTACCGCAGGTATAGATAGAAACCTGCGTGAGCTATTACAATTACCAATTTCAGGTAACAAGGCCGAACCATCAAGCTGGTCGTGGACGCAAACTAAAAGCCTCGAAATTTGTTTTGGTCGTAGTAGATGGAGGGGATATGGTACAAAAACCCTAAATGTCCAGCAGTAGACTAATACAGGCTGATGATGATTTAATGGATATACTTGAGTTGCAATGCTTTTAAGTGAGTTTCAGCCGGATCTCGATTGAAAGAGAGAATCTTCTCGAAGATGATGAGCCTCTCTCCGAGTTTCATCTTTTAACTCAACAACGAGGTGCGTTTTAATATTCGATGTATATACAATAAGACTGAATCTTGACTATACACAGGTGTTTGGCTAATAAATACAAATCTTATTCTGCATTTACTTTATCATTAACATAGGATGTTAAGACCTCTGCAATGGATGTTATGTTATTGGCTGTTAGGATAATTTCCGAAGGCCATATGTTTAATTGAACAGTCTCGAGCTTGGACTGAACACTTATACAAAGTAACTTTTTCTTAGAATTGGGAATTTTAGTGTTCTACAAAATTATCACATGTCAATTTTGTTATGAATGTGTATTACGTAAAGCATATGGTTGAACTTACATTAAATAAGAAATAAGTTATCGCTCAGTAGCAAATAAGCTGTCACAGCTTTCAAGGCTGGTAAGGAAAAAAGGAAACTTTTGGTAATTAATGGATCTATCCAGTATTACAAGCTCAAATATGCTAATATATCTAAACTGTAGGTTGAAGCTGTCTCTGGCTCGTAGCAATACTCCATTCTAGGTGACCTTCACTGAGGCTACTACACGTTCCACTTCCGATGTACTGTCTTGTCACAGATGCGTGTATTTTTGTACAGCTCGAATACAAAACTCTGCCATATTTGGCGCAAGCTCGAAGCGGCAGAAGGCTCATTGCCGATCTAATCGGGCAATCTTATAGCTGTTGGCTACTGGCTTGTACGTTTTAGGTTAATTCATATTGATATTCCTTGTACGTTTAACACCAGCAGACTACTTGTCTACGGAAATCAGCAAGAGGGGCAATCTACAAAGCTGCTTAGAAGTTTTATTTTACGAAGACTGGAGGTCCAGTGATGGAGTATAACGGGAGCAGTATGGAACCTGGCACCTGGTCTCCATCCAGAAACCAATATTTTACGATGCATTCAACGTACATTGGAGGGACTCCTTGCTTGCTTGAATATTACCACCACCATCCATAGAATACTTTAGGTACGCACCTATTTGGTACAAGGTACTTTAGAGGATGGGCTTAAAATCCTCAGCTTTAAAAGGCTTCTACCGCCTTAAATTTCGGATCTAGTTCTGGATACAAGGCAGTTTGTGGTCAAATGTCGTTGCTTTAGTCGTCATAACGACCGTCCGTCTTTGAAGACAACTTGCAAAGCCATCAATTCAAAGTTTGCACAAAGTAAGGCCCGAACTGTCCAGAACATTTGTCAATTATAAACTTATAACACACTTGATAACAATGCAAGATTAAACATCGCATCGGAGCTTTGTTGTTATAAAGTATCTATTACATAACCTGTATTATTGGCAGCCGTACATAATATAAGTGTGTAATTACACTCCTGTCTACTGAGTTGATGACATAATATCCATTCTTAATCGAAAAATAGAACACTGTAGCAATAATTATGGTAACTCTGAATCCTTCGGTTACCTATCTCTTGAATATTATTGCAAGAAAGGTGGGGAATACTTTTAGCTCATATTTTAAACATCGTTAGTATAGTTATAAATTAATCTGAGAAAGTAATGTTGTAAATATAATTATCTATACAAATTATTTTCACACATGTACTTCTATTCGTGAATATATATAATCATGGCGTTTATTTTTCACCAGTGATACAACGGTTCTCAAATATAAGCTTTTAATAACGGTCAAGTTGTTTAATAGAGCATTTACTGAATAAACTGATAAACTTACCTTATTAGAAGCTTAATTTCTATCTCTTCCTGGTGTATATTTCGACACAATGATCAAACAACTCTTGGTAAAAAGGTAGGTATGTGCGAAAAAGACGGTAAATGAGGGAAAAGGACAGTAAATACAACGGGAAACATAACTCCCTATCTCAATATATAAGCTTCTAATAAGGTAAGTATGTTTAATATGCATTTTATTTTTAGGTAAAATGCTGCTAATATGAAGATACGTTTCACAAAACTGACGACGAAAATCTAATTTATCACATTTCTTTCCAGCTAAGCAATCTGCCATGTCTTTTTTATCGCTTTATTCAAAGCTCAAGAGCTGCGAAGTCTGTTATGTAAATAACATACCTATCTTTGCTGTTCACATTTTCAGGTTATGATTTGGTTGGTTATAGTTTTAGCATTTATATTTCCGACGGCTAGGCTAATGACACTGTTTCCTTTTGGTTAAGCTTATCCGATGAAGTATAAAAGTAATAATCTAAAAGGATAGGGACATTAAGTTGAGGGGGCAGTCTTTCTGCGTCGTACGCTCGTTTCATCGGATTTAGCTAAACATAGACAAGCAACGAGTAAGCTAAAGGGATATGTGGCCTGGAAGTAAGGCCGGCTGCATAGCCTGCCTCTTACTGGCTGAGAAGTCTGCTACTGATAAGCAAGTAAGGGTGGAGATGAATGGAAAGTGGAGCGCTAGCCGCTTTCACTTTCACCTGCAGTCAAGGTGAATTCGCGGTGGTCATCGGTTTTAAGGCTTTTTCAGGATCCGACCTACAGATGTTACATTGAAACGTTAATATATACATATATATATATATATAACTAAATGCACTACCAAATTATAGGCAAACATAATTTATGTAGGATCAATACAAAAAACAGCTGAGAGGTTATGTTAAAAGTTAAAGTTTAATAATAAAGGGTTGACATAGAAACTCAATTAAAAATAAAAGCGTTTGCTTACAATAGGTTGTTACTTTAAATCAACATACTTATATAATAAATATCATCAATATCAACGGGGTAGCGAGTCAAGGAAGATGTCAACTTTATCCCTGAACCCGTTTACTAACGCATATAAGCGAGGTATGTTAGATTTGGAACCGAAGACCGTCCGTTTAAAATATAGGGCAAACTTCGAGAAACTTCAAACGTGAACTTTTAGAAAAGATCTGTACAATCAACATAGCTAGTTACTATTTTATAAAATAGGCTAAAATCAAGTATATCACGCCTTTTCGGCTGATTTGTTATATGGAAATATTTAAATCTCTCCTCATACTATTTCAGCTCACTTTATATATCAAACCATACCAAAAAGTACTGTGATAGTATATCCAGTGCTGAGTAAGACGGCGTAGAGACTCGAAATTTCAAATTGTTTTATCTTAGTATGTTCTCTATCTTAAAAATAAATGTAGCTAACTGGAAAAGCTTAAACAATTCTCGACGTATCAAGGCCTACATTCGGAGTTGGTATATAATATTCTAATTATTTACAATTACCCTATGCTTACATCATGAGTTATTTAGATTAGTTAATAAAAAGTCCAACGACTAAGTTTGTTCTACGCAAGTCATTAAAATAAAAATTGCTTTATCTTTTTTATCTATATAACTTTTGCTTTATCTTGCATGCGTCGGATGGGCATGTAAAAAGTCGGTCCACCCACCAACCCGCATTGGACCAGCGTGGTGGGATACGGTCCAAAAACCTCCTAATGGATAGGGGTGTATTAGGAGAGGCCTATGTCCAGCAGTGGACTATCAAAGGCTGATGATGATGATGATGATGATTTATCTTTTTTTATTTTGTACCCGTCTAAGAAGCTAAGAAAAACAATAAAATGGTGGAGTAAATAGATTAGAGATAGTGTTGGTCGCGAAACTACCAACTGAAGATTGTAAGCAAGTTTACAAATATTATTGTTATTGTTAATCAATTTATAAATAAGACTTGCTTCATATATGTTATACTATCCAATGGGCAATGATTATTAATTTTATTTGATATTAATTGTTTACAAAAGATGCAAACAATAATGACGAATAGTCCATCATAAGTACATTACGTACACTACTTACAAGTTCAGAGATTATTATATATTGTATGTTAAAAAAAATTTATTTCATGAAAATGAAAGAGAGAATCTAATCGTTAAGTTGCGTCAGAAATATATTAATGTTTTCTTACTGTTCGCGCGCATATCTATGTCGCCTAACACAGCCGCACATTGGCTACGCAATAATCTTCCTTCCCTTTCTTACTATACCGATCTTTTCCCTGCCCTTTTTTTTCCCTTTAATTTTTCCTCATATCGCGAAGAAAGGAGGGTAAAGGGAAAATACTCCGTGATGCGGACGGCGGCCAGCGCCGCCACAGTCGAACAATTGCCTTCGGGAGTTCCTACGCAACGCAACATATTTTAAAGTCACGCGACGCAAATGGCCAACGCTCCGTTCTAATAGTTTTAAGTTTAACGCGAACGCCAACCGCATCAACGAAGATGCCTGCAGCTGTGCCGCCATCAGACGAGGTATTTATCCTTCCTTTTATTGCATTTCCACACCGGCTTCATAACCACGTTGTCCGAGCCGGATTACGCACATGGTCCTTCGAAACGCATCTTCGCTTCTGGTCCTTTAATAGGACGTACCTATATCGCAGTTACTCGAGCTAGCTGGTCCAATCAAATTGGCTGACGAAACTTGAGTGACCACGCGCCCGCGAAAACACTTACCTTTATTACATTGGAATGCCTAAAGTGAATTATTTTTAGTAGATAAATATATATTATACTATTACTACTACTAAAACTATAATAATAATGTAATGGATAGCCGTTTAAACATGTTCTTATTTTAATATTGTTATCTGAGGCAATATTTCAAGGAGTATTCGTAAGGCACTCTCACTCACATATTAATAATATGTAAAAATTTATAACGTGTAGTATCCAAAAATCAAAATATTAAACAAGTATTATATTTCTACAACAAATCGAGCGTATCCATTAGAAAATAATAGGAAATAATTCATATATTAGTTACATGCTTCCGGATAGAATCAATTAGTAATTTGATCTCTTGGCAAACGTGGAACTAAGTGCAGACCACGTCGTCCAGTAACGTCTGTCGCTATGTTGTATATCATTAGTTATGTAAACAAAATACCATGTCCAAATAAAGTCTGGCTTAAACCAATTAATATATATTTACAAGAAAAATCTTCCTGAACAGTTTTCCACTTTGTTATAGTGGTGTTATTAGTATATGCAGTCTGGTCCAGCCGCGAAAAAGCTAAGAGGAACCTGGCTAGCCTCAATTACTGAATACTTAATAGGTAAGCGCAGTCTTGGATGCTGCTCCTAGCTGGCTGCATAAGACTGTTACAGGAGCGCGTATTAATATAATATAATTACTAAAAGCTTTAATTAACAAATATTTTATTTTTCTTCTTCAGAGCCTCTCTCAATTTTGCTTTTTATGTTAAAATAGTCTAGTCAAAAAGACAAACAAGAAGTAATTAATAGTCTTGAGAAAAATATACCAATATATTATTTGCATTGTTACATATGCTACATTCAATATTTCCGATATATCCCATTAGTAATTCTATTGGTCAGTAAGTGATTTTCGAGTAAATTGTGCCTTCCTGGAACAATTGACACTTACGTGAGTCCTTTATACATATATAACAAGCAGATATCTTTTATTATACCGTCTTTATTAATGAATCCAGAAACATATATGGAATAATAAAATATTCTTACCAGAGAATTTATATTTTGCTTAGCAATATAGGACGTATTATTTAACATATTTTAATACATTTTAATTTTTATAATAAATGCTAAACTAATAACAAAATATTACATGACTATCGTTTGTACCACGTAACAGGAATTATGGAATAAAATTTTTTACTCAGACAAGTTGTATATATGTACGATTTTACTGCTACTTCTTTGTCGTTACATGCACAAATTAAAGTTAATGTAGTTTTATATATAGAGTACATAATCAATAAGATGGTATTGTCTCCTTGGATGAAATTTATTAAAACCACGGTTCCAATTCCTAACTCAATGCAATAATATAAAAGCACTGCCCACCGATTTAAAGAGGACCAAGGTAAGCAAACGGATTTGTAGCTTGGCGAGGCGAGGCGTAATACTTAATATCAGTTAATTGTTGAAGTCGTTCCATTGCTTTAATCTTTAAAAAGGAGCACAAAGAAGAAAAAGCAAATTCATCTCGATCGCATCTAGTTTAGCGACGTTGTAAGAAAGGATTCACAGTTGCCTGCGATGTTATTAATCGTTATCTAAATCTATTTTACCTTGTAAGCCTTGCTTTGATTGCTCGGTTGATAAATTAATTTCGAACTACTTGTGTTTTGCTAAGAAAATATTGAGCTATGCAAAGAAAAATGTTTGCATTATAGGTAAAAGCAAGTATCTTCAAGGAATTTCATATTGGCATAGATTGCAAAATAACTCGGGCGATCTAAAATACGCACGGCTCTATTTATAAGGTCATTTAAGTAAGGTATTGGGGTCAATCATAGCTTCGAAAAATATGTTATGTCCCATTTTGTTGTCCCAAATTGAGTCGAAGAATTGAAAAGTTTGTAACTTTTCACTCTGACAAATTAAGATAAATTATAGGATATCATATATTTATTTTGAGCTTGGAAAAATCCAGTTTACACGATCTGTAGCCAAAATTTAAATACAATGCATTAGGAACAGTATTTTTTACTCTACCGTACATAATTCTCGTGGCTCCAGTGCGAACTTATTTTAAGGACCCTGTTTCTCCTGACAGCAGAAAATGAGGAAACGCAAAGCTAGTGACTAAAATATGAATGGACACTCCTAAAGGTTAACAGATAAAATGAGGACAATTATTTTGTGAGATTATTTTGTTTTGCCTAGCAATTTTCTCAAGTTACCTTGGGGTCGGCTTCTAATCCATTGAAATTTACCAAAATAACAGTTTTTACGCAGAGCGACTGAGGTTTATATTTAAATCAAAACACGAGTTTGCACATTAATTCTTTTACTGTTCTGGGCCTTCTTCCGCTTTTGAAATTGTTAATGTTAAAACAAAGTGTCCAACTCACCGCCAAGTAATTTGCAAATATGAATATCCAATCTGATGGATTAAATGTTTAATTCCACTTCTACTACTCTTAATACTTTTTGATTTTTATTTTTGCTTTGACATTCCCTTCTAGTGACTAAGGCATCAAATGTATAAATATAAACATTTTCTATTTGAACTTTTATCTAAAATAAACTTGAAAATAAGTATTATGCAGCGCAAGGTATTTTTTCACATTGTTTTGCGTATACTTCTAACGCTACATATCCTACATTTTACATATTACTGTTTGACTTTCTTTCAATAATGTCCTAGAAGCTTGATTCTATAAAGGAGATTGATCCAAGAAATTGTTCATGCGCTTAAAACATGCTGGTTCACGTATGGTCGCACGTGCAGTCGCTTCTCGCGAATTACCATAAATCAATAGAATAGATAAAATTGCTGCAGCGACCCGAAAAAATAATAACCTAGTATTTTTCCATCCCATTTCCACGGTTTCCTTTAGTTTGTAAGCATACCACATGCCATGAACAAACAATTATATAGAGGTAACAAGATAAGATTTCCATTCTCATTCTAAATGAAGAATTGAAGAATCCTAAGTTCAATGAAGATTGAACTAATTACAATAGATAAAACAACAAGGCACGGAAGTTTTAATTCATACTTACGTAAGTTCTGTTGTCACTAGATTTTTTTACTGTTGTAGTTTTTGTAACAAATACAGGGTATATTGAGGACTGCACAAGGGTTACTCTTACGCTAGATACTAAAAATACTAAAAATGTTGTATTGAATTCGATTTCGTGTTTCGCATTTTATTGTTGCGACTGTCTGTATTAAGCGATTTTGAATGATTATACGTAATGAACATTAAATAGCTTCGGCAGTTTACGGATATAATATAATTATTTTTTATGAAAAAGCATCTTATATTTTAACCACATTCATTCTTTTAAAGCTTATTTAATTTGCAGTTTTAGGCTAGGCTTGATATGACTTGAAGATAAGTAATAAGATATTAAGTTTAAGTAAGCCGTTGAACTAAAAATAATAAACATTTAATTTTAATTACGCGATTATATGTTATACATATTAAAACCACTTTTACGCTTAAATTTTTAATATTTAATCCCAACCTTTTGGACGTTTCGTTAATAGAAAGTTTTTTTTTGTAAAATGGTTGGTTTTTACCACTTGCGTGGGATCCAAAAATTAATGAACTTAAACCTACAGAAATATTACAGAGACGCAAAACAACATGAGTACTCTTTGCCGAAGCAATGTTCAAATTAAGAAAATTAAATCTTTCTTGAGGCGAATATAGAGCGTTGACTAACTTACGTTAAAACAAATAATTAACTTTTCTCCGCAGGTAAAGGTAATGCAATGATATTATATCGAATGAAAACACTTACAAGGTTGAGACAGACACAATACAAAAGCTAAAACAACTAGAAATACTGTTAGAAATACTCCGATAAGTTAGATTAGACGTGAGCTCGATAATACTAAATGTGCCAAACTCCCAACATTGTATGGTTTACCCAAAATACATAGACCTAATGTTCCACTGCGCTCTATTGTAAGCCAGATCGACTCACCAACTTATAGACTTGCCTAACACTGTGAGATCAAATTTGTTAGTAAGTTTTGATGCCCAGTTCTTATTTACTAGCATATCAGTAGCTATGAGTTGCCAAGTCTCTCTAATTGTTGCTGACATTTACGGAGGAATTTGTGGAGAAGGCCCTCCAATCGGCTCCTGTGTATCTGATGTCTACAAGAGGTTTTTTTTAAGTAGTGTTACGCCTAGTCTATGAGAAATTGAGGGTATATAGTGCATAGGATATAGGATATAGATAGGTCTTTAAAGTATAGTTCACAGGAAAAACTAACAAGTTCGCTAGCTTCCTAGAAACATGTCATTTTATATGCCCTTCACACCGGAATACAGTAGCATTTTGACACCACTGCCTTGTTGTAGCAAACATTTCATATTCATAACTACATTTCACAATCTATTCAATGCTATACTATCTTTATCTATTTTTCTTGAAAGCCGTCAGAAAAATGCTTTGGCATAGGATTCGACCGTTTCCCTAAGTACGATAGCATGACGTTTGTGGTTTTATGATAACTATATAACTGTTGGCAGCTCATTTCGGATAGTAAATATTTATCACTTACAGTATACAGCTAGAAATACTATTTCTGTTCTATAAATAACAGACAGAATATTAATAATATTAATGAAAAAGTAATATAAGAAATATAACTAATTTTATGAAAATACTACTATACAAAAAAACTTAAAGCATTCTATTGATTCGTGTGTCTATTTAAAATGTTTGATGATAGAAAATAAATTGCAAAATTATTTATATCTTAGCAGAATTTTAAAAATCTTCGTTGACGCAGAGCTCAAGCAATTCAATGCGATTCTACTTATTAAAACGCTAAATATTAAAAAATTATTATCTTTTTTTTCTAATTCAAATTTATCTCGTCTATTTTATTACAAGCTTTTGGAAGCCTTTTTAGAGATTGCAATCACGATCACACCATGCAAAGAATTTAATCGCATTGCCACTAACAAACCAATTGTGGGTTAATAGAGTCGAATTTTTGCCGATAACTGTATACCAAAATTGTTTTGAAACAAAGGAAATATTCAACTCTTTATTTTCACTCATAATCGTTGAGATACTTTCAAATCGCTTTTGGCATCCGACGTCCTACATAAATAGCATAGCATTTATTTTCAAATGTGCTCAGTTTCAAAATACATGTTACTCGTTTGAATAGAATAAAATTTCAACTCGAGAACAAAACATCTTTATTTTCAGTTCGTAACAAAAATATAAAAGAAGCAGATTCAGACAACTATTTTAAAATTAATGAGGTTGGCTTATTATAATTAATTTAAATAAGTATCTTTGCGATAACTATGTATTTATCGCAAGCATGCACACGTGATGTTTCATCTCGTTGACCCTGGTATGCTGGCTACCATGCTAAGTCTCAAACTGCTTCTGTCTTTTTTACAGTATCACAGAAATGGTGAGGGTGAATTATAAATGAATCACTTCCTAACGATCCGTTTTTATAGGGTTGTATTTTATGTTAACTTTTATATTAGGTTTTCTATGTTATAATATATTTACTAAAAAAATTTAGTTATGTTAGGGTATAGTGGTGAAAAGAGAAAGAGATTTTTAAATAAATTGATGAGTGATTGTCGCAATTATGAGCTTTATGCACTTCTGATTTGCGGCAGAAATAGACACTGCGATGGTTCTACTCCTGATGGCCTCTTTGAAAAAGAAGTGGTAGGTCTTACCTTGTTTTTTATTTTCTGTCCTATATGCTTTCCTTGGATAACGCTTCGTACGGTAAGTTCTGTCTCATTACCAGGCTGTGTTGATCTATTACTGGACATAGATCTTCCCTAATGCACGCTTTTTTCATTAGGGGGTTTTTGGAACATATCCCACCATTTTGGTCCAATGCGAGTTGATAGGTGGGCCGATTTTAACATGCCAATTCGACTCATGAATTATCTTTCTTTTCGGACAATTGGTTGATCGGCCGAAATGGTCCTAAAAACCCGAAAACAACGATAGCGCAAAGTTTTTTCCCCGCGGGATTTGAACCCACGACTTCAACACCGCTACACCACGTAAGTTCTGTAGAAGGTTAAATATTTTAAATTAATGTAAAGTATTTTAATGAAGGGTAAACTTAAAAAAAGGGCTTTATTTTACTGGGCCAATATTAAGATATAAAAATGCATGATGAGTTAATTGACTGATTGACTGATTATAATATAAGCATAAATTATTTTAAACTTGTTTGTGTTTGCTTTTTTCTTACTAGTTATGAATTACTAGTTACGTATTTTAAAACTTGACTTATAAGTATTGACCCATTGCATTTGTAATTAATACGATTTTATATTATTACTAGCAGACCCTGCCACACGTTGTTGCGGCTTGATTTTATTTATTTTACTTTGTAATAACCAATTCAAGGGCTTAAGATAAACGAAAAAAAATCAGTCATACTACCAGTCAGGCTACCGTTATACCTGAATACAATGAAAAATACCAGTGGTATAAAAATCGACTGAAGACGATTAATCAAAATGTTCCTTATGTTGATATCTTGTAAAATTATGCAAAAAAGAGTTCATTTTAAAAATTATTTTTGTTTATTTAATTCTTACTTTTCTATTAAAAATGTTATAATTTGAATGGATATGGAGCAAAACCACCAAAAACATAATTTTAATGTTTTAGTTGCATGGTTATAAAACAAATTACAAATTCAAATTCAAATTCTAATATCTTTTTTCAATATAGAAGTTTACACTGGCTTATTGATTGTCAAACACAAAACTACCGGTTCGGAAAAGGACTCAGACCTGAAAAGAACCGGCGAAAGAAACTCAGGGGGCTATTTTTTATGTCATCTTTTAAAACTACCAAACAATTTGATAATTCGGCATTACATATTATGCAATTTTGAAACAGGACCTGGAGCGAGCATTCCATTACCAGGCTGTGTTATCATTTAAAAATTCAATAATATCGTAATAACCTTTAACACATAAACGTTCCTTGACTACCTTTTTAAATTTATTAATAGTTAAATTCTGAAAGTTTACTGGGATTTTGTTGTAAAAACGTATACATTGTCCCATAAAAGACTTACTTATTCTTCGCAGTCTAGCTGCTGGAAGAATTAAATTATGTTTGTTCCTTGTATATATGTCATGTGCATCACAATGTCTTGGAAAATCATTTCTAATTTTTGCACATACATTAAATTTTCAAATATGTATTGAGAACTAACGGTCATTATTTTTATTTCAGTGAACAACTTTCTTAATGATTCTTTGGGGCCCAGGTTATAGACCGCACGAATAGCGCGGTTTTGGAGGACAAAGATCGTATTAGTATCTGCCACATTTCCCCACAGGAGAATGTCATAAGACATAATACTATGAAAATAGCTAAAATATACTAAACGAGCTGTCTCCACATCAGTTTATAATCTAATTCTTTTCACTGCGTAAGCTGCAGAGCTTAGTTTATTTGCTTGCCTATTAATATGGGGGCCCCATTGTAGTTTTGCATCTACAGTTATTCCTAGAAATACAGTTGATTCAACTACGTCTAACGCCTCCCCATTCATATTCGCTTCAAATTTACCATGCTTCACATTAGGAGTCATGAATCTAATATATTTTGTTTTCCTTTGGTTTAATAGCAAGTTATTAACACTAAACTAATTCGCTACTCTAGAGAGAATATTATTTACATCGTCATTTATTGACGTATGTCGTTTAAGTTTAAAAATCAAGGAGGTATCATCTGCAAACAATACTATCTCTTCGCTATTATTTATGACACATGGCAAGTCGTTTATGTAAATGAGGAGAAGAAAAGGCCCAAGAATGGATCCTTGTGGGACCCCCATATTTACCGGGGCCCCGGGAGATCTTTTACCATTCACGTCCACCCTCTGAATTCGATGGCTCAAGTACGAGGATAGAAGGTTTAGTGCGGTATTTCTTATACCATAGTGACGTAATTTTCTGACCAGGGTCTCATGGTGTACACAATCAAAAGCCCTTTTGAGATCACTTAAAATTCCTAAAGCATCCTGCGATGCTTCCCAAGCCTCAAAAATGCTTTCGACTAGCCTGATGCCTGCGTCGGTTGTTGAGCGACCCCTAGTGAATCCATACTGCTTGCTATTTAAAAGGCAATTACGATTGAAATGTTTATTTAATTGATTTAGTAAGAGTTTTTCAAATAATTTACTAAGAGTAGGCAGTATAGATGTTTGTCTGAAGTTATTAGGGTCCGTATTACATCCTGATTTAAATGTCGGAATAATTTTGCTATGCTTCATTAGGTCAGGAAATTTTCGCCCTTCAGATACTTACATTGAATATTGCTGCTAGGTGAGGTGATATAACATCGATAATAGAACCTATCACCTTAACAGAGATCCCCATAGGTCTGTAGTTTTTTTTTATATCTAAAGTTTTAAATGTACTTACAATAACTCCAGTACTTACGTCCGTAACATTGAAATTCTCTGTACATTCATTAGTATTATCTTTTAATAGTGACTCGGCAACTGTGGGAGAAGATAAAAGTGACTTGGTAGTAGAAACTGGAATGTCCGAGAAAATTTTTTCGACATAAGTAGCAACATAATCGTCAGCTTCTATAAAACGGTCATGAATATTTAGAGTTATATTAGAGTTGCTCTTAGTACCCCTTCCAGTTTCACCGTTGATAATATTCCAAGTCATTTTTATTTTGTCTAATGAATTTTTTATTTTTTTTTGATATATACGGATTTCGCGACAGTACAAACTTTTTTAAATAATTTTGAATAAGCAATGACATGTGCAACAAAGGTCTTATTATGATTATATGTTTTTTCACTGTAAAGCTCATATAATTTAAATTATTTTCTTATGAAAGTGAATAATGTATTATACAGCACATGTGGGTTATCATTATACTGTAAATAGTCAATTTTTTGTAATATATTACTTCTAAACTTTTTAATACGTTTTTTGTACATGAGAACAAACATAATTTTTTTAACTGTTTTTTTGTCTGATATTTTATTTAATCTAAAAGAAGCAAGCCGGCCACAGTGGTCAGAACTTAATTTTTTAATAATTGACTTGTTTAAAGGTTGACAGTTTGTAAATATATTATCCATACATGTAGCAGAAGTCTCAGTTATTCTAGTAGGTTCAAGAAATAAATTGATAAGGTTATATGAACTTAACAATGATCTGAATCTATTTGTGGTTGTAGAATTATCTAATAAATTAATATTGAAGTCACCACAAATTATAATATACTTATTAGATTCAGATAGCTTTATTAATTTCTTCTAACACAACTTCAAAAGGTTCATATAACGAAGTGGGAGGTCTGTATAAGCATACAACAATGAAATGCTCCAGCAAAAGTTGATTACATTCGTCGCAAGAGTAAGGAAACAAGTATCGTATGAAATAATATATAACGAATATATAGTACCGTCAATCGTATCCGCCGTTGAATATGTCAAAAAGATATTTCCTTTATATAGGATAGAACATCACTTTTATTAATTTTGCTCTGCAAAAATTTATTTCGTATTTTTACATTTTATGTTGTTGGCGCATGTTATGTTACTATTATTATATTATTCGTTACTTTTTTTTATATATATATGGCCTGGTATAAAATACGGCGTTATGAAATTGCATTTTTATTTTTAACAATAGATAGAAATTATTATAAAATTAATTGACCAAAATTAATTCATTAAATATTAGCAATTACTTTTTATTGTACCAATTCTCCTATTATCAACGAAAAGTTTATATTTTAAACCGCGCCATCTATTGACACGCACAACCAACTCAATAGATATCGCTAACTGTCACAATCGTTTTGTAGCAAACATTTTGCATCAAATAATAATAGAAAAATAAATTGTTATAAAACATTATAGCAATTATAAATTAAGATGTAAACTATTCTATCTTTTAAGTTGGATTAAACTGCACATGGTGGGCAACTATATTTTAAAATTGGTTAAGTATTTTAGGAGTTCATCCCGAACAAACATTGTGATTTGAGATTCATATATATTAAAATTAAGCTTTAAAAAGGTAATTAGACCCTAATTTTTTTTCACAATAAAGAATACCGTTAATAAAATATATAACTCGAGGGAAATTATGTCGCGAACGAATACTGTAATTATTCATCTTTTATTTTTCTGCGGTGAAAACTTTCTCATTGTGTAAATATTTCAAAATTCTACATAAAAATTTATGCCTATTGTTTTAGTTTCTAAATTTCTAAAAAGGATTTGATAAAAAAATACTAATGAAAAATTTTAATACTAATTAATGAGACAAATTTAATTGACATGTTTCTATTTACTAAAGAAAATAATAGAAAGGTCACATTTTTTAAAATAAAGCGACATGGAGCAAAAGTCTTATTTAAAATAAAAAGATGGATGCCGCCTATTGAAAAGCCCCTTGAAAGCCTCCACATCTTTAATAACTATATATCAACAAGCAACCTCATCAAAAAAAAATGTGTACGTGTACTAGCGTAAGAAGTGAAACATTCTTTATGACGTTATTTTTCAAAAAATAATTTGCTATATGCAATAGAAATTGGTTGAATAAAGTTAAATTAGATAAAGTTTAATAAAAGGCTTTTATTATCATACACGTAAATACAAATTCAACAATTATTTCATTTAAGCTTATTACTACAAAGATTATTATTGAATTTCATTAATTGTAATATAATTATTACTATCATTGATCTCGTTTTTACATATTTGTGTTATTAATGGCTTATAATAACTGAAATACGAAATATGTTGTTTACACTACTCCGCTGGAGAAAGTATACTTTGAATCACGTGTGGTAGGGATAAGAAAAAGATGGTGCCTAAAGTTAAATTTCACTTCAATTACAAAATGACAAAAATTTTCAGTAGTGGCTGTAACTTTGCCATAAGAAGCGGATTATAATCCTATACACTATACTGAAAACCAGAACTCAATAGCTTATAAAATAACTGAGTTATGGTGATTATAAATTATTCCGGTTTGAGGGTCGCCGAAATCTTTGAAGGGCCTATCTACCGACTCCGTGGTCGCACAGCGTTGCGGTTTCGGGTATGTTGACCTGCCTCGAAACTTCTTTGTGCCCGAGTGAACTTGTGTACACTCTTCGAGTTAGAGCCTCCGTTTGGGCTGGATGTTATAAATTTCTACGAGAACTACTACTTCACTAAATTCTACACCACTGCGATGTCCCGTTCAGGAGTAATTACCGTTCGAAAAACTCTATGTAGAGCTATAGGGAGGGGGCTCTATTGCTAATTTATGTTAATCCAAAAATGTATGAAAATTTTTGATGTGAAATTTTTGTTTCCACCTAAAAAGATGGCGCGTAACGAAAAAATGTTACACTAAATTTCTTTCCAACCACGATAAAAAGTTATACTTCAATGAAAGTTGTTTTTATAGTAGTATTGAATTTGGCAGCCATGGATCGAAAACATACTAAAAGTGTAATAAATATATGAATGTTCAACGAAGCGTTTAATATGAAGAAACATTACGCCATGGTGGCGACGAAAACGAAATTCATCATATTTGCTTTCTGTATACCAATTTATCGTGACATTTTACTACATTTTCGCTACTTTATGTTCCAAATACTACTATTGATAAATGTATGTCATTGCTTATTATTTTTAGCATAAGCATGAATAAAAACTAAAGTTTAGTTTGTGCAATCATCAAAATTACTAAACGAGAAATTATCAAAGCTTCATCATCGGCCTGCATGTAACTACTAAATTTTATCATTATTTGTGTTCACTAAATTTATCTGATTCAGAGATTGATAACGGTTTATAGTACTAGTAATAGTTCACGTCTTGTAAAACATCACAAAATGCTTTTTTAGGTGCGTAAACTGATCTACTCGAACTCAAAAAGCTTACCAACAATCTTAACCAAATGTATAAAACTAAATATTTCTGCACTTTTTGAGGCAGTGAAATCGACAGGATTTGACAGCAATTTTGTTATTAAAAAAGGTAACAGTTTCAATTATAATGATCGCAACACTATAATGTATTTTATTTGTTATTCATTTCATTCGTTCATCTTTTAAATATTTAGTCAACAGACTCGTAGTAGGCTGTGCGCAAACGAATATGAATAATGGATAGTTCGTTATTCTTAAGACATAAATATGCTACTTGATTGCCGTTGGCAAGTGTACAAAGCTACGGAATGTGCATGACAAAGAGAAAAGTTCTGGTTGTTCCACTCATAATCAAGTCCGCTGAAAGAGTAAATAATGTATGCTATAAGGTCGTCACTCTGAATACGCAAGTAGAGTAATATAGACGCAAGAACTTCGTATGTATAAGATGTTACGGTTATTTAAGCGTTAGGAAAGATAAATATTGATTGTTATCGGTTTTAAGTACACTACCACGTCATATTGTTGCAACAATAATTTTATTATTTTATTTATACGACAGTCATAAAAAAATCCAAAGAATAGTTATTAAAATTATTTTATAAAAATTTTATTCTACAAATTTAAAATCTCTTCCGGAATAAAAATTTTTACTTTTGAAAGCGATACGGATATAGAGTTCAAAATTGAAAGAAAATTTAGAAAAACACTATTAGATGATTAATGTACATGGTGATTAATAAATTAAAATGTAGTAACTTAAGGTTAGGTACCTTAGCACAATATATTGGTTTATCATAGCACTATTTTAACTAAAAAGACGTAATAAAAATCTGCGAAAATTGTATCTCTCTTGTATTAAACAGTGACTAGGGAATCAATGTTTCTCTTGTTTTTCAACACGACAAGACTTCTAGAAAAGCAAATAAAGTTAAGGGTTACTTTTCCTTTCTTTATGGACGGTTGAAATAATCGAGTTAAGAATATAATATAAGATATTTCCTACATATGCATGGCTTTGGTGAAAAGGCAATTTTAGTAAAATAGGAGTAAATAAAATATGTAATAAAATAACAGATTTTAATTGCTCTCTTTTTGTCGTAGACCTCATGGTACAAATGTTTGCTTTGCTTTACGGTGGTAGGTCCCGTTTTTACAGGGGACCTTCTGGGTGGGTACTACCGTGGTGCCTATTTCTACCGCAAAGCAGTAGTGTGAAATCACCGTGTTCCGGTTTGAAGGGCACCGTAGCCAGCGTATTTACTGGGTAAACACGACTTAACATCCTATGTCTCACGGTAGCGCGTTGGTGATACCAGTATTACCGATGTCTATGAGTGTCGAAGAACACTTTCCATCAGGTGGCCCGACTGCTCGACTGCCTGCAAAGACAGTAAAAAAAATGTTTGTTTTCATCCTGCTTGTTACTTTTTACTTCTTTTATAATGAACCTTTACAAATAAATGTCCTCACTGGGATACCTATTTACAGCATGAAACTTTTTTCGAAAATAGTAAACTAAAATGTAAAATGCATTTCTAATTCCCCGACAAGAATGTACACTCGAGGGAAATTCTGGTGAGAGTATGTACTATGCTTAGTAACCCACTATTTTTCCGCGGTGTGACCTTCCTGTTGTAAAGTTTTAATGAAAAATACAAAATAAATTATTAATGAATTTTGAATAAATATAATATTCACCAAAATGATTCATTAATAGTTGAACTAGGAGAAATAATAAATAGATTTAACAATTAGTTTATGTTTTAACAATGTTATCGTTACATATATTTAGATTGTTCTCATGATGGTTACGTTAAATTCTGTCACCCCGTTTCTGCTTGACATTTAGTTCTAGAATACCCTGTGTGTCTTCTGAGAGGTATTAAAATGTTTTGGCATAATCCTGTGCAGTTTTGCAAAAATGTGAAGACAGAAAAACCGTAGTTTTATGATAAAATAATTAAACACTAGATGAACACAATTAACTAAATTTCCTACTTAGATAAAAAAAATCAACTTTAAACCATATGTTATCTCTTTTATCTCTTTCATTTACATTTTTAATATAAAATTCTGATTGTATAAAAGCTGATTTCAATTTATTATACTCTCATTCGTTGCAATATTTTAGTTTCTAGTCTTTTGCAATAACTAGCGATTATTGTTATTATTAAATTGTTAAATTGTTATATTATGATAATGTCAATTCATTGTGATCTCATATATTAAACATCCTTGTAATTTTGTATTGTATTATTCAAATTTAGTGAGCTTTTTATTAATACCGTTAATACTTTTTATGTTACTTCTGACTTTTTTGTTTTTCTTTTTATTTGTTGCGCTAATGTTTTAATGATTGTTGTTTATACCTATAACTGAAATGATACTTAGTTTATTATTATATAACTCTGTAACACGCTTTTAATAGTACTTACTTCGTTGGTGTAACAAATAAATAAATAACTACGTTACTGTTGGCAAACAACCATGGCTTGAAAACATATACCTATACTTAGCGTAAGCAGGATGCGTATAAGTCGATAAGGAGTTCGCTAGAGACCTAAATTTTTATAGTATTCATAAAATAAAATTGAACTATTGAAACACATTATTTCTATCTAAACCTTAATTTTGTCAACATAAATATTGTATTATTTTGATATCATAATAATGCATACCTCACATAATTCCTACTTTTGTCCCGCCTAGTTACTTTCGCTGGTTATTCTCAGGTCAAAGGCGTCCTTTTTAAAACTGGTGATAGCATTCTTGGCAATAAATAAAAACTACGTAATAGATTTTAATGAAACGTTACAGTATTACGTTACAGGTTACGTTACGTTACCTAAAACTCTTATAGGCTATAATATATTAAAATGTAGTGTTATTTATTAAGAAAATAACAAAAGATAAAATAATGACTATTGAAGCTTTATATCCAATTACACTACTTAATTCAGATAAATTTTAAAAAAAAATATTAGACACATATTTGGCATCGTCAACCGAAAAACGTATTAAAAGACTCATAAATATAAATTGTTCAATCGAGCATATAATACGACATCACATTTCTCAAAGCCGCCGACAAAAAACTAATTTATCACATTTTTATCTAGCTAAGCAGTGTACTGTGACTTTTTATTGCTTTATTCAAACATATACATACTTCTTTTGCCACTTACATTTTCCTGTTACAACTTAGTTAGTTGAAAATTAAGAATTAGCTTTTATCCTCGTCACGCTACATATTGTGCAATTCATCAGTCTCTTGAAAGATCCTGCTGATTATAGGTCTACACTTCTATCCAAATTATAGTTTGACCGGTAGTGCCCTACGCTGGTCCAATGCGTGGTACACAC
The DNA here is from genome assembly GCA_029286875.1 of Lamproptera curius. Classification (NCBI taxonomy): domain Eukaryota; kingdom Metazoa; phylum Arthropoda; class Insecta; order Lepidoptera; family Papilionidae; genus Lamproptera; species Lamproptera curius. Next base: position 725,757 of record JAGSMT010000052.1, read on the forward strand.
GGATGACGCTTTTTACATGCCACGAGCATGTGATCATCTTACTTTTCGACATTGGTGAGAATCTAACCAGCATACTAGGTAAACGAACTGAACATCCTATGTTGCTCGCAGGATCGAAGACCTCGTTTGTGCATACTAGCTATCTTTAAGTTCATGGACCATTTCTATACACAGTTTTGCGTAGCAATTGTCGAATCTTAGTATCGTAAAAATTAAAAATTACACTACAAAATATATTTACGGTCGGAAAATGGTCTCTAATTAAGGACTGTTGTGATATCACCTAGTGCATATTCTACAAATAGCACGTAAAACACTACATGTATTCGGGTTTGAATAATGTAGCAGCAATTTAATGATAAACGAAACTAAACATCCTGTACGGACAACCACTTTGATACTTTAGTATTTTAAGTCAGACCATTTATAATTAAGCGAATGTGAATTATCTCGTGTTCGAACTCATTGCTAAAATTAGCAAATGCAAACAATTTGTCGAAAATGTAGCTCGAAATTGAAATGTTGTATTATGTATTCTTAAATTAAAACATTTTACATTAGTATAGAGTTCTGATAATGTCAATGTAAATATAATAATATAATAATGTCCCTTTAGAAACAATAGATTTTGAACTTTTCAAAATATTAAAACAGCATGTTATAATTAAAACTGAAAATGTGAATTATACTCGTAGTTCCGAACTCATTTTGCTTTCAGCACGAAACCAATTATGAAAATTAAGCTCCTTAAAATCTTTGTGTTAATGTATTTTTTAAATGTCAACAACATTTGACTTAATTAGTGCTGTTCTTAATTCATATTGTCAATTACGTGTAGCTTCATGAAAGTTTGTGATGATATAAATTTAACGATGTTAATTTTTATTAAAGATGAACGTACTGACTTCACTGCCTCCGTGGTCTAGCGGTATTGGCCCTTGCTTTATAAACCAGAGGTCAAGGGTGTCAATACTGCGGGGAAATAACTATATGTAATCGTAATATAATAATGCGGTGGTGGGCATATAAAAACTTGGTCATCGGTCAACCAGAAGTCTGAAAAACACTGCTGTGTTCCGGTTTTAAGGGCTGGTGTATTTATTAGGTAAACGAGACGTAATATTCTATGTCTCAGGTTGAGAGCGCAGGTAGGTATAGGTGATACCTCTGGTAGTGCCGATGTCCACGGAAGTCCCTGACAACTTTCATCAGGTGGTTCGACTATTCGTTTGCCTTCGTTGACTAATTAAAAAAGATGTAGCTGTAAAAAATATTACAACGCAAAACAAAAAGTACATTCAAAGGTTCTGCTAAATGTAATATAATACTTGTTGGAAAGAGCTCAAAGAGCGGTTTAAAATAATGTTGCATCGGTCGAAGCGGTAGCCAACTGTGAACTCTTTCGGAAGCTCAGTCCTGAGTGTCCGGAACTTTTCCATATGGTCTACATGCAGTATAGATTACTGGAGCGAGTCGGAATGAACATAAGCAAATTAATAAAATACTTAACCGACGTGTTCACGGCCTTTGCGAAACGTTTTCCTGAGTTTCTACTTCCAGACATATACAACAGGTTCGCAGAACTCTGTCGATTTAGAGACACGTTCTATTAATGATGCAAAACATCTTTCATAGACTTTTTTATCCTGGGATTATGATAAATCAGAGAAATAATTCGTCTTTAGGTCATGAAGCGGACTATCCCAAATTATTCAATTAGCTAATTTCCTAAGGAGCAGTAACTAGTGAGGCTACAAAATTTACACACACACTATAACAAGCGCGCGCAGACTCATGTCATACATTACATAAGTAATAATCACTTCATCCTATAAATAATCTAATAAGCCACAACATACAGTACTTTATCGTGTTTAAATCCACATACAGACATTAGCCTAGATGTAAGGGGTTTACTGTCTTTGTATATGTGTACTAATTTCAGTTAAACAAACTATTTCATTTCATTTAATTTCAATTACAATAAGTCTAAATCTTTGAATTTATTTTGTGAGTTTAAAGTTTTATTCTTAATAAAATTAAAGTTAAAAATACACACTTTTTACGACGATATTTATTTTGTCATAATTTTTTTTACCTTATAAAATAGTATACATAAATAACATTTTTTTTGTTTATATTATGGTGTCACTACTCTATTTCTACTTCCTAAGCCGTAACTCTGTACTCTTTTGCCGAGATTGTTCTATCTTACAATTTTTTATTCTTTTTTCTGTCTCTCTGTGGGCTCTCTAACGACATTCGTTTTATTTAGACGGTGTAAATCATAACATAACAAGCTGTGTTATGATTTATACCGTCTTTAAAGCAAGGGCCAATACCGCTGGGCCACGGAGGCAGGCAGAAAACCGCCACCGAATTACATTATTTTCAATAAATGATTAAAAAAGAATCATCGAAATCAATAGGCGTGATATTGAGCTATTAATTGTCCATTTGTTGAGCACATACTTAATGTAAATTTCAGATTTATTCAGTTTTTTCATAAATGCCACGGTCATGACTGGACCAAATTGCTATGGGACCAAACGGGAAGTAGCAGCTTTCAAATAACAAAAATCATCCAAATTGGTTCACCCAGGCGAAAGGTCTGAGGTAACAAACATAAAAAAAATACAGACGAATTGAGAACGTTCTCCTTTTTTTAAAGGCAGTTAAAAAAGAGAATAGTTTTTTAAGTAACGTCCGGTAATCCAAATCGTGAACCACGCAAACGTAGTATATTGTATATTTAATATAATTTTAATAAAAAACAAATTGAACGTTATGTATAGTCACAATCACGGTATTAAAACAAAGGCGGTATGAGTTATTCTGAGGCTTAAGCCGACATAGTACGCATTGAGTTAATTTATTTTTGTTGGCACAGTATATTTAAAACGAAAATTGCTGTAATATCTTAGCATTTATTTAAAAATAATTAAGATATTTTATGTAAATAAATACCGTACATTTATCTGTATATATAAACTATGAGAAATCTTTTAATGAAATTTCAATCAGTATATATTAAGACTTTACAGTCAAGAATTTAGACTAAATAGTTCCGACTAAAATCTTTATATTGACGTAACTATTTCGTTCGCCCTCCTTATGTTGAATGGCTCGGGGATGACGGCACATCCGAACACCCCAGAACCAAGGAACAGTCTTGTCTCGACCGTTATCCTCGCTGCATAGCCAAACGGAGTTCCTCGATCCTGAGCATCTTCGCCATCACCACCTAAACCGTCCAACAGCACCGCCTTCCTACCCCTCCGTCCTTCCAACACTTAGCAGTTCCGCCCTGCGTGACAACAGCCTGCACCGAAGCTGACTCCAAGCGCACAGCGGCCCGCTGCCGCCTCAAATAGCCAGCATACTAGCCAGATCAATAGCAGCAGTGGCCAAATCGGCACGTCATTATTGAAATCACTGTATCTCTTTAATCTAGATGACTTTCAACCAAGTAGGTCGACGGCGACGCTATGACTAGGTTTTAACTTCTTTATTTGAAATAAGTTGCAAACTAACGCTTAGAGCACATGAGCAAAGCCTACACTTAGTAGTGTAGGACAACACACACACTCATGACATCGGCCCCACCGGTGATATTAAACTTACATACTCTTTACTAAATGACACTGCAGCCTGATATCCAATATGCTCTAATAGTTTTACTCGAAAGAGCATGAGATCTAGTCAAAAAAAAGTTTATACTTACTAAAAAAACATCAAAATAAAAAATTTTATGAGAATTATAATAAAATCAAAACATTTTGTACCATCATTAATTGAAATCTATTTTTTCTTTTATTAAACTATAATTGCCCAAACTGTTACAAAATTGAACAGAAAATTTTAATATTGTATAATGTCAAATTACAATTTCCACATATTGGTGTTGTCCGAAAGAAAAAAATTGTTATGCCAATATTACATGTAGTAGTCTGTTCCGGAAAGATTAAAACAGTTTGGTGGTAGTATTTCCAGTAGTAGCTCCTCTAACTTGGCAATCGTATGGTTTGCAATATGCGGTCTAGCGATATCCCAGGAAGCAGTAAGTTACAGAAATTGACCAGTCTCGGCAGTCTGAAGGCGAACTTTTTTACTATTGCTTCCAATAATTGGCAATACAAGTCGGATTATTCGTCTGAATATGTAATGGATTGTACTATCACTGGAGCACACACTGACCATTATCTTCTTTTTGGTTAATTTTTGCAAAACCTCGTCCCAAGTTTTGCATGTTCTACAGAGTCAAGACATCGTGAACTTGCTCACGATTGTCGTTCAGGATTTATTTCTCATAATAATATAATCATAACGCTCTTTTTACTAAATAGAACAAATTAAAATAACTTTTTTTTTATCCCTTTTCATTTGGGACAGACGAAATTTTCAACATAAGATTATATTATAAGCTATTTTTTATCTGGTATATGTTAGCGATTTGAGTATATAATATTATAATAAAATGCCCTCAATTAAAATATATATTGTGTGTGCATTCCTTGTTTTTTGTTCAAAATTAGAATTACTATAATACTTTATTTTTAACGTAGATTTTTATAACAGGATTCAAACAAGGTAATTTTTTTTATTTAATTAGAGATGAAGCGGAAATTGTTATGTTTAATGTAAATGCAGTACTGTTGAATTTTTTCTTTCTTTGCTGAATTTATGGTCACGGAGCAGACTGTGGTTTTTGTCTTCTAGCTGTTATTGTTTTTCATTTTCGTAAAAAAAAACGTTTTGAATAAATGACTTAAATACGATTCCTATTTATTCATTATAAAACTTTGTTCAAATATAGTAAACAGAAATGTAAAATGTATTTCTAATTTTCGCAGTAAGAATTTTCACCCAAGGGAAATTCTGTTGAGAGTTAGGTCATGCTTATTAATCCACTATTTCTCTGCGGCGAGCACCTTCCTGTTGTTAAGTTTTACTCGGAAAAAACAAATGGCATGAATTTTTAATTAAGTTTGAAAAAATACGATATCCGCCAAGAAAATGTATTATTAATTGGTGAAACAGGAGAAATAATAAAAATGTTGAAATGTCAGTGTATACCTTAACAATTTTACTACTGTTATAAAACAAAACAGCATCATATTTTAAAAACACATTCCAATAACTATATACTTTAAGTAAAAAATAATAAAAATATTATATATTTTAAGATTGCCAGATCTTCCAGATCCAGTTAACTAAGGACCCAGTAGTCAATTTAACGGGCAGTTCTATTACATTGTCTATTTAGTACATTAATTCCTAAAGATATACATTGTGGAAGGCTTAGAAAAATGTTTTGGCCTAGTGCTCTGCAATTTTGCCAAAGTGCGATGACAGAAATTGAGTTCTTGATATATATATTATAACTGCGATACATGATGACTAAGTTTATGTTAGCAAACCACTATAGCTGGAAAATATTTATCGCTCAAATTAGTGTTTAGAGTATTATTAAGTTCATCAGAAAAATAAAAAAAAAACTTGTTTTAATTCTAATAATGTTTGTTAATGACGCTCAGGTGTTGCTGAATGACGACGGGCCTCGAAATATTGTGAAAGCAACGTTAATTATAAAAACTTATTGTACTATTAGAGGTAGTCTCTGATAGTACAACAGGCTTTTATAATTAACATTGCTGGATTAGTATTTCCAGATCTTAATCATACTTAAAATTGGTCTTTGTTCCGTCAAATATAAACGGTTCAACAAGTAACAAAGCACCCATTAGTCAATTTAACGAGCGGTTTTTAGTATGGAGAACCAAGATATGTGGAAAAAAATTGTAAATTATGATGTATGTACTGGCACATTCCTAACACCTGCTTACATCATGTTTTAAGTTAAGTAATAATGGTTTAAACACAAACTAATAACAACTATTGTATTCTATATATCAAAAAGCAATTACTAAATTGAGATAAGTTGCCAAAGATTTTATTCGGCACTTATTTGGCACAGTCGACTGAAAAAGTACTGAGAGAGTCATAAATATAAATTGTCCAACCAAGCATTTAATATGAAGACACATTTCTCAAAGCTGGCGACGAAAATCTAATTTATCACATTTCGTTCTAGCTAAGCAATCTACTGTGTCTTTTTATTGCTTTATTCAAAGCTCAAGAGCTGCGAAGTCTGTTATGTAAATGACATACCTATCTTTGCAGTTCACATTTTCAGGTTAGGATTTGGTTGGTTATAGATTCAGAATTTATATTTCCGACGGCTAGGATAATGACACTGTTTCCTTGTGGTTAAGCTTATCCGATGATATATAAAAGGACCTAACTAAAAGGGTGTTAAGAAGCAGTCTTTCTACGTCGTACGCTCGTTTAATCGCCTTTAGCTTAAAGTTGCTCGAGTGTAGCAACGGGTAAGCTAAAGGGATATGGGGCCTTGAATTAAGGCCGGCTGCATAGGCGTCCTCTAACTGGCTGAGATGTTAGCTAATGATAAGCACGTGAGGGTGGAGATGAATGGAGGAGTGGTGCGCGAGCCGCTGTCTCTTTTATCTGCAGTGAAGGTAAAGTCGTTGTGGCCATCGGTTTTGAGGCTATAGGACAGGCATTTTAAGGAACCAGTATTAAGGTTCAATAAATGGGGGGGGGCTAAGTATCAAAAAGCCTAACTATTTATTTATTTATTTATTTAATTCACCTGCAGATGTTACACAATAAAACTAAAAAATATAATAGAACTAAGTAGCTTTGCGCACTTTCAAATAATAGGTAAACATCATTTATGTAAGATCAATATTAAAAACAGCTGACAAGTTACGTGAAAAGTTAAAGTTGAATATTAAAGGGCTGATTTTGAAAATCACTTAAAAATAAAAGCGTTTGCTTTCAATAAGTTATTATTTTAAATGTACAGATTCATATAATAAACGTTAACATATTATAAATGTTGTTTTGAAGGATAAAACAAGAACTAATTTCTTAGTGTCAACCTTGGACAACGGGATAGCGAGACAAACGCACTTATGCGGGATATGGTAGATTTGGAACGGGAGACCGTCCGTTTAAAAGATAGGGCAAGAGGCTCCATCTTTTTTCGAGTTGTGAGGAATTTTAAAGGTGAACTTTTCTAAAAGATCAGGACAATCAACGTTACTATTTACTCTTTCATAAAATTGATATGGAAACTCTCCTCGTATGTTTTCAGCTGACTTACCATACCAAATAGTACTATAATAGTCTATTCAGTGCAAGTAAGACAGCATAGAGACTCGAAATTTCAAACTGTTTTATCTTAGTATGTTCGCTTTCTTAATAATAAATGTATCTTACTGAAAAAGCTTTAACATATAGAATGCAGTTTTCGTTGATTGCAATAAAATCTCGACGTATCAAGGCTTACATTTTGAATGCGTATATAATATTGCGATTATTTACAATTTCCCTGTGCATACATAAATGATATTTAGATTAGTTAATAAAAAAGTCTAATAATTAAATTTGTTCTTCGTAAGTCATTAAAATACAATTGATTTATCGTCTTTTTTTGTCTCCGTCAATCGTTTAAAAATCTGTGATGCAACATATTGTGAAGCTAAGAAAAACAATAAGATCGTAGAGTAAATAGATTAGAGATAGTGTTGGTCGCAGAAACTACCAAAGTTTTAGTCATGTGTTTGGATAAGTCCGACAAGAAATATAATCCGAAGAAATGCTATTAGTTTTATTGCTATAGTGACTACATATAAGATTTCGTTAAGATTGTAAGCAAGTATACAAATATTATTGATATTGTAAGCCAATTTATAGATAAGATTTACTTCATATATGTTATACTACCCAATGAACTATCACTTTTAATTTTATTTGATATTTATTGTGCATAAAAGATACAAACAAAAATGACGAATGGTCCATAATAAGTAGGTTACATAAGCTACTCTTAAGTTCAGAGATTATTATACGTTGTATGTTGTAAATTTTTTATTTAAAGAAAATGAAATGCAAAATCTAAAACCCCTATTAAGTTGTGTTAAACTCCTATGTCCTAACTATAGGCATCCTAATATGTGGACAAAAAGATGCCTATCGTGAACTATTCTTAGTAGATAAATATTTACTATACTATTACCACTACTACTAAAAATATGATAAGAATGTAATGAAATTGACATTTAAGCATGTTCTTATTTTATCTCTGTTATCAAAGGCAATATATCAAATAGTATTCGAAAGGCTCTCACTTTCCCATATATTAATAATGTGTAGAAATTTCTATCGTGTAGTATCCAAAAATCAAAATATCAAGAAATTATTTTATTTCTTTAACAAATCGAGCATATCCATTAGAAGATTATAGGATGTAATTCATACTGGGCGACTGGAGCCTGCAAGAGTTCAGATCTCTTAGATGCGATAATGAAACTTTCAAGTAATATTTCGGGGAGTCTGCTGCCTAGGCATGAGGAAAGGTGCGCAAGTTCCGATGCACAATACCCGATTGGGCTATTTCAGTGAAAAATGTCATAAGCGTTATTATTTTTGTGTTTTTAGTCTATCAAAGGGATAAGTTTTTATATTTTTTTATAAATAATGATAATTTAAAAGCGTATTAATATAATAGAATTTAAAAATGCTTAATAAAAAAAAAAAAATTATCATTATCCGAGTCTGTTTTATTTTTACATTTTATATTGATATAAGTTAGTCTAGTCAAAACTATTAAATAACAACATGATAGTTACAGACAATAGTTTAAGAAGTAATTAATAGTTGTAATCGGAAAAATATAGCAATTTTTTATTTGTATTGTTACATATGTTACATTCCCATTAGTAATTCTATCGGGCAGTAAATGATTTTCGAGAGAACTGTGCCTTCCTGGAACAATTGTCACTTACGGGTGTCATTTATACTTATACAACAAGCAGATATCATTTATTTTATCTTCTTTATTGATGAATTCAGAAACATATATGGGGTAATAAAATATTTTTAGCAGAAAATTAAATTTTTGCTTAGCAATATAGGATGTATTGCGTATTTTTTTATTTATTTTTATACAATTTAAATAAATGTTAAGCTAAAAATAAAATATTACATAACTATTGTTTGAACCCCGTAATAGAAACTATGAACTATAAAACGTTTACTAAGACAAGTTCTACATATTCTATAAAGTTATGGTAACAGATTAAAGTTAATGGAAGGGTTCATACAAGGAGAACAAAATCAATAAGGTTTTAGGTATCCTTTTGCATTGAAGTGCACTCGATGCAATAACGAATAATTACTAGATAAACTAGACATTCCATGTTTCAGGTAGGCAAACAGATTTGTAGCTTTTAAGGCCACGCGTATTTCTTAATTTCAGTAAGTTGTTAATGTCGTTTTATTGGTTTAATATCTAAAAATGAGCACGAAGAAGAAAAATAGCAAGTTCAACTGGATCGCGTCTAGTCAAACCACGTTGTAAAGAAGGAGTTAAAGTTGCTTGCGATGCTAATAATCGTTATGTAAATCTATTTTACTTTGTAAGCCTTGCATTGGTGGCTCGGTTGTTAAATTAACTTTGAACTACTTGTGTTTTGTTAAGAAAATATTGAGATATGCAAAGAATGAGAATATGAAAGTGAGAAAGCATTGTCATGATTAAAATTTCATTAAACAATTATCTCAATATTCTAGAAGGCAGGTTGCAGACGGAACGAAAAGCATTGTTTGTAGAATAAAGCAGACAAACAGATACGTATCTCAGATTGAAGTAAAAGATGAAGTAGGAGATGATAGAAGTGTTCATAGTTTGATAAATATATTTTATAGTTTGATGAAATCCTATAAAAGCACCTAAAATTAGCACAATTAATGAAGTAAATTAGGTAAATAAAAATAAATCCAAGAAGACAATTTCAAAGATCGAAGACGATATTAATATTTTATTAAATGTGACAAGATTCAAAAAAATTGTTAAAAATGATGTCATTAATATATCTCCGATCAGATTATCTGTTTACGAAATGTGAATCTGGCTTTAGTTATAGAGTTTGCATATTAATGCTCTGCAAATATTCGTTTTTAGACTGTAGTGGCTTCTTCTGTTGATATTTGAATTATTAAAATTAAAATAAGCTGTCTAACTCACCACCGAGTAATTTGTAAATACAGACATCCAATCTGATGGAACAAATGTTTGATTCTCTTTTTCAGTGCGGTCCGAGCGGAAACAAACAGCCCTCTACTTTAACACTTTTTGATTTTTATTTTCGCTTTGACATTCGTTTTCCAGTTACTAAAGCATAAAATGTATAAATATAAACATTTACTACTTATACTTTAAGCTAAAATAAACTTGAAATTAAGTTAATATGAAACGCATGGTATTTTTTCATATTGCCTTGTTTATACTTCTAACGCTACATGTCCTATATTTAATTTATTACATATTACTGTTTGATTTTCTTTTAATAATGTACTGGAAGCTTGATTCTTTAAAAGAGATTAATCCAAGAAATTGGCATCCTGCGGTTAAAACATACTGGTTCACGTATGATCATACGCGCAGTCGCTTCTCGTGAATTTCCATAAATCAATAGAACAGATAAAATTGCTGCTGCGACCCGAAAAATAAAAACCCAGTATTATTCCATGCCATTCCAAGTGTTTCTCATTAGTTTGTAAGCATACCACATGACATGCACAAACAATCATATAGTGGTACAGAAGATTTCCATTCCCGTTCTAAATTAAGGATTGAAGAATCCTAAGTTCAATGAAGATTGAACTAATGAACAATATATATAACAACAAATCACGAAAGTTTTAAGTCTGTTAACTTATAAGTTCTGTTGTCACCAGATTTTTTCTGCTGTTGTAGTTTTTGTAAAAATATATGATATATTAAGGACTGCACAAGGGTTACTTTTACGCAGTCCTCTAAATACTAAATATGTTGTATTGAATTCGATTTCGTGTTTCGCATTTTATTCGTGATGAACATTAAATAACTTCAGCAGTTTACGGATATATGATAAATATTTTTTTAGGGATAAGCATATTATATTTTAACCACATTCATTCCCTTAAAGCTTATTTAATTTGCAGTTTCAGGCTAGGCTTGAAAAGACTTGAAGATAAGTACTAAGATTATAATTTTATGAAAACCGTTAAACTAAAAATAATTAACATATTAAAACTATTAACGGATTTTTCGCTTTAATTATACATATATATATATATATATATATATATTTATTTATTCACAACGTTCGTTTTTCCGGACGTTTCATTAATATAGAGTTTTTTGAATTTGGTTGGTTTTTAACACTTGCGTGGATCCAAAAATTTATGAAATTAAACCTATTGACATAAAAAACTATAGAGATGCAAAACAACATAGGTACTTTTTGTTCAAGCAATGTTCGTAATTAAGATCATTGAATTTAAATCTCTCTTAAGCTGAATATAGAGCGTTGATTAACTTACGCTGAAACAAATAATTAACTATTCTCCACGCAGGTAAAGTTAATGCTATGATCACGATATTTTTTCGAATGTAAACTCTTAGAAAAAGGTCAAGCCAGTCCCAATACAAACGGTATTACAACTAGAAATATTCTTAAAAATACTCCGATAATTTAAAAATAAGACGTCAACTCGATAATACCATTATGTGCCAAACCCTCAGTATTGTATGGTTTACCTAAAATACATTAACCAAATGCTCCACTGAGCCCTATTGTAAGCCAGATCCACTCACCAACTTATAGACTTACCCAACACTTGGTTAAGATTCTCTCACCACTGCAAGACCAAATTTGTTACTCAGTTTTGATGTCAAGTCCTTATTTATTAGCATACCAGTAGCTATGAGTTGCCCAGTCTCTCCAATTGTTGTTGACGTTTACGGCGGAATTTGAGGAGAAGATCCTCCAATTACCTCCTGTGTATCTGACGTTTTACAAGTGGTTTTTTTTCACGCCTTGTCCATGAGCAATTTAGGGTATTTAGTTCATAGGATAAAAATCTAACAAGATTGCTCGCTACCTAGAAACATGTAATTTTATATGCCCTTCACACCATATTACAGGAGCATTTTTAAAATACTGCCTTGCTGTGGCAAACATTTCGTAATCTATTCAATGCTACACCGTCCTTATCTATTTTTCTTGAAAGCCGTCAGAAAAATGCTTTGGCATAGGATTCGACCGTTTCCCTAAGTACGATAGCCTGACGTTTGTGATTTTATGATAACTATATTACTCTTGGCGGCTCATTTCGGATAGTAAATATTTATCACTTACAGTATACTGCAAGAAATACTATTTCTGTTCTATAAATAACAGACAGAGTATTAATAATATTCATGAAAAAGTAAGAAATATAAAATATTTTTATGAAAATACTACTATACTTAAAAGCTCAAATCATTGTATTGTATTATGTATCTATTTAAAACGTTTGTTGATTGAAAATAAACTGAAAAATTATTTATACCTTAGCAGAATATTAAAATCTTTGTTGGCGCAGAGCTCATGAAATTCAAGGCGATTGTACTTATAAAAATGCTGAATATTAAAAGAATGATTTCCTTCTTTTTCCAATGCAAATTTATCTCGTCTACTTATTACAAACTTTTGGAATCTTCTCCAGAGATTGCAAACACGATCACACCATGCAAACAAAGCAATCGCATTGCTACTAACAAACCCTCATAAATTGAATTATAGAGTCGAGCTTTTGCCATTAAAAATTGTTTTGAAACAAAGGAAATATTCTCCTCTTTATTTTCACTCATAACCGTTGAGATATTTTCAAATCGCTTTTGGCATCCAACGTCCTACATAAATAGCTAGCATTTATTTTTAAATGTGCTCAGTTTCAATAACACCTCTCGTTTGAATAGAATAAAATTTCAACTCGAGAACAAAATATCTTTATTTTCAGTTCGTAACAAAAATATAAAATAAGTAGATTCAGACAACTATTTTAAAATTAACGAGGCTGGCTAATATTAATTTCTGTAAACAATTATATTTGCGATAAGTATTTTTATAATGGCTACGAAGCTAGACAAGCAGTCGGGCCAACAGATAGAACGTGGTCACCTGGAAGAAGATAAAGAAATATGAGTGAAAGTTAAGAAACCTTGTTAGGCGTAAAGTACACAAGTAAACTTTTAACAAAAAAATATGACCAACTTCTAACAGCGTATAACTATTTTACGCAATATAAGCAGGTAACAACGTGCCCTCCGTAAGTAATTGCGTCGCTTTCTCTCTGCCATTGCATTCTTAATCTCTAATAACTTTTAAGATATTAATTTCATCAAAATGATTCATGTGCATAGAACGAAGAATTTTTTAATGCAATTAATTTTATTTAACTTGAAACTGTATTATTTTAAATAATAACAACAACAATAATAACTCTAATTATAAATATCTGGTCCTAAATGAGCGTTAAATTAGCCTTATTTTGATTTGCAATTAAGAATGTTTACATTATATTGCATATGGTGCGTTATTCTTAAACCATAGTTATCCCAGACTTTATGAAAGATCAATTTAATTTTATTGCTCTTACTTAATTACTGCAGTTCATCTTGGGTAGTACCACCGAGGTACCTATTTTGCACACTAATTAGTAGTAAATAAACGCTGCTGTATCCGGTTAGAAGAGCAACGAAGCAGACGTAATATCTCAGGTACGAAGATAAGAAATATTATGAGAAAACTTAGGGTTACTCAGGCTTTTATTTTTTAAAGATTTTAAATACTTGGAATTTTATTCGAGCTGATCTCATTTATTCGAAATGATACAACATCTTTTAAGAATATTCACAATTTTCTAAACCTAACTTACAGCTTATTGTCTTCAGAAATGCCTTCGTAGCCTAGTGGTATGGGCGTGTACTTTAGAAACTAGAGGTCATGGGTTTGAATCCTGCGGGGACTCAACAAATTTTCATTGTTGTTTCCTAGTTGGTTAGAGCAATTTGGGCCGGTCACACAACTCTCTGAAAGGCATGTAAAAAGTCAGTCCACCAACCACCATTGGACCAGCGTAGTGGGATATGGTTGAGGCCCCCTAATGGATAGGGGTGCATTAGGGGAGGCCTATGTTCAGCAGTGGACTCACACGGGCTGATGATGTGTGTGTGATACAGCTTTTTGTAAAAAGCTTTCCATACAATTAGTCAAATTATGTCTAAAACACCTACGTAGAGTACAGAAATTATAAATTGAATATGTGTACTAGTTCTATATCTTTCACTTTCATTGTTAATAATGAATAATTAAAAAGTTATATGTTTAATTCCATTGTGTCCAAATATTTATTTTATCGGATAAATATACATTTTCACGGTGCTTAGTAATCAGTGATGTTAAAAATGGTACAATTTACAAATTTGTTTTATGCTGAGAATAATATTTCATAATTTTATATATCACATTTCTGGATTTATCTTTGTGTACCAATTTTCAGTACACACCATCACTTAAAGTGGTGATTCAGATAAAGAAAGGGAACAGCTAATATAAGGTATCAAACACATAAAGGTTTAAGAGTTATGAAACGCTTGGCGTAGTGTTAAATGACCCTGTATTCCAATCGAATCCAAACGTTTTGGCAAAATCCAACGCGTGTAGATTTGATTACCATCACGTGTATACCGTAAGTTTCTACATATTTATGTATAAAACAAAAGTAGGTGTATGAATTTTTTTATCATCTTCATAGCTTTGATAGTTTGGAACAAGATAATGTTGTGTATTGTCCAAAAATATCAATCAGTTTATTTTTAATTTGAATAGGCATCTGATGTAAGTAAAAAATGTTTTATCAATAACAAGGAAACCCTAGACAAGATTGTACAATGTGCAGATAACGATGTGCTTACACAACACTCCATTATTCGAGGACATTACAAACCCACATTTTAAATTTATGTCGACATGTTTTTATAGGAACTGCGTAGGAATAAAAGCTATTTCAATTAACAAAATGCAAGCAATGCAATGGTTTGTGTTTTGTTTAAAATCTTCACCAACTACAAAAGGCTCGTATTATTTGTACCAAAAATGGACCGTATCCGTTAGGACATAACTACTGATGGTATTTTAATATAATTTCGCTTATATTTTAAAACTCACATTATTAAAATTAGTAAAAAAAAAAAATACAATAGTGTTCTGCAATCAGTTTACCTATTGTCAATACTAGCGCACTAAATATTTTAAAACTTAAGTGATGTACGAATAAATTAATTTTATATTCGGATACATCACGTGCCAATGAACAATATCGCAATTTAACTATCAATAACAGGCTTACTCAGTATTACGTGTGACATGCTATGTCCGTTTTATTTGTCCTTTCCAATTTAATTTATTGTTAGTTATTATTCGAATATATAATTTTTAAAACATATTTTAGTTTTATTGAAATATTTTATAAAATATTGAAGTTATCTTGTATCGTTTCTTATTTGGTATCAATTATCTTATTATACAATTATGATACGTAATTTGATTTACCGTATCCAAAGTTTGTACTGTATCCACATAACTTACGGTTTTTTGCTGGTAAAAGTAATGCGACGAGTTGATAGTGTTTAGAATATACGCCCTGCCGATAAAGCAAATGTTAGCTCTCAAACCGGAACACATAAGTGATTATGCACTTCTGATTTGCGGTAGAAATAGACAATGCGATGGTTCTACCCCTAATGACCCCTTGGAAAAAATGGTGGTAGGTCTGACCTTGATTTTTTATTATCTGTCCTATATGCTATCCTTGGATTCCGCTTCTTACGGTTGATTCTGTCTCGTTACTAGCCTGTGTTGATCATAGCCCATTACTGAAAATAGGCTGTCCCTAATGCACGCTTATTTCATAAGGAGGTTTTGGAACGTATCCGACCACGCTGGTCAAATGCAAGTTTGTGGGCCGACTTTTTACATGCCAATTCGACTCATGGACTAACTCTCTTTTCGGACAGTAGGCTGATAGGCCGAAATGGCCCCAACAAACCCGAAAACAACGATAACTCAAAGTTGCTTCCTCGCGGGATTCGAACCCATGACCTCAACACCGCTACACGACGTAAGTTCTGGAGAAGGTTAAATATTTTAAATTAAATTAAAGTTCTTTAAAAAAGAGCTTTACTTCACTGGATCAATATTAAGTTATAAAAATACATAGTTTTCAAAAGTTGGGATTAATTGACTTACTGACTGACTGATTATAATAAAGCATAAATTATTTTAAACTAGTTTGTTTTTAAACTTTTGTCTTACTAGTTATGTATTATAATACTTAACCTATAATTATCGACCCATTGCATTCGAAATTAATACGATTTTGTATTATTATTAAAATTTTGTAAACCAATTCATAATGTATTAGAACCAAAATTTTTTCGAAATAAAGAAAATCGCTAAGAAAAAATATAACTCGAGAGAAATTCTGTCCAGAACGAATACTGGAATTATTCATCTTTTATTTTCTGCGGTGAAACGTTTCTCATTGTGTTAATAATCCAAAATTCTACCTAGAAATTTATGCCTATTGTTTTAGTTTCTAAATTGCTAATAAAGTTTTATAAAAAAATACAAATGAAAAATTTTAGTAATAATTATTGAAACTAATTTAATAGCCTTTTTTCTACTTACTAAAAAAGGTACGAGAATTGTCACATTTTTGAATAAATGCAGCAAAAGTTTTATTTAAAATAAAGAGATTAATGCCGCCTATTGGAAATGCTCCGTAACAGCCTCCGCAAGTTTTTCCATCTTTAATATCTAAATATCTACAAGCAACCTCATCAAAAATAAAAGTTTTTTGATAATAGTATTGAATTTGGCAACCTTGGACCGAAAACATACTAAAAGTGTAATAAATATAAATTGTTCAACGAAGCGTTTAATATAAAGAAACATTACGCCACAGTGGCAACGAAAACGTAATTCATCATATTTCTGTTCTGTACCATTTCTTCGTCACATTTTACTACATTTTCTCTATGTTATGTCATATTATCTACATACTCTATGTTCCAAATACTATTTTTGATTTACGTATAACACTGCTTATTGTTTTTGGCATGGGCATGAACTAATACTAACGTTTGGTTTTCGCCAACAAGAAAATTCATTATACAAGTATTAATCAAAGCTTCATCATTGGCCTGTATTTCTAATTGGACAGACCTCCAATAATATAGTAATAGTTTAATTTAATAAGCACAACTTATCATATGTACAAAATTTCCGTCACTATTTATGTTCACTAAATTTATCTGATTTAGAAATTGTTAGCGGTTCATAGTGCTAATAATAGTTCACGTCTTGTAAAACATCACAAAATGCTTTTTTTAGGTGTGTAAACTAATAAATATCTGAATCCACTTGACCTTACAAAGCTTACCAACAAACTGTATTTAGCATATGTATATAACTTAAAAAATTTTGCCATTTTTTGAGGCAGGACTTGACAGCAGTTTTGTTATTAAAAAAGGTACGACTTTCAAATATTTAATCAACAGACTGGTACTGGGCTGTCCGCAAAACGAATATGAATAATGGATAGTGCGTTATTCATAAGACATAAATATGCTACTCTATTGCCGCTGGCAAATGTACAAAAAGCTACGAAATGTGCATGACAAAGAGAAAAGTTCTGGTTGTTCCACTCATAATCAAGTCCACTGAAAGAGTAAATAACGTATGCCATGAGGTCGTCACTCTGAATACGCAAGTAGAGCAATATAGACACAAGAATTTCGTATGTAATAATATGTTACGGTAATTTAAGCGTTAGGAACGATAAATATTGATTGTTATCGGTTTTAAGTACGTTGATTTGTTGCAGCAAACATTTTATTATTTTATTTTTACGACAGTCATAGAAAAATCCAAAGAATAGTAATTTTTTTGATAAAAAATAGATTATACAAATTTAAAATGTCTCAACTGAAAATTATTTAAGTTATAAATATTGTATAATATCTCAAACGAAACTAAAACCTTAACTTTAGTTTGCTTTTATATATGTTAAATGCGATACGGATATAAAGTTCCAAATTTGAATAAAACATATAAAAAAACTATTAGATGTTTAATTCACATATCAATAAATAAATTAAAATTTAGTAAGTAACAATGTCAATTTTAGGTACTACGGATAATATAATGATTTATTATAGAACTATTTTAAATGAAAGGATGGAATAAAAATCTGCCAGCTGAAAATTGTATTTCTCTTGTATTGAACAGCGACTTGGGAATCAAAGTTTCTCTTCTTTTTCAAGAGACAAATAAATATCCTCACCGATACCCTATTTACAACTGAATCTTTGGTCCAAAATTATTAAACAGAAATGTAAAATGCATTTCTAATTTTCCCGACAAGAATTTACACTCGAGGGAAATTCTGGTGAGAGTAAGTACTATGCTTAATAATCCACTATTTTTCCGCAGTATGTCCTTCCTATTGCAAAGTTTTAATTAAAAAAAAATAATAATAAATTTTTAATGAATTTTGAATAAATACAATATTCAACAAAAATATTTCATTAATAGATGAGCTAGGAGACACAATAAACAGATTTGTGGTAGTGGGGGAAGATTGTCAAATAAACCAGGCACTTCAACTAAAGTTTTTGGAAGGGTATATCACCAGTATACAGGAAAAGCGTCAAAGCGATGAAGAGTAAGCAAGACATGAAGGCAATTAGCGATGTGGCGTGTGCCCGGTCAGGTGAAGAGACCTGGTCCTCCGTCCTGGGGTCTGAGTATAGCACGCGGCCATCCGGGCCGGCGGCCCCTGTCCATCGGTAGGGAAAATTTCACCGGTTCGGGGCACATCACTCCATATTTACAAACAATCATTGAAATATATACCTCTGCAATCTTAGATAAATCCTGAACATGGGCCATAACGTGGTCAAAAACAGAGTGGCCTACGGTGGTCGACTCTTCCCGCTAATTATAAAAAGCAAATTAATTTCTCGTAATAAGGTGTTTCTGTAAAACGGTCATTCGTCCTATTCTAACTTATTCCAATCCCGTCTTTGCATGCAATGATCCCATATCCGTAAACTCCAAGTCCGCAAAACAGATTCATGCACCCGCTGTGCGCCGTATTACCTGCGCAACTTGACTACACGTGGATCTGGGCCCACACAAAACAGTTGTTATAAGCGTCATCCGATATTCAACTCGGCGCAACATCGAACGAATGCACGGAAGCCGCCGCTTACGTCCAACAGTCTCCCTAGCAAACAACGAATCCATGAAGAGCCAAAAAAAGGCCATGAAAACAACAGACCGTAAAGCGTAACATTTTGCCCTCTTGAGGAAAGCAAACATCGTACACAATTCTCAATTGAAGGGAGTTTGGCAATTCCTCAATACTAAGCAACATGGAGCCGGTTCGGCCCACCGCGCCCTCGATTAATGTTTCTCGGGTATCAAAGGATGACCTACGGCGATCCAGCCGGGCTCGGCCTCGATCAAGTCCACTCACGGATAAAAAGTGGCAGCTCGCCGAGGTCCCTTCACTGGTCTCTGGATTCGAGACAAGAGGTGGAATCTGGCAACTTGATTGCGCACCCCTCGAACCCGACGGTTGTAGCCGGTCCTTTCCCACCAACGTGAGTTCATCCGAAAAAAAAGGGAAATATTTTCGTATGTTGTTACAGAATACATATTTATAATAAATATTAACAAATTCAAGAAGAATGTTGAAGTATAATGTTATAGACATTAAGTTTCAGTATTATATAAATCAAAAAGTTTACAATTCCTTATTTTACAGTAAACAAATTTATAGAACATAAAAATTATAGCTACGCTACAGATTTAACAATTAGTTTATGTTTCAACAATTTTATTTTTGCATACATTTAGTTTATTCTCATGATGGTTACGATCAATCATATCACCCCGTTTCGGCTTGACGTTGAGTTCTAGAACACCCTGTATATCATATGTAAGGCGTTAAAAATGTTTTGGCATAATCCTGTACAATTGTGCAAAAATGTGACGACAGAAATAGTGCAGTTTTATGATAACTACGTTACTGTTGGCAAACCAACATAGCTCAAAAATATACAAATATCGTTCAATAGTAAACGTATAGAATATTATTCGATACTTAGCGTTAGCTACTGGATGCGTGTATGACGATAAGGAGTTTGCTAGAAACATATTTTTAATAATTATAAAGCAAAATTAAACTATTGAAACACATTACTTCTTTCTAAAGCTTAATTTTGTATATTGTATTATATTGATTTCATAATTATGCATACCTCACATAACTCCTACTTTTTGTCCCGCTTAGTTCCTTTCGCCGGTTATTCTCAGGTCAGAGGCGTCCTTTTCAAAACCGGTGATAGCATTCTTGGCGATAAATAAAAACTACCAATAGATTTTGATGCGTTACCTATTATAGGATATGTACCAGAAACTTTATTTCTATATATATTACGATGTAGTGTAATTAATTAAGAAAATAATAAAAATAAAAATAATAACTTTGACGTATTTCAATTTAGACTGAAATAGCACTATTTAATTTAAATTAATTTCAAAAAATATTCGGACATATTAAATCGCAACGAAAACGTATTAAAAACTCATAAATAAAATTGTTCAATTGACATATAATACGATAACACATTTCAAAGTCGCCTACAAAAACTAATTTATCACATTTATCTAGCTAAGCAATACTTACTGTGACTGTGATACTTGTCGCCGCTTACATGTTACTCAGTTATTGCAAATTAAGTTAACTTTTTCCTCGTCACGTATATTGTCGTTTATATTCTTAAAAATTTCTTAATTTAAGTTAAACTTCATTCAAAATTAAGCAAAAATGTGATAAACAGGGATTGGAATAAAAACTTACTAATGGATACTCGCATTATATAAGCAGTAAATGGAAGGCTAGATAGGCAAGTTTTCAGAATCGCCTTTCTTCGTTTGGTTTAATCCTAAATGTATGTCTTTATTTATCACTTTTCATCAAATGTGTGTGTACGAATCTCAATAGGAAACAACATTGAATTATTTAATAACGATCATTAACAATTATATGTCATTGTTGTTTTCTGGTTAGTTAGGACAATAACTTGATCACCAATTGTTCGGAAAAGTAGTATGCTCATCTATCGCATGACGTCGGATGAGCATGTAAAATCTCGGTCCCGGAAAAATGGCTACGTGAAATAAATGTGTATTTATCTAGTATATTCATACAAAGATATAACATGTATTACATTATAATAGTAGTTTTAATAATGTCGAAGCGAAGAAAACACTTGAGAGGTTATAATGGGGACCAAATACAAACAATGTCGCATTACGCTGGAAAAGATATTTTATATTTCTTTTACGGAAACAACACGTTTTAAACTTTTAATTTTTATGCAGTGACGTCATTAAAAATAATAAAACACATGTTATAATAAAACGACAATGTGAATTATTCTCGTACTTCTGAACTCTTTTCCTTTCCAACACAAACCAATTATAAAATTCCCTTTAAATCTTTAGTTATGTATTTTTAAATTCGACAACATTTGACTTTATTAGCGCTGTTCTTCATTCATATTTATAAAATTACGCATAACTTCATGAAAGTTTGTAATTTAGTAATGTAAATTTAACGATGTTAATTTTTAGTAACGATGAAGGTACTGACTTGACTGTCCGTTAGCCGCTTTGTAAACCGAAAGTCAAGGGTTTGAATTCTGCGGGAAATAACTATATGTAATTGTATTATAATAATCCGTCGGATGGGCATATAAAAATTCGGTCCACCCACCAACCCGTATTGGATCAGCGTAGTAGGATACAGTCCAAAAACCCCGTGACCCCTGGACTGACACAAGCTGATGCTACTGGCGTACAAGTCGTTATTTTCGTTTTTGTCAAAAGTAAAGGAGGCGGTACGTCTTCTTTTACAGAATACACCACCGTACATGCCTATTTCTAAAAAGCAGAAGTCTGATAATCACCTTCTGTGTTCCGGTTTTAAGGGCCCGTGTATTTATTTGGTAAACGAGACGTAACATCCAATGTCTCTGATAGGCAGCGCATTGGTGATACCTTTGGTATTGCCAACGTCCACGGACGTTCTTAACAACTTTCCATCAGGTGGTTCGACTATTCGTCTGCCTTAGCTGGCAAATTAAAAAAATATGTAACGGTAAAAAATGGTACAACTCAAAACAAAAAGTACACTTAATTACAGTGGGTCTAAATCTTTGTATTTCTTTTGTCAGTTCATAGTTTTATTTGAAATAAAATTAAAGTAAAAGTTACACACTTTATACG
Source organism: Lamproptera curius (assembly GCA_029286875.1). Taxonomy (NCBI): domain Eukaryota; kingdom Metazoa; phylum Arthropoda; class Insecta; order Lepidoptera; family Papilionidae; genus Lamproptera; species Lamproptera curius. The sequence continues at coordinate 748,076 of JAGSMT010000052.1, forward strand.
ACGATATTATTGTTACAACTACCTTCATTGAGTCATGTCATTAAGATTTTTTATCTTATAAAATAGTATTCATAAATAACATATTTTTTTGTTTATGTTATGGTAATACTAAATCGTACTAAGTCATTTGGGCTAACACTCTATTCTTAATTCTTTTGAGTAATATAGAATTTGAATTTCTATACCTATCGACTTTCTAAACCTTAACTCTGTACTCTTTTGCCGAGATGATTCTTTTCTATTCTATTCTATCTTGCCATTTTTTTGTCCTTTTGTATTTCTCTGTGTGAGCTCTCTAACGACATTTGTTTTATTAAAACGGAATAAATCACAACATTACAAGCTTAGCCCTTCGATTTTATCCGCATTGTAATGGTAATTTGTGATAATTTTGATTATTCATTATATACTCGTAATCCTAAAGGTATTTGTGATTCACGCTGAAATAATTTGCAAGCTTTTCTCTAGATGCGATACAATTATAATTATACTATAAAGCTATCACACGATATTTTCATAATTTATTTTAGTATGCACACTATGTGTTCATCAAGTTTCACTAAAATACATCAAATATTTTTTTTACATTATATAGTTTCTCAGAACGTAGTGTTTGTATAGAACTGATACATTTCTTTATGGATAAAAATTGATAGAAAACTTTCGCATTTATAAAATTAGTGGAAAAAAGACTTTGGGATATAGGACTAAAATAGTGAAAATCTGCCATCAAAGCAAGCATCATCTAATCCAACAAGCTCCCATTATTTGAAAACCATTCATTAAAAGTAAGGAATTTGTCAATGCGAATCCGAAAGGAAATCTAATAAAAGAAGTGCGAGTTCTTTATAGATGATAGTTAAGTGGCCTTTAAGGACATGGGTTCATTTCGTGGATTTATTTCTAATTATTTGATAACAATATATAAACAGATCGCTTAATGTTTTTGAGAAAAGGGAATAGTGTTTAAGTCCCGCGCGGTAATCCCAATCATGAAACACGCAAGCGTTGTATGTTGTATATTAAAATATAATTTAATTAATTAACAAAATGAACGTTATTCACAGTCACAATCACGGCGTTAAAACAAAGACAGTCAGAGTAATTTTTAAGCTTAAGCCGACATAGTACGCCTAGAGCTAATTTATTTTTGTTGGTACAGTATAATTATAACGAAAATTGCTGTAATATATTAATAATTTATTTAAAATAGTTCAGTAAATAACGTACATTTTTCTGTATTTATAAATTATTAGGTATCTTTTAATGAATATTCAATCAGAATGTATTAAGTCTTCACAGTCAAGAATTTTGACTAAATAGTCGCGAATGAAATCTTTATATTTACGTAACTATTTCGCCCGCACTTCGTTATGTTAAATGCCTCGGAAATCACGGCACTACCAAATATCCCAGAACCAAGGACAACTAAGTCCTAGCTACTTTCAAGCCCCCGTTAACCGCCGCAATCCCGGCCACATGGCGAACTACCTGGGCTGCCCAAAAGCGCCAAAACGCAGAGTTCCTGCGAATCCTAGGAAAGCTCCTTCCAGGCGATCACCACCTAACCCATCCAACAGCACTGCCATCCCACCCCTCCGTCCTTCCAACGCTTTGAAGTTCCGTCCTGCGTGACAACAGCTAGCGCCAGCCAACTGCAAGCGCACAGCAGCCCACTGCCACCTCAAATAGCCAGCATAATAGTGGCCAAAACGGCACGTCATTTTTAAAATGTCACTCTATATCTGTTTAATCTAGATGACTTTAACCAAGCAGCAGATTCATTCGCCGCCGTCCTCAGCGACGCTATGCCTAGGTTTCAACTTCTTGTTATATACAAGAGTCGCTTAAGACGACACCCACTTAGTAGTGTAGGACAAAACACACACTCATGACATCGGCCCCACCCGTGAGGTTGAACTTACACACTCTTTGCTATATGACACTGTAGCTTAACACCAAACAAGATGATAGCGTTGATAAAGTTTCTTCCGCCACTTCTTTGCCCGGCGCCAACGCTTCAAAAAGTGGTAGTAATGTTTAGATAGAGCTCTTCTAGCTATAAAAACAATCCTTAAGAATGCGTCTGAATCAAGCCGAGGCTTCGGTCCACCTGGACAGCCCTCAGCCCTCAGATTCAGCATGCTGAGGGGAGCCTGAAAGTGACGGCCCAAGCTGAAGCTCCCCATTTGGGGGCCCTTGGTGAGTTAAGTCACTCAGTGGGGAGACGCCTGACATCCAGTATGTTCTAATAGGTTTACTCCAGATAGGATGAAAATGTTATATTTAAAAAAAAACCATCAACTAAAAAAATAAAAATCAGAATTATAATAAAATCAGAAAGTTTTGCCTTCTGATTGAAACCTATTTTTCAAAAAATTAACAAAAATTGTTATGTGTATAATGTCAAATAACGATATCCAAATATATGTGTTGTCCAAAAGAATAAATTTGTTATGCCAATATTTCATGTTTCAATAAGCACTGCCTCAATTTTTTTCTGCTCACACACTGTCACAGTGACAAACACTGTGTAAGTGAGAAAACATAAACGTTTTATACATTTGCCTTCCTGGCTTCTAAAGCGTTCCCGTTCGAAGATTACGTCTCGCTTGTTAATAAATGTATCGTAGTTATTTGGTATTACTTTTAGTAGTTTTGTTAATATTTAAAAACAAAATTGTTTAGATAAATTATTGTCTTTTTCAATATGCCACATATGCCATATTTCTCGTTCTAAGAAGTCATAAAACAATATCATGTTCCATAATACGATGTTGACTTCAATTCTTATTTATAATAAATATTTAGATTTCTTTGGCAGACATTAGTCTTGATTATCAGTTTCATTGTATTTATGTTATAGCATCTCCTTTATCATCTCAGCCTTCGAGCCTCAGCCTGTCCTTAACCATAACAAATAACTATTTGTAATATTTTATGTGCTACTATACATCATTATACAGGAAGGAAATGGAAAAGGAAATTTCCTGGTCTATTGGCGTTGATTAATTTTCATTTGAGCTACGACACCATGACGTCTGTCCCTTGACATAATAAGAAACGACCAAATGGATTTCTAATTTATATACGGCGAAGTCCCTAGTCATATTCCAAACAAAGCACAAATGTCTTTTCTTGAATGCATTCAAAATAATGCACTATCTAAACCGTAGTTTAAGTTATAACATACAACTCTCGTATTGTGATACAGTTCAAAATTGTATCTGAAGTAACATAGACTGAGATTTATTGTAATAAAAGAAATTACTATTGAAGGTAGTTGTATCTTTTATTTGTTTCCTCGTTATAAATATCGTAATTTAAGATGCTTTACACCACAAAATTAAGTCATAAGTATTGGTACAAGTTGAAATTACTCCGCGAACAAGTTTCAACAAGCAATTAGGCGGGTTCAATTTAATTACCATTTTCGATTATTGTTCCGACAAATTAATTAATATTGGCCTAAAACTTTGAACAACCTATGTGCCCTTAAACTTTTAACGTGCAAATTTACAGATCACAAAGGACAATAAGTCGATATTTGCAAATAGAATAACAGGAAAAAAATATTCTCGTAATGATCGAATAATTACTCAAATAAAACACTAAAAATTATTGAAATATAATAATGAAAGAGATAGGTATAGCAAATTTAAAAAAGTTTCTGACATAAATTAATTAAAAGGATAACATAAAAGTGTAGCAAAAAGAGATGTTATTAAAGACTGGACGCAAACAAGAGAAAAACTTATAACTAATTCTTGAGAGCAGCTCCGCTTGCGAATTTATATATATTACGCAATATTTTTAAGTATCGATACAATAATAGGTTAAAACTCAAATAATGGATAACCCATTTTATAATAAATTAATAATCATCAGTACACCCTAAACTTTCATTCTTATTTACAACATTAGTAGTTTGAAGATTGATAAGATCCTAGGAATCTAAAAGTAAAGTTTCAGCTTTCAACCAGCAATTTACCAAATTTATCTAAAGAATCACCATTTTAAACCGGTCACAAGTAACTTGAACGCTGATTTACTACAAAACTGCTAGAACAGTTATAGTAATCTAGTTTTCAACTATGTCTACTTTCACCTGGCACGGGACTAAAACCGCTAGAAAGATATTAAAACGTCAGGTGTCAAAATATAATTTAATATATAAATAACCAAGATACAATCCATTCAAGTAATTTTATTTAACAATAGTACGATTTTACAATTTTCTTCTATATAATTTAATACAGGTTAGGCATGTTAGCGAGAATTAACCTTTTGAATATTTCTGTTTAAGTATAAAATATTTGTTTGCATTTCAACTTCGCATATATTTGAGCAAACTCAACGAGAGTGACTCGTATAATATAAAATAAATCGTGGGTAGAGCAAACTAAATATTCCACTTGATTGGTGTTGGCAAACGTACAAAACATCTCCATTCGCATTATAAAAACGAAAGATGTTACGTTATTCTTTGTCCCACTTGTAATCAAAGTAAGTCAGTTCAAGAGCAAATAATATTTCTTGGAGGTAACTATTTTGTAAGAAATTATCAGTTTTAATAAAAAATAGTAATCTGTACCGCAAGATTTAAATAGTGGTAGTCTTACAAGTAGTCGCTACTCCACCTTTGCGATCGTGTGGTTTGCAATATGTAGTCTAGCGATATCCTTAGAAGCAGTAAATTACAGAAATTGACCAGTCTTGGTAGTCTTATGGCGAATTTTTTTAGTATTGCTTGCAATAATTGGCAATACAAGTCGATTAATCTTCAGAAAATGTACTGCATCAATGGAGCACACACTAACCATAATCTTTCTTTTTGTTTATTTTTGCTAAACCTCATCCTAAGTTTTGCAGGTTCTTAAGAGTTGAGACATCGTGAATTTCACGATTGTCGTACAGGAATCATTTCTCATCCCAAGTTCATCATATGGTACTTTTTTCCTATAACGCTCTTTTTACTGAACAGAACCAATAAAAATCACTTAATTTTTTTCCCTTTTCATTTGAAACAGACGAAATTTCCGATTTAATAATACATTATAAGCAATTTCTTATCTGGTATATGTTAGCGATTTGAGTAAGTAATATTAAAATAAAAGGCTTTCAATTAAAATATATAACATATTTATTAAAGTGACATGATTTAATTGTACTATTACTATAATATTTTATCTTTAACGTAGATTTTTATCACAGAATTAAAATAAGGTAAAACTTTTATTCAATTAGAGATTAAGCGGAAATTGTTGTTTTTAATTTAAATGCAATATTTTTTTTTTCTCGAATGTTATGCTTCCAGACTCTAAACATAGTTAATCCACAGAGGTTCAAAGCTCCGTCCCACGAACTAGTGGCCAACATTTTGCTAAAATAGGGCCACACGATAAAGGCTGGATTAGGCATTGTTTATCTCTAAGGAGTCGACGATCGGTTTATGAACCAGACGCAGACGGTCGGCGACCGTATTCATCGGTGGCTGGGGGTGGTGAGAACCGCCCTGGAACGCGGGTGTATCTAGTTTACGCGGTGTGTGTTTTTCGCTGTGCTCGTAAGCGAGGGCAAACTGCAAGTGAATGTGTGATGTCGGTACCCCCGTTGGGTCCGGAGACTCGGCGACCCCTTCCTTGTCCGGGTCGAGGAGAACGTTTCATGGTCTACGGTCTACGCTTTTGACTAGTTAACTGCAATAAGGTCGAATTTAGCCTTCCTTGCTGAATTTATGGTTATGGAGCAAACTGTGGTCTTTGTCGTCTAGCTGTAAAAGTTTTTCATTTTCGTAAAAAACCTTTTAAATAAATGTTTTAACTATGATTCCTATTTACATAACAAAACTTTGTTCAAATATATTAAACAGAAATGTAAAATGTATTTCTAATTTTCGCAGTAAGAATTATCACCCAAGGGAAATTCTGTTGAGAGTTAGGTCATGCTTATTAATCCACTATTTCTCTGCGGCGAGCACCTTCCTGTTGTAAAGTTTTACTCGGAAAAAAACAAATGGCATGGATTTTTAATTTAGTTCGAATAAACATGATATCCGAAAAGAAAATGTATTATTAATTGGTGAAACAGGAGTAACATAAATTTTTGAAATGTCAGTGTATACCTTAATAACAATTTTATTACTGTTCTGAAACAAAAGAGCATTGTTTTTTAAAAACACATTTAATAATTATTTACTTTAAGTAAAAAATAATGAATTATTTATTTTTTAATATTTGAATTTTTATAATCAATATTTACATATTTATATTTCAGCACTATCTTATTAGTTTTATAAAATATAGTATTTTATTTAGATTGCGATCTAAATTATCCCAAAAATTGATGTGTTTAATCTGGTCACATAAGAAATAAGTTCAAAAAGTTTAACTATGATCAGTAGTCAACTTTAACGAGATTTTATTATTGAAACCAAGATATGTGTTAAATAATTTAGTAAATTATATGCTATAAAATACTAAATTCATCACCTGCTTTTAAATCCAATTTAAGTTATAACCTAAAATGAATCCGCAGAGTTTTTCCGGTTCATAAAATTTCAAAGTAACAGGTCAAATCATCTGAACACGGTGTGTTGACGTTCATGCAAGAGGCCCAAATAAAATTTAATATGTTTAGACTGAAAGTGGCACCAAACTAGCAACTATTGTATACTATATTTCAAAAAGCACGATTACTTAAGTCTTTCAGATAAGGTTGCCAAAGATTTTTCGCACTGTTTTGCACAGATACAACTGAAAAAAACGTACTAAGAGAGTCATAAATATAAATTGTCAACATGATTTATATTAAACACATTTCTAAACTCGCGAAGAAATTCATTTATCACATTTTCTTTTCAGCTACAATCTACTTATGTCTCTGAATGCTTTATATCAAAACTAAAGATGCTGAAGACAAGTTGTAAATGAAACAATTCTCACGCTAGTAACGAAAACTAATTTATCCTTTTGCAGTTTAAATTTTAGGTTTTAGGATTTAGTTTATTAAGATTCAGAATTTAAATTTCAAGACTGTTATGAAAGATATTGACACTGTATTATACTGTGGTTAAGCTAAGTAATATTTAGCCGATTGAAAGTACCAAACTAAAAGGGTAGGGACATTAAGTTGAGGGCAGTCTTTCTACATCATACGCTCAGTTTCATCGGCTTTAGGCTAAACGTAGTCAAAACAGTAAGCTAAAGGGATATGGCCTGGAAGCTATAGGCCTTCATGAAGTCTGCTACTGATAAGCGCTTAAGGGTGGAGATGAACGAAAAGTGGTGCGCGAGCCGCATCATAATTTTTTTCATCTGAAGTCAATGTGAATTCGTGATGGTCATCGGTTTTGAGGCTAAAGGACAGGAATTTTACGGATCCGGTTTCAAAGTTCAATTAATGGAGAAGGGAGGCTTAGTATCAAAGTGTGTCACTATTTATTTATTTATTTAATTCACCTGCAGATGTTACATTGAAACGTTAATACAATACACACAAAACTTACTAGCTAAATGCACATCCAAATTGTAGGTAACATCATTTATGTAGGATCAAAATTAAAAGCAGCTGACAACTTACGATAAAAATTAAAGTTGAATATTAAAGGGTTAACATAGAAACTCACTTTTAAAGAAAAGCGTTTGCTTACAATAAGTTGTTATTTTAAATGTACAGACTAATATTATAAATGTTTACATGTCATAAATGATGACTTAAAGGAGAAAACAACAACCAATTTTTAGAGTATAACTTATGACAACGTAACGAGTAACGAGTCAAAGAAGATGTCAATCTTATCCGTGAACCCGTTTAATAACGCACATATGCGGGGTATGTTAGATTTGGAACCGAAGACCGTCCTTTAAAACGATGGGGCAAGATGCTCCATCTTGTTTTGATTCAAATGGCAAGAAACTTCAAAGGTAAACTTTGCTAAAGGTTCTGGACAATCAACGTTACTATTTACTATTTAATAAAATAGGCTAGAATCGAGTCTAAACTGCCTCCGTAAACTCAGTGTATAGGCGTGACTTTAGAAATCCTGGGTCGTGGTTCAATCTGACGACTCAACAAATATTTCATGTGTTTCCATCTGAAGGGTTAGGCAAATTTCGGCTGATCACCCAATTGTCTTAAAAGTAAGATGATTCTGCTACGGAAATGGACAATGAATGAATGTCGTGATCCACCTTATTTCACCCGCATTGCCAGCATGGTAATTCTAAAACGCTTTAAATTTGTAGGGTGTATTAAGGGAGGCTATGTCGCAAACTATAGACCAACAAAGAGTGAGAAGAATGATGATGTATGATGAATCGAGTAAATCATTGCCTTTTCTTTGCTACTGGAAACATTTAATCCATATCTCTCTAAGCTTTGACTTACCTAATAAATATTAATACAAATAATTTGTATGTGCAGTAGATAAAAGACAAGTAAATAGAGATTCCATGTTTCGAGATTTCAAACTGTTTTATCTTAGTATGTTCGCGTTCTTGAAAATAAATGTTGCTAACTGGAAAAACTTGAACAAATAGAATGTAATGTTCGTTGAATGCAATTCATTTTCGACGTATCAAGGCTAATAATTTCTAAACGCTTTTTAATTTTAAAATTTACTTTTTATGTTATAATACTATTAGTCTAGTCAAAAACTATTAAATAACAACATGATAGTGACAGATAAGAAGTAATTAATAGTCTTGAGAAAAATAGAGCAATATATTATTTGCATTGTTACATATGCTACATTAAACATTTCCGATGCTAGTACCTATACTCTTAGATAGGTACTCTTTAGGTTAGATGAAAGTTATTAATACCACAGTTCCAATTTCTACTTCCGTGCAGTAATGTAAAATTATTAAGTAAACTAGACATTCCATGTATCAGGTAGGCAAACGGAATTGTAGCTTGTAAGGCGACGCGTATTACTTAAAATCAGTTGTTGTTAAAGTCGTTTCATTGCTTTAATATATAAAAAGAGAAGAAGAAAAGTAAAGACATCGGCATCTGATCGCGTCTAGTCACAACCTTGAGGAAGGGGCACAGTGTTGGATGCTAGTAATCGTTATGTAAATCTATTTTATTTTGTAAGCCTTACTTTGGTTGTCGGTCTAAAAAATTTTGAACCACTGGTTTTGTTTTTGGATAAAATAATTTTGGAATTGCAAAAATTTCATTAGCTTGCTAGATAACACAGGCGATCTAAAATAATCACGGCTCTATTTACAAGGTTTTGAAGGTAGAGAAGTGTTGATCGTAGCTTCCGAAAAAATATGTTTTTAACCCTAAATTTGTCGAACGTAAAAATTGTGACTTTTTTCTATGACAAAAATTTTTATTATAAGATGTGGATATATATTGTTTTAGCTAGAAAATCTAATTAGTCAGACGGCTGATAAACTTTAAGATCGAAAAGAATTATATTACTCCGATATGCATTAAAACGAAACGTATAAACTTTACTCAAGTGCGAACTGGCTTTTCAGGACCCTGTCTCTCATAAGAATTTGAATATGTATGTGAGAAAGCATAGCCATAGTAAAAAATTCAGTAAACAACTATCTCAATATTCTAGAAGGCACACGTTGCAGACGGAACGATATACATTGTTTGAACAGATAAAACAGAGAGCTGACACGTATCTTATAGCGAAGTAAAAGATACATTGTACATAGTTTGATACCTAATTTTATAAAACTTAAATATTTATTAAAGCCCTAATTATTAACCAACTTTTATATTTCATAAAAAGCGTCTTGTGACCTTCCGAACACTAAAAATTAAATAGAAATGATTATTTAAAGTTTGTTTAGTTGAAATTACATACTTATTTCTTTTATACTCACCATCGCATTGTTTTTTAAATTAAACTTTGAAATTAAAGCTTTTGTTGTTTCAGAAATCAGGCATGAAAATTCATGCGAGTTTCAACAGTTGAAACTACGATTACATTGTTTTCGAAGATTATGAAGGATTTCAGAGATTGTTTAAAATAAGCGGTAGACATTAATGTAAGATAACAGGCGAAATAAGGATAATTGTTTTGTATCATTAATTATAAATATTTTTTTTAACTAATATATAAAAAACGCTTAATATTTTATTAAACGTGACAACGATATTTTGAGAAGAGTAGTAAAAATAATGTCATCAATATATCAAATCGATCAGATTATCTGTTAACCTAAAAGAATTATATTAACAATATTAGGTTTCTTTAAATAAAAGACGTTTTATATTAATGCTCTGCAAATATGCATTATTGTACTGTTTTGGGCCCTGTTCTTCCGTTGATATTTGAATTTTTAATATTAAAACAAGCTGTCCAACTCACCGCCGAGTAATTTGTAAATATGGATATCCAATCTGATGAAATAAATGTTTGATTTCCTTTTTCAGTGGCTGAGTGAAAACAAACCAGCACCTCTCTTAATACTTTTTGATTTTATTTTCCTTTGACATTCCTGTTTGGTACTAAGCAACTGTATATAAAAGTTAAATTTTAAAGGTTTTTTAATCTGTTAAAATAGACTTGAAAATAAGTTCATATGCTGCGCAAGGTATTTCTTTTTTGTTGCCTTGTATATACTTCGAACGCTACACGTCCTAAATTTTATATGTTCCATATTACTGTTTGACTTTCTTTCATTAATGTCCTAGAAGCTTGATTCTATAAAGAAGATTAATCCATGAATTGTTTCGCGTATTATCGCACGTGCAGTCGCTTCTGAATTTTCATGGATCAATAGAACAGAAAAATTGCTTCAGTGACGCGAAAAAATAAAAGCAACCATATAAAAAAAACATAGATAAGATTTCCATTCCTATTCTTAATGAAGCTTTCTTCATTGAACTAATAAACAATAAGAAAAAACAACAAGGCAAGGAAGTTTTAATTCATACTTTTGTAAGTTCTGTTATCACTAGATTTGTTTTTACTGTTGCAGCCTTTGTAACAAATGCATGATATGTTGAGGACTGCACAAGAGTAACTCTTGCTTCTCATGAGAGTATCTCCTGTGCAGTCTTCAAAATACTCAAAAAGGTTTTAGTGAATACGATTTCGCGTTTCCCAATTTGTTATTTCGATTTTCTGTATCAAGCGATAGTAAATGATTATTCGTGATAAACATTAAATAACTTCGGAATGGACAATCCGTTTACCGATCGAATATAATTAACTTTTTTGGGATTAGGCTTATGTTTTAACCACATTCGTGCTCTTGAAGCTGATTTAATGTGCTGTTTTAAGTAAGCTTGAAAAGACTTGAAGATAAGTTTATGTTATTTATTATGTTAAGAATATAGTTTATATACTAATATTATAATTTTATGTAAGCTGTTGAACTAAAAATAATCAAGATAAGAAATTTTAGCAGAAAATTTAAATCTTTTAATTACGCAATTATTGTACATGTTCAATCACTTTTTACGGATTTTTTGCGTTTATTATTTATGTTTATTCCCAACCTTTAGGACGTTTCGTTAATAGATTTTTTTTGGAATCGGTTGGTTTTACCACTTTAGATCCAAAATAATCAGTTTTGATGCCCAGTTCTATTTAACTAGATATGAGGACGTATATCAATTATATCTAGAAGGCTACAAGAACAAGATACCAGTAGAGTATGCATCTCTGTTAAAACACTGCCTGATATCTCGCTGCTTATTATAGAAGGTTATACATGCAGATGGGTGGTGTAGCTATGGGTTGCCCAGTGTCTTACATTGTTGCTGACATTTTTACAGAAGAATTTGAGGAGAAGGCCCTCTGATCAGCTCCTGTTTATCTGACGTTTAAAAAGGTATGTAGATGACACTTTTACAATATTGTTAAACACGAAATAAATTCATTCTTAGACCATCCTAATTAAGAAGAGACAACTTCAAGAGGAATTAGAGGCGTGCGATTCTTTAAACTTTTTAGATGTTTTAATTTTAGGAAATCCAAATAACACTTTGAGCCATACAGCACTTAGGAAACAAACCGACAAAAACAAATACCAAAACTACTATTCTTTGCAGTTAGCTACTATTGGTAAATGCCTGTTTCAGAGAGCACGAGGAATCTGTGACGAGCCACACCTGGCCACTAAGCTGCAGAATGTCAAGCTAGCTCTGCGAGACAGCTCCAAATTCCACAGGCACCAAGTGAAGGGTAATCAAGAACCGTTCCTAAACTACTTGAGAGGTGTCTACGGACCAGAGTGGCTTCATATTTCAAGTCACCTGAAAAGATACGTCAGTTTTCATAGCCTTCCTTCAAAATCTCTCATACCAATTAAGTTGAACTGAAATGGTTCCTTTAATGGGCTAATAAAAGTTATTTGATTATAGTTACACGTGACACATATTCTTAAAAATCAAGCTTTATCATGTAAAAGTTTGGACGTTCTGGGCGACTGAAACTCAACCTCTTAACGTCAGTAATTTAAAATTGACAAGATATTCATAGCAATATTATGCAAAAAATTTAAATATTTATAGAAAAGTTACAGTTACAATACATTTGTATTTATTTTTCCTCACGATTTCTACTTTACTTATTTAACTTTTTTGATTGATATAAGCGACTAGACAAGCATAACGTTTACGTGATAGTAAGTGTTACACCTTGTCCATGTGAAGTTTACGGTATATAATTCATAGGCTAAAAAACTCACAAGTTCGCTTGCTACCTAGAAACATTGGATTTTATATGGCCTTCAAACCGGAAAAAAGTAGCATTTTAACACCACTGCCTTGCTGTAGCAATGAGATTAACATTTCATAGTCTACTCAATATCATACTATCCTTATTTATTTTTCTTGAAAGCCGTCAGAAAAATGCTCTGGCATGGGATTCGACCATTTCCCTAAGTACGACGACATGATTCTTGTGGTTTTATGATAACTATATTACTGTTAGCAGCTCATTTCGAATAGAAATTTTATCCGTTCCAAATAAAGCAATATTTGCAATTTCTGGTTCACACAAATAATGCAAGATGTAATAAAACTCATAAAAAATAATAACATTTCTTAAAAATTTTTTAACAAACTATTTTTTAAAACCTTGAAGATTCATTTTTTCGCTTTTAAACGTTCAATAATTGAAATTTAAATGCCAAAATTTTTTGAATAAAAATCACTAGAATAAATATCTTTATTTCCGTCAAAAGTTTAAAATAAGGATTTAACATTTAATTTAAATTAAAATTGATTTTTTCTTCAATTCTTTTATCTGTTTTTTTATTACAAAAATCGGGCCACCTGATGAATATGTCACCGCCACCTGCAAAAGGAATTCAATCGTTGACTATGCATAAAACAATTTTGCCAAATCACTTAAAATTATTTAAACAAAAAATATTCTTCCTTTTATTTCATTAACCGATGAGATCTTTCCAAATCGCCTAATTTTGTCCATAAAATTAAAAAGTAGCCCATTAGTTTAAAGGAGATTCATAACATCTTCGGAATATAGAATAAGAATTTCAACTCCGAGGAACAAAAATAACTTTTTTGACTCTAAAAAATAAAAAAAAAGCTAGCAGAGATTAGCATTTAATGAAAATTAAGAAGACTGGATTGATTTATTATAAAATAAATTATGAAAGAGATATCCATTACGAATCTAAAGAAAAAATGTTTTATAGAACTCATGAGAATGAAAGCAATTTTAATTAACGAAATACAAAATAGCAAAAAGCATATATCAAGTGGTTTTGTTTAAGTCTTTAAATCAATATCAAAATATATATTGGGAGTAGGACCCTATATAGAATAAATGCACTCAGTTTTTTTTAATGATACGTAACAGTATTTAATCCAAGGCTTACATTATTTGTACAAAAAATGGATCGTATCCATAAGGAAATCACTAGAAATGGTATAATAATATAATTCCGCTTAGTTATATAATCACGCAACAATGGCAATTCAGGGGTGCCGATTCAACGTTGTTCCTCAAAACATCTGTTTCCAACCCATTCAGAATATTATTTAATATAATATATACCAAATAACCCTTAAAAAGTAAGAACTGGCCTACATTCTAAAACCAATTTCTATGGATTCCAAATAAAGCAACGTACTGAGCAATTTTGAGCCGAACAAGTCCTGTCTGACTTCATAGAAAGCTTTAAAATTTTTTTTCCTACTTCCTGACAATGGTTCCGTCAAAGGTGACTTTTTTGCCCCTTTTAAGTGTTTGGTCACTTGGGTTCCTTTGTACCTTAAATTCTTTTGTTTTGTAAGTTTACGTTTTGTGCCTTTACCCAAATTTGGAAATTTATCTACTATTCACTTCATTTAACATTTTTTAAAACTAACTTTAACTTTACTGGTACTATTTACATTTGCGATTATAAAAAATTTTCCCTTAATTTTAACAATTTAATGGTAGCCTTATATTTATTCGTTTCCCTTATCTTACTTTAACATGTTTGTTTGTTCTAATCTTAAACTGTCTTTCCCTTCTAATTTAAACCATGTGGGCCGTCACCCTGAAGAGTTTGGAGATCTGAAACCCATGGCGTTAATACTGCGGAACCCCAAGCGGGTGACACCTAGGTTCAAAGCTTCGGCCTCTTGGGAAAAAGAAGAGTCTTGGCGGTGACTTGGCTCCGAAATTGAACGGCCAAGCCTTGTAACGGAATTTGCCGATTCTTTGAAATGCCGGAGGAAACCCGATATTTTGTAGGTCCTTCCGGAGGGCCCCTCTTTCTGTTCCCTCTACAGGATGGTTAACCAAAAGGTCGGGAGCCCGTAATTTTGGGCTGTCTTCGAAAGGTGTAATAGCTCCAAGCCTCAGCCGGACCTCTGAGCCGCTTTTGCCTGTCGGAGTACTAACGTCCCTTTAGACTCGACGACTCCGCCAAACCCGGAACCCAATTATTTTTTATTTAATGCAATTCGGCAGATTAAAGGAAGACCGAGTATAATCTTTTTGCTCGCGTTTGTGATCAGAGGGAGCTCGATTATCCGAATTCTGGGCGCTCCGGCCCTTAGCCGGTTGACAATCGGTATAGGGGTTCTAGGGTCCTATCATCACGAGCCGTCCTACTCTAAAGCCCCGAACCATCCAAGGGGAGAATTGCACAGGTGACAGTTTACGAACTTCCTTCACCTCGCATTTGAAGCGCCTTCCAAACATGAACTTGGGAAAGGCAGGTTTGCTCAACGCGGTTATACTCCATTAATTTGGACATGCCATGGCGTGGTCCTGGGGCCTAATGTTATGTAAGATCCCGGCCTCAACAACGTTTTTTGAGATGACATTAAACGCAAGACGAAAGTCTTATTCTTTAACGTCATGTCCCCTTGCCTGGTGCGGGATGCCGTGTCAATTTTGCGGAAAATTACCTTGGGACGGTGTCCGAATTTAAGTCCATTCGATGCCGAGGCCTCCGTCCGCCTCATGGGCACATCCAACCCGAATTCCTCCTCGCCCAAACCTCTTAAATGCCTTACAAACTGGCCTTATCAAGGTTTTCCAGGATTGAGCAGCAATTAGAAGGGCCACCGGCCGTCATTGAGGAAGCTCCAATCCCCGGAAAATGGACGGCACTTTTTCTTGGTGATTAAAGTCGCTAACGCAGCCATCCGCAGCCATCTTGTAACCGACCAAGCCTGCAAATTCAAGCTGAGTGAATGGCGCGCCTTAGCCGGAGCCGATCCTTTCAGGACATGAAAGGTCTCGAGTGGCAGCCTTATTGCATCTGGTGCGGACGACACCAGATGGATGAGGACCTCAAAGTTCAGGAGGCAGCGATGCAGGTTGGCGTGATGTCCTCGGGCTTATGGGAGCATCCCGTCCTTTTTTGAAGGTGGAAACGAGACGACGCGATTTTCCGGAAATTGACATTCGGGGAACGTTTCCTAAAACACGTCCATCCGAACTTTTTATTGAATATCAATTAGTCCTCCTCCGAATCGGTCGCCAGTAAAGTGTTGGTCGAAATTGGAGTTACAAATAAACACGTTAAATCCGTTATATCTCATTATTCACCATTGTACTATTTATTTAAATTAGAACTCATCTTATTAAAAGAAGTACAGAAAGAATTTTTGACAGTAATGTTATAGAATCAGTCTATGAAATAATTGAAAGCCCGAGTACCTGTTGTCAATACTAGCGCATTAAACATTTTAAAACTTAAGTCACGTACGAATGAACATTAATTGTATTTACGGATACATCACGTGCCAATGAGCAATATCACAATTTAACTATCAATAACAGACTTACTCAGTATAACGTGTGACATGCTCTGTGCGTTTTATTTGTCTTTTCCAATTTAATTTCTTGATAGGTTAGGTAGATCAATTCGTAATTTAATTTTAAAAACGTAATTTAGTTTTATTTATCTTTTGTAAAATATCGAAGTTATCTTTTATCGTTCCTTCTTTGGTATCAATTATCTTATTATTCAATTATGATACGTAATTTGATTTACCGAGTCTAAAGTTTGTGATGTATCCACATAACTCACGATTTTTGTTGGTAAAAGTAATGAGACGAGTTTAAAGTGATTAGAATATACACCCTGTCCATAAGAAACGAAGTGTTAGGCGCCACGAATTCGCTTTCTACCCTGAGACATGGATTATAAGTCTTTTAACTAATAAATGGCTACGTTGCTCTTCAAACTGAACACATAAGTATAAGCTAGATTGTGACTGGCCTCTCTTATATTAAACAAACAAGGCGAGCAATAAGAACCGCGTGAAGGAACATATAGCTGACATTAAACATAAAAGACCCAACAAGTCGGCAGTGTGTGACCACCTTAAATCACCCAAATCATAACATCAGATTTGGTCGACAACAAACCCTCGCTGAAAACACTGATTCCAACCAAGGACGATCCGTGAGGTTATTGAGACTAGAAAACATCCAAATTTCAATAGAGAAGATGGGTACGTTTTACCACCGGCGTGGCACCCTATAATTAATAAATAATATTTATAACCCCATGCATTATACCACTGCCGGGTGTAATAGTAAAATCAGTTAATTTTGCATAAGTCGGCGTACAGACCAAATATATATATATATGTAAAATTCACGTAAGCAAAAGAATTAATAACGAGCTCCAGCCATTGCAATAGAAAACTACTGACTTTTTGACAGGAAGGAAAAATTGATGAGAGACAACAAACATTTAATTGGATATGAGATTGGATCTTTTACAAGAAATAACTGATAGGCCAACAGGCAAGAGACCAGATTGTTTTTCATATTTTTAATGGCATACGCGGGCGACGAGCAGATAACAAAGATTACTCTTCCCGTAGCGATGAAAGTTCTTTAGCCGTCTAGGCTGGGATGCCATCTCAAAGAAACAACTAAGGTTACATACTCGTTTTTGGCAATTGATCCTCTGTACATTCCCTTGAAAACTTTTAAATTGCTAGTTTGAATATGTTGTTCTGGAAATTTTATTCAAATTTTCATTATTTCTCTCGTAAACATGGTCAACTGTCTTAGGGTTTTGGGACTCTTCTTCTCGTTGGAGGCTGCCCAATCGCTGGAAGCTTGTTCTTGGATTACAACTGCTGGCTAACAAATTTTGAATCACAAAATCCTCCATTTAGCATAATATTAAACAAGACCTTCAACTGAACTTCAGGTTTTACCTTAGATCCAAAGTCTCATTGCTTACCTGAGGGACGCAGATTCCTCCCGAAACGGGTGAAGTTGGGGCCCTGGAAGAGGATCACATTTGCCTCTACGCGTGCCTTTCAGGTCTCATAGCGAAACAAACTGGACTGGTTTCTACCTCAGGTGTCCACCGACAGAATAGCAGTTCTAGAAAAATTGGTTTTGGCCTTTATTTGCCCACCAATTCTACTGGTCACGCTTTCTCCCTTCCCTTCCCCATTAATGGTCTGGTTATGGTACCTTTTCCAAAACCCCGGAGGGAAGTCCTCTTCCAATTGACCTTCCGTGACCTCTCGCCCCAACCTTCCAGTATTCGGGAGATGCTTCGTATCACAGCTCAGTCGGGCAGTGCCTTCAATCCGGCCCCTCCACTTGGTAGAGAATTTTCAACATCAGGGGACTGAAGGTCGCTTTTCCTTCAATCCTCCCAGGGCCAGATTTGCTTTTCGGAAAGTTTCGGAAGTATCCAGCACCTGCCTGATTTGCCCGGGCGTGTGTTGCCAGGGATGGAATTGTTCGGCAGGCTCAGCGGTCCTTGAAGCGGCAGGTCCTCTGGTTTGCGTGGGTCCCGCCTCGCTGCCACAGGTTCTACCAAATTTGGGAGGACCAAGGCCTTATGAAACCTGCTTCCACTCAGAAAATTACAACTCTGTTCAAAGAGGATTTAATGGCCCAAAATCGAACATTGGGAGAATAGCGGGAAGGCGCCACGTTTGCCCATTGGCTTCTGCGCGTTGGTCTTCTCCCAACGCTGCCAGGGCCAATTTCTTTCTGGAACTTCACCTTTGCCGTAATGAGGATGGGGTTCCTTGGAAATTATTCGCGCAAAGGATCCGATCTTCTGGCTCCACTTTACTGGAAACCGACTTTGGACGGACAGGGGGAATCCCTTTCTGCCATCCTCAGGGGGAAACCAAATGAGGACCTCCGCTCACAGGTGTACTGTGGGGGCATAATTTTTCTCTCCTGTGTCAATATTTCCGGTGGGCCCGATGGAAGGTTCCTAAATTGTGCTAAAAGGGTGGGACAAATTTGCCATGGAAAATCAACCTGTTAGGAAAATTGGGAGAGACTGGGACGCCTGCCATCTTACGTCTGGTCTCTCGCCAAGGCTGCCAGGGAATTTTGTCGGTCGAACTTCCACCTTTGCGGGGAGGAATGGTTCATTGGCCTATTCCGCAAAGGATGGCCGATCTTCTGGCCATTTTTGCGAAAACTGACTTGACGACAGGAGGAATACCTTCCTACCATCCGAGGTGTGAAACCCACCAGGGACGTCCTTACACAGTGGCGTGCGGAAAGCACTATTCTTCCTGGATGTCAATATCCAGTGGGCCAATGGAGTGTCTCCATTAAAAAGGTTGCCAAACTGCATTTTGGCCGCGTTGGTTCAGACCACTATTATGTCCTCGGCGTTGTCCTTTCGCAACTATCCAAAGGCACCGTCAGATCCACTTTCCAATGTTGGCTATTCCGCTAAACCTCCTCAAAATTTGCGGAAAATCCATTCTGACTCATGGTGGTGGAGAAAACCCCCACCAGTGGATCAGCATCCGCCAAATTGGTTTGCAAGGCCATCCTGGTGTCTCCGGGTTTATAACTCCATGTTTGGGTGCAGGCGGATTTTAAGGTAAGGTAGGCACTCAGGCGTTTGTTTGGTAAAGCGGAAAGCCTTCGATCTCCTTTGCCATTAAACTCCTACTTAAATTAAGGCCTTTCCCCCATGGGTCCTGGAAGAGACTTGTGGTGGATCGGCACCCTTTGGACGGAGGCAATTAGTGGTAATCTCCCCGACCAAACGCTGTCTCCCTTTAAGGCTGCGGTTTTGGACAGTTCATTCTTCATAAATAATTTGTTGGAATTTGGTGATTCCATTCCTTCGGAGACAGTACTGGATGGCCACTGGACTGGCCAAGCACTTTCCCGGGTCGTTCCGATGATTTGAACAAATCTGGTTGAAATGGAATTCATCTCTTTAGGAAGATCTCCGATTTTTGGGGAAGGGACTAAACTTTTCCAGTTTTTAAGTTCTTAAGACTCAATGTTTGTTTGCGTTCACCACCAAAAGCCCTTTTGTCCATCGACTTTTGAAACACTCCTTGAGCCAAGCCAAACATGGATTTGAGGTTGAAATTGAGGTAGTCCAGTTTGGCAGTCATTTGGAGTTAATACATCATTTTTGTGCAAAAACAGTGCCGCTAACCGTTGGATGTAAAACAAAAAGGAAATGCTAAATCCATAATCAATAAAGTCCTAATCTGAAATTGTGTTCGGGAAAGACAAGTACGTAAATGGTTAAATAAAGCAATAAACAGTCACAGTAGATTGCTTAGCTGGCAAAAAATGTAATAAATCAGTTATTGCCGCCGGCCTGGGGAAATGTGTCCTCAAATTAAATGCTTCGTTGAACAATTTATATTTATGAGTCTTTTAATACGTTTTTCAGTTGACTGTCCAAGTATGTGCCGAATAAAATGTTTGGCAACTTATCTAGATTAAGGAATTTCTTTGATGTATTTACTACACATATCACGCTTTTTAGAAAATTTGTTAAGTCCCCGCAGGATTAGAAGCCACGACCTCCGTTTTCTAAAGCACACGCCCTCACCACTAGGCTACGGAGGCAGTCAAACAATACAACAACATGCTGCCTGTACGAAATTGCGTTGCGATTTCTTCCACCGTATTTTACATCTCTTTTATCTTATAAGGTATCCGTTAAATCAAAATGTAGTGTATGACACGTTTTATAAACACCGAATGAAAATTTTTTTATGAGTTATAACTGTAATGTAAATGGAAATTGTATTATTTTAAATGATCTTCAAATATGCCTAAAGGCAATTTAAAACAAAAATTATATTAAAATGCTTCGTCATCATCATCATCATCATCAGCCTGTGACAGTCCACTGCTAGACATAGGCCTCCCCTAATACACCCCTATCCATTAAGGGGTTTTTGGACCGTATCCCACCACGCAGGACCAATGTGGGTGTAAATGCTTATTGGAGGTAATTCGTAAAATATAGATATATGCTCTCGCGAATTTTTTTTATAGAATCATTCAATTAGTACAATTATGTAAAACATAGTTTACTTAAACATAGTATCTCTTAAGGTTGAGCCAGTGTTTGCACTTTAATCACACGAAGCTTTGATTTTTTAAAGTTTCTTAATTTCTTAGTATCTATTCAACCACTTATCATCAAAAACATTTTAAAAAATCGGACCAAATGACAGGTAATATCTCTCATTTAAAAAAGAATGAACTTATTCGGAGCATTAAGAGCCGAGCAACGAGGTAACTTATCAAATAAAACATGCTCTGAATTGAGCACCTCCTTCTTTTGGGAAGTCGGTCAAAAAATGTGTTGTTATTAAGTTTGTATGAAATTTATTTATAATAATTTTAGGTTCACCAGTTTAAAGTATGGAGAACACGTAATTCTTTTTTTGATTTTTATATTATAACGGATACTATGACCTTCTAATTTGAAAAGACTGGCAATAATTAAAAATATCCTAAAAATATGTTATAAATATTTATTATGTATATAAAGTAAAAATATTCAATTATTACTGTTAAAATAATTGTTTTCTACTGTTCTAAACATTCTTATGTTTTTAGTTTTTTTTAAAAACAAAATTTTTTTTATGTTTAATTAAAATAATATTTCTGGAAAATATTTAAAAAAACCCAAAAATTTAGTGAAAACTAATTTTAATGTGTTTAAATAAATGTTTGAAGAACTAAACATTTTATCCTTTTGATGGGTATGAATTTAATAAATAATCTCAAATTAACAAATTAGGAAATAATTTCAGTCTAGGTTGGTTTGCCAAAAGTTAGTTGAAAGCATAAATACAAACCTTATTATTTGCTTTTTAAAAATGAGGAACCATCCAAAATATTTTGAACGGTCTAACCAAAAATTTTGGACAGTAAAGCAATGCCAAAATTTTAATCCACCGGTCATTGAAAAGGGTGCTTCGAGAACTTTTTAATTTTAAGAATAAGGTGAAAATAATTAAAAGTTCTATTAATTATTTGCTTTGTATTAAATATTTCAACCATTTCACATATTCCATAATCTTTATCTCCTTCAACATTAAAATTTGTGGACCACAACGGCTAAATGTCCAAGTCTCGAACCTTCTAAATTCGGCTATAAACCAATGAACGAATTTTTTAATTTAAGGAACTAAAGTAATGTATTGGGATGGTAAAATTACATGAAGTTGTTTCGTATATATATTCAATGGCAGACAATTATTTTCGCTTTTAATAATTTTTTATTCGTACCTTTGACATTTAAATTGACGGCAAATATAACAAAAAACTACATTATAATTCATCACCTCTTCGCAGATAAGTCAATTCTTTAAATTAATAAGGATCTATTTTTAATTAAAAGATGTTATTTAATTTTTAATTTTTTACTAAAAACTGAAATCAAGAACATATGTTAATAAACCAAACATATATGCAATAATATTGGTACGAATTTTATTCTGTTACGCCTTATAAATATTAAAGGGTAAGCCGATAGTTAATTTTTACTCTTTTATTGATTTGAAGTAAAACCAGAACTTTTTTTTGAATTTGTTTTTTTTGTAAAAGGGGCCTATAATCATAATTTATCTTAAAAACCATAAATTATTCAATTACATTTGGCACAATTTGGATTAATGAATTGAATATTTAACTATATTTATTAATTCAAATTTATAATATGATTCTTAATATTTTTTTTAGAAAATTTGTTTTTATTTTTATTTATTTTTGACAAAATAGCTGCATAAAATTGCGAAAGCTTTATTTTTAAACTAAATGGGTATAAACAAATTTGAGAAAAAGAATTTTTTTAATTTATTGCAATCAGATTTTATTAAAAATTAAAACCTTATGCGATTTGAGAGTTTATATTCTAAAGGATTTTGTATAAATTAAGTTTTAAGATAAATTTCCATTACACGTTTTGATTTAGTTTAATAAAAGAAAAACTTTAATCAAACTGGTTAAAAATTTTTGCCTGTTTATTAGTTCCAACAAAAAAATCCAATTATAATCTGTAACATTTAATTTAATAATGACAATTTATTTTAAGTTCTATTTCTAATAGGAAAAGTTTTTTAATAAATCAGCGTTAAATGGATTAATTTTTTCCTTTTTATAATAAATGTTTCGTAAAACCTGTATTATTTTAACTTTATTGCCTTAATCCGTTGATATACTTTACATTAAATGTAACGGTGAGGAGACAAAAAAAGAAAGTAATTTATTAATTTTATTGACAACAGTTATTTTTTAAAATTTTAAAAATTTTATACCTTCCATAGTTTAAGTTGTTCTTTCAGGGGAAATTAAAAGTTTAATTCCACGGGTGTTGATTTAAAGACATTAAAACGGACTGGTTCTGGTTTTTAAATGATTACGGAGTTTACTTAAAAAGAAATTCGCCGTCAGAAAGGATAGGGCAAAGTCGTTTTTGAATTCGAAACCAACAAATACCTTTTTCTATTTATTTAAATATATTTATAATGACAAATTTTAAAAAGTCAATTCCCAGGGATGGTTGATCTCGCCTTTTCCAATAGACTCAACGTTTTAAATGATTTGATATCTGAATATTTCCGGATAAAGGCTGAAGGAATGTTTGGAAACCAAAGTTCATAATTTTAGCTTAAATCATTTTCAGCCGCTAGATCCATTGATAAAGGATCTTTTCATCTGGTATGTTGTTTGAGTTACTTACTTTTATCAATTAAAGTTTTAAGAAAATAATAATTAATTGCACCCTTTTAGAACTTATGTTATTTAAAGGAGTTTTTTAAACAGTTCATTTTACCTTCGGATCAAGTTTTATGTTGTTATCCAAGTTATGGGCCTCTGAAAATAAAGTTTAAACTACTGTGGTGTCTATTTTGCCCAAACCGCTTGTGGAAAACCCTAGGAAGAAGTTTGGTTGTAATGTTAAGGTTATAAGTATTGTAACATTGCCCATTACTCCCCATCATGTACTAAAGTAGAGGCCGTCCTTTTAAAACCGGAAGGCGAGCCTGAACTGGAACTCCAATTTCAGTGGTTTGTTTGGAACAATTTCATCACAAATTAACGAAAATAAACCCATTTGCGTTGGATTGAATTGAAAAGTGCGACTATCCCGCATTTAGCAGCGTGGTTTTCGGGATAGTTAAAAATTTTATGGAGGGGCGCACAGTTTGAAGTTATTTATTGACTAACACGGTAAATGAAACAAGAAACGAGGGTAGAACGGTTAGGTGATATTCAATTGTCATGCCAAGCCTGGTAAATCAATTATGGCAAATTTAATGATCAATAGTTTTAAAAAAGAAATTTTTTTTCGGTATTTTTTTATTTCACCACTTGAACTTTTTATTCAATGAAAGAGTTTTCAGTATAAAAAAGATCATAACAAGTTTGTTGACCTTGCCAGAATTT
Organism: Lamproptera curius; assembly: GCA_029286875.1. Lineage (NCBI taxonomy): Eukaryota > Metazoa > Arthropoda > Insecta > Lepidoptera > Papilionidae > Lamproptera > Lamproptera curius. The sequence goes on from JAGSMT010000052.1 coordinate 772,197, forward strand.
TCCTTTTGATACCTTAATTAAGTTTAAAAGGAAAAATGTATTTTATTTACAGTTTATTAATCCAAAAGTTTTTGGGTTTGTTAGAAATTTCTTCAATGCTTTAAAAGGAATGAGAAAATTTTTAACTTTATATATTTGAAATTATTATTTATTTTCATTTGGCCTTTCCTCTTAAATTCTGAGCAAATAGCACATTTTTTTGTTTTTTCAAAAATTTAAAAAACCGATAAGAACTAAACTATTTATTTGCTGTCCTATGCAATACATCACTTTGGCCCGTATTATTCTTGATTTTAATTGCCAAGATTTACAATAGCTTGTCCCAAATTCTCTAATAAAATTTTATTATGTCAATTTTTATACCAAAAAAAAGATTGTTTAAACGGATCTACTTTTATCGGACATTGATAATTTGAATATTACATTTAAATTTATGATCATTTCTAAAAGAGTATCTAATTTTGATAATGAGTTCTAATTCGAAGGTTTTAATTAATACTAATAATTTACGAATGTCCTTTCTCGAGCTCCAATATTGATAATGATTTAATTACTATTATGTCTTTAATTCTAAAGAGAAGTTATTGACTTTTGAGAATAGTTATAAGTATTAATAATAAAATCCGGCAGAATTTTCGAATAATCGATCAACGTTACAAAGTTAGAGATTCATAGAGTATCTTTTACATAATTATCTACTTCCTTTGAAAGTATATGAGAAGTCCTATTCATATTACAGTCAACGTCTAAAATATGAAACCAATAAATTGTTCATGACAAGTAATAATTAACGTTAGCTATCGTAGAAGATAGTGCAAGTACCATACGATAAATCAAAAATTAAAACTTATATTTAACTCAGAACACATAAACATTCGAGCTTATTAAATTGGCAGGGAGCTAGTTAGTATAAATAAAATTGTGACAATGCTTATTGAAACATGCAATATTGGCAAAAAGTATTTGACCTTTTGTGCAAAACCAATATTTGAACATTGTAATTGGACATTTGAAAGTCTTATCTTAAATGTACTGTTAAATGTCGTAGCGGTTTGGCAACAATGAATTTATAATCCACAAATTATACCTAACTATTAACATACTTTTTTATTATATAGCAAGACATAGACTTAAGTCAATCATGATGTAAACTTTCCGTTAATATTACAATACAGATATATTCCAATTGTTGTTTTTTTTATAAACAACGTTTTATTTGAAACCATTATTAAGCTTGATTAAAACCTATTTTATAACCACTTTTAGTCTAAAAATAAATTTAAATGAAATAATAATTTTGAAAATTTATACCAAGCAAATTGAGAATCATGGAATATGATTTTTAAACCGTAACATCATATTTACGCCAAACATTGTTGTCTTAGGTTTTGATAGCTTAGTTGAGCTGTAAAATCTAGTCTCTTTAGAACTTAGTATTCACACATACCTTTATTTACCGACGCTTGACATGTTAACTCTATGAATCTATCCAGAGGTTTCGGAAAACGTAATAATTTCTTTTCAGGCTTCAATTCTTTAGACAATCTTATTTTTACATGAATGTTCACTAAACAGTGTAAAATTTGATTTATTTATTTTAAGAAAATTGTGTCCAATCATTGAGTAGGCTAATCCAATCAGAATTAAGTCCAACATGAATTTATTGAATCCCTGGATTTGTATATATAAACTAAATCTATGTTTCTAGATCTCAAAAACGCTATAAAATACATTAAAATGTAAAAACGATCTTAGGTGAATTAAATTATCAAAGGTTTGAATCTCAAAATATCCAAGACATTAAAATTCTTTATGTAGCAATTTCATTTCAAGATTCTGAAATTTCCAGTCCTGATTGAAAGTGGTCCTGATGACCATGGACATTGAAATCTGATAACAAGCACCGTTGAAACGGAGGCACAGCATACGCACCTGATTTTTGTTAAATTATGACGCCCATGGACATTGAAATGCCTGGTCTATAACAACTAGTTTTCGATTAGAAGCTTTATTAATTACTTTAAAAATTATTAAATTATAGGTTTGCAAAATGTTATTTTTTTTATGAAGGGAATAGATGTTTTTGTAAAAAAAAAAATTGTTTTTTAAACGTTTATCCCCATTTTTAAAGCCGAATTTAAAAAATTAAACATGAAATAAATTTAAAATTTTCTGAAATTGTTAAAATTTTTGGAAAGCCAACAAGAAGCAATTTAGGGATCCCTTTCGACAAATAGAAACGACGCAAATTTTTCCGGACTTTTCAGAACGAAACAACCCGGAAAAATTTTTTTAGGCCATTCTGCAAAAGGAATTAGAAAAAATTTATTTAATTTAAGAAATTTTTTAGGAATAAAATTTGAAAACAAGTTTTTCGTTTAAAAAAAAAAAATGTTTAAAAATAATGAACCAATTAAAAAAGGTAAAATGTTAAATTTCTTAAAAAAAACATTAAATTTTTTTTTGGACAAAAACGGACTGTTAAATTTTGGGACAAAATAGGAAACAAATTTGGTAAAATTTTTAAGGAAATTTTTGTAAATTTTATTTTAGGGAATTTTGCCATTTCCCATAATATGGGTTTTAGAAATTAAAAAAAAACCGCCCAAAATCCATCCCCAAAGATTTTTAATTTGCTTTAATTTTAAGCAAAATATTAAACTTTTGTTTTAAACAAAAACACCTAAAAATTTTTTATTTTAAGACAAAATTTAACATTTTGTAAATTTTGAAAATTTTATTTTTTAAAATTTTAAGGAAAAATGCTACTAAACAATTTTTAAACTTCATTCGGATAAAAACGATTTGATTTTTTATGTTGAAGAATTTTTTTTAATTAATTTTATTTTAAAATTTTACCAAGTTTTTAACAAAAAAAACAACAAAAACCTTTACCCCAGTTTTGCCCTGGAGAATTAAGATTTAGTTTTAAACTTGATAAAAGTTCGATGGCCAATTAAAAAAAAAAATATTTTTCTTCCAGAAAAAAATGCCCCAAAAAATCGGGCATGCCACGCAGGGGTTTTAGCATGGAAAAAAAAGCTAAATCTAAAAATTTTTTTAAAAAAAAATTTTTTTAAAAGTTAAAAATTAAGTTGGTCCTTTTTATTAAAAGGTTTTAAAAGTTTACTTTTGTATAACAAATTAAAAGAAAAAATTTCCCCTTTTAAACAAATTGTATTTGACGAAAAGTTTTGTTAGGCCCCTTTTAAATTCATTAGAAGTCTTAATAAATGAAAAGTTAAAGAAAAAGGCCTTTTAAACAATTTATTTATTTTAAATTTTTAAAAGTTACAAATTTTTCTATTAAAAGTTTAGCTTTTTATTAGTAAAAAAAAAAAAGAATAAAAGCCAAATTTATTTTAAATTTTATTTTAATTTTTTTATTCAAAAAACCCGAAAGTTTGGGCACAAACTTGATTTGAATAAAAACTAGGGTTTTGTTTTGAAGGAAAAAACCCAAATAGTTATTTATATTTTTTGTATAAAAAAACGAACCATGCATATAAGGTCCTCGTTTTAAGAAGATAATAATTTAATTCCACCAATTCAACTTTTTATAACTTTTGGGTTTTTAAGAAAACCAACTTCTCAATTTTTTCGAGATTATATGTAAATTTAAGTAAAAGTTTTTAAAAATGAAAGGGTTTTTAAAACCTTTTCGTCACGAACGTAATGTTGGTTAAAACCTTTTAAAACCTTGGGTTGGTTTTTTGCCTTTTATTAATAATATTTTACCATTCCAAATCAATTTTTCTCTTTGCTGCGTTTAAAATATTCAAAACTAGTTTTCAAAACATTCCAAAAATCAAAGTCTGATTTTTAAAGGGAATAAAATTGGTTATTAATTGGAATGAAATAAATAAAAAAACTCTTAATATAAAATATTTTAAAAAGAAACCCATGACACTAATATATATAATTTAAATGGCCATTTTAAGAAAAAATTAAAGAAATTAATTAATTTTTAATTAAGGTGAAATTCCAAAAAGGGTTTATAAAAAAACTACTAAAAAGGGTTTGTCCTTAAAACACAAAATTATAAAACAACCTGGGTTGTAGGTTCATTAATTAAATTAAACCAGTTTGTTTAGTCCCTTATAATCAGAGGGTTTTAAATTTGCAAACGTGTGCGTTTTACCCTTAGCTTTTTTCCTAATAGTCTTATTAAAACCAAAATATAAAGCCAAGGGTTTTGGGAATTGTATTATTTGATTTTTAACTTCCCTCAAATGGAGTACTTTTGGAATAGCAAATTTCCAATAACAGCTGACAGACTTTATCAAAGGACTAGAGGTGTCCAATAAATTTAATTTAAAAACCCTGTTGATGTTCAAATGTTAAATGTTGTGTAATAAAAAGACAGTATAATAAAATGGACTGAAGAGTTTTTAAATTAAAAAAGGCTGGGATTGGTTATGTTACTAAACATTTTTTAATTTTTTTGAAAAAATTTAATTTAAAACTTCTTTCTGGAATTTAAAAACACCATCGTTTGAATTGTTGAAAATTTGACAAGGGAACCAAAGCAGGAAAAAAATAATAATAAATCAGTGGAAGTGATCCCAAACATCATTTTAAGATAAAATTGTGTAATTATTAATATAAAAATCAAAAATCCCAATTAATAAATTTCAAATCAAACATGGGATCCATTTAAAAAATTATAATATTAAAGGAAGGGAAAAAGGTTGAAATAAAACTTTTTTTTGTCAATTGTTAGTTTTATGAACCTTAATTTTAACACTATTTTCAACCTAATTGTTTTTAAGATAATTTTTTAAAGGATCTAACCACCTCCATTTCCTTTTATTATTATTATTTTGCCCATTTTTAATAATATTTATTAATTTAACAATACACAGGGCTTGTGTACCCAAATTTAGTTTTGTTTATTAAAAATTTTTTATACAAATTTGGGTATTTTGAAAAAACCCGATTAAAAATATAAATTTTATAAGATTTTAAAGAAAAAACACGGGCACCAACCCGTTCCAAAGCCTTTAAAAGATATCGTTCAAGGACCTTCAAAACCCATTTGATGGTTTAAAGATAATTTTGATGTTTAATGATTCGAAACTTTGAAAATTTGGGGGGATTTATTAATTTATACAAATTTCTTAGGTTTTTGAAATAATTAAAAGTCTATCTAAAAAAACTTTTTTTAAAGTTTAAAAAAACAAAAAAAATATGAAATTGTAAAAGTTAAACCATTTTCCTTAATATGCAAGCAAAAAAATTGACGAATTTCGGGTTTTTTCAGCATTTTAAATCTCGATTTTTAAAAGGTATTAATTTTAACATGCGTTTCAGAAGTTTTAAGACAGGAATGAAAAATTTTCAATTAAATAATTTTATTTAATTAACGCACCAGTTAAATTTTTCTTAAACCGCAAGTATATTGAATTGGATCAAAATTTTCATTTTTTTTTAGTTTTATTATACCCAATTTTAAATATAATTTAAATTTTCGGTTCTTAAAAATCGGTCCAAATTTGAATGGCCGGGGTTAAAAAACCCCCAATGGAGAAGGGCATTACACCTAGTAAGTATAAACGAGATAGATGAACTTAAATTATTTTTTAAAAATTAAATTCCCGTTTTTTTTTTTAAAAATTAACATTAAAACCTTTTTGGCAAATTTAATTTCTAAATTAAAATTACACCTTTATTGTTTAAACGGAATTATAAAAGTTTTTTGGGCTATTTTTTACAGTTTATATGCAGCAAAAGGAGACGAGAAAAGGGCCACCTTGATGGGTGGTCACCAAAACCCATAACATTTTTACCAGTTTGCCAACGCCGAGTAGGGCAAAAATGTAAGTTTTTTAAGTAAAGCCCTCCCCTTTTAAACGGAACCAGCAGGTTTTCACCAGTTCGCGGTGAAAATAAAATGGGAATTCCAACGTTCCCTGTAAACAGGACCCAGGTTTAATTTAATCCCAGGGTATTCCCGTTCCTATTTTTAATTTTTCAAAATCTATTAATCGCTTTATCTCCCCCGATCCAATGCAGGAGTTATTCAGCAAAATTTATAAGTATGAAAAACAGTTTCACATTGCAGATAATTGTTTTAAAAATTTATTATATTTTTTATTTTCTTTCAAAATTTTTAAAATTAATAAAATAATTCGGTTATATTTTTATAAAAACAAAAGGACATTTTTAGGCAAGTTATTTTACCCAGTTTGCAATTTTTTTAAAAAACTGACAGAAGGGAGAGTTCAACATTGAATTTGTTGAAAAGTGAAAACGTAAAAGGGCATGTTTTTAAATTAAAAACAAAAACGCTTTAAATTTACTGGGTTTTTTTCAGAACAAAAATATTTAATTTATTTCCAAATTTTTGACTCTTTTGATCTATATTTATTTTACCCAAACTTTTTGTTTTAGACCCGTATTTTGCAGGTGATTTTAATTTTGTAGGTTTTAAATTGCTTCCATTCAATAAATTTAAAAATTTAAAATTTTTCTATTTCTCCCCATTACCCCCTTTTTTGGAAATTTTTTAAAAGTTGTTAAAAAAACATAAGGTTTGTTTTTTATTAAACAGGAAATTTAATTTTAATTAACGGAAAAATTTTAAATTAAATTTTGATCCCTTAACACTTTTTAAATTATAAAAAAACAATTAAAAAGGTTATTTTTTTAAAATTTTAATTTACCCAAAATTTTTATTACGTGGGATCAAAGAAATTTTTTTATCCAGGACCGGAAATGAAAAGAATGAGGTTTACGACTTTTATTATGTATTTAAGCAGGGATCATCATTAACAGGCAGTAAGGTGATCAACCCTAGGTCTAACGAAATAGGATTTAAAAAAATTGTTGATATCCGAAATTCGAAAAACACGACCTCTGATTTTAAAGTGGAGGCTCAAAACACTAGGCTACAGGCTGTTAAATTCAAGGACCTAACTTTTTCTCAAAACAATATTTGAAAGTCGAAATAAAATACTAGTTAAACAAAATGACAATATTATTTAAACGATATATATTTAATCTATGTACAATACTTTGTTACAAAACACATCATTATGAAAGGGAAGAAATTTTCGGGGTCGACTAAGTTTAATTAACAAATCTACATGATTTATATATATTAAAATTATCCTATCATAAAAAGGACTTTCTTAAAACTAAGATAGAAGTATATAGGATACCTTATGACAATAAACTATGGTAACCATTTAATAAAAAAAGGTTTTGTGAGACGGTAATAAAAACCTTTTCCTTCTCAGAAAAAGACTTCGCTTTAATAAATTTGAGCAAACTGCAGTCTTTTGTGAGCCTCCCATACCCGCACGGCCTAATGGAGAATAATATCCGACTTTCAGTCGGAATCACCGAATTTTCCCCATTTCAAATAGCTTTGTTTTTATATGGGGTAATGAAGGTGAATTGGGAAAATTTCAATATTTTAATAAATAGGGGATGTTTTAGTAACCAATTATGTTTATTTTTATTTAATCTTTCAATTATGATAAAACAGGTGTTTATTTTCAACATTTCATGACCCAAGATAAAAAAAAGTTTAAAATAAAATTTCCCAAAACAAATTAAAGAATCTATTAATTTAATTTTATATATTAAATAAATATTGACTAACCTTTATAAAACTTCACTAATTTGTAAAATTTTTTATGATTTTTTAAAGAGAAACAGTACAATTTATGTGGGGAAATCGTTTTAACTTGTTGGTTTTATAATTATTATTGTTATTATACTTTTAAACAGATTTATGTTTTTTCAAAATTGGGCCAAACTCTAGACATCTCTTTTTTTTTTAAGAACCTCTGTTAGGATTTTAAAGTGTTTTAAAATATTTTTTAAAAACATTTCACTTTGCTTTTGGAATTTGGTTTTTGGAAATTTCTTTTGGTTGAAGAAGCCCCTTTTAAATTTTATTAAATTTTTATTTTTTATTCACCGATCTACATATAAAAAAAATTTTAGGCTTAAATAATTTAAAAACTGTTCATTTATGGCACAACTTTGGTGGTCCCAAATATGTCAACTTCAATCATCGCCATTTACTGTCCTTTTTTATAACCTTTGCCACGTTTTATTTTCCGAAATAAAAAAGAAGATAATCCTGAGGATTGAATTTAGGAAAAATTACAATTCCTCAAGACTTGAAACTCAAATAAAAGTTTGGAAAATAATCGCTTTGATGAAGTCTTGTCCGAAAACAAAAATAATATAATAAAAAAAATAACTGTAATATATTCTGTTTGTGAAACCCCTTTAGATTTTGAAAATGGGCATCATACGTTTAATATTACATTTGAATGACGGGAACGAGGCAAACTTGACGTTGAATTTGATCCCAACGAGGAAACTTCTACGTTGACGGTGGTTTATTCAGGAAAATGCTTCGTCTATGGGAACAGTATCATCGAACCTAAAGGAACCCCGGCCATCCGGGCCCAAACAGAAACTTTTTCCGGAACTTATCATTCGTACTAGGACGAATATGTATTGAGGGCACCACCTTTTCCGTCGGTTCCATAGAAGTGGAAAATACGATTAATTGAAAAATTAAAGTTATTTTACCGGTTCCTCTTTCAGGGGACCGTCTGGGTGGGAAACGCGGGATTTCACCGCAAAGAAAGTTGTAGAAAACCTAGTGTTCCAGTTTAAAGCCACGAGCAAAGGTATTTACGGGAACGAGACTTAACATCCATGTCCAGGAGGCGCGTTGGTGATACCAGTATTGTTTGTTTAAATTGTTATTTACTTTGAAAATTGGCCAAAAATAGTAAGATTTTTTTCTTTTTAAATGGATCAATTCTGTCTATAGTATTGATAAAGGAAAGATTTGTTTTTTTAATAAAAAACTTAAAACACTTTAGGATTTTAAAAATTCTTTTACCATTACAAAAATGCAATCACCTTGATAAAATATTTGTTGCCCTCGAAAATTCCCAAAACTGTAAAAACCTTGTAGCAGTGGTGGATTCATTGATAATCAAAAATGACGTTGGAAAGTTGCACATTTTTAAACGACTGCCATTTTTACAGAGAATTTTAAAAATATGGAATCCAACGATTGAATAAAGGGTTTTTAAACGGACCAATTCAAAACGAACAGCACTCCACTAGTTTAATCCCTTTTCCCTTTTATTTTTTAACGTTTTTTTTAAATTTTTTTAATAAAGTAAATAATTGAATTTAGGTTTTGGTCCCAAAAAAATTTAGGGTTTCCAAGATTTGTGATTGCTTCAATTACATTGTGTTCTGTTGTTGTTTGAGTTATCCTGGAATGCTTTCCCTATTCTTCCATGGAATTTTACATTAAACAGTGATGGTATAAAAGTATTTGGCCCTTTTTAGAGAAAAATCACATAAAATTTTAGAAATTAAGGGGACAAAGTGGAACATCTAATCATATTATATTTTGATAAAAAATTTAAACATTCAATTTCATTTTATTTAAAAAAAAAGTACAAGGGGAACAGTAAAACCGGCAGAGGAATAAATAAAGACTAAAAGTCGGTTACGATATTAAAGTTTTGTTTTGAGCAACCTACGCAAGTTTCTACGGTAGTAATATATCCGGTGCCACAATACATATACATATTAAACTAAACAATTTTATACTACTTGTATCCTTAGAGTAGTATAGATTGCGAACTTTAAAAGCCACATAGGTGTTTTAAATATTGATTTTTTCTAGGATTTATTGAAAACTTTAAAGGCAATAGCTTATAAACAACTATTTTATACTAACTAGCTTATATGTTATTTATATAACAGTAATTAATGATTTTCTGATTTTATTCTTTTTTAACCTTTATTAAATACATAATCACTAAAAACGACACGTTTCACATGTACATTTCATATAATGGGTTTGGGTTTGATCGTAATTCGTATGACGAAAGGGGCTCAAAGGGGCAACCCAACCATCAATTATTTCCAGCTACTATTAATTACTACTAGTTGCATACATTTAATCTGGCAACGGGTTTGCAATCCTGTGAAATTACTCTAGAAGTTTTAAAATTTAATTTTTTTTATTTTCACTACTAAAATAAAATATTAAATTTTATTATATTAATAATTATTTTAATAATAAAAAAAACCCATTATTTTGAAAATATAACATGAATATAAAAGGTTGACAAATAAAGATAAACAATTAAACCAACGTTCAAAAACTATCGGGCAACTCCTATTTCCGAATAAAACCTCAAGATTTAAATAAAAGAGAATTTTAGATATTTGAAAATGGATTCGGTAAGGTTTGGACCACGTGTTCCTACTGGTTCAGAGCAATGTTAATTAGTTGCATAATGACAAGCGTTATTCTGCCCCTAAATGAATATAAACCATTATGATACAAAGTGATTTATAAAAATGGATTTGCGTTTTAGAAAATTTTTTAAAAATGGTTTGTTATTGGGAAAGGCGCTGGTTTTATATAGAAAGCTTCACCCAAAATTGACTAAATTACTCCGAATAAAAAATAATAAATTATTAACAATCATAAAGGAAATTATAATAAAAATATGAGACGTATTTGTGAAAAATCGTTTCAATAACAATGTGATTTGGGCAAAAAGAAAGAACATACTTGAGTATTCAATGTTTGGGAGTCACATAACTTAGTTTTATTAAATGCATAGAAAATGCTCCCCAATGCCTAAAAAAGAACTTGTTTTTTTTGTTACGGTTTCATGCAAAAATAAATAAAAAATTACAAACAAATCCATATATCCATTATGTGACTCTAAGGCTGGTACTTTAAATTGAAGTTTGGCCACAGAAATATTGTGTAACATATTTGTCCTGATTCGGTATTTCTGTTGTCTTCGGTTATATTATTTCTTCCATCTCCTCCATCAGTTTACATTTCATCTGTTTAACGCTATTACATTAAACGTTTTGACTTATTTTGTAGGCGGCCATGCACTGTTTTTGTTTTTAGTTTAGAACGGGCTAATTTGATAATATCCAATATGTATTTTTTTTGGTTTTATTAACTCATGATACCATTCAAGCGTACAGGAACGACTTTTACATATATATTTGACCTAAAAGATCGACTTATAGAGTCGGATTTTATTGCCTGGCCAAACAGGAAACAACTTCCAAAAACTGGTTTCGGGGATAACCCACGACCTTGGTTTTAAAGGAAGAGTTTAATTAAACTTTTTTGTTACTTTAAATTTTATTTTATTTAAAGATTACCCTACATTTTAATTGTACAACCAACAGTTTACCACAATACTGAGAATAAATCGGACGTACATCTTTTTTACAGTCTATTAAGTTTCCAAAAAATGTATTTTAATTTATAAAAAAAAACCCCATTTTAAAAAATTTTATATTTAAAAATTAAAACAAAAGAAAAATTAGACAGAAGTGATTAAAATAATACCCAAATTTAAAACCCAGAGTAGAATGAAAAATATTTTACTTCCATTTATTTGAAAAATTTTGTTTACAGGACGTAAAACCACCGAGTTTATTTAGTTTTAGCATATATTTAATTTTTTTTTTATCTGACGTGAACTAGACGAGGCAAGTATTTCAATTTGAAAGGATCGTATTGTAAAACGATTAAAACCTTTATGTTATAAAAATAATTTGAAACGATGTCGTCTTGTTATCTTCATCAATTTTGAGTCTTTATTAAATCACAAAATATTATAGTATTCCCAGTTCTCCCTCAGTGTTATCCCCAAAAAAGGGATATAATTTTGGGATAATAACAATAAAATTTAACCCAAAGGGTTTTTGAGTCCAAAGGGAAAAGAGATTTTAATTATATTTTTTCGAAAAATTTAATTGCTTTATTTTATTTTATATAATTTATTGTAAAGACAAATCTAAAGAGAGTTTTGAGAGCAAAAGCAAAATATACTCCCAATAACTGTTTTTATATTATATAAAAAATCGGTAAGATTAATGGTCATATTATACATATTCAAAGAAACTTTCTACAGTCATAAAGAATGTCCCTGCAGTCAATATTTCTAAAAAGTACAGTTTGCAGGTGAAATTTAATGTAAGAATTGTATTATAGAAAATCACTGTTGAAAATAAGGGCAGCCCCAACAATGGATTATTCAACGTTCAAGAAATAAAAGAGAAGCAACTTTGTTATTCATTCATTTTAAAGAGGCTCATAAAGCTTAGGGCCCATTTTTATTCTAGCCTTTTAATTGGATTTTCATGATGACTGTTCTTTGTTGTTTTTAAACGTTCAAACCCTGGACTGATTAATAAATTCAATAGTTTCCCTATGTTATTTTAAAAAATAATAGGTTTAACAATTACTACGAACAATTTTTTTTAAAATTTTACTTATATATACATCATTGAACAAAATCTTGTATTGTGTTAAATATGAATAAAAATTATTTTAAAGGTTGCATCATGAACCTTTTCCGCAACTATAATTGCCTAGCCTCCCGCAAATTTGGTTTACTTTATAATTGAATTTCATAGTGTTGTTATATTAAAACGGAACAATTATTACCAAGGATTGTTGTATTTTAATCAACATTATTAAATTTCACCAGACGTATCGATTGTGAAGTACAAATTTATTTAGCGTGGGTACTTTTATGGAACTACATCTACTGTTATTTTCCAAAAGCTTTGGTATTTAATGGAATATTTATTTAAATAATTATTTCGTGTCCAATTACTGAATATATTTAATTTTAACAAATTTTAGGTTATTTTAAATAAGTCACGACTGTTCAACAATTGTGGTAACAAAACAGAAGTTTTTTGATGATTTCGACTGCATTTCGAACCGGTAAATCACTTATCCGAAACACAAGAAAAGGATTTTTTAGGGAGGAAAAAAAAAAAATTACAGACAACCCTGTTACTTTGACAAGCAGAATCTCGTTTAATTAATTCAAATAATATTTATATTCTGATGTCAGTACTACTTACCTTATCAATAAGAATACGAAATTTGAAGAAGGGTATTATTTATGCGTTTTGTTAATTTCCATTTACTAGTAGCAAGCCGTGACTTTATCCTGGGTAATTTAAAAAAAGCTATTTTACGTTATTAAGTTTATAAACACAGAAAATCCCACAAAGACAAGGCTTCCAAAATCACCCAAAACAAACAGAAGATAAAGAAAAAAAAAAAAAAAAAAATTTTTTGGTTTATGTCAAATTATTTAAACGGTAATAATTGACATAAGATAAAAAAGTTATTTTATTGAATATAATGACTATGTCCATAGTCTCACTATGTTCAATGTTTCAATTGTAGCTGAAACTTACGAAAGGATTAAAGTGTGGAGGCTGTTAGTTTTAGGGATAAATGAAAAGGCCTGAAAGAGAATTAAATTTTTTGTTAAAAATTTGGTGATACCACACAAAGTTATAAATTTAAATTACAAATTATCTAAAATATTTTTTGGGAAAATGATTTTGGACTAATTAAATTTAATTAAATAAGCCCAATTGTTTTTAGGACATTTTAAAATAAACAATGAATACCCGGTGGTAGGGTTTACAGAAGACCGTTGGGTGGGAACCACCGGGGTTTATTTGCCAGGGTAAAAAACCTTGTTCGGTTTGGGGGCACCCCAGCGTATTTACTGGGGCAAGAGATTTAACATCCCGGAGCGCGGGCGTACCACGGGGCAAGTCATGGGCGTCGGTGATCACTCCCTCGTTTTGGGTTGTTCGCAGCCAAAAAAAACCTTTAAAAAAAATAATTTATGCAATAAAAGAATGGTTATTTAGGAAATTTTAAATTAATGGGCTTTGTAATAAAAAGGCATTATATAAAAAAAATTAGTAATAAACGTTTGTCGATGACCAAAACTTTTTAAAACAGTCACAAATTTTAAAAAAAACCCAATTCACGCTGAGTTAGTAAATGGAATCCAACCATTGGATATCTTTCCAGTAAAAGGATCGCAAAAACAAAGCACTCGTTAGTTTAATTTCTTTTCCAATTTTTTATCTAATTTAAATACATTTTAAATAAATGTAAAAATTAAAATATCGAAAGGTTTTTAAAAATTTATTAAAACTTTTCTTTTTTATTATAATTTATATTAAAAGAGATATTTTAAAAAGTTGGGTTTTAAGGGGTTTTACCCCTTGGGCGGGTATCAATGTTTTTTATTTTAGTTTGTAAGAGATCAAACCAAAGGAAAGGGGGTGGAATAAGCCCATTAAATTTATAACCAAAATTTTTAAATTCAAAAAGGTTTGAATATTTAACAAACAGAAGAAAGGGAAAAAGACGTCTTTTTTCCATTCCAAGTTTTTTTTAAAAAATAAACCTTTTTATTACTTTTTCAAAAAGTTTTAAACTTTTTAAAAATTTTAGTTAGAGGTTGTTAATAAATACAAATCAATCCCTTACCCTTTTTGTTTTTAACTTTTCTAAATTGATTTCCCAAATTTTTGTATTAACGGACGGTTAATTTTTTAATTAAATTTAAAAATTTATTTTTAAAAACCCTTAAATAGTTTATTTTAAAAAAAAATTTCAAAATTCATTTGAGCCCAAATTCTGTTTGATTTGATTTTAAAATCAAATGTTTAAACTTTTGTATATTTTGGGTTTGATTTAAATTTTTATACTTAATTTTGTAAACCCAAAAATTTTTCCCAAAGGGTTTGGGTTTTAAAAACAAACCGTTTTAAAAGTTTTTCATTAAAAAAACACGGAAAAATTACGGTTAAAGTTTTAATTAAACCCTAATAACGGGGGAAATAAAAAGTTGTAAAGGGCCCGATTTTGTTTTGGCTTCTAATTTGTAAAATTTTCAAAAAGCTAAGTTAAAATTTTGCAAAAAATACACCCAAAATTTTTTTCCAAAAACAAATTTAAATAATCAAAATTTAAGAGTTTTTCAAAAAGGAAAAATTTTTATAAAAAATTAAAATAAAAAAAATGGTTTTAAATTAAATCTAAAAGGAAAAACGGAAAAGAGACCTTTAAATAAGGAAAACCCTTTATTTACCTGTTTAAAAAGCAAGGGGCAATATCCCCAAGCTTTGAAAATTTTACAAACAGAAAACCCCAGAATGGAAGAAATTATTACAAATAAATAATATTAAAAGAAATTTTTTCAAAAATTAAAACATTTTTAAAAAATCGATGAAAAAATAAAAGAGGAATGCAGAAAAAATTAATGTTATTTAAAAACATAAACTTTTTAGAAAAAAAAAATGCGCATTTTAGCCAACGTAAATCTTGAAAATTTCGTAGAATTTTTTGTTATCTTTGTGCTACGAGACCAGATTTAAATAAGTGAATAATTCCTTCTACTTTACAAAATGCTGTTTGAAACAGTCACATTTTGCTGGCCTTGATGGTTATTTTCATACACAGACTTGAAGTTCTTTTACCGACAAGATCGGAAAAAGAGCAGGCTCACGAAAATAGAAGAACACCTTTCCAGGTGGTATTAAGTAAGTAGTACATATTATTAAAGAAATCATACAATTCCAAAAAAAAAATATTCAAGCATTTGCAATCAATCGATAAAGAAACAAATATAGAAAGAAAAGTAAGCAGTGTTACCGATTGTAATGAACTATCGGTAACTGTTATTTAAGTATATTAAAACACAAACTTTATAGAAAATGTTGACGAAACGCTTAAGAAACAACTTCATTTCGTCTCATTGAAAAGATCCCACCTCTTTCATAAGTCTAAAGCAATCACTCTCAGTCTTTCGTTAACCTCCCTTGCACGCACTGGCCTAATGTGAGAATAATTATTCTTTGATGTTTATTTACTCGGAATCAACGAATTTTCTCATTTTTATAGATTTGTTTTTATATTAAAGGATGGAACCGATGAGGTGAACTGTGATAAAATTTCTTACGTATATTTTATAAAGTAATTGGACGGACATATAGCGGAGCGTATAAGCGAGTTATTTATATTACTGTTAGTATATTCAGAAAAACCATGCTCGACACTTTATACAGTTTTTATTTTATAACATTTTATAAAACACATTTTTATGCCTGTTTCACAAAATTGTAAAAAAGCATAGTACATCTTTAATTTTTTATATTTAACAAGAAGCTCCTTTGGGAATGAAAAGCGTCTTGAATTTATTTTGATGGATCATCCATCATTGTAATCCTTTGTGAATTTACGCTATAAGATGCGGGCCCGATTCCTTGGTGTTTAATGAATCGTAAGTCTATTTAATTCTTACTGAATATGTATTTATATCAGATCTTGTACATTTATTTCTATAATGTTTTATAGCCTTTAATATATTTCAAAATACTGTATTGTACATAGATATAACTTTGTACGTCAAAAATATGCTATCCACCTCGTAACTGAAAACGTAATTGAAATAACGTTTGGATTTGCCAATATTTTAGTTTCTATACATAAAGATATGGAAAATGATGACTGGGGATGGAGACAGTGGTTAACACTAAAAATTCTCAAGATTTAAAACGCCACAAAAAGCTTGAATAATCGCTTATAATGCAGTCTTATTCGAAAACAATAGTATTATTATTATTTTAAAATGAAGGCGAGCCAACCACTTCTAAACTCTAATTATTCTAATGTACGAAAATTAAACTAAATAGTTAATAAGTTAGGACTTTTATAACAAAAATGAAAAGAAAAAATTGTAATGTATTTTTTTCTGAATGTTTGGAATCATTAAAATACGAATCTGATTTTAAAAATTCTTTTGCTTTTGAGAAACATCACTCACCTTGAGTAACATAGGCTATTTATCGTCCCAGCAAAATACAATACAAAAGAATGAAAATAACACGAATAGAGCCGTGGACGGACTGCTTTTTAGACGTATCTTAAATAACAGCGTTGGTAACATTTGTACAAACCCTTTTTTTATAATACTGTTCAATTCACCGCCAAGTATCGTACAAATACGGTAATAATCCGATACAATTAATATTTGGATCTCTTTTTATAACGCAAAGCGATTCAAAACGAAAAGAACTCCACTATGTTTATTCCTGTTTCCCTCGTTATAATTCAAAAATACACACCATTAGTGAATAACCCCACAGAAGCAAGTCAATAATTTTAACATCATTTCGTAATTCTTTAAATTCTACAAGTAGATGTTTTGTGTTTATAGAAACAACATAGAATCAAACGCCCAAAAATCTTTGTGTCTTTGTACGCCAAGGTAGTTGATAGATTTTCGTCTAGATAAATAATGACACTTTTTAAGAAAGGGAAGGAGGCAAACGAACGGGTAACTCACCAAATTTTTACTGACTAACGTCGCCCATAGACATATTCAACACCAGAACAGCTACAAATGCGATGCCGTTTTTTAAATTTTGAACAAACTACACAAATTAATAATTAATAACGGCAAGATGGAGTGACGACATTCGCAAAGTGGCCGGTGTGGGCTGGATGAGAATAGCCGAAGATCGGAAGCGGTGGCATGCATTAGGGGAGGCCTATGTCCAGCAGTGGACTAACACAGGCTTGATGATGATGACACAAATTATGTACACAACGAGTATATTATTAAAGAGCCATGTTTGCAGTACACATGGCATTTTTGGGAAGTATGAAGATTGTATAAATGTAGTTCGCATTATAACACGTTACAATGTTATATCTAATAATTAGATTAAAGTTTAGGATTTTAATTTAAAAAAAAAGAAATCTGAAAAAAATAAAATAAAAGCTTTAACGCCGCTTCACAGCGTGCATTCCATTGCATTTTCTTTATTGTTTACATTGTAAAGCTATGCTAAGTCTATTATTAATATAAGTTACAACAGAAACAACTTTATAAAATAGTAGTATTATCGATATAGACTCAAAATTCAAAGTAATTTCACGTAAACAGTTATAACTTTAACTAATCACAGTTTACATCCAACAAAAGTAGGAAAATACGCATACCCTTAAAGACGGAGGGTACGATGATAGATTGGAGATGTACCATATCAAACAACTCCGTTGTGCACTCTCCGTTGAACAGGCAGTAGAACACACACGGAGAGCCAATAGATTTCCGTAGGCTTAGAGGTAAAAGCCTATCGGTGAGCATTGGATCGCCGAGGATTTGTTTTTGTAAGGATTCAAGTGGAAGCAGCTGATATTTGGGGCACCGGCCCAGAGATTGGAAGTAATAATAATAATCCACGTTGAGGTAATAGGTAATATGTACTGGCTTAACACACACAGAGTGTTTGATGGTTTAATGTAGCATCAGAGGATGGCATGCTTAAATTTTAAAGATCTTAAGAAAGCACAGGCATAAAAATAGAAAATGATGACACAATTGTATGCATTTCATGCCTGGAGGAAAAGTAGTAAAGAAATCCATTTCCTTCAGAAGGTTCCAGGGTAAAAGCCTTGCTAGAACTTGTACACACCGATATCTGTGGTCCCATGGATGTCCCTATATTATTATTCCCTATATTCCCTGGGAGAAGCACGCTATTTTGTCACATTCATTGATGATCTTTTCAGGAAAGTATTTATATAATTAGGAATAAATCAGATGTTCATGAAATGTTTAAAGAATTTATCGCACTAGTTGAAAAACAACTTAAATTATCAATATTCACTCTTTGTACAGACAATGGTAGAGAATATTAGCAATTAATTTGAATTGTTCCTAAGAAAAAGAGAAATTAATAAATCATCCACACGTTACACACCACAGTCGAATGGAGTAGTAGAAAGAATTAATCGAACTATACTAAAAAAGCTCGTTGTTTAGAATCATTATAGGCCTGAGGCAGTCGCAACAGCAGCATACATTAGGGAGCCGTGTCCAAAAAGAGTGCTTACATTTAAATTTACTGAAGTCATCTGGACAGGGCAAAAGCCCAATATTAGTCACTTGAAAATCTTTGGATTTGAAGCCATGGCTCATGTCCAACTGTAGCACTAGAAATATGATGCAAGGGCAACGAAGATGATTTTCGTTGAATACAGTGAACAGACCAAGGGCTACAGGTTTTTTGATCCAGCAATAGGGCAGGTGTTAATAGTAGAGTTGCAATATTTTTAGAAATTTCAGTGGTTAGAAAGTTCACTAAAATACCTCTCTCAGAACCCTTTTCAGAAAATCTAAATTAATCCATCAATCGTGAATCTATGTTAAAATCATCTGAACAAAATGATTTAACTGATATTTTCAACACGCTGATAAGGGATCCTTGTATAAACCAGATATTTTATATACACATAAGAGATAATAAAGAGTACTATAACGACAAGAGCCAAAGGTAAAGTGAAAAAAGAAAATGAAACTTACTTTTGCAAGAAAAATATTGCAGATTAGCACCCCTTAGGCACACAAAAAAGCAGTTTCTATAGATAATGTCAATGCAGCAAAATTAAAGCAGTCCATCAATGGTAAACTGATGGCACACACAAAAAATATAACGTGAAAATTAGTGAATATATCACCAGGAATGCGGGTAATTGGCAGCGAATGGGTTTTCAAATTTTAAAACCGACCATCTGGCCTGCTATATAATTCAAAATTATGTGCCAAAGGCTATGCACATACATAGGGTGAAATACTCAGTAACTTTCGCACCAACACTGTATCACTTTGTTAGGGGTTTGTTTTAAGAGGCTGTTCGATGTAACTATGAAATGGTCCAGTTTGACATCAAAACAGCATTCTTATATGGAGTCATAAAGGAAGATGTATTTATGACACCACCAGGAGGTATGGAAGTATTACCTAACCAAGTATGTAAACTTAACCTTTCTCTTTATGGTCTCAAGCAAGACCCTAGGTGCTGGAATTTGTAATTTGATAGTTTACTTAAGAAGTTTGGTTTAAAAGAGCCATGCTGATAAATATGCTTAGAAACCGGAGGGCGTGGGTTCGAATCCAGCAAAGACTCAACAAATTTTCATTGTTGTTTCCTAGTTGGATGAGGCAATTTGGGCCTGCGCGTTATCTTCCTCCGGTCGTATCGGTTATCCGTCCCATCGGGCTTTGAGAGTATAAAAGAACAGGGAGTGCGCCTGTGTTTGCGCGTACACTCGTGTACTATAATATCTCCTGTGTAGTTGGCTGATCTATAACATACCAACACTAATTCTACCGTATATCAGAAGTGTAAAAACGCCTTTGTCTTACGGTTTGAAGAGCCCTAGCCAACGCTATAACTGGGTAAACGTTAGATCTCTATGGGTGGTCTTAGGGTGGCAAGAGGATTTGTAGCATTAAATTTCTTATGGGCAGGGAACTTGCTGTCAGGTGAGCGTCCTGCTTGTATCGTTGCATAAAGAAATAAAAAAAAGATTCAAACCCATAGAAGTTTTGAGTTCTTAACTGTCTTAATTTTATACTCGCATTTTTGGGTTATTTCTTATTTTAAATGAAATTGAATTGTAAAAGACCACAATGCTTTTTTCTTAAGGATTTATAAATAGCCACCTTCTTTATATAAAATTAAAAACGTCTCCAAAAAGATTGTAAGAAATATTCGCAAGCAATCGAAAAATTCGTCTAGAAAAAGATAAAAACTGTGATACTGATTACAATAAGCTAACAGCTATTGAAAAAAAACATAATACTTTGTAGACTATTTTGAAGAAACGCTTGATAAACAACTTATTTTTGTCTCATTGAAAAAGACTTCAGAAAATCTTGAGCAATCACTAGCATTCATTTTGTGAGCCTTTTATACACACACTGGCCTAATGTGAGAATAATGATCTTTTGATGTTTATTCAGTCGGAATCGCCAAATTTTCTCTCTTATCCTCACAATAGCTTTGTTTTTATATGAAGGGTGGAATCGATAAGTTGGAGTCTCAGGCCACCTCTCAATATATATATGTTAAGGCAATTGAGCGGATGTATAAGACTACCAATTATGTTATTTTTAATTCTTTAGCACGAAATAATTTACATATTACCATTTTCCTTGAGTGTAAATTCTTTCTGCAAAAATTAGAAATACATTTTAGATTTCTTTTTCATACATTTGAGCCGAGTTTTTTATAGGGATTGGTATAAATAAGAGTCCCCATATAATTAGGAAAGAAAAATTAGTAAATAATTTTTTTATGTTATTAAATATTTATTAATCTGATATAACTTTTACGTTAAGTATAATGAACTATTTTAATTTTTTTAAAGGAAACCCAAACATACATAAGAAATTTCTTATGTCATATTCTAGACTCGATAATTTCGGCTGTCTCAAAAGAAAACAAATCCATTCTGTACTTTTTTTTAACTACGACTACCTAAAAAAATCTTGTATTGTTTGAAAGTTTGATTTCAAAGTCATTAGTCAAAAACATTATTATTTCTGGTATTTAACTTTTAAAACCTAATTAATTTTTAATTTATCTATTTTACTTTGCGAGTTGAACTATTTACGCTATAAAAAGTTTTCAGCGCAGAAAAATAGATCAACAATTCATATATTCGCTCTCGTTAGGATTTTCCTTGTAATATATAATGTATGTATATCCATAATATATTTTTGTTTAACTTCAATCGAAAAAAAAACTTTTATTAACTACTTTAAATTTTCTATTCTTAGTGAAATGTTTAAAAAGAATATGGTCGTACACATTTTAATGTATTTCACGGGCTAAAAAAATTAAAAAAAAATTAAAACCCATGATTAAAATATGTATTTATAATAGCGTTTTGTCAATCAATAAGTGATAAGTGTATTACTCATATGATGAATAAAGATATTTGACTTTGAATTGATTAATGGCCAGCACTGATCAACACCCAATAATTAATTATTCATGATTTGCATGTATAATATGATTATTTTTTTATATTACACTTGTACATACTATAATAAATATCTTGCAGCATTATACTTTTAAACTATAATCTTTTTTCTTTTTTCTCGCTAACGGTAAGTTATAAACTATAAAAATATTATAAGCATAGTGAATTATGTCAATGTTTAATTTATTTTTTTATAATTGTCCTTTTCTGGACAATTATAAAAAAATTAAAAAAAAAAACTGGTTAAATCTGTCTAACCATAATAAACTAAAATTATGATTATTCTGAATAATTTGTTTATACATCCCGCGCTGGAACGATCAAATGGTACTTCCATTTGATCTAAGAGAAGTTATGGATATTAACGAAATTATTATAATTAAAAGCATGATATTTATGATTCTATAATCAACGTTTAAAGTACAGTAAAGCAATCATTCTGTGAAAACCGGCTGCGTCAGGAAGTAACAAAGGTTCTTGTAGTCGATGCAAGTCCGACATCACCCGTCTTTATCCCTGCAGGGTTACGTATGCGAAGGCATTTCCCCACATAAGGAAAAAAATACTGGAACCCTAATTCCAAAATCCACAACCGTCAAACTTTTATATGATTGGGACAGGATAAGATGTACAAACCGATTGTACTTGAAAATGTTAATTGTATTATCTCTCCCAAACCTTTCCAGAGATCTCTTTCCCGAGCCATTTGCATCCAGTAATTACCGCACCTGTGATTCAAGACATCTCTCCATCTTTTACCTGGTCTCCCTTTTCTTCTTTTACTGTCCCGTGGTATCCACTCAGTCAAACGTTTTGTCCGTCTGTTATCCATCCTGCAAACGTTTGCAGGATAGCAAATGTAGCGTCATTATTTTCTTCCTCCTGCAGGAAGAATACTGCATGTGTGGCATATCGTAAACCAACATCAAACAATATTTAAAACCAACTTAAAGTAATACGAAATCACTACGCTACATTCCTTACAAGCCAATACTTAACAGTTAGTGTACGTAGACTATATAGAAGCCACGATAAATAAAAAATAAATAACTTTCATGTTTTTTCGCTTGCGTAGGAACACATAAATCTTCGGGTTTATTGAGTTAACAGGGAGCTTGTTAGAAGAAATAAAATCAGGACAGTGCTTATTGGAACATGAGATATTGGCGAAAATTATTTGATTTTTTGGACAAAATCAATATTTGAACGTTGTTATTGGGCAGGTATATGAACCATGGCAACGACAAGCTCCAAAATCAAAGTGAATGGAAGGCCGCCACATTGTGAACGATAACCGTTAAGAAAGGTTCTGAGGGTAGCCCTTACTCATCGCAGGTCAGAGACCCCACCAGGAGGAAGACCGGCCTCCTGCAGGGGAAGGATCGCCTCTTTGGGAACAGGGCCCCATCCAACACTGGGCTCTGACAGGGTGAAAGACGATTGGGCATTCAAATTTTCCAAATAAACTGTTATAAGTCAGCAAGGGCAAGAATAATTTTATAATCCACATATTATAACTCATATTAAAATAAAAGAAATAATATACAATACAAATCCACAATATACGATTTTTCGTTATTATGTTATTTATTCCCGACGTTTCGGATTTGTTTGATTCCCAACTGCACCGGGAAGTTCAGAAAGCCCAAAAAAATATTATATTTCATGAACCAAAAAATAGCAAAACAAACATCGATTTATTACCGGGAATTAAAGGTAGATATTAAAAAATATCCAAATTTTAATCGAGAGGATGGTTTTTTACCATTTGAACCAACATTTACAAATGAAACCAAAGATATAAAAACTACAAAAAAAAAAATAAGTACGTCAAACCAATGTTCAAAATTAAGAAAATGAAAGATAAGTCAATTTTAAATAAAACCTGACGGTTATTTCAAAAACAATGAAACAGAAATACCAACAGCCGCCCGTGACTGGATGTTGGGAAGAATCCAAAACGTGGGGAATAAATATTATAACTGGCGCAATTGTGGATTTGATATTAAAAATAGCGTAAATAAAAAATAACATTAATATGTTTTTATAATATAAAGGGTGACTAAAGTCACGTAAATAAATTTTCAGCGTTAACAGTTTTTTAGCAGAGTTCATAATATCGTTTTATCGTTTAAGGCACTTGCCAATAATGTACTTATATATTACTATTTATATAACGGCAACAGGTTTAGGAATCTTAACCATTTTAAAATAAATTTTTATTCACTGCAGCAATTTTCAATCAAATTGAGTTTTTTTACAAGCTTGGTTTCATAATTGGAATTATTTAAAATGATGGCTTAGTCCCTAGCTTTTAGTGTGTGCTTGAAAAGTCCTGCGTTCAAACTTGAGTACGAAAATATTTTTTTAATTTATCAGGACCTTAGTGTTAACATGATGGAATTTAAATTAACGCATGAATTACAAGATAAAATAATATTTATTTTATGGGAAAAACCTCCTGTTTACTTTACTATTGCATATATAAGAATGTGGACCTGAGAAAGAGAAGAACTGGAGGAATGGAATATAGACGTTTATTATTTAAACAATTAATATAAAAATATATATACAAACAATAAAAATAAATTATTTTAATATGAAAACGCTAAAGGTATTCTTTTGATGAAAGGGTTGACTTAAATCACTTATGTTTGTTAAAATTTGATTTCATATAGAATAAATTTTTTCTTTTGCATAATAATCCAATAGGTTGCTCAAAAGGAATTAGTCTTGAAAGGCCATTCAACAATACAGAACATATTAAATTCAATTGACATCATCCATAAAGAACTCGTATTTCTATTGTCGGATTTCCTTTCAGGCTCTCGCTGACAAATTCCTTACTTTTAATGAATGGTTACCTGAATAGTTTAAGATTTTATTTATTTTTAAAGAAAAATTGCTCGTCCAATCATGAGTATGTGTCAAATAATGAATTTATAGAAATACTATGAAAATTATGTATATAATAAATCTATGTTTCGATTAAAGAAAAACGCTAATAAGAACATATTATAATGTAGGAAAACGAAGCTTTCAGGTGAAATAAAAGGCAGTTAAAGTCCAAATGTACACGAAGGCAGACGAGCAAATGTCCTGATTGGGGTCACCGACGCCTTTGTCACGTGAGAATGTATTTGTTCCTCTCGTTTATGTAAAATGCGGACCTTTACCCCTACTAAAGAAAACCAGACTTTTTTTATTATGTATGTTTGTTTATTACTCTATCATGCTTGATTGATTTTACTCCAACTGCAAAAAATCAAAGTTTATACATTTAAATCACTTTTAGATATAATATATAAAACTATTGACTCAAATATTTGAACCATAAACATAGAAGAAAAACAAAAGGACGAAAGGACAAGAAGATAAAACATTCGCAGCAATAGAGTAACCATGACCCATTACTTAAAATTTTTACAACGGACAGTTTACACAGTTTTAGAGATTTGTAAGGTACCTATTGATCAAATGATATAACAGAAATATTGTTAATAATATATTAATAAAACATTTTTAAAAATACACTTCAACAACAAGAAAATTTTTATTTTGAACCACATTTATTTTAGCTTATAAACTTGTTATTTAGAGAATAAGGATATTCATTATCACATTAGATGAAAGCATCTGAATAATATAGAATAATTTTTCCTAAGAAATACAAACCATTATATTTTTTTTTGATATATCATATTTATTTTCTATTTTGTTAAAACATCTCTTTTACTAATTTCGTAAGTAGTTACGACGTATAAAATAAGCATCGTTTAATTAAAATCAACTTAAACTTTGAATAAGTTATACGTAATTGGCATAAATATGAATTAAGGACAGCGCTAATTTAGTCAAGCGCTGTTGACGTTTAAAAATGCATTAATTCGAGGAACTTAATAGCGCTTAATTTTTATAATTGGTCTCGTATTGAACGGAAAATGAGTTCAAAACTACAAGTATACTTAACATTTTCCGTTTTAATCTCAACATGCCGTTTATTTTTTAATGTTCACTGCATGAAATTAAAAAAATTATCCAAATATAAAAATTCTTCCAGTTGTTCAAATTGAGTATTCGTCCCATTGAAATCTATCTTGACTTATTTCGCCCAAACAAAAACATAAAACAAGTTTAATATCCATTGAATATACTAAAAATTTTAAAGAGAAGAAAGACACCTTTTTATTTTGTATTAAAAGAACATTATTAACACTTATAGTTCTGGATAACGACGTATAGAATATTGAATGACCAGACTTTGTAAACGTTATAAAATTAATAATTAGGGGTTATTAACTATTTTCAAAAAATTATATAAACGTTGTAATTAAAAACCCTTTAACCTTCTTTCATTAGAAAAATTTTTCCATTTAAATTGTTAAATAAAAACCCTGTTTTGGGGAAAATTAAAAAAAGGTTGCAGGTAAAAAAGGGGAAAATATTTTAAGTTTATCAACCCAAATTTTAAAAAACTTAGGGTAAATTAATAAGACGTGGTGTTAATAAACCCTCCCTTTAAGGGGGCAAAAATTTAAAGCCGCAGAAAAGGATTGTTAAATTTCCCCAGGGGGTTTGCCAAAAGAAAGAATTACTATCTCAAGCCGACCAACAAAAAATTGGAAAAAGCCAAAAATTTTCCTAATTTTTCAAAATATCACAAAAGGGAGGAAAATTTAAAAAATAAAGGTTTTTCATTATAATTGTTTATAAAATAATTATTTTGAAATTGATGTGATTTAAAAAAAGAAAGGCAAATAAACCCAAATTTAATAAAATTTGACAAAGATTCAGACAAGAATATTTTTTAGTTATTTGTATTCAAAATACTTTAACAATATAATATTTTAAAAAATTTTAATATTAAGGTTTTAGAGTTAGGGCATCCATTGTCAATCAATTCAAATTTGAGCTTTGGAACCATATTTATGGATAAGGCATGCACCATTTCGCGCCAGAAAACGCATAGCTCCTTTGGTCGTAGCCAATCATCTCATCTCAATCTCATTGTACAAACACCCCGACCTGAACCGCAATTTGGCAACGTTAACGGGCCGAACAATGACCAGAAACGAATCAAAGGTTTCTTAGCCATAAGGCGGTCACAAAGGAAAATTTGTACCCAGCCCTTTATTTAATCTAGAGGTAAATATTGGTCTATTTAATAAAGTCTTTAAAGAACCAGCAAGGGTGGGATCGGTTAAGAGAATATCTTTGAAACATCTACACCACTCGAACAGGACAAAACGTTTTAAAGAGAAAAGCCTCACAAGGCTTTTATCACCAAGAACATCGCCACTGATTTTTTTATTTAAGTCATGGAGAAAGTAGTTTAAAAATTTATAAAGATTTGGAAAATTAAAATTATTTTCTTTGCATGAACTACCTTAGCCTGTGGTATGGGCGTGTGCCGAAACCAGAGGTCTTCGAACTTGGGGACGCAACAAATTTTCATTGTTGTTTTGTTGGAGGGAACCACACCCAATTGTTGAAAAAAGATGATCCATTAGGGATTAAAAGTTGGTTAACCCACCAACCCGTTACCACGGGGGAACGTCCAAACCCCAATGGATAAGGTAAGGGGCCTTGTCCAGCAGTGAACTAACAAAGGTTGAATGATGATGGTGATGAAGGAAATCCCTTTAATTTAAAACTTTTAATTTTGAAGACCATTAAAACCAAAACGGAAAACCCTCAAAACGTGTAAAAAAATCCTACTCGAGTTGGCAAGATAGTAAGCCGATTACTTGAAACTTAAACCTAGTACAACTGAGGAAATGAAATTTTTCGGTATTGGTCAAAAATATCAAAAAAATTAAATGAACTTATTATAATATAAAGTATATTTTTCGTTATAGTTGTAATACACTTAATAACAAAAAAATATTCTCGAAATTACAGAAATCATTAATAAGAACTTACAATTGTCAAATTTTGGTTTAAAAGAGCACAATTTTACGGTGCACTGCAAATACACATGTTTTTACATGAATGATAATAGTAATAAGATTTAATTTTACGAAGGAGGATAAATGGCACAGAGTTTTCTTATTCTTGGTGCACCCTCGAAATTTTTTGGTTCAGGTGGCAAATCTGTAACCAAAATACGCATTTACTTTTCAATTTGGGGAATTTTTTATTTTAACTCAATTTTTCTAAGATATCCGGACTCATTTTCTTTTTCACAAGTCTTTAACGTACATTAAACCTTGCCTGGCATAGAGGATTTTGGCACAACTCTGCATCATTATAGCTTGTGATATTGGCCGGATATAGGCCCCCAATACAATTGAGGGGAAGACCACGCTCCTAATGCGTGTGGTGGGTGGACCAAATTTTACACGCCCATCGGACGGGGATTCATCTTACTTTTCAGACAATTGAACCCAACCAATTAGTTAACATTGAAAAAAATCCACGCTGATTCGCCAAGACCTGGTTTTAAAGATACCCATACCACAGGCAACGGGAGGCAGACAAACTCTGTTTTGGGAGTTTTACTTGAACCTTTTTTGCCAAAGAAATCTCATTAATCGTGATAAAAGTCTATTATCACCGCACTTTCATTCCATTTTTGAATTAACATTTTAAATAACTTTCCGATCGCTTACATGTTAATATTTTAGGGAACACTTAACTTTTTTATAGATATATTCAAGTTTAAATTTAACATGTTTCAATTCTGGCAACATGGCATGTGACTTTAAAGAAGGCAGAAATCAAGACCATCCAAATATTATCTGATGCAAAGTTTACACGGGGTTTGATGAAACTTTACAAAATTTCCAGACCTTTAAAAAAAGAGGACGGGGGGGTCAATTGATGTTTGATTGATTTTGTGGCGAGACCACATGCCACCAATTGTTAGAGCTGAAAGCCTTATCATTTTGGGAACAAAAAAAGAGTGTATTACAGAAAACCATCCTGATGATGTTTGGGAATGTGCTAACAGGTTTAAACCCGGGTTTTAATTTTTATTATCAAGAAATATTGTTTTTAGTTTAGCCTGAAAAGAAACCTTCTTGGGATTGTTTTTTAAAATTTAAAATTTTTTACCCATAAAGTTACGTTTTTTATTAAGAAAGACGATGACCCCACAAACATGCATTCCCAACATTCAAAAACTTATAACTTCCAACTCAATATTGTAATTGGGATTTAAATTCCAACAACCAAACCTTAAGGACCAGGAAAACATTTACGATCCTGTAAGACAGGTTAAGGGCCAGAGGGTCTTGATCAACGAAATCAGGGCCAAAGTTTATTTTCCCACAAAAAAATTATAATGTTTTATCGTATTGTACGTATTTTGCTTTAATGTAGAATGTGAATTTAGTTTAAAAAAGATTTTATTATTATTATTACTTATTATTTGTTTTCAATTCCGCAGGATCAAACCCACAAACTTAGTACGGGGGAAAAATCCAATTAAATTACCACTTTTTTCACCGCTATTTCTTAATCATCATGAGTTGGAAATCAACCAGATTTAGAGAAAGGGGCGCCCGTAAAATCGCAGAGCACCGACAATATACCTCCAAACCAAAATTAATTATTCTAGATGAAAAGTTGCAAATTTAAAAATTTGGGACCGACATTTTACATGCCCACCCGCCGCATTATGTCTAATTTCGAAATTATGATCCCCAAGTTCCCAGGAAGCAGAAACAAACAATTTATTTTTGATAAAGGTAATTAAAATTTTTAAATTGTTTTCCCATAACCATTTTTCCCTTCGTCATGGGTTGGGGCTATCCAAAGGCCAACACTAAACCAATATAATAATTTACAATTAAAATGTGGATAAAACTTTCTTTGTGATTGATTTGACTTTAAAATCGAAATTTTGTAGTATCAGAAGGAACAAAAACATTATTTGTTTTTAGAAATAAAGTTTTAAACCGAACTGTTTTTAAATATTTTATTGTTATTTCAACTGCTTGCGTTAACTTAATTAAAAATTCATGCTATTTGTTTTTCTCCGAGATGAACTTCACAACAGAAAGCTGCTTAGAAAATAATACAACAAGAGAAGAATCAACAGAATTTCTGAGAAAAATTCCTACTGTGTTAATTTAAATCTACTTTGCCATTACAATGACAATTACATAAATAATAATAACTGCAAGATAACTGAAACGACAATATAACAAAGGTATTTGTTACAAAAGGTATTTAGTATATTGATATTTTTATTACATAATTCAATGA
The DNA here is from genome assembly GCA_029286875.1 of Lamproptera curius. NCBI lineage: Eukaryota > Metazoa > Arthropoda > Insecta > Lepidoptera > Papilionidae > Lamproptera > Lamproptera curius. The sequence goes on from JAGSMT010000052.1 coordinate 802,120, forward strand.
TTACTTTAATATTTTAAATTAATTTTAAAAAACAATTATTGATTTTTTAAGATGAGCCCCAAAACTAATTGACAAGTATTTTTATATTTGTTATATGTTCAGTCCGATTTTGTGTTTATGTTTAAGCTGTAATTTGACCCATTTTTAAATATTTTTGCGATAAGTGGATTAATTGGAAAAAATTAAAAAAATTAGGGTCAAAAAATCAAAACCGAGCAATTAAATTGAAAGGCCTTTCAACCAAGAAGACAAACTTGCAGATCATAATAGTTGCATTGGCTTACAATAATGACCACAAAAACATAATTTTGAGAACATAACCCCAAAAGATTTTATGTTAACATTTTCATCAATAATATTCAAAGTCCTTTAAGAAAATACGGTTCGTCACATAATTTGCATTAAAAAGTTTTCATTCCATGTACGTAAAGCGTGACATCATACGATCATCATACATTTATAAAATTTTGACTAAATTTAACCTTAAATGATATTAGAGATTTAAAATGCGGTAGCAGTAATCGCGAATGAATTTCGTACAGAGAGCACGTTGTTACCTACTTGTATAACGTAAAATATTTATATGCATTTTGAAGTCAGCCATATTTTTTGTTAACATACGTAAAAAACTTTATAATTAATTTTCTTATTTCGATATGTCAAAATGTCGTGTATTATTGAGAAACGGAAGAAAATTCTATTACAAGTAATTATTCAAGAGAAAAAAAAGTATGATCCTTTATTTGTCCTGAAATTTCCAAAAGAAGAAGGTACCTACACAATTTACCTGTAAAAACTGTGCCTCAAATAACTACGAACTATGAACGTTTGAAAAATCAAAAAGAACACTATCTGACGCTATCATATCTTAAACTTTTGCAGAACACTTTATAAATTTAAAATGCTTGATAGTTTTGCTTTCATTTACCCTATGATTAAATATATTTTCTTTGATATAGAGGTCATAACAATTATGTTTATAATTTATTCTTATTTTGTGTTAAAAGCAAATTAAAAACACAAGCATAGTATAATCTAACATGGATTGTTATAATAAGAACAAGAAGTTGACACTTAGATATTTATAATTTAGATAATCATCATCATCATCATTATCATCAGCATGTTATAGTCCACTGCTGGACATACGCCTCCCCTAACACACCCTCTATCCATCAGAGGGTTTGGACCGATCCCATCACGCTGGTCCAAAAATAGTACTATCACTATTCTATTTCCTAGGCTACGGAGGCAGTATAGATTATGCACTATTATTTAAATAATAACTGCCTGTAGCCTAGTGTTATGTTATATATGAATCAACAAATTTTATTGTTGTTTTAGTTGGTTAGGCAATTTGGGCCTATATCAATTGTCTGAAAAGTAAGATGATCCATTTGTCGGATGGGCATGTAAAGTCGGTCCACCCACCAACCGCATTGACCAGCGTGGTGGGAAGTCCAAGACCCGTTAATGGATAGGTGGTTAGGGAGCCTATGTCCAGCTGTGGACTATCACAGGCTGATGATGATGATTAATTCAATTTCACTAAATTGTTAACTTATAAAAATGTTAATGATTTAACGGTAAAAGTGTGATAAAGAAATTTCGCACGACACTACACACGCTACAATGTAGCAATTGCTAAGAATCACAAGAAACTGTTACGGAACAAATTAAGTTCGTGAAACCAATAGGACGCAATATGTCTCCAGCGACGTGTTCGACGACGCAACCAACCTGTGTTTAAATTTATTACGACAGGTCTCTAATAAGAATCCGACAAGGGTTAAGAAAGACCTTGCAATAAGATAGAATTCCGATATTTATAATCTATTTAGAATTACATTTTCTACTTCTATAATAAGTTTAAAAAGGGAACAGATGTTGTTTCACAAACAAATAAATGTTTTTACTAATTGAAAGTACGTTTAACGGATTTTATCGCCCATATTCAGCGACCGTAATGAAAAGACAAACTCTGTCCTGTTCAAATTGTTCAAAATGTTAAAAGTGAAAATACATTTACTCTTATTCGAATTGAATCTTAGATACGTCATGTTAATTTAGTTATTACGTTATGTACGGTACCCTTCAAAGAAGGACAGAGTAGACTGTTTGTAATACTGCTTTAGGACTAAAACAGGCATCTGCGTGGTCATTATGGTTTAAGACAGAACAAGTTTAAGTTGCTAGGATTTGTGAAAGATTTGTGTAAGTCTGTTCTTTTTATTAGTATTAGTAGATAATTAGTTCTGAGTGAATTTGAACTAACACTAACGTCCTATATTGACTGTCAATGATGGCATTGACAACCGGGACTGATTTTTTACATGCCCATCTGATGCATGGATCATCATTTACTTTTAGACTTTATCTTTTAGATAATTGGATGATTGACTAATATAATTTTAACCAACGAGAAAACAACAAATAAAAAACTGTTTTTCTTTCCAGTAATTTCTACGTTGGCTATGTTGCAATATTAACCGAAACACGGTACTGTTTTTACACAATTGCTTAGCAATATAAAGGCGCACCGCTTTAGTAGTATTACCTACTCTTTACGGAGTGGTATGAATTGGACCGACTTAGTTAGAATACGGTTCCCATTTCTGACCCGTAAAGTTTTTAGAAAACACTCCAAAGTTTTCAACATACAGACACTGTAGCTAGTGCAATTATTGAAAAACGAGACGGATTGTTTACGCATCATCCTGATAAGCAAATTAAGTTAATTTTATAACGAAATTTGATAATAGTGTCCCTGATTTAAGAAAAATGTTTAAAAAGTAGTAATAATAACTATAGGTCGTTTTTTTTTATGCAAATAACAAAAACATCTATCAGAAAAAAATAAATAAAGAGCCTAAGGTGAAAAGCATCATTAAAATAATCAAAGTTATTTGATATAAACATAGGGTAAAATGTCTACCCCCCGAACAGGTTCTAGCTTTGTCGTAGCGATGGGGTTCAGTACCTGCAGCCTGCCTCGCTTCGGGGAAGCTAAGAGGAACCTGCCCGGCGTAAGGAGTAAGCCGGCCATGGAGGAGGCTGCACAAAGCTGGCTGGAGAAGCCAGCTTCGAGTGTGCCTAAGGACGGGGAAGAGGCGGTTGACGCGCTGCCATCCCTGTCCCCTGCAGCCAAGGAGGAGTCGCGGAGAAGGAACACCGTGGTGGTTTTTATCAGTGCGAGTCTTTGCCCCTACAAGGACGGGTAGGCATAGGCATTTCGCCACGGTAAAAAAAAGGAAAAAATCTATCACTGTAATTGGTTAGGTAAAATTAATTTTTATTATTCAGGTTAAGTTTACGACTTTGATATTGTCAAAGTATGACTGTGATTCCGATTTGTAACAGTTTCCCAAAACTATGTCAATAGTATGTAATGTTCCCTCGAACTTCTGTACAAAACACGATCAAAGCTCTAGACAGGTCTAGAAAACAAGCGTATGCATATACATGTGTTTTATGATTGTAATATTTGACCGTGTGTTTTAAAGTAAATATTCTCGTTGAAATGTCCCCGTCTCAAACCAAATTGACCATCGTTGAGCTTTACAATTTTCGAGAGACACAGGTCAATCGAATCGTCTTATATCTTAGTAATAAAAGTAGCTAGTTATATGGTTCTATAATTACACATTTAGCAAATATACATATGTTTAGCATTCGTCTTAGGATTAGGTACTCATCATATCTTGTCGGATATAGTAATGTCCAACACATAAGTTAAAGAACGTGGTGAGAACTCTACTCAAATGTGACCCAACATGTAGTATATGCTCAATGCTAAGCCGATTGTGACCCGGTGATTTGCCTGTACTTGTACTATTAATTGCAGCTTTATTTTTCTTAAATTGAAGTATAGGCAACCCTGACCATTTCTATATCACAATTTTTTATTATGATTATTATTTTAATGATGAAATGCAAATCAATGCAGAAAACTGCAGCCTGGCATTCCTACGGACGTTCTCGATTTGGAGGTTGCTTTTTACATCTATTTATTCGTTTTTTTGCCCCCGATGAACGGTTCTTACTAATAATATTTTAAAATGAAATTACTACTAAAAATAATAGTTAAATTACTGAAAAGTTTATCTTTGAACGATTAAAATAAAAATCCTACAATTTCATTCCCGAATTTATATAAAATTAGAAACAGACAACAAATTATCTTATTATAAACTGAGAAAATCAGGTTGATCGAAAAAATTAACCGTATTTCTTTATTTTGCTGATATTTTAACACTGTTTAATTTACTATCATCATCATCATCATCAGTCTGTGTTAGTCCGCGGATGAAAATAGGTCATACTGACTGCATTCAATTGTATTATTAAACAACGTAATGTCTTATTTATCATATGCCATTTTTATATTATTTGATAATTTAATTACAATACAATATAACAGTCTTTATTCAGATATATTAATTTACGTTTTGTTTATAGTAATTTAGATTTTTTAATTTTTCCTTAAAATTTACTGAGTAGTCAATTGAGATATTCCTTATTTTCTAATGGTCTGTAAAACTGTTAACCAGTCGGCATAGGCCACCTCGACTCATTTTTTCTTGTATATTTTGAGCTTGAAGATGTCGCTGATATTTTGGGCTATTAAAGTGTAAACTACATCTAGAACCTAATTTAAGAACACCTTTTTCGCATATTCATGGAAGTTAAAATAAATTTAGGTTTATTAACTAACTAAATATATCTTTAACTTAGTATTAAGATAGAATGCTGCAAATGTTTCTAAAGAATAAATACCCGTTTAATCACCGGCACCTTCTATCAAAGCCTTTGTAAAAAGATATCAGTCATTATCAAGAGCCTTACAAATCACGCGCAGTCTTTTGTATGGTTCTCATATTAGATTACATCCTTTGATGATTAATGATTCGGAATTACTGAAATTAGTCTCCTTCTCGCGTATGCGGCGTATTTTATTCATATACATTTGCAGCAGCAAAAAGGGGGTGTTACAGTTCTTTGAGAATAAATAAATAGGTCTATCTCAAGTTGAGATTTTTTCATAATAGCAAATAACAAAAAATATGATCGACTTCTAATAGCGTATAAACAACGTTTTTACGCAATATAAGCAGAAAATAACTCGCTCGAAATTTTACGTAAGTTTTGTACGTGAATTGTACGCGATTTTCGCCACCGCAATTTAAATCTCTGATAGCTTTAAAGGTATGCATTTTATCAAAATCGTCGATGTCTATGACACGTTTTATGTACAAAGAATGAAGAATTTTATAATGCAATAACTTTTGTATGACCTGTTGCTCCGTAGTTTGTATAGATGTTTTAGATTGAGGTCGGGTTTGAAAGGATTCAAACCCATGACCTCGGTTCTAAGCCTCGCAGGAGCGGGGACTCAACGTATTTTCATTCTGTTTCCGAGTTGGTTAGGACAATTAGGCCGATCACCCAATTGTCTGAAATATAAGATGATCCATGCATCGGAAGGGCATGTAAAAGTCGGTCAACCCGTGGTGGGATACGGCCCAAAAACACCCTAATGAAAACGGCGTGCATTAAGTGCGTGAAGGCCTATGTCCAGCAGGACTAACATACGCTGATGGTGTATTATCTTAAATAAGCTTTGAATGTATTTACATTTAAAAAATATTTACATTATAACGCTTATTGTGCAATATTCCTATCTTATATATATAAACGACTTCTGATTTGACGACCCGCTTGGCGCAGTGGTTAGTGACCCTGACTGTTGCGCCAAAGAGTGTGGGTTCGATTCCCACCCGGGAAAAGTTTTGTTTGATGAGCATAGTGTTTTTCTCGTGTCTGGATGTTTATGAATATAATATGTATTTTTTTACAAAAGAAACGTAAGTTTATGTATTTATCTGTTATCTAGTTTCCAAAGTACAAGCTTTGCTTAGTTTAGGACTAGATGATGTTGAGTTATTCGTCCAGAAATATTATTATATTATTATTAATATATATATTATTGTAGACCAGTTCAAGTTTTTTTAACTCATCAAATATCTATTAATCTACTTTACACCCGACGATGCAATATCTAGAACGCTTACTCACTGCAAGGAATTTATAGTTTTAGTATGAAAATATAAAACCTTCACTTTGTCAGAAATAATAAGATTAACATTTTTGCCAATGTAAATTAAAAAAAAATCTGCTGTAGTTTTCACTTTCATTCTGGTCCGAGACAAGATTTAAATAACTGAATAATTCGTCATACATTTCAAAATGCTATATAGAGCAGTCGCATTTTGTTGGCTTTGATGGTTATTTTACTACACATAGTAAATTTTTTTATAAAAAACGAAAAGAATGGAGAGTCTAGACATTATATTTAAGCCGTAAAAGTCAACACTATAAACGTTCACTGCTTTACGTAAAATATAAAACAATATACGCAGATAAATATTTATCTGCGTCATTTGTTACAGTACAATAGTATTCAATAATATCTTCCAACGTTATCGACTACAACGGCTGATCTATACTAGCTGTTGCCCGCAAATTCGTCCGCGTACAATAGGAGGAATGTTTGTGAAGTGTACTTTAGTATAATATGTATATTGTAAAATAAGTAAGGTGTTATAATTGTATGTGCCTATTATTAGACACTAATTTATACGGCTATATATATGGCTTTAACTTTGGTGATGACGAATTACTTATTATTTATTATGTTGATTTTCATAGATCATTTACTGAAATTTATAAAATTATTAGAGAAAACCACTCTTCATGTATCTAAACATAAAGATTTATCGTTTTAAAGTTCAACAGTGACGAGCTCCTTATAAATTTTCATCTCCTTATTTTTCGCATTCTGACCTAGCAGGGCCAAAGACTGTTTTATATTGACTCGCACCGACTGAATCCATCGCATTGTTCCTCTTGGCGCCTTAGAGATGGGGGTTGCAGGAGGTTGGTGTGGTCTTCCGTCCTTCGCAACCAAGGAGGAGTCGCGGGGAAGAGGAGGTTGGTAGATCGTTGGCGCGGTCCCTATTCTCTGTGACTTAGTGGGCCAACGCTGATGCGGTGTGGAGAGGCCATCGGCACGGTGTCATCGATCTCCTCCTTTGGCGGCCGAAATGGCGGAGGAGCCAACATCCAGGCCGCCGCTGGTGCTGGGAGTATCATCCTGCGGGTGGGAACTCCTGGTCTCATGGCCCTCAGTAACAGACCTGCGGGAGTATGTTACCTGAATACAGGGGCCGAGAAGAAAGGCGCGTTAGCCCAGAGGGAGGCAGATGGCCGCAAACCAAGACGGAGCTGCATGGCGGCTAGGCGCGGTGGGGTCGCAGAAGACTGTCGCTCCCTGTGACCCCATCTCTAAGGCGCCAAGTAGGAACAACGCGGTGGTTTTAGTCGGTGCGAGCTCCGACATAGCCTGTCTTTGCCTCGCGAGGACGAGTATGCGTACTTCACGAAAAAAAGCACTATTATGAAAAGCTATTAACCTCCAGTTCAACTGGTGAGAATCGGCATGGTACGTGCCGATATCTGGTGATGGTATATGTGTCTTGCCTCGATGGTGATGGACATATAAGTTACGTTTTTGAGAGTTGACACGCGCTTGCACGATTGTTATCTCAACATCAGGACCCGTTATCGCATTTCGAGCCTTCTGTGGATGTCGTTATTGTTGCAGAGACTGTTAGTACGTAAGCGGCGGCGCTTCGTAATTACCAGTTCATTTGGATGTTGCGAAGCCGAGTCGAAATATTGAATAGACGCTTGTTTTAAATACTGTTTGACGGTGGGCAAATTCAGATCCACGTGCAGGCCAATGTTGCGCAGGTAATAGGGCGCACCAGTGGCCCCGCGCAAAAATCTTAATGAATCTACCAGCCGCTGGCCGCCGAAACAACCCTTATCTCTGCCCTACTAGCATCTGCCTCTCTATGGGCGCGTCGGAACTATCTCGCCTTTCGTCGGTTCTGAGTAAATGACTCCCCCGAGTCTGCCATGAGAGCCAGGAGTTCCCAGCCAACGCAGGGAAGAGATCCCCAACCTTTCTTTAAATTCATAAAACAATTTGATGGTACAAGGAAAAAATTTAAATCATTTGTAACAAATTGTAACATTGCAATAGAGTTAGCAACAAAGTGGCAAAAACAGATTATTTATAAATATATTTCGTTACAATTAGAGGTTAAAGCCGAATCAGCTTGCCCCATTAAAGAGAGATTTACAGGATTGTCAACAGACAGTCGACAGAGGTTGCTGGGACCGATTTTGATCGTACTTTTCAGAAAGTTGGGTGATCAGCCCAAATTGCCATAACCAACTCAAGAAACAACGATGAAAATTTGTTGAGTCCCCGCAGGATTCGAACCCACGACCCCCGATTTCTAAAGCACACGTCCATACCACTAGGCTACGGAAGCATTTGGGTTTTTATTCAGTAACTTACGGTCAATGGCTTGTAGGTTTTCATTCCCTACTAGATACATGTATTGTCCGCAAGTTCAACCGCGTGGAAATTTATAAAAAAATATAGTAATAAAGTATATTTCCTCATTATACAAAATAAAAATTATTAATATTAGCAATTATGACGATGAACTAAATTTCTTAAAAGTAGTAAAAAATATTTTTTTAAAAACAACCTGCTCAATTCACTGCCGAGTTACGCGCAAATACGGATATTCAATCCGATAGAATAAATGTTTGGATCTCTTTTACCAGTACGAAACGATTCGCAAAAACAAACAGCGCTACGTTACTTTAATTCCTCTTTTACTCTTTATTTTTGCATCGGAATTAAAAGTGATCAAATTAACAAAATCCATAATAGAGTATATACCTACTTTATTGCTTGCGAATAGATTTATACTACTCGACTGTTATTATTTAATAACTCTTTAATATAAAGATTTTTAAAAAGAAAAAGTCACTATAATAAAAAAATTTGATGCCAAATCAGATTTTCCCAATTTTTTACTTTTTAACTTTCAAAGTTGACTTAGCTAAAGAATGGAAACAACTTAGTTGACGCAGTTAATCATTACAATTCTTTTAATCTTCAATAGCTTATTAAATATTCGTGTGCCTTTTTGCTTTAGTAATAACTTAACTTGTTTATAAATAAAGATTTAAAAATCAATCGATGTAATCCGATGAACATTTGTGATACAAACCGCAAGTGCCGTCTAAATAGGTATGGACAGGTGTCAATGGATACTTATTTAAAGCTCTAATGATTTATTATGTACGGTCTTGTTAAATAAATATACACCATATGCGTCGAATAATTTAGTCATAATCTTATAATTTAGTCGTACACACATAATTTAGTCATAATTTTATAATATATTAATTATATAATATATATTTATAACATAATTTATAATTACTTCAATGCGTTTACCGTCTCGCCAAATTAATGAATTATTTATAGCAGTTAATTGAAATATAACAAATGTTGATTTTTGTTGATGACTATTAGTTTACAATTATTTTAAATACCTTTATGTTAAGCAATAATTAAGAAACTCAACTTTAGAAATAAGTACAGAAATAATGACCTCCTGCAACAAAATGATCAACTAGCTACTATTAATAAGTGATTCTTCTAGAGAGCACAAGTTATATAAGACAGAAAAAAACTGACTAAGCCACTACGCGGCGGAATGCGTAAATTTTTCTATAGGCCACATAGCATAAAAAAAGGCCATATGCCTATTTGCACCATAGACAGAATTTAGAGTACAGACTTACACCTGTCTTTGCATATTTTACGTTTGTAACTCTAGTTTTAAAATCTCCAAAAGTAAATAAGTTTAATTAATCCAGACCTTAATTATTTATTTTAAACTTATTTGCACAATTGAAGTACAAAAGGCGGCTTAATGCATTTTCTACCAGCCAACCTTAGGGTGGTTCATAGATGCCAATGTGGGTGCACAAAAATGATGATAGAAAATAACTGTTTCGAACATAGCAGTAATGAAAACTAATAAGCTTGAAAAAGAAAATTCACTCAATAATAAGAAAGTACGTATATTAATTTTAAATAAATAGACAAACGTATCGATAAATAATATAACATAATATATAGAGAAATAATTTATAACATATTAATTAAAAATATTCTTTATATTTTAAGGGTTTGGATTAAATACTGCTTAAAGTATCATTCTTTAGAACAAACATTGTATTTACAAATTTCATGTTGAGCCGTTGGGAAATGTTTGTGGAATGTGTTATTCTATGATTTATGCCGTAGAAGAAGAATAGCTTAAATATTTTGAAAGTGCTGCGCTTATATTTGTTAAATTTCCCAAATATTCGGCACGTTGTTTAAGATAACTTGTGCTCTCTAGAAGAATCACTTATTAATATTAACTAGCTAAGCAGTTTATAGAACGTACATAATTTATTTGTGTTTCTTTATAAAATAATGTAGACTATTTTTATCTTAAAATCCTGTCTATTATTTGAGATCTCACCTTGCAGTTAAGAATAAATTTTCTTGCATCAAAGACACATTACATTAATAAAAATGATTGGGCTTTAATTTACTGAAATTCCATAAACTACAAGAAAGCAACAAAAAGTTGTTTTGCGAGGATTTGACTCCACGACCATCAGTTTCTAAAGTGCAAGTGCATACCCATAAGCTACAGAGGCTTTAAAATTATTACATAAAAACCCTTAGTCATAATTAATTAGCTGTTACCCGCGTCCTTGACGTCAAAAAGTTTTCATTTTTTACTCCCAAGAAAATATTTTTACACATATCTCTCCGCCTTTTATCATCGTTTATCTTTTACTCTGAATTCAAAAATATTATAAAAGCGGATTTGAAAAAATGTGCGCCGTCATTTCATTAACATGAACTTAAATAAGTTTTTTAAATTTATCTACCAATTATGTATACGACCGAAAAAACTGTTGCCAACACTTTTAACTGAATGGAAAATGAGGGACGATGCAATACCTAGAGCGGTTTTTAGCTGGCAGGAATTTACATTTTAAGTATAAAAATATCGCAAAGCTTCACTTTGTCGGAAATAAAAGACGAGCATTTTAGCCAACAGAAATCTTAAAAATACCGTAGGGTCTTGTTGTTTTCTTTTTGCTACAAGACAAGATTTAAATACGAGTAAGTGGATAATTCCTTATATTTTTCAACATGCTGAGAAAAACTGTCACATTTCGTTGGCCATGATGTTTATTTTATTACACAGATTTCAAATTATTTTTATAAAGTAGAGTCTAGATAGTTCATTTAATCTGAAAAAGTGTTTACTGCATACGTACACTATTTGTATTACTAAAAAAATAAAACAAAATATGAAGATATATTTATCAGCGTACTAAATTTTTCACTTAGAGTCTATTTCGACTACGGCAGCCAATCTATATAAAAAATCAGCCGGGTCGTAAGAGATATTAGAGTGCACAAGTGTACGTGAGCTTAAGTTCTTTTTTTTTACACATAGTTAAATGGGACGGAAAACCGACACGATTGGAGACGTCGATTAGAGATAAGGCGCCGGCCGACTTTTTACATGCCTATTAAGCGCATGGATCATCTCTCTTAATCTTCAATCACCAATCGAGTGATCAGCCCGCGTTATTTTTAACCAAATAGAAAACAATCAACAAACGAAAAATGTTTGAGTCCCCAATCAAGATAGAAATTAATCATAGTCAAAGGTAAAGCCACATAATTTTGTGACTAATACTAGACACATACAATAAAAACACCTTATTTATATTATCCGTACTAATATTAGACATGCGAAAGTGATTCTGTTACTCTGAATGTCTGTCTGTCTGTCCTTCTGTACCGTCTTAACCAATTAATCGATTGGAGAGTGGTTTAAGGGTTGAAATACGCGATAAAAAATATATTCATAATCGATATTTTTTTTTTTAATTTTGTGTCAAGATACATGAAATGAACCATGAGTGGATTCATACTGTACGGGGATTGCACTAGAGGTATAATTAAGGATAAATTTTCACATTGACATTCGCCATCGTCTAAGCTAAAGCCATGAAACTTTTTGCCTTATGATAGGCATAGAATTTTAAATAATAAGCATTTAAATATGTTTCTGAAAAGATTCTCACAAATATTTTCAAGCAAACGATAGATTCATTCAGGGATACAAATAAACTGTGATACTGATTAGATTATAATAACCAATTTTCATAAAAAACCCGACACTTTGTAGACAATTTTGATGAGAAGCAATTGATAAACAACTTATTTACGTCTCATTGAAAATGACTTCACGTCTTGCGTAAATCTTCAGCAATCACTGTCTTTTGTGAGCTTCCCATACACGCACTGGCCTAATGTGAGAATAATGATCCCTTGATGTTTATTCAGTCGGAATCACCCAATTTTGCTCCCTTTTACTCACAATAGCTTTGTTTTTATATTGAGGGTGAAATCGATGAGGTGGACTAGATACAATTTTTCACGTATATTTTCTAAAACAATTGAGCAAAAATAAAAGTGGAGCATATAAGTGACCCAATATAATATCATTGGGTCACTGATAAAACTTTCAAAACAAACAATACCACATTTATGTGAAAACATCATGCTCGACACTTTTTCATAATTGATACTTTTTAACATTTTCTCATACATATTTTTAAACATCTTTCACAATATTGACTTACTCACACTTAACATTCTTTTTCAATTTCATGATCTTTCGTATAAAATTAAAAGTGTCTTGATTTTATATTGATCGATCATTCATAATTCTAGTGCTTTGTAAGTTTGGCGATGCAAGCCGGTTTATTTGGTGTATGGTGAATCTCAAGCCTTTTATTTTTTACTGAATATTTACTTCTTATCAATGTCAGATCTTGTACTCATAATTGTTTCATTATTTATAAGCTTTAAATTTTTTTTTTGGATGATACACTCACATCTTGATTATCAAAAATCTATCATCGGAACCGGCGAATAAAATTTTTAAAAGTATATTGAAAGCTAACGATTAATATTTTAATTTTAATAAGCAACTTTAGGGCCTAGGTATAACCTAGGTATCACTCGGAAAGAGCACGAATAGCTCTTTTTTGAAGGATTCTCTTTTACGAAGATCGTATTAATTTCGTCCGCATTTCCTCACAATAGAATGCCATAAGACATTATTCAGTGAAAGTAAGTGAAATAAACCTAGTAGGCTGTCTCCACGTAATTTTTTTGTCAAATTCTCTTTACAGCATATGCCGCGGAACTAACCTTATTCACCAGTCCATTTATATGGGGGCCCAACTTCACCTATATTTTCCAAACAATTGAATATAAGAACACGACTCTCAACTATCTGTAGGCAAAGAGTCCTCAAGTTTTTCGGACACACGGTCAGACGAGGCCCAAACAGCTTGGAAAGACTGATTATTACTGGTTGTGTGGAAGGAAAAAGAGCGAGAGGGTGGCCTCCTACAAGATGGACTATCACAGTTCAGGACGCTACGGGAGATACTCTACAAGCATCCATCCAAATGGCGCAGGACAGAAATGTCTGGAAAGAAAGAGTGGCCAGAGCAACGCACCATAGTCACGTCCCTCAGTCATGAGGTCACGATGAAATGGAAAGGAAGAACTTCACCTTAGCGTCTATTGATATGCCGAGAAACAGTACAGTTAACAAAGTCTAGCTCCATCCAAAGACACTTGAAAATGACTACATTTTACATGAGGGGTCATAAATTTACTACCTAAATGTTTAATAGTAAATTATTAGCAGTAAACCAATATGCTACTTTGCAGGGAGTATTACATTACTACATACATCGTCATTAATTACTGTATTACGTCCGAGTTTAAAAATCAAAGAATTATCATCCGCAAATAATACTATCTCATTGTTATTGTTAACTATATGTGGTAGACCATTTATTTGAACAAGGAATAGAAAAGGTCCAACAATAGATTCTTGTTGGACATCCATACTTACCGGGGGCCCATGAGGTCTCTTACTATTCACGTCAACCCTCTGAGTTCGATGGCTAACTTTACTACCCGATTTAAAAACTTGTATTACTTTGCTATGTTTCATAAGATCAGGAAACTAACCATTATTTATACACATATTGAATATACTTGCTAGGTGCGGTGATCGACAACAGAACTTATCACCTTAACAGGGATCCACCCCCGTAGAGGTCTGCCGCTCTTTTACATATATATATATATATATATATATATATATATATAAAGTGCTATATTTATTTTATGTGCGTATTTACATATATATAAGAATATCAATAAGATTGCTTATATCTTACAGTGTACGATTAATTTTATTTATTTATATATATTTATTTATTTTCTTTATCTAATTATGTTATGGAAAAACTCATTTTGAAATATTTTCTTTTGCTTATTTGTGATCCTACCTTGTTATCTCTCTTCACCACCCAAAGGTTGGCTGACCACCCAAAGGTTGGCTGGTCACAATGCCATCGGCATTAAGTCCGCCTTTGTACAATGTTTTGTGCATAAAGAATAAATAAATAAAATAAATCTTGGTTGTTATTATGATATAAATAATTTAATTTTTGTAATAATTACTCCTAAACTTCTCTCGATAAATTACGTATAGCTTTCATATTAAAGTATGTAAGTATTCGCGTAAATACAAGAAAATATTAAATAAATTGTTTAAAAAAATGGATCCCTTCGCTTCTTCTATACTAATATTACAATAACAATAACCTGAAAACCGAGAGAAACAGTGTTAAAATTTCTGTATATAATGAACATAGTCTTTTTTAGCCTAGTTAAATATTCAGCAAAAAAATCTGAAAAAGAACACGGACAGGGCCGTGGACGGACTGCTACTTGGAAATATCTAAAATAGCGACGTTAACGCACTGCTCAATTTACCGCCGAGTAACGTGCAAATATTATCCGTATTTCCAATCCGATGGAATAAATGTTTGGATCTCTTTTTACTGTGTAGAACTGAATTAATTTCTTTTTACTTATTATATTTACTTCGCTTACAGTATACATTCTTAAACACTTCAAACCAGCGTATCATTATTTTTGATCAACATCTATAAGAAGAAGGTACTCAATTTGGAGGGTAAATATTTTTATAACTATATAAATATTACCTCGTTACTCCGCTCCTAGTGATCTGATTTTGTTGATTTTTTTAACGATAGATATGATAAGTTGCAGATATTTAAGAAATATGGCTCTAAAAATCCTAACCTTGTGCTAATAAATTACAAGCGCTGCCAAAACCGTAAAAGATATAAACATAAAGTATGTTCTACGTAATTGAACTTCTTATACTAGTCTATAATAAAGCCGTCGAGCGCAATTACCTACGTTTTCAAAAATACCTTACAGTAACCATTTTCATTCATTTCATCAAAAAAAACATACGCTCCGAATTGAGTACCTCCTTTCTTTGGGAAGTCGGTCAAATATTGGTAGTATCGGTATATATAACCATTAAATTTATATGTTTCTTTACCTAATCTCTTACAGCCTTTACTAATAATAATGTACAACCATTATACAATCTATACAAAAAACCGATACACATTGCTAAACATATTTTATACATATATATATTAAATACTTGTATGTATGTCTGTCCGTCTGTCTGTCTGTCTGTCCATCTGTCTATTTGTTTTCGGCTCGTCTCTGGATAAGCTTCCCCGATCCTTCCAACGGGACTGTCGGAAGACAGCTAAAAGTAATTTAGGCCACCTTTTTTTAAGAAAAAACACGTGGACGAAGTCGCAGGCAACAACTAGTCATATGCTGAAAATCAGAAAAAAAAGTGATAAAAGTATTGCTCCAGTTCATTTCGGAAAAACACGATCACTATAGATATAAACAACTACAATACGAAACATAAAAGTAATATTAACCGCACTAAAGGGAACAACTCAAGACTAAAAGTATGGTTACGACTATTATAAGTTTGGCCACAGATGACTATTTTGTTTTCGAGACATATTTTTCCCTGAGCTTCGTTTCTTCAGTCGTAGTTAATATATTCAGTGCCACAATACATATATTAACGAAACAATGTAATACGATTATAATCTTTAGTAGGGTTTAAAATGTGAACTTTAACAGCGCTATTTTTGCGTAATTTAGTTAATAAATAAACAGTTTACGGATATTATTAGTTTAAATATATTTAGTTTATAAATAACAAAAAGGAAAATTCTAATTAAATATGAAACCAGTAAAATAACAGGACAATATAACATCGCAATGTTTTTTCAATCCGCGTATCAGTGATTCAATTTAAAATGAACCAAGGAAATGCTCCAAACTTGTAATGCGTACAAAAAATAACTTAACTAACTTATTGTATTGTTTCGGTTTCTTACGGAAAGAGCATAAATCAAAATTACAGACAACATACATATATCAGCATTATGTGACTCTAAGCGTCTGGTACTCTCGAGCCATTAGAAGTTTGGCCACAGATGAATATTGCTGTAAGATATATTTGTCCCGATGCGGTATTTCTGCTGTCTTCGGTTATATTATTTCCACTCCATTTCATCTGTTTAACGCTATCACATGGAATGTTTTGACATGTTTTATGGGCGGCCATGAACTGTTTTCGTTCTTATTGTTAGAAGGGGACGCATAATTTGATAATATCCATATATCATATTATAATATCCATATATATATATATATATATATATTTTGGATTTTGTGATAATATTGATACTATATCGTTATTTAAATGTGTATTTTATATATTAGTTTTATAGGATTACTAACACCTATGTTACTTAAGTCTCTGGAATATCAGCTTTTTCATTTTTAATGCGCAACTTTAAAATATTTACCCGAAAATTGCGGAAAGCGTCCTTTGTACCATCATAAGCAAAGTAATGGATGTTGTGAAAGTGTAGCATATTTGTAATAATAACAATCCTATAGGGTATCAGTCTTAGTTAACAAGTACAGTGCCGGATTTTTTACTGTAAACTACGACTATGTGAAAATCAGATTTAATATCATTCATGGAAGCCTGTGGCGGACATTATCACTCTACTAACTTTATCAAAAAGAATTCGAACATAGGCTGTGAAACATTTTAAAGCAAGTGTCTTTATTATGCTTTATTTTAACTTTATGTGTATGTTAGTATGTATGTTGGTATGTAACGCAATCTTTGAAGTTGATTTATACCTCCTTCATAACGTCAGATTAACTCAGAATTTGTCACTCTTATTAGGGACCGATAAAACTTAACCACTTTGAACAGTTTGATGCATTGTCCTTACAAGGATAATTAAAGAGAACTTTTCCTGCTACCTGCAGTGCCTGTGTCAAGACCCGAAGGAAAATTGAAAACATAAATTTTTGTAATAAACTATTAAAAAAAATAATAAAAAAATAAACAAAAAAAAATACGTAAATACGTAAATGACTAAAAAAATACGATATCAATTAAACATTTGTATATACCATATCCGTATATTTTACTAATAGCCGACGCGAAACTTAAGTGAAAGGATTAAAATGGCGGAGCGCAGTTTGTTTTGGCGGATGCACAGCGCCACTCATGAAAGAGAGTCAAACATTTATTCTGTGGAGTGGAAAATAAGTTTCCGTGTTACTTAAACAGGGTCCTAGTGAATTTAAATTGAAAATTAAATGACACTATGCCTTTGTTGAAAAATAAATATATTAATCAAATGCCCGTTTTTGTGCATGGCTACCGTAAAAGGATATTAAATTAAAAAATTCTAAACAAATTTGTACAACCAAAATAATATGATACATGTAATAAAATATTATGAAATTTGTTTTAGTAAAATATTTTGTATTTTAATAAATGACTATGTTGTAGTATAGAGAATGTCTAACCTTATCATATAAAATAATAAAATAGCGATATTAACATTTATGTCGACGAACAACATTTATTAAAAGAGTATAAAAATACTGTTTTAAAAAAAACCTGCATATGCATAAATTATATAATATCTGATACCAGATTCAAAAAACTTTTTATAGGAAGATAGGATATCATACGGAACAAGAGTTCGCGCAAACCCAGATCCTTTTTCACTCTTAAAGTTCGATACGGATATCCTGAGTGGAGAGGTCAGGCTAACTTACATTATCATACATAGCATCATATCAGCAAACTTTTTACATGCCCATTTGATACATGGATCATTTAAATTGACAGGAAATCTAAAGACCAGTCCACACTGTCCTCACCAACTAGGACATGACCTAGAGAGTCCCCGCAGATTTCGAAACTACGACCCCTGGCTGCGAAAGTACAAGCCCATTCCACTAGGATACGAAGGCCATGAATACTATAACTTCCTCCTCAGTCAGTCCTAACCATTCGTGAATTATTAAGATAGTCTGGATTAACTACCGCTGTCGTGGCCTATCGGCCGTATTGGCCCTTGCTTTACAAACTGGAGTTTATGCGTTTGAAACCTGTGGGGAAACAAATGTGGGCTATCGTTGTTTTATGATCGGTTAGGACAATTTAGACAAGGTTGATTGGGCATGTCAAAAGTCGATCCACCCACCAACCCACAAAACGTGGTGGGATGCGGTCCAAAAACCTCCAAATGGAAAAGGCGTGCATAAAGGGGGCCTCCCTTAATGCACGCCAGTCCAACCAGTGTCCAGCTATTGACTGACACAGGATCATGGTGTGTAAATAAATTAAACTTAATTTTACTTTTGGAGATTTATGATATAAGTTGATGTAAGGTAAGTTACAAATAAGAAATGTTGTTGTGAAAAATGTGTAAACTCGTTTTCTCCATTCTGGTCTAGGTCACCTGCTTATAGTGCAAATAGGCATATGACCTTCACAAGATTTTTGAACTTAGCCGCTATAACTGAGGTAAGATATAAATATTAAGTTAAATTATTGATTTTATCTTTATTATAATATAGGGTGCATTTATTCATTCTTATAAAACATTTGACAGATCTCTTTGGTTAGCCGCATTTACAATACATCTTGCATTCTCCTGGGTCTTTTTAATAGGTATATTGCTCTCAACTCATAGTGAGTAAAACTCTTTGATGATATTTACAAAAATAATCACAAAACTCTTCCCTTAGTTAATTGAACTGATCCTGATACCTGAACATTAGCCAGTTTTATTTTATCTCAGATACTTTGTGCTCTCCATGGGAGCCATTTATTAATAATTGCTAATTGAGCAGTTTGTTGCAGGAAGGCTTTATTATTATATTTATTTAAAGATTCGTTTCTTGACAAAAAGGTTTTGGGAATAATTGTAAAATAATATTTTATAAGAAACCTCAAAATTTGGTAATACAAATTTACTGCGATAAATAATTGATTATTTAGGAATACAGTATTTGCATTGAAGTAATTATTAATTATGTATGTACATTCGACGTACATCGTGTATTTTTATTTAACAAGGCCGCACGTAATTAGTTAATAGAGCTATAAATAACTATCCATTGACACCTGTCCCTAACTTATTAGATGTCACTTGCGGTTTTTATCACAAATGTTAATCGATCTCATCCAATCCACTAATTTTGATTTAATATGTATAATAATAGCGTAAATAAAAGAAATAATTGCGATTGATTGTTATTACAACAAACAATTTACTAATAAAGCAATATGTCTCAGAAATATATAATAAGCTAATAAAGAATAAGAGCATTCTAATAATAAACAGCATCAACTAACTTGTTTCCACTAATTACGAGCTTTTACCTTTTGAAGTTAAAAAATGAACAGTGGAAAAATCTGACTTACCATTTATGTGGGGTTCCTTTATTTTAGCTAAAGGGACTTTACCTTTTAAAGTATAGTCCCTATATTAACTTTTAAACATAAGTTAATAGTCCGGTAGTTAAAATAAATTGCAAGCGATATACTCTTTTATGAGTTTTGATCAATCTGCACATCACTCATTTACTATTGTTTTAAAGTCAAACTTTTAAAACAGACACTGTTTGCCCAATGTTCATTCTACATTTAAAGTAAACTACAATTTTAGGGTTTGGGTTAAATACTGCCCAAATATTTTCATTTTAAACAACAAAGATTGTATTTACAAAATTGCAGTCGAATAACTAAAATATTTCGAAAGTGCTATTATCACATCAGTTTTTTCTTAAATTTCGCAAAATATTTAGCACTATTTTGTATTAACTTATTTGTGGGCCTTACTGCAATAATGTACGTTAATCAAATCTTTGCTGCGTATACCACAGAGCTAAACAATTTTTATCTAGATTCCAGTCTACTAACTGGGTTTTCGCTTTGCAGTTAAGAATTTTTTTTTCGCATCAATAATCAATCAAAGACGATAATTTAAGATAAGCGCCCGAGATTTCATTTATATAAATTCCGTAATCAACCAGGAAGCAGCAACGAAAAGTGGTTGGGACCCCTCAAGTTACGCGGCCTTGAATCGTTTCTAAAGTGCAAGCGTTCCGTCTAAGCTACGCAGGCAGTACATATTTTAAATACAAACCCAACGCCTTTCACGGTCGCTCTTCTATAAATATTAATTTAAAATTATTATAAACGTGGATTTTAAAAACCGCGCACCGTCGTTCTATTGGCATGAACATAGATACGTTTTTATTTCATTTATCTGTCGCATTATTGTAGCCGATTAAATTGCACATTTACTAAAAAGACTGTTTCTTACACTTTGAACAATATTGTAAAATAAACGACGATGCAATACCGAAGACGCTTACTGCAAGGAATGTATAATTTAAGCTAAAAAATATCGCTAAGTTTCACTTTGTCAGAAATAAAAAGACAAGCATTTTAGCCGAAGTAAATCTTAAAAATACCGTAGTGTTTTTTGTTGTCTTTGTGCTACGAGACAGGATTTAAATAAGTGAATAATTTCTTATATTTTTCAACTTACTGAATGAAAGAGTCACATTTCGTTGGCCATGATGTTTATTTTATTACACAGATTTGAAGATATTTTTATAAAACTGGGAGAAAAGAGAGTCTAGACAGTTCATTTATTACAGTTCATCCGCAAAAGTGTTTGCTACATACATACACTGTTTATATTACTAGAAATATAAAACAAAATATGTATATAATTAATCAACGAACTTTATTTTTTCATTTAAGTCGACTTCGACCACGGCGATAGCCCGTGTATAAGAGATATTGCAGTGCACAAGTGTACGTGTGTTTGAGCTCTACCTTTTTACACTCATAGTTCTGTGGGATGGAAAACCAACACTATTAGAGACGGCGATGAGGCGCTAACCGACTTTTTACATGCCAATTCACTGCATGGATCATCTCACTTAATATCCAATCGAGTGATCAGCTTGCGATAGTTGTAAATCCAAATGGGAAACAACAACAAATGAAAAGTGTTTGAATAAACGAAGGATTCAAGCCTTCAAACCTTTGAACCTTTGTTTTTAAAACGCAAGCCCATAACATATTATCACTAGGTTACAGAGAAAATTTTAATTACTTTATGTTACTATTCATTACAATTATGTTATATTGTAATAGATATGTCAGTTAAACATAACAAAAATATATTATATGCGTACTAATATTATAAATGCGATAGTGACTCTGCCGCCCGTCGTTTGTTTTAACCATATCAACCATTAAACCGATATTAATAAAGTTTGGTCAATATATATTATACGTATATACGGCGAGTTTCTAGCCTTTATTTTTAATTTAAAACTGTTCGAGAATGAACTAGGGGTTAAAGTGGTGATTATAGTCAACATGAAAATTTGACAAGCTCGAAACAAAAGCCATATCATTTTGTGACTAATACTAAACACATACAATAAAAACACCTTATTTATATCATCCGTAATAATATAAGAAATGTGAAAGTGACTCTTTCTCTCTGAATGTCTGTCTGTCTTTCCGTTTCTAAAGACTAAACCATTTAACCGTTTGCAGTGAAACTTGGTACACACTTAAAACAGATTCCAAGAAAGGACATTGCGATATGAGTGTTTAAAAGGTTGAAAAACGGGATGAAATATATATGGAAATTCATAATCAGTTTCAACCTGTACGGGGATTGCACTACGGGTTGAATTAGGGATGATTTTTCACATTGATATTCGTCATCGTCGAAGCTAAAGCCGTGCAACTTTTTGACTAATGAGAGACATAGACAATTATAACTGATTAAAAGTAAATACGTTTCCGAAAACATTGTCACTAACATTTTTAAGGAAACGATAAATTCATCCAGACATATAAATAAACTGTAATACTGATTACAATATACTAACCGCTATTCATAAAAAAACCTGAAAACCTGAAGACAATTTTGATGACACGCAATTAACAAACAACTTCTTTACGTCTCATTGAAAATGACATCACGTCTTACATAAATCTTTAGCAATCTCACACAGTCTTTTGTGAGCCTCTCCCATTTACGCACTGGTCTAATGTGAGAATAATGATCCTTTGATGTTTATTCAGTCGGAATTTTCTCGCTTATACTCACAATAGCTTTGTTTTTATATTGAGGGTGAAATCGATGAGTTGACTAAGATAAAATTTATCATGTATATTTTCTAAAACAATTGAGCGGAAATATAGTGGAGCTCCCTAAACAATACCATATTTATGTAAAAACATCATCATAATCATCAGCCTGTGATAGATCACTGCTGGACATAGACCTCCCCTAATACACCCCTATCCATTAGGGGTTTTGGACCGTATCCCACCACGCTGGTCCAATGTGGGTTGGCGGTTGGACCGACTTTTTAATGCCCGCCCGACGCCTGGATCATCTTACTTTTAAGACAATTGGATGATCGGCCCAAATTGCCTTAACCAACTAGGAGACAACTATGAAAATTTGTTGAGTCCCGCAGGATTCGAACCCACTACCTCTGGTTTCTAAAGCACACGTCCTTACCATAAGGCTACGGAGGTAACAACATTATGCTCGACACTTTTTATAATTGTTACTTAAAAAGTAACAATCATAAAAAGTGTTTAACATTCTCTCAAACATATTTTTAGGCTTCTTTTACAATATTGTAATAACACTAACTACATGTTAACATTCTTTTTAAGAGGCTTTGTACAGAATTAGTGTCTTGATTTTGTTTTGATCGATCACTATCATTATAGTGCTTTTAAATTTGCGATATGCGGGCCCGTTTCTTTGGTGTTTAAAAGGCTTAGATTCACGCCTTTTTTTAATTTTTACTGAATATTTACTTATCAATGTCAGATCTTGCTCACAATTGTCTGAGTTATTTATAGGCTTTAAAAGCTTTTTAGGGTTAAATTTAAATTAAAATATCTTTATTCAACATAGAAGCGATACACTTATTGATGGTCAAAAATCTATCACCGATTTGGAAAAGGACGCATCTAACCTGAAAAGAACCGGCAAAAGGAACTCAGCGGGACTATTTTTTGTCATCTTTTATAATAAAATTAAAACAATAAACAATCAATTAAAAGCATAAAGTTATTATAATATTAAAAAAAGCCTGCAGCGACCATTCCATTACCAGAGTGCGTCATCATTTAAAAACTCATTTACATTGATAATAAAGGTTAACACAAAAACGCTCCTTGACAACTTTTAAATTTGTTAATGGTTAAATCTTGAACGTTTTCTGGGATTTTGTGGTAAAAAATTGTTGTGTTTTGCTTTTCTGCACATATAATAATTAAAACACTATAATTTGTGGTAACTTTGATATTGATTTGGACGACAGACTAATTTAGATTCAGGTATCTTTATTAACATTTGTTCTAATACAACTTTGAAAGGTTCATGCTGTGAGAGGTCTAGACACGCATAAAACAATGAAATGTTTAAGCACTGCACAGCCTATTTCAATAGTCCGTTCAATAGTGACGCTCACAATATAGGTTTTTAAAAAGAGCCACCGCGTATAGCTTTGTCTCTTTTAATCAGACTCGCTTAGAAATACATCAAATGTCAATTTTTGAACTATTACTTCTAGTTCTTTACTTGGTTATACATAAAAAGAACTTTCTACAAACAAAAATATGCTACCCACCTCGTAACATTTTATCAAAATAACGTTTGTTTATGTCCTTGTTTTAGTTTCCATACATTAAGCCAAATAGTGCTAAGGATTGAGACAGTACGGAACAATAATAAATAATGGCTCATGATTCAGTCTTGTGCAAAAACTATAACAATATATTTTTTTGAGAATAAAGGCCAGCAATCCATATCTCCCAATGCTGCTGTAATTTTTATGAAAGAATTTGAGGAGAAGGTGCTTCAATCAGCTTTCAGTCACCTATAGAACTATAAAAGATATGTAGATGACGATTTCATTAAATTACCAGTAGAGAAAGTAAATGTTTTTTTTGACCACCTCAACTTAATTTATTCGAAAATTAATACTACAATGGAATTAAAAACAAGTAATTCATTAACCTTTCTAGATGTACTTGTCATAAGAAATCCTGATAAAATGTGAGCCATACCGTGTATAAATAGGAAGAAAACCCACACAAATAAATATCTACAAAGAAAAGTCAGTTCTTACCGCATGTTAAGTGTAATATCCATCTGTAAGATCCAGGATTGTACAAGCTTGGTTGTAAATGTGGTCTCTCTTCTATAGTAATCCATCAAAAGTTGGATAAAAGAACACAAAGCTGACGTGAAGCATGTGCTTCATCAATCCAACCATTGTATAAGATTTGACAAACCACATATACTTTCTAAGGAACACCGATTCCTACCCAGGGTTATACGCGAGGCTATTGAACTTTGGCTATAGAGGTCTGAAACGTCAGGAAAATAGTAAACCAAATTCAATGTAATAAAATCCGTAAAGTTTTTTATATGTGTTAAGTATTCGCGTGAAAAAGAAATTATTAAATGTGTTGTAAAAAAAAATGGATCCCATCTATTCTTGTATACTAATATTAAAATAGGAAAGATTTATTATTCTATTTCACAGTTTATTTTTCAGCCTTGTTAAATTTTCAGCACAAAAATCTGGAAATAAACCATGGATAGAGCCGTAGACGGAGTCCCACTTACAAATATCTAAAATAACGACACAAAACTATTTGTGAAAAACACACTGCTCAACTCACCGCCGAGTAACACGCAAATGCGGAAATCCAATCCCATGAAAAAATGTTTGAATCTCTTTGTACAGTGCAGATCGATTCAAAACAAACAGCACTCCACTGGATTAATTTCTTTTTCGCTCGATATATTTGATTTGACATTTAAAATAATTTATAATTGTTAGTAAAATTGCGGAATAAGTAAACAAAATCCAACAAAACCAATTAAATAGTTTGACATAGCTTTTGTTATTTTTCAATTCCAATTATACAATATATGTGATGTGTTTATAGAAAAATAAAAAATCAAAAAGCTGAAAGTCTTTGTGGTGGTTTTTTTCAAAGGTCATGTGATTTTAATACTTTAAATTGATCTAATTTCATTATAAAACTTTATGATATTATGTTCAAAGGGAAGTAGGTAAATGAGCAGGTACTTGAGATGATTGTTATTGACTAACGCCGCCCAAAGACAATTGTATCACTAGAAAAGCTACAAATATTATTAAATAAAATAAGCAATAAAATAATTAAGCTACAAATATGTACGGGTTTTCAAATTATGATTAATTTACAATTATTACATACACTACGAGTAAATTGTTAAAATAGCCGTGTGTGCAGAAAATATGGCTTTTTTGGAAGGATGACGACATAAGGAAATATTAGTGTTTACATCATACATCATCAGCCTGTGATAGTCCACTGCTGGACATAGGCCTCCCCTGATACACCACTATCCATTAGGGGTTTTGGACCATGTCCACCACGCTGGTCCAATGCAGGTTGGTGGGTGGACGACTTTTACATGCCCATCCGACGCATGGATCATCTTACTTTTCAGACAATTGGGTGATCGGCCTAAATTGCCTAACCAACTAGGAAACAACAATGAAAATTTGTTGAGTCCCAAGGATTCGAACCCACGACCTCCGGTTTTTAAAAGCACGCCCATACCACTGAGGCTACGAGGCAGTCAGTCAGTGGCAATATTAGTGTAGTTCGCATTATGTCTAGTAAAAATCTTAAATTGAATTCTTAGATTAATGTTTTCGATTTTAATTTAAAATTTTTAAAAAATTTTAAAACGCTGCTTCAGTTCAATCGATTGATGTTGATTGTTTGTACTGAGGAGTTGAGTTACTTTAATTTATGGTGGAAGCCTATTATTTTAAAAAACCTTCTTACAGTCTACACGCTATAACACTTCAAACGGCGTATATTTATTTTTGACCGACTTCTCAAAAGAAGAAGGTACTCAATTTGGAGCGTATATTTTTTTGCCTAGTGGTAAGGGCGTGTGTCATGGGTTCGAATTTTGCGGGGACACAAAAATTTCATTATTGTGTCAGGACACAATTGTTAAGGAAATTTGGGCTAATCACCCAATTGTCTAAAGAGTAAGCTGATCCATGCGTCAGATGGCATTGTAAAAGTCCGTCCTGCCTGACTCTCTCCGGTCGTGTAGGTTATCCGTCCCATCGGGCTTTGAGAGTATGTAAGAACACTTACTACTTTGAAATAGCCTGAAGCGAACAGTTCATGCCTCCATAGCCAAGTGGTATAGGCGTGTGCTTAAGAAACCGGAGGTCATGGGTTCTCGAGATTTCTGCGGGGACTGAACAAATTTTCACTGTTGTTTCCTAGTTGGTTAGGGCAATTTTGGAAGAACATAATTATGCTTATTCCTCGATATTTATATTATGTGTATCAATGTATTACAAAATCATTCTTATGTTTATGAACATACATAATATTTTCAATAGGTTTGGTCATTAATACAGACCAGGAAGAGAAAAGGCCCAAAATAAATTCCTGTGGGACCCCATACCTACCTGCACCTGGAGATCTCTTGGCGTTTACGTCAACTCTCTGAGTTCAATGGCTCAAGTACAAGTCAGAAAAGGTGAGTGAGGCATTTTGGTACCATAGTGGCTTAATTTCCTAAATAAAGTATCATGCTGTACACAGTCAAATGCCTAAATAAATAAAGCTTAACAAGATACCACCTGCATCGGTTGTAGAACGAGTAACTGTTTGTTATTAATTATAATATGAGAATTAAAATGTATTAGTAATATAATAGGTCTAATGTTATTGGGGTCTGTAGTACTGCCTGATACCGGAATAACTTTAATGTGTTTTATAAGGTCAGGAAATCTACAAAATCTAATAAAAATCACAACCTCGTGCGATTAAATTACAAACGCTGCCAAAACCGTAGGAGGTTGACTTATAGTAGGCTCTACGAAATTGTACTTCTTAAACTGGTCTTTAATTAAGTTCTAGGGCGCAAGTATCTATGTTTTAAAAATAACGCATAATAACCATTTTCATCGATTTCATCAAGAAAACGTGGTCTCTGAATTAAGTACCTCCTTCTTTTGGGAAGTGGGTCAAATAGTAGTCGTTTTTTCGTCACCTAAGCTCTAGTTGAGAAAATACGCTTTGTCTCAATTATGTATACTATCTATACATAAAACTGATACATATAGCTAAACATATTCTTTTTTTATACTTGTCTATATGTCCGTCTGTCTCTCTGTTCATTTGTCTGTTTGTTTTGGCTCATCTCTGGAATGGTTTCCTAGATACTTCCGACGGGACTACCGGACGACAGTAGTTAAGGCTACGTTTTGCTAAGAAAAAAATAAAAAAATATTTTTGCAATTAACCACGCGGATGAAGTCGTAGGCAACAACTAGTCATAACATATGCTGGTAATCAGACAAAAAGGATAAAAGTATAGAAGTATTGCTCCAGTTCATTACGGAACAACACGATCACGATAGAAATAAACAACTACAATGCGGGACATAAAAGTAATATCAACCGCACTAGAGGGAATAACTCAAGGCTAAAAGTATGGTTACGACAATTGTAAGTTTGGCCACAGATGAGAATTTTGTTTTCGAGACATATTTTTCCTTAAGCTTTGATTTCTACTGTTGTAGTTAATATCTAGTGCAACAATACATATACGGGTATTAGAGATACAATTTAATACGATTTGAATGTTTATTTGAGCTTTACATATAATGAAAGGGTATTACAGTATAATGAAATTTCATTTAAATATTTTTTGGTAATTAAATGCTGTATAATCTGTTAAACTGTTTTTGTTTATCATGTATAGTATTCCCTTAAGCGTCTTTAATTTTTTTTTAAGTTACATATTATTTGACTTATGGAGCGTATTTATCGAATATCTATTTAAGCTTGTAAAACAAATTTACTGTACAATAGTATTCAAATAAATTCTAAAAGGTTTATTGTTTTGCCTGTAGTAAATATATTCACCAATAATGGTAGGTCCCCTTTACATGGGACCGTTTGGTGGTACCACCGCGGTGCCTAAACTACCGCAAAGCAGTAGTGTGAAAACACTACTACGTTCCGGTTTGAAGGGCACCGTAGCCAGCTTAATTACTGGGTAAACGGGACTTAACATCCCATGTCTCACGGTAGGCAGCGCGTTGGTGATACCAGTATTGCCAATGTCTATGGGCGTCGGTGACCACTTTCCATCAGGTGGGCCGACTGCTCGTCTGCCTGCGTTTGCAGTAAAAAAAAAATAATAAAGACACGTTTCAGATGTTGATTGCATTTTATGGCACCATTAAAGTAATTAGAGATATACTTATCTGTAATTACATTATGATATAGTTTGGCTCAAAGAACGATTTCTAACCGACATTTATTGTAAGCTACTATTGATTATTGGTGGTGGCGTACATTGAATCTTGCAAGGGTTTATAACGTTTCTGTGGGATTATTAATAATTTAAAGTACGCAAGCGGTTGAATGTTATAGAAAAAGTACTATGATGAAATTAAAAAAGTTTTGAATGTTATCAATTCCAATAAAGATTGAAAACTTTAGTTTTAGGTTTTTTATAGCTCTGAAATATTTAATTTCCACTTCTATAATAACATTTACAATTTTATATCATATTAGTCGCATATTACATCACATTATTCTAATATATTTCCTTTTTATAATCAATAAAACAGTGTTGACTGAAGATAAACCGATTATATTCTACAGACGTCAAGGTCATATTATATAAAAATTTAACTACTGATAATGTGGTTCAGTTTCCCATACGGTTTCGCGGCCAACGGCGTTCCCGATTGATCCAGACCACATAGTAAATTAGTTGTATAATAACTAGCACTATGCTGGCCATAAGAGATTATAAAATAATATCATACGAAGATCTTTAAAAAAATCGCGGATTTATGCGTTTGTTACCAAAACTGTTAATGAAATAGTTAGTTACTACAGTAAAAACGTCAACAGGTCATCTTCTTTTATAAAAGAAATCTGTCAACCTAAAATTTAACTGTTAAATTGGCACTAGGGAAAAAATTATCAAATTATTAGCATTATAAAGGGAATGAGAGTAGTGTAACGTATTTGTAAAAAAAAATTTTCGTAACTCTACAATTTGGGCAAAGAGAAGCATTCACCATTGCGTGTCATATATAAACCGTCTTTTCTTTTGCGAGGATGAGAGTGCAAGCCTATTTCATATTATTTAAGAAAAATACTCCATTTTAACGAAATTATAAATAAGTTGTAATTAAAATCTATGTTAATATGAAACCAGTAAAATAACAGGACAATATTAGATAGCAATATTTTTTGTAAGCGCGTATTGTCGGTGATCAATTTAAAATAAAACAAGGCTTTAGGAATGCTCCAATCTTGTAATGCGTACAAAAATAACTTGTTATTGTATTGTTTCGGTTTCATATGAAAAGAGCATAAATAAAAATTACAAACAACATACATATATCAGCATTATGTGACTCTAAGCGTCTGGTACTCGAGCCATTAGAGTTTGCACAGATGAATATTGCTTAAGATATATTTCGTCCATGGTATTTCTTGTCTTCGAGTATTATTTCCATCATTTCATCTGTTTAAGCTACATGGAATGTTTTGAACTTGTTTAAGAGTCATGAGCTGTTTTCTCTAATTTGAAGGACGATAATTTGATTATATACTATATCTAAAGTTATTTGGATCTTATTTACATCGTTTACGCTTCCAGAATCTTTGTCTTTTGGTAGTCATGAAATTCATTATGTTACAATAACTTTTACAAAACGTGTACGTTACTATTTTTAAATTTATTGACATTAAACTCTGAAAGTTTCTGGGTTTTTTATAAAGCGTACATTGTCGCTTCAAGACTCTTCTTTTACTCGGATGTTATCTTCAGACTCTGTCTTTGGTAAGCTTCCATCCTAACATGAGTTCCGAACTTTTGCCAAACTGAAGACCACACGTACAGAAGGTACGTGAGTTAGGCATTTGTATATGGCTTCTAAGGATTGGTTGACGATCAGTATACGGGCCGGGACACCGACGGTCTGACAACGGTGTTAGTAGGTTGCTGGAGGCGGTGAGAACTACCCAGGAACGCGGGTGTTTGTAATGTACCGGGTCCATGTGTTTCGCTATGCTCGTAAGGGAAGGCGAACTACAGGTGTGTGCTATCCTTACGTGTGTAGTGTGTAAGGTTGGAAAACGGGACCCCTGTTAGCTCCGGAGTATTGGCGACCCCTTCCTCGCCCAGGTCGAGGAGAACGTTTCGCGGTCTATGCTTTTGAATGGACGCGTTGGATTGGTTGTGTACGATGCTGCTTTTACCAGCAGAGGGCTCTTGTGATTTACAAATTTATCGATATGATTGCGCGTTAACTTTTAAAAGCATTTGCAGGGTGTTGACAATTTACAGTCGCCAAGTAGGTATAAGTTAGGTGGGTACCTATGCGCACCGTGGCGCGGCGGATGAATTTATTTTGCACTACCTGTACTTGTGCAGAAGCGCAGAGGATACGTGAGTGAATGATTGGCATGCTTAAGCTATTGATGTTTCGTATACTACCAACATACGTACCTTATATAACAAGTTTATACTCAAGCGACATTTTACATTGAGAATGTGGTAGTCCGATTGATACGATCAGAACTCTTTCTCCTAACGTTCTGAATACGACTATTAAGCATTTTGCAGTTGAAGTCACGCTAATATTTGGCCAACCTTTCAATGGTTGTTGGCTGTAAAATTAGCTGCCTAGTGTCATCGGCACGCGGGCTTATCTGGCGCAGGTTAAAGACCGGATTTAGAATCAATATTGTAGACGATCTGGTGACTACACTTTTGTCGGGTTTCATCGATGTCTCCATTACGAAACCAATAGGCTAAACGATTGATTAGTTCTAGAGGCTGTGTCTTGAAGAACAATGGTCTGCGACGAACAACAAGGCGGTGTCATCGGTGAGCTAAATTGGCATTGACGGTTTCGACGTCACCCTTAGAGTGTAATGAAGAGGAGAAATAATAAAATGTTGTACAGACTTTGAAACCTTTGACATTCAAAGTGGCTCCGTGACAGGTTTGGCTGTAAGGCTCGTTTAGAATGAATAGCGTCGGGCGATAATTAGTGGCACAGCTCGAATTAAAACCGTTGATGGTCTGATTGTTTATAGAGGCGTAGTCTTCCACCGGAAAAAATTATCTGATATAGTCATATAGTTTGCTCAAGCAATTAGCAGTAATTGACGATAACTGAAATAGTTTGTTTGGAATGGGAATACCGATTACGGTGGATTCTTTCCAGGCATCAGTAAAAGTACAAGTCTATAGTGAAATGTTTAAAATGTTGCCCAATACACAGAATAGGCTATTATCTGAATGGCATAACTTTATGAAATACGGTCTGGGCCTGGCGCCGACTGGGGTTTAAGACCCAATTTTAATAATCATGCGGACCTCCTCTGGGGTCACTGGCTTTAAATCATCGGTCTGGGGGTTAATTGCCTTGAGTTTGCGTTCAAGACAATACCAATTTGTTACAGTTTGGTCTCTATGACCAAAACTGTAACAAATTGGTATTATCTTGGTATTGTCACCGGTGGTCTGGTCCAATTTGAATTAGACCGACATGTGGTCAGAATCTAAGTCACAGAGCGCCTCTACCGATATGACATCGAGTGAGTCGTCTCTAACTAATAGCAGGTCTATAATGTTACGAGTGCCTATGCCTGAGTCTGAGTATCTAGTTGAGAGTGCTATTACATTTATATTTAGTGGCTCCACGAGTACTAGCTATATATTGCCGTTTGTGTTTGCTATTTAAGCCGCCTGCAATAATGGTTGATGGACCAAGGCCGAGAAGCAACTTTAGATCGGATCTTAATAAATTCTTAGTTGTGGACGGACACGGAAATAAGTACAAGTGGACTGTGGCCGGTGAATGCGATCTGCCATGCCGTCTCCTCTAAGAAATTGTTGGTGTTTCTATTGGCAATATGTAGTGA
Source organism: Lamproptera curius (assembly GCA_029286875.1). Classification (NCBI taxonomy): domain Eukaryota; kingdom Metazoa; phylum Arthropoda; class Insecta; order Lepidoptera; family Papilionidae; genus Lamproptera; species Lamproptera curius. The sequence goes on from JAGSMT010000052.1 coordinate 834,531, forward strand.
TCTTTTATAGTATACTAGTGTAACACCCAGCGGTCCTGACAATCTATCGTTTCTAAAAATGTAATAGCCAATGATTCTAGGATTGGCTATTGAACGGCTTTTAAAAGGTCTCATGCGCTAATAATATCACTATGCTACAATCCTGCAAGTATTTGTCGATTTCGGATCACTGCTTCTTAAGGCCATTCGCTTGGCCAGCAAATTTCACACAACGCGCGAGCGAAACAGATGCGCGTAGTGTGCCCGATTTTGGCAATTATGACACTGCGCAACCAGACTGGTCTTACAGGAAGTTTCGACCCGCAAGCCGGTAACTTACAGATAGATCTAACGTTGAAAATGGACTTTTCCTCGGGGGGAAGATGTAGTTCAACCATTAGTTTTAGGCGATAGTATGCTGCTTGGATCAAGGGCCATTTTTTAGAGTCGTATTCTTAGAAAAACGCACTGAATTCAATTCCGTCTAAGGCTTCCTCCTAGCTTGCCATTGCAGCGTTCCCCGTCTGCATGGTAAACGGGTGCCTATAAAAACACAAGTGTAAGCGCTTTAGGAGCGCTAGGTAAGTACCTCCCCGCCATCTAATGCAGCAAGCACAGGTTAATTTTAAAAGCTAAATGCCAGGTGGCCTTTTTGTGTGTCGTGTATTCTTGCAGTACTGGAACCTGCCTGCGAGCACTACACTAAAAAATATCTAACAGCAACTGTCGGACTTGGCTTGGACGTTAAAGTTTGCGAGACGATACACAGCACTACTTTTGCACTGGCACTTGCGACTAATGTGGCAGCACTGTAACGCCGACTGCTTGACTTTAATTTGTAACCCGCTAACGCGGGAATAATGCCCACCGCAAGAGAGGTCCGCACTGTGCGGAGGCTCAGCTTTTGAGTTAATCTTGATTATACCATATCGTAACGTAAATGTGTATTATTTATGTTAGTTTATATAGTGATTATTTGCACCAACTTTAATTAAGAATATCGACTCGAGCTTTTTCATCTTAGACGCGGAACCATCATAAAGCAAAGTAATTGATGTTGCCTAAATGTCGCATATTTGTTTTAATTTAAATTTTATGGGTACAGTCATAGTTCACAGGTATAGTGTTGAATTTTTTTTCTGTAAACTAGTTGTATGTGGAAATTAGATTCCATCTGTATAATTAATCAGGAAGCCTGTAAGTTAGTATTATTGTCGGAGTTACATATCTGATCAAAGGCTTTCAAAAACTTGCTCTTCAGCTTGCTCTTAATAGCTCAAGTTGAAGATTACCAGCTAAATCGACCATTTCGACCGCCCTATTGGCTGGTGGGATGTATGTACTTTAGGTCAGAACCTATGATATACATATATAGATTTTAATTCGGAATGTACTGACATTCCGAATTAATCTTTTATTGTTCGGAGTGATATAGAGCATAACAAGGTTCAGGAATAAATCGAACCCTTGTTTTATTTATTCGTGATTAAACTCCTACAGCAACAAACGTTTAAATGTTTTTGCTGATTAGTATATAAATATTTTTGTAAATAAAAAGTCGTCTTCACGATTATTAAAAAAATGTATATAATTATAAAATAATAAAGTAACATGATTGGTTTTATATGCATTTTTGTATTGTAAATTACGCAGTCTACGCAAAAAGATAAATACTCATTAATTCTTCCTCAATTAAAGACGCTGTACAATCTTTTTAATTCACGTATAGTACAAACCCTCTTGTATGGCCTATTTCAAGAAAACATTTTCCAATTCACGTACGAACTGGTGAATTTGGTTGTAATTTGTAAACATATATGCGTCTGACACATTTATTATCAATGTATTCGGAAATACGAAGTCACTAAATAAGTATAAAATCTGACTGACTAATTCATAACCGCACAACTCAAACTTCGAAAATTGCTCTTCTCAAATAAATCATCAAGCTTTTGAATTAAAACGATATTTTAATTCTTTCCAGTGATTTTTTAAATTAGAACTTAGATATCAATAGTATATGGCAATGAAATTTTTTTAATAAATTGGTTTTCGGGACGATTATACTATTATTTTAACGCGGTTTTCTAGAAAAGGGTAGTACGTTAAATGAAAATTGCATTGCCTTTATTGCTTCAAGTAATTATTTAATAATCAATTTTAAACTTTTATGATTCAAAATACTATTTTAGGAGAATCATTCTGATATACATATATAGATTTTAAATTATCGACAACATTTCAACCTTACATAACCTTAAAACTTTTGTTCATTATAATGTTCTCATAGCCTATTTCAATTACTGTGGCTGATTTATATTAGAATTTAGCTAAACCCTAAAGCATAGTTATGCAGAAGATATTGATGCACTTTCTCTTACTTTACTTTCTAAGTCCGATGGGACAAATAACAACACGACAAGAGATCAAGAGGGCGAAGTTTTACATTCCCAATCGACGCATGAACCATCTTTCATTGATCAGCCCGCAACGCTCAAACCAACTTGAAACCACTTAAAAACCAGTCGAGTCTCCACATTATTCAAGCCCACGACATCCGGTTTTTAATACGCAAGCCCTTACTACAAGGCTAAGGAGGCAAGGCTTAAAATTATATTTATAAGATACTATATATATTATATTTAATAGTATTAGTGTAAAAACGGAAAATCTTTTACGGTCTAATTATTTTTAAATAATCATTTCAATTTACAGAACATAAGTTTCGGATGCAGACGGGCGGCAGTATATTTCCAAAACAAAGAAGGTAAATTTTTATTAGCTTTATATCATAAATTTATACTTGTGCACAAACTGACTTTTCTTAGCTTTTTTTTTACCGTGAGGAAATGTCTACTCATACCCGTCCTCGCGGGGGCAAAGACGGGTTATGTTGGACACGCACCGACTAAAACCACTACGTTTTCTTTCTTGGTGCATTAAAGATGGGGTCCCAGAGACTTTTTCGCAGCACTCTCCGAACCCACCAGCGCTGGCCACCGAAGCAGCCCCATCTCGGACCTACGGCCATCTGCCTCCCTCTGGGCGCGTCGGAACTAACGCGCCGTTCGTCTCGGCCCCTGGCTAGGTTAGGCCTATAGCTAGCAGGAGTTCAAAGCCCACGCAAGGACGAGTTAAGATGTTAAGCTCCGCCGCTATCTCCGTTTCAGCCGGAGAAGGAGGGGAGATCGACGACACCATGCCTAATGTCCTCTCCTTCTACGGCCCCTCCACACCGCATCAGCGGTGCAGCCCCACCGAGTCGCGGAGGATAGGTCGAGCGGCCCAACACTCCTCTCCCACGACTCCTCCTTGGCTGCAGAGGACAAGGATGGCAGCGCGTCTACCGCCTCCTCCCCGTCGAAGAGTCTGTTACCTAGCAGGAGTTCTCAGCCCACGCAAGGAAGAGATTCCCAGCCCACAGCGGCTGCCCGGATGTTAAGCTCCGCTATTAGGTCCGTTTCTGCCGGAGAAGGAAGAGAGATCGACGACACCATGCCCAATGTCCCCTCCTTCTACGGCCTCTCCACACAGCATCAGCGGTGCAGTCCCACCGAGTCGCGGAGGTTAGGGCGAGCGGCTCCACACTTCTCTTCCCCCGCGATTCCTCCTTGGCTGCAGAAGACAAGGATGGCAGAACGTCTACCACCTCTTCCCCGTCCGCTGCATCCTCTAAGGCGCATCCAAAGCTGGCTTCTCCAGCCAGTTCAGGGCAGCCTCCTCCACGTCCGGCCTTAGTCCTCAGGCCAGCCAGATTCCTCTTAGCTTCCCCGCGGCTAGCCCAAGCCGCAGGTACTGAGCCTCACCGCTACGACAAAGCGAGAAACTGTTTGAGGGGTGCCTTTTCTAAACTATCTTAAGGTCGGCTGGTAAAAAATGTCTGAGGCAGTAAGATTACCTGTGTACGTCGTTAATTGCAAAAGAAATTAATGAAATTTTAACCCGAAAAATATGACCGACTTCTATCTGTTGATAGCGTAACTGCGCATTGTAAGAAATTACACAGCGGATTCCACCACTATATTTTAAATCTCTAATATCTTTAAAAAAAAATTAAATGCATTAACTCTTAAAGATACTTCACTATATTACCTTAAATGATGTTTGAATATGCCTTATTTCAATTTTTTAATAATGTTTTAGTGAGTTAGTGTGAAAACATAGATATATGCACTCGGAGATTTTGATATAGACCATTTAAAATAAGTACAATTATGTCAAACATAGTTTAAGCTCTATGTTTTATTTAATCGCAGAAGGTTGTATTTTTGACGCCGAAATTTTATAAATTTCTTTTTAAAATATTTTTGTTATATTTATTTTATTTATTTATACTTTATGCACTAAAGTATACAGGCGGGTTAATGTCATAGGCATTTTCTACTAGTCAACCTTAGGGTGGTGCAGAGATAAAAGTGTCCAGGTACACAGTTAAAAATACAAACGAAAAGTACTAGATTGCATAAGCATACTATAAACTGCCTACGTAGCCTAGTGGTATGGGCGTGTGCTTTAGAATCCGGAGGTCGGGTTTGAGTCCTGCGGAGACTCAACAATTTTCATTGTTGTTTCCTAGTTGGTTAGGGCAATTTGGGCCGATCACCCAAAATGTCTAAAAATTAAAATGATTTACGCGTCAGACGAGCATGTAAAAAGTCGGTCTACCCATCAACCCGTATTAGACCAGTGTGGTGGGATACGGTCCTAAACCTCCTAATGGATAGGGGTGTATTAGGGGAGGCCTATGTCCAGCAGTGGATTTACACAGGCTGATGATGATGATAATAATAAATAAAATTCGTACATATTTGTTAAAATATGAAAAAAATATGGTCAGAATACTATTTCTAAAGTGGGTACTCGGAGAACTCTCCTCGTGTGTGATAAGTGTTGTGCATCTGTGATAGTGTTAGTGTGTTGAGTGGTGTTATACATCGAGTCGTCCGTACATTGTGGCTGTTGTCGGGGTCACGTGAGCCTCAGTTATTGTCAGTTATTGTAATCATTATAAAAACAATATACTTACAAAATACTATATACTTACACACAAATATACATTTAAGTAAATATAGATACATATAAATATATATATATATATATAAAGTAATACATACATATATGTATGCAATACTTAAATACGAAAACACATAAATAATTGACGAATTTACTGTTCTGACGACAAGTTTTTTAGAAGAAACTCTTTGACTTTTCTTTTGAAAGTGATGAAACTTTTGCCCATCCAGATTCCGAAAGGTAGCGAATTCCACAGAAGAATGGACTGAATAAAGAAAGAGGAATGCATGAAGTCAGAACAGTGAATGGAGCATTGAAGGAGGCGATTGTGCGTCGAGCTAAGTTCTTTGTTGCTGACTTCACATAAATACTGAAAATAGGGAGTTATATAAGACGGTGTGGTAGATGATTTAAGGAAAGAATAAAGAGTGGTTAGAGCTCTCAATGACCGACGTCGGCAAATAGGTAACCACAGAAGTTGAGAACGGTATATAAAAACGTAGTCAAATTTACGCAAATTAAAAACGAATCGAATGCAGTTTTTCAGAAGTCGGTCAAGTTTGTTTAGTTGATCTGCATTTAGGTCAAAATAGCACACATCACCATAGTCGATTAGCGGGAAGATCAAGGTCTGCACAAGCATGGTTTTTGTCTGAGGAGGCAAAAAAAGTATTTTATAAACTGGGACCAAATGGCGGCTAATACCTAGCATTTAAAAAAGATCAAGCAATATGGGAGCACAAGGAGCGGAGCAACGAGGTAACTCACATAAAAAACATACGCTCCAAATTGAGTACCTCCTTCATTTGGGAAGTCGGTAAAAATAGCTTCGTTCGATCGGTGGTAATCCCTGTATATTGGGCTTTAAAGAATTTTACATAAGTAAAAATACACATATTTTTGATAGCCGTTAAAAGAATTAATTAAAAATATACCAGCTCGTATGAACACTGAGAAATATATAGCCAATTTTATTGAGAAACTAAAGATAAAATACATTGTTTAATGTCTCATTGCAGAAGACGCCTGGGCTTCTTATAAACGCACTAGCCTAATCTGACAATAATTATCCTTTTATGTTCATTTACTCGGAATCTCAATCTTCGACCCTTTCACTCACCATTGCCTTGTTTTTATATAACATACTAGCTGTTACCGCGATATCTTGTGATAAATATGGAAAAATATTTAGATTTTTCCAAAGAACATCCTAAGTTACTCCTAATGCCAGTAACTATCTTTCAGTGAAAATCTTGTTCAAGATGTTCTAGCTATCTTTGCAATACAAAGATTGCTAGAACTAACAGACAGACAAACAAAAGTTAATCGAACGTTGTTTTGTTAAATGCACTGGTTCTTATCAGATATATTCATTTAAAAACGGTTGTTATGATATTACAAACAGAAATTCTAACTTTATTTATTTGTAGAGATAAAATCGGTAAGGAACAGTTGGTCAATACATATATAAAAAAAAATCTCGTTAAAGTTGTAATGTGCTCGCAGTACATATTTTCAAATTGTACAGTATGCAGGTAAAACTTACAACTTATTTCAAAGAATTATTTAAAAATGCTAAAAACTTTAATATGATATAATTGTGCTAAGTCTGCCTAATAGAGAGATTAGTCAACTGGGTTCAAAAAGTATAAAAAGTCCTACATCAACTTCATTACAGTCTTATTCATTTTATAAGAGGCTCTATAAAGAACTTAACATGCGCTTCGAATTTCTTTGTAACGATAATTTATTATTCTAGCGCTTTGTTAACTTGCGTTTATCGATGCAAGACCGTTCCTTTGTTGTTTAATAATACTTAAGCTATTGAAATTTTCACTGAAATTACACTTTTCAGATCAGTCAAATCTTTTACACAAACATTTTTAACAATTATTTTAAATTTATTCTAACAAGATTAAAGTGACAAGAATGAATTTGCGTCAAATGCAATTTTGATACTTAATGCCCTTGCAATACATTGAATCTTCGTACTATAAGTTACATAACAAACTGAACCGTGTCCAAGGCCTAGCGGTAATGGCCCTTGATTTAAAAAGAGGAGGTTGTTGGTTCAAATCCGCGGGTAAAAACTTTAAAATGTTTGAAATATTATAATGATTATCAAATTCAATTAAATCAAGTTAAGACGATATGGGCTGATCACCCAATTGTCTTTAAAGTAAGTTAATTCATGCTTCTTATGGGCAAGTAAAAAGACGGTTTCGGTTTTCAAGCACATCTTTGGCATTTGTTAGAGGAAGTCAGGGCTTGTAAATACACAGACCACTTATTGATATTTAATATGTATTAAATAAAAGTTACATGAAAATCAGACGAGGCATTACAGAGATCGGCCGGAAGGAACGGACAAAAAATTTTAAAATAATTTTTCTACCGGTTATATATCACTATGCAATCATTTATAAACTAGATAATTTATTGTAATAATCAATTTTATTAAGTTTTTAATTTATTTCCATATGTCTCGCATGTTTCAGTTCTAGCCACCGCAAAACTTAAGTGAAGGATTAAAGTGGTGGAGCGCTGTTTGTTTTGGCGGATGCACTGCGCCACTCATGAAAGAGAATCAAACATTTATATTGTGGTATGGAAAATATGTTTGCGTGTTACTTAGACATTTTAAAGCGTGAATTCATTTGAAACATTTCTTTGTTAAAGGACATTGTGCGATTAATTAATATATAGTTATATAACATATTGTTTTAAACAATATGTTATATAATTATTATATTATAACTGCCTCCGTAGCCTAGTGGTGTGCTTTAGAATCCGGAGGTCGTGGGTTCGAATCCTGCGGGGACTGAACAAATTTTCATTGTTGTTTCCTAGTTGGTTAGGGCAATTTGGGCCGATCGCCCAATTGTCTGAAAAGTAAGATGATCCATGCGTCGGATGGGCATGTAAAAAGTCGGTCCACCCACCAACCCGCATTGGACCAGCGTGGTGGGATACGGTCCAAAACTCCCTAATGGATAGAGGTGTATTAGGGGAGGCCTATGTTCAGCAGTGGATTATCAAAGGCTGATGATATATATGATGATGATATATTTTGTTTTTAAAATGTTATAATATATTGTTTTCACCACGCTAAGTTCCTTCAGCAGAAAAAAGAGACCTATTAAAACCATAACCACAATAATGAAAAATAAACTTTTAACCGGTGGTAAGTCCCCTTTTTACAGGAGACCGTCTGGGTGGGTACCACCACGGTGCCTATTTCTGCTGCGAAGCAGTAGTGTGAAAACACTACTGTGTTCCGGTTTGAAGGGCACCGTAGCCAGCGTATTTACTGGGTAAACGAGACTTAACACCCTACGTCTCACGGTAGTCGGCGCGTTAGCGATACCACTGGTATTGCCAATGTCTACAGGCGTGGGTGACCACTTTCCATCAGGTGGCCCGTCTGCCTGCGTATGCCATAAAAAAAATAAAAATAACGCTAATTGCCATTTTTTTGTGAGATTGCGTAAAGCGATTAAAATATCAAGATACTTATAAATATGCAACCGAAATAGTTTCATGCATAAAAAATCGTAATGAAAGTTGTTTTAGTAAAGTATTTCGTACACTAATGAGTCTTCTTGTTATAAAGAATGTGTCTATCCTCATTATATAAATAACAAAATGGTAATATTAACAGTTATGTCGATAAACAAAATTTCTTAAGAATTTTTTTTTAAGTAGTAGCAAAAACACTGTTTTAAAACAACCTGTTCAATTCACTGCCGAGTTACGTGCAAATACGGATATCCAATCCGATAGAATAAATGTTTGAATCTCTTTTCCCACTACGAAGCGATCCGCAAAAACAAACAGCGCTACGTTAGTTTAATTCCTCTTTCGCTCGTTATTTTTGCATCGGAATTGAGTATCGATTGCTACGACATCACATGTATAAATTATTTCGAATCAGATAAGGCTTTATATATATTGTAATAACACATTAATATTAATCCGTCAAATAATAAAAATCCTTAAGTAAATAAGTTTAACCAAGTTATGGATATTTTGTTAAACTTATTTAGTTTTAGAGATTTTAGAGGTAAAGTTACAATGAAATGTAATTGTAAAAAGTGTGTACAGACAGGTTCAGGCCTTTTCTCGGCATTCTCGTGCAGATCACCTACCTATAGTTAAAAAAGGCAGATGTAAATGTCCAACACACTACTTCCACGCAGAGCTATTCATTTTATCTTGTGGCTAAGCCACCTTAGTAATAGAGAGCGATAACTTTTACTGAGGTAAGATATTAAAAATTTTTATTCTTTATCTTATTTAAAATTATAGTTGCGTTAATTTATTTTTCATATTGGACTTAGTAGATCACTTTGTTGAGTCGCATTTAAACGTCACCTTGTATTCTCGTGGGTCTTGCAGAAGGATGTTACTCTCAACTAACGGTAAAAGCTTTTGATGAGATTTACATACATGTTTACAAAAGTCAACTCTAAGATAAAGCTAATGGTATCGCTTAATATTAGCCAGGATTTCTTTGTCTCAGATACTCTCTGAGAGAGTAATCTCTAAAAGACTCATTTACCAATAGTAACTAATTGAGGAGTTTGTTGGTGGTTCTTATTAACGTTTGTCATTTGTAAAGGTTTTTTTTTAATTTGCATTGAACCCTTTAAAATTTTTAAAATATTAATAATTTACAAACATCGTAATTTAAATATTAAATTTGGATGTACCGGGATTAATATTTGATTAGTTAGAAATACGGAAATTGGATTAAACTAATTACGAATTATGTGTGTACATTAGACGCAAATGGTATATATTTATATAACATAACCGTATATTCTAAATCAATAGCGCTATAAATAATTTTCTATTGACACCTGTCCATACCTAATTAGACAGCACTTACTAATTTTTCATCGGATTACATCGATCAATTTTCATAAATGTACATTAGCATACATACCAGCTTTTTAAGCTTAAATTGTTTACGAAAACCAGTCAATCAAAATGACTGGTTTTGTAGATCTATTGTTAAAAACAACAAAGGAGATTTTGTTTTTTTTTTAAGAGTAGCGGTTATTTTTTATTATTTGTTGATTATTTTTAAGAATATTTAAAAATATTTAATAATAATAAGAATATTTAGTTATATACACTAAATTTATAAAATACATATAGTTTTTAAATAGGTACTGTATGCTCAATGTTCATATTTCATTTTAGTAAATACAGTTTTAGTTCTCGGGTTAAATACTGCTAAAATAGTTACATTTTAAACAACAAAGACCGTATTTACAAAATTTACGTTGAGCCTCTGTGGTATCGTACGAAGTTTATAGACGAGATTTATGCTATAATATTTCGAAAGTGCTGTCGTCGCATCAGTCATTTGTTGAATGTTCCCAAAATATTCGGCACTAAGTTGTCTTAATTTTTGGTTGTAAAACCTACACAATATATCTGTAACAGATGTGTCGCGCTACAATAAGGTAAATGCAGAGCTGACTAATTTTTGTTTTGAAATCCTGCCGATTACTTGGAATTCCATCGCAGTTAAGAATTATTTTTTTTTGTTGCCTACGAAGGCAGACGAGCAGTCGAGCCACCTGAAGAGAAGTGATCACATGGACATCAGCAATACCAGAGGTATCACCAACGCGCTGCCTACCTTAAAGGACTCTATACCTCGTTTGTAGGAAGACATGTCATAGCGCGGAGAGAAAACCTTAGAGGGGAGTTCATTCTAGAGCTTAATAGTGCGTAGTACAAATGATCTTTGGAAACATTCTGTATTTGAAGACACCCTTTCTAGGTAGTACGGATGAACTCTAGTCCGGTACCATATCAAACAGCTCCGTTGAGCACTATCTGTTGAACAGGCGATAGAACACACTGAGGAAGCCAATATCTCTCCGTAGGCTTAGAGATTCCAGCCTGTCAGTGAGCATTGACTCGCCGAATTCGAACGGCTCGTTTTTGTAGGGTGTTAATTAGAAGCAACTGATACTTGGGGACACCGGCCCAGAGATGGGAACAATACTCTACATGAGGCCTGACCTCTGCGTTGTAAAGAAGAAGCTTTCGCCTTGACGTAAAGTACCGTCCCGCTCTGTTCAGCACTCCCACGCGCGTTTTTTAGAAGACTCCAAATCTGAACGTCACGAGATCTCGACACCAAGGATTCCAATGCTTGAGGATGGTTGCAGAGAGACATCCAAAAATTGTGTCGCTATGTCAAATAGATCTTTCTTCGTGGTGATTGCGCAAACCTGTGTCTTTGTGGGGTTAAACTGAACGAGGTTCACTCGACCCCACTCGGAGACTCGCCTCAGAGAGTTATCCACTTCAGACAAAAGTTAAGATTGCCTTTCCTGCACCTTACGCCGAGGGACAGCTCGTTGGCTAGTACACCGCGCATCTCCCGTACTATCATCCGCATAACAATATATGTCTCTGATAGATAACATGTTATTAATATGCAGGATAAAAAGTGTGTGTAAGACCACCAAACCTTTTGGGAAGCCTGCATATAAACATAATAAATTTTCTTGCATAAAAAACCTGATGATGAATCATACGCTTTGCCCATTAAAATCACATCGTACGATGCCAGAAAACGCCCATCAACCTGCATGGGACATGGGATATTACGTCTAGTTAACCCAGAAAATACTTTGGCTACGATGCCTTTGAAACTGGAAGACAATAGTGTTTTCACACATTTTTTTACGGTAAAAATGGATAACGTGGTGTAACTGCTCTAGTAGGTTTCCTGTAAAGAGAAACCTACTTTCAAAATTTATACCTTTTATCGTTACGACCTAAATATTTAAATTGCTTTAACATCATGTAAGCTTATATAATTTTATAAAGTAATGAGAAATATCATTTTGTTAAAATTAAAATTAATTTATTTAAATTTAATGCGCATAAATAGTCGCCTTTGTACTATTTACTTAATGCCTTAGGCATTTTCTACCAGTCCACACTATGGCGGCGCAAGAGACAGAAGTTGGGAGGTGCACAGACAAGAGCAATTAAGAAAGTATAGTAGAAAACGAAATAAGCCTTAATTTACACTTCGCTTAAATACGCATGTACAAAAAATAGCTTTACATTAAATATTAATATTGCACATGAGTATATATTTTTATTTCTACATTAATTTATAACATATAAAAAATCATATAAAACTTTGTAGTTTTATATACACATAAAAATATATACATAAAAAGGAAATAAATACCTAATAATAAAATATATATAATACTTCAATTATGACAACAAACAATGATGACTACAAGTTCTCCAATAAGTGCATGGACAAGCGCTTTTTTCTAGTAAGTTCAATAATTTAAAATAATTTATATTTATAAGCTATAATGCTAGAAAAATTGTGGGCAGTGTTTAAACTAAATAATTATTTTATATCACAGTTAAGACATTAAATGGATTGTGTGGATCTGTCGAAAACAATAAAATTTTCTTTATTGTATTCTTTCAGTACACTATACATATACATATATTTATATTTGTATCAATAAATTAATAGCAAGGGAAAATACTCGTAAAACATGACGCGGAAAATAGTTTGTAACAGTAAATTGTTATTTTATTCGCCTTTCTGAAAATATACCGTAATAAATCTGTTATCAACACACCAAATCATCACGTCTGTCGCGTTGGAAATCCAATAAACGAAATTTATTCCAGTCTCGAAAGCGTGGGTTCTCTTTGTCAGTTTATTACGTAACAAGTGTGTCCAGATTGTTTTCATTTACATACATATCTGCGTTACATAAATCAATATTGATATTTGCAATAAAGAGATATGTTCGGTTTTAGCAGCAACGTTATAAAACTTAAATGACAAAAAATACAGGTAGTTACAACGGAACTAAATAAGTGACTAGAATGTCCAATACTATATTTGATTATTTATAAAAAAGGTAGGTAAATTCATAAAAAAAATATTCAGTAGTCGTATTAAAAGAAATTTGAGAATAATGAATTTTATAAAAATGTGCGAGATCGGAGAGCTTTACGATCGACAACATGTTGTTTTTAATTGTATGCATTATTGACTAAGCAAGCAGACGAGTAGTCAGGCCACCTGATGGAAAGTGGTAACCGACGCCCATGGACATTAGCAATACTAGTAGTGTCATCATCATCATCATTATCATCAGCCTGTTTTAGTCCACTGCTGGACATAGCCTCCCAATGCACCCTATCCATTTATATATTAGGGGTTTGGACCGTATTCCACCACGCTGGTCCAATGCGGGTTGGTGGCTGACCGACTTTACATGCCCATCCGACGCATGGATCATCTTACTTTTCAGACAATTGGATCGGCCCAAATTGCCCTAACCAACCAGAAACAACAATAAATTTGTTGCGTTCCCGCAGGATTCGAACCCGCGACCTCCGGTTTCTAAAACACACGCGCATACCACTAGGCTACGGAGGCAGTCCCCAACGTAGTGTCACCAACGCTTATACCCTAAGACATTAGTATGTTAAGTCTCGTTTACCCAGGAAATACTGCTTTGCGGCAGAAACAGACATCGCAGTGGTACCAACCAAGAAGGTCCCCTGTTTACAGGGGACCGACCGCCGATAAATCGTCAACCGCAAACTGGACGTATGATGTCGTGAGATTGAAATCCCTTAATTCCTGTTGTAATGCTGCAACTGTACCCTCTGTCCCGCCATAGTTCAGTAAGTGAGCCCCCCGTACCAAAAAGTGCGCCATGGATCATTCATATGCGTGTCTACTAGAATGCACAACTCCGCCGCCCCCTTAACCAGTTAGTACGCTAGAGCAATATAAACTCTGAGGACAACCCGAAATCTTATACATATAATATATATATATATATAATTATTAAATATAATTAATAAATATTAGAAATATAATTTAAATAACATATAATTGTTTTGCCCTGCGGCAAGATGGAGTGACGACATTTGTAAAGTGGCCGGTGTGGGCTGAATGCGAATAGCCAAATATCGGAAGCGGTGGCGTGCATTAGGGGAGGCCTATGTCCAGCAGTAGACTGACACAGGCTGATGATGATGATGCTGATTCTTTTCTATGATAGATTATATAAAACGGCATTATTTATGTATATTGTATTGTACATTAATACATATACACCAATAATCTTTTACTAACTGGAGTGGAGAAGCAACTGTAAACATCTATTTACTGTCACAAAAGCATGAATTAAAATATTTTCAACGATTTGACGTATGTCAACAAACTTAGAGGAAAGAAACCAATCGTGGTATTTGATGTACGTATATGCAAGCAATCGATAAAGGTTAAATATATCATAATGGTCATCATTATCAGCCTGTGTTCAAGGTTCAATATAAATAAACACTTTTATTTACGCCTTATTAGAAAAATTCTCCACGTCCTACATGAATCTTTAGCAATTACTCGCAATCTTTTGTGAGCCTCCTAAACACGCATGTCCTAATACGAGAATAATAAATCTTTTATGTATATTCAATTGGAAACACCGAATTTCCTTCCTTTGACTCACCATTGCTTTGTTTAAATAACGCATTGGAAATCTGTGAGGTAAACTATGAGTTCTTAACTATAAAGAATTAACTAAATAGTTATTTATTTATTAACGACTGATCTGTCTTTAAACGAACAATGCTCTCTCATTAATTCATTTGGGACAAACACGTCAGACATTTAAAACAGTTATCTTTCAAAGCTTGTATTAAATTCTTCAACTTTGTTAAAGACATTGTTAGAAACTTACTCCGATAAATTCTTATTCGCTAAACAAAATCTTAAAAATACTTTATAGTCTTTCACACGTGGCTTGAATTTCTTTCGAACAATCATTTATCATTGTTTCGTGAACTTGCTCTTTTCGGTGCGGAATGATTTCTTTGTTCTTTAATGGACCGTAAGCCTTCGTTATTCTTACTAAAGATCTATACGTCTGATTAGTATCAGGTCTTCTACAAATACCTTTCAGTGAAATTTTAGTTAAAACTAACATAGAAAAGCGTCCCCACCTAATTAAAATAAAAAAAATATGTAACTTAATCTTCTTTTGAAGTTGTTATGTATAAAATCTGATTGCAGTGGCGATGCATCGTTTATCTTTTTTACGTGCCATCATACTTTTTTATATTGTACATTTTTATTTTGTACATTAAAAAACAAAAATGTATCTTAAAGTTTTGCAATCTAGGTGAGAAAAACAGATTTTTATTTGTTATAGTACCTACTTACCACGCACATAATATAGTACATATTCTTGGATTTGTCATCAATATTATGTAAGGACGCACATAACTTACTTCATGTCTTTTTATTTGATTATGTTATAAAAAAATTAAGAGGGAATTAGAAACCATTCTTATGAATTTAAGTTAGACTGTCGACTTATAACTATTAACTACCTCCGTAACCTTGTGGTATGGGCGCGTTCTAAAGAAGCCGGAGATCATGGGCTCGAAACCTGCGGCGACACAACTATCTTTCTAAGTTGTTTCCTAGTTGCTTAAGGAAATTTAAGCTGATCCATGCAGTCGAGATGGGCATGTAAAAGACGGTCCACCTACCAACCGCATTGGATCAGCGTGGTAGGATACGTGCCAAAACCCTAACGGAGAAGACTGTATTAGGGAAGCTTGATTAGATTAGAAATTTTTTGGTATTTATTTTTAATTTAATTAACTTTTTTGTATTGACTTCATTTGTGACTTAATTAACAACATTGATAAATGTTGAAGCCAGGGTTCGGCTTTAAGCCTGAATTTGTTTCTCCTGGTCAGGGACGCTCTAACATCAGACATGCGGGAGGAAGTGCCTTGATGTATGTTGAAGATATTGTTCTTGTCGGAGATAATGCTCCTATGGTGAAAACTGAAAAAAATAGCGGAAAAGATTGGAAAACTGGTTTAAAAATAAGTAGAACCAAAACGGAACATTTGTTTTACGACGTCCGTGGTCCATTACATTTTTCCCGAATTGCCTTAAACGGTGTATCCCTACAAGTCTGCTCCAACTTCAGGTTCAATAATCCAAAATGGCAATATAGACCGTGAAGTGAAAAACAGAATAAATGCGGGATTGATGAAATGGCGACAGGTCTCGATAACACCTTGTGACCCACAAATGTTCCTAAAAATTAAGAAAATTTAAAAGACAATCATAAGACCTGTAATTATGTATGGATCGAAATGTTGGACAATAAAATTGACGCAGGAAAGAAAAGTGCATGCAGTAGAGATGATAATGATAAGATGGACGAGTGGAGGGAAAATAAACATAAAATTAGAAATAAGCATATAAAGGAAGTTTGAAAGTAGCACCTGTGACTGAAAAACTAATGAGAAGGAGGCTAGTGTGGCTAACGGGCATGTTATGAGAAGGAATGAATATTAAATACACAAAAGAATGATAGAAATTATTGTCTTTGGACAATGAGCGATAGGTACATCTAAAAAGCGATGGATATACTCTGTGAGAAAAGATATGAGGAATAAAGAGAGGTAAATATGAGGAAAGCCTCTTGCGCCGACCCTTATGCGGAAGAAGACAGGAACAGAACATGATAGGGAAAGAACAGGTCAGTAAAATTTTTTAGTCGAGACATATTTGAACATAGTTTCGCTCACCAATAAGTAATTTATAAATTTTCCTTACAACCTAATATTGTTTTAAATTAAAAGATATGAATGTGGAATGGGCAATCTAAAACAAAGTTGAAGCTGCTTTAAAATTTAAGCAAACGGTTTTAGGTTGGAGAGCCCTATTTGTTTTGGCAGATCACTGCGCAACTCATGAAAGAGGACCAAACATTTACTTAGTGGAATGGAAAACAAGCTTTGCATGTTACTTAAAGGTTTTCACTTGTGAATTTAAAGTGTGTAATGTTTCAACATTAAATAAACTATTTTACTATCAATTTAATAGCAACTTTAATAGAAAAGTGATAGAAAGGAAAATGCACCGTCCATAAGTAATACTTTGCAAATAACATGACTACTTTCAGACATAGGATGTATTTTGTACTTATGAGTACTGCAGCTAATGCTGGTTTCACTTTTATAAGAACGCAGTTGAATTAGTAGACTAAAAATTTACTGTTGTTGATATATTTGTTGATATCCAATTTTTTGTTATAATCTCGTAAATTAAATGCCGCCGGTCTCATTTTCATAATTTGAAAAGACTTTAAAAACTGAGATAGATAAAGAGAAAAAAATGAATAAACTAATCTTTGAGGGCTTAAATATTCTAAAATTCTCTTAAAGAAGGTATCTAAAACAATACTGAAAATAACGATTCAGTATTATTTTTTAATACCTTTCTCCTAGAAAAAATAACAAAAACAAATATTTCTGTCTAATATCTAAAACTACATACATTAAATAATTAAGTTTCATTCAAATATGTAGCGATAACAAACTGAATTTCATATACTATAATGCCTATTCCCATAAAAGATATCATATTAAAATTAATGCAACAAATAAATTTTGGTAACAAATGTATAAAAACAGTGTTTTAAAATAGGAACCTGCTCAATTCAACGAGTAACTTGTAAATACGAGTATCCAATCTGATAGAATAAATGTTTAAATCTCTTTTTCAAGTATGAAGCGTTTCGATAAAACGAACAGCGCTCCGCTGGTTTAATACATTTTTGCTCGTTCTTTTTGGTAGTCTGTTTTTATTCTCAATTGCCACAGCAATTTTTTTTTAATTTTTTATTAAATCAACCAGACGAGCAGTACGTTCATATAGTAAGCGATGCACCTTGTCTACAAGAACTTCCTAATGCTTCGCGGCAGAAATAGGCACCGCGCCAAAGGAAAGGAGCAAGGGAAGAGAAGAGGAGAGATGGTTGGACTAAATCTAGATAATATTTCTATTAAAATTACTGAATCAATTTTAAATATTTCATAGAACGCTATACTATACATAAGTAATATGGGCTACCTTTTATTCCGGGGTAGTGATTATCTTTTATTTACCGTATGATTGCAATATTAAACGCTTAAACATCAATAAATGTTAAATATTTACCGAAATGATAAATATTTAACGGAATTACCGAAAATATAAAATGCAATATTTGGGAAGCACACATACCGCAAGGAATTTTAATTATACTTCAAAGTAAGAAGACAACGCAAAGCAGAGGCTTTACATGGACAGAAAACAAATTATGAGCGCATACGCCTATATGCAGAAGCTTGAAAATGCTCTGATGATTATTTTTATTTTCATATTGATAGAAAACGCGTAAGCGATAAATAAGATTTTAGTCATGGAAATAATCAGTGTAAGTTAGCCACAAATACACATTTATGTAAAACTAGCCGTTGTCCACGACATTCGTCCGCGTGGTAATTTTGCCATTTCTTAATGCCCCGGCAATTCCCTGTTTTATTGTAAAGCACGCTCTTAGCTGATCATTACTAGGCAAAAGACATATTGATACTAAAATTAAAGTCAATCGGCCTTACAATTTCAGAGATATTGTAATCAGTAAGTTTAAAAACAGGATCTTTTATATAAATATATACAGATGCATAAATAAAAAATATAAAAATCTATTGCTAACGTACACAATTTTGATGGAAAGTAATTGGTAAGGAAATTCAGTTACGCCTCAGTGAAAGAGAACACACATCTTACATGAATGTTCGACAATCAGTCGCAATCTTTTGTGAGCCTCCCACACACACTGGCCTAATGTGAGAATAATGATCCTTTGATGTTTATTCATTCGGAATCACCGAACTTGCTCCCTAACACTTACAAAAGGCTTTGTTTTTATATAACGTGTAAAATCACCGAAGTAATATTATATAGATTATATAGTTAGTCTGTGGTGGCTATTTCCTCCGCAAATCAGAAGTGTGTTAACACTAACATCTTCCGGTTTGAAGGGCACCGTTGCCAGCGTAATTACTAGGTAACCAGTACATCTCATATCTCAGGGGGTAGGCGGATTTGTGGCGTCTTACTCTACTCTTCATATGGGCAGAGCAGGTATCAGTTAGCACTAGATAAACATTCTACGCGTCTCGTCCAAACGAATGTACGGATTACATTTTTATCACGTAAGGTACATTACGTAATTTAAATGTAAAACATTACTTATAACACTTATTATAGTAACTTAACATCGTCCCCTTAAAGATATCCTCTTAAATTGGTTCTCTTAATAATATAGAGACCTACAACAACTTCGTTGAAATCCAATTTATTTCGTAAGATACTCAGTAAAGAATTTAATACCCGTCTTGAATTTCTTTGTAACGATCATTCTTTATTCTAGCGCTTTGTGAATGTGCGCTTTCGATGCGGGTTTGTTTCTTGGGTGTTTAATGAATCGTACCCCTTTCTAATTCTGCTTTACTGGTATACCACGTTTATTTCTTAAAATCTTTGTTGTAGAAAACTTTTTTTTTTGTGTATCGATTTAACCTTGCACAATGTTTTAAATAAAATTTATTTATTGTATATTTAAAAATTTTATATATATAATTATCTAGGTTTTTAACCCATACTGCAAGTATACTGCCAAATCGAATTGAACTTTCATTTCTCACATAGGTAAGGACTGCCAGAGCCGCTAGTAGCAATATAAAATAATTTCTCTTTTAATAATATCAGTCAATAACCTTCACATAGTAAGTTAATTATATTATAATAATAATAATAACAATATTAATAATCATTTATTTTTTCACCCCATAAATTACACAATAATATTAGAAAATGGAAAATGTACAATATTTTATATGCAGCATTATGTGGGAGACGGATATTGGTTTAAATAACTGAATACTATTACTAAATTACAATAAATTGTATATTTATGAAGCATCCTTTTCATCGATGTTGTCAATAGTAACCGAATTGATATTTTGTATCTCTATACAAAAGATACTATTTGATTGTTTAAAAAATTAAGGTAAAGCTTAGAAAATGAAAATTTCGCATCTATTTAATATTTCAATTGCATGTTGCCAATGCCCATTAAAATGAAACTAAAACTATTTTAGGATATTTTTAAATACACAATGCATGACCTTCTTATATCCAATCTACTCGATTCACTTATCTAGTGTGCAAATACGAATATCCAATCCGATAGAATAAACTTTTGAATCTCTTTTCCTAGTGCAGAGCGATTCCCAAAAACAAACAGCTCTCTGCAAGTTTCATTCGTTTTTCACTTATCATTTTACGATTACTGTAGGTTGTTGATTGCTACAATACCTTGTTTTTTAAATTATACAATTTGTTATTTACACATATATATATTTTTTTTGTAAATCACCAATTGTTTTTCAATTGTTAACATCACCCCTTTTTAATAAAATTTTTGTTTTATTCTGATATTATTCTTATATAATTCCAAAGATATTCCAAATATCCTATCTTACTGTTAATCTTATTCTATGAAATCTATTCAATATTTTTTGCACTTTTTAACACATGTTAAATAATTTAACTTCCAATCTTTTATGAGTAAGTTTAAACTATAAGTAAATTTACAGTAAATTAACACCAGAAAATGGTGTGCTTAAAATGAAGTATTCATTTTAAGCACACCGTTTTCTAGGTTCCTTGCTTCGTAATTAAATTAGTGAATGAATAATAATGCACTCTACCACAAACAATGATGCGTGTCAAATGTCCGCTGCATACAATGACGATGACATGAGAGTAATTCAAGACGGTTCTATTAATCTGTAATTATGTGATGACGTAATTTGTCTCAAAGCACGATCTCTAACCGCCACTTGATGTCAGCTACAATTAATAGCTGTCAATGGCAGACATTGAATCTTGCAAATGATTTTCGATTTTCGATGAGATGATTAGTAATTTTGGATGCGCGATTGATTTCTTTCGTGTTTTCTTTCTTTCGATTTTGCGTATGAGTGTAGGTTCAATTCCACAACGGAAAAATATTATGAAAGTAATGCTTTTCTACCTGGGTGTTTGTGCTATATAATATTAACAAAAAAAAGGTAAATATATGTAACTGGCAATCATCAAGTTTCTTTAGTTCAGTAAGATTTCTCATTACTGTTTATTATTACAATTACTAAACCTCCTTCTTTTGAACGTTATTCAAAACATAATGAAAAGTCACACCAAAAAAATATGAATTCTAAAGTACGTATATATTTTAAACACTCTCTTGTTTATGTGAATTTCATTGGACAATTATCGAATCTAACATGTTACTGTAATATCAATCATTTATTTTGATCAAGATGTTTATTTAATTATTTTGCTGTTAATTATTTTTAATTTTTATGAACATAAGACCCTATTTATTAGGCCTTCAAAACGACTGATAATTAATTTTCCATACTGTTTCAAAAAAACTGTTACCATTTAGGCTGTTAAGGCAATACCAATGGTGATGCAAAAAAAACCTGTTCAATTTACTCTGCATGGACAAGAAGTTTATTCTTTTTTTGTGTGGGGAAATGTCTACAAACATCCGCCATCGCGTGGGCACGTACAGTTAAAAACACTACGTTGTTCATTTTCTGGCTGCTCAGAGGTGGGATCACAGGAATTCTTTAGCGGTCAGGCCCGCCAGCGCTGGCCACTGAGATATCGGTCCTACGGCCAACTGTACCTCTGAGCGTGTCCAAATTAACGAGCTCTACGTCTCGGCCCCGACACTGAGTCCCTCGCATTACTTAGGAGCCATAGGAGCCAAAAAATACTAGCCCTCGTCAAGTCGCGGAGGATAGGAAGAGCGGCTGCAGGACTTTCGGCACTCCTCTTTCCCCGCGACTCTTCCTTGGCTGCAGGTTACGGGGACGGCAACGCGCCTGCCGCTTTGTCCATCCCAAGCGGCCCTCTTTAGCCCATTTGAACTGCTTCCTCCAAGTTTGTCCTTACTTTTTACTTACCACATTCCTCTTAACTTCTCCGTGGCTATACCAGACCGCAGGTACTGAGCCCCACCACTAGGACAAAGCAAACAATAGCGGTCGCGTTGTTTTTTTTATTTGTTTATATAGCAAATAGTATCTAAACATTGACAGATATTAAAAATATGTTTCTATTTGAATATGATAATTATCGCTAGGACCGCTTTACGCAAGACAATTTACCGTTAAAACAATTTGCTCGAAAGAACCATCAAGACTTTCGATAAGTTTTCAGTTTTCACTTTGATTTGCAGACAATTCACAAAAATGTAGCCTTTATCCAAAGAAAAAAGTACAACAGAAATTGTTCACAGAAGTAAAATGTAATACTTTTTTGTATTCCCGAAAAAAGGCATTGTAATAAATCTGTTATCAACGTACCAAATCACTACGTCTGTCGCGTAGGAAATCCAATAAACGAAATTTATTCCAGTCTCGAAAGCGTGGGGTCTCTTTGTTAGTTTATAGCGTAACAAGCGTGTCCAGATTGTTTTCATTTACATATATTTCAGACCTACGGAAATCGATATTGATATTTTCGTTAAATGGAACTGAAAATTTGTCTGTATTGTTTGACTGACTTTCCAAATGAGGGAGTTACTTAATTCAGAGCATATGTTTTTATATATGGAACTCGTTGCTCTACTCCCTAGAACACTCTTTTATGGTAGGTAATCGATGGTTTCATTTTTAATTAATTTTGTGATACTTGGGAAATTGAAAAACTGACGGCATCAAAAATCAAAACCACAAGCGATTAATTTACAAACGTTGACTCCACCTTAAGAGATAGACTTAAACTAGGTTCTCCATAATTGTACTACTTAAATCCACAATAAACAACACACTACAATAAATTTGGCGAGATTATATATCTATGTTTTAAGAATAATCCACGATAAATTTTAATACAATTTTGAAATAACATTACTTAATATTGCAGTGAGGTTTAGATTTATAGTCCATTTTATGTAATAAAGTGTAAGTTCTCATAAAAGTTAATGCATTTAAGAAATATGGTTACACATACATACTCATGTAGTATATAGCTAAACTAGTTGCATGCAACGTCACAATTATGAGCAACTCTTGGAAGTGGAGAACTCTCCCTAATGGAAGCCTTCTTGGCGTTCATTATAAAAGGACTACGTCCAGCAGCGGATTGCTAACGATTGTTTATGTCGATTATGATGATGATGATAATGATGATGATGATGATGATGATGAATATATTGTTCGTTTAAAAAAAAGATTAAATTATAAATGCAAGGTTTTAATAAATGTCTACCTGCTACGAGTATATCACTCATACAAAAGCATGCTTTAAAAGCATTATCACGGATGGTCGCTAACAAAAAAAATAAATGAAAGTAACGTCTTATTTTAGTACTAATGTTTTATTTTATAGTATATCTTGAGTAACTGCATCAACGGCTCAGGATTAGTTTTGGAATTTAAATTTTGCTAGAAAGCAACTTATATCATTACTGTTTTTCTGGTTGGTGTGGTGTATATAATTAAATTTTGAACCCTAATTCCTAAATAGTAAAATTATCTGGCGTCCGAAAGGATGTAAAAGTCGGTCCTGGCTTTACGGTTTTCTAGCAAAGGGACTTAATCGTTGCCAAAGACGTGAAAACATGTAAAGCTTCTATTGCTTCATCATATAATCGGACAATTTTTATTGGTAAAAATTTAAAATTTTCGATAAAGCAGCTTTAAGAAATATCTTATTTTATTTCTATCATAAAAGTTACTTATTAGAGCCCTTCATGAGTTGTAAATAAATATAAAACACACGATGACTTACAAAATATGTATTTTTAACATTTCAATTAAAAATCAAGAAATAATTACTTTAATTTTTTTATGATTTACAATAAACTCGATAAAATTATATATCTGATACATACAACAAAATTTTCGGGAAACAAGTACGTATTTTAAAGCCAAAGTACGTATTACATAAGAACATGCATATATCAGTATCATGTGAGACTAAGCGCCTGGTACCTACGAACCATTAGAACTTTGGCCACAGATGAGAAATTGCTTTATGACTTATTTGTCCCGATGCGGCATTTCTGCTCTTCGGCTATATTATTTCCACTCAATTCATATGCTTAACGCTATTACGAAGAATATCGTGACTTGTTTTATGGGAGGCCATTGACTGCCTTTTTTGTTATTGCCAGAAGGAAACGCATAATTTTAGGGATCATCACATACATCGTTACGTAATTTTTTGTTTCATGGTTTCTCGATGACAACTGAAACACTTAGTGTCAGGAGTGTTACCAAATAGATTAAATGCTTTTCTAATTAAAAGTTTTATTGATTATAATAAATCACGAGTAAACATCATAACTTTTAGCTCTTTATGATTTAATTGTAAGCAAAATTTCATGAAATGATAAAATTTCAAAGTTAAAAACAAAGAAAATCTTCGAAAGCAGTTGGCCTAGTATTTGCCCCTGAAAAGTAAATGTACGTTATTTTAAGAATTATTTAAATAAAAGATAGTTCTTTTGAAAATAACAAAAATCGCTTTACGCGTATATTCCCTCTTGTGGCCTATTTCAGGGAAAATATTTTCCTAGTCACGTACGGAGCGGCGGAGTGGGTAGTGATTTATTTACAGATATGCGCATGGTGGCACACTTAATATGAGTGTTTGTGGTAAAGATGTAAACATTTAAAACACGACAAACAAATAAGAGTAAAACGTTATAATCAAACCAAAAAATCGAATCAAACTATATTTTCTGCATAGTTTTATTTATTTGCAATGCCTTTGTATTTCCTTAAATTAAACATAATCTTAGAACCTATTATTTCTAACAATTAGGCGGAAGAAATGATAATTTTAGATGGCATAACAAATATCTCAAATTCAATCATACATTTAAGTTCTAGCACTGGTAAGTCATTATTGTCCTAAAGATATGTACGAATCTTCCAAAGCGTTTTGGCTTGCTTTGCGATGCGGGAATCGATCTCTACTTGAGAGATTGCTTGTTATTTCCGAATCAAGTAGCAAAACTTGTCTACCATCCCTGTTATACATCGCTAAACGTAATCACTGGAGGTTCCAACGTCCAATCATGGTCTTCTTAGCATTTATAGACATGGAGAAGAGGCCACATGCTCTGGCGCTTTGTCCATATTGCCCTGGAGCTGAGGCTAATCGTAGGCGGAAAAGCTGCTTCATTGTCAAAGAAGGTTTTGAACAAAAATATGCTCTCTGTGACGCTTTGACCTGAGCAAGGAGATGTCATATAGCTTTCCTTCAGGCCGTGAGGAAAAATGACTTGCTACCTTGCTGTTTGTCACCGAAAGCAGCCTTCATAAGCGCAGAAAAAATATACAGAAGAGTGTTGGCACCAGAACGCATTGGCGCCCCTGCGGACGGCAAAGGCCGCAGAGTTGTCGACGGTCGACGGGCGTCTGAATCGGATAACAGCCGAGCATAACCCTCACTGCTCTCAGAGTTGAATTCCTTGTTTAGGTCAGACAATCTAACTACGAGCGGCACCGAAGTAATATTATATAGATTATATAGTTAGTCTGTGGGGCTATTTCTACCGCAAATCAGAAGGTGTTAACACTAACATCTTCATGTTTGAAGGCAATTTGCCGGTAATTACTAGTAACCAGTACATTTCATATCTCAAGGGTAGGGCGGATTGTGGCGTCTTACTCTACTCTTCATATGGGCAGAGCAGGATCAGTAAGCACTAGACAAACATTCATCGCGTCTCTGTCCAAACGAATGCTTGGATTACATTTTGTCCTAATGACATTTACGTAATTTAAATGTAAAACATTATTATAACTTAATATAGTAACTTAACATCGTCCTCTCAAAGATATCCTCTTAAAATGGTTCTCTTAATAATATAGAGACCTACAACAACTTCGTCGAAATCCTATTTATTTTGTAAGAAGCTCGGTAAAGAATTTAATACCCGTCTTGAATTTCTTTGTAATGATCGTTCTTTATTCTAGCGCTTTGTGAATTTGCGCTTTCGATGCGGGTTTGTTTCTTCGGTTTTGAATGAATCGTACTCGTTTCTAATTCTGCTTAACTGGTATATCACGTTTATTTCTTAATATCTTAGGTTTTATAAGTTATATAAATAATTCTTCACCGACGAGAGCTGTTTGATAAGTCTTTTTAAATACTTTTGTTTATAGAAAACTTTTTTTAGCGAAAAGTTTTAACCATTAACATAATGTTTTTAATAATTTTTTTTGCATTGTATATTTTAAATTTTATATATATAATTATCTAAGTATTAACCCATACTGCAAGTCAATTGCCGAATCGAATTGAACTTTCATTTCTTACTTACTTAACGACTGCCAGAGCCGCTTACTAGCGGTTATTATTAAATGAGATCTTATTTTATATTAGAATAATTTGTAACCTTCAGTCAACAGTCAGTAACCTCGGTGTGGTTGATTATATTGGTTTAAATAACTGAATACTATTATTAAATTATAATAAATTGTATATTTGTGAACCATCCTTTTCATCGATGTTGTCAATTGTAACCAAATTGACATTTTGTATCTACATACAAACAATTCTATTTGATAGTTTAAAAATTAAGGGAGTTTAGGAAATGAAAATCCGTATCTATTTAATATTCAATTACATGGTGCCAATGCCATTAAATAAAACTAATATTATGTTAGATATTCCTAAATATACAATGCATGACCTTCTTATATCCAATCTACTCAGTTCATTTATCTAGTGTGCAAATACGAATATCTAATCCGATAGAATAAACTTTTGAATCTCTTTTCCTAGTGCAGAGCGATTCCCAAAAACAAACAGCTCTCTGCAAGTTTCATTCGTTTTTCACTTATCATGTTACGATTACTGTAGGTTGTTGATTGCTACAATTCCTTGTTTTGTAAAACTATACAATGTTATTTTTAACATCTATTTTTTTTTGTAAATCACCAA
This sequence comes from Lamproptera curius, assembly GCA_029286875.1. Lineage (NCBI taxonomy): Eukaryota > Metazoa > Arthropoda > Insecta > Lepidoptera > Papilionidae > Lamproptera > Lamproptera curius. The sequence continues at coordinate 861,451 of JAGSMT010000052.1, forward strand.
TTGTTTTTCAATTTTAACATCACCCTTTTAATAAAATTTTTCTTTTATTCTGATATTATTTTATATAATTCCAAAGATATTCCAAATATGCATTTCATTTAATCTTATTCTATGAAATCTATTCAATATTTTTTGCACTTGTAACACATTTTAAATAATTTAACTCCCACTTTATGTTTTGAAACATGTAAAATCATTTAATCTTTTATGAGTAAGTTTAAACTATAATAAATTAAATTAATACACCAGAAAATGTGGTGCTTAAAATGTTAAAATACTTCATTTTAAAACACGTTTCAGGTTCTTTCTTTAGTTCAAACAGTAATAAACATGACCTTAGGAATTAAATTAGTGAATGGATAACAATGCACCTACCACAAACAATGACACGGTCAAATGTCCTTCATACAATGACGATGACACGAGATAATTCAAGAACGGTTTCGAATTTGGTGATGACGTGATTTGTCTCAAAGAAGCAGATCTCTAACTGCCACTGATGTCAGCTAAATTAATAGCTGTCAAGGCAGACATTGAATCCTGCAAATGATTTTCGATTTTCGATGAGATGATTAGAATTTTGGATGCGGATGATTTCTTTTCTTTTCCTTTTTTTCTGATTTTGCTGTGAGTGTAGGTTCAATTCCAACAATGGAAAAAAATGAAAGTAATGCTTTCCGCCTCGGTGTTTGTGCTATATACTATTTACAAAAAAAAGTAAATATTGTAACTGGCAATCATCGTTTTTTAGCTCAGTAAGATTTATTATTATTTTATTATTTACTATTACCAAACGTCCTTCTTTTGAACGTTATTCAAAACATATTGAAAAGTCACACAAAAATATGAATTCTAATACGTATATATTTAAACACTCTCTTGTTTATGTGAATTTCATTGGACAATTATCGACTCTAACATGTTACTGTAATATTAATCATAATTTTGATTAAGATGTTTATTTAATTATTTTGCTGTTAATTATTTTTTTTTTGGAATATAGACCCCACTTTATTAGGCCTTCAAAATGACTGATAATTAATTTTCCATACTGTTTTAATAAAACTGAGCTTACCAATGGTGATGCAAAAAACCTGTAATTCAATTTACTCTGCATGACTAGAAGTTAATGCTTTTTGTGGGAAATGTCTTCAAACATCCGCCATCGCGTAGGCACGTACAGTTAAAAACACTGCGATTGTTCTTTTCTGGCGCCTCAGAGGTGGGGTCCTGAGAATTCTTTGGCGGTCAGACCCACCAGCACGTGGCCACTGGAGATAGCCCATATCGGTCCTAGGGCCACTGTCCGATTATCGAATGATGACAATGGGCGACTGACACTGAGTCCCTCGGATTACTTAGGAGCCATAGGGCAAGAAACACTAGCCCCGTCAAGTCGCGGAGGATGGAAGAGCGGCTGCAGGACTCTCGACCCCTCTTCCCTGGACCTTTCCTTGCTGCATGGTACGGGGACGGCAACGACGCCTGCCGCATTTTGCATCCAAAGCAGCCCTCTTTAGCCCATTTTAAACTGCTTCCTCCAAGGTAGTCCTTACTTTTTACTCACCACATTCCTCTTAACTTCTCCGTGGCTATACCAGGCCGCAGGTACTGAGCCCCACCACTAGGACAAAGCAAACAATAGCGGTCGCGTTGTTTTTTTATTTGTTTATATAGCAAATGGTATCTAAAAATTAACAGGTATTAAAAATTTGTTTCTATTTGAATATAATAATTATCGTTTGGACCGCACTACGCAAGACTGTCCTAAAATTTCCGTTAAAACAACTTACTCGGACGATAGACTTTCGATATAGTGATCCATCAAAAATCGTAGCCTTTTCCAAAGAAAAAGTAAACAGAAATTGTTCACAGAAGTAAAATATAATACTTTTTTGTATTCCCGAAAAAAGGCATTGTAATAAATCTGTTATCAACGTACCAAATCACTACGTCTGTCGCGTAGGAAATCCAATAAACGAAATTTATTCCAGTCTCGAAAGCGTGGGGTCTCTTTGTTAGTTTATAGCGTAACAAGCGTGTCCAGATTGTTTCCATTTACATATATTTCAGAGCTACGGAAATCGATATTGATATTTTCGTTAAATAGAAACGATAAATTTGTCTGTATTTTTTGACTGACTTTCCAAATGAGGGAGTTACTTCATTCGGAGCGTATGTTTTTTTTTATATATGGTAACTCGTTGCTCTACTCCTAGAACACTTTTTTATGGTAGGTAGTAACTGACATGTGGTTCCATTTTTTTATTAATTTTGTGATTCGTGATTTAATAGATACTTGAGAAATTGAAAAACTGACGGCATCAAAAATCAAAACCGCATGCGATTAATTTACAAACATTGACTCCACCTTAAGAGATAGACTTTAACTAGGTTTTCCATAATTGTACTACTAAAATTTGTCTACAATAAATTTGGGGAGATTATATATCTATGTTTTAAGAATAATCCACGATAAATTTTAACACAATTTTGAAATAACGTTACTTAAAATTGCAATGAGGTTTACATTTATAGTCCATTTTATGTAATAAAGTGTAAGTTCTCATAAAAGTTAATGCATTTAAAATATGGAACTGTACATACATACTCATGTAGTACATAGCTAAACTAGTTGCATGCAACGTCGCAATTATGAGCAACTCTTGGAAGTGGAGAACTCTCTCTAATGGAAGCCTTCTTGGCGTTCATTAAATAGGACTACGTCCAGCAGCGGATTGCTAACGATTGTTTATGACGATGATGATGATGATGATAATGATGATGAATATATTGTTCGTTTAAAAAAGATTAATTGTAAATGCAAGGTATTAATAAATGTCTACATCCTACGAGTATACACTCATACAAAAGCATGCTTTAAAAGAATTATCACGGATGGTCGCTTAACTTTAAAAAATAAATGAAAGTAACGTCTTATTTTAGTACTAATGTTTTATTTTATAGTATATCTTGAGTAACTGCATCCACGGCTCACAATTATGTTTGTGAATTTAAGTTTTGCTAGAAAGCAACTTTATATTTTTACTGTTTTCTGGTTGGTGTGGTGTATATAATTAAATTTTGAATTCCTAAATAGTAAAATTATCTATGCGTCCGATAGGCATGTAAAAAGTCGGTCCTGGTTTACGGTTTTCAGTAAAGGGACTTAAACGTTGCCAAAGACGTGAAAACATGTATACAACACTGCTTCATCATATAATCGGACAATTTTTATTGGTAAAAATTTAAAATTTTCGATAAAGCAGCTTTAAGAAATATCTTATTTTATTTCTATCATAAAAGTTACTTATTAGTGCCCTTCATGAGTTGTATATAATTATATTACACATGATGACTCACAAAATATGTATTTTAAGATTTCAATTAAAAATCAAGAAATAATTACTTGAATTTTTATGATTTACAATAAACTCGATAAAGAGATATATCTGATACATACAACAAAAGTTTCGGAAACTAGTACGTATTTTGAAACAAAGTCGTATACAGTAAGAACATGCATATACAGTATCATGTGAGACTTAAGCGCCTGGTTACTACGAACCATTAGAACTTTGGCCACAGATGAGAAATTGCTTTATGACTTATTTGTCCCGATGCGGCATTTCTGCTCTTCGGCTATATTATTTCCACTCAATTTCATATGCTTAACGCTATTACGAAGAATATCGTGACTTGTTTTATGGGAGGCCATTGACTGCCTTTTTTGTTATTGCCAGAAGGAAACGCATAATTTTAGGGATCATCACATACATCGTTACGTAATTTTTTGTTTCATGGTTTCTCGATGACAACTGAAACACTTAGTGTCAGATTGTTTACCAAATAGATTAAATGATTTCTTCCCAATTTAAATTTTATGGATTTTAATAAAATCACGTGTAAATATCATAACTTTTAAGCTCTGTATAATTTAATTATAAGCAAAATTTCATGAAATGATAGAATTTGCAGTTGAAAACAAAGAAAATCTTCGAAAGCAGTTGGCCTAGTATTTGCCCCTGAAAAGTAAATGTACGTTATTTTAAGAATTATTTAAATAAAAGATAGTTCTTTTGAAAATAACAAAAATCGCTTTACGCGTATATTCCCTCTTGTGGCCTATTTCAGGGAAAATATTTTCCTAGTCATGTCAGGCAGGGAGTGGGTAGTGATTTATTTACAGATATGCGCATGATGGCACACTTAATATGAGTGTTTGTGGTAGTAAAGATGTAAACATTTAAAACACGACAAACAAATAAGAGTAAAACCGTAACAACGAGGGTAATGAATAGAACTGCAAAAAGCGGTCATTTTGTCAAAACAAAACTTAATATCATAAAAATACAGTAATAGGATTAGTTTTACATCGCACTTTGAGAAATGCGGCTACGAATCAAGCTATATTTTCTACATAGTTTTTTTTATTTCTAATGCCTTCGTATTTCTAAAAATTAAACATAACCTTTAGAACCTATTATTTATAACAATTAGGAAAAAGAAATAATAATTTTAGATGGCATAATAAAAGGCGTTTGTTTCCTGCATTTCTGACCTCTCCGGGGAATACGAGTTTGTCCCATGCAGTACACATTCCCAAGCCCTATAGTCACTTTTATTTAAGCATGGCAGTGATTCTGGTTAGCTGCGGCACGCTTAGAACAGCCTTGTTTATCGATCAGTCCTTCCATTTAATGCCTTGGATGGCTCGAAGATAGCGCAATTGAAACGAGTTGAGGCGGCGTTTGTTTTGAATACGTTTACCAGGTTTCCGCTCCACACAGGAGTATGTCCAGGACACATGATGGGCTAAAATGCTTAATCACATTTAAGTTTTAACCGTAAGGTCATTATTGTCCTAAGCATATGTACGGATCTTCCTAAACGTTTTGGCTGCTTTTCCGATGCCGGAATCGATCTCTACTTGGAGAGATTGCTTGTTATTTGCGAACCCAAGTAGCAAAACTTGTCTACCATCCCCTGTTATACATAGCTAAACGTAACCACTGGAGGTTCCAAACGTCCAATTATGGTCTTCTTAGCATTTATAGACATGGAGAAGAGGCCGCATGCTCTGGCGATTTGTCCATATTGCCCTGGAGCTGAGGCTAATCGTAGGCGGGAAAAGCTGCTTCATTGTCAAAGAGAAGGTTTTGAACAAAAATATGCTCTCTGTGACGCTTTGACCTGAGCAAGGAGATGTCATATAGCTTTCCTTCAGGCCGTGAGGAAAAATGACTTGCTACCTTGCTGTTCGTCGCCGAAAGCAGCCTTCAGAAGCGCATTCAAAAATATACAGAAGAGTGTTGGCACCAGAACGCATTGGCGCCCCGGGGGACGGCAAAGGCCGCAGAGTTGTCGCAATTGTGTCTCGCTATCTTTAAGAGTCTCGACGGCGTCTGAATCGGATAACAGCCGAGTATAACCCTACTGCTCTCAGAGTTGAATTCCTTGTTTAGGTCGACAAATTAAACTACGAGCGGGGATTGTTGCTCTCTACGCTTTTCTCTCTTTGAAACTGTCGTAAAGCAAATATCATGCTGACATTTGACCGTTAAGCCCGTAATTCGCATTGTGCCTCAGGGTACACGTGGTCTGCAAGCTTTTGTAATTTCCCCAAAATGGCTCTTGCAAATCATCTCATGCTATTCGTAAGAATCAAATCGTCAGTTTGCTTTAGAGGTGCTGTTTTCTTTATAACAGGCCCTAGAACCCTTTTAATGCCTGCTTAAACTCCCTCAACGTTCCTTGTGTTTGCGCACGCTTGTATGCGTTGGCATATCTTCGTCCAGAATGCGTTTGCTAAAAGTGAGTGCTTTGCTGGATAGAAGCCCTTGCTGTAGTGAAGTAACTTACCAAAAAATTGAAAACGGGTGCGTTTGCGTTTCAAATTAATAAGGGAAATCAACTGATCCTAATTTTGAACGAACCAGTCATGGCTCTTCATTTGGTGTACAAAAGCTTGTGCTGCAGAATTTGTGAGGAGAGATTTAATTTTTTACCACTCTGCGTGAGGTCCGGCCGACATGTTCTTGGTGGTAACTTCCCGACCATAGCTTCAAACGAATTGACCACTTCCAACTTTTTATTAAGAAATTTTTAAAATTGTATGTAATATCAAATCCACTAATTTGGATTTTTGGTTACTCTAAATATAATTATTCCCGACGTTTCGGTTCTTTCATCAGCATCCTGATCATGATATTTAAGTAACGCAAAAATCGTAATATGGATTAATTATAATATCCGAAATAAAAGTAAATAATTGTTGTATGTAATTTTAAAATTCTAAATAGGCGACGAGCTCACTTGAATTGAGCGTGACTTATTCCGATTACATTTCCAAGCCATTAAAGCCTTCGGAAAATGCTACTGCTTTTTATTAAAGAAACATTGTCAATGTTACATAAAATTTAACGCAATTGTATTTTTACCTAGAAAACTAGACTTCTAAAAGTCAAACGTTTTAAACTCCATAATTTCTATTTATAGTACAAGACTAACAAACTTTCAACCAATTTTTTGATATTTAACAGATTAATTGATATGTTTTTAGCCTTAAGATATGTTTAATATACATTGCATAGCAAGCAGAATATAGCGACCATGACAAAAGTAATATCAAAATGGGAAAGTAATTTTTGGTGAACATATTGGTCGTACATCTTGCTTATATTTATCATTCATAGACTCGCTTATATATTTTAGAGTTCGAAAATGACTTTTGCAAAGAAAAGATTATAATATCACAACATATTATATTATAATATTATATATAACATACCGGTGATAAAGGGGCAAAGAAATATATAAAATAATATAAAGATCATAGCACTTTTAAAAACTTTATCCCCGAAACATAAAGTAAATTAAATTTTTTCCGTCTTTTTTTAATTAATAAAGTGGATAAAGTAATTAATAAAATCAAAAGACATTCATTATTTTTCAATTTTATATCCACAGCACTAGCTAAACATTAAATTAATTTTTTAGTTCATGATTAAAAATACTTCATACTATTATTTTAACAAGATTGCAATAACCGTATATTCAATATGTAGGACGCACACATGCAGTAAAGAATTTTCATTATGTTTCGAAGCATAAGAATAACGCGATGCCGATGCTCTTCTTTGCCAGACACGACAAAATGAGCATTTTAATCACTTAGTAAAAGTTTAGAAAATGTTTTATTAGAAATTTTATTGTATCGAAGAACAAGTGCATATATTTTTTAGATTACAAACGTAAGAAACTGCTTAACTTACATACACATACATACATCATCACCCTTTTTTAGTCCACTGCTGGACATAGGCCTCCCCAAATCACCCCTATCCATTAAGGGGTTTGGACCGTATCCCACCACGCTGGTTCGATGCGGGTTGGTGGGTGGACCGACTGTTTTACATGCCCATGCAACGCATGGATCATCTTACTTTTCAAACAAATGGGTAATCGGCCCAAACCAACTAGGAAACAACAATGAAAATTTAATCCCCGCAGGATTCGAAACCACGACCTCTGGTTTCTAAAGCACACGCCTAAACCACTAGGCTACGGAGGCAGTTTGTAAGTAAGCACCATATAATATTTGGAACACCATTCATTGGTGTTATGTAACGGAAACTATTTACACATTTTTTTCTATAATTTTATTACCTATAAAGTAAGCTTATTCCCTCTTTGTATAGACATCTAAAATCCGTTCCTGCTACTGATTTCTCTTCAGTAGCAACATTTATCTAATATCGGACTATAAATGTGAAGTTAGAGAACAAACATGTGTTCATGTGCGCGCTTGTGCATTTTAATATTTCTGTGTGCCAGCTTTGTTGTTATGTGCTCGTTTTTAGGGCATTATTATAATTATAATTTAAGCATCCAATACAAGACCCTTGCAAACGACGACTTCGATGAGAATAAGTTTTTTGTTTTCGAGTTCGTAAACTGGCTAGACTAGTCATACATCGTGCAGCCGACAAGAAAGCTATCTTAAGGAACGCAGAAGCCCATATAACGACCATTACGAAGCTGCACGACGGTTTGAAGCACGTTTCTTCATGAATACACTGATAAGACCCAAATTTGTTGTAAACTGCAGAAGAGTAACTGAAACGAAGGACGCACCAGTTCTCCAACCTACTAACTTAATGCCAAACAGTTTGAGACAATTCTGAAACACTGCAACTAAGGCAATCGAAAATTCTGATACCGTGTCAAGATTCTAAAAATTCCGTAATAGATCCCATCCAGTACACCACAGAAACCAAAAATGATTTAAATAATCTTTATTCCAACATTTTGACTTGGCTTACAGACCATTCGAATATTACTATTAACGTAATTTTTAGAACAGAAGAGAATCAGATTTTAAAAATTTAATCATCAATTTTGAGACGAAAACATGTCATTAATTATAATCGTGGTATTCGAACGTACCAGGCGGACTGCCATTACAGCGTCGTTGAGGTTTCTTGTATCATTTCTTCTCTCAGTGGCAATGCTACCCAAAGTGGTAGTGTTTACACGTTTAAGTCTTTTTTTTTTTACCAAAATGAACATAGGTCAATAGAAAAAGCAAATGTTTAAAAAGTTTGCGCTTTACATCAAAGGGCACAGTCGGGATAAGTAAAAAATATTATCTAACTATCCAAATGCGCCTAGGTCTACCTAAACTTATGTGAATTTTGCTTACTAGGTGCTAAATTTACAAAAGTAATGTACAGACGTGTTAGGACCGACTCGAAGTCGGAAAGCATGAGATTTTTTTTCTATATTTACTTTTGAGCTCACAAACTTTACATCTAATCATTGCGTTCGAATCTTGCAAAAAAATATCTTTTGATTTTTGCCTATCATAAATTGGATATATCTGATAGTGAAGATAATTTTGAACTTAATCAAATTAAAATAACACACTTCATTAATCATTGATATAATAAAAACAGTGGTTGTTTTAATAATTGATATGGTGATAAGAAAATCACGCAATAATATTTCAGGTTTGAAAGTCCTATTGACCTCTAAGATATAAATAAAAATCCTTTTATATTATTAATGCACAATTTATCTAAACGTGATTCTAGTCTTCATACTACTAATTGAAGCTGCGCATTCTTAGGTCAGTTAGCTAATAAGCCTTTTCTTTTATAAGTCTATATATATTTACTTTGTTACCCCAAAACATATTAAGAGTGCCAGCATGCGCATATCTGTAAATAAATCACAACCTACTCCACCGCTACGTACGTGACTTGGTTAATAATCTCCATAAATAGGCCACAAGAGAGTTCATACAGAATGTTTTTAAACATAAGTTAGGAAGAGGATCATAATAGAACCTATTTTATAAAAAAATCACTATATTTATTTTAATTAAATACGACGTCCACGGTATAACTTAGTGTAGACAAAAATAAAGGCAAATTCACTGCAGCAAATTTCCTTTTTTATTATCGATCGTGTAAAAATTTTAAACAATCACCAAATGTGACAAACGGTAAATGAAAATGGAAATATGAACATCAGTGTTTCGTAAATTGTTTACTGGATAGAAACTGGATTAAAACGCTCCAAAATTAAACCAACACAATAACACGTAAAATATTACCAAAAACTGTGATATTCTTCGAAATCAAGTAATGTACATAGTACAAAACAAAGTCGCTTTCGCTATCTCTCCGTACCTATGTATGCTTAAATAATTAAAACTGCTCAATAGATAATTATTTCTTTTATTTACGCGATTATTATACATATCAAATCCACAAATTTACGGATTTTTCACGTTACGTAAATATATTTATTCCCGACGTTTCGGATTCTTTTCAGCATCCATGATCACCGGCCAATGGCCAATGGCCAATCAATGCCCGTGATTATGCGTCGGGAATAGCGGCGGTTATTTTTTTTAGATAGAGTAATTCAAAACAAAGGTTTATATTTATATAAATCACATGCATAATATTTTAGAGACACTCTTATATATCTAGAGGTTTATAATGTGATGACATAAATAAGCATATTTTAGCGCTAACATTGCAAACGCTGGCTGAACCCGACTAGATACATCAAAATATTATGCATAATACACTTAAAAAGTCAAAAAAAAGTCCGCGATGACATATGTGTATTTTTTATGGATAACAATAACTATTTTTATCCTTTACATTTTACAGGAAATAATGGCTTATTTACGAAGTGATTAGAAGAATTTAAATAAAATAAAATAAATTATTTTATAAGCAAGACAGTATTAATCCTTATGTGATTAAATAAATTTAATAAATTTCCCATATAATTTGACCATATATATACAAAATGCAATTTAAAGTTATTATCCGAAAATATTTTACGTTTTAGAAAATGCAGGGACATAGCGGTGCGGCGTAGCAGTGGTTAGGTTTATTTAGTATCAGCAATGCATTCGTGTGAAGCCCGGTGAGTAATTCTCCGCAGCGTAAGCCCAGTTCCTATAGTATTCGTAACTTGTACTACCTGTAGGTTTAAAATAGCACACGTGTATTACTACTGTATTTTTGTAGTGCCTGGTAGCTAGTTTTTGTATTTTATTCATTTGTGTATCGGCATTATGTTTACTTACGAAACTACACCAAATTTTTACACTTATACATATATATGTCTATTTTTACAGACATTCGACCTAATTATTTACTTTTAATATAAGTATTACACTATATTCGCGAGAGGTAGGTTACCTACATTACATTATTGTGACACATATTTTTAACAAGCATTATAACAATAAATTTTGTATAAAAAATAAACTTTAGCTGGTAGTAATAATTTCCCAGAACATTGTTTGGGTCCGTATTGTAAAATTGGGCCACTATTCACAATATAATCGGCAAACAACATGCTGTTCTCAGAACAGTGCCCCCTAAAATTATACAGGCATATTTAAATGTCTCATACGTTATATAGTAAACACATATGACGTCAAATACTTTCTCAATCTCATAATCAGTTTGTGGGTTAAAATCTTTCTTCTGGGATCCAAAAAAATCAATTTTGATTCTGGGATTCAAGATAATTCTTATTGTAACCGATTAGCCCAAAACCTTGCCAAAAAAAAACAACTATTGCCAAAAAATATGGTAACACCTCTTTTGCATCCCAAAAGAAAAAATAGAATCCAAACTGATTATCAGGTTAAAACCTTTATTTACTGCACTTTTACCTTATACGTTCCGTAATTTTTTTTCTTTGATACTTTTTATCCAAGTCAGAAGTATTTTTGTCAACTTTCAAATGCATTTCTTTGAACCTATTTAAACGTATTTTTTTTTCTGTATTTTAATTAAAAAATAAAATTAGCTTTTGTGATATTTCATTGATTAAGATGATTTAGATTTAGAATTTATTTATACAATAAGAAGTAAATATAGTATGACTACATCATGGCTTTGTTTTACGTTATTATGTTATTGATAAGTGTTCTCTCGACATTTGACAAGCACTTGTGTAATATATCACAGATATGGCAGACTAGTATAAGTTGCGATGTCATTTCATTCAATGGGTTTGTTTTTTTGTTTTATTTATGTTACTTTGTTTACATTAATTGCAAGTGTTCTTTCACTAAACTATAGAGTTAAGTTTAAGCATTCAAATGTTGTGCATCGCTAATAGTATAAACTTGGAAATGATGTAACAAAGAACGTGAGCCAACTGGATAAACCATTAGATTTCATTGGCTCTAAAATACTAATATTATTTAGCATACCTTGTCTCGTAATTGTATATGAAGTAGTCCTGCGAGAGCTTGATGCGAGTTATCGCTTCAGACAGCAAACGCTAAGCTATTCTGTATAGCTTTATAATTGAGGAATTCTACGAGGTAACATAAAGGGAACGTTGTGCTCGCGGTATCATAAACTTGATTATATTTATTATTTTTAAAAACTTGACTTTTAAATATTTATTTATTTAAGTAAGAGAGTATCTTTGGTTTATATTTCTTTTATATGAGAGTAGTTTAAGTTGTACGTGACAGAAGCAGAGGTTTGTAGGAATATGTTCAGACAGCACAAACTAATTTTATTAAGCGAATTGATAGTCAAATCATAACTAAAACAAACATTAATTTAATCGTGTTAAATAGTCTTTGCTATGAAATCACCATACATTTCTTAGACACTTGAGCTATCATATTTATAGCAACAAAACACAAAAATGCTTCATAAAAAATAGATTTATATTATCATATTCTATTTGAATTGATATAATGATAATTCTCACATTGATTAATGACTTTCATTGTTTTAACCTGCTGGATAACCTCCAATTCAGCAATTTACATGCGTCACAAAGACTATACTAGCCCCGCAACAAAAAATATCTCATCAAATATGTTTACTGCTAATGAAATCACAACACCGCATTTCATTAGAGCGATAAAATAAATAGAAATGCAGAAATAGGAAGGCTTCCAGCAACAAGACCGCTAGATGTTATCCAATTATCATATTCTGATTTTGGGAACGTGATAAAGCAGTTTGGGGATAAGTTTGCTGCATGATAATCGATCTTGTTTGTATTATCAAAACATAACGTTAGCAATATACATTTTTAATGAAATAAGTTAAGATTCTTTTCCTCATACATGACACCATTTTTGCGTTTTAAAAAAGCTACAATATTGATATATATTGTAGCCTATAAGTTATACAGATATATTATTCTTGGCATTGTAAAGTTTTATTAAAATTCATCTATTATTTTTAAGTCAAAGAGTAACAAACATCTATTCATACAACCTTTTGCCTAGATGGGAAACTTTTTAATGTTATTACGAAAATAATACAGTACTATAAATATTTAATTTTGAATCTGCATAAGCTTCTGTAAAATTTGGCACAAGGGCTGCCAAGTACAGCTTGCAGTGCTATTAAAATTAATGAATTGCAAACATGTTGCTACATTGCGATTTCTGGTTTAATCATGCTGAAAATTATTTAAGTAAGACTGGTATGCATTTATGATAATTGCTTTTGTCAAGTCAAAAGTTATGGTTATAGATTTTAGGTTATTTTTTAATATTCATATATAATATTGATCATAATTTATAGCTATATTATGCTGTAATACGAGCACTAACAAACGTCTGAAATCAACGATAATAACCTTAAGACTGCAAAAGTTATTGTCCTTATTTTATTGGAATTTCTAGTAACTTTAGTAACTGTGAACACTATCGTCAATTTTTAGCTAAAAATTATGCATAATTAATTTTATACGACTTTCCATAGGTAAAGTGACCTGATATAATTTAAATAACTCTTTCGGATTTCCAGTTTAAATCGTATCTTAATGATTTAAGAAGAGTTTACTATAATACTTTTTGTCACTTTCAAAAAAAAAAATATTAATAATAATAGGGAAAGAGAAACGCATGTAATCAAATAGAGATCAGCTGTAAATATATTAAAATACAACGGACAAATATTTATCTGTAAACAATATTGATTCGTGTAGTTCTGATATGAATACAAATAAAAGCAATCTCTTCACACCTGTAGCGTGATAACTAACAAAGAGACTCCAACGCTTCCGAAACAAGAATAAAATTTATTTATTGGATTTCCTACGTGAAAGGCGAGGTGATTTAGAACGTTGACAGTTTTTTACGTTTGGAAAGTTTTTACAAATTCTTTTGTATAAATAAATAAAATTAGTTTTAAAATAATCACTTTTAAATGATTACATACTGATGTATACCCGGTACATATGTCAAAGTAAATTTTAGCTGCCTCCGTAGCCTAATGTTACGGGCTTGGTCTGTCTATCTATGTGTTTGTTCTGGCTAATCTCTGAAATGGCTGGACCGATTATAATAGAACTTTCACCTAAATAAAGGTTAGAGAATTAACAATAACCTAGCCTACCTCTTTTAAAAAATATTATTCTTTCGATTATTACAAAGGAAAATTTTAATATGAAGCATAAATCCTCGCGTCATTGTATTATTGGCGTGAGGAGACAAAGTCACGGAGCTGCAGGCCAGCTCCAGAAGAAATAAGATGGCGCAGAGATGAATTGCACTCCATTGCAATACAGGATTAGGAGCTGCGGCTGGAGCATCTCAGCGTTGGCCGTTGAATTGTGGAAGCTATACGCCCCGTTTTAAAGTAGTGCGTGAAAAGAGGACGTGGCTGCCTCACATACCACGCCACGCAGGTCCTCTCGGGACCCGGCTATTTAGCGCCGCGTGGCCGATAGGAAGCCCACCGAGGAGTTTCACCATCGTTGCGTTATGCGGAAGAGACGACCCAGTGCGTGCTGGGGAGTACCCAGCAGGGTTGAGCAACGCCAAGAGCTGCGTAGTGTCGTGGGGCGCGACCATTCGCTTCCTGCTGTTGCGCGCAGGATGTTAGAAATCGAAAGGTCAAGGGGCGCCGTCCTTCTCTCTGCGAAGACGTGATGGCCCAGAAGAAAGCCACGGAAGGAGAGCAACAGCACCCTGATTATCCGCAGAAGAAGGCCAAGGCATCAAAAAAAGGCGTTCACGCGAAACCTTCTCCCCTGACACTGCAACCCTGGGCGGCCGGCAGGAGGGAGGCCGTCAAGAGGGTGCCCGCCGCCTAGAGAATGGCTGTTTGCTTCGGCACGGCACCTAAAGCGACTGTGTGAGTGTCCCAATACACCTAGAGAGGAGAGGCTAGCGAGGGATACGTCATGCCGTGACGTGAGCAAGAGCTAACAAGGGCAAAACAGGTGCGAAGAGGAATCATCGTCGCCAACGTCCGTGCCCCGTTGAATACTGTGGTTCTCGTCCTGCCACAGAAATTAAGAAACCACAGGCACAGTCAGTAATTGATTAGGTGACCCCCTGGGGTAGTTAGGAAGTTAGCTTTTTATGATTTTTATTATTTTCAACATTTCCCCGAGCTCCCGAACTTAATTGTGTAAATAAGTTGTAGTGTACAAACACTACTGCGTTACAGATTAAATGGCAGTTAATTTTCGAGGTGGTAGGGCTTTTACTTTCACTTTCACTTTTATACCGTCTAGGTCTTCATCGGTAGGGTGCCAAATTCTACAGTGTTCCCGTTTGAAGGGTACTGTAGCCAGCATTTTTACTAGCTAAACGAGACTTCTTCCGTAGCCTAGTGGTATAGGCGTGTGCTTAAAAAGCCGAAGGTCGTGGGTTCGAATCCTGCGGAGACTCAACAAATTTTCATTGTTGTTTCCTAGTTGGTTAGGGCTATTTGGGCCGATCACGCAATTATCTGAAAAGTAAGATGATCCATCTATCGGATGGGCATGTAAATAGTCGGTCCATCCACCAACCCGCATTGGACCAGCGTGGTGGGATACGTTCCAAAACCCCCCTTATGATTAGGGGAGGCCTATGTCCAGCAGAGGACTATCACAGGCTGATGATGAAACGAGACTTAAAATCCCACAAGACCAAGCCCAAAAGCCTTACGTAGGCAGCGCATTGGTAATAACCCTAGTATTGCCGCTGTCCATCGGCGTCAGTAACCTTGGGCAATAAAAAAAAGAAAAAATACGTGACCAATTCTTACAAAAAAATTAAATTTTAAGTGTTGTATAGTTAGTTAAAAATGTATATTATATATAATAATGTAAATAATGTTAGGGAAAGAAATAGAAAATAGGCTAAAATTTATTTATTTTTCGTGTTCCCTGGTGTTTTATTTTACACGTTATACGTTATACCCCGAGTCATCCTTCCGATTGCTTCACCGTCTGTGGGAAGGCAATAAATGATAATAAGATTATACCGAGTGGGTTCGTTACTGGTGGCCATCTCACAAGTCAGCGACAACGTTTGCTCTGCGGCTCTAATGAATTGCGGTCATGTGATTTCATTAGCAGTAAACAGAGTTAACGAGATGTGATGCGGATCTTTTTCCTCGTGCTTATATCTTTTTTGTTCAACTGCCTCCGTAGCCTAGTGGTATGGGCGTACGTTTTATAAACCGGAGGTTTGGGTTCAAAATCTGCGGGGATTCAACGAATGTTCGTTGTTGTTTTCTAGTTGGTTGTCTGTTGACCTGTGAAGTGATCATCTTACTTCACATTCGATAGATGGGCATGCAAAATGTCGGTTATGCCCCTTATCTCTCTGTGCCGGTTTTTCCATCCCATTGGACTATGAAAGTATAAAGGAAGAGAGAGTTCTGCCGTGTTTGCGTACACTAAAATATCATTCGCGCAGTTGGCAGATCTCTAATATTGATCGGCCGCCATAGACAAATTGACTTGGTTATCATTATTTTTGTCCGACTTAGTCGTATCGTGTTTTTATTTTCAAATATATTACTTATCGCTAACCGTTGCTACTCGTTGCTCTGCTCCTAGTGGTGCGATTCTGTTTATTCGATTTTTTTAAAACGATGCATACAAGATGTCACTTGGACACACTTCTTTTAATAATTTTGCAAAAAGTAGTGAAAGAGATATTTAAAAAAAATAATAAATTTACGGCGTCAAAAATCACACCCTCGATTGATTAAATTGCAAACGCCGGCTAAACCTTAAGAGATAGACTTAAACTATGTCAAACATAATTGTACTACTTGAATTGGTCTACAATAAAGTCTGCCAGAGCATATATCTATATTTAAAGAATAAACTACAATAAGCATATATATGTAAACATTTTTATAAATAGCAAATAGACATCTTCAAAGCTCAATAAGATAATACAGTTGAACTTCACATTAAAGTTATTTCATTTATAAAATTCATCAATGTATGTACATAAAACGTGGTATAGATGAATTTTTTATTAAACAGGTACCTTAAAAAATATTTAAGATTTAAAATGCGGTTCCAGAAAACGTGACGTAATTTCGTACAGAGAGCATGTTGTCATAATGTGTTATAGA
Source organism: Lamproptera curius (assembly GCA_029286875.1). Classification (NCBI taxonomy): domain Eukaryota; kingdom Metazoa; phylum Arthropoda; class Insecta; order Lepidoptera; family Papilionidae; genus Lamproptera; species Lamproptera curius. The sequence continues at coordinate 878,340 of JAGSMT010000052.1, forward strand.
TTTACACACTGTTCGAAGTCGATCATATTTTTTTCTTAAAATTTTCACTTGTTTTATCTTTGAATATCAAAAATGTCACAGTTCTTAAAATGTGATCATTATTATTTGCATAACTTTAAATATTGTATCAAATTAATCAATTAATTTGAAACATTACGACGTTAAAAATATATCTTTTTAATTTACATTGCTACTTTATGATTTTTTAAGTTCGCCAAAATGTGTGTTACTGAATTTTTAATCATTAAGAACATTTTATTGCAAAAAATAATACATATTACTTTAATCGACTGTTCCAATTCCTTATTGTATTGAGAATGTGAATCAAGCAATCAATAAAACAGGATTTACGAAAAGCGCCAGCGTGACATACATGAGACAAAACAAAATAATAAAAGAGGAATACATCGTAAATTGGAGTAGATGGACACTTTTATGTTCACAGAGGAAAGGAAATGGTGACAAATGGTGCAATGAATCAAAATGATTTTATCTTCTACAAAGCCATAGTAAACCTTTCTATAATTGGGTATGAAAAAAAGTAAATAATAATAACAACTGTTCTTTTTTAAACAGCATCATCAAATATCGAACCAAGCTAAGCTTGTAGTATAGAAAGTAAATAACATAATAAATTAATATACCTACTTTAATGCTTGTCTAGACATCATGTTGAGTTACTTTAAAGGATGCTGAAAAGTTAATTACACATGATAATGTTTGATGTAATTAATAAGTATTAAAGTTTGTAGAGTACTGTAAGTAATCACTTATGATAGTGGTAAGTCTCTTTTATGCAGTGGGTCTTTAAAGTATCATCGCTGTACATCAGAAAAGCATTAGAGTATAATCACTATAGTTTTTCAGTTTGAAGGGCACTATAGCCACCGCAGTCACTATGCTATGAGTAGTAACATCCTACGTCTCAATGCATCGAGCAGATTAGTGCAATATTACACCGAGTTTAAGAACGGCATGTTGTTTCATTTTCCATGGAGTGAACGTTCAGCTCTTCTCGTCGATTTATTCAATATAAAATTGTACAAAATGACGTGATAATCGTTTGATGTATATATGATCATCATCATCAGCCTGTGATAGTCCATTGCTGGACATAGGCCTCCCCTAATACACCCCTATCCATTAGGGGTTTTTGGACCGTATCCCACCACGCTGGTGCAATGCGGGTTGGTGGGTGGACCGACTTTTTACATGCCCATCCGACGCATGGATCATCTTACTTTTCAGACAATTGGGTGATCGGCCCAAATTTTCTCTAACTAACTAGGAAACAACAATGAAAATTTGTTGAGACCTCGCAGGATTCAAACCCACGACCTCCGGTTTCTAAAGCACACGCCCGTATCACTAAGCTACGGAGGCAGTTGGTAAGTATATATAATACATATAATGCATATATGATGGTGATTGCAAGGGACCGAAAGGTTTACCACGGTGTATATTACTGCCGCAAATCAGCAAAGACAAAATATTTCTATCTAACAGATTAAGGACACTGCAGTCAGCGTAATTACTAGGTAAATGAGACGTTATATCTCACGTCTCAGGGCGGCAAGCCGGTCTGTACCGCCTTACACGTCTGTTATAAGCAGGGCGTGTCATTTACCACAAAATAAGTCGTCTTTCCGATGTGTATTAAGACGCTCTCTTAATTTCTTAATTGAGTAGAAAGGTATTAAATAATTAAAACAACGACTTTAGACTCAACTAGTGAGAAATGTTGTACCATCTCTCGGAGCGTTCATAACGTTTAAAAGGAAAAATAAAATATGTATTCAAAATAAAATTTTCCCCAATTTAACTCCACTTCTAGATCTGCGTGTATCAATATCGAAATGTTATAAAATCGAAAAGACGACTATAACGACGTATTGATATAAAATTTGGTTTATTACGTAATGAATTCATAATAAGACAACGACTTCAGACTGAACTACTGAGAAATGTTGTGACATCTCAGAGATGTTAATAACATTTTAAAGGAAAAATAAAATATGTATTCAAAATAAAATTTTCCCCAATTTAACTCCACTTCTAGATCTGCGTGTATCAATATCGAAATGTTTTTTTTTATTTCAAAAAACGACTATAACGACGTATTGATATATAATTTGGTTTCTTACGCAATGAATTCATAGCACGATATGTGGAATCTTTCTGAGGCAATAAAGATAATAAATGGAATATTTTTCGCCTATGGTATACGAAATAATGATAATAGTGCCATCTACGTTACGAAACACATAACATTAGAGGATAAACTACATGCTGCGGCTTGGACCAAATTAAGAGTATTAATAAGGGGTTCTAATTCATTTTATTAAAACAATAGTAGTTAATTAACATTTTAGAAATAAATTAATATTATTTTAATATTTTTTGCAATATAGAATGGTGGTCAAGTTCTTGTGTATTACATAATAAGTAATTCATTTGGCTGTACTAACGAATGACATACGACAAAAGATGGCGTTAGTGGACCAACATTAGCTTCTAAATAAGTAAAGCGTATTTTTTGTGTATATTTTATAATTATATGTTAGGAATATTGTTTGTAATGGTAATTAACATCAAAAAAGTAAGTGGTTGTTAATCTTGTTATCGTTGTTTACTTCATCTGAATGTGCACTAATTATTATTTTAAGATCAACAGGTCATTAAACGATTGTCCTATTTAATCAATTAAATTTATTTTCTTCTTTTTATCATTGGTTTGTAAACTAAAATTAAGAACTTTAAAAAATACGTAGGTCCTTTATGAAAGCTGAATATTTCCATTCGCTGTTCCATTATTTTTGAAGGGAAACCTTTATTGCTTTACACTTAACCCAGATTTACATAAATAACAGTTTTACTAGCATCTAACGTCCACAACACTAAGGGTTCGTGAAACTGCACTCTATGGCTAAATTAAGTTTTCATTAAATTTGAAAGCACTAACAGGATGTTTGTTCTTTTACTTAAACTATAACGACTGTCAAAGATCGACGGTCTTGAGAAATGCGTTGATTTTTTATGTGTCTAACCGTGGCGTAAATGGTCTATCTATTTAAATTTTTAGAAAATTGGGTGATCGGCCTCTATTATCTTTTCGATTCGAAAGCAACGATGAAAGAAAGTGGTTTTCGCACGGGATTTGAACTAGCGATCTCCATTCCGTGAAACAATCGTCAATACCTCTAGGCTATAGAGGAGGTTCAATTTAATTGCTTTAAAACATAAAGATGAAGAATATAAAAGGTTAAAGTTTAGGACGAAATAAGAGAACAACAAACAAGTCTTGAATTACACCATTAAAATTATTCTCGGTAATATTTCACACAATTAAAACTTTTGACATTTCACAAACAAAAATTCTACCAACGATTTTATCAAAAGCGTAAGGTTAATGTTTTCAGGTTTCTCGTTTTAAGAAATTCTATACCAATTATTACTTTTGTTGTTAAATAAATGGATTCTGTAGCGATTTTTTTTTTTTAAGAATTATCACAGGATAACTTGATTGAAATAATATCTTTTAATTACTTAAAAATCATTTAAAATCATACCAGACATTTCAAATCCTTCTCTGAGTCCATGCTCACAGTTTGTTCCGTGACCAACTACATAATATCCTCAATGATGTATTATTTTTATTTTTTTTTATTGTCTACGCAGGCAGTCGAGTCGACGGGCCACCTGATGCAAATGGTAACCAACGCCCATAGACATTGGCAATATTAGTGGTATCTCCAACGCGCTGCCTCACCGATGATACAATAATTATCAGGTAGTTTCGGATAAGCAGCAAACAAATGATCCGTCTTCTTGCACCTCCAAAAATATTAGATTTGTGCTTAAATAATTTTCATATCACGAGCTTTAACATTTGTATATTCAAGTTAACCTATTTCATAGTTTCTTTTACATTTAAAGTAAAATAAAATAAATGACATTTTTTTGAACATAGACATAACCTGTTCGCTATATCCACTTAAAAAAAGTTACAGTTTTGGCCTCGGTTAGATAACATAACATAAATATTTACATTAAAATTATTCACATTTCTCTTAGAAATATTTTTGTAAAAATAAAATTATATCGATTAATCGATTATCGAAATAAGTAATTTTGCTGAGCTTATATAGTACAAATAAAAAAATTAAAACAAATTTATACTTAAAATTTAATGTTGCAATTTTATCCCCCTTATTTTAATTTAATTTTTTTTCAATATTATGGACTGAGCAGGTAGCCGAATAGGGACATATGATATTCAAGTTACTTAACTCATAACACTTTTTATTAATATTTTAATAATACTGGCATATGTCCAGTATGTTTTTGCAACTCTTAAATTAAATCATAATAATTTTAATTTATTTTATAACTGAAAATTAAATTGCAACTCTCATCAGGTGAATCAAAACTAACAAATATCCGCTATTACAATATATTATAGGTATTTGATAGGTAATTAAATGTCAACAAAGAAAGAAAGTTACTTGAAGGTAAATGATAATTACAAGATCTTCGTCAAAATCGCTATATTGCAGACAAGAATATGTGTCTATATTTTTGGTGCATCATTTCATATTTAAGTATATCTTTTGTCTTATATTCCCTTGTTTAGACAAGCCATTCGGTAATATCTACTTATGCACAGCCACGAAACCAATTTCTGATCAACGTGGAAAGTTCATTTTATTAGGAAAAATATTGGGTGTTGCCTAACCTTTTTTTAAACAATCTTTTTATGTATGTGCATACAGTAAAAAAGTTATGGGAGTCATGGTCTGTGAAGAAATATTTTGTAACGTTCATTTTAAATCAGACGCAGCATAATTTTTTGGTGTCTAAAGCATAAAAACTCTCAAGAAATATTTTCTTTGATGTAATGCTTACAACGAAAATAAGCCTTCGTCGTACATGGGACACAACAAAAATAAAATGTAGAAGCACGTATCGTAAATTGCTGTAGATGGACACTTTTATGTTCACGAGGAAAGAAATGGTGACAAATGACACAATAAATCAAAACGATATTTATCTTCCATGCTCACAACGTAAACTTCTCTCCAATTTGGACCAAGAGGATACAATGTTCTGTAGTGCTTGTTGTCGCCTGAAGTAAGCAATTTATAAAATAAGCGTTAGATTAGTTGTTATATAGATTTGTTTTTGATCTAAATTTTTGTTTGATATTTTAGATAGGTATAAATATACATATTTAATATTTAGCTTTAAATAAAAATATTAGTATACCAACAAATAGTAGAAATTTGAACATTTATATCGTAACGACATAGACCTACCAAGTCGATATTAAAATGTAAAAGAAATGCGATAAAATCCGTAAAGAATTATGCTAGTTATTAAATTTAGGATTTCATTTCAATTATTTTTATTTAAAGTTTAATTAAATTCAAGCGCAATATTTTTTTATTGCCTACGCAGGCAGACGTGCAGTCAGGTCACCGACGCCCATAGACATTGGCAATACCAGTGGTATGACCAAAGCGCTGCCTACCGTGAAACAGGGTGTTAAGTCTCGTTTACCCAGTAAATACGCTGTCTACGGTGCCCTTCAAACCGGAGCGTAGTAGTTTTTCATATTACTGCTTTGCGGAAGAAAAAGGCACCGCGGTGGTATCAACTCAAACGGACCCTAGTAAAAGAGGACCTACTAACAGTAATGACTTATCACGTAGAACGGTCCGGTTTGATTAAGTTAATAATAATAAGAATACTAATAGATCATGATTGGTTAACGGAAATCATTACTGCACGCTTACTGCTTTTTCTTTATAAAACTGAAATGTGCAAAATTTATAATAAGCTACATAAAAACTCTTTAAATAGTAGCAAATCAGAGCTATTTGTAAAAACAGTATATTTTTTGGAAGACACTAAGCCAGAAACCCTTTCTGTATTTTTTATTGCAGTATTAATCAAATTATACTTTGCAGACTATATGCGACTACTGCAGAATCAGTAGACGTATAACAGAACAGTAATATTGTTATTTGCTTTAGTCTATCTTTATTATCCGTGGGAAAGTAGTGAACAAAGCGGAGAAATAAGTCGCATGTTACAAGAAGTTAATGCATTTCCTGTTATTGTTTTCGTAGATATTTCTAGTAACTTTTAGAAATAAAGTAAAAGTTCAGAATACTTTGATTTTAAATCTCCTGAAGTTATTTACTAGAAAAATATATGACCGTTTGGCGTAGTGGTTATTGACCCTATTGCGCCAGAGAGTGTCGGCTCGATTTTTTCCGTGGTGGGACCATGGGAAAAATATTGTATGATGAACACGGTGTTTTTCTCGTGTCTGGGCTGGGGCTTGTATCTATAATGTACGTATTTATTTACAAAATAACAGTAAGCTTATGTATTCATCATTATCAGTCATCTAGTCTCCATAGCTTTAGCATACCATTGCATTTATCATAGCAAAGCATTACTTAGTTTACGACTAGATGGTGTTATCGTTCGAAGATATTTATCTGTTCATTATTGTAAACTAAACAATAATAACAAAATATACAATGTATTTAATATTTTCAATTAGGTAAATGGGCCCTAAAATGCATTCACATTTTACAAAACTATATTCTACAAATAATTATTTCTATTGTTGCAGAATATTATACATTATTAAATGAAATTACTTTACGGATTTTATCGCGTTTATTTTAACACAGTTGTGGATTACAGATTGAAAATAATCTCATAAAATTAAGATCTGGTAACTCCCGCTCAGCACTGGCAAGAAGACGCATGACATCTCAATCTACCCCGTGACCACGGCCGCTGGAAAGTGTTCGAAACGTCGGGAATTTAAAATGTAAGATAAACGCGATAAAATCCGTAAAGTAATTTTATATTCTAAATTTAATTTTAATGAAAATAAAATTTGTAAAATATTTTAATTTTCGAAAGAAAGAAAATAATTTATTTGGAATGGGAAATGGAAACGTAGCAAAGTATAAAACTTAAACATGTGCCATATAGACTTAGGTAAAATAATATCCACTCAGCTTTGATCACAAAGAAAAGATACTCTTCGTGAATGCTGACTATTTTATCCATATTTATATAATACAAAAAGTAATTTATAGAGCCAAAATAATAAATTTATTATGTACGGTGATGTGACATAAAAACATTAAGATCGTAATATAAAAGGTAACTTATACTGTATCATTCCGGTATACACTTCCACGCCAATAAGACATAATCTTAGAGTTTATAAAGTTACATATTAATTTAAGCGTCTGTTAAATAAATAACAACACATTCACGTTTTAAATACCAGTGCTGGATTTTGTTTTGAAATCGAATATTGGTTTAACTTAAATTTAAACGTTTCAATAGAAAGTAAGTTCTTGATCAGAGGTGGATATCGTTCCAATATATTTAGTAATTACTATCATATTAAGTTGGGTTGTTGGTTAAATAATTGTTTTTAATAATAGTTAATGCTTAAATTGATTTCTAAATATGTTACCAGATTTTGATGTTTAATGTAATACTAAATAAAAATATGAATAAGAATCACAAACAAGAAATTAAAAATATTATTAATGTAATAGATTTTATTACACTTAAAAGCAACAGATAGTTGTAATAACCACAAGGCCAAAATACAAAATGCTCGTTAAGGTATTGTAATCAAACCCCTAACAGGTAAGCGCAGGTAGGTCTCAGTACCTGCAATCGTCGTCATCAATGAGGCTGCTCCAAACTGGCTGGAGAAGCCAGCTTCGGATGCGCCTAGGACGGTACTACCGCCGGGGACGTTGTTTCTCAGGCAAGGCTGGCTTCTTCGGCAGCCAGCGCTGGTGGGTCGTAGAATATAACAGCCTAGGCTAACGCAAAATATGATAGCTAGCCAAAACTTTCCTGTTACCACATCCGTAAGGCGGCAGGAAGGAACAATGTTATGATTTTAGTCGGTGGGAGTCTGACATAACCCGTCCTTGCTCCCGTGAGGGTATGCGTAGGTATTTCCCCACGTTAAAAAAGGTAAGATTATCAAATTCTAGTATCTACAACTGGTAGAAAAACTGGATGTTTATAATGCAACTCATGGCAATGAAGTTGCATCTAGCGTTATTGTCGATGAAGTGCCAAGGAGCTCTCAATCACTGAAGGGCAAACTACTGATAAAAATGCTCTACTCATAAATTAGTATACAGGTGTCCCAGAAGTCACGCACTTCCTGTAGGGATCGGAAAAGGACATTATTCTGAGACGAAAGTCCTTAGCCATTTTCAATCAGACGCATAGATAATTATTAATTAATGAAAGTGACCAATCAGGAGCGCTACAGAAGAATAAACAGTTGAGGCTCTGGGCGGGTGTGACTGAATTTTTATTTTATTTGAAAATTGAGGCAATTTTTAATAAAAAATTTAGTAGCGAAGGTCAGTTAGAGGCTCTGGGCGGATGTGAATAAATTTTTATTTTTATTTGGGGAAATTGAGGCACTTTTTGATTTGGTTAAAAATGAGTGAGTATCAGTTAGAGGCTCTGGCGGTCGGCTGAATTTGGATTTTATTTAAAATAATTAGACAAATTTTGATTAAAAATAAGTAGCAAGGGTCAAGCAGAGTCACTTAGCGGCCATGGCTGAATTTTGATTTTATTTATAATAATAAGACAAATTTTATTAAAAAATAAGTAGCAAGGGTCAGTTTAAGGCAACAAATGGAATATGTCCACATTCAATCGAGTAAATGCTCAAAGTGTTGTCCGTTTTCTTGAAGACAGAGCTGGCATCGCTTGAGAAGATTTTATTATTTATTTTAATCAAAAATTTGTCTAATTATTTTAAATAAAAATCCAAATTCAGCCACTGGCCGCCCAGAGCCTCTAACTGATATACTACTCATTTTTAACCAAATCAAAAAGTGCCTCAATTTCCAAATAAAAATAAATTATTCACATCCGCCCAGAGCTCTAACTGACCTTTCGCTATTAAATTTTTATTAAAAATTGCCTCAATTTTCCAAATAAAATAAAATTCAGTCACACCGCCCAGAGCCTCAACTGTTTATTCTTCGAGCGCCCTGATTGGTCATTTATTAATTAATTCACCATTCATCTATGCGTCTGATTGAAAATGGCTAGGACTTTTCGTCTCAGAATAATGTCCTTTCCGATCCCTAAAGGAAGTGCGTGACTCTGGGACACTCCTGTATAAACGTCATTTCTTACAACATTTAAATAGTCATTTTATTTTCAAAAATGTCAAGACTTTTGTTCGTCAAAAATGTGTTTTGTCAAAATAGAAAGTTTTCAGTTGTTTTAATTTTTTTTCATTGGCTACGTAGACACAGACCAGTCGGACAACGATGGAAATGGTCTCCGACGACCATAAACATTGTCAATACCAGCGGTATCACCAACGCCTGCCTTCCGTGAGACATGAATGTTGAGTCTTGTTTACCCTGTAAAAGACTGGCAACGGTGCCCTTGAAACCGAAGCACAGTAGTGTTTTCACACTACTGCTTTGCAGAAGAAATAGGCACCCCAGTAAACGTTATATCTTTTGTTCAAAAATGTATTTTGTGGCCCCACATTAAGAAATTGTTAATTTATCTTACTTAATTTAATAATTTAGTTACTCACTTACTACTTTATTTAATATAACCGTCAGACTCAGTTTAAGATGTTATTTTTAAATTCCTTAAGCAATTGAACTGTTTTATAGCATTAAAGTGTCAAAAACAATACTATATTACAGAATAGAGTACGTCGTTAAGGAATTTAAGGATTTCGTAGCGTCAGTTACAGTCTTGGCAAGCTCTGTTGCAACGTTTCCAAAATTTGCCTCTTGAAATTACATACAGTGTTACGCCGTTAGCTCCAGTATAAAGGCTACGGAAACTGACAAACTGGTTTATTTTGCTAACTTACATAGCAACATATCGTAAAAGTATGATGCCGTAGGGATCTGCATTCGGTTTTTATACATTACTTTATTTCAATGACTAAAATAAGTCTACCATTTGAGTCCTTAGTATTCTTTTATGATAATGCACGTTTAAGAAAATAAATATAAACGATTCTAGTTATAATTCGAGACAACTATAAAATTTTTATAAAGTTTGTGTATGAAAAACGCTCAGATTAAACCTTGAATAAGTTTAAAAACAGTTGCATGTTTTAAAATTCACTCTTTGTTTTAAAATATATAATCATTACTCCTTTATGATACTTTATGTCCTTTAAAATACTTCCTAAAGAGTTATGAAAATAAATTTTTAAAATACATTAGAATTCTGAATTTTTATCCTTAATGTAAATTTAACATAATATCAGCATTAGCATCTGGTGAAGTTCAACAGATGCCAAAGCGAATTAGATTTACAGAGAATATATATATCAGCAAACAATCCTGGTACAGGATTTTGTAGGTATTTCAATTTTAAATATAAAAAATCTTTTAAAAAATTAGTCTATATCGACCGTGCTTGATACATTCCTAACGAATGAGAAGCGACGAGTTGGTGGCACAGTGCCACAAAAATATTTTTTATTTAACCATTAATAAACAAACGGGAATAATTTTTTTTTTTTATATGTTGAAGATGTATGGAATTAACAAATGTTTAAAGAAGTTTTAAGGAAGATTTTAATATGGAGAATAAAATATTTCTTGCATTGAGATCACAGAAAACAAACATCATTTTTGGGGGCCACTTTAAACAATAACTGCTACGGCGATTATAAATCTAAGAATGGTTTTTTGGCCTTGAAAACGATAAACAACAGATCATATACGATGAAATGGAAACATCTTTGTTTATTATACCTACTAAAATAACTTTTTAAATGTTTAAACATAACATAAAATAAAACTTTCAAAATATTTAAATAACTAACATAATAACATCATAATATGTGTGAAACAATCAAGTCAATTTAATGTTTTGATTAACAACACAGCAAGGGCAAAAGCTTTTATAATCGAATTTACTCTAGTCAGCCATTTATAGCCAACCTACTATTTTCTTCAACAAAATATCGAATAAAAATATATACCAGCTGACTCCTTGAATCAAGACAGCAATCTATGTAGGTGCTGATGTACCATCTAAATTAAAATGTAACACGGAATCTTAACTCCTTAAGAAACTAAAACGTGCATTAAGAAAATTATGATTTTCTGAGTGCAGAATATCAAAAGAATCGCTTTTATTTCGTTGTTGTTGTCATCAAAAAATCACCTTGAATACATCATCATCTTGAATAGATTAACTTATATAAATTTTACATTTATTTAAAATAACTTGTATGAAAATTAATCAAAACAATATGTACAGCTTTAATGTAAAATTATAAAAAGTATGTGTCCGAAGATATTAATATGTTTATAATTATTTAGCATTAAAGTAAAACATATGTATTAAAACTGTTGATAATATATTTCATGTTCATCTATAGAACAAAAAACAATGGGTTTTCGCTACTGATAAAATAAATATGAAAGTAACTCCGTCTATCTGTCTGTCATACTTAGAATAGAGCCCAAAAAAGGCATTTTAAATTATTATAGAGTATAATTGTTAAGTTTTGTGGATTTTAAATCATATATGTCTTTTTATGTTTTTTTTCCTTATATATTGCATATATTTATTTGTATCTATAGATCATCATGATGATGATGATGATCTATACATACAAATAAATTTATGTATAGAAAAATGTCATGTAAATTGACCTGTATGTATATATATTACTTATAATATAATTATTTAGTCTATTATGGTACTATAAATAATCGATTATAAACACAGTATTTCTTTTTTATATTAGCTTATATAATACTTTATGAGATTCTCCTATATTCTGTTAATATTTGTCAATTTATACTTGTGCACCTAGTCCGACTTTTCAAAATTAAGCGCTCCTGTGTGCATAATTATGTGCAAAAGATTAAATAAATAAAAAAATATAGTTTAGTACATCGCTGACACGCTCCTCCTATCCCACGCTGACAAAATCGCGGGGTACAGCTAGTGTTCCTAATGTATACACATATGACAACGAGTAATAAACATAAATAAATAGGGCAATTAACATAGGAATCTTGCCAAAACCGCCGAAATACCATGAATAAGTAACATTACTCTAAACATAAATTTAACGTTTTAATGCTAAATGCCCCTTATCTCTGTAAATGGCCAAATAGCACTGTAATGTTGTTAGCGAATTTTGGCCTATGACAAATGAGTCACTTTCTACGTAAAGTCCGAGTGTTCGTTAAAATAAATGAAATCTTGTTAAATTTACAACTTTCTTTGATTTAAAGTAATGATTTACTGACGCAGTATAGCGATTTTTTAATGATACTGAACGTTATTTACTACCTTATTGAAGTAATATTCAAATTACAGTTTATTTCGATGAAATAATATATTTGGATGATGTGCAATACAGTTTGAATAAAGTGTCATGAAAACACATTATTTTTTTTACACTATACAATAACAGCCTTACTAATAAAAAGTTACACAGCTGTTCAACACCCCTAAAACGAATTTTGTTTTTGTTATTTTGTTTTGTTAAGACATTTTTGACATAAGGCCTGTTTAAGCGTTGTATAGTTGCTATGGAAATTACACGGGATGCAGGACAGCGTCATCCTTACTAATAAAAGTTACACAGTCGTTCAACATCCGTTCAACGAATTTGTTACATCATCATTATCATCATCATCATCAGCCTTTGATAGTCCACTGCTGGACATAGGCCTCCCCTAATACACCCCTATCCATTAGGGGGTTTTGGACCGTATCCCACCACGCTGGTCCAATGCGGGTTGGTGGGTGGACCGCCTTTTTACATGCTCATCCGACGCATGGATCCTCTTACTTTTCAGACAATTGGGTGATCGGCCCAAACTGTCCTAACCAACTAGGAAACAACAACGAAAATTTGTTGAGTCCCCGCAGGATTCGAACCCACGACCTCCGGTTTCTAAAGCAAACGCCAATACCACTAGGCTACGGAGGCAGTATTGCAGTATTATACAGAATTTGTTACAATAAAAAAATTTTTGCCATAAGGTCTGTATAAATCATTATACGTTGTATAGTTACCTTAGAAATTTATACAGAGCTTATACAAGCTAAGACCCTTGTTTAACCGTCGTATAAGAACAAAATGGCGATTTTCAATGTGATAGCTTTGGATAGTAAATGAGTTTTCTGAATTTTGTATAAATGAAATGCTTGCATAATTTAAATTTACGGCTAGACGAAGAAAAGATTATTTTTCAAAGATCTTCCAAAAATTATAAGCATAACACGGTTTTAAAGTATTCTTTGTTACTACTTCGTGCCTATCGAGTATATCGTAATGATTTATAGCCAACCCATCTTCAATACATGGGTTTATTTCTTTATTTATTCATTACACACACCAACCGCATACATATTTATACATGATCATAAATGTATAGTAAAAAAAGGCTTAGTAATTAATATGTACACCTATAATAGGTATGTACAGCATTCACAATAATAAAAATATTAAAATTAAAAAGTACTATAACAAAAGAAAAAATGTACAAGAGTTTTAACAATTTAAAAGCGGAAGGCACATAGATAACTACAACCAAAATGATTTACAAAATTTACAAAATTAAGGTAACTAAAGAAAAGATTTAAATAATTTTGATCTGAAAACGTTGAAGGAACCGCAAAATATGTCCAAATTGTCAAGACGAGCATTAAGCATTTTAAAATTGCTACACATACGAACTAGAGGTGAATTTAAACCAAGATTAGTTTTAACAACTGGCGTAAAAAATGATTTGGCAATTGGTTTACGCGGAATTTTGCGGGGAACAGATAATGATAATTTGTGCAAAATGTCACTGCAATTCAAATTATTATTTAAAAGTTTATGGAGGAACAACAGGGAATGAATCTTACGACGGTTTATAAGACTTTGCATGTTAAAAAATTTTACTACCTATGGGATACACCTTACAAAAATATGTTAAATGTTTAGTGAATTTACGTTGAATGTTTTCAATCCGCTGAGAATGGACACTATAAAATGGGTTCCAGACTACACATGCATATTCCAATTGGCTACGTACCAGCGTATTGTATAAAACCATCTTAGATTGATTATGGTTAAACTCTGCAGACAATCGCTTTAAAAGTCCCAGTGACCCAGCGGCTTTTGAAACAATAGAGTCAAAATGAGCATGAAAAGAAATTGCCCTATCCATAATGATACCAAAATCCTTTAATTAATTTACTTTAGTTAATATTTTGTCGTCAATCGTGAAAGAAGATTCAAGAGGTTTTATTTTTCTGCTGAACCTCATGTGGAAACATTTATTAACGTTGAGTTCCATGTCGTATATACTTATCTGATTCTAAAAAAATCTAAGCAGAAGTTCCTGAGATTACTATTAATATACACACAAATATAATAAAATGCTTTTTCACTTTGTAATTTAAATAAAGATACCAAAACTTTGTTTTTAAATTTATATACGCACGAATATCATCGATCTTTTTCTCGTTTATGACTACATCATCTTTTTCTGTGCATCTCTGCTGATTCTCTTGAATTTCAGTCATATAACAGGCGATTGAGAGAGTAAACCACAGGACTTTAATCGTGTGACGGCCACTGTCCCCCCTTGACGCTGACTTATTGGATGCATTTAAGGCTTTATGCATTTAGCCTTTGAAATTATTTCTGGGGAATGGCTTTAGATATATTACTAGTTTTTTAATTGAAAATTTTCTAAATTATTTTTTAAATGTAATTGCATTTTATTCAAATTGTATTGATATAATTATTACTAAAATTATTATCGCGATTATTATACATATGAAATCCATTAATTTACGGATTTAGCGCGTTAGTTATACATATTTTTCTCTTTATAAGTAACAAAATTCAACGAGTTTATCAGTGGAAGGAAGTTTCTTTAAAAAGAGCAAGTTTTAAAGTTTAAGGTGATAAAATCACAAATCAAACTTATGCTGGAAAACGATAACAAATAAGTTCATTATCATTTTAATTTTTTTTGCAGAGTAATTCTAAATATAACAGAGATTCCAAGTAGATATGTCGAGTAAAAGTTTAATAAAAGTATCTCAACCAAACCCGTATCGTTATCGGTATTAATAAATTTACCCCATATCTTGGTACGCAGGCAAGTGTTTAATCTGAAAGCACATAATGTTTTACTGCCAACGAAAACGTCAATATGTCATCCTTGTTACAAGCCACGAGTTTCTTATCTCAGTTTATATACAACTTATTGCAACGTTGTCAAAAACAGAGTATTAAACATGACTAAATGGAAAATTTACTAACCAAAATCGCTTTATAAACTGTTAATATTTTTTTGTGGTTGTATAATGATGACATTAAATAGTAAACCGTTTTACACACCTAAAAAAAGTTTGAAAAAAAAGAACTTGCACGTTTGATGATCTGATGAGGCAATAATATTAAACGTTTGTTTTAAGTAAAAATGTAAATGTAGGTAATATATATTAAAATAACTGTTTTTGAATATGACGAAACCTATATTACTTTAGATATTTAATCAGAAGTATTAAATAATATATTAGCCCCATACCATTTCCGCCAGCCTCAAAGAAAAATAAAAGTTTCGTACTTTTAGGAAAATTATAAATATATTTAATAAATTACCTCTTTGCCCCATAGCAATAGAAAGAGCCATCGCTCTTCGCTTAATAGTATCATTTACGACCTAGCTAGTCACGACGGTAACTTAATGACACGATAACTTAGATTAATTTCACTTCGCTTAAACCAGGAGTAGTGAAGATGCATAAACCCTTTTAATATTCACAAATTCTATTATTTCTTGTTTATACTAGATCTCTACAATATTAAAATATACTGTTGTACGGATTTTTCGTGTTTATTGTATATATTTCATTCCATACGTTCTGGATTTTTAGTATTTATACGGACACTGAAATTTATTAAGGTCTTATTTTAAAAGACGCTTTTTAAAGGTTTTTCATTGTAGTCATTGGCTTAACTATTATTTTAATAAGGCCTAGCACTATAAAACCTACAAGGCTTCATAATAATGCAAGTAACTTTTGTAAAAATAATAATTAAAATTAAACATATAGAAATAAATATTAAATATTAATGACGTTTATTCGAAATACGTTGAGATACGACAAAATCCTGTCATAGCCTGCCCGGTCACTAATAACACCTAAATGGGGGCAAAAAAAAATCATTTATCATATTTATTCTACAATGAACCTGCGTGAAAATTTGGATTTATTAGGACTCATTGAAATTAAAGGGTAGTTCCATAACCGCTAGCCCTATCTCGGCCTGAATTACCACGCACGACCTCGCTGCGTCAAATGTCCAGGTAACCACGCTAGACCAGACTGCCCACGGCCTCGGGACAGAGATGTCCTAACTACCTACAAACCCCCGGCGTGTATTAACTGTCAAAGCCCTGGCCACAAGGCAAATTACCTAAGCGTAAGCTGCAACCACCGTCATCCATCCCAAGGCGCCCTCAGGAGCCCCCCTCCCCTTCGTCGGCGCCGTCATTCTGTCTGGCGACTTTAGTAGCAAGCACACCCAGTGGAATTCACATACAATAAATCCACGAGGTCAAGCACTAGATGCTCTTTCTGACCTACTTAACTTCAGTGTGTTTGCGTCGCTAAAGCAAACACACTTCCCACACATGGTGGGCTACAGACCGAATGGGCTTGATATTGCCCACCTTAAAAATGGTAATCGCCCTTAGAGGCATTGATGTCATCGATGACCTCATCTCAGATCTCCTTCCAATACCATTAAAACAAATACCTAAAAACCACCCTAAAAACTATAGTCGACTGGCTCAAGTTCAAGCTACAGACTCTACTAGCTCACCTCACTTAGATACTGTCCCCAATGTTCTCAATTCCGCTAATGACCCGAATCTCACTCGTTACTCAACGCTCACAAGACACGTCCAAAGTGTCATTGAGGCCCCCTCGAAGCGGTTCGTCGCGGTGCTCTTAGAACCTCAACGAATGCGGCAATTTGTGCACATTATTGGCATACAACAGAGCGAAATCGGATGCAGTTTTGCGCCCTTGAACATCAGTCCAAGGAACGCATAGTCAAATTCAGGAAGGATCGGTGGAATAACGATCTTAGCGACATGCATCCCTCCCATGTGGCCTTCTGGTGCATTCCCAAAAGCCTTAAAGGCCGGTGTTGGATTTCCCCCAATGCCGCCTATCATCTAACCAAACAAACCCTCAGCGTTTCTTGATGAGGAAAAAGCCGAATGACAAGCCAACAGTCACGAGGCTCAATGCTTAATGCCCTATACTTGACCGGTGAGCGCCACTCACCTTCGCAAGGTGGAGAGCGAGGTCGACACAAATACCACCACGTGACGGTGACGGCGTAACTTGACCGGTATCAGATAGCGCTGTCAAGTATGAGGAAACGTAGACCCCGGAAAGCCTTGGGCGCCGATGGCATATCAAATCGCGTTTTCAAAATTCTTCCGACTCTTATCATGAACCGCCTAGTTTTGACCTATAACGCACACTTATCTCTCTATCTATCATAGTTATCCTCCTCAAAGGCTTTGGGAAAATTAATAAAAAATGCGCCATAAAATAAAAGATATTAGCTGTAATTTGGTCCCATTTATTTTAATAATTTTATGATAGGTAGTTTAATAGACATTTAAGAAAATTACGGCGTCATAAATCACAAACTAATGCAATTAAAGTGCAAATGCTGTACTCATGCTAGCTCAATCTTAAGATATATCTTTAAACTATGTTTTACGTAATTAATAAGACTGGGAGCGCTTATATTTATGTTTTAATAATAACCTGCAATAAGCATTTGAATGTAAACATTTTTAAAAAAATTACATCGGCTTATTTAAAGCTCATTTACGATGCACAGTTCAAGTTCATATGAATGTAATTGCATTAAAAAAATATATTGTTTGTACATAAAATATGTCGTTGACGACATTTTGATTAAATGAACACCCTTAAAAATATCAAAGATTTAATATGTGTTGGCAGTAATCAATGCTAGATTGTTGCTCAAGACACGCTTCAACTAAATGTCCTAATTAATGAACTAACCTGATATTCAGTTCGTCCTAGCCGTCGCGTTGGAGGAAATAAATCTGTAAAACGTGTAACAGATATCTATACATGTCTGGTCTATATTTTTATGGACCGAAACGCAGTTATAGTTTTTGGTAAATTTATCGTATCAAGCGTTTATAATATAAAGATGTTTTTCTACATTTTATCAACTAAAAATGTTGCTGTTTGGCGAAACATGTCATATCGTTAATAATAGCAATCGTTAATTATAACATTCCCATCACAGTAGGCTTTAGGTGATAAAAAGATGTAGCTTTTCGATTTTTTATTATAAGAAATTTAGATGCCAATGTTCCTAATGACAATCGATACGATACACTATATTTGTGAACAATGCAATCACGCAGTGGTTACGTAATCACGTTTAGTGTCTGCTTGTTGGCCGATGCACTTGTATTTGTTAGGTAATGAATATGTTGAGTTGATGATATTGTTGTTGATGTACATTCATACCGACTATAGGAATAGTACGTAACCTCGTAGATCCGATTAGGTGGACACCAGTGTCTTAGTCTGTAGTAAGTGCAATTAAAAAGTAAAAGCGTGCTTAAGCGTTGGAAGAGGTTTAGTAGCTATTCTTCTTAAATACTTTTAGTGTTGCATTTTACTAATATCGTTATTTTTCTAGGTAAACAAAAATATTGTTGAATTTTTCCATCATAGAAAAAATAATTAACTTTTTAATTTACTTTATAAGCTTCTCATAACTTAAATTGTAAAAAGGTCTTCAGGCGTTAAGTTCAGACGGCAGTAAAAATACTCATTTCCTGAATAATAATTATTTCTTTTATTTTTAATCCTGAATAATAATTATTTCTTTTATTTTTAATCCTGAATAATGTTTTTGGAAGCAGAGCGATTAATAATATCTACCAATAAATACAGGAGTGTGAGGACAATACATACACCCTTTGCAATATTTTGAAACTTATGTAATCATTAAAAAAATCGTAAACAGCCTTTATTAAACATAACAACAATAAATAATAATTAAATAAATTAATGATGATTAAACATATACGCTTCGTCATGAACTCAGTATTAAAATTAAAAATAGTTGGATCTTAATGACTCTAGAAATAATGTTGCACTCGAAACACAACTGAGTGGGTAGCGTCTTCAAGACGATAACGAAGTCAAAACATTTGTGATACAGTAGTTAACAACAATACAAGTCAGATGACAAAACTTTATGATGGAGGGTTATTAAAAAAACTCAATATTCATGGAAATTATGTAGAAAATTAGGTTAAGGTACAGGCTTTCAAGTTAAAATAAAACTCTTGCGATATCTTTGCATTTCTTTTTTTAAATTCCAAAACGCTTACTTAAAAAACATGCACCATATTTTGAATAAATGCTTTACCTAAAGATACGTGTCGATCGATGAGTATCAACCCCATCAATGTTAGAGACAATTAAATCGCGTAATACTAAATAACAGCCGGTGAAACTTTTGTAAAAGTTTTCTATGTAACAAGTAGCTCCGAAGACCATTTGTACAATAGCTACGTAATAAATTTTGTAAACAAATCCCCTATTAATGAAGTAAAGTCCCCACAGGCAACTGTAAAGTTTCCTGTGTCGTAAGAAATAGTTAGGTATATGACAAAAGGCAGTTTCAGTTCGTTAAAAGTACGATTAAATAGACACATACTGGGTTTAAAGTAATTGAAGGATATTTTAATTTATAGCAAAAGCCTTATAACCATTTAAATGAATAAATTAAGATAAACACATAGGTTTTATCTATTAAAAATCATGACTCTAATCATCATCCAGGTCAAGAAAAACGAGCATTGAATGGTTTTAGACGGTCAGTATATCAGTCTCAAGATTATTTCAACTGGCTAAACTGAAAGTTTGGTTGTGGCTTCAGTTTCGGCCGAAATCGAAACCGAAACTCACGTGATCAACTATAAAAATTCTTAAAATACTAAAAAATTGAGCTTTTATGCCTATTATTTTGCTTTATTTTAGTCATGGAATGGAGATAGTATATTAAACGTGAGGTAATCGTTTATTTCAGTTGCTAATAATATTTTTATGTAACAAAATATATATTTTTTTAAAATAAATTTCTTATAGCAATATGAGTTATTAATAAATAAATTAACAATTATGACTGTTGCATTAAAGACTAAGTATTGGTAGTTTGAAATCTTACTAATTAATACTTCAACCTCGGTATTAATGCTCCAGGTAATCAAACAACAATATCACTTCTGAGTGCCAAAATATTGAGGCCATAACCCGGTTAGGCCATATATCATGGCCACGGCATGAAGATCCTTCGGGATAAACCCGTGTTTCGTCCATGCCACAAAACTAGACTTAAAGTTTTAGAATCTTCTTAAAACTTGTCCAACGATATCTTCGAAGTCGATTTTGTTTCTGATTCTCGGCACCCATCTTGCGGAGACTTGTCTCATAATCAAAATTTGTGTCAATATTGATTTAGTTGAGTACCTATATGAAATTCTCGTTTCCTGGATGAGTTATCAGATGGTAATTCTTTGATCGCTAAAACAGTTTTTTCGAATATGGCAGCATATTCTTATTGTTTCTTGTTGATTACTGGTTTTGATGGACGTCTGCAACCATGTTCGTCTTCCGTGTACGTTCTCCTACTCGAAATTAAAGCCCACTTTGACACTTGATTATGACAGAGCAGTCTCTTCTCATGTTGCCTTTGAGCCGCAGTAAATTTCTTGCGTTGTTAACTTTTTATAACAGTGGTTTTTAATGACAAGGTCGCACTTGGGTTTTATCTTTATTCGAGAACATTTCGCCACACATAGCAAACAAATGACTACCTTCAGAAAAGAAGTAAAGAGACTAGAAGATGTTTTATTAACACAACAAATAGCTGAGCAAATAGAATTTGTATTTATTTTTTGGTTACCAAGGAGTATATATTGTGTTCTCACTACTATTTGTTCCCTCCTCGTCTTTCTAGAAGAATCATCAATTTCTTTTGTCAAACTTGGAATGTGTGTCTGAACTAAAATTGACTGATCTGAGCTCGATTGTAGCAATGATACATTTACCTTCGCTACTATTTTGAAATTGAAAACACTTAACCAGTGTACTTTACTTTGCGAAACCCGTTTCGGTTTCGGCTAAAAGTTTCGGCCAATTGGCCGAAACCGAAACTGCGGCCGAAATTTGATTTTGGCCGAAACTCGGCGCAACCGAAACCGAAACCGAAAGTTCGGTCGGACACTATATATATATATATATATATATATATATATATATATATATATAACATAGCAACACACACTCACACCTATATATATATATATTGTGAGTGTGTGTATGTATGTTATGATACGTTATCTCGTTTCTGTGCTCCGATTTGTTCATTCTTATTTCAAATTGTAGGTATTAGCTGTCGTTTGGTCCTATTCTTTTAATAATTTTGTAATAAGTAGTTTATCAAAAAGAAAAGAAGAAAATCACTGACACGAGTGATTAAATTGCAAACGCTGCCGAACCTGCCTCCGTAGCCTAGTGGTATGGGCGTATGCTTTGTAAACCGGTAATCGTGGGTTCGAAACCTGCGGGGACTCAACAAAATTTTTATTGTTGTTTCCTAGTTGGTTAGGGCAATTTGGGCCGATCACCCAATTGTCTGAAAAGAAAGATGATCCATGCGTCGGATGGGCATGTAAAAAGTCGGTCCACCCACCAACCCGCAATGGACCAGCGTGGTGGGATACGGTCCAAACCCCCCTAATGGATAGGGCTGTATTAGGGGAGGCCTATGTCATGCAGTGGACTATCAGAGGGTGATGATGATGATGATGATTATTATTTTCAACATAGCTTTTTTTGTGTAAATGTATTAATATATTCTGATTAATATAAATAACAGATTCTATTTTTTGTCTTGTTTTGCTAATTAATCATGTCGTATATTTACTTACATATAAAATATTACCAACGAATTATTGTTCGAAATATGTCATTACAAAGTATTTTATTAATTCGCAAACGGTCAAAAGTATGTTTTTATTTATTATGAAATTTATTGCTTTTGCAACAAAAAATAAAAATTATACTGCAAGAACTTTTTCATAATAATAAAATTACTTGAACTTCTTTCTTTGCAAAGTTGGAGGAAGTGAAACTTTATGTAATTAAATTGTAGCTAGGCGTTGAACTTTTAGTCAAGTTCACAAAGTTTTAATGGTACGAAATTAAACGGAATATAATTTTAATTGTGAAAATTGAGCTTCGTTTGATGTTCTCATATTTTGCCTTGTGAATATCTTATTTCAATGTATCAAATATCTTGATAACAACTTATAATTGATCAGTAAAATTTAATAGAATTTTTTAATGCAATTTTTATTGATTTACAAAAAAATATTGAAATTTCCGTTTTGCTCTGACTTTCCTCCAATTCTCGTAATTTCTCCCAATTTATTTTAAATCTCTGGTATTTTTATAAGTATAAATTAAATTAAAAATGTCGTCCATAACACGTTTAATGTACATGGAATCAATGTCTTTTTAATTCAAATACTTTTATCGGAACTTAAACTGTATTATCTTAAATATACTTTGAATATACCTGTTTGCAACTTTTTTAAATGTTAACATTAAAATAATTATTGTGCGTCTGTGTGTTATTCTTAAAACATAGATATATGATAATACCGATTTTATTGTAGACCAACTGCTGTAGAATTATGTAAAAACTAGTTTTAGACTGTCTCTTAAGGGTGAGCTAGTGTTTGCAATTTAATCGCACATGGGTATGAATTTTAACGCCGTAATTTTCTTAATTTCTTTAAATATTAAACTACTGATAACAAAATATAAAAAACCGGACGAAATGACGGCTAATATCTATCTTTTAAAAAAATAATGAACAAAATCGGTGCTCTATGATTGGAGCAACCAGGCTACATATAAAAAAAAATAAAACATTAGCTTCGAATTGAGTACCTTCTTCTTCTGGGTAGTATTAGTTTAATTATAATCGCTTTTATTAAAAGGTGGGATTGGATTAAGCAGTGAATAAGTAAACTTTTAACTATTGGCACTTAGCGAAAAACTTACTTCTATTCCACGAGAGAAATAAAAAAGAGTAATGCTCTAAAAAACTTTGTAGGTTTATGGCTTTTGATTTATTGTTAAAACCGCATTATGGTTATTATTATTTGTCTGACTACGTAACTGAAAAAAAATTACACGCAGTCTTAAACATTATTTAACAGTCTTCGTTGTTGGAAGCATGTTTTTTCTGTATCTTAATAAAAACTCATTCGAGAAATGGGACACTATTACACAAGGAATAATTGCTTCAGTTTACACTATAACTTAAGAGAAATTATGGAAGGATTCTGAATTCCGCCCTTTCCTGTCCTCACCCGCTGCGTCATGTCACATATGACATTTCTAATTTGATTGCTAAATCACTGAAACATGCATAAATGACAAAGAATTTAAGAAAAACATAAAGAACAGGATTCTCTGAAAAAATAGACCCTATCGCTCTATTAAAGTATTAATAATAGTTTCAAATGACATATCAAAAGAATGTATTGTCAAATTTATCAAAGGGTGGTAAGACGTGTTCTTTTTATGGAAAGACTTCTATCGTAGGATAAATTACAGATACGTAAAGAGAACTGTCATAATATTTTTCACGTGACCGTGATATGTTACACGTCATCTTGCATCTTTATCGATACTGAAATATCTTCAGATATTTTTCTAACGCTATGATATTTAATTTCGTTTTTGTTATTATACATAGATTTACCCTACTAAAATAAAACCTCGGTAAAAGATTTAACTAAAAACATACAAAACGATGCTTTAAAAAAAATGTTTAAAATATATTTAAAATATTGAATACGTATTCCAATATTTTAAATTTAGCTTAAACATTTTTTAAAGCATCGTATTTAATTACAGATCGTGTGTAATGCTATTTAGATAACACGTATTGAAAAAAAAATCAAAACATACAGTTTCCTTTTTTGTGTCCTTTTGCTACTTTAAAAAAGCTGCGGTAAAATATTATGAACCACTTACATCAATAAGAAATTCATATCAAAACTGATGTTATGTTTTTTAAGAAACATGTAATGGCATTAAATCTTTTTATCTGAAAAAATACAGGTAATGTAAAGAACTGTGATAATTTTCGTTACACAGTCATATTTTCATGATCGAAGTATTATCTCCGCCGTTGAAAACAGGAATATTTTACAAAAATACTATAAACATAACAATAAATATGTAATGTGTACATCTCATGTAAATAACCACAAGGTAAAATGACAACGGTAAGCTTGTCATCCTGTTATTTAGATATAGAAGTGACTTAATGGATATAAGGATATAATTTCAAAATATTTCTATCTAAATTTCAGAGTTACATAAAATTTCTTACTACTCTGTCGGTGTATTGACATTATAATATTGAATTTAGCACCATAGGTACTTTCTATGCAACTTAAAAATATGAAGAGCCAAAGAAACAACGAGATTAATTGTTGTTGAAAAATGTTTTGAAGAAGGGATTCTCAGTTTTTATTTGTCGATAACGTAACAAACGTTATTCATCATCTTTTCCATGTGCCGATATCCTATATGTTTACGTTACTGCAAACACTTTATGTGCATATTTTTTTAACAGGGGAAAATCTTTTAAAAATAATCGACACCGTGTGGGGGAGCGTCGGGTTAAGTGATATTTCCACTCACTATAACTCTTCGGTGTTCCTTCTTCACGCGTTTCTGGCGGAAAAACAGGATCGAATAGGTCATGAGATCGTTGTGTCGCTAAGACTCAGTCTTCGTGGATAGGTTGTGGGCCATCCATATCACCTGCTCCAGGATGGCATGCTGAAAACACCTAGCATGCTGCTCGCACTCGGATCCATGATGTTACCGGGTGTCAGACGCTATTCAATAACCGCAGCTCCGCTCATAGGTGTGTGGCATTAGGCGAGCGTAAGCAAGAATACGCGTCGAGGAGGGATCATCTTCCTTTCCACCAGCGGCCCTTTTGGGCCATGGACTGCCTCGGCAAACGAGGGACCGCCTCCAAGAAATTTTCTCGTCCACTGTCCAGTGATTGGCTCGCTCGATCGCCCACGCGGCTCATCGCTAGCCTATGCTGAGTTTTGTGGGCTAGCGTATGCTGAGCTGTGCGTGGAGTGTCCTCATTGCACTCGGAGTGGACATATTTGAGAGATCCTGAATCCGACCACTGAAGACCTCACCATCGCAGAACTCGGTAGGTCGTAACGGAGAGGTAAAACCTGACGCTCTAATAAATCTTTATGGGCAGACCATGGGGCTAATAGACCGCATCAATCACCTTAAAGGGCAGTGAATTAAAGGCATTGGTTACATAAAGATACGCCACCAACAACACTTCCACCCCGAAACGTCTTTTGGCAAAGATCTTCCTGAAAGATCCTTCCGGTGCAGAGTGTCATCGATAGGGACTCAACTTGAAAACTATACTAGAATTCTGCTAGGTCGGTTGCGGTGTAAAGATGATTAACTAACCCTCACGCAGCATAATGGGATGGTACGCAGTCAGCAGGACATCCCTCCTTTTTAGGTAATACAAGCCTTCGCTCCTCGCTCGCACAGAATGAAAATTGGCACTGCTCAATGCATGCGTTTAGTATCTGCACATACCATTTTGACATGTCACTTAGGGCTAGTTCCGATTTCATTATTTATTATTATTTCGGGACCCGCCCAGGCACAACATCTAGCTCAAGGGTGGTTTTCTAAGGTTTAGCTTCTGCAGTGACACACGAAACTCCACCAGAGCGACGAGCAGAATTTTTTCCGCCTTTAATTGCTCCTGGGACTCAACCACGGCCGGCTGCCTTTGTAAGCGCTTCGTTCGGAAACAAAGGGCCACAACATCCAATAGCACATCTGATTTGAGACTTTTTCGTCAATGGTGGCGCTAGTGCTCTGAGTTTTTCTTAGCGATGAGTATAGCCACCCTATGGGGGCTCTACAAAGGTCATCGAGTAACTAATTACGAGTCCTTCCAGACGAGATCCTTAGACTGCTGATCTCGAGCTTAAGTTCCTTCTTTGTAGCGTTGTAGGCATCTTGCGATCTTTGAGCAAGACTGGATCTTTCACATGCCGCCTTCGTTGTCGGATGTACTGAGCTTGCGCGGCGCAACACGAATCGCTCAAAATAACGATTACGGTGACGCTAACCAATTAATCGTATTTACATATTGATTTAACCTTAAGCTGTTAAGAACAACGCATCAAAACAAAAAACATATGTTTTATTTTGACGCTTTTGAATACGTAATTGGTAGGTAATTTTGTTTACCAAACCGTAAGCTCGAAAAATTAATTTCATTACTGGTGAGTTAATTTCACAAACTAGGTTAATTCAATCGCCTCCGTAGCCTAGTGGTATGTGGGTGGCGTGTGCTTAGAAACCAGAGGTCATGGGTTCGAATCTGCGACTCAAAAATTTTCATTGTTGTTTCTTTGTTGGTTAGGCACCATTTAGGCCGATCACCCAATTGTCTGAAAAGTAAGATGATCCATGCGTCGGATGGGCATGTAAAAGTCGGTCCACCCACCAAACCCGCATTGGACCAGTGTGGTGGGATACGATCCAAAAACCCTCTAATGGATAGGGTGTATTGGGGAGGCCTATGTCCAGCAGTGGACTATCACAGGCTGATGATGACGAGGTTAATTCAAGTGTCATATGGATCAATCATACGTGTCAGTCCTTTTTTCTAAGAACCTGACCAAACGTTACAGGCTTTTTCACCAACACCGTGATAACTAAAGAGTTTACTTTTTTCTTAAAAAATAACTGTATCGGCGTTTAATAGTCGTAAACATCTTGGAGGTAATTACTTCAACTCGCAGCTCAATGATTACAGATTAAAATTTTGAAACACAAAATTATATATTATATAGGTTTACATAAGTAATTATCAGTGAAGATACAACACGTCTTGACTTCACTGACTTGTTTGAGGCTTCATTATGCCTGTAAAAAAATGGAATGTAATCTCTTCAAAAATTAGTTGGACACTACGAGCATCTGTTATCTACTTTATTTTAAGCTTTATTAACAATTATTGAATAAGTAAAATCAGCTTCATTTTCCTGATGAAATAATTGTCAATTAGACATCTAAACGCCTAAACTCTTCACGATTCAAATTGCGTCTACACATATTACCATAATCGGAGCACACATAGTCCTATATGTATAGTAGATCAGTTTAAATTATTTTTAAAGTTATCAAGTTTTTCATATTCTTCTTTCAATGCATGTCTTCCTCTATCTCTAAAATGTTTCTTTTTCAAAAGAGACTCCGTAAAATTATTCCACAGACTTAATCCCAATGCACTTTTAAAAATAACACCTAATAGTCCTGGCTCGTAATCATGTATCGTATCACGCTGCTATGTAAGTGCTATTATGAAACCACCTTTAACAATAATTAGTATTGATTAAAGAGTCTTTATCATATTTATTGTTTATTTTTATTTGAGGCTATTAAGGAATGGCCCATTTATTAGTAAATTACTAAATTAATTAAAAACTAAAACAGCGTTTCAATATTTGTCAAACATTTTAGTAACGTAAAAACACAGAAAAGGCAAATAATTTACGACTACTACGAATACCTTTATGCTAAAGCTTCTCAGCTAAAAAACTGCGGCTACGGACCATTGTCTATATGAACTGATGACATTTCTACTTAGGCCCCTTAAGACCTTAACAATAACCGTTTGCTGAAATGGCCCATGACGCTATTAGTTTGACAATACTTAGACTGACGTAAATTTAAGAATACAAAGTGAAAATTAGTTAACTGTACAAGAAGTATCTAACGAATATCGCACAACTTAGAAATGCGTCGCTTTTTATGTACGAATTTCTAAACCGGCTCAGATATGTCAATGAGGGTTCGATCAACGGGTTCTGTAAGTTTAAGTTTTGTAGATAACAGTCTGATTCGTTATTGACATTAGTTATCATAAAAAAAAATTTTTAAAATGGGTTTTAAAAGTTTTCATAACGACTAGTTTAAGGAATGATTTTATTCTAAACACATTTTATATTTTTGAAAACTTATTAACCCTTCTACACAGAAAACTGACGATATAAGACAAATAATACGTGTTATACGTTGCGTTTTAATAAATGTAATGGTATTTCTATATATAATACTTACTTAAGAGATATTAAAAGGCTTTTTACCTGATAAATATGCATTGTTTTTTTCTGATATTGGAATAAATTATAGAGGGAGATAAATTATTTTTTCGAATTCAAATAAACAAAATCGTTTGTCAAACTGCGATGTCCCCTTAATGGTTGTCACCAATTGAACAGATAACCTAATCAATGTGTCTTAAGATTTCCGGTTTCCTTTTTAATTAAAATTGCACGACTTTTTTACTACACTATCATCGCAATATAGAACTAGATTTAAAATAAAGTATTTAAAGGCAAACAAACTATCCTCGGTTGATGTTTTTAATTTATAAATTTGCTTAATTCGAGTAGCCGTTACGGTCGGTTTGTTTTTTTTGTTAAAAGGGCAAATTGCCAAGTTGTTGATTTAGGCCAATCCAACCAAAATGGCTAAGATTGTAGGAAACCTTAAAAATATTGTTATTTCCCTGGCTCAATCACGGTTGCTTTGTTGATTTTTTACTATGAAATTACTATAAAATTTATTTACTTTTTGTTTTTACGTATGTAAATTAAAATATGTCATATTTTAAACAAATCAAAATAGATAATATTAATAACAACAAGAACTAAAATATTTACACACAATATAGGGGAATTATGTCTGTCGGGCTTTATGAGAAAGTCGAGTGCTGTAGGAGTACACGTAGAAGTTAATTTAAGCCGACAACGAGCTTAACAAGGCTTCGTCTCAGGGTTAATAAGTCTTTAATGTCGTAAACTTTACGTATGGAGAACTTAACATATACGATCATTTATTTAAGTTTGGAGAATAATTATGAGATTGAAAGTTAAAAATTCATCTTCATCAGCCTGTGATAGTCCACTGCTAGACATAGGCCTCCCCTAGTACACCGCTACCCATTAAGGGGTTTTTTGACCGTATTCCACCACGCTGGTCCAATGCGGGTTGGTGGGTGGACCGGCTATTTACATGCCCATCAAACGCATGGATCATCTTACTTTTCGGACAATTGGGTGATCGGCCCAAATTGCCCTAACCAACTATGAAACAACAATGAAAATTTGTTGAGTCCACGCAGGATTCGAACCCACGACCTCCGGTTTCTAAAGCACATGCCCATACCACTAGGCTACGGAGGCAGTTAAAAATTAAACTTTGTTATTAAACTTCAAGAACATTAGGTAATCAAACTTAACACAGGTCTCAATAAAACAAGGCAAATGTGCTTCGGTTATTCGCTTTTCATTAATTCAGTGTTCCGCCTTTGGATCTAAATTATTCAATACTTTTAAGGAAAGAAAACGGCTACTTACAATATTTAAGTAGCTGTTCCCTCACATGTATATATATGTCGCGATGTTACCAATGCAGCAGTCGGATGAAACCATTTGCAGTCATTGTGTTGGAGTTTAGTACATAAGAGAAGTATTTTTTTTTAAATAAGACAAATAAATATTAGTTTATGTACCAAGATAAATTTTAACAAAAAAAATATGAACGACTTAAAATAGTGTGTAATATTATATATTTTGCGGTTGAGATATTATAGTTGCACAAGTCTTGCCGCATATACTCGGACATCTGCCTATTTAGCTGCCTGTAATCTGATATATCTGAAGAAGACTATAGCCGCATCTTACGTCTTATCTCCAGAAGTTTAGCAGTGGGATTGGACATTTTGCGGAGCGTTTTATAAAACTTAGACCCTTACTCATAGACAATTTCCACAAGCTCAGCGTACCGTCCAAAGTGCTGCAACTGTCTGGGCATTGGAAGTTCGAGCTGAAAGCCTTCGGCATTTTGGATATGGTTACGAGACGGACGAAGCGTGGACTTTATCTGACGAGACCTTTTCTGACTAACGTTAAGATTCAATGTGCCCCTTACCCATCGTTGATTACTTTTTATTTAACCCTTGTAATCACAGAGACATCATTAAATGATTGACATTTGGCTGTAATGATAAAGTCAATCGCGTTTTTTACCGAAGTCATCATCGGAGCGTGTCAATGTCGAATACTGTTTGGATATTTTGATTGATTTACGTGCTGTTGTTAAAGAAATGAAAAATTCGACACCTCCCTTTGATAGTTGTTTACCCTCCCAACAGGTGGTGGTAAAACAGATTGTCTGATCTAATAATTACAGTTCCCCTCTTTTTTGACTTCATATAATTCTATAATATCCCAAAACAGCCTGCTTACCTCTTCTTCCAGCTCCGTCATCCTGTCGTCGGTCCTCGATGTTCGAACGTTGAATGTTGTCGTGTCCAATTAATCTCGAAGAGAATGCAATAAAAAAAAAATCCTTATTCTGCATAAAACGTGACATTTTCATTAAATAAATACTTTAAAAGATAATAAAGATTCAAAATGCAGTGGCGGAAATCGCTGTAGTAGTTTCTTGCATAGGGCACATTGTTACCGCTTTAAATTGCGCAAAATGCTTACGTACTGTTTGAAATCGGTCATATTTTTTTGTTAAAATTTCAGTTGTTGTTATCAAATTGTAGCCAGGCGTTTCAATTTTCGTTAAGTTCAGGAAGTTTTTGTGGGGCTTAATAAAACGGAATATAGTTTTATATGTATTTTGACGATTAATTCTGTGATTATAGTGCATCGAAAATTTCAATAAAATTTTATGTTGCAGATTTAGAAAAAAAGTCGTTATAAAAACCCCTTTGGTTCTATAATGTACTATTTGACTTTTTTTGTCAAAATTTTACTTGTCGTGTACATGGTCGTTCTCAATGTCTGCGCTAGATTTGCAGGTTAGAATTAAGAGCAGGTGTCGAGTCCTTAATTGAATTTCCGTTAGAGAGAACGGACGTTTGTGAGAAGTTAACCGCTCGGGCTTAAACCACGTGACATCTGCTGTCACCCTTTGACACAAGCCTAATTGGTGCATTTAGCATTTTAAGAACAGTTCAAATAGGGTAATAAATATGAAGTTCAGTAATTTTTAGTTACTTTGTATCCGTTATAAATACTGATTTTGAATTTATAAAATTATCTTGCGATGACTCTAGAGTATTTTTTTAGGTCATCATCATCATCAGCCTGTGAAAGTCCACTGCTGGACATAAGCCTCCACAAATACATTCCTATCCAGCGTGGGTTTTGGACCGTATCCAAACACGCTGGACCGCCTTTTTATATTCCCATCCGACGCATGGATCATCTTACTTTTCAGACAATTTGGTGATCGGCCCAAATTGCCCTAATTAACCAGGAAACAAGAATGAAAATTTAAAGAGTCCCGCTGGATTCGAACCCACGACCCCCGTTTTCTAAAATACACTCCCTTACCGCCAGGCTACGGAGGCAGTTTCCAGATTTTTTAGGCTATTATTTAAAATTTCATTCAAAGACTAGGAAGGTACTAGTATATGTTGTGTAATGTATCGCATTTAATGAATATCGAACAATTTGATTAACCTTATTAAATACCACGGATTTGGTGTTTTCTAATCTACCTAAACTAAACCTGATAAAATTCGTAGTCTGTAAAAAATATTTGAAATGAACTACGTAAAAACTATTTCTAATAAATCTATCTTATATCTTATATATTTATATATATATATCAATTACTGTTCGTTAGTCTCGCTAAAATTCGAGAACGACTGAACCGATTTAGCTAAATTTGATCTTGAATTATTTGTGGAAGTCCAGGGAAGGTTTAAAAGGAAAATAAATATAAAGATAATCGGAATTGAAAAAAATTATTTTACCTTCCTACATACATTTTTGTTCTTAAGAGGTGAAATAAAAACTTATTTTAACTAAACTATAGTCAGCGTATTAACAACAGTCGTTTACTACCTATCAATTTTTTTTTATATCTAGACCGATAAATAAAAGGTCTATACTTTTGTATAGACTTCTCACTTTTTCTCGATTGAGGTGGTACGAAGTCTGCCGGGTTAACTAGTTTAAAATACAAATTAAAGACAAATGCATATTAAAAATTTTATTATATTGTTCTTTCTTTTAATTAAGTAAATAAAGCATGTTAGGCTAGAGTATTTCTTTTTTTTATATTGACTAACCATTGGTAAAATTTTTGGAAAGTTTTCTAATAAACAAGTGGCTTCACAGACATCAACGTGTACTCGTCCAACTAAACTACAGCAACAACAACTAAACAATTATTGAAAAACAGTGGCCATACCACTTTATGTAAAGTGTATGTTTATATGTAAAGTGCAGAACGGGTTAACATCGCCTTGCTGTGCTCGCATAAAGGTAATCTTTACTATTTCTATACACATTTTGCACAAAGGTTTGGTAAAAGATTCATTTTTCATGTCATGGAGAAACTCGGGCAAATGCAAGTCAAATTGTAATTGTGATTCAAGTTAGTCAAGGAATGGAAGAAAAAACAAAATTAAAAAAAAACCAAAATGTAATAAGTTGCAATGCTTGTCAATATTTTCTAAATAAGTGACTTATAGTAAAAATAGAAGGATAAATTTATGGAAAAATGAATCAAATAATACTTAAGAGAAACAGTGTTACAAAAATAAGGAGCGTATTGCACAATACAATATTTTTCCTTCTAAGTAACGGTAAAGAATTTTATTTTTATCTCAAGGAGACATTCAATACAACAATGGCAGTGTAACAATGAGGCCTTTAAGAGTTCGCTTAGCTTCATTCCACTACGTTTGGCGTTTTATCCCATCTATTTGTTTCTTATATTACGTTTTGGCTTCAAATATATTAAAAACTTAAATAATAGATATAAAACTATTACCTCAATGGTGAGCCACTACAATGCGTGTTTATTTATTCTTCGCTTATTATTAAGTACAAATATATTAGTTTTATCAATTTTCTATTATATTAAATAATTTATTTATTTAATATAATAGAAAATTGCAATTTCACATAAATTCTGTAAATCTTTTGTTTTAAAGAAAATATATATATTTTTTTCTTTATGTACAATATTCAATTGCTATACGTATTAATAAAAGAAATATTTTAATAACTTCTCACCCAGAATGCTTCAACGTTAATAACGCCTTCGTTTATGAGAGATCATTTTGCTTAAATATCAACGACATTTAAGACTTAGATTAAACGTAATACAATTTACGCTCATCTCACGATATAGGTAATAATAAACTTATTCACGTTTAGAAATCAAATTTTGTTATATTCCCTGCACCCCATAAGCAAAATTAAAAATATGACTTATTTAAAGGTACAGTTCACATTTTATGTGTATATTTTTGTTATTAGACTAACTATTGACTAATAATTGCTCTAATCTCATTATATTCTCTACATTTATTTGATAAAAAAAGGTAATTTGACGAGTTCCATTTAAAATGTACAAACGAAAGATTAAAGTTGTAGTAAACACATTCACCCAGTACCAACGCAACAATAATTTATATTTTATTTTATTTTACAATAAGTTACTAAACCAATTTGCCCAACAGAACCATAGACGTGTGTAGTTAGTTTCATTTTTTTTTCATTAAATGAAGTAAATGGTTACAGTACGGCAGCCGGACAAAATATAATAAAAACTAGCTTCGTCTCGCAGTTTCATATCGAGCATTGTTATTATATATTCAAAAGTTTTTGCAATTCGCGTCGCATTGATAGCTATTTTTAGGTTCATAACACTATTTTTACATTTTAAACAATACTTAATTGATATTTGCGTTATTTTGTTAAAGTGTTGTATAGTTTAAATTAAATCCATTGAGTACTTTTTGAAAGTAGGAATAACAAACATCGATACTCACAAACTTTTGCATTTATAATATTAATATGGTAGTACGATAGATCGACTTCGTGCCGAGATCTACCTATATCTGACAAAAGCCGAATTTTGATCTGGCTACATGATTGACATTGGCGGGTTATGGCGGGACATTCATCGCTCTGTTTGGCGTTACCTTGTGACGGCTTCTCACGGGATAGTTTTAAGAATTGTGCAATTATAGATAAATACAGGTTGACCCATAAATCTTTTGATATGTAAAAAAAATATTAAAATAAAACTAATTACATTATGAATAAAATTTTATTTACAAAAAGCTTAAAAACGGAATTATTTTTTGAAAATAACATCTTCTAAATGTAATCCGTTGCGATCACGGCACTCTTGCAAACGACGTCTAAAATTGTCGATGACTGCGCTGCACGTCACTGCTGAAATGCTTGTCATTTCTCTGCGGATGTTTTCTGTTAGGGCATCAATTGACCGGGGTTTGTGTCTTATACTTTAGCCTTAGGTAGCCCCACAAAAAATCCATCGGGGTCAGATCTGGACGACGTGGAGGCCAGGAAATGTCCCTCTCTCAGAGATCACTTTGCCAGGAAAAGTTGACTGGATAACGGGCATAGCAGTGTTAGAGGTGAGAAGGGCCCCATCCACACCCCATGTTGAAACCACGTCCCGGCATTAAAGCCTGAAAAGTTTTGCAATCCTGGTATGAAAAACTCTTCGATCATAGCCACATATCGCCCGACGTAACAGTAACTGCGCGCCCTCTGCCATCCTCAAAGAAGTAAGGCCCTAGGATACCATGGCTGACATAGCGGCCCAAACAGTCACTTTCGACCATGTAGGGCTTCTGATGCTTAAGTTTTGGATTGATGGGCTCCAATGGCGGCAGTTTTGTTTACTAACATGCCCGTTAAGATGGAAATGAGCCTCGTCAGAGAACATTATGTTATTGAAGGAAGTAAACCGATTCAACATTTCATTCGCATAATTTTGTCTTTGAATACCGTCGTTTCCTTTAATTCTTGAACCAACTGAATTTAGTAAGGGTGCGTAGAAATCTTTCTTCAAAATCCGTTGTAACGATGTCGTGGATACGTTTAATGCTCTGGCGCGCTTACGAGTTGACTGTGCCGGATTTTCGCGAATAGACTGTGTCACTGTGTCTATGTTTTGTTCCGTACGTGACGTCCTTGGACGACCGAACCAGGATTTATCTAACGTCCAACCGGTCTCCTCGAACTTAGCAACCTCAGTTCTTAATCGCTTGAAGAGTTGGAGTGACGTCAAAGTTGAGTAAACCTATGTGTTCTCGAAATTTACGCCGCGCAACGGTTGCCGAAATGTCGTTTTATAAAACTCAGCACAAAACGCACGGTCCGCTCCGGTAAAACGCTCCATCGCGACTAAATTCCCAAAACCGAAGTTACTCCCCCGCTTCCCCTGAACCGCTCGCGCGCGCCCTGTTCGTTTTATTCAAAATTTACTTTTTAAAGGACTTATGGGCCACCCTGTATATGGCATCCTTTCTTTGTAATGGAATAATCTAAAAGTAAAACAGGAGAATTAAGAAAATATTTATTTATACGGACTTTTTTTAATTTAAATTTTATGGACCAAGTCATATACAATGACGTTGCCTTTCCAATTGATAAAATTTCCGTGATAACGCCTTATAATTATTTCAATTCAAGTCAAGCTAAAACTACCCCGAATAATATATGAAATGGCTAGAAAAATAATAAGTCATGGTCCGTATTAAAACGAATCAAAGTTAATTAGAAATTATCTGTAAGTTTCTTTAAAAGATTAATGGCTTGAATTTCTAAAAAGTATATTAACCACAAAAATTAACCAATTTTAAATATAAATAAAGAATATTGGAATTAAAAATTACGTTTTTGGTAAACATCATAATAAAATCGGGAAAAACATAGCAATTGTTATTACCAACTGTTTGCTCAGCAATGTTTAGTTTGCACAAGAATAAATGTTTACCTAATCATGTAAAAGGGTCGAGTGGTAAGCGAAACTACACAATTTCAACGTACAACAAACGCAAATATTAGAACTACGTGATTTATCAATTGTCACAAATTATGAGAGTATGTTAAATAGTTATAACAAGAAAGTAAATACCAGATATTCGTTAAGATTTTTTTAGCAGTGCGGCATTGTACGGATATTCTAAGCTAATTTCTAAGCTCTATATATTTTACTTTCGATAACAATAGAGAATATAAAAATCATGATAATTATTTCAAATAGTTCCTAAAATGTTGTTTTATGGAATAGAATTGTTTTTGGCAGAGATAAGGTGGTTTACAGAATATGGGAATGGTAAATGACTATGCCTCTAAGAGAAGTTTACAAATTGTTAAAATCTTAAAATAAGTATCATCAAAAGTAACAAATAAATAAACTTGTAGCTTAGAGATTGTCATAAAATGTGTAGATTAGAACTACAATTCATCGTCGTCCTCGTTTCAGCCTCTCAGACCCCACTGTTGAGCAGAGGCTTCCCCACAAGTCGCCAAGAGGTACTGTGCCACCTGCACCCACCGACCACTTGCACATTTTACATCCACTCCATCTCATGGGGGATCGTGCAAGGGCCAGTATAAGTGTTAAAACCTTTGGTTTGATATATAACTTTATAGTTACACAATTTTACCATATAGTTTCAACTTGTACATTTTTGATATATAATTTATAAAAATGGAGTTTATGTTGCACACATTTGTAGTGATCTAAACATTATTTGCATGCTCTATTAATATGTTTACGACAATGTTTGTCGCCGTGAAATCCAGATAGATTATTACTAGACGAACGTCTCATGTTTGCGATAATAATTACTGTTTTTCTTTCTATTGTTTGTAACCTATTTCTGTTAAAATGCACAAATTTATAATAATAAATAA
Source organism: Lamproptera curius (assembly GCA_029286875.1). Taxonomy (NCBI): domain Eukaryota; kingdom Metazoa; phylum Arthropoda; class Insecta; order Lepidoptera; family Papilionidae; genus Lamproptera; species Lamproptera curius. Next base: position 915,410 of record JAGSMT010000052.1, read on the forward strand.
ATTTTGTTCATCATTTTCTTCTTTAGGTCTATAACGAAAACAGAATTTGACAAAAATGTCGAATTTTAAATATTGGTGGGAGTAAATAAAGACATGATCGGAAACTGAACACTGTGTGCTAAAAGCACACGATAAGAAATATGTAGTATTAAAGTTTGTTTGTCTAACCATCAATCTGTCGACAATTCTAATGATAAATAAATTAAAACAAAAAGTGATGAGAGTAAAATTGTCATGTGATGACAGTAAAATTTTCAGGGGGGGTCGTGTAATGGCCTATGTGGCCGGGCCATTGCCACTTCAGCTTGCTCATTCTGCGGGCTATGTCAGTTACCAAGGTTCATCTGCGGAGTGCTGCGTTACGCATTTTAACACGCAGAGAGATACCAGGCATAGCCCGCTCCATAGCTCACTTGGAGTTTCCTCATACGGCCGGCAGTAAAGGACCATGTCTCAGTGTTTCCGCTATTGTTTTCGTCTTATGGGCCGGCTCGAGTGTCGCCATCGGGTGAGGGACGTCGGCTCGTTAAATGGGCGATTTAACGTAAGTGCCAGGCGCTTGTTTGTGGCGCAGGTGCGGGAACGGACGTGTTGTACAGGGTAGCCCTGAGCACGAATGTCGGGCAGAAATCGTCTGAGTTAGAGACATTTACGCGGAAACCTAAGTTAATATTTTTCGAGCGCGTTTCGGCGATCCGGTTGCATTCAATGAAGTTTCAGATGCGGCTCCATTTAAATTTATCATGTACCACGATGGGTGGTGGTGCTTTGGCCTTGCGTTCGGCCATATAAATATTAGTATTAGCCCGTTCAGTAGTGGGCATGAGAGTTTTCGCCGGTGTTGGACTATGGGTGGCCCGGGACGTAGAGGCGTGACTACCAGGGTCACTGGTGTTATAAGGTCGTTTTTTGCCCTTTTTCCTTGAGCCGTCGGTTGTGAAGCCGTCGTTGTCCCTATCGGTCTCCAATTGGGATTGTTCACCTTCCGAATCAGAGTCGGGGGATTGATTGCACGTAGTTACTGGGCTACGATCCCTGTTTGATGGCACGGCTGGTAAGGCTGGTGGTTCCGAGAAGCGGGTGGGTTTGGCTGCTTGCGTTCTCTGCTTAATCTCGGCTTTAAATTAATCCATTATTTAGTTGAACTTAGTTGGGTTTACTAACTTGTAGTGTTTTAAGAAGTCGGAGAGTTCTGGCTCACGACTGTAGTGAGACATGATATAGTCCTACCCGCTCCACCTACGTGGGGGGGTGTGTGCCTAAAAATCTAACTTGTGATAGCGCAAGGTGAGTGCGTAGCGGCCACCTATTGAAACGAAATGTCACGTGGGCGGTAATGTGGTGAATGTAACTACTTACGGAAGCCGGAATCTGCCCGTGAGCACTTCTACACTACACTAACTAATATGTCGGAAAGTGTATTCGACGTAAATGTGTATCGTGCGTTGCACAACACTACTTTGTTAGGGCACTTGTACCTAACACGTTGGCTTCAAAACACGGACACAAACGATATTAACAATAACGATTCGAACGCGTGATAGCGTGGTGTAAGCACTGGAGCTTAGAGAGCTTCAGCATTGGAGCGAAGAGACGTCCGCAAACTAGCGAGGCTAGCGAGCGGATGAAGCATTACACTTTATTATTAATTACGCTATAACCTTCAACTAGTTCAACGAAAAACTGCGAAAGTTCGTCTAAATAATGAAAGCTAACAGACTTATACATTTATAATAGTTAATATTAATTTAAGAGAAATAGCAATTTTATCTTTTTTCTATACATAAATTATTAACACTAACAATTATTTCTTAACTCTCTAACACAGCAGAGTTTTGAACGTTTAATTAACCACATAGGGACTATTATTTAGGAATAGACGGTACCGACAATTTAGCGCTAATTTCCCTTGGGCATTTAGTCTTTAATTTTACCTTAGCTTGCATATTGCAATCACACTCACAGAAACTTTGGCTCACTTGACTGTACGATTAACAAAATTTATAGTTTTCATTTTTGGTCTATTCGTATGGTTATCAACATTAAAGAGTATGCATACATGCAATTGACTATTAAAATAAGCAATAAAATTAAATACGGGTAATATAAAAAAACATAAATAATAACTTAATCACCCCGTTCGATCTGACGTTAAATTCTATAATAAATATTTTATCCCTGGTTTGTTACACTGAAAACTTGTTGTAAAATGGCAAGTTGCGTTTGGCATTTTTGGCTTATATGATTTCGTTTATTAAGTTTTATTCGCATTCATGTTCATGTTTTCGTTTAGAAGTTTGATTGCTGTAGTCGTGTACTCTTTGGTACTTAGTGACATTAAAATAAATTACCCTAAATTTAAAAGTTTAATAAACTTTATTTTTGGAGGGCAGAAGATAACAATGCGTGTTGAAATAAAAGCAACAACCAACAATATCGTTTACATTTTACGAAGTAGTCTAGAAATTTCATGAGTGATTCATTGTTGGGTTTACCTATCGTATATCGTGTCCTCGATTTCTACTAAATATGTTTCTGCAGCTAGAGTTGTATTCTTGTGCATATAACTAAACGGTCGCCTTTTTCAGAATGTAATTTTGTTTATGGGGACAAACATTGTCGTAGACAATTTAATGGAGTATGCAAATAATGTTTAGATCTCTACAAATGTGTGTAACATAAACTCCATTAGATAAAATTAGATAAAATTATTAAACTATAAACTTAAAAGTTTTAAACCAAAGGTTTTATAACTACGCGCAAAGACAAACGAGCGTAGTACAGGGGTTGTTTTAAACACATCTTAAGACACAATACATTTATTTGCCTACAATAATAATGGTAAAATCTTATATAAATTTATAAGTCAATATATTTTTATAAAACCTTCAATTGAAATGTTCAACAGAAAATAAGATTGTCGAACAAATGTAGTCTTTTTTTATTCAATTCAATTTGAAGAAATAAAAGAAATGATGTAAGTGTTTGTTGCCTCATTTATCTAATGGAATTATTGTTATCCGACGGCATAAATTGCAACCGCAAGGACGTTTAAAATTTACCACGCTGTGCATTCTCAACACGATTAATATTTCTGCCGGATAATCCCGTCAACTGTTTAGTGTTTCGTTAGTAACACTAAACAATTGGTAATGTATTAAACGTATCAACGTAGAGTTACAGTACAAATGTACATCATCAAAAAAATCACTTTTTTTGCTTTTATTCGAGTCATGACTCGGCATAAGATTGCTGTGGGGCTGCGGCATAAGAACTCAGCCTCCCCATCTCTTCCCTTGGGAGTCGTAAGAGGTAACTACGGAAAAAAGCTACTACTGCACATCTATACAATGGCGGCCGACAGATGGCAGGATAGCCATCTCCGCTTTCAGATCCCAAAGTGCCGAGACCACCAACGGGCAGCAACATTGAAGGTGCAAAGGATCTGGAAATGGCTGCGGTTGCCAACCCGCTGGCCAGGCGTGGTAACTATGGCAATCCCCCCCCCCTCCCCCCAATGACGTGTGTCAGTGATGTACGGCCCGCAGTCCCCGGCAGCTCTTCAGCTATTTCTGGCTACGGTAGCGATCATGGTAATGGCAATGATGACTGGACCTGACAACATACAACGCTGAATACTAAGATCTTTGACCAATGTGTGTTACCAGTGATGACCTAAGGCACTGAGACGTGGTGCTCCACTGCCGGCCGTATGAGGAAGCTTCAAGTCGCTCAGCGAGTTATGGAGCGGGCTATGCTCGGTATCACACTGGGTGATAAAGTGCGTAACCCAGCCATCCGCAGAACAGCCATGGTAATCGACAAAGCCCGCAGAGCTATCAAGCTGAAGCGGCAATTGGCCGGCCACTTAGCTCGTAGAACCGACAACCGTTGGGGAAGAAAGGTTCTCGAGTAGCAGCATCGTGCTGGCTATCGCGATGTCGGAAAACCCCCCACCAGATGGAGTGATGACCTATGCAAATGTGCAGGCGGTCGGTGGATGCAGGTGGCACAGGATCGTACCTGTTGGCGACTTATGAGGGAGGCATATGCTCAACAGTGGGCTCTGACAGGCTGAAACGACGAGTCATGACGTAATCTTATTCAAAGTTATCTTCGGATTAATTAAATTTAAGGATCTGTACAACATCGACTTACACATGTTCTAGTTACAGAGGTAAGAATACTAGGAGAAATATAAGGTTATATTTGAAACGTCATATACAATACTCACAGACATATTTATAGTTACAAATAGAAAATTAAATAAAAATGTTTTTTTACGGAGCAAAATGGAAAAAATAATAATTTTTTGATATCTAGTTTGATATAAAAGTATTAAATTATGTCAAGTAAAGTTTACTTCAGTGAATAGAAGAAAACTGTTACATTACATTTTCTACAGATCTAAACATATAAAATGGCAGTATTGACTATTCCACAGAAAAGATGAGAATTCCAACAAACAATGATTATGCACATTCGCTGTACAGTCTCGCTGAAGCATAGCATTAGAATATTTCCCCAAGGACGCGTTTCATATTTACTTTGGAATCCTGAGATTTATAGACTCTTCTTAAATTCACATCAACACCCACATATATTGTTTTATCCAATTTCAGATTAAAAATTAAAGTATAAAATTACATCATGTGCATCATATCGCAATTCTATAGTATAATCTGATATAATATTCTATAATTTAATGTAATCGATAAGCTTGAATAAAAATAGGTCAGATGCATATAAGGTAATAATAAATTGTTTGCAAATATGTTTCAGATAAATCATTTTATTAAAAGTTGTCGCATGTATATTTCTTATTAAGCGAAATTCCAGTTACATCCTAAAAAGATAAAAAAGACTGCCCCGGTATTGTTCTAGGGAAAAGTGACAGCCTTCTGATGCAGCGATGTGTCTTCTCCTGGAGACCAACAAGCTCTGCTTGCTTTTTAATAAATTTCTGCTTTTCAGTTTTATACAGTTATTTAATGAACTAACAGTTATAAAATTAATCTCGCTTGTATCATCAAAATTATTTGCATACTCACATGAATCTATCACTATGTCAAAAGTTCATTTAATTTTTTATAGATGTTAGAGTGGTTTTGATAAAGTACACATTGGTATGAAACCGACCAATGTGTGTTGGGTGTAAAATTGTTGATGACTCTGATAAGGTTGTCATAACATTTTATGATTGTTTGTAAATATGAATTTTTATGATCTAGATTCAAATCTTTTTAAATAAATTAATACAAAAAACAACATAATTATGGGGTTTCTTTGATTCAGCGATCTCAAGGTACTTACAGCATAAAAACTTTTGAAAACTCTTGAACTTTAATTCTTATTAGCGAATATTTAAATTCATGTCTTAAGTTTTTCAAGTTTTCCATGAAAAGTTCCAAACTCTTTAATTATAAAAGAAACGCGAGTTTACGTCCGCGGAATTATGAATAAGATAAATCTACAAACAGAATTTTAATAAAATACAAATTCAGAGTTTTAATTATTAAACGGATAGAATACACTGCGTGTTATTAAAGCAAGGCATAAATTTTAATGCAACCCGAGTGTATGTCGATAATTCTAATAAAATCTTATTAAATATGTATTATATATATGTTATATGAATATATGATAATTCTAATAAAATATTTATATATATAATATTTTATTAGAATTTTCGACATACACTCGGTTGCATTAAAATTTATTTTAAACAATAAGTAATTTTGTAGATATCAAACTAATTTATAGGTTTTAATCATTAAAATTTACCTGTTTTGAATATACTTACGAAATTTTAAAACTGTATAGTAATGTCTTAGAGATAATAACTTTTTAAAAATATAAAAGATTTATTGAGCTTACTAAAAATTCGCTTTATGTAATATTACGCTCCTCGCTGTTTTATCTCAACAGGAATGAGGGTAGAAGTAAAAATACCACCAAGTTACAGGCGGCCATTGCCTCTAACAGTTGCTACTCTGCGTATCAATGTATCATCATTACTAGCCTGGTAGTCCAATGCTGGTCATAGGCCTCCTATTAGGGGGTTCTTGGACCATATCCCACCACGCTGGTCCAATGCAGGTTGGTGGGTGGACCGACTTTTTACATGCCCATACGCATGGAACAACTTACTTTTCGTATAATTGGGTTGTCAGCCCAAGTTTTCCTAACCAAGATGAGGCTAGTGTTAAGTCTGAACGTCGACCGTTCTAGAGAAGAAGATTGCAGCTGTGATGCCATCAGAATTATATTTTTTTTCATTGGCTATGCAGGCAGACGAACAGTCGAGCCACCTGATGGAAAGTGGTCACTGACACTGAAGTCATGGGTATCATCAACGGTATCATCCATGCGCCGCCTTTTTTACCGTGGGAAATGTTCGCATACCCGTCCTCGCGGGGCAAAGACGGTTATGTCGACTCGCACCGAGTAAAACCACCACGTTGTTCCTTCCTGACGTTTTAGGGTGGGGTCACAGGAACGTTTTGCACTCATCTGCAACCCCACCAGCGCTGGCCGCCGAAGCAGTCCCATCTCGGCCTTACGGCCATCTGTCTCCTCTGGGCGCGTCGGAACTAGCGCGCCTTCGTCTCGGCCCTGTAGTTCGGTAACAGATTCCCTGAATCTGTTACTCAGGGCCAGGAGCCAGGAGTTCCTGACCACGCAAGGACCAAACTCAGCCCCAGCGGCGGCTCAGATGTTACGCCCGCCGCTAGCTCCATTTCGGCCGCAGAAGGAGGAGAGATCGGCGACACCATGCCGTGATGTCCCTCCCCACGGCTCTCCACACCGCATCAGCGGGTGAGCCTCGCCGAGTCGCGGAGGATAGGAGAGCGGCCTACGGAATACCGACACCTCTTCCCCGCGACTCCATCCTGGTTGCGGAGGACAGGAAGGGCGGCACGTCTACCTCCTGCGACCCGTCCCGCACCTCCAAAGGCGCATCCAAAGCGAGCTTGTGCAGCCCGCTTGGAGCAGCCTCTCCACGGCCGGCCTTACACCTCAGGCCGGCCAGGTTCCTCTTAGCTTCCCGCGGCCAACCCAGGAAGCCGCAGGTACTGAGCCCCACCGCTACGACAAAGCGGGAACCTGTTCGATCATGCGCTGCCTACCGTAACTATGTCTTACGGTAGGCAGCGCGTGCGGAACGTTAAACCTGGTTTACCTTGTAAATAGTTTGGCTACGGTGTTAAGCGAAACACAAAAGTGTTTTCACACTTTTGCTTTGTGGTAGAAATAGGAACCGCGGTGTTACCACCCCAGACGGTCCTTTATAGAAAGAGGACGTATTAACTACAAAATACTAATTATTCTCTTTCCGCACCGTCATTTAATCAGGCTTTTTATCTACTTGTCCAAGACAAATTGCGAATACATGGTTCTTTAAATCGCATTCATGTACATGTCAGGTCCTTAAGAAGGAACAACCAAATTTCGGTCACTAGAGCTAGTTAGTGCTCTGAATTTTAAGCTAAACAAACTTTAGTGATTACGCGCCTGCATTTATATATAAACGAACGAATCGTAGGTGATCTGTAATATTTTTTGGAAAAAACTTCACAAGGTTAATTTTCTGTATATGTTTCAACCTTGTTAAGACATTTATTATAATAATTTAAAATATAAATGTGAAATCATTTTCGTACTTCGTACGAAAGAGGTTCTTAATTCGCAGCTTTTTACTTCAATAGTGACTGATTAAGGTATATTTTTTATACGAGACAATAAACTTGTCTCACCTGAAAATACGGCATTGATAATGATGTTACAAGATTTATTTATGGTATACATTTAAATTCGTGTTTAGAGAAATAATATTTCATACAAAATCTGAAATGTATTACAAAACATTTTAGCCAATATCACTATTTAGGTAGTTATATAAATTAATATAAACGCTAAACCTAACGTATTAACAGTAACATAACATTCAGCGTATTGCACAATTTACAAACTTTTATAGTATAATAAAAGTAAATTACAAAGCTGAGTTATATTGTACAATGGCAATGGACTAATACTACTAATAATACCGATATGAAGAAAGTTCTGCAGTCTTTGTACCGAGTCTGAGTTTACAAAACAACTTCATCGTAGACATCGTTATACTAATCCAAATTGGTTTTTAAAATATAATTTTACCATTGGTTACTTTACGTTTTTTTGTTACGTTTTTTTTATGATTTAAATATCATCAAATTTCTGGAAGATTGATATCTTAATGCCGAATCCATAAAGTTAGACAAAGTCGAAGTCAAATACATTATTTGCGTTACACCCAACATTACATCTTATTGATTGTCAATAACGCTATTACCGGCTGTTTAAAATGGAAGCCCGTGGCCTGAAAAGAACTGGGAATTAAGTTAGAGGGAACATTTTTATTTAATTATAACATTGTAAATTATAAAACATAACATTTAAAAGTAACACTTAAATACTATTCTCAGTTTTAAATAACCCGCAACTAACAATTAATTACCAAGGTGTGTTACACTAACCAAATAATTTATATTTAAAAATTTTTCGTTCCATTTTTTTTTAATTTATTAACAGACAAAAGCTGCAACAATGAGAGATTACTTAAAATAAATGTTATTTGAGCAAATTATTTTTGCTAATTACAATACAAAGGTGTAGAATATAAAGAAGTCAATAATTGATACTAACTAAATTATTCTCATAAGACTTTTATTTCTTTATACAGTAGAATCAAAGTCGCATCTCAAACAAAATCAAAGTTTGTGACAAACAACTATGTGTATTGGTGCCTAAATGCTGGACTCTATGAAAATATTCATATAGCAGCATTATGTCGGACTAAGCGTTTATGCTTCCGTACCATTAAAAGTTTGGTCACAGACAAGTACATGTTTTTGAGAGATATTCATATTTTCCGAGGAGTCGTTGGTTGCTCGATGAATATTCTCTACGCTCTATTGAGTCAACTTTAAGCGATAACTTAGAATAACTTTCCAAGTTATACACAGTTCTTTTTCAGATAATTTTTATCATCATCAGCTCGTGTTTGTCTACCGCTGGACAAAGACCTTTCCTAATGCACGACTTGATTAGGTGGTTTTTGCACTGTGTACAACCACGCTGGTCCAATATGGGTTGGTAGGTGGAGCGACATTTTACATGCCCATTTGACGCATGGATCATATTACTTTAAATGGCCTGAATTGTCCTAACCAACTAGTAAACAACGATAACACAAAGTTGTTTCCCCACGAGATTCGAACCCACGACCTCCATATTATAAAGCTAGATCACGGAGGCGGTATGAAAGGCTTACTACATTATAATTATTGAATGTTTGTAATTAGGTTTGATGTTTTGGTATTTTATTGACATTGTATTGATCGGCAAGGCTGTAGTAAGGCAAGACGATGATGAAGATAATTCGTCATATTAAGTTCCCTAAACATTTATAGTACAACATACTAAATTAGTGTAAAATATTTTTTCCTGGCATGCAAAATCCAGCAGAATACCATTATATCTAGTTTAAAAACAAAAAGTAATGATGTGACAAATTGTTTTAAATGCTACATTTCTTTTAACCGAATAAGGTTTTTATCGAAACTGCGATATACATAAACTTTGTACTAATTATAATTCTTAACGTAATATTAGGGAAGAGATGTAACACGCACAAACAAACATTATGTCACTAACTCACTCACTTACACACACACACACACACACACATGCGGAAGCATTTTAACCAAGTTTTTAGTATTCAATTAGTCTCTTTTTGTCTCTTTTTTCTATTACATATTTATTTTATTACTTAAAATGTCGTATTTGTTCACTTTTCACTGTGGTATATTTCACTGTAGAAATATATAAGTTACTACCTAGATAATGTAAATCCACTTCTGGCTTTAAGTTTTTTACGTGTGATGTCTATGTTTATAATTGTAACTATGAGCTGTGGATTCTGTTTTAAAAATAAAATAAAATAAAAATAAAATAATGACAAAATTATAAAATTTTATTAAACACTTAAAAAATTATATTTTTCGTTCATAGATATCACTGTTCCTCGATGCTACATCGCGCAATAGAGAGATTCTTACTAAAATGACAATTGGTTACAGGTACATCGTGCATGATTAATTTATTGTTTTATAAATTAAATTTTTGTTTATCATTGGCATTTCACATAAATGTTCGCTTACCAACATGAAAAGCGGAACGTCATTTAGTTATGGCCCCGTCTGCTTAATTTTCCATACAATTAATGAGCTATCAATAATATACAGGAACGCTTTTCAATCTTCTAGGACCCCACCAGCTTTGACCTCCTAACATACATTTCTAAACGCGTCGGAACTCACACGCACATCGTCTCGGTCCCTATATCGTGGCAGCAGACTCACCCAAATCTGTTACACAGAATCCAGGAAAGCCAGGACAATTCGCGGCTAATGTAATACCTACAGTCCTCCCCCACTACTCCTCATTGGCCGCAAAGGGTCCCTGCCGCCTTTGTCACACGCTCCTAGACACATCAAAGCGCGCTTCTCAAGCCCGCTTGGAGCAGCCGCCTCCACAGGCCTGCTAGATTCCTCTCAGCTTACCTGCGGCTGACCAGGCTGGAGGTACTGAGCCCTATCGCTACGACAAAGCGAGCACACTTTCAGGAGTTAGGTTCTAACCAAAGGTCCGTGCCACTTTAACTTCATCACCCCAATAAAAGACAGTTACCAGATTTTCTTTTTGTAATTAATCAAAATTAATATCTAAACATACCTTAAGAAGCTCTAGCTCTCTTTTAGTACTTTGAGAAATTTGAATTACAAGATTTCAAAAGGTTATTATGGCATAGTAACTATTATCAGGATTTAATTGTGTTTAACGTAAACACTAAATGATTAAGGTAAAGAAATGTACCGAAAAATTCGTTGAAATCTTATTTCTTTATCGAGTGTAAAAAGAGTTTTTATTTTATCTTTGCAAGAGATAGATTTTTTAAATATTATTTCTTTACTATAAATAAACTAAAATATATTATTCAGCCCTGGATGAGCCCAGGCTTAATATACAATATACAATAATCTAAACATAAAGATAAATTACATTCAGGTGCAAAGAAACTAAAAAAACTATTTTATTGCAGATATTGGAATTACTATATAGGAATACTTAGGAAGTTAAAATCAGATTACGAAATTCATTTAATAAATTCTAATAAAAGCATACCTAAAAAGCTCTGGGACTCCGTAAATCAAGTAACAAACAGAAAATTAAAAAAAAGAAGCACAGCTTTAGAAGACGTTAAGAATATAACTGATTGTATTGAAACATCATAAGAAACTTGCAATAATTACTTTTCATCTATTGGCCAGCAGAGCAAATAACATCCTGACAAAACTAAAAGAAACTGAAAAGACGTTCGCACAAAAAATTTAAATTCAAAAAACCGTTGGCCAGTTCTTTCTTCATAGATCCAACAGACCCTCAGGAAATCCTAACCCTAATACAGAACTTAGATTCTAATAGCTCTTCTGGACTTGACGGAATTCAAAACAGGATTCTTAAAGTTATCAGTCACACTATAGCCGAACCTCTTGCATATTTATTTAATCTTAATATCGAAACTAATACGTTTCCTCAATTATGGAAAACTGCAGCAGTGACGTGAAGAAGCAATTACTTTACTTGTTAATACAGTTGTCTCACATCTAGTTGTCTAGATAGAGGCTCCAAGAGTATTGGCATTTTTTTAGATCTTGCTAAAGCTTTCGATTCAATTTCAGTTCCAATCCTTTAAAAAAAATGAAGCATTTGGCATTAGAGGAGGAAGCCTTGAATGGTTTAGAAGTTACTACTATTTTAACTAACCGGAAACAATGTTTGAAATTGAAATTGTTTATTTAACTGAAAAGAACATACATTACATAAAGAGAACAGTGAGCCCTACACTAGGCAATGCCTGTGACGTGGGATTCAGTTACACAAACAATTACTCAGACTTGATGGGCCAAAGATGAATAACTAATAAAAATAAAAATAAAAACAAAATCATAAAGACTTGAGAGTGTATATGTGTGTATGTGTGTGTATGAGAGTGTATGTGTGTTTGTGTGAAAACGGAGTGAGTGAGTGGGAGTGTTTGGTGTTTGTCCCTAATTACTCGTCTAAGATCTGTTCGAACTATTTCCTCCGACTTGTCATAATCCCAGGACAGCAGTAATTTATAAATCTGATATTTGGTCCTATTAATGGAGCTGTGCCTCAAGTCACATAGAACTGCCAATCTGTTATATATTGTGCGGAAGAAGAAATTTTGAAAATCGTTTTGCAAACGCAGTGTGTACATGCGGTTTATGTATTTTATAAATGCGCTTATGAGTTATGTCAACGCGTTCCAGCGATCTTAAACTTTGGATGTTGTACGTAGGGCAGCACGCAGTAAGAAAAGCCTCCGAACACTCAGAACTTGGGCTTCCTTAAAGAGTTCAGAAGTTGAATGCCGTCGTGACCGACGCAACATAACTTTTAAAACCGCTCTTGCGCTCTTTCCACTCAATATTAAATTAGACTTAGGAGAACCGCCCCACGTAAGGATATAATAGCTCAATATAGACTGACAAAGTGCGAAATAAACTCGTTTTAAGCTAGGGGAATTTTCGCAGACTGCCTTAGTAGCTTCATTATATATGTAATCTTCTGATCTGCCCGCTGTCATCGACAGATGATTTTTAAAGTTAAGTGTCTCATCTAGTATGACACGAGGTATTTATGAGAGGTGGAATTGGATATATGGACCACATGAGCAGGCAAGTTTGAGGCTATCTGTGATAGCACAAGACGGAATGTGAACTTTAAATTGTTTTGCGTCATCCGAGGCGAGATGCAGCTGTTTATAGAAATTGAGGTATTTAGTTTTGGCTGCGTTGAGTAAGGTAGGTTCTTACTTAGCCACATAGATATGCGGTGAAGTCCTAGCCTGCCATACTCCGAACCTGCTGCCACGAATCACCGTGAAAGAACAAGGCTGTATCATCAGCGTAGCACAACACGGAACCATTTATCAAGTTAATTGATGAGATGTCATTTATGTAAGTTATAAATAGTGTAGGGGCCAAGTATGCTGCCCTGAGGTACGCCAAAAGATACAGGTTTAGAGTCACTAGTTACGTTGCTCAATTTTAACCCGTTGACTTCTACCCGTCAGCTAACTGGAGAACCAGTCCAGTGCAATACCACGCACGCCCAACGCCTCCATCTTTCTTAGCAGTATGGGAATCGAGACTGTGTCGAAGGCTTTTGCAAGATCGAGAAAACGCCAATGCAGGATCTGCCTTCATCCAGTGGGATACTATGGAATCAGTCAGAGTTTCACGGCATCTTCTGTTGATTTGCCTTTCGGAAACCAAACTGACAATCAGCTAGAAGTTTATTACGCTCAAGAAGGGTAAGCCGAATGTTAACTATTCGTTCCAGTAATTTGGAGTAGGCTCCAAGAAGCGATATGGGGCGATAGTTGCTTGGCGTATCCGTTGAGCCTACCTTATGGACTGGCACGATAACAGCCGACTTCCAGTGGTATGGAAACAATCCCGACTCCATACTCAGATTAAAAATCGCAGCCAGAGGTTCTGCCAAATATCGACAGTAGCTTTTAGGAGACTATTGCTTACCCCATCGTAGCCAGGCGCGCTACCGAGTCTAACTTTTGATTAAGGCTGAAACCTCAGAAGCATCGGTGGGAAAGTAAAATGATCCCAAGATGTTATTACACTTAGTGGGTCTTATATCTCCGGTAGGGTCTCCTGAGAAACTTGCAGTTCACAGAGTATAGATTCTGCAAGATGAGATCCCACAGAAGAGAAATATGTGTTGCAATGTGTAAAGGTAGATGAACAAAAGAGTAGCTTCAATGATGTGTCTTTGGAATTCTCACAGATGGATACTCGGAACAACTCTCTTCCTACTTTATATTAACGACTTTTCGTACCTCCCTATGCAAAGTGTCGATATCTTTTGCTATGCAGATGACACAGCAATAGTTTTTAATGGACAGTCTTGGCCTATAGCTTATAAAAATTCGGAAGATGGAATGCTCAAAACTTCAAACTGGCTGAATAAAGACCTGCTAACGTAAACATCCTAAAAACAATTTTTTCTGTTTTCATAAAACTACAGCTTCTGCTCCGAGATCACTTAGCTCTATTAAAATTCACGCCATGAACTGTTGTTTAAAAAAACAGTGTTCTTGTGCTCAAATACACAGATCCGATTCAATATCATATCTCGGCTTAGTTTTAGACGAAAAGCTTTCTTTTCAACGACACATAATAAACCTGTCAAAACTAGTCCGCAAACTTATCCCGTGTTAAGAAATTTACAAAACGCAAATTGCAATTTCATTGTTATGAAAACTGTATATTTATCTCTGTGTCAATCGCTTTTAAATTATTGTATTCTTGCATGGGGTGGTTCTGCGTTATCTATTCTGTTGCCTTTAGAAAGAGCTCAAAGAGCTGTTCTAAAAGTAGCACTGGGAAAACCTCTCTGGTTCTTTACTGGCAGTCTTTACGTAGAAGCAAAGATTTTAAGCGTGAGGAAACTGTTTATTCTAAAAGTGGTTTTACATGTTCATAAATCAATACGTTTCTTTGACAACTATAGCATGTCCATCGAAAAACGTCTTTTTAAAGCCACTACTACTGAACCCAGAACTACTGTGTTTACAAATTTTGCACAAAGGTTTGGAATTTTCTCGTATCCATTGATTGACAACCAATTGGTAAATTCTTGTTCCCTTAGAAACTGCACTATCCTAAAAACTAAAAAGTTAGTTAAAAATTTAATTCAAACATGGAGTTACGACAAAACGGAGATTTCATAAAAGTAGAAAATTAAATTGACGCATTGGACTTCACATATACACATACTAACACACAACACACTCACATTAGTGCACGAGCACAAACACACACAAAAACACACACACAAACAAATTTAATACAACATTTGTATAAATTTTTATCATTTCCTTATTTTATGTCTTAATTTTAAAAATTGTGTTTACTGTTTGTAATTTCGTTACTACAATTTTGTAAATTATTTAAATCCCTTGTAGGACAGGCTGTGCCTAGTGTGGGGGATAGACTGTACTAATGTAAACGTTTCTACTGCATAAATACATTTTTATTTTTTTTTATGCATAATAACAAAAACGAAATATAACTATCGTAACGTTAAAAATGTCTGAAGTTATTTCAATGTTGATAAGGATGCTAAATGACGACGTATAACGTATTACGGCTACGTAAAAAACGTGTCCGTAATTTACCTTCCGATTATTGTTTTACCATAAAATATGATATTTCTATAACCATTAATATTAAAGACCACGTTTCAGCCCCGTTTTGTAGTTTCCTACATAATTTTATAGGTATATTTTAAAAAATACGGATAACTGTAGCAGAATCGTATTATTTTATTTTGTCGTTTATGTATGTTTTAGCAATTTAGAAAACAAACTTTGGAAATCTCTTAATTAGCACGACGTAGCGACCGAGGACAGGAAAGGACGGGATTGAGAGTTCTGCTATGATTTCCCTTGGGTTATAGAGTATTGCAAGTTAAAGTAAATATTGCTTGTTTAATAGTGTAACATCTCATGCATTTGATTTATTTACATAAGTAAATTATTATTCTTCTAACAACGGGCACTACTGAATAAACTATAAGACTGCATGCAGTTTTTTTCTATGTTGCGAAAAAAAAACTACTTTTTTATATTTCTGGTGGAGTTAAAGTTAATATTTTGTTAAGTGAAATTTTGTAATAGATAAGTGTAATATTATTTTAACTATGCTTTTTAAAATAATTTCAATGATATTTCCTATGAATAATTCATAATTTCATTTTCAATTAAAACTACTTTATTCATTAATGTAGTTTAAAGTATGCAAGACTGTTTGGTTATATCTACTAATCAAATGTTAATCTGATTATGGATATTTGTCAAATATCTTTCTACAGCCAAAGAGAGATAGAAATCGCTATGAAATGCCGACAGCCTCCATACTAACCGACTCCATCTTGCTTATTGTATTTATTGGCATTGAAACTCTGAAGCTATAGGAAAAAAGTTTATCAGGTAAATGAATAGATAATAATAATTTTTTAAATAATAAGAATTTCTAATTACGAGTCTCGTACCTCGTAACCTCTACAGCATCCGGTGTAGGTGGTCCCCTTTTTTCAGGAGATCGTCTGGGTGGGTATCACCGTGGTGCCTATTTCTGCCGCGAAGCAGTAGTGTGAAAACACTGCTGTGTTCCGGTTTGAAGGGCACCGTAGCCAGCGTATTTACTGGGTAAACGAGACTTAACACCCTATGTCTCACGGTAGACAGCGCGTTTGCGATACCACTGGTATTGCCAATGTCCATGGGCGGTAGTGAACACTTCCCATCAGTTGGCCCAACTGATCGTCTGCCTGCGTATGCCATAAAAAAAAAGAAATCAAGTCTATTCTTAATTATCTCATAAATTTTGAACCACCCAGACCAAAGCGCACTATCCCTCAGTGCTGTAACTGCCAACAGTATAGACAAATGCAAAACTTCTGTTTTTTGGCAACCCAAAATTGTCAAACATTCAATTGTCCCCTGAAGATTTTCATCCGGCTAATTATAAGGGATGTGTTGCCTACAAAGAACTGCAGAAGGTAAATATCCTATACCCCGTATCAAAAAACAGTCTATTCATTCAAAAAGTTATTTACTACAAGAAAATTAAAACAATTCAAATTAGCTAAAGACTCTGAAAAATCGTTTGCAACAGCTGCCATCGTATATAGCAAACCAGATCTATAATTAAGTTATACTAATAACATTGCCATCACAACCTAACAATGCATATCTGAAGTCCTAAAAACATTTAATGCCTCAATAATAGCCTTAATGAATCAAACGATGAAAATGACCTAAGTGTTATTAGAACTTATGTTCAAACTGCCAATACATTCGGTTCTTTAAAATTCTGGTATGGAAAGCTAATGTGCTGCCAAACCACTAAGATGAGATAAAAACATTTCTTAAAATAAACCAAATTGACAATATGCTTACATCAGAAACTCATCTCACACCTAAGAGTTATTTTAAAATACCAGACAATTATTTATACCAAATCATACACCCTAATGGCTCATGGAGGGTCAGGTATTCTCATAAAACAGATATCAAACACGACCAATCTCAGTCGTTTTGTAGGGATTGCAAGCAAGCTACAAATATATTAGCACGAGATTGGGTAAGCAATATCACAATATCAGTCCTGTACTGCTCTACCTAACATAATATTAAATAGAGCCACGTCAGTGACGATTTTGATTTGCTTGGACATTATTTTATAGCTGGTGGAGACTATCGACTATCGACTTACTTTGCCTAAAGGTCAAAACAACTTATATATCTTGCCAAAGCTGTTGGGATCTGTCTTCAGATTATTGTCGACGTAAAAAAATAGAAAAAAATTACCTAAAAATGTTTTTTACATAACAAAATAACTAACTGGCACCTTTTCCGTCGTCTGACAAATAAAGAATTTAGTACACACATATCTCTCAAATCAGAAAAAGACATCATAAATGCTTTTGAATTTTTCAACACAGCTATACGAAATGCCACATTGAATTCAACTCTAATAGAACGACAGACGATTGGTAATCAGCGTGTTGCACCAAAAATATTGAAGTTAATTAGAAAAAGAGCTATTACAAAACTCAGCCATAATAGATGCCCTGATACAAAAAAAAAAGATTTGAACAACAAAATTAAAGAGCTAAAACGGCCTTTAAAAAGCGTACCTAGAAGGTTTAGACCCAACCGCAGCTACGGACTGCTCTCTTTGTAAGGCTACTAAGACAATTTAAAGGCCCATTTTAAAATGTCCTTCGCTTAGAAACAGTGATAACTGGTCATGCAGTGCCCAAGGAAATGCTAACCCATTCGTAGATCATCTAACTAAAAAAAAGCTTTCCCGCCTCATACTATATACTATGAAGGACCAACAGATCATAAAAGACAGGTTATATAATTTATTCATACCCCAGAATTCGATGATGTAGAACCCGTAAGCTTTATTAAGAAACATGTTGAGAGGATATTTTTGAAAGCAAACCACAAGAAAGCGTCTGAATTACCAATAAAGTCTTGCAAGAACTACTAAAATCAGGAATTGCACTAATCACTGCAATGTACAATGCTATTACAAAACTTAAGTTTATCCCCCAATAGTGAAAGGTTGCACAAAATCATATAGGCCAATTAGCTTACTACCTATACCATCAAAAATTTACGAATCTCTGATATAGCTTCGTCTAAAACCTCTGACTGAAGAGCGCAAATTTGGATTTCGTCCTCAACACTCCGCAACTGATCAAGTCCTCAGACGGATAAATAAAAAAGAGAAGACATTTCAATTCTAAAAATACATTTGATAGAGTGTGTCATGAGGGCTTATTTTTCAAAATAAAATCGCTTTTTCCATGTACAATATTTTGGAATCTTTTATAGAGAACAGTTATTTTTGGTTCCTAATAGAGAATGGTCCTATTGACTTAGGTGTCCCACAGGAAAGCGTATTAGGTCCTTTGTTATAACTTCAGAATGCATACCTACTGGAACCTTCGCAGATGACGCAGAATCTCACCAAGACTCAATACAAATCCTGCAATCTGGACTCGACGATACATCATTGTGGCTGAAGAAATGAAGAATAAAGCCGAACGAGACAGTATTCTTAATGGAACCTTTAAACTAAGAATGTCCGTCTGTTAAACTTAATCACCAATAAATTCCACAGACAGACAACGTTAACGACTTAGGATTACATCTTGACAAACGCCTCACCTATCAGAAACACATATTTAGTAAAAAAAAGCAATTGGGATTAAAAGTTCGTAATCTATATTGGTTGATTGGCCGGCGATCACAACTGTCGCTTAACAACAAACTTGTTGTGTACTAAACAGTACTCAATCTAATCTTGACGTACGAAATACAGCTTTGGAGAACTGCTCACTCCAACATAGAAATCATTTAAAATACCATGCTACAAATAATTGTCAATGCTCATTGGTCTGTCACCAATGATCAACTTCATCGTGACTTAAATATGACCTTAGTAAAACATGGAATTATCAATCACACAAAAACATGCAAAGAAAGAATAAAAAAAGAACCTAACAGTTTAGCTAATATCCTAATGGATAATGTCACAAAGAATCGAAGATTTGAAAGAAAGCCACAAGACATACAAATTTTAATCAATTAAATAATGTAAAGTAGTAGGTGACCGTGGTTGCATACCAAGCATGTCATATACATAATCTATCAAACCAACTGCTAAATGTCCCATAAGGCGACAGATCGCAGATGAATGAAAGGCATAAAAAAGAGATCAAACAGTATGAAGTTGTTTTTTTTTGGGTTAACAAAATATTTACTAATTCTCAGCTCTGTAAGTAATATTTAATTGTATTTAAAAGTAATTGTGTTAAAACTAAAGTAGTTATTCAAATACTTACATTATTTAAAATAGGACCGCAACCCAAAACAACGGAAAAATAATAATGCAGAGACGGGAAATTTATTTATGGTAAATCTGAAAGCTAAAATTCTATTAAAATTTTACAGGCTCAAATGTAACTTGTTATTATGATATTTAAAACATTGAACACAGATATGATAAATTCTAAAAGCAAATATGGGAACAACAAACGAGGCTCAAATTACAGTTAAAATTATATCCGTTTCATTTCGTGCCATTAAAGCTTTGTCAACTTGGCGATAATTTAAACGCCTGGGTACAATTTAATTACAAAAAGTTATTCTTCCCCAAACGCTTAGTAGTAATTTACTGGTAAATATTATTAAAGGTTTTACTTTAAAATTAAGATTTTCGTGCGTATAATATTTTTAATTTTGTGTCATAAGTAATAAATTCAATAAGAAACAAATATGAAATTTTGGTCAATATGTGATTTATTTAAAAGGTTTATGTACCACCCTGTACGTAAGCAAAAAAGTTTGAATTATTGTTTTAATAAATCTGTTTTGTATTGCTGTTATAAAGCATAGATATTTAGGGATCTACGTAATATTGTTCAGATAACTGTGAAGCATTTTGCTTGAAACATAAGGTTAATAGAATATGATATAAACTTTCAACTTTTACCATTTAACTCGGTCTTGGCTCATTTAGAAATAAACTTACTGAGTTTGCCAGAGTACGTTACAAAGTTTAAATGTGATAGTAAAATTAAATGACTTTTAAAATAGTTAATATAAACAAGTTTTTGACAAAACTTTTGCAATACTATTGTAAATGAGCCACGGAAGTATTCACTTCGACGTGGGTATAAACCAGCTTATGCATATTATAACTTTAACTTGTACGATCCTTTGTTATAGAATTCACTGTTCTTTATTAATATTTTCAATTCAAAAAACTTATGTATATCTTAAATCGTGAAAACTTCTATTTGAAACCATTTTTAATAGACGCAGTGATTCAAGTGGCAGGTTTATTGGTACAATTCATGTAAAATGTTGTTTTAAAACTCTGATCAAATTACGGGTGTCTAATGAGTTTTTGTGAGTAAACTCGCCTACATTGGAAACGCTTCCTGAACCTCACGAGATAAATCAAAATAATTTACTACTGTATTTATCATCTTAAAAAGGTGTACAAAAAAGGCCGCGATAATAATCCTTATTCAATTGAGTACCTTACATATATATTGTCTATTTAATACATAGGCTCTTTATAGGTAGGTTTACATGCAGGTAAAATTAGTATATTTACTATCAGATTACACCTGTGCGAAGCCGGGCCAAGTCGCTAGTTCATGATATTCAAATTTAAATGAAATAATATTTGTATCATCAAACGCAATTCGATTTTGTCACAGCAATTAGTTTATGTTTCGAAACAAAGGCTACATAAAACCTTGAATAATTCAATTTGAATATGTGTCTTATTCAGCAATTTACATAATGACTTTTATATTTCATCGTTTATTAATAAATTGATATTATAATACACTCTGATATAAGAGACTACACGGTTGTAAACATAGTGAAATGTCTTATTTAAAAAAAACAACTGACTGTTTTGAAAGTAAAAACTATTTTTTTCTTATCTAAGTTTAATCATGATTAAACATTTTAAGAATACTTTGCTTCAAAAAAATCCTGAGGCTGTTACTTTAATGTTGATATTGCTTAGTTTTATTACCTAATAAATTTGTTTATTTTATTTTATACTAAATTTTTAAAGCGTATCTCAAAGGTGTTATTTTTGAGATCAATCGATTGATTGAAAGAACAATTGATCACACAAAATTAACTTTTAGTGTGTTATTAAATAGTTTTAATTATAAATCTATTACTGTGTTCATTAAATTGTAAATCAATCAAAAATAATTTTCGAATAAACAAACAGTTCGCAGAGAGCTAGAAAATACTGTTATATTATTCCAACGCTGTCCTTTCTACAATTTATAAAATGTTTTCCGCAGCCTCTAGCTCTATAATAACATTTCAATAGCTTTTGCTGGTTATGTGCAGAATACGTAATGATAGAAAACTGGTTTTATTTAATGTTCAAAAATAACTATTACTTTTTTAAGGTAAATGATTTTTGTTGTATATATGTCCTGGTCGTGTCAGTAATAATTCATCTATCAAAATAGATAAAGAGTATTTCATGAGCTATTGAAAAATATTTATTGATTTAAACAATCGCGACTTCGTTGGCGTGAAGTAGCAGAAATATACGCAAGTTGTATTTAAATATACTGTATAATTTAATGAGATGAAATATAGTGTAATAAAATGATAGATGAGGTGTTTTTACTGTATGTGCCTATTATTAAATACAAAGTTTTATGGCTTTTGCTTTAACGATGTTGAATTTTATTATTGACTTTCATCCCCATTTCAAAAAACACAAAATTAATATAAAAACGTTACTTATGGCGTTTTTCGATTAGATACAAAATTTTATCTTCGTTTAGGCTGCAATATGCCACTCAAGATAATTTTTTTGAAGTCTCATTTAGATTTCTCTTCTGAAAATCTTGAAGACGTGTCAGATGGGCATGGTCAAAGATTTCATCAGGATATAATGTAGATTGAAAACGCTATAGTGGGAAATGGTTAGTAGCATTGCTTGCTGATTTCTGTTGGTCAATTCGCCGAAAAACTCCAATAGAAACTATGAAAAGGAAAAAAAACATATATCATGAACATCCTCATTGGACATAGGCCTTCCCTAATGATCCCCTTCGCCATTCGGGGCTTTCGGACCGTATTCCACCACGCTGGTCTAATGCGGATATGTGACTAGACCGACTTTTTACATGCCAATCCGACGCATGGATCATCTTACTTTCAGACAATTGAGTGATCAGCCTAAATTGCCCTAAACACCTAAGAAACAACAATAAAAATTGGTGAGTCCAAGCAGAAGTCCAAACTACGATCTCTTGTTTCTAAAACACACGCCCTTACCAGCAGGCTACGGAGGCAGAAGAAGAAAACCACAAAATAACAAATTATCACACCGTATAATGAGATAGCAGGCCGGTATGTATTCAAGTTGTGACTATAATATAGGATTTTTCACTGTTAAATTTAGACTATTACAATTTTTATTTCGCTTGATAATTGATGTTACAATAATATTGTTTCTTAAATAAATGAATAATTTATTGAAAATCTTCGGATGTTTAGAGCACAAAATATGATGTCTTCATGCATAAAAACTAAAGAAGAAAAATAAAATTGTTTTGCAGACCAGTGTAATCAGCCGCTGTATTTGTTATCGACTTGGAAGACATTATTATTATTAAAAACTATACAAAATATATGTAATTGCAATGCTCACAAAGATATTTTAAGAAAGTGTTTAGAGTGTTCATTAAATAGTAGCTTTTAGTATTTTGTCTTATGCCAAAATATTTTGTTTCAAAATACTCGTTAAAAGATAGACACACATTGTTTGCAATCACGTGTTGGTCCAGAGTAAATTGGAATTTTCTGTACAAAGAGATAGTATTCCAGAGGCGAAATGCGCTTCGAGTTCCAACAAAAGAAAAACAATTTTAAAAGATCAATAGTTAGAAATATATATAACTGCCTCGTAACTATGGTATAGGCGTGTGCAGAATCCGGAGTTCGTGGGTTCGAATCCTGCAGGGGACTCAACAAATTTTGATTTTATTTCCTAGTTGGTTAGGGCAAATTGGGCCGATCACCAATTGTCTGAAAAGTAAGATGATCTTTGCGTCGGATGGGCATGTAAACCGGTCCACCCACACCGCATTGGACTACGTGGTGGGATACGGTCCAAAACCCTAATGAATAAGTGTATTAGGGAGGCCTATGTCCACAGTGGACTATAAAGGCTGATGATGTGAGTAGTTAGAAATATGTGATTGGCGTTTAAAGATCATTTGAGAGTAAAATTACTTTACGGATTTTATCGCGTTTATTTTACATTTTAAATTCCGACGTTTCGAACACTTTCCAGCGGCCGTGGTCACGGGTAGACTGAGATGTCATGCGTCTTCTTGCCAGTGCTGGAAGCGGGGTTTCCAGATCTTAATTTTTATTAATTATTTTTGAATCTGTACTCCGACCTATGCAAAATGCCGCTTCAGCACTGGCAAGAAGACGCTGACATCTCAGTCTACCCGTGACACGGCTCGCTGGTGCAACGTCGAGGTAAATATGAAATAAACGCGATAAATCCGTAGCATATTTTAATAATGTAATATTCGCGCAAGCAAAGAAATAATTATCATTTGAGAGTCATCTTCGATTTACTGTTTACTAAAAATACTAAACATTGAGAGTTATTTAAACTTGGGAACATTTTACATAAAAAATTGTTCGTTATTCCATTATAGGTTACTGGTTGATCATCACAAAATACTTCTTTTATTTATTAATAAATTAAGGACATACTCGTTTCTCATTTTACCCATTCAGCCATTGATGCAGAAGATTCATTGTAAGAATCTATTTTCTTATGGTGACATTACCACTCTTGAGGTCATTAGATACTTTCAATAAATTATATTTAAAGCCCAATTTTGACGGATGACTGAATGTTACAAGAATTTATATCTTTTTTCGAGCAATAATTTTGAATGGAATACAAAATAATTTGACATTTAAAAATGATAGTAGCTGGATTATTTCTGACATAAGCTACACATCTTTGTCTATCCCGTGTCCAGAAAAAGGTCTTAATTTTGGAAAGAAAATAAGCGCATATATTAATTTTATTAATATTTTTATATTATTTACTTTAAACAATTTTAAAACAGAAAAGTCAAAGAAAAAGGCAGTTAAAAGTAAGAACGACTGAATTACTACTGAAATATACCCAGAGAATTGATACCGCCTAGCAAAAAGGAAAAAAAAATATCCCATTGAAAAACGGCGAGCAGGAAACTGAAATGTTGAAAGTCTCGTTCCGCTTATCAAGCGACATAATGTACCTATTGAAGCTGGAAAAAATCTCTTAGCGATAGAGCATCGCAGAAAAATTTAATATTATATTTACAGTGTTAACGGCTAAGTTAGTTCAGTTCTACTTGCTTTAGGTCTTTTCGGCACTCGCACATATTTTTTTTGTTACGAATGAGAAATTTCATAAATATTTATATTGACAAACAATGGGACACCTGGAAACCTCTTTATCCAAAAAAATGCTAATAAATGACAATCCAAGGTTAATTTTGTATTAATACATTTTATATCACAAATCCCCAAAATAGAAAAAAAAATAAGACATCAAGAATACTTCTTTCGGTTATGTGAATACTATACTTAATTAAATAAAAGGACTAAAAGAATAAAAGGAAAGTGTTCAAATTGTCGGGAATTAAAAGAGCAAAAACGCGATAACATCCAAAAAAATTGCTCGATCGCGCCGTACGGACATGTTGACAAGTTAACCTAAAATACCCATCAGTCTGCAATTGACATGCAAAAAATTATATACAAAATTTTAAAATACTAGCCTGTACATGGCTCCCATGTAGTTTGAACCACCTTCAAAGTTGGTCTTAAGAAGTACCTAGATAATTTTTGTAATCCGGCTTGTGCGTTACTACTTATAGGCTGGCTTCTTGCCTTGGGACTTAGAAGCCAAAAGCGATGCGTATTGTTATTTTAGTCACTAGAAGGCGTGTTCCCGAGGTGGCAGGCAAACCCCAAAGAAAATAGATGCGCAAGGAATAACTACATCACCTGATTATGCAAGAATGATCTTGCCACTAGCCTTCGACCTGGACCATGCTCTTTCGATCGGGCTGAATCATAGATTTAGCTTTTGCCGTCTTTACGTTGCAGATTCCCTATGGACATGGTTCGTTCGATTTTTATTGGTTTCACATAAAATATCTCGTCAGTAGATCCGCTTATTTTTTTAGTTTACATGCGTTAAACATGAACGCAATTTACTTTTACTTTCTATTATTATACGGTACAATTAATACTTTTAAAGCTATATCATTAGAAACAATTAAGAAAAATATTCTCCCTTAAATAAAACGTATTAAACCATGTTTTAGTCTCATTTTATAAAGTAAAATAACGACATATATTTAAGCCTTAGCATAGCAACATAAAGAGTTTACACTTTGGTTATTATTTAAGACACAGTACCCACTTTGATAATTTCACTTCGATTTTAAGCTCTCAAGTGCTTTGGGATCTAATCAGTTTATTTTTACTCAGATCAATTAATCACGTTTTGATCAGGTCTGTTTTTGGGATCGTTGATCATAAAAAACACACTAAATATCACAATATCTCTATAAACTTGAACAACCAAGCTTTTTCTAGCTATAAAGCTAGCTTTTTCAAAATAATAAATCACAGACTTTATATCTGTCACAACAAATAATTTTAACAATAATTTTTAATATTAACAGTCTATAATGTAAAAGATTTTGACAAATGCAACCACCTAAATACCCATGCACAGAAACAGTTCGATAAAAGTAAAAAGCACCGTATTTCAGTATAACACTTAATACATTTTTTTACATTTCTAAGAGTGGAACACTAAAGTATAATAAATTGTATTTCTCGCTGCCAACACAGTGTAACGTCTCCACGGAGAACCATGCCTCGCCGCGCACACTTGTCATATATTTTATTTATCGTTTACTTATTTTAAGCAGTGAAGACATTGTTAAATGTAACTGGCTAAAATTATAACATTATATATGTAACTAACATTGACAACATTATTATAATTGACATAATTATGACCATTATGATAAGTCGTTAACTTTGACTACTTGTTTTGATTTTGTAATTGACACTTTAATTAACCTGAGTCAATAATGTATTATCTGAGACCGCTACATTATTTCAATTTAATTGCTATCATAATTCACAACACATACATACATTATATTATCAGCCTGTGTTTGTGCGCCGCTGGACATAGGCCTCCCCTGCTGCCTCCATTAGGGTTTTCTGGACCGTATCCCACCACGCCGGTCCAATGCGGGCGGACCGACCATCCGACGCATGTATCATCTTACTTTACAGACAATTGGCTGAACGGCCCAAATTGCCCTCACCAACCAGAAAACAAAAATGAAAATTTGTTGAATTCTCGCAAGATTCGAACCCAAATTCTCCGCTTTCTAAGGCTCACGCCCTTATCACAAAGTCACGGAGGCAGTTCACAACACATGTAATGTTAAAAATATGTAATAAGTACATAATAAATATAATGAAAAAAAATAATTTTGTAAGTTTTATCATGCCGTGAATATTATTCAATACTTTGCAAAAACGTATGATATCTTCTTTTCGGGTGCATAAGAGGAGCCTCCACGAGTGACGTATACATGTGGCCCATCCTAGACAACGGTCAGTGAAACCCGACGCTGACTGGCCGACCCTTTCACCTCGATGACAAGAACAGGACATGGACAGGAAGAAAATGGTATTCTTTGTTTATTTTTATTATATTTATATGTTTTTTGTAAGAGTCCTAAAAACTTAAAAAATATTTACTTGTATTGGGTTGTAAAACGTTTTGATATTGGAAAGAAAATATATAACAGATGTGTGTGTATTGTTATTATTATCGGCCTCACCTCTAAGCTGAGGTCTGAATTAAATGAGGCTCATAAAACAATTAGAACTTAAGGACCACTCAAACCCAAAGCCTTTATAGTGAATTAGTTGAGGAAATATAAGATATGGTATCCCCAGTAGCAAATATTAGTAACAATATTAGCATAATAGATTTGACTGGTGATGACTGTGGAGCCTGCCGTCCAGTAATCAGCAAAAATAAACAAAAAAAAAAAAAATTAATAAACACATAAAAATAGTTGAAACGTAGGCATAGTATTTGTAAAAGCTATGGAAAAATCTGTAAAGATAGGAATAAACTTAAAGCAAAATTAAATGTATGCTACAATGAGGATAAGATAATTCATTTATCTGATGAGGCTAGTGTCAGTTCACTGCAGGCTGAGATTGCATCATTAAATGTCCTAACTAAGAAATATGAGGCATCTCAAAGAGAATTATCTGAACACATTTCGGCTATGAATGACATATTAGATTTATGTAAACTGTATAACTCAGACTGTTTTGACTCTTTGACCAGAAATTGTGTATGCAATTGTCAAAACATACAGGTTCATTCAGAGCTGGAATATGATTCAAAGTCTTTATCTCAGAGTGTGGTGCCTCAAGGTAGCCTTCGAGATAATGGTAAAGAAAAATATATTTCTTCCCATAATTATATTAAAATATACAGCGATGAACTGGGAAGAAGTATGGGTTCATTAATTCTAGACAAGTGTATGAGGGAATCAGTATCTAATTATTGTATGCCAGGAACAACTTACTTACATATTATAAAAAAATTATTTACTGATACTCATTGCCCCAACAGTATCTTAACTATCTTAATTGGAAGTAGGGGAAGTGTTAATAGACAACACCTATGACAATTTTATGAAAGACTTAATAAACTAGATGTAAAAAAGGTAATGCTATTCACATTTCCCTTCATTAAAGAGTTATTACAGGAAAACGACCATAGATATAAGTTAAATAACTATTTGCATATGTTATTCAATAATAATTGTGAACTATTAACTCACAAAGGTCATAACAAAATTGACATTATTGACATTAATAATATAATTAAATGTAACAATTTTCATTTGACATATGGTAGGATAAACCTATCAAATTTTTATAAAAAAAATTTGCTTGTTTGCTATAATATTGTATTTTAAACAATCTAGCCAAATGTTTGGCTAACTTGACTCCTGTTTCTATTGAACAGGAACATATTGTAACATCTATTAATTTGGAATCCGTTCAAAGAAATAATTTAAATTAAATATTGAGACAACGGAGAAAACCTCTTGCAAAATAAACAAAACTTTATGTTATTAAAAATTAATTTTCTAATAAAAGCACACAGTGTATAAACCTGGTTCATCAAAATATTCAGGGAATAGCCAGTAAAGAACTTAAAATTGAACTCTTCTTGAATAGTTGTAAAAATGTTGTATTATGTATTACTGAGCACTGGCTACAAGAATATCAGTTAATGTTAAATCTTGGATGTCACCAGGTTGCTAGCCTGTACAGTAGTGATAGAGCTGTACGCGGTGGCTCTTTAATAATTATTAACAGTACTATAAAATTTAAAAATCGTAAAGATATTGTGAGCCTCTCTATTGAACGGACTATTGAAATAGCCTGTGCAGGGCTTGAGCACTCCATTGTTGTACGCGTGTACAGACCTCCCACAGCGTTATATGAACGTTTTGAAGTTGTTCTATAAGAAATATTGTAAAAACTATCAGAATCTAATAAGCATATTATAATTTGAAGTGACTTTAATATTAATTTATAAGATACTTGCAACACTAAAATTAGATTAAGATCATTGTTAAGTTCATATAACCTTTTAAATGAGACTTCTGCAACATGTATAGATAATATACATACTAATTGTCAACCATTAAAAAATGTTAACTTCCGACCATTGTGGTCAATTGGCCTCCTTTCAACTGAGGTCTGAATTAAATGCTGCTTTCAAATAGATAAAATGTTATATAACAAAAGTTCACAAGTAACAAGGATATTTGTTCCTATGTATAAAACGCGCATTGAGAAGTTCAGAAGTAATACAGGGTGGCCCATAAGTCCTTTGAAAAGTAAAATTTGAATAAAACGAACAGGGCACGTGAGCGGTGCAGGGGAAGCGGGGGGAGTAACTTTGGTTTCTGGGAATTTAGTCGCGATGGAGCGTTTTACCGGAGCGGACCGCGCGTTTTGTGTGCGCGAGTTTTAAAAAAACGACAATTCGGCAACCGTTGCGCGGCGTAAATTTCGAGAGCAAAAAGGTTTACACAATTTTGACAACACTCCAACTCTTCAAACGATTAAGAACTGGGTTGCTAAGTTCGAGGAGACCGGTTCGACGTTAGATAAACCGCGGTTGGGTCGCCCAAGCCCGTCACGTACGAAACAAAACATAGACACAGTGACACAGTCTATTTGTGAAAACTCGACACAGTCAACTCGTAAGCGCGCCAGAGCATTAAACGTATCCAGGACATCGTTACAACGGATTTTGAAGAAAGATTTACATACGCACCCTTACTTAATTCAGTTGGTTCAAGAATTAAAGGAAACTGACGGTATTCAAAGACAAAATTATGCGAATTAAATGTTGAATAGGTTTACTTCCTCCAATATCATAATGTTCGATATGTGGCTATGATGGAAGAGTTTTTCATACCAGGATTGCAAAAATTTTCAGGTTTTAATGCCAGGACGTGGTTTCAACAGGATGGGGCCACTTCTCACACCTCTAACACTGCTATGCCCGTTATCCGTCAACTTTTTCCTGGCAAAGTGATCTCTGTGAGAGGGGACGTTTCCTGGCCTCCACGTAGTCCAGATCTGACGTCGATGGATTTTTTAAGTTATACTTCTTTAGGCGCGTTATGAAAAAATGATGAGAGTGAAATTTTAAGATGCGCGCGCACCTGTGACACAAAATTAACAGTTTATAATGAAAACGGTGAAATGGACCTTATTACATAGTGATAAGGTTGATTTTTGTGTAGTGATAATGGAGTTGTCGTTTTTTATTTGCGATAGTTGTTGCATAATGTGCTCTATGATTTGGGATTAAGGTTCGTTTTTGGTTGCGTTTATTTTTGAAGTTATACTTCTTTAGGCGCGTTATGAAAAAATTATTAGTGAAAATTTAAGATGCGCGCGCACCTGTGACACAAAATTAACAGTATGAAGCAGTATATGTATATATATATATTAATTTTTTAATGATGCCAAAGAAGTATAACTTCTCACGCGCGTACATAAGTACACGCACCCATTTTTTTTTGTGGGGCTACCTTAAGGCTAAAGTATACGACACAAAACCGCGGTCAATTGAGGCCCTAAAAGAAAACATCCGCAGAGAAATGACAAGCATTTCAGCTGTGACGTGCAGCGCAGTCATCGACAAGCATTTCAGCGGTAACGTGCAGTCATGTACAATAGTCGTTTGCAAGAGTGCCGTGATCGCAACGGATGATGTTATTTTTAAAAAATAATTCCCGTATTTTAAGTTTTTTTTGTAAATAAATATTAATTCATAATATAATTAGTTTTATTTTAATATTTTTTTTTTCATATTAAAGGACTTATGGGCCACCCTGTATATTACAAAAAGTTAATTATTTACATTATGATAAAAATCCACATGTGCTTTTTAGCGCATTATTCACTTTAAGAAGAAAAGAATTTAATACTATATTTACTTCTAAAACGGTTAAATCTAAAGGTTTTGCAGCGTTTAGTGAATGGGCAACAGTCGGAATTCATAAAAGCAGGCGGAGATTATATGAGCTTTATAGTCAAAGAACATATAACCATAACGATAACTTTGTTGCACATGTTAGCACCTATTTTCAAATATTTAAAAAAGTGTGTTATCTGGCTAAATGTTTATACTTTAAAAATAAAATAAAAAATTCATGAGATAAAGTGACAATGACTTGGATTATTATTAATAGCGAAACCGGACAGGCCGCAAGGAGCAGCTCTAAAATAACTTTAAATGTTGATAACCATAGAATTGAAGCTGACATAGGTGTTGTACTTATTTCGAGAGATTTTTTCCGGATATTCCGGTTTTGACTACGAAGTCACTTTTGTCTTCTCCTACAGTTGCCGAATCACTTTTAAAAGATAATGTTATTTATTGAACAAAAATGTTTAATTTTACTGATGTATGCAGCAAAAACATAATAAGTGCATGTAGACAATTGGATATTAAAAAAACGTCTTTGGAGAATCTCTGTTGAGGTGATAAATTCGATTATTGATGTAACATCACCTCATCTAGCAACAACAATTAATGTAAGCATTCAGAGAGGCGAGTTTCTTGACCTAATGAAGCACAGTAGAGTTATACGGGTTTTTAAAGCAGGGTATAATATGGACCTTAATAATTTTACCTATCTCCATTTTGCCTACTTTTAGTAAAATATTTGAAAAATTCTTATAAAATCTATAAATGAAACATTTTAACAATAACTATGTTATTAATAACAAACAGTACGGTTTTTCTAGGGGTCGCTTCACGATTGGTGCTGACGTTATGCTCATTAAGAGCATCTCAAAAAAGCTTTTGATTGCGTACAGCATGAAACGCTGGTCAGGAAATTACGTCACTATGGTGTAAGAAACGCCGCACTCAATCTTCTGTCTTCGTACTTGAGCCATCGAACTCAGAGGGTTGACGTGAATGGTAAAAAATCTCCCGAGGCTCTGGTGAATATGTGTGTCCCCCAAGGGTCTTTTCTTGAGCCTTTTTTCTTTTTCATCTATATAAATGATTAACCATATGTTATTAATAAAAACGAAGAGAATTTTATTTGCAGATGATACTTCCTTGATTTTTAGAGATAAAGGACATACATCAATAAAAAACGATGTAAATAATATTCTCTCTATGGTGGCACACTGGTTAAGTGTTAATAATTTGCTATTTAATCAAAAGAAGACAAAATATATTAAATTTATGGCTCAAAATGTAAATGTAAAGTGTTTATAGATGAGGAAGAGTTAGAATCTCGAGCGGTCTATAATCTGTGAAGGACTATATGGTATATAATATGACCGAGTTATTTTCTAATAACACAACAAGCAGAGCTATCATAATAAAAGAGAAAGTTGAGAATACAGTGGACACATTCAAATGCAAAGATTCAGCGCAGGATCAGAAACATGAGGAAAAAGAGGAAAGTAGTTTCAATGACACAGATATTGATGATGAGAAGGATATCACATATGTACCAGATCTTATCGTGACACACATATATATACTCCTATATACTCCTCCATGCTCTCTCTCCAATGTTTACTTTCAGGTCCATTTAAGGGGTCTTCGAGTGTAATATCCGTTACATTGTGATCTTCTGGCTCTGTAATACACAAATGGTTATAGCCAAATCTATCGGATATTTGTCTCACTCGTCTGTTTGTAACTTCTTGATTCACATTTATGATTGACTCATCTGGTTCGGATGCTGTACTATGAGTATCACAGCTATCTATGCTTCTTCGGTAAGTGACACATATATATATGTGTACTTATATATATATACTATATATGAGGAGTTGGAATCATTCAGGAAAAATTATGTGTGGGTTGGAACTCGTTGACAAAACCTCATGACTCTACAGTAGTGCAGTGCAAGTGGATATTTAAAAAGAAATATGACAGTGTTGGTGAAGTGCGTTGCCATGCGAGACTTGTGGCAAAAGGTAGGAAAAACCTATAAATTATAGAGATAGTAATGATATGAATAAAGTGTTAAAGCTTTAACGTGGCGTTATGGACCTAAACAATCATCGAGAGCTTGGTATCAAAGAGTAAAAGATTATTTGATGACTTTAGGGTATTCAAAGTCTAAATATGAACCTTGTATATTAATAAATTTTCATGGATATGTTGAAGTAATAATTGCTCTATTTGTTGATGATTTTATTATTTTTTCAAACTATAATATTGCAACTAACCTATTAGTTCAGAATTAGAGGTGTAAATTCAATATAAAAAAATTGGGTCAGATAAAGCAATGCTTAGACTTAAGAGTAAATATGTATAAAGGTTTAATAACAGTCGATCAGGAACAATATGTAGAAACTTTGTTAAAAAAATACAATATGTCACTGTGTTTTACTGATAAAGCCTATGTCCAGTGGTGAACTAACACTGTCTGATGATGGGGACGATGATGATGAATGTTTCTTAACTGAACTTACACTGTCATAACCAAATTCGGAAATCTATAAGTTTAATAACGTTTTAAACATTTATCAACACAGAAACATGCTACTTTTAACGTAAAAATTAAAAAAAAATGCTATTAAGTACAACCCTTGGGGAAAATCCAATAAAGGTTTTACACAAATTGCTTTCAACTGTAAAAAATCAATTTAGTTTAATTGGTTGTAACACGTTAAGCCCCATTGTAATTTTGATTTTCAAAAGTTTTTCGAATAATTCGTGATGGAAATAAAAGTACTGCTTTCAAAAAATTATTATAAGTAGCTTTTTGCTGCTTCTAATATATAGACTGCTTATATATAACTGCTAATATAAAGATAGACAGTAAATAAAATTAAGAAGTTGTTTGGTTATAAGTATCGGTTTTTCGTCTCATCATTAGGGGGGTTTGGACCGTGTCCCACCACGCTGGTCCAATGCGGGTTGGTGGGTGGTTCGCCAGAGCCTCGTCCGTTGTTCGGCAGGGTGCACCACGTGCAGGTGAGGTTGGCTTGACGGATTACTGATTAGTACGCTGAAGTGGCAGTGGGCCGGTCAAATAAGCCGCAGAACTGACGACCGCTGCATTCGCAAAATGACCGGTGTGGGCTGGATGAGAATAGTCGAAGATCGGAAGCGGTGGCGTGCATGATAGAATTAAGTGTATATTATTGTACTTTCTACGCTATTGCATATATCTATGTTTTAAGAATAACGCACAATACCCATTTTATTACTTTTTATTGCTACTGGGCATGTTTAAAGCTCTTTGTACGAAATTGTCTGGAAAATTCTGTCACCGCATTTTAAATCTTTCATATATTGTTAGGTATTTAATCAAAATATCGTCTGTGACAGGGTTTATGTACATAAAATAAAGAATTTTTCAATGCAACAACTTTTATGTAAGCTTAAACTCTTTTATCTAAAATGAGCTTTAAATATGCCTTATGGAATTTTTTTAAAATTACTGTATTAAATTGCTTATACTGAGTCACTTTTAAATCATAGATATATGCTACTGCAGTTTTTTTTTGTAGATGAATTTAAGAAGTATAACTACGTAAAACATATTTAACTGCCTCCGTAGCCTAGTGGTATAGGCTACTAATATTGGGACTAATAGTAACTACTATATAAAAAAATAAATACAAAATCGGAGCACATACGTATCGAATAATTTTCTGCTTAAATTTAAAGTTAATAATGGGTATTATTAACTTTATATTATTTAGAGATATATATTTAGAGAGCACAAATAGACCTTAAACTATTTGTCAATCTTTGGGTATTTTAAACTTTCTCTAGAGTTCATGTAGAAGATTAATTCTGGAACGGGTATAATATAATTGCTACGGCTTAAAAAAATCAAACATAGGGAGGAACCTGCATAGTTAATAAGTTGAAAGCAAGAAAAGGTAAAACATATAATAATAATATTGTATTAAATGATTTTGACAATTTAACGTGTAAAAAGTACATTTTTCCTTAGTATAGTTTAGTAAAAGCAACGTTGCAAATAAAATAAAGTAAAAATCTTGTCAATGACACATGTATTTGTTATCATACTTCATTGCCTAACTTTTAAGGTTATTTGATAGCTTGGCTATTTTGCATATTTCGACACTTTTTTATGTTCTTTATTACACTTTAATGCAGTCATATAACACAGATCGCCAAGGGCTTCAGCAATTATTATGATTTTACTTAATAATAAACATGTGGTAAACACATAAAAAGAAGCAAATTTATTTTTTGTGATAAACTTCACTGGGCAGATTGTTAAGAATTTCATCTACGTTGACATATTTCTAATTAAGCTAAGTTGATGAAGTGAGTCTTGTGGGAAATAAAGCAAAAGACTGTTTTACCATTTCGCTTCTTAAATGACTTGAGTTATAAGAATGTTGAAGTTTTATAAAAAATGCGATAATATTTATGAATATGCTGTGTTTTTAAATGAAATTCTATTTATTAAATAAAATGAGTTTGCAATATTTAAACTGCATCCGTTAAAAAAACTGCGACAATGCCATGTTGCATAAAGCTATTATTGCGCAAAATAGTTATACAATTTCAAATCGGTCATATTTGTTTGTTGAAAGATGCTTACTACAAGTAACTTTTTATTGCGATATTGATTTATTTATTCTTAAAACTTCTTTAAGTCTATTAATTTTTTTGACGTGAAAAGACCTGAGCAATTTACAACTTTAAAAGCTAGAAATAAGTCTTTCATCAGCAGTTTACTTTGAATCCTCTTATGTACTGTCACTTATTATACTTCTTGCTATTTTATCATATTGCGTTCTTTAAGCGAAATAGAAATTTAATATAATATGAATCACTATTCGACGACATCACATGAACATAGTTAAATAGAAATGGAGCCAACCATGACCAAACGCATCATATTTTAAAGTCATGCGACGCGAATGGCCAACGCTCCGTTTTTATAGTTTTACGATTACCGCGAACCGTCACTCGAGCTAGTTGGTCCAATCAAAATTGGCAACGAATCTTGATTGACCACGCGCTCGCGCACGCATGTATCTAGGTGAATAAATGAAAGCAAACCACATCTAATGAAAACTTATTCTACTCGATTCATATGGGCAAATTAAGATTTATTTTCATTTAACTCGCGAATGTTTT
The DNA here is from genome assembly GCA_029286875.1 of Lamproptera curius. Classification (NCBI taxonomy): domain Eukaryota; kingdom Metazoa; phylum Arthropoda; class Insecta; order Lepidoptera; family Papilionidae; genus Lamproptera; species Lamproptera curius. The sequence goes on from JAGSMT010000052.1 coordinate 951,481, forward strand.
TTAGTCATAGGATTTTTACCAGGCTGTAACTCTTACTTTTAAATTTCTCATGAATAATTAATTTGTTTTATTGACATGATATTTGTTGTTCTTTAGCATAACCTCGGTCATCTTTTTAGTCGACATCGTAACTAAAAAGCAATCAATAATTAAATTAAAGAGAAAAAATCATCTTCGTTTTCGACATTTCATTAAAATTAGTATAATGAAAATGTCACTAATTACAATCAAAACTTTGTGTGCAACAATTGCATTGACACAGTGGTTAGGTAATCATATAAATTCACTGATTGTGGTCTCTTGCATTGTCTTTGTTAGGTAATGAACATGTTCATGTAATCATTGTTAGTGCTTTTACATTTATACTGACTTTCGAGATATTACAAAAAGTTACGACTTTGATTAGGAGGACACTACTATTTATGTATGTAGTAAATTCAATGAATGGGTAAAACAACTGAAAGTGAAGGAGCGTGACTCTGGTGGTTATATTTTTTATATACGCAGAATATAAAACGGACGTATTATCAGTGTTACCTTTTCTATATTACCAATTTAATTGATCAACAAACGAACTTTGTCATCTTTTCGTTAGAAATAAAATGGCAAATATCAAAATAGACTAAGTAATATTAATTAAAAAGTAAAAAAAAAACATTTAAATGAAGAATTTGCATATTTTTTAATTAAAAATATTTTACAATTTTTTTAATACATTAAAATACGCTACATCAATTATTTACATTAGTATACAGCTAATCCTGATTGTATATTGCCGTCATGAAAAAACAAGTGAACGTTAAGGATGCTTTCTTACATCAGATAAACTTGTCTATATACGCAATGTATTATAAAAGCTAATAAAATTTTAGGAGACTTATATATTTTCCTTGCACATGGAAGGGAAAGAAGGAAATACACGTGACCAAAATAGTTCACCTATGCCTCGTAGATACTGAAAAATTGTAATAAGTTGTAGAAAGTTAAGATAGGTTATGGACAAAATAATATGCAAGACGCACGTTCAGTCTGAACAAGCAAGAAGTGTAAAGGAATTTTAAATTAATTTAATAAGTAACATAAATCTAAGAAATTATCGGTTAAATAAAGTTTATTCATAAAGAATTCAACTGTATGCCGCAAAATGATCACAAAGTTCATTTTATTACAATGAATGGATCTAATATCGCATAGTTTTGTATGCTTTTTTTTTAAACTCTGGATATTATTAAATTTTTTCTCAGAACGTGTAACGCAACCGTTACAATTTTGTTTGCATTGTATGTACTTAAGTTTATACACCGCTGTAATGGGTCTTTAAAAACAAAAGTGTGAATCAACTTAAATACAGATTGACTGTCGTCAGTATTTTTTTTTGGTTCAGTTACAGTGAGATTTATACTAACTTCAAAAGCTTAGTGATGCACATCTTCTGATGTAGTCCCTTAGCAGACTATTAGCAGTTTGGATGCAACAATGTTTATCACTAAATACTAAATCTTAAGTTCTATTATTACAATTATATAAATTATTAAATTGTTTTAAAGAAATAAGACTAATAATGTCATTTGTTATTGTAGTTAAAAAGCTACGAAAATCTCAAATAATCATGCTGTTTATTTCGTCATCATAATACAAAGAAGCATTAGATATATTAAAATCACGTAACAATAGAAAATGTTGGATTGAGCTTGTATTAATTAATTCAGTAACCCTGTCGAAAAATTATGACAATAGCAAGTCATAGTTAACACCATGCGGTATATACGTACAGAAAATATTTGGATACAATCGATTAGGGGTTACTGGCCATCGTAGTGTCGGACGACCCCCACCAGATGGAGTGACGACCTGTGCAAATGTGCAGGAGGTCGGTGGATGCAGGTGGAACAGGATCGTACCTCTTGGCGACTTATGGGGGAGGCCTATGGCTAACAGTGGGCTTGACAGGCTGAAACGACGACGACGACGACGATTAGGGGTTGAACTCAGAGTGAGTGTTGAGTTGGTTATTTAATTGCATTGACGAAGTGGGATACTTAAGCAAATCTCATCTGCTGGTGGAGGTGCACACTATTTGGATAAATCAATGACGGTATTGGACACAACTCACGCGAACTCCTAATATAACACCTCCGCCCTGATCAAGGCCGGTTGTTAAACATATTCTGAATTATACAAAATAGTTACAAAAGCAGTTATAAAAGGAATCGTTAAGCCATGATTCAGTTATGCATATGACGTCATAATCATTATTTAGTACATTTGTAAAAAAGCTATGCGTTTTTGTTCGCATAGCTTTTTTACAATAGTCATTTTATCTTAACTAAATCTGATTCATTGACTACAGTTATAACTGTAGACGTGTCACCTTTTCTACAAAATATTTTGTAGTTATTTATCCATATATATTTATAATCAACTTGATTTCCTTTCTTACGTGCTTGGCGGTACAGTAAATTATTTTGCGGCGTTAAATGATCGTTGACAAAGACACGAGTAGTCTCGCGGTTTATGCTTAGATCAGCTGTCGTGTCGCACGGCGGTTAGTTGTTCGATCTTGCGTTTACGTTGAGTAAAACTGACTATTATATTAGGGTGCAATATCTGTACATTATGTATTTCTAAAGTAGCTTGTTTGTGTTGAGGTATAAATCGTCTCACTCTTGTATTGTAATCACAACATCATGTGGAGATAATACAAAACCTATATTATAACATATTTGTTGAAGAATATGGTACAGATTCTCATTTTTAAGAAAAGGAACACCAGTTATTTCTAGTCTGTTTCCTCTACCGTCTTGGTCTTTTGAACTTATTACTTCTGACACCTGTAAAGCAGCTAGCTTCCCGGCGGATGATTTTACTTCCATTACAGAAATAAAATTACAAGTCTCTTTATGATACTTTTGTAATGCAGAAATTTCATTTTTAAGGTATTAATCTCATCACCCATTAGCTTTTGTTTTGTTTACTAAAAATTTCTTCAAATGTTGTGGTAAGACTTAGCCGAAATTCTGCTAGAGATTCACTCAGTTCACGTCGAAATTCATTAAGTGCTAATTAATTAAATAAGGTCAATTCACTTTTAAAATTAGATATTGCTCATTCTTCTTTGTTTTCTATTTTCTTTTTTCTTACGGTAACAACGCTATGGGATTCACCAAATGTTATCCCAGGAAGTTTTGTTTTTGATGTTGCTTTATTTTGACAAGGCGTATTACGTTCTAAACTCATTTTGCAATCACGTAAACACGCAATTAAAACACTGTTAATTGCAACTTTTTAGCGGGACAAGGTCAAAAAATCACAACTGACTTTTTCACTCGAGGTGGTAAGGGGGCAAAGCGGCCCGAGGCGGCGTGTAGGTCTCACTATGTAAGTGATGCGATTAACTGCTTTAATATCTTATGCACATTTACTATTGTTCCATTTACGCAACGTTTTGTTCTGACGTTCAATTTTTTAAAATTTTTGAAGTTGCAGTCTCTTCTTGCTTTGTTAGTAAATCTCTCGTAATGCCCTCGGCTACACTAGCTTTGTTAGTAAATTAGCGAGATAAAATCAAATAAAGTTTAACTTTAATTTTATTTTAACTAAACAATTGACAGCTGATGAGTGGCTTGGGGTAGGAAAGATCTCCTTAGAATATTTTTATTTGCAAAATTTGCATACATTTTAATATCTTTATCAATATTTAATTAAAGCACTTTGCAAATGAAGTGTATCTGACACAGCGTGACATTTTATTTTATTTGATATCCGAATAGTTATACTGCATAGGAATAGCATAATCCTATATGCCCACTATTTGCTTTTATTTTTACACAATTTTAAATATTCTTTAATATAAACAAAGTATTGCATTTTACACAACTTTAAATATCTAGTTTATTATGAATTTAGACAAAAGTGATTCTTTTACTTTTCGCAATGTTTTAATTATTGGCAATTCTAATAACAATAAGCAATACTGTGTACAGAAAACAAGGATAGAAATAAAATATAGTAAATAATTGTATTAATGTATTAATTACAACTTAAATATCTATTAACATACAAAAAAGCTGCCAAAAATTTGTTAATACACTAAAACGCATCTGTAGGCAATGATAAGTGCACTACAATATGGTACCTAATACCTGTATAGCAACAAGATGTGTTAGTAGTCACAATGGCTTAAGTGTCTGCTGTACTACCCTACATAAGAGATGTAACTGATAAGACTAGATTCATATTGAGACATTCTATATTCGACTTAAGCAAAGCATAGCTAAATAAACAACAGTAACACTTGGTAACAGAAATAAAAAGAAGGAAAAATTAAATGTTGCTAATAATTAATAGCAAAACAAGTAACATATACATAATAAATTAGCTAAAAATTTTATGTCGTTAGTAATTCAGACGCATTTTTAATGTTTTAATGAGTAATAAATGTTTTATCTATTTCATAATTACATTAGAAAACAATTATTTTATAACATTGTACTAGAATATAGGAATATATAATACTAGGCTTATATATATACTACTATTCTAGGCTTTTCTTTCTTCTGTCAATGGTTTAGTTAAAATTAAATTAAAGTAAAACTTTATTTGATTTTATCTCGCTGATTTACTAACAAAGCTAGTGTACCCGATAGCGTATCAAGAAGAGACTGCAACTTCAGTAATTAAAAAAAAATTGTACGTTATAACATCCGCTAAATTGTTTTAATAGACAAACTGTACTATGCGCTTAGAAATTCATAATGAATACGTTGCGTAACTAATACTCACATTTCATGACATAACTAGACCTTTTTCCTAAAATTTTACACTCAGTTTAGTTCAAATCACGTTTCGAAATTATTTCATTCATTACGTTACGATAGAGCACCATTCAGAGCTCTAATGATGTTAATGTCTGATAATGTCCGAATTTAACGTTTAATTAATGTCATTTCGACTGATAATTATCAGTTCGATATTTTTAGCCTCTGATGCAGTCACAATTACAGTGATTCTATATCTATGATGAAGCAAAATTATTTTGCGTGATGATTCATTATATACATGTTAAAATAAAAAAACCCTTCTAATTCAGTGAAAATATTTGTTAAAGCGCAGTACCAATACCGATTACTGCAATCATTTAATCATTCGGTGAAACGTTCAGTTTATTTAGTTTGGTTAATAAGGCAATGGCCAGTAATAAAAAAATTTGTCACAAGTAATTTATTACAATAAAACCCAAAAATCAATACAAACGAATTTAATATTTTACTTCAAATGTATAACAAAAAAATGCGGAAATATATGTATTTTCTGCAAGGGTATAGATATCATACCCCCTATGGCTCCCATGGATGCTTCATTTGAGATACCAGTCAAATTTGCAATTGATTAAATCCTTCAAACTTTGCTTTGCAACATGAAACAGTGGATGATAGAAGACTACAAGACTCGCTACGCTAAACTTCTTGCATATTTACTCGTCTGATGTTAGGTGCTGAATGCTTTTTGTTACTTATTTAGGGTAAGTTAATAATATTTTTATTTTTTTCTTAACTGACCCACTCGTTATAATAAAAAGGAATTTCAAAAATTTTAAAAGAAATGCAGAGTTAAACTGACTTATTATTTTAGCGAATGGCGTAATGTCAAAATGAATAACAAGGAAGATTCACAAAGCGAGCCACAGAAAAGTTTTATCACGACTGTTTCTTAAACTGGGAGGAAAATGTAAAGAGAATGTTTACGACCTCTTATTCATTTTAAAATGCGACGTAAAAATTTTGTTAAGTTATGTAAATGACACTATAAAGTAAAATTTTAATTTACGTTTTACTAATTTACGCTTTATTTTAATGAAATGTTTTGAACTTTTGAAAATTTTGAAACTGATAAGTGGTAAAGTATGAGAAAACATTAGAAATAATGACTTTTCATAATTGCAATACAACCATGCAGAATGGACTTACGTTACACGACATTCGCGTGGCCAATGTGGGCTGGATGACGGTGGAGCATTAGGGTGAGCCCATGACCATCGGGCTGATAACGACGGATAAAATTTTTAAGTTCTTAAAGGTTTCTAGGTCCTTAAATAAGAGATTTTTGCATTCGACTTCGATTTCTTTTACAGTCTATTACGATAAAACTGCCTCGGTAGCCTAGTGGTATGGGCGTGTGCTTTAGAAACAGGAGGTCGTTGATTTGAATCCTGCGGGGACTTAACAAATTTTCATTGTTGTTTCTAGTTGGTTAGGGCAATTTGTGCTAATCACCCAATTGTCTGAAAAGTAAGATGATCCATGCGTCGGATGGGCATGTAAAAAGTCTGTCCACCCACCAACCCGCATTGGACCAGCGTAGTGGGCATGTTCCAAACCTAGTTGAACGTACCCTAATGGATAGGGGTCTATGTCCAACAGTGGACTAACAAAGGCTGATGATGCGATGAGAAAACTTCTCCTACAAATACTGTAGCCACACTGTTTACGCTTTTGTGCAATTACGCATGGTGCAAAGTTTAACTTTATGATTTCAAATTTCTTCAATTATTTTATCTGAAGATAAAGGTTCCTATCGTAATATATTTTCTATCATCTTGGAAGCATCTACGTCAAATATCCCTAATGTCTAGGTAAATTTTATACCTAAGTTTAAAGATTTTGGTGTAGTCTAGTCTTATCAGAAACTATATAAAAGTATACACTGACACTATTTCTTATTTATAATTAGGAATTTTCGAATGTACATATTTTACATAAATCACGTGTCTAATGCGCTGAAATAAGTCATAAAACAGTAACAGTAACGCTTCTAAACGTTAAAAAAAATATTTATTCAACTTAATAAGTTTTGGAAGAGGCACTAGAAGATTACAGGCATAGCAGATTATTGAACTTGACCAATCTGTGACTTGTTAGTTCTTATTTGTAATCTTGTGAATAAATTAGTAATAAAAAAGAAAATTAAGCTTATAACATCTATTAATACTCGAAATATTTTCGATAAAACGTATTTCTTTCACAACAAGAAGCCGTATAACTGTATATAATAATAATCCATGTTGGCTGGTAGAAGTTCATTAAATAAAGAGCTCAACTAAAATATTATCAGTGGTTACGATAACACATTTATTGATGTTTATATTATTCTATTCAGTTTTACTTAATATGATTTTTTTAATAGTGACAACCTTCGTGAAAATAATTATATGAAAAGGCTCTTACAGCAAAAATTCCTTAAATTTTTGTGTTACTTTTGGGGCCTGTACATAAACGGTCTCTAATATAAGCAACCTATTTAATTTTGTACTAGGTTGTAAGTAATAGCTGTATTTATGTTACTATTATTACCTTATATAATATTCTTTTATATCCAGGTTATAAGTTTTGGCTGAATAAAAGATAAGAACTGTGTAACCTGTGTTAAAACTACATTACTGGTATAATCTTTATTAGCCTTAATTTTCCTGAGTTCCTATTAAAATATATTTCGCCACATTTTTGATGACTTTTACTTTTTACTAAAAAGCATTAGCATTAAAATGACAGTAATATTGTTTTAAACCATACATTAAATAAATAATTTTATCATTAATCAATAATGATGAACGATAAAAAATATTTAAGTACGTGATATTAAAAGTGCATATTGTTCTTTTAAAATATTTTTAAACTGGTACGTGGGCTATGCAGTGAATTTCATTGCTTGTGTTCTTGATGCCTTAGAGTGGCGGACAGATTTAAGGTTTGTTGCGTATGGCAAATTAATTAATAGAGAAGCACTGCTTACCATGGCCATTGCAATAGTCTCTTTGGCCAGATAAAAGTTTTAAATGAAACTAGGTATTATGTTTTCTTTATCTGGCTATTCGTCCTTTCTGTTTTCAAAGTATAATTAATTTAATGTTACGAATTAATTTAACGTAATTTAAGATAAACATTTGTAAATAGAATGCATAATAGTAAATAAATGTCGATACCTTTTAACGTCATACATACATAAGTTAGTGACTGCAAGTGGCAAATAATATCAGTTTCTGAAAAAAGTAATAGAGATATTAATTACATTTGCACTCTGTCGCTAAGCTTATCCATCAGTAGCGCAAAGTATAAGAATGAAAAGTTTAAATATTATTCATAATGTCTAAACTTTTTATTCGATGTGACTTAAAATAAGAATAAGAAATTCTTAGTTCAAATGTAGAATTAATCCTTAGATTAGAACGGTTAATTATTTCTATATCGTCCTTTATATAATTTATAAAGTGTTTTCTCTGCCAGCGAGATCCCCTAAGTAATGATACGATAGCTGTTGGTGTGAATGAAATGCAACATCATCTCATGTTATTGGTGTAAGGTTATTTTAGTCGCTTTGAAATCTTTGTCGAGTTCGAACGAAACATTATTTTAATGTTGTTATTTGATACTTGTTTCTCGTACTTATATTTGATTCTGGTATTTAAATTTTTTACGCATTCTTATATATTTTATGGAAAAATCTCGAATTTATTTTTTCTTTCAAGTCATGTCTAAAATGACTAAGTATTTAAAGTTTACTATTTTAGGCACTTTGTTTGGAAGTAACATAAAAGATTACAGCACCTACACAACTCTGGTATATATTTATTTGTGTGATATGATTCCATTTCTGTAATTCAGAACACACATACCATATCTCTGACAAATAATTACGCTCGAGCAATGCAGCAATACTAACTCTATGAAAACGTATGAACGTATATCAACATTATGTCAGATTAAACGTCTATGCTTTAAAAAGATTCGAAATTTTGCCACAGTCAAAAACTTGTTTTAAGACACAATCACGTATTACGAAGGACTGTTTGTGTCTCCGGGAGTTTTCTTTTCGCTCAAATTTGTGCGCTTAACGAATGGACATAGAAATAGGTTTTTTACTGCCAAGTGAGTTATATGTGGTTTATTATGGACTTATTTTATAAACCTCATAACTGTATCCAATGTAATTTTAAGGTTCAAAGTATACTCTTCATTATTATAGTTGAAAATATATCAGATATTGGAAAATAGAAAAACTATTTATGTTTTACTTTACTTTAAAGTATCCGTCATTCAGAAATTGCCATATGAAAGAACTTTTAAAATGTAGGCAAGCTTTAATCATTGTACTTTTAAAGTTTCTGAGTCTGCAAAAAATTAGAGATTTACTTTATTATTATTTAATATTTGTCAGGAAAACTTTTCTACTATTTGTGAAAGTTCAGACTATCCAATATGCTTACAACTAATAAGATTATTTATAAATTATTTTAAACACAATCAGTTTTTAATAATACTTAATAATAGTCATCATCATCATGATCATCAGCCAAAGTTAGTAATTGCTGTGACATAGGTCTCCCATAATAAAAGATTTGTTTTTTTTTTGAGGTGACTCAGGCATAATAATATTATTTGAATAAGTAACTTTTAGCAAAAACTTTGATAAACAAACTCGGGTTTGCAAATCGTAATACATCGATTACGTTGAACCACAAACAACTATAAGTAGCTTAAGTCACTAGACTCTGTAGGAAAAATTTACCCGTCACAGTATATTTAAAATCGATTGCGTTTAAAAATAATACCCTCGTGACCAGCCGCTGGAAAGTGTTCGAAACGTCAGGAATTTAAATTTTAAGTCAGTAAAATTATCGCGATGTAAGTAGTAAGTAAGTCTTTATAAATCCATACCAAATGGCACTGGTCCTTTATTTCTGTGACAAAAGGTTGTCCCTACAACTTAGAGTTAATGTCATGTATGTCGTATTTATTACGAATGTGTCAAATGCTACCATACAAGATTTTAAGGAATTCTTATCTATTACCTTAGAACGTTACTAAGGAAGGGCTAAGGAAGGAATAAAATTATAAGCAATGTACATTTTTTTAGTCGTAACCAATATTATTAGATACTAAATCGGCATTACTATTACCGACATTGAAATGAAACTGATTTCCAATTTAAAAACTATTTAGACCTGAAGATACCGGCGCTAATGTTGTATAAAGAAAAACAAATATATATATATATTATAGAACATATAATAAAGTTGCCACGATGTATCTATATTTTCATAATAACTCACATTGTTACAAATTTTATGTAATATAGTGTAAGTTTACGTAAAAGTTAATGCATTTTAAAAATCCTTTAGTCTATGTACATAAAACGTGTCGTCGACGACATTTTGCTCAAGTAAATAATAATAATAATCGTATATTTCTCACCATAATTATACAGCTTTTAAAGAATTAAATAAAGAAAAGAGAAAAGGAAAATACAATAATAAAAAAAAAAGATATCAGAGATTAAAAATGCGGTGGCAGAAATCGCGAGCCAGTATCGTACAAAGAGCAGCTGCCTTTATTGCGTAAAGTACTTATATGGCCGTTTCCATTGCAAAGATTGCTGTTTTGTCACCTGATCAAAAGTATGAACCGATTTTTTATAACACAACAAATATCTGAGCTACGCCTTCCAGTATTGTTTTTTGTTACCAAGGAGCTATATACGTTTTTTTCACTAATTCTTTGATTACTTCTCATCGTTCCAAAAGAATCATCAATCTCTTTTATGTAACTTGGAAAGGTTGTCTGAACTAAAATCGACTGACCTGGGGTCAATCAGGCTAATATTTTACTACAATCTTATTTAGATTTTGAAATCATTCAATTTAAAAAAAACGACAACTTCTGAGCCCAGTTTCGACTTCGGCAAAAGTTTCGGCCAAATTCGGCCGAAAGCGCAACTGCAGCTGAAATTTGATTTTTGGCTGGTTTACTGACAAATTACGGGTGGACACTAATTTTTAAAAACTAAATTTAGCTTTTAATTTATTTAAACTGGCTTTACGAGTACGCCTATCTTTATAGAACACTATAAACTTATGTACTGTGGTGTGTTTGTGTGAATTTATTTTACTTATGGTTGACCTGTTCGTGAAAGTTGGCCATGAATATCATGTAAATTGTTTCTGGAGCCACTTATTTAACCTGGCGTCAGCATAGTAGGAAATAGATACAAAAACTAAATGGTTTGACCAACCATAACTACCGGATGTCGAACCGTAGCTGTCTTTTACCATTTCAATGATATTCAGAGCAAATTTGTGTTTAACTTAAAGAATTGTTCCTGCATCAGATAGTTTTCCTGGTCAGTTTTCCTATCTTTTAAGCTGATTTGGCATCGTTTACAAACATTACGACCTCCTGTTAAGGAGGCTCTTCTGATATTTTACTGTAAACTCTTTTATTCTTTTCCGTATTTCTCTTCCGAGACACCTTTTACTCTTATTGACAGAAATCGCTGCTTGTGCGTGCCTTTTTATCCATTGCAATTTTTAAAAATGTTTGCATTAAAATGATTATTGTACGTTATTCTTAAAACATTGATATATGCGCTGGCGGACTATACCTAGAACATTTTAAGTAAGTGTATATACAGAATATTTTAAGAAATGCAAATACGCTTTATTAATATGTTATCATCTGATCATTAAGGAGAGGTTGTTTTTTTCAACAGTAATAAAAGTTTTATACAGATTTGACACAAAAAAGAATGTTTTTTCCTAATGAAACAATTAATAGTAAAACAGAAAAGCTGACAAAATAAAACAAGACCTTTTGATATTACCATAAATGTTAACTACAGTAAAATAAAGTCTGATCAAGATGTTGCTACGTTTTTTGACATTTTTTTCAGACAATCCTGTTTTAACCACCATGTCACTATTTTCTTCCCCAACAGTTGCCGAGAGCTTAATTAAAAAATCGTATATATTGTAAGGAAAATTTCCATTTTAGTAATATAAGAGATAAAGATATTGTGTCTGTATTTAAATCCTTAAATGTTAAAAAAGTTAATCCTTAACCAATAAATGGTACTTTTTAACACTCATGGATTACTTAAGGGTGGCCTACATGCGGTGCAGGTTCTCAGCTTGTTAAAACAATATTTCAAGCATGGAAAGCGTCAAACTATGCCCGATGTACCTTCTGTGACCTAACCAAAGTTTTTGACTGCGTACAGCATCAAAACTTTGGTCATTTAATTACACACATCATCAAACTCTGATAGTCCACTGTTGGACATAAGCTTCCCCCAATGCACCCCTACCCATTAGGGGGTTTTGGACCGTATCCCATCACGCTGGTCCAATGCGGGTTGGTGGATGGACCGACTTTTTACATGCCCATCCGGCGCATGTATCACTTTACTTTTCAGACAATTCAGTGATCGGCCCAAATCGCCCAACCAACTTGGAAACAATAATGTAAAATTTGTTGAGTCCCCGCAGGATTCGAACCCAAGACCTCGGGTTTTTAAAGCACACGCCCATTCCACTAGGCTCCGTAGGCAGTTCATTTTAATTACACCACTATGGTATCAAAAATGCCGCACTAGACCTTCTGGTTTCGTACTTGAGCCAAGTAATTCAAATAGTTGACGTGAACGGCAAGAGATCTCCCGGGGCTCCGATAAGTATGGAAGTTCTGAATGGACTTCTTCTAGGACCTTTTCTCTTGCTTATCATCCTGATCTACCACACCAAGTTAATAACAATAACCTCCTGTTTCACAAAAAATATATAATAGTAACTTAATAGAACAATAAAATAGTACAACTAATGTCAAATTTAGATCTGTTTTCAATTTACTTATTTTTAGGTATATCTTCGAAATGTTGTATAGATGAAATAATATTCAGGCTTATGGAGGCATCATCATTAATTTTGTCAAAGATTACTACATAAAAGAGTAAAAAATTGAAATGCAACACAAATGTACATACGTTTATTAAAATGTAGGTAATCATCTTACTCCCGCAAGTACATCTGCTCGAAAAATTAAATTGATTTGGGCACAGTGATGTTAAGATTTATAACCTTTTAAATCTTTGACACTTTGCTGTGAGTAATAGTTGTCTAAGTAAATTCGTGACGGATTTAAAACAAAATCAATTGGTCCCATTTTTTTAATAATTTCGTTATAATTATATATATTCAACTGCAAACGCTGCCATAACCGTAAAAGATAGACATAAATTGTATGGTATTTAATTATACTACTTGAATTGGACTACCATTAAATCCTTGAGAGCCTATGTCTATGTTTTGAGAATAACCCAAAATGAGAATTTTAATGTAAACATTTTTAATAATTGCAATCAGGCATATTCAAAGCTTAATTAAAATAATAACGTTTATGTTCACATAAAATCATTATTTGTATTTACAACGTGTCATAAACGTCATTTCGATTAAATGAAAACCTTAAATGATATCGCCGATTAAAAATTCATTGGTAGAAATCGCGAAGCAATTTTTTTCAGAGCCCGTTGTAAACTGCTTATATTGCGTAAAATAGTGATAAGCAGTTGAAAGTCGAATCCACATATCTGTATCTCTACAGAGATACAGACATATACTAACTTAGTCTGCCCGTGATCATGGATGCTGAAAAGAATCCGAAACGTCGGGAATAAATATATTTAAATAACTAAAAATAAATAAGAATAAATATATTTAAATAAATAAATATTTTAATTTAATTAAAAGTTGTTATGCTAGATTACTTTAATGCATAAAACTAGTGGTATTCGTATTCGTTGGAGGTCGTAGGCTCGAATCCAAAACCGCGGGGAAACAACTTAGTGCTATCGTTGTTTTCTGGTTGGTGGAGACAATTTTGACCGATCACCCAATTTTCTGATAAGTAAGACGATCCATGCGTGGGATGGGCATGTAAAAAGTCGGTCCACCCAACAACCCGCATTGGACCAGCGTGATGGTAAAAGTGGAGGCCTATGGCCTGATGATAACGATTTAAAAAAAATTAAAAGAGCAAAGAAAATATAAAATAATTTTTAACTTTATAATAATGTTCAGCCATTCGAACGAGTATGGGCTTGAAAATATTTGTGAAATAATATATGCGAATGCGGTTTATAAAACGCACGTATAAGAAAAGGGAGTCTAATGCTTTGAGTATGAAGATCCGCTCTAATGCTAGTTATAATTAACTGTCGATAAATTGATGTTTAATATTATTGTAAGATTTTTTCCACGGTCATTTATTTTGGACTTTTTCTTAAGAAAATAAAAACAAACATGATTTGTTCACTTGTATAGCTATTAACGCATGTACATGAATAACATTAATGTTTGTTTAATTTTATATGAAACGAAATATAATTTTTAATTAAATTCCCTGCTCTTGCTTTTTTTTTTATTCATTCACAGACCCTTTTACAATATATTTTCACAAGGCGTAAAATTGACCTTTGCATTATTTGTACTAGTAAGTAGAAAGTTAATAATAAATTGCTGTGCAAAAACTTCCTGAAATCAATTTCAGAAAGAAAACCTTGGCTTTATCCTAGATAACGTCAACTTCGTATCAAAAATAAAAAAATGGCTTCATAAATTGCTTTGGCGACGTTACAAAGCTGTTTTCGAAAATAAAGTTTTTCTCCAAACCTTTTCATTTAAATTGGGCAAGATAAATTTGCAGTTGCTATTTTTACTCGTTTGTCAGACTGTTGACAGGCTTAAAATAAGCGTCCAAACTATTTGGATTGTACGTTTCTATTATAAAATTGTTGGTATTAATTTTATTAATAAACTAGTGACCTGGTCTGGATTTTTTTAATTTGTTGTTATAAGCAATGTTTATGTATTTCTCAACATAATTTCGTAAACTAGCCGTAAAATTTAAAAACTATAAAAAGGTTAGTGCTGGGACAGTTATTGTCCTTAAATTATAGAAATGGACGAAGGTTTTAAGGTGTACTATACTTTAGTACATTATTTTGATTTGTAACGTGGGGTCAGTGAACGACTATCAAAAAATTGTATACAACGTCATACTTGTTTTATTTTCAACATTATACCTGTTTTATACATACAATTCTTCCTTAATAAATAAAATGACCTTTTACGGATTTTATCGCATTTATTTCACATATTTAAATTCCCGACGTTTCGAACACTTTCCAGCGGCCGTGGTCACGGGGTAGACTGAGATGTCATCTTGTTGCCAGTGCTGAAGCGGGGTTTCCAGATCTTAATTGTAATTAATAATTTTTAGTCTGTACTCCGACTTATGCAAAATTAACTGATTTTATCATTACGACCGACAGTGGTATTATGCTTGGGTTTAAATTTTAATTAATTAATTATGGGGTCCCAAGCAGGTGGTAGTATCCAACCAATGTATTGAAATTAAAATTAATAATTTCATAAATTATTTCTTCCTGTTAAATACCGCCATTAAAAAACAATCTCTTAAAAATTATTGGTGAGTTTTTAAAATTTAGGCATACATAGATGACCTCTATCAGAACCTCGAGACAGAAAGCAAAACCTACTTTTTTATACTATTTAGTGAAATTCTATGAATCTTATCATCTTTTTAATGCACTTAGAGCCAACTCGAGCAAACTTAAAACACTAATTTACTGAAGTGCCTCCGTTGCCTAGTGGCGTGTGGTTTAGAAACCGGAGGTAATGGGTTCAAATCATGCGGGACTCAGCAATATCCATTGTTGTTTCCTAGTTGGTTAGGTCAATTTGGGCATTTCGACACTGAAACTTCATTTTTGAAATAACATCAGATATTACAAAAGTTTGTAAGTTTTTATAAGAAGTATCTTAAACTAGACAACTGCTTACAACAGAAAGCAAAAACTAATTTAAACATTAAAATAACCAAATTAATATTATTTGGTATCAGATATCAAATGAGGCAAAGCTTGATAAATAATTAAAAATTATATAATAAAATAATCATGTACGCCTGTCGCCTGTCCTCAATTGTCATTTAACAGAGGAGACTCTCTATAGCGCGATGTAATTTCGGACAGAGACATTCGGCTATCAACGGTAAAGATTAAATTTATATCCAATTCAAATTGTACTGAAATTTAAAACAGAGACAAATTTAATTATTTTCGAACATGGCTTTCATTTAGCCATTTTTTGGTCTCATAAAGTTCAGATAAAATAAAGCAGCATTCATAATAGAGCAGTCGGGCCACCTGATGGGAAGTGGTCACCGACGCCCATAGACATTGGCAATACCAGTGGTATCGCCAACGCGCTGCCTACCGTGAGACCTACCGTGTTAAGTCTCGTTTAACCAGGAAATACGCTGGATACGGTGCCCTTCAAACCGGAACATAGCAGTGTTTTCACAATACTGCTTCGTGGCAGAAATAGGCACCGCGGTGGTACCCACCCAGACGGTCTCCTGTAAAAAGGAGACCTACCACCGGAGATATACCTTTATCCGATGATAACAGCTATAGTTCCCTCCAAAACAAAACAGAGTGATTAGTAGGTTTCAAATTACTACTGTTCAGTAGGAATTGATACCAGGGTGACACTAACCTATTCGATATCCAAAAAACGAAAGATGCACCACAAACACATAAATAATATTTGTGTAATATTTTGAAATAAGTTGATAAGGAATTTAAAAAAAATGTGTTTTTTTTGGTTTCTCATGTGCTATTTTTGTCAGAAAATGTCTTAAATAATCTCAGTACACCAATACGCAGAGTTTAAATATTATAATCTTATAATTATATAGCATAATTGTCAACATAACAATTTTGCCCTCTTCATAAAATTTGTATTAAATTGATGTAGCATTAATTCAAAAAAATTACAGAAATTATCGACTAGGGGCATTTAAGTAAACAAACAGACTATAAAATGTCGATAAATTCTTTAATATATCTAATATTAACATTAACTTTGAAAATTATTGCGATAATTATAGTTGTTATTAATTTGCAAATTAACCAAATTTCTTAATTAATAAGTTGATTCCAATTGTCTTTCAGTTGAACGAATTTTTAATAATAAAAATTGCTAAGAGACACTTTTGAGATTTTCTTTACCTTTAATAAGCACAATGTACTCTTAATGAGCGGAACGAAATTCTGAGCTTTATTTCTCTTCTCGTCGTTTTGATAATGTTTTTTTTTAATTTCTCGAAAGAGCTTCAAAAGACAGTTTCAATGCTCTTTTTGAAACATTTGGCATTCTTTTGCGCTGTTCAAATATTTGAAATTAACAAAAAGTTATATAGAAAAATAAGTACACTTGAATGTTGAGGTAAAATTGTTATTCTATTTTGAAAACAGTTTTATTTTTTAGCTAATTAAACTATTTAAACTAATTTTAATAATGAAGAACCTTTGAATGTTATAAAGAAGTCAGATTATATTGTTTTTACTATTTTATATAATGTATGCCTATTTATATATATAAAGTAGCACTTATATCTATTTTGCATCATGTATTACATGCATAAATAGTAGAATATACAGATGCACAAACACAGATACATATTAATACATACAATATATAAGAAAAAAAAACATATGTTATATAAAAATGCACAAAAGCGTAACGATCGACTGACATTCTAAAAGATGTTTCAGAACCTTGCGTTTAAACTCGAGAACGTTCTTGGCCATCCTTATATCCAGAGGCAGCGAATTCCAAAGGAGAATAGACTGGACATAAAAAGATTTGAGAACAAGATCAGACCGGTGAGAGGGACAAAAGAGATGATTCTTTGTTGATTGGAGATTGCTGCCAGAACTTGAAATATTGGAAATGGGACGACAAATTTGTTGGAGGGGAAAATTACGTACAAAGAAATGGGTGGTTAGAGCTCTGAACAACGTCGTTCGCGAATCGGTAACCACCGAAATATTAAGCGATAAGGCGACACGTGGTCGAATTTACGGAGATTGTTGAAAACAAATCAAATGCTGTTATTCAGAAGTTGGTCTAATTTATTGAGAATTTCTGCATTTAGGTCGAAGTAATACATGTCACCATAGTTGATTAGAAGGAATATTAAGGTTTGCAGAAGCGTAACCTTTATTTGGACAAAGAAAAAAATCTTAAGCCCCTAGAGGATCTAAGCAAGCCGGTAACTTTTTGACAAACGCTAGGTTACTCGTAAAGTTGATTACTCCAACTAAGTGAAGTCAGGAATCAAGCTAAGATTCTTGACAGAATCGTCAAAATTGATTCGAGTACTGTCAAATATTATGGGAGGCAATTTTGATAAATCTATTTTACTAAAAGTGCGGCAACTTTCTAGAATAATGGCCTGGCAGTTAGCTGCATATACGGTGAGTCAAAACTTAACAGACCACTTACTAATGTTATTAAGGTTCATATTCAGGCTTTTAATCAAATTAGCTACCTTATCCTTGAATATATAATTGTAGGTCGTCTGCGTAAAGATGATACGAACATTGAAGGTCATGAGTTATGAAGTGTAAGAAAAGAGAAAATAAAATTAGAGAGATTATTCCGCCATGAGGCACGCCACTTTTAAGATCAAGGCAAGTTGATGAGACTTCATCAACACGGACTGATTGTTGACTGCTAAGAAGATATGACGAAAACCATTCCAGCGCTTTATCAGAAACCATTAAGTGGGGCAGTATGAGCACTGGTATTTCGTGACTGACGGTATTACAGGCATTAGAGAAGTCAATAAGGACATAAAACAGTCACTGTAGAGTTCTCCAAACCAGCTTGAATATCGCCAGTCACTTTAAGGAGAGCAGTAATCATGCTAGTTTAAGTCCAGATTGAAAGTGACTAATCAAATTATTATGTAAAATGAAATGGAGAAAACCTGTTATAGAACACATGACTTAGAGAGAAAGGGGAGAATAGAGATGGGACGATAATGTGAAGGAATATATGGATTTAACTATTTCTACATTGGATGGACAAAAGCTTTACGCCACAATATAGAAAAGACCCAGTGGATAAAGATAAATTAATAACGTGGGTACTAGCGGGAACAAGGTAATCAAGGATTGGATGAATCATACGTCTATCTATATGGATACTTTTTCGGCATCTGAGTGCAGCTTTTCTAAGTTTAATATTTTAAAGAAGCACGTGCAGCACCGTTTGTGACACTTAACTCGAGCGAACTTAAAGCACTAGTTTACTGACGTGCCTCCGTAGCCTAGTGGTATGGGCGTGTGCTTTCGAAACCGGAGGTCGTGGGTTCGAATCCTGCGGGGACTCAACAAACTTTCATTGTTGTTTTCTAGTTGGTTAGGGCAATTTGGGCCGGCAACCAATTGTTTGAAAAGTAAGATAATCGAAGCGTCGAATGGACATGTAAAAAGTCGGTCCACCCACCCGCATTGGACCAGCGTAGCCTATGTCCAGGAGTGGGCTGTCACAGGCTATCATAGGCTGATGATGACGCTATATACTGTAAATAAAATATATTAATTAATATTAAATTATTTATAATGTTAAAACTGTAATACTAATTAAAACCACCTGGCAGTCAGTTAACATCAAACTAAAAATAACCAATTATCAGACACATTTTAACTAATATTATAACACATTAATATTAGTACCATATTAATTTACAAACGTAACATAACAAAAAATTCAGTCAAACAAATTAGAAAAACTCAAATTATTAAACTCTTATATCAAACATTTTCAAATTGGCATTGTGTATCAATGATTAAATTCCATCAACACATTAAAATCAACTTAAATTATCGCTAAATTGTGTTTGGTTTAATTACTTTGATGTAGTTTGACGATCAGCATTCTATAAGGCTGAGTGTAAATTAATGGAATGCTACTTAGACAGGAAATTCTTTTTCATGTAGAACGAAAGTAACAGTACAATACAAATAATTAAGCAATGTTATATTAAACTCATAATAAAATATGAGATAAATATAAGTGGATAATATCGCAAAGAAAATAACAGAAACAATTTTTAGGAATCTAGAAATAGACCTAACTTAATTATGAATAAATTAAGTTATACTATAAGTTATTTGACTCCACCTAACGCTCCTACATATTTTAAACTGGCGACAAAATCTCTACTATTAAGATTTGCTACTAGCGTTTTGTATACTTGAATGGTCCCATCGATGTTCAAATAAGTATGACTCTATGTGTCCACACTGAACGCATCCCAAAGTGCAGACGAAATATGACAAAGGTAGCTTGACTTGAACGTGTTAAAATTACTTTCTTGATTTGCTTCAAGAGAGTTTTATCAGTTTAGCCACAGGTTTGTTATGCATACGCTTCCAAATAGCCTTTATTTCTTCATTTTCTTTTGGACCACTTTCCATTAAGTGTCGACTGCTCCTCTGCGTTCATTGGTGACCCAAAAGTAAAATACGAAATATTTCCGATAAACATAATAAATAAGAAAATAATAGATAAAATGAAGCTTTATTCAAGCGACTACTAATCTTCTCAGTAATAACTTTAAATGAACCGTTATATGTTTAAGCTTTGATTTTTAATAGGTAAGAAGTCAGGTAGCAGTCAAGCCACCTGATGGAACATAGTCCCTGACGCTCATTTATGACAGAATTGCTTTGTGGAGTTTCCCAAGGCAGTTCACGATATTACGTCACTCTCCTATAAACAACGAAAACAATTTGCAGAGCTTTATACCCTTAATCCTACGAGTGAGTCTTATACTGTTGATGAAAAATAAAACATTTGATATTTTTCTGAAAAGCATCGTAATAAAAAAAATCGTACAGTTCGGATATGCTTTCCATTTTTAATAATAATAAAGGGTGTGTGGTGTGGGTTCGATTCCCACCTGGGGAAAATATTGTGTGATTAACATAGTCTTTTTATCGTGTCTGGGTGTTTGTATCTATATAACATGTATTTTATTACAAAAGAAAAGTAATTTTATGTATTTATCAGTTTTCTAGTTTTCATAGTACAAGCTTTGTTTAGTTATGTTATTGGACTAGATGATGTTGTGTTATTCATCCAGAAATATTATAATATTTCTATTATTAAATAAAAACGTTTTGTATTGATTTAAATTAAGAGAAAGTATCTTCCAACAGATTGAAAAGTAAGATAATCCATGGTCGAATGGGCATGTAAAAAGTCGGTCCACCCATCCGCATTGGACCAGCGTGGTTGGATACGGTCCAAACCCCCTAATGGATAAGAATGTATTAGAAGAGGCCTATTTCCAGCAGTGGACTATCACAAGCAGATGATAATGATGATGATGATCTTCTACGTTAATGTTTAATAAAACCAAAATAGTAATTTAAAGTTTAGACATCTGATTTCCGAAGTAGATGCTTTGCTTAGACTGAAAGGAGATACTGTTGTGATATTTTTACGTTTACATGCAAGAATGCTTCAATTTCATATCTTACTACTATATACATCCTCGCAAGATAAGCGTGAACAATAGGCTATAAATCCTTAAAACGTCGTCCTACTTGTTTGAAAGTACTACATTGTCTTCACAAATCATTTCCCAAGACGTGTTAAGCCATGCGAGATGCATTGAGTAATGAATGGCTTGAATTTGCAATGGTTTTTATAGTAGTATCCCTTTAAATTAGATATTAGTATAAACTATATCATCGTCATCATATAAAATTACATTAAAGTATTATTACTAACCACTATTGCCACTGAATTGAAAGGGTAGGTTGCCACTGGGGGCTTGGCGTGTAAGTACATCTACGTCTACATCTGACTCTCATGGTCTCTGGCTAATATATTCGGGGGAGTACGTTACACAGAAAAATAGGATATGAAAGAACAAAAAAAATAGTTGTGTACTTAGTAACAAGGCTGAAAAGTACTATTTGTAGATCATAAAGAAATAAAGAATTTGTTCAAATTCATTTAAAAATTAGGTTATAAATATGTTTTGTTTTTATTTATTATTAATATGCTAAAGATAGTAATTTAACTTAAATTTCTAAATGGACTGAGGACTCCGTAAAGGGCTTTAAACTTCACGTCTATTTACTTGTTCAGTAGACAAAAGACCAAAGTTGTAATTAAAAAATATAATCCAAAAAGCTATTGTAATCAACCATGACTCATTGTGCAGAATTATTGCAACACTAAAGAACGACTTACAGTTTAGTTATGCAACTATTGCTTAACACAAATCAACCTTATCCTGCTTAAAAGGAATCCAGTGTCTTACGTTTAATTCATTTGCGAATACTGTTTTAACTTTTAGTCACTGTGCGAACGTTGTATTTTTATCAAATAATTAACTTTATCGGATTTTATCGTTTATTTTAACACTTTAATATACCAGCAGACGGACATCAGATTTGATTCGAGTTTAAAATTCTGTAACGAACACGAAATACCAAGGATAATCCTATTATTAAATTAGTAAACCACAAATTTCACAGTTAGAAGATTGTGTTGTTGTTTTCATCTTCGACTTATTAATTTGGGGTCCTAAAGATAATCATTGGTAAATACATTTAAATTTAAACCCGCTAACCACTGCCAGTAATGAAAGAACGTTCATTTTCATGGTAAAGTGGCTATACTAAAATAATATTTCAATTCGACTAACTCCATTCGTCCAGTGAACGAAAACGACTATAGTTAATTCAAGAGAGAAATTATTGATTAATGTGATTCACATTGCGTCGTCAGCAGCGGACCCGTCCGCGCGTGTTCGCAGCAGTCTCCAGTGCTCGCCGCGCGGTGTCTATTGTCTGCTTCCTCAAAGACGTCGCGCTGCACCATCTGCGGTTACAGGTGCACCTGCGCCCATAAAACGCTTTTGTAGAACCGCTGACGTCAGTGCATTTGCGTTATTGCACTACCTCAAGCGAACGGCTTGCACGAAGCTATGTTATCAACTCGTTGCTAACACAATGCGTTGTCAAATCAAGTTGTTGAATCTTGTGTCTTAGTTTAATCTTATTTCTTGGCCGAACTAGCTGTTTTTAGAACTATATTAGGCCATGTCGAACGTTGTATTTTGTTATCAAAAAAAATAATTTTTACGGATTTTATCGCAATTATTTTACACATTTAAATTCCGACGTTTCGAACACTTTCCAGCGGCCAGGGTCACGGGGTACATCAGATTTGATCGACCACAAATCCTCGCTAATGAACCGATTCCTACCAAGGATGATCCGTAAAGGTATTGAGATTAGAAACCATCCAAATTTCAACAGGAGATGGTTGTAGATGCGGGACTTTTTTTCTTTATTTTCTATAAGTTTTACAAAATTGATGAAACCAGAACCAGGGTGTGTTATCTATCAAGTAGTCATTACACAATAATATCCTTTAACGAACAAGCGTTCCTTTACAACTTTTAAAATTTATTTACAGTTAATTAAAAATTATGCTTATTCCTACTATTTACATTATGTGTGTCACAACTATTTACACTTTATTCACATTTTTATGTTTATGAATAAGCATAATATTTTTAAATATGTATTGATAACAGTTATTACATTGATTTCACTAAATATTTTGTACTAGTAACTAAAATATACTATAAATTGCACATTAAAGTCTATTATGATACCGAGAAATATATTGCAGTCTACGTGGTTCAGCGCTTCTCCATCTACGACCACATCATATAGAAATAATGTTCCACTAACTTGTCCGTGTTAAGTAAACGGTGTTAATCCCTAAGCCATAAAATCCCCTAGCAAGTTTAATAATTCAAAATTTAAATTAAAATTAAGATTTTAAATGGCTTGTGTAGATCTGGAAAAAACAGTAAATTCTCTTACTTAATTAATTTATGTTATCGTTAATTATTGAGCGAACGTCAATAAAACATATGGTAAGAATAGCTTCCTTTTTGTTAGATCAACGTAAAGAAACTTGATTTCATCATTACGTATTTTGTCAGTACTTTCACATATACATATGATTATATTTCGTATCAATAATTTAATAGCTAATGAAAATATCACATGACGCGGAAAATAATTTGTAGTAATCAATTGTTATTTTTATTTGCATTTCCGAAAATATACCGTCATAAATCTGTTATCAACAAACCAAATCATCACGTCTGTCGTGTTGTAAATCCAATAAACGAAATTAATTCCAGCCTTGAAAGCGTGGGTTCTCTGTGTCAGTTTATTACGTAACGAGCCCGTCCAGATTGTTTTCATTTACATACAATCCTGCGATACGTAAATCAATATTGATATTTGCAATAAAGAAAAATGTTCGGATTTTTCAGTAAAATATATATAACTTATATAACAAAAAATAGAAGTAGTTAATCAGAACTTAATAAATGAAAATAATGTTGAATGCAATATTTTAGTAGAAAAAAGGTACTTAATAGTCTAAAAAAAATATTTTTATAGCGGAAAAAATATTCTGTAGTCGAATTAAAAGTTAATTTAACAATAATGAATTTTATAAATATTTGTGACATAAGAGACAATATGTTGTGCTTTATCGTAAGCATTAACCTTGTTTAGCCATTTCAGATTTCTCTGAAATTACATGTTCGGATAATTAGTAACCACGTTTTATTTCTCATGTTATCGACCGCAAACTGGACGTATTATGTCGTGAGATGGCAATATCTCAATCCCTCTTGTTGTGTGGCGTTAACAAGTGTGCTCCCCGTGCCAAAAAGTGCGCCGTGGACCACTCATTTGTGTTTCCACTAGCATGTACAATTCGCTCCCCCTCAAACAGTCAGGAATAGAATCACTGAAAACAAGGCAAAATCTTATAAGTAAGTAAAATAAAATTTAAATAACATATAGTCATTTTGCCTTGCGGCAAGATAAAGTAACAACATTTGGAAAGTGGCTGGTATGGGCTGAATTTTCCACTCAGCCGAAGATCAGAAGATGTGGCGTGCATTAGAGGAGACTTATGTCCAGCTGTGGGCAGACTCAGGCTGATTATGATCATGATTATACTTTTCTGTAATAGATTCTAAAAACACGATTATTTATGTATTTTGTAATATACTGTACATTGATACATAACAATATTCCTTCCTTCTTTTCACCCACCATTGCGTTTATAAAACGCTTGTGAAATTTGTGAGGTAGACTATGATTCTGTATGACTATGATTCTGTATGACTATTCCCACTGATCTGTTTTTAAACGTACAAAACTCAGTCATAAATTCATCAAGGACCATCACAGTAGACATTTCAAACAAAAATTTAAATAATTTAAAATTTTTATACTTTGTAAAAAACATTGTAAGAGACTAACTTCGTTAAAGTCTTATTCGTTTGAGAAGATGTTCAATAAAGACTTTCACACACGCCTTGAATTTCTTTCGAACAATAATTTTTTATTGTACCGTTTTGTTAACTTGCTCTTTACGATACGGGATCATTTTTTTGGGGTTTAATAGATCGTAAGCCTTCGTAATTCTGATTAGTATCAGGTCTTCTACAATTACTTTTCAGTTAAATTATTGTAAAAACAAACATGAAAAATATTCCCCACCTTATATTATTATATAGAAAAAAAATTGTATGTAACTTGTAATCTTCTTTTGAATATGCATAAAATCTGATTGCAGTGCTGATGCGTCGTTTATATTTTTACGTGCCATCATGTTTTCTATATTGAACTTTTTAATTTTTGTACATTAAGAAGCAATTATGTAATAGTAGTTGAAAAGTTTTGCAATCTATTGAAAAAAACCTACTTACCTACCACATAAGATGGTACATATTCTTAAATTTGTCATCAAAATTATGGAGAGACTTAGATAGCTTAGTTCATGTAATATTTATTTGATTATGTTATAAAAGCTCTTAGGAGGGAATAAGAAACCATTTTTATGAATTAAAGTTAGACTATCGACTTACAACTGTTATTAGTTCATAGCCATACCAGTGGTATGGGCGTGTGCTTTAGAAACCGGAGGTCGTGGGTTCAAATCCAGCAAAATTAATTACTTTTCTAAGTTTTTTATTACATGATTAGCACAATTTTGACCTATCACCCAACTGACTGAAAAGTAAGATGATCCATGCGTCAGATGGGCATAAAACAAATGAATTTTAACAACAAAATATGACCGAATTCTAACAGCGTATAACTATTTTACTCAATATAAGCAGGTAACAACGTGCCCGCACTACGAAATGGCTTCGCCTTTTCTGCCACGTCCTTTTTAATCTATGAAAACTTTTAAGGTACTCAATTCATAATATGTCATTTATGACATGTTTTATGTACATAAAACGAAGATTCTTTTTAACCCAATAACTTTGATGTAAACTAAAACTGAATTGTCTAAAAAGCTTTGAATGTGCCTGATTGCAATTTTTACATTAAAAAATGTTTACATTAAAGTGCTTATTGTGCATATTATTAATACACAGATATATGCTATTGCGGACTTTATTGTAGACCAATTCAAGTAGCACAATTATGTTAAATGACATAATGCTTTATGTCTTTCTTGTACTCTTTTGGTAGCATTTAAAAAATGAGGCTAATGGGAAGCTAATATCTATTATTTAAAATGAGAATGAACAAAGTCATAGTACTAGGAGCGAAGCTTTGAATTCGGTACCTCCTTCTTTTGGGAAGTCGATAAAATAGTAAAAACCAACCCGCATTATACCACTGTGGTAGGATACGGTCTAAAATCCCATAAGGGTGAAAGCATTCATTATGGGAAGCCTATGTCCAGCAGTGGACTAACACAGGCTGATTATGATATCGACACGAAAGGGTTGATGATACGCAGACACAAGACCAGTCGATGGAAATTGGTCACCGATGCCCATAGACATTGGAAATACCAGTGGTCACCAACACTCTGCCTTCGTGACATATAAAATGTTGAGTATCGTTTACCCTGTAAAACACTGGCTATGGTGCCCTTCAAACCGGAGCATAGTAGTATTTTCACACCACTGCTTTCAGAAGAAATAGGCACCATAGAGGTCATCACCCCATTAAACGATATATATATTTTATTTAAAAACGTCTTTTCTGGCTCCACATTTAGAAATTGTTCATTTATTTTACTATTTTATATTTAACGACAGTCCATTCTTAAATAATATTTTTAAATATGTGTAGCAGTTAAATCGTTTTATAGCATTAAGGTGTCAAAAACAATTCTATTTTCCAGAATAGAGCACGTCGTTAAGGAATTTAAGGATTTCGTAGCGTCAGTTACAGTCTTGGCAAGATCTGTTGCAACGTTTCCAAAATTTGCCTCTTGAAATTACATACAGTGTTGTATTTTTAGCTCTAGTATAAAGGCTACGGCAACTGACAAACTGGTTTATTTTGCTAACTTCCATAGAAATATATCGAAAAGATATGTTGCCGTAAGGATCTGCATTCAGTTTTTATATATTACTTTATCGCAATGACAGGCAAAAATAAGTCTACCATTTGAGTCCTTAGTATTCTTTTATGATGATGCACGTTTAAGAAAATAAATATTAAAATTTTAATCATAACTTAAAAAACAACTAAAATATACTTATAAAGTTTGTGTATGAAAAACGCTCATATTAAACTTTGTACAAACTTAGAACTAGCTGCACTTTTTAAAATTAACTCTTTGTTTTTAAATACATAACCATACCACTATTGTCCTTAAAAAATTCTACTGAGTTTTTAAAATAAATTTTTAAAATCAATTTAAATACTTATTTATTATCCTTAATTTAAACATTTCATCAATATCAGCATTAGCATCTGTTGAACATCACAAGATGCTATTGCTGATATTAGATTAACAGAGATGTATTCTCTGTTATATTAGCAACAATCTCGATAAAGGGTTTAGATTTTAAATACAAAAGATACTTTAGAAACTTAGTCTATATCGACCGTGCTTGTTACATCTATAATGAACGAGAAACGACGAGTTGGTGGCACAGTGCCTCAAAATATTTTTGATTTCACCATGAATAAACAAACGGGAATAACAAAAATGTTTTGAAAAATGTTAAGATAAATTTAGAAATAATTTAATATGTAGAATAAAATATTTCTTGCATTGAGATTGCAGAAAACAAACAATATTTTTGGGGGTCACTTTAAATTTGAGTAACTGCTGGAATGGATGAAATGGAAACATCTTTGTTTATTATACCTGGTAGAATATTTTTTTAATATTTAAATATAATATAAAATACAACCTACAAAATATTTAAACAACTAACACAATAACATCATAATATGTGTGAAACAATCAAGTAAATTTAATGTTTTGATTAACGACACAGCAAGAGCAAAAGATTATATAATCGAATTTACTCTAGTCAGCCATTTTAAAGCCAACCTACTATTTTCTTTCAATGAAGAAATGAATAAAATATTTATCAGCTAACTAATTGAATCAAGACCGCAGATGCAATCATGCACGGAGTGTTGCTTTTTTTGGCGAAAAAAATTACACTTTCATCATGGTCATTTCGGTGCTTGTTAGGTATCACTTCTTGGCGTCCGATGCTACTGCACAAAGATCTATAACTCACAGGGTATGTTAGCCATAAAGATTTCATAAAAATATCGCACTATTTTCATTAACACTGATGTCGAAAGGCATAAAACAAACAGTTCTTATTTCTTTGGCGCTCTTTGACATCTAGTTTCGATGAACTTTGAAAGTGAAAAGGTTGATCCCTTTTTACAAGGGCTTTCCGCATTGCCTTACTAGTCAAGGAAACAACACGTCAATAATTAAGAGCGACTCCAGCTTCAAATTATTGAAATATAATTATATTATATATCTAATGTTATTTTATATTATATAGATAGATATAAACGATTTCGTAAGACATTGTGTTCCAGATGATTGACATACAAGAAACTAAAAAGATGAAGAAGGATGTGACGTGTCTTTAAAGTATACACTACTGCTTTACGGCGAAACAGAAATTTACATTACGGTACTTCCCCAGAGGGCAGAAAGGAGAACTACCAAACAAGTTACTCTTTAATGAAGTTTTTGTATTTATCGATACAAAATAAACATCTAAAGTAAAACTTTCCGGTTATATATTAAACATAAAAGTTATAGTTTTCATACAACTAGTAAGAACAAAATTGCAATGTTACGTTATTTTAGATTGTTGTTGGATTTTGCGCTGATGTGTCAAAGAATATTACGACCAAACACTATCGTTAACAACTTCATTGCCTATATAAAATTAGTATTGTGAGTATTATTGAATGTATTAATTTATTATTGTACATTTATTGTATAGTGTAAAATAAACAATGTGTTTGAACACTTTATTCAAATTGTATCGCACAACATCCAAATTTATTATTTTATCGAAGAAAAACTATAATTTGAACGTTAAATTAGGTGGGGATGAAGGTTCTGTTTTCAGTAAATAGCGTTCAGTATTATTAAAAAATCTCTATATTCCGTCAGTAAATCATTAACTTAAATCAAAGAAATTACTAAATTAAACCAGATTTTATTTTAACGAACACTCGGACCTTACGTAGATTGTGAGTCATTTGTCATTGGCCAAAATTGCTAACAACATAACAGTGCTATTTGGCCATTTACAGAGATAAGGGGCATTTAGTAGTAAAAAGTTAAATTTATGTATAGAGTTATGTTACTTATTCATGGTATTTCGGCGGTTTTGGCAAGATTCCTATGTTTAGTACCATGTTTACCGTATATATGTGTACCATAAATGCTAAATAATAATCAACATATTAATATTTTCGAGCACATACTTTTTATCATTACATTAGAGCTGTATATAATGTCTTGATTAATTTTGATAGAAGTCATTTTAAATAAATGTAAAATCAATATAAGTTTATCCATTCAAGATGATTTTTTGATAAAGCAACGATATTAAAGCGATTCCTATGATGTTCTACACTACATATAATAACCACTTCATACAAATCATAATTTGCTTACTGCACATTTTATTTTGTTATGAAATTAAGATCACATATTATATTTAAATTTAGATTGAACATACAGAAGTAAAATCCTGTATGGTAAAATGCCACTTCTGCAATGATTTACAATATCAGAAATAACTACGTTTATTCAGTGCCTGAACAACTTTTTTTTTGTAATTACTTAAGAATTGATGCATAAACGCTGTTTCGTAAGACATATTTAAAGACATATTCGGTAAGATAATAAACACAATCCGATGCAGAAAGCATTTAATCGTTATATTTTTAATTATTAAACTTTCATTATGTGCATAACACGGTTTTGAAGTATTCTTCGTTACCACTTCGTGCCTATCGAGTATATCGTGGTGATTTAAAGACCAGCCATCTTCAATACATGGGTTACTTAATTCTAAAAAAATCCAAGCAGTAGTTCCTAAAATTATTATTAATAACCACACAAATGTAATAAAGCACTCTTCTACTTTTTAATTAAAAAAAAAACATCAAAACTTTGTTCTTACATTTATATACGCATCCACATATATCTTCAATCTTTCTTCCGTTTATGGATGCATCATATCTTCCTGTGCATCTCTACGCCTGTGCTAGATTTCTGGGTAATCTAGGACTGGTGTCGATTCGTTAATTAAATTTCAGCCATAGGACAAACGATTGACAGAGTAAACCACAGGACTTAATTCGTGTGACGGCCACTGTCACCCCTTGACGCTGACTTATTGGATACATTTAAGGATTTATACATTTAGCCATTGAAATTATTTTTGGGAATGGCTTTAATGGTTGTTTTTAATTGAAATTTTCTAAATAATTTTTTAATATCATCATCATCAGCCTGTGATAGTCCACTGCTGGAATAGGCCTCCTAATAACCTCCATCCATTAGGGACTTTGGACGTATCCCACCAGCTGGTCCAATGCGGGTTGGTGGGTGGACCGACTTTTACATGCCCATCCACGCATGGATCATCTTACTTTTCGACAATTGGGTGATCGCCAATTGCTAACTAACTAGGAAACAACAATGAAAATTGTTGAGTCCCGCGGATTCGAACCCGCCCTCCGGTTTCTAAGGCATGCTATACCACTAGGCATCGGAGCAGTTATTTTTCTAATGAATAGCATTTTTATATTGTATTGATATAATTATTACTAAAATATTTACGATTACGATTATTATCATATAAATCATTAACTTAGGATCATGCGTTAGTTATACATATTTTATTCCCATTCTAGCACTGTTCAAAAACATTAAAAGACAGATATATACCTCCTTAGTCTGCCCAGATCTGGATGCTGGAAAGAGTTCTAAACGTCAGGAATAACGATATATAATAACGCGAAACATCCAAGTAGTTAGTGATTTGATAATATTTATATTTTATGTGTAAATATCGAAGAAAATGTCGTACAGAAAATTAAAAAAAATCTCTTTATAAGTATTAAAATTCAACGAGTTTATCAGTGAAAGAAAGTTTCTTTGTAAAGAGCAAGTTTTGAAGTTTAAAGTGATAAAATCGCAAGTCAAACTTATGCTGGAAAACGATAAGAATAAAGTTCATTATGTGATGATTAACTGTAGCCAGGTTTTTTTTTTGCAGATTAAGTTTAAATATAACAGAGATTCTAAATAGATATGTCGAGTAAAAGTTTAATAAAATTATCTCGACCAAACCCATTACCTTATCGTATCAATAAATTCACCCAATATCTTGGTACGCAGCCAAGCGTTTAATCTGAAAGTACATAATGTCTTTCTGCGAACGAAAACATCAATATGTCATCCATGTTATAAGCCAAGAGTTTCTTATCTCGGTCTATATACAATTTATTGCAACGTTGTCAAAAACAGAGTATTAAATATGACTAAATGGAAAATTTACTAACTAAAAGCGCTTTATAAAGTGTTTTTAATATTTTTTGTTAAATAAAACTGTGGTTAATTAGTTGAATAATGATGACACTAAATAGTAAACCGTTTTACACACCTAAAAAGAAAAGAACTTAGCCGTTTGCCTGATGAGGCAATAATATTAAACGTTTGTTTAAAGTTAAAATGTAAATGTAGGTAATTTATATTAAAATAACTGTTTTTGAATCTGAATAACTGATTTTGAAACCTATATTATTTTAGATATTTAATCAGCAGTATTAAATGATATCTTAGCCCCGTACCATTTTCGCCGGCCTCATGGAAAAGCGAAAGTTTTGTACTTTTACGAAAATTATAAATATATTTAATAAATTACCTTGCTGCCCCATAGCAAAAGAAAGAGCCATCACTCTTCGCTTAATAGTACTATTTACGATCTGGCTAGTCACGACGGTAACTTAATTACACGATAACTATGATTAATTTCACTTCGCTTAAACCAGAAGGAGTGAAGATGCATAAACCCTTTTAATATTCACAAATTCTATTATTTCTTGTTTATACAAGATCTCTGCAATATTAAACGCTACAAAAGTGGGGTTATGGTCTTTAAATCGAATACCGACACCACTTTTCCTCATCTACCAAAAGTATTGCTAAAATATAGCACTCGAGGACTAGCAAATTTAAATATTTGGGTCACTGGATCACTGAGAACTTAAAGGATGACAGTGACATATAGAAGAACGTAGGTCCCTTTCAATACGAGGTAATATAATTATTTCTATTGCTTGCGATATTATACATTATTAAATAAATTACTTTAGGTTTTATCCGTTTATTTTCATTTTTATTCCGATTTCGAACACTTTCCAGCGGCCGTGGTCACGGGTAGACTGGAAAGTGTTCAAACGTCGGAGAATAAAAATGTAAATAAACGCGATAAAATCCAGTAATATTTATTAATAACGAGGAATATGCTAATCCGCAGGTTTGCACGTTGTTCGATACAAGTCAAAAACACAATTTAAAGCGTATTGTCAAACGATGTACACGTGTAGTCTTTGGGTATCGTACACTCAGCGGGTTACAACAGCCTACGAGTGCAGTACAATAACACGTTTAGGGCGTTGATGGGGTTGCCTTGGAGATGTAGCGCCTCTGGTATGTTCGTAGAGTTACATACTGATGGTTTCTTTGCGCTTATGAGAAAACGGTGTGCCTCTGCAATGGAACGTTTACGCTGGAGCACTAATAACGTCCTACGTGTATTTGCAGATCGCTGGGACTCTCCTCTTTTGCATAGATGGATCCAACTCCATACAAATTTATGACATTACCACTGCTAATTGTAATTTATCTTATCTTGTCTTTAATAGTTTTTATGTTTATATTATGTGAAAATTTTGTTATTCTTGCTGTATTAATTTTTCATTAAGAATTATTAACGAAATTGTTATTAAGTTAAGTTTATAATTACGAAAATGTTATGGATTTTTAATCTGAAATAAATGTTATAATAATAATATTAAATTTACTTTTGTACGGATTTTTCGCGTTTATCGTATATATATTTTTTAATTGCCGACGAAGGCAGACGAGCAGTCAGGTCACCTCACGGGACGTGGTCACCGACGCCCATGGACATCAGCAATACCAGGGGTATCACCAACGCGCTGCCTACCGTAAAGGACTCTCTTTATACCTCGTTTAAAGGGAAGACATGTCATAGCGCGAAGGAAAATCCTAGAGGGAGTTCATTCCAGAGTTTAATAGTGCGTGGCATGAATGATCTCGGAAACGTAACTGTTTGATGGCACGGTTTCCAGGTGGTATGGATGAATTCTAGTCCGGTGACGGAGGGTACGATAATAGAATGGGGAGGTAGGTACCATATCGAACAGCTCCGCTGAGCACTCTCCGTTGAACAGGCGGTAGAACACACGAGAGAGCCAATACTCTCCGTAGGCTTAGAGGTTCCAGCCTGTCCGTGAGCATTGGATCGCCGACGATTCGAATAGGCTCGTTTTTGTAGTGAGTCGAGTTGAAGCAGCTGATACTTAGGGGCACGCCGCAGAGATGGGAACAATACTCCACGTGAGGCTTGACCTGAGCTTTGTAAAGTAGTAGCTTTTGGCTTGATGTAAAGTACCGTCCCGCTCTGTTCAGCACTCCCAGTTTTTAGAGGCTATTTTGAATTTGCTGTCCAAATGACTTGAAACTGAACGTCGCGCGAGATCTCGACACCAAGGATTCCTATGCTCGAGGATGATTGCAGAGAGACACCCAAAATGTGGCGCTATGACAAATGGGTCTTTCTTCCGGTAAATGCGCAAACCGTGTCTTTGTGGGATTAAACTGAACGAGGTTTACTCGACCCCACCTCGGAGACTCGCCCCAGAGAGTCCTCCACTTCGGACACAAGTTTAGATCGCCTCTTCTGCACCTCACACCGAGGGACTGGTCGTTGGCTAGTATCCGCGCATCTCCGTGCTATCATCCGCATAGCAATGTATATCTCTGATAGATAGCATGTCGTTGATATGCAGGATAAAAAGCGTTGGTGAGAGCACTGAACCTTGTGGGACGCCCGCATTAGTGGTCATGATCTTGGAGCAGCAACCGTCGACAACGACTCTGATGCTCCGACCATCCAAAAAGCTGGCAATCCACTGACACAGCCCCTCGGGGATTCCATAAGCGGGCAGTTTCGATATAAGAGCTCTATGCCAAACCCTGTCGAACGCCTTAGTAATATCAAGACTGACTGCTAGAGCCTCACCCTTATTGTCTAAGGCTCGCCCACCGGTGCGTTAGGTACACTATAAGATCACCAGCCGAACGACCGTGACGAAAACCGTACTGACGGTCACCTGATAAGCTGGTTCTCCTCTAGGTAACCTAGGAGCTGGTTGTTGATGACCCGCTCCATCACCTTGACAGTAAGGGATGTGATAGCTATGGGCCTGTAATTTGAAGGGTCTGAGCGGTCTCCCTTTAGGGACCGGATGTATTCGAGCTGCTTTCCATGAAGCCGGAACCCGTTTAGCCGTGTATGGAGGCGATATAAGCGCGTGAGTACAGAAGTCAGCTCGGGGCGCATCGCTTTAGGACCACTGCAGGGATGCCGTTAGGCCCACTCGACTTATGGACGTTGAGTAGCTGTTGTTCCCTCCTGACTGCCCGTTGTGAGATGCGGATTTCGGAAGGAACTCTCGCACTGAGGGAGATCTGGTGGAATGGCTCCCCATTGTACATAGTCGAGTTTGAGGCGAAGAGTTTGACTAGAAGATCAGCCTTCCTTCGCACGTGGGCTAGGCTGTCTTCAGATTTGCGCAGTGGCGGAAGCCTGGACCGGCAGAAGTTGCCCTTGGCAGCTTTGGCAAGTGACGAAAGGCACGACTTCAGAGGAAAGCCGACTAGCCGTTCACCAACTCTGCAAACGTGCTCGGCCTTTGCCCTGGCAATCACCTTCTTGAGGGATCTTGAAGTGGCATTAAATTTCTTTTTCTCCTCTATGCCTGTCCGATCCTGACATCGTCTAGCGTCATTATAAACGGCGTATGCAGACTGTTTTCGGCGCGCAGCCTCCACACAGGCTTTGTTAAACCAGGGACTGCTGTGGCACCGACGGTACCTCTATTTGGGATGAAAGTTTCCATCCCTAAGTATTATGTCAGTAACGCAGTCCGCACACTTGTCAGGGTCATTTGAGGAAAAGCAGAACCTCCCCACGGGAAGGAGCCAAAAAACTCGCGAAGTCCATCCCAATCTGCTGTCCTGTATTGCCAGACTCTACGAGACCCACTCGAAGGTGTTCGGGTTGGGTACGTAACAGGGCAGTGGTACGTACCAGGCAATGGTCTGAGGATCCCAAAGGTGCCTCAACCGCCACCTGGTACCCTTCCGGATGTGAGGTCAGCAAAAGATCTAGCAGAGAGGGGTTATGGCTCTCAATATCTGGGATTCGGCTGGGCTGAGACACCAGCTGGGAGAAGCCATAGGCCAGCGAGATTAGTGGTCTGCGACCCCAACCACTCCTGATGATGAGCGTAAAAGTCACCTAGGATCACCACCTCCGCTGCAGGATACTGTTCAAGGACTTGGTCAGTCACCTCTTGGAGATACTCGAATAGTCGAGCTGCCTCCGCATCACCGCTGTGGGATCTGTAGAGGCATGCGTACAGGCGGGTGTGGCCACCATAATCCGTGTGCACCCACAAGACGGACAGATCACAACGTTCAAGGTTCCGAAGGCGGCGACAGCAAACATCATCCCGAGCGAACAGGCATACCCCGGCTTTACGCACAAAAGCGTGCTCTAGGATATAGCCAGGGTATTTAAGGTAGGAGATGTCGTCCGGAGTAGATATTTGGTCTCCGTTAAAAGAGAAGAGAGGCTGCGCCGTCTCAAGGTGGTGGTGGATGGCGTTTAGGTTGTTATATTTCATTCCGTACGTTCTGGGTTATTAGTATTTATACGGACACTGAAATTTAAAAAGGTCTTATTTTAAAAGACACTTTTTTTAGGATTTTTCATTATAGTCATTGGCGTAACTGTTATTTTAATAGGCCTCAAGGCTAGTTAGTACGGACCCTAAGGACTATCGCTCGACGCTGCATTTTCTGTTGTTGTCCGAAAACTACACCTTTGACGTCAATCGGTGCCGATTTAGCAATAATTGTAATAGATAAATAGATAATAATTTCACATTTTAAGTCATTCCTATTTCTGACATCGAGTAGGTTTCACTATATCTAATTGTAAGTTTTAGTATAATTAAATTAGTTTAAATCAATTTTTGGTTTTTTCAATCCTCCGATTGCCGGTTACGTAATTGGCGCAGTCGGTAGGATTCTCGCGGGCCGGTTCGCGAGCAGAGTCATATAGATATTCGCGTTCGCGTATCGCCTGGGCGACTTTCAAGTCACATCCTGAGAATCTTGAACCTACGGAGCTGTGCAGCCGGGTGGAGAATCCAGACTTCGATTCGCAGAGAAGAAACCGAAATGAAACTTATGTAAGTACACTTGAATCGTTCTCGTGTTGCTTCCCACCTAATCCTAGTTACTTTAATCCCCAAAATTTTTTGTCACGAAAGATATTATTCCCGGGAACCTGCATCACGTCAGGCCCGCCGGTGTTTAGTAGATATTAATAGAGACCTAGACAGTTCAGATTCAGATTTTGATTTAAGTAGTTTATTTAGAGTAGAAATGCCTTACGACCCGGACGTTATTTTCAAGGCTTTAGGTTGTCCCAGATTTTGATGGTAACCCTAACATATTAACTAGATTTATAAGCATATGCGACAGAATAGTGCAGCAGTATGCGAGCCCCGAGCCAGGGAGCGAATTAGCAAATCTATGTCTGCTAAACGGCATCCTGAATAAAATCACAGGACCCGCCGCATCCACTATTAACTCAAACGGAATTCCTGAAACTTGGGCAGGCATTAGGTCATCATTAATTAATAACTTTTCAGACCAACGCGACGAAACGGCCCTATATAATGACCTCTCGTTAGCTATACAGGGTAACAAATCTCCGCAAGAGTTTTACGACCATTGCCAAACCTTGTTTAGTACTATAATGACTTACGTGACGTTACACGAGTCCATACCGACTACGGTAGAGGCTAAACGGGCACTTTACAAAAAAGTTACGGTTCAGGCTTTTGTGCGTGGGCTAAAGGAACCCTTGGGCTCGCGTATACGGTGCATGCGTCCGGAAACAATAGAGAAAGCACTAGAATATGTTCAGGAGGAGTTGAACGTTATTTATTTGCAGCAACGCAATGAGCTACCAAAGGCTCAGAGCGCCCCTAAAATGCCTCCTGCAACGCAACCGCCTCCTACCATGCAATTTAATTCTTTAAGTATTCCTCGACATCCAGTTCCAACCGCTACGCAACCTTTAAATTTAATGTTCCTAACCAGCAGCCTCAAAATCGATTCCCTACTAGAACTCAACAAATGTTCCGTGCACCACCACCAAACTACAATCCTCAAAGCAATGTATTCCGTTTACCACCACGCAATCCACCACCGAAGCCAATGAGTGGAGTTCAACATTTCGTCCCGAAACCGCTACCTATGCTGTCAGGTCATGATTGGCATAAATCCGGGAACCCGCCACCAAGTAATTATTTTAAAACCCGTGAGGTAAATGTTAACGAATTTGCTTGTCCCGATAATTCATATTATCCCGCCGAGTATTACACAGGACCAGAATACGAACGCTATACTAACTTTGCCGACTATCAAAATTACTACGACTGTAATACTGGATCGACTTGTTATGATTTCGCTTACGACGATTCGGATACAATAGAGCCAGAACCTCAATCAGGTCCCAACCATGGATTTGAAAATCAGGATTTTCAATCGGGCCAGATATCAAACGAGCCAACATAGACGTTAATTTAACAACCCAAAGACAATTGCCGTATATCGAATTTTCACATCCTCCATTAAAGTTTTTGATTGACACCGGGGCAAATCAGTCATTTACTAGCCCCGAGGCCGTTGCAAAATACTTATCTCATTATCCCATCAATTACGATCCCTTTGAAGTAACAAGTGTACATGGGATGAGCAGAAACGACTATTCCATTACTCTCCCGTGTTTTGAAGAATTCAAAGAACCTCAAAACATCAAACTATTCATTTATCGCTTTCATGATTACTTTGACGGATTGATAGGGTTAGATTTATTGTCTAAATGGGAGGCCAAAATAGACTTAAAAGATTTCAAACTCATAACTAAATTTGCTACAAACCAGATTA
The DNA here is from genome assembly GCA_029286875.1 of Lamproptera curius. Taxonomy (NCBI): domain Eukaryota; kingdom Metazoa; phylum Arthropoda; class Insecta; order Lepidoptera; family Papilionidae; genus Lamproptera; species Lamproptera curius. The sequence continues at coordinate 989,909 of JAGSMT010000052.1, forward strand.
AGGTTTATAATTCTCGCAATATTAATCTGTACGAAGATATGATACCTGCCGGAACTTCTAAATTAGTAAAAATACCTATTAACGCCCCGGATGGCGATGTCCTAGTAAGCGAACAGATATTCTGTAATTGCATTGTACATGAGTGCCTTACCACAGTTAGTAACAGTCGCGGATTTGTAGAATTAGAGAACCCAACACCAAATGACGTTATATTTTCTTTAAACCAACCAGCTTGTGCCGAGCTATTCAACATCAAGTGCACAGAGGTGGAACAATCAAACCGCGTTAACGAAGTTTTATCTCGATTGCGAACGGACCACCTTAATGAGGAGGAAAAAGCTAACCTTCTAAAACTGTGTTCTCGATATGCGGATGTATTTTACATAGACGGAGAGCCCTTAACATTTACGAATAAAATTAAACATCGCATCAGAACAACGGATGAAGTTCCCGTCTTTACTAAAAGTTACCGATACCCCTTCATCCATCGTCAAGAAGTTAGGGACCAAATTACAAAGATGTTAGAGCAGGGAATAATAAGACCTTCCGAATCCGCATGGAGCTCCCCTATTTGGGTAGTCCCAAAAAAGATGGATGCTTCCGGGAAGCAGAAATGGCGCCTTGTTGTCGATTTTCGTAAGCTTAACGAAAAAACAATTGATGACAAGTACCCTATACCGAACATTAATGACGTACTCTTAACTAGAGAAGCTTACAGAAATTACAGTCTTATCAAATTTGCAAAGTTTGCCCAAATTTTAGGAATTATAACAAACAACGTAGAGGATTTGATGCTAGAAATAATTAGATTAGAAAATATAATGGCTTTTATCCGTACAACAAGTACTCATCATTCCATGATAGATATAGAAGCTTTACAGTCAATGATAAATAAATTAAAGTCGCTTTATAGTCAAGATCAAGTCTTAAATTTAGAACTAAGAGAATACTATGATATAATAAAGCCGGGCTCTTATTATATTGAAAAACGTATAGTGATAGTCTATAGCTTCCCTATAGTATCCCAAGTCCCTTATGATTTATATAAATTATCCATTGTTCCCAATAGAAAACAACTTGCCCTTATTCCTCCCTCTCCCTATATAGCAACAGATGAGAAATCATTCGTGTACATAGAGGCTGAATGCCCGAAGTACAGCAGCACCTACCTCTGCGAAAAGAAGACGAACCAACAGATCCAGTCATAACCTAATTGCACCCAGGAGCTCATTGTCCATCAAAGCCTTGGAGAGATCTGCCAATACACCAAGATTTCGCTCATTAAGGAAGCTGTAGAAAAACTAGATGATCAATATTACATCCTGTCACTGCCTCACCCTACAAAAGTCCAACTAACTTGCGGACGAAAGGATTTCAACACACTGCAAGGAAGTTACCTTGTTACCATCCCTGAGTGCTGTTATTTGCAGACGTCAGAAATTACAATAGTTAACGACGGTAATGAGATAAAAGGCCAACCGCTGAAACTAGCAAAGATTCCATATAATGAAGCAAATCAATCCACCACTCCGGTTCACATCAAACTCAATCTAGTAAATCTAGAAAAAATACACAGTATCCAGAATAAAGTTATACTGGAAAAGCCTATACATATTGAGAAGAATCAATCAGCAGTCCTGTATCACACAACCATCCCACTGTACATCTTCTTATGGGTTGCGCCTAATAAGAAGATGTACTCTGATCTTGATAGCAAGTCGCAAATTCAAACTTTGAAATTGAAACCAGCAGATGAAGAAAACCAGCAGCCATCTCTTAAGATCCATACATATGAGGGTGTAACTAGAAACACCAGGAAACAAGATGAACTCCCAGCAAAATTTTCTCTCAACATGATCAAAAATAGTTGCTGATCTGCGGGTGGAGGATTTAAGTACGGACCCCAAGGACTATCGCCGACACTGCATTTTCTGTTGTTGTCCGAAAACACACCTTTGACGTCAATCACGAGGAATCATCGCCGATGCAGCATTTCCGTTGTCGATCGCCAGCTGCACCATTTACGTCAATCAGTGCCGATTTAGCAATAATTGTAATAGATAAATAGATAATAATTTCACATTGTAAGTCATTCCTATTTCTGACATCGAGTAGGTTTCAGTATATCTAATTGTAAGTTTTAGTATAATTAAATTAGTTGTAATCAAATTTTGTTTTTTTTTCAATCCTCCGATTGCTGGTTACGTAATTGGCATTTTGTTATAATAATAATTAAAATAAAACATATAGAAAGAAATATTAAATATTAATGCAAGAATCGTGCGTACCGTCAGCATGGCGCTTGGTGGGACTGATTTAAATCGAACCCAGCCAAACATGGCTCAAAGACTGGCGGATCGCATCGATGACCTAAACCAAAGGATCGCAGCTTGGGGAAAGCGAATTCGGCGATATACGGAGAGGTCAAACCGGTTTAACCAGAATCGTCTCTTCGAGAGTGACCAGAAGAGGCTCTACAAATCCTTGGAGCGACGACAAATACAAGAAGCGGGCCAAAGACCGGACAAGGCTGAAACGGTCGCGTTTTGGCGCAGCCTTTGGTCAGAGCCCGTTTCTCACATCGAGGGCACTTGGACAGAAGTCGTAGCAGAGGAATGTGAAGTCATTGCACCCATGGATCCCACCGTTATAACACCAGACGACGTAGCTAGCGCAGTCCGTAAAGCCCCGAACTGGAAAAGTCCGGGTGCAGACGGGCTGCATCACTACTGGCTTAAGGGATTCGTGGCGGCTCACTCTTTACTTGCCCGACAGTTCCAGGATGCTATCGACCAGAAGTCGCTCCCGAGCCTCTTCACTACAGGGGTCACTCACTTGGTTCCTAAAGATAAGGTAACCACTGACCCTACTAAATGCCGCCCAATCACGTGTCTAACTACCATCTATAAGACACTTACATTCGTACAACAACCGGATAATGTCACGTACTCAGAATGGATGTAAAGGCGGTGGTCGTGGGACCAAGGAACCACACCTCATAGACCCGGTCATTGGCAAAATAGTCAAACGCAGCGTCGGATCTTCGCCGCCTGGATAGATTACAAAAACTGTTCAACTGGTAACTTCATACATTGCTAGCGAGGATACTCGAACTGTACAAGATCGATAGTACAGTAAGGGACTTCCTCGGGCAATGTATGGGGCAATGGACTACGACACTTTGTTATCTAGGTGAGTGGATGACGGCTGCGGAAGACCGTACAAGGATACGTAGGGGAATCTTCCAGGGTGATTGTTTGAGCCCAATTTGGTTTTGCCTGTCTTTGAATCCTCTAAGCACACTGCTGGAGGCTTCGGGCAGAGGATTTCAGCTTCGGCGAGCAGGGACAAAAGTGACCCACTTTTTCTACATGGATGATCTCAAATTATTCGCCCCCAATCGCTCTCATCTGATGGAATTGTTAAAGATTACTTGTGATTTTAGCAATTCTATTAGAAGGGAGTGGGAAACGGATAAGTGTGTGATTCTTCATTTTGAAAGAGGTAAGGTCACACACACCGACGGGGTCCATATAACTACACCAGTTAACATAAGGACCCTCTCCGAAGCTAAAACATACCGGTACCTGGGTATGTCCCAAAACATAAGTACATAGACGAGGCCGGTGTAAAACAATCAGTTCGCAAAGTATTTATTGGACGCGTGACAAAAGTGCTAAATAGCTTTTTGTCAGGCGTAAACAAAGTACACGCGTATATCGGTTGGGTTATGCCCGTCCTCGTTTATACTTTCGGCATTCTCAGGTGGTCTCAATCCGAACTAAACGCCCTGGACAGAAAAGTCCGCACCACCTTGACGTCGCACAGGATGCACCACCCGAGGTCGTCAGTGATGAGGTTGTACTTACCCCGAAAGCATGGTGGGCGGGGCTTATTAAGCGCCCTAGCTATGCATAACCGTGAAGTGTGCAGCCTCCGGAAGTACTTCTAGACGAAATCGGATGATGCATTCTACGCAGTCGTCATTGAAAGTGATAAAGGACTTACCCCTCTATCCTTAGCCAACGAGCAATGGCAAAACCCAGCAGTGCTGAGCGTCTCCGACAATGAGACCGTATGGAAAGAGAAAGAGCTACACGGGCGGTTCTACAAAGCTGTTCACGAGCCCCATGTGGACGCTACCACCTCAGTAAACTGACGATGTTTTGGTAATCTCTTCGGAAAAACTGAGGGTTTTGCCTATGCAATACAAGATCAGGTTATTGAGACCAACAACTACAGGAGATACATCCTTAAGGATGGCACCACAGACGTTCGTCGAGCCTGTCGCCATCCTGGGGAGACCCTACAGCGTGTTATCTCTGGTTTTTCGGCTCTTTCTAACACTGAGTATTTGCACAGATACAACCTACTAGCCAGGATACTCCACCAAGAGCTCGCTCTGAAATGCGGTCTCGTGGATCGGAGATTGCCATATTACAAGTACTCACCGGATGCCGTGCTCGAAAATGATCGCGTCAGGCTCTATTGGGACCGGTCTATCATCAAGGACAGGACATTACTGGCTAACAAGCCTGATATCGTGCTGATGGACCGGGCACTGTCAATGGTATTTTTGGTTGCCATCACGATCCCATTTGACAAGTACCTCGTGAAAGCCGAAACAGAAAAAAAACGAAAATATCTGGATCTGGCTCACGAGTTGACTGACATGTGGGGTCAGATGCCAACCGAAATTATCCCGATAGTCGTTTCTGCAAACGGGTTAATCCCAGTGAGCCTCTCACAACACCTGAGGCGGCTGGGACTCCATGATGGACCGCTTCTATCTCAAATGCAGAAAGCGGTGCTTCTGGACACCGCTCGCATTGTCCGCCGGTTACTCTCCCCTTCGACCTAACCCTCGGCCGTTTGGTCTCCCCTGCCTATGGATTCCGTCTGGCTTGGATGTAATTATATATGTATTGTTTATTACATATTTAATTTTATAATTTGTGTATGTGTAATATTTTATTTGCTGTGGTAAGTGTTCGTTTAAGCCAGATAAGAAACTACTTTAGAAAACGAAAATAATCATCATCATCATTAGCAGCCCTTCTCCATCCACTGCTGGACATAGGCCTTTTTCAATGAACGCCAAGACGGCCGATCCCCTGCTACTCGCTGCCAACTAGAACCAGCTACTGCGCGGAGATCGGCATCCCACCTGGTCGGGGGTCGACCAACGCTCCGTCTTCCCAAACGCGAACGAAAATAATAATTAATTAAATTAATGATGATTAATCATATACGCTGCAGCGTCTTCACGACGATAACGAAGTCAAAACATTTGTGATACAGTAGTTAAGAACAATACAAGTCAGGTGGCAAAATTTCATGATGAGGGTTATTAAAAAACCTCAAGATTTACGTAAATTATGTAGAAAATTAGGTTAAGGTACAGGCTTTAAGGTAAAAATAAAATTCTTGCGATATCTTTGCACTCCTTTTTTTAATTCCAAACGGAACTAATTAAAAAAACATGCATCGTATCTTAAATAAATGCTTTACCTAAAAATACGTGACGATCGATGAGTATCATCCCACCAATGTTAAAGAAAATTAAATTGCGTATTAGTAACTAACAGGTGGTGAAACTTTTGTAAAAGTCTTGAAACAAGTAGCTCCGAAGACCATTTGTACAATAGCTACGTAAAAGTTTTGTGAACAAATCCCCCTCTTAATGAAATAAAGTCCCCACAGGCAACTGTAAAGTTTCCTGTATTGAAAAAATAGCTTGGTATATGACAAAAGGCAGTTTTAGTTGTAAAAGTACGATTAAACAGACACATACTAGGTTTTAATTTACCGAAGGATATTTTAATTTTTAACAAACGCCTATAACCATTCATTTGAATAAATTAATAAAACACATAGTTTTATGTATTAAAAGATCATCACCGAATTTATCAACTAGGTCAAGACGGTCAGTATATCAGTCTGAAGATTATTTCACCTGCCTAAAGCATTGCTTGGTTCAATATGTTAAAGAAAAGAAGATAATATCTTATGTAGACTGATTGCTAACCAAACTTGGAAAAGAGCGAACTGTTTACATTAATTAATTGATAGTATATTAAAGGTCATGGCTGTTATCTGTTCTCAATAATTCAAATAGTATTTTATGAATATCAAAGAATCTGAAACACATTTGACGTAATGCTTATCAATCTCATGTTTATTGCATTGAATTCATATATATTAGATGAAATGATACTAAGATTTGAGATTTAATAGCGATATCGGCTGTAGTTTATTTTCTTCTTCACCTCTTATATAGAGTTTGCCTGATACTTTTAGTTGCAATTTTTGTTAAATTTATTGTTATTAAAGTAATTATATTTTTTGTAAATGTATTAATTATACTGATTAATATAAATAATCTATTCTAATTTTTAAATTCATTCTTATTAAGAATATTACGGTGGACAAGATTCCTTCGTTGAGTATCGGTTTTGTCGTGTTTTGCTAATTAATCTTGTTGTATATCTATATATATATAAAATATTACCAACGATATTTTGTTCGAAATATGTCATTACAAAGTATTTTATTAATTCGCAAACGGTCAAAAGTATGAATTATTTAGTTTGACATTATACTAAGAATTTTTCCCTAATAATAAAATTACTTTGAACTCTAAGTAATTCTTTGCAAAGTTGGAGGAAGTGAAACTTTATGTAATTAAATTGTAGCTAAACGTTGAACTTTTAGTCAAGTTTACAAAGTTTTAATGGCACGAAATTAAACGGAATATAATTTTAATTGTGAAAATTGAGCTTGAATATCTTATTTCAATGTATCAAATATCTCGATAACAACTTATAATTGAGCAGTAAAATCTTATTATATTTTTTTATATATATAATAGAAATTTTTATTATATTTTTTTATTAATTCACCAAAAAAAGTATTGAAATTTTGGATTCGCTCTGTCCTTCCTCTACTTATTTCCTATACCATGTTTTTGCGCGGTCACTATAAAAGCATTTTAGCATTTTAAATATTATAATTTTGTTATGGTCATAATATCTTTTGTTTACCCAAAAAAAAAAACAAATTTAAGTTTGTTATTTTCCTTGTTCCGTTTCGTCCTTTGAGTTAGATTTCCGGGCTAGAACCGAGAAAAGGTTTTGAGTCGAAAATTGCATTATAGTTTGAGGAAATAGGCGATTGAGAATATAATCGCTAGGACTTAAATTGTCAGACATTTATATAGACAAAGTTTAACTTATACCAGAATCCCAATGTACACTGTTAGCAAGATTGAGTCGCTTGGATTCGGCATTTTGTAGGGTTTTGCTTTCTATCTTCCTAGCTCTGGCTGTAGAAAAATATTCAACAGAAATCCCCCATACAATTACGAATAGATATTTTTTTTAAATCAAATTCTTCTATCTAAACTAAAACTGTATTATCTTAAATAGCCTTGGATATGCCTGATTTTTAAATATTAACATTTAATTAATACTTATTGTGCGTGTTATTCTTAAAACATAGATATATGCTATTTCCGACTTTATTGTAGACCAACTCATGTAGTACAATTATGTAATATGTAGTTTTAGTCTATCTCTAAGATGAGCCACATGAGCGTGATTTTCAACAGTAATTTCTTAATTTCTAACCTATTAAACTACTTGATCACAAAATTATAAAAATTAGGACTAAGTGACGGCTAATATCTATCATTCAAAAAAGAATTTGTGAGCGGAGCAACTAGGTACACATCATCAGCCTTTGTTAGTCCACTGCTGGACATAGGCCTCCCCTCATACACCCCTATCCATTAGGGGGTTTGGACCGTATCCCACCACGCTGGTCCAATGCGGGTTGGTGGGTGGACCGACTTTCTTACATGCCCATCCGACGCATGGATCATCTTACTTTTCAGACAATTGGGTGATCGGCCCAAATTGCCCTAACCAACTAGGAAACAACAATGAAAATTTGTTGCGTCCCCGCAGGATTCGAACCCACGACCTCCGGTTTCTAAAGCACACGCCCATACCACTAGGCTACGGAGGCAGTTAGGAGCTAGGTAACATATAAAAAAAAAAAATTCGTTCCGAATTGAGTACCTTCTTCTTTTAGGTAGTATTAGTTTAACTTTAATCGCTTTTATTAAAAGGCGGTGTCAAGAGATAAGATATACCAGTGAATAAGTAAACTTTTAACTATTAGCACTTAGCGAAAAACTTACGAGAGAGATATGAAAAAAGAGTAAAGCTGTAATAAATTCTGTAGGTTTATGGCTTTTGGTCTATTATTAAAATAGCATTATGGTTATGATTATTTGTCTGATTAACTTTAAGCGTTTTATTCGTAACTGAAAAAAAACTACACGCAGTCTTAAAGATTATTTAACAGTCTTCGTTGTTGGAAGCATGCTTCTTCTGTATGTTAATAAAAACAAATTCAAGAAATTGTACACTATTACACAAGGAATAACTGATTTAGCTTACAATATTCCTTTAGCTTACAATATAACTTAAGGGAAATCATGGGGTGATTCTCAATTCCGCCCTTTCCTGTCCTCGCCCGCTGCGTCGTTTTACAAAAGACATTTCTAATTTGATTGCTAAGTCACTGAAACATACATAAATGACAAAAAAATTAAGAATAATAAGTTCTTAAGAACAGGATTCTCTGCTGATTATTTGTATACTCCGATTTTGAAAGCGGAAAAATAGACCCTATCGCTCTATTAAAGTGCTAATAATGGTTTCAAATGACCTATTATAAGAATGTATGAGTATAAAAAAAAATTGCCAAATTTATCAAAGGGCGGTGGGACGTGGTCCTTCAATTGAAAGGTCCTAGAACTATCATATTTTATGGAAAGACTTCAATCGTAGGATAAATAACAGATACGTAAAGAGAACTGTCATAATATTTTTCACGTGATCGTGATATGTTCCACTTCATTTTGTATCCTTATCTACATTGAAATATCTTCAGACATTTTTCTAATGCTATGATAGTTAAATTTCGTTTTTGTTATTATTACATTTGTTATTATACCCTACCAAAATAAACATCTTCGTAAAAAGTTATAACTTAAAGCACAGTATTGAATTACAGAACCCGTGTAATGCTATTTAAATAACAAAACATACAGTTTCCTTCCATTACTTCAATAAAGCTGCGATAAAATGTTATGAACCTCTCACATCAATAAGAAATTAATATCAAAAATGATGCCGTCGCTCATCATCATGTTAGCACAGGATGGAAATTGGCTCTGCTCAATGCATGCGTTTTGTATCTGCACATACCATTTAGACATCTCACTTAGGGCTAGTTCCTATTTCATTATTTATTATTATTTTAGGACTCGCCCAGGCACACCATCCAGCTCAGGGTTGGTTTTCTTAGGTTTAGCTTCTGCAGTGACACACGAAACTCCACCAGAGAGACAAGCGGGACTTTTCCGCCTTATCTTGATCGTGGGAGATTCCAACCACGGCCGGCGTCTTGTAAGCCGCTTCGTCTGGAAACAAAGCGGCCGCAACATCCAATCTGATTTGAGACTTTCCGTCAATGGTGGCGCTTGTGCCCCGAGTTTTTTCTTAGTGACAAGATATGTCCACCCCTATTGGGCTCTACTGAGGACATCGAGTTACTATTTACGAGTTTGATCCTAAGACATGCAGATCTCGAGCTGAAGTTCCTTCTTTGTGGCGTTGTAGGCATCGTGCAGTCTTTGAAGCAAGACTAGATCGCTCTCATGCTGCCTTCGTTGTCGGATGTACTGGCGCCGCGCGGCCACATACGAATCGCGCAAATTAACGATTACGGGTGACATCCAATACAACTGATCGTATTTTCATATTGCAATAACCTTAAGCTAGTAAGAACAAAGCATCAAAAACAAAAACATATATTTTATTATGACGCTATTTGAATACGTAATAGGTATAATTTTGTTTACAAGCCGTAAGTTCAAAAAAATAATTTCATTACTGGTGAGTTAATTTCAGAAAGCAGGTTGATTCAAGTATCATATGTACATGTCACACGTGTCAGTCCTTTTTTCTAAGAATCTGACAACACCGTGAAATAGAAAGAAGTGAAAGCTATAGTTTAGTGTTAACTTTTTCCTAAAAAAATAAGTGTATCAGCGTTTAATAGTCGTAAACAGCTTGTAGGTAATCAGTATAACAAGGCAGCTTAATAATTACAGATTGAAATGTTGAAACACAAAATTAAATATTGGTTTACATAAGTAATTATCAGTCAAGACACGTCTTGACTTTACGGACTTGTTTGATTATTTATTATGCCTGTAATAAAATTAAATGTAATCTCGCTAAAAAATAGTTTCACGCACGTTGTTCGTATTCTTCTTTCAATGCATGCCTGTAACTCTAAAATATTTCTTTTTCGAAAGAGACTCCGAATAAATATTCTACAGACTTAATCCCTATGCACTTTTAAATATAACACCTAAGAGTCCTGGTTCGTAATCATGTATCTTACCACGATGATATGTAAGTGCTATTGGGTAACCACCTTTAAGAATATTTAGTATTGATTAAATGGTCTGTTTAATATTTATTATTTCTTTATATTTAAGGCAATTAAGAAATGGCCCATTTGTTAGTAAATTACTAAATTAACTTAAAACTAAAACAGCGTTTGGATATTACGATTATAAAACACAGAAAAGGCAAATAATTTACGACTACTACGAATACCTTTATGCTAAAGCTTTTCAGCTAAAAAACTACGGCTACGGACCATTGCCTATTTAAACTGATGTCATTTTTACTCAGGCCGCTTAAGCGTGCCTTAACAATAACCGTTAGCTGATATGGCCCATGACGGTATTAGTTATGACAATACTTAGACGAACGTAAGTTTAAGAATATAAAGTGAAAATTAAGTTAACTGTACAAGTAGTATCTAACGAATATCGCACAGCTTAGAAATGCGTCGCTTTTTAAGTACGAATTTCTAAACTGTCTAAGATGTGTCAATGAATAGGTTCTGTAAGTTTAAGTGCAGTAGATGACAGTCTGACGCTGTTATTATTACGGATTTAATATGAAAAATTGTAAAGTAATATGCTTAGTAAATATACAATTATTGATATTAATTAGGTATACAAACATTTTGTATATTTAATTAATTCTTTTGTTTACGCGAATACAACATATTATTAAATAAAAGAACGGAATGGCGTTTCTACGGATTTTATCGCGTTTGTCTACCCAGGGACCACAGCCGCTGGAAAGTGTCCGAAACGTCGGAAATTTAAAATTCTATAAAAACGCGATAAAATCCGAAAAAAATCCTATTATTTAGTAATTTTGTATACTTCTGCAGTATATTACAAATATTTGTCTACTTCAAGCGTAACGTTTTTCTTCTGTTCTTTTTTTACGTTCTGTCAATTTATTACATGAAAATGTAAATTCTTCATCAGCATCAGCCTATGTTAGTCCACTGCTGGACATAAGCCTACCCTTACGCACGCCCTCTCCATAAGGGGCTTTTTGGATCGTATCCCACTACGCTGGTACCATGCGGTTGGTGTACCCGGTACGGGACATTGAAAAAAAATTAAAAGGACATTATTTATCATGAACAAATTTCTTTGAAAATGGGTTTAAAAAGTTTTAATAACGATTACTTTAAGGAATGATTTTATTCCAAATACACAGTTTCTTGTTTCTTTAACACAGAAAAATGGTCGATATAAAACAAATAATCCATGTTATACGTTGCGTTTTAAAAAATCTAATGGTATTACTATTTATAATACTTACTTAAGAGATATTAAAAGGGCTTTTTACCTGATAAATATGCATTGTTTTCTTCTAAAATTGGAATATATTATAGAGGAAGAAAAATTATTGTTTCGAATTTAAATAAACAAAATCGTTTGTCAAACGGCGATTTCTAATGGTTGTTCTAATTGAACAGATTACCTAATCAATGCGTCTTAAGATTTCCGGTTTCGTTTTAAATTACAATTGTACATGAACATTATATTACACTATTATCGCATAAAGAACTAGATTTAAAATAAAATATTTAAGGCAAACAAACAATCCTCGGTTGATGTTTTTAATTTATAAATTTGCCTTAATTCGAGAAGCCGTTACGGTCGGTTTGTTTTCTTTGTCAAGAGAGCAAATTGCCTAGTTGTTGATTTAGCCAATCTAACCAAAATGGCTATCGATTGTAGGAAACCTTAAAATGTTGGTATTTCTTGGCTCAATCACGGTGCTTTTGATTTTTACTATGAAATTACTTATAAAATTTATTTACATTTTGGATTTCACGTGTGAAATCAAAGTGTAAATTAAAATATGTCATATTTAAACAAATCAAAATAGATAATACTAATAACAACAAGAACTAAAATATTTACACACAATATAGGGGAATTATGTTTGTCGGGCTTTATGAGAAAGTCGAGTGCTGTAGGAGTACACGTAGAAGTTAATTTAAGCCGACAACGAGCTTAACAAGGCTTCGTCTCAGCGTTGCGGAGAACTTTACATATTACACAATCATTTATTTAAATTTGGAGAATAATTCAGGGATTGAAAGTTAAAAATTAAACTTTGTTAAAACTTTAGACCTAAAAAAGTGAATACATAATTTCCATGAATTTTATTCAAGAACATTAGGTAATCAAACTTAACACAGGTCTCAATAAAACAAAGAAAATGCTGCTTCACTTACTCTCTCTTCGTTAATTCAGTGTTCCACCTTTGGAACTAAATTAATCAATACTTTAATGTAAAGAAAACAGCTACTTACAATATTTACATAGAAATCCAATCTTCCCTATAAATTTTTAGCTTCGTCTTCCCAAAATTAGAGTACCTCTTTCTTGAGATGACACTCAAAGGTACAAAACTGGTTTTAGCTGTTGTTTACTGTCCTCCAAATGTCATGACATCATGTTCACTGACTTTGAGTTAGTCTTAGAATCTTTGGGTTCAAGTATAAACAATTTGTTATCATGGGAGATTTTACACCAATCTCCTCTTACCTAAATCGCACGAACCCTTAAATTCCTTCATATCGTCGAGACAAGTTTTTACATGTATTATCCATTCAAGCCGCACAGCATAACCTCTCCGGTGAAGATACTAGGCTCGACTTGATCCTGTCATCTAATTCCTTCCTTGGTATCCTCCTCATGGCCAAAATTAAACCTCTGGTTTTTCGCTCCATGACGTAATTTCCTTTCTTACTTCCTTCAACCTCCTAAACCTATACCTAAGGTACTGCATTTGCGTTCTTTGCTAAAATAAATGTCGATAAGCACAGAATGTCGAATGGGGATCTGTAATCGAGAAGGACAATATTGACAGCAAGATAAGCACTTTCAACGATTTAATTAAGAACCTCTTTGATGCCCATCCCCCTGTCAGACGTTTTAAATTAAGATATCCACCAACCGAACCGTTGACCGAAGGTATCCGGATGGCCATGAGACGCAGAAATCGTTCGTTTCGGAAATTTAAATTAGAGCGTACTGACGAAAATTAGTTCGTATACAAATTGTCACGGAATCGGTGTAATCAGATGATACGCAATGTTAAATGCCGTTACTTCCTAGAAAATATAACTAAATCTTCTCCTGCCGATATCTGGAAGTTTCTTGAACTTTGGGCATCGGTAAGTCGCGAATGTCAAATCTCTCCAGTTCTATCAGCTTGGATGATTTAAATCACCATTTCTCCACCACGACTTCTTAAGATTATCTTACAACATATGACAATATTTCCTATTTAGGTTTGACGCGACCTTGTATTCAATCTTTTAGATTTTCCAGTTACTTCCGATAATATAAAATAAACGATCCTTTCTATTAAATCAGGTGCAGTTGGCTATGACAAGATTGGCGGCAAATGATTATTTTTATCTTAGATTTCCTTCTCCCAACGCTTACCACATTATTAATTTCTACTTAAGCTCAGGTACATTTACTTACTCCTGGCGTATAGCGCTTATTCGTCCACTTCCAAAGTGCCCAATCCATTACTTCTACTCATTATCGACCAACTCTCTATTTTGCCCTTCCTTTCTAAAGTACTAGAGTCTTGTGTCCATAAACAAATTTCAAACTTTATATTCAGCAACAAACTGATTAGTCCATTGCAATCTGGGTTCAGGCGTGGACATAGTACGACTACTGCCCTGCTCAAAGTGACTGGTGATATAAACGCGCCATGGATAACACCATGGTCACAGTTCTGGTGCTCATTGATTTCACGAATGCCTTTAATACCGTCCATCACGACATTCTCCTTGCAGTCCTATTCTATGTTATGATTTCGGTGAAAGTACTGGATTGGTTTTCCTCCTAACTTCGAGGGCGCCAACAACCAGTTGTTGCTGATGAACTGTCATCGTGCTGGCTGAATCAGAAGTCTGGTGTTCCTCAAGGCGGTATACTTTCTCCACTATTGTTTTCGATTTTATTAATTTTATCACTTCTGATCTGCTATGTGCGTATCATCTTTACGTCGATGACCTACGGCTGTACGCTCACGAATCCACCGATAATTGAAATACAGCTATCAGTAAAATTAATAGGACTTAGCCACAATAAAGACCTGGTGTGACAAATTTGGTTTGGCTGTAAACCTCGTCTAAGTGCTAAGCTATAATTATTGGCAGTCCACTCAATTTGGCAAGGTGGACTTTACAGCAATCCCATGCCTAAATTTTAACGCAATTACATCCCATTTAGTGAAACTGAAAGTACCTAGGCCTGATTATCGACAAGATACTAAATAGGAACAGCCAAATAGCTATTGTGCTACTGCCTCGTAGCCTAGTGGTATGGACGTGCTTTAGAAACCGGAGGTCGATAGTTGAATCCTGCGGGGACACAACAAATTTTCTTGTTGTTTCCTAGTTGGTTAGGGCAATTTGGGCTGATGACCCAGTTGTCTGAACAGTAAGATAATCCATGCGTCGGGTGGGCATGTAAAGTCGGTCCACCCACCAACCGCAGTGGACCAGCGTGGTGGGATACGGTCCAAACCCCCAATGGAAAGGGGTGTATTAGGGGAGGCCTATGTCCAGCAGTGGACTATCAAAGGCTGATGATGCGTGATGCAAATAGCTAGTGTTGTTCCGAAAGTTACAGATGTCCTGCGGTGCTTGTATCGATTTAACAACTTTTGCCTATTCAGACGAAAGTGACGCTTGTGCAGGCCCTAATTTTTCCTATTATCGACTATGGTGACGTGGCCTATCTTGACCTTAATGCAGGTCACCTCAATAAACTTGACCGACTTCTAAATAACTGCATTCGATTCGTTTTAATCTTCGTAAATATGACCACGTCTCTGAGCAACGTTCCCAACTTAAGTGGTTACCTTTACCCAGCTGACCCTCCTTAGAGCCCTTACCACTCTACACTCGTTTCTTAATTCTCCTGTGGCCCTGTTCTATATTTCTTCCCATTTTCAAAACTTATGTATAATACAAAATCTTCGTTCGACGCATACTCGTTTAATGCCCTATTAATCGTTCTGACTTCATGCACTCTTCCTTTTCATAGAATCTGTCCTCTTATGGAATGCGTTACCTCTAGAAATCAATGGCGGAAAGTATTGTGTCTTTTAAGAGAAATTATACTACTATTTTGATAGAGAAAGTAATTTAATATATACTAATAGACAAATATATTTTAATTACTTTCTCATTTCTAACTACAAATATTTGAACCTCCTACTTTTTACCTCTGCATCACCCTCAAGGTTGATGGCAGAAAATACCTTTGGGATTAAGTCCACCTATGTACACTTTGTGCAAAAGTTTATATAAATATATAAATAAAATATTTAAGTAGCTGTTTTCTTTCTACCGCAATATTAATAAAAGTATCATACAGAAATTTACAGTTTTAAGTACATATATGTCGCGATGTTACCAATACAGTAGTCCGATGACTCCATTTCCAGTCATTGTATTGAAGTTTACTACATAACAAAAGTATTTTTTTTAAAATAAGACAAATGAATATTAGTTTATATACCAAGTGAAATTTTAACAAATAAAAATGACTGACCTAAAACTGTGTATAATATTATATATTTCGCGATGAGACGTATTATAGTTGCACAAGTCTTGCTGCATATACTTGGTATTCTGCCTACTTAGCTGCCTGTAATCTGATACATCTGAAGACGACTATAGCCGCATCTTACGTCTTGTCTCCAGAAGTTTAGGAGTGGGATCGGACATTTTGCGAAGGGTTTTATAAAACATAGAAACTTACTAATTACTTGTTATACTGTCCAAAGAGCTGCAACTGTCTGGGCATTGGAAGTTCGAGCTAAAAGCCTTCGGCATTTTGGATATGGATACAAGACGGACGAAG
Source organism: Lamproptera curius (assembly GCA_029286875.1). Classification (NCBI taxonomy): domain Eukaryota; kingdom Metazoa; phylum Arthropoda; class Insecta; order Lepidoptera; family Papilionidae; genus Lamproptera; species Lamproptera curius. The sequence goes on from JAGSMT010000052.1 coordinate 1,006,272, forward strand.
CGTGGACTTTATCTGACGTGACCTTTTGCCTAACGTAAAGATTCAACGTGCTTTTGCCCATCGGTGACCACTTTTATTTTGTTCCGTGTAATCACAGAGACATCATTAAATGATTGACATTTGGTTGTCATGATAAAGTCAATCTCGTTTTTTACTGAAACATCGTGGCTTATCAAGGTCCGCTTTCTGTGGGGCTGTTTTTAAGAAAATGTTCTTCATACAGAGTCCTTTCCTCTTCATAAAGTCAGCTGTTGCACCCACGGGTTCTGTTGCACTACACCTAAATCGTCTACTCTCAGCTCATGGTGTTTCCTTTTGCCTGTTTGTGCATTAAAGTCTCCCATCAACATTAGGCAATAACCATGTATTGAGTTTCTTAAGGATGGATGGCTCGTGAAATATCCTCTTACGTTTCTTCGACCTCATCATCGGAACGAGTCGATGTCGAAAATTGTTTAGATATTTTTAGTATAAGGTATGCAACCCTTGACGACACACTTTCGATTTACGTGTTGTTGTTAAAGAAATGACAAATCTGACACCTCCTTGGGATTGTTGTTCACCCTCCCAACAGGTGGTGGTAAAACAGATTTTCGGATCTAAGGATTACCGTTCCCCTCTCTTTTGACTTCATATAATCCTATAATATCCCACAACAGCCTGCTTACCTCTTCTTCCAGCTCCGTCATCCTGTCGTCGGTCCTCAATGTTCGTACGTTGAATGTTGTCGTGTCCAGTCGTCGTCGATGGTAGCCAAATCCCACTCGGGCATTCTCAGCACCCTACCAGTAGCAAAGAGATAAATTAATTTATAATATATAATAGATGATAATGATAGAGCTATCTGACATCAAATAAGCCTTCAAAGCAGCAGTTTTCAGAGCAGTGCATTATTACAAATAGAGAAACTCTTCTCATATTAGTATTTTTTTCAAACAATTTAATGTTTTCGGTGCTTTTGGATTACTGTACGCTTTAGCATTTTATTGACCGACTTCCCAAAAAAGGAGGTACTCAATTCGGATGTATGTTTTTTTATTTTACTTGCTGTTTGTTCTAGTGGTCCGTTTTGGTTCATCCTTTTTTAAATGATAACCATTAGCTATTATTTAGTCTCATTTTGATAATAATTTTGGATAATTAGCTTAAAGGAAAAAAATGAAATAAAACAGATTCGTTGTCAAAATCATAGCCTCAAAGTGGATTAAATCCCAAACGCTTCTGAAACCCTTAAAGATAGATTTTAAATATGAAAGACATAATTGTACGTCTATAAATGGTCTTTAAAAAGTTTCTGCAAGCGCATATATCTAATGTTTTAAGAATAACCCACTATAGCCATTTTAATGTAAAACGTTACAAAACTTGGCAATTGGTTTGTAATATTCAAACCTTATATAAATTATAGTGTAAGTTAATCTCAAAGTTAATGCATTAAAAAAATCCTTATTCTGCATAAAACGTGACATTTTCATGTAATAAATACTTTAAAAGATATTAAAAATTCAAAATGCAATGGCGGAAATCGCTGTAGTAGTTTCTTACATAGGGCACATTGTTACCGTTTTATATTGCGCAAAATGCTTACGTACTGTTTGAAATCGGTCATATTTTTTGATAACATTTCAATTGCTGTTATCAAATTGTAGCCAGGCGTTTAAATTTTCGTTGAGCTCAGAAGGTTTTAATTTTCACGACTAATTCTGTGATTACAATGCATCAAAAATTTCAATTAAATTTTATGTTGCAGATTAAAAAAAAAAGTCGTTATAAAAACCACTTTGGTTCTATAATGTACTATTAAATTTTTTTATTAAATAAAATTCTTTACGATTTTCTCGCGTTTATTTTACATTTTAAATTCCTGAGGTTTCGAACACTTTCGGTCGTGGTCACGGGGTAGTCTACCCCGTGACCACGGCCGCTGAAAATGTAAATAAACGCGATAAAATCCGTAAAGTAATTTATTTAATAATGTATAATATTCGCGCAAGCAATAGAAATAATTAAATTTTTTTTTTGTCAAAATTTTACTTGTCGTGTTCATGGTCGTTCATACTCAATATCTGCGCTAGATTTGCAGGTTACAATTGAGAACAGGTGTCGAGTCCTTAATTGAATTTCCGTTAGAGCGAACGGACGTTTGTGAGAAGTGAACCGCTCGAACTTAAACCACGTTACATCCGCTGTCACCTTTTGACCAGGCCTCAGGGAGACATTCAATATAACAATGACAGTGCAACAATAAGGCCTTTAAGAGTTCGCTTAGCTTCATTCTACTACGTTTGTCGTTTTATCCCGCCTATTTGTTTCTTATATTACGTTTTGGCTTCAAATTTATTAAAAACTTAAATAACAGATATAAAACTATTACCTCGATGGTGAGCCACTACAATGCGTGTACAATTATATAGAGCGTATTTTTTCGCTTATTATTAAGTATAAATATATTGGTTTGTACATCTTAATACTGTAATTAAATTTGTTTAAGTATGCCGCCCATATAAATAATTTATTTATTTAATATAATAGGAAATTGCAATTTTATATATGGCATTTCTAATATTAAACTCGTTTATAACATTGTAAAGGTTAGACACAAAATTCGGGAAATATTTTTGCTTATGTTTTAAAGAAAAAATATCAATTTTGCTTTTTGCACAATATTCAATTGTTATACGTATTAATAAAAAAAATATTTTTATAACTTCTCACCCAGAATGCTTCAACGTTAATAACGCCTAACTTCGTTTATGAGAGATCATTTTGCTTAAATATCAACGTCATTTAAGACTTGGATTAAACGTAATACAATTTAAGTTCATCTCACGATGTAGGGAATAATAAACTTATGCACGTTTAGAAAACAAATTATGGTTTATTCCCTGCACCCCATAAGCAAAGTTCAAAATATGATTTATTTAAAGGTATAGTTCACATTTTATGTGTATATTTTTATTATTAGACTTACTATTGACTAATGAATGCTCTGATCTCATTATATTCTCTAAGTTTCTATGATAAAAATAAGGTAATTTGACGGTTTCCATTTAAAATTTACAAACAAAAGTTTAAAGTTATAGTATACACAATCACCTAGTAGCAACGCAACAATAATTCATATTTTATTTTATTTATAATACAATACTATTTTAGTTTTTGTTACTAAACCAATTTGCAACACAATTATAGATATGTGTTGTCAGTTACAATTCTTTTTCTTTAAATAAAGTAAATGGTTGCATGACAAAATATATTAAAAACTAGCTTCGTCCCACGGTTTCACCTCATGATTATTATGCCAAAAGCCCTAAACTTTTTGTAGTTAGCGCCGTGATAGCTCATTGATAGCTATTTTTAGATTCATAGCACTTTCTATTACATTTTAAACAATTCTAAATTGTTATTTACTATACGTCATTTTGATATAGTGTTATATAGTTTAAATTAAATCCATTAAGTAGTTTTTGAGTAAAGAATAACAAATATCTATACTCACAAAGTAGTAGTAGATAGTACGATAGTAGGACTATAAGTTGATTTGGCACTAAGTAAATATAGATTGACTTAGGTTTAGGTTTATAGAACTTTAATATCAACAAAGACAAATCAAAGTCACTTTAGTGATAACATAAGTTTAAAAATACAGATTAAACTTGTTCGTTGTTGCACAAAAATTTAAGACTAAAAAATTTCATTTTATAATACCAAATATTTCAAAATATGTTTTAAAATAAATTATTGTTTTAGAAATAAAATCACCCCCACTTCACACAAATTTAATTATTAAAATTTGCCTTTTTATATGATTTCTTTTACCAGGGTTTTTGGGTTTTTGTTGTTTTTTTTTTGGGAAATTTAACAAACAAAAGTTTAATTTTATAAATTTAATTTTATATTTGTAAAGTTTGATTTAAATTCATTTTGGGTTTTTTGTAAATTTTTTATTTTTAAACAAAAATCATAATTATACCAATATTTTGAAACTTTGTTCCCGTATAGTTTTTTTTTAGATTTGTTTAAGCCAAACCAACCCAAATCTCAATAAGATATGTTAAATTGTATTTGACTAATGCGTTTAATATCATAGGTCGGTTTATGTGGAATAAATCAATTATATTGGGATGGAACCGCAAAAGGGTACTATTTTTGGATATAAAATATTCATTGTGTGTAGTCCCAAGTTAAAAAATCTAGAAACCGGCCGAGATAATTTTAATTAGTTTTACATTTAAGGGTACATAATTAATTTTTAATGGAGTAAGGGTTTATTTTTCAGCCTTGAATATAATGTAAGTTGTCTTGGAAATGTTAATTGTTAATAAATTGTATTGAAATCATTCAAATAATATGTTAAGATCGTGTTGAGCTTGGGAAATCAAATCATTTATATCAATAAATGATTGACGGATAATCAGACCCGAAGTAAAACAAGCAGGTGTCATCTGCGTACAAAGTAATCTGGCCATTAAGCTGTAAGTCTTGTATATTATTTATGTAAATGTTAAATAATAGCGGGCCAAGAATTGAACCTTGCGGAATACCATATGTAATTGGTAACGGGTTACTTTGTGTAGAATTTTTAACTTTAACTACTTGTAATCTGTTTGTTAGGTACGATTTAAAAATTTCTAATGGTTTACCTGTTATACCTACACTATTAAATTTTTTAATGTGAGTTACGGTATCGAAAGCTTTTTTTAAATCTGTAAAAACTCCTAAAACTAAATTCTTTTTGTCAATATTGGATTTTATTTTGGTGACAAGATTGACTGTAGCGGTTCGGGTGTTACTTTTTGTTCTGAAGCCGTATTGTCTGTCATATGGAATGAATCTAAGTATTTTTTTAATCTACTATGTAAAACTTATTCAACAATTTTTCTGGCAACACAGAAATTGGTCTATTATAGGTATTCCTGGATCGTATTTCGCACAAGACTTGTGAATTGGTGTAACTTTTGCTATTTTTAGCGAATCCGGAAAAGCACTATCATAAAGTAATTGATTAATGCATTCGGTTAGGGGTTAAGATATTAAAAAATTAATACACTTTATTGACTTCGTGTTATTTCCATCCAGACCAACGCTACAATTAGGATCAAGTTTACTAATTATGTTCTGGATTTCATGTTGAGTGCAAGGTTCACAATATGAGATTGTCGAACTTACTGCTTTGTTCGTAGGTAGGGCGCGTTGGTAGTTATCATGAAATGATCTGGGTATTTCGTCTGCCAACTGTTATCCTATATTGGAAAAATAACTATTAAATTTTTCACAAATATCAGTAGGATCTACTACATCAATGGAGTTTACAACAACTTTTGGAGGAAGAGTATTCTGCTTTATTTTATTCGAACCGAGAGTATTTATTAAACTCCACATTTTTTTTGGTTTATTATGACATGTAGAAATTTCTTTGTTATAGTAAGACTGTTTTGTTTGTTGTTTTAGTTTTGCTACTTCGTTTCGTTTCATAATAAATTCATTCCTTAGTACGTTATGATCTGGAACTTCGTGCCAAGATCTACCTATATCTGACAAAAGCCGTACTATGATGGCGAGACATTCATCGCTCTGTTCAGCATTACCTTGTGACGGCTTCTCATAGTTTTAAGAATTGTGCAATTATAAGTAAATATATAGCATTCTTGCTCGCTAATGGATTAATCTAAGAGTAAAACAAGAGAATTAAGAAAATATTTGTTTATACGGACTAATTTCAATTAAAATTTTATGGACCAAGTAATTTTTGACCTTGATAATTGAAGACCTTGCCTTTCCAATTGAAAATATGTACGCGATAATACATTATATTTATTTCAATTCAAATCAAGCTAAAATTACCCTGGATAATAAATGAAATAGTTTCTTGCTATTTACGAAGAAATACGTCACGGTCCGTATTAAAACGAATGAAAGTTAATTATGAATTATCTTTTGTTTTAATATTGCATTAAGTTTCTTTAAAGCTTAATGAATTTCTAAAAAGCATTTCAACCGCAAAAATTAAGTAATTTTAAATATAAATATTTATGGAATTAAAAATTACGTTTTTGGTAAACATCATAATAAGATCGGGAAAATCATAGCAATTGTTATTACCAACTGGTTGCTCAGCAATGTTAAGTTTGCACAAGAATAAATGTTTACTTAATCGTGTGAAAGGTTGAGTGGTAAGCAATAGTACTGTAAAATAACGTACAACATACGCAAATATTAGAACTACGTGATTTATCAATTGTCACAAATTATAATGTATTATATTATATAGTTATAACAAGAAAGTAAATACCAGATATGTGTTAAGATTTTTTTGACAGTTTAACATTATGCGGATTTTCTAAGCTTATTTCTAAGCTCTATATTTTTTACCTTTCATAACATTTTAGAAAAATATTATTAATGATTTATAATGAATTGTGATTGCTTACTTTGTAATAAAAAGTAGTTCATAATGGTAAAAATTAACCCAGGTTGTAAGATTTTTTCAGACTAAATTATTCCTTAAACTTATCAACATTCTTTCTTTTCATCATATGATTCCACCATCCATATATAGCTTTAAGAAGACAGACTCAGAGATATAAAAATTATGAAAGTTAGAACAGCTTATAATATATAAAGTTATGTACGTAGGTATCAGCATATGATGAGTTAAATGAAATACTTTTTGCCAATGTCTACTGTACACATTTATCTGTACTAGCAAGATAATAAAAGCATGATGGAAAGATTTTTTGTTGCCGGTAGATTTTATCTTTATAGGGGCTGACTGCCGCTACTGTTATGCGGTGCATACTTTTGGTTAAATATCGAAAACTAAAGAAATAGCTGCCGCATTTCTTTAGGACATCCAGTAAATGCTGAAGCCACCCATCTCGTGCACAAAGCTCGCTTCACCTCCATCCACTTCATAATAAACAGTTTCAAACTTTAGGTCAAACGACCTAAGGCGGAGAACTGTAGTATGTTACGAAAGTTTAAACGACATTAAAGTCGTGTGATACACATAATAATTATAATCTTGAAATTGTTGATACTGACAGTGATCACCGACTTGTAATCTAAACATCAGGTTGGAAAGGTCTCGTCTGATAGAGTCTGATATGTCCGTCTCGTGCCCATATTCTAAATGCCTAAAACTTTTAGCTAAGCTTAATAATTGCCTCCAATGCCTAGACACTTGCAGCACTTTGGACATATTTACGCTGCGGCAGATTATACAGAATACCGATGAGTATAATCTGCCTTTATGCTTGGCGTTTGTGGACTATGAGAAAGCCCTCGATTCTGTCAAAATTTGGGCTGTGCTGCAGGCCCTTCAACGTAGCTAAATTAAGAGTCAGGTTCGCCGTATCGAGGTCCCAATGTGTTTGTACAGCAAAACCGCAATGTCCGTCCGAGAACAATCCAGTAGTACGAAGCCTATCCAATCGCATAGAGGTGTAATACAGGGTGATGTTATATCCCGACATGGTAACCGACATAGCCCGCAGAATGAGCAAGCTGAAGTGGCAATGACCCGGCCACATAGCTCGTAGAACCGATAACCGTGAGATAAGAAAGGTTCTCAAATGGCAGCCTTGTACTGGCCATCGCAGTGTCGGACGACCCCTATGAGTAGGCACAGTATCGTACCTCTTGGTGACTTGTGGAGGAAGCCTATGCTCAACAGTGGGCTCTGAGAGGCTGAAACGACGACGACGACGACGTATTGTATTTGTAATCTACACATTTATATATCTGTAAGGTACATGTTTATTTATTTATTACTTTTGATGATACTTATTTTTAAGATTTGAACAATTTGTAAACAATTTTAGAGGCTTTTCATTCACCATTCACATATTCTGTAAACCAGCTTCTCTCTGTCAAAAACAATTCTATTCCATACAATAATATTTGAGGAACTATATGAAATAATTTTCAAATGATTTTCATGTTCTCAAGCAAGATGCTAAGATTTTAGTCTAAACAGCGATATTCGAATAAATTCGAATTATTTAAACATCACTCGATTCGAATCCCAAAGCAACGAACATTGAAGCAAGGGGGCTATCAGTTTTCTGACAGTAGGTACCTTTATATTTTTCTCAATATCATAAAAATATTTCCATTTAATAAAGAAGCATTAAACTTTATTAATTATCCTTTAACTTTCGACACGCTTAACGAAAAACTACGAAAGGTGGACTAAGTAATGAAAGCCAACAGACTTTTACATTTATAACAGTCAAATTTAATCTTAGAAAAATAGCAATTTTACCTTATTTTCTATACATAAATTATTAACACGAACAATTATTTCTTAACTCACTAACGCAGCAAAGTTTTGAACGTTTAATTTACCACATAGGGACTTAAAGTCAGGAATGGACGGAATTGACAATATAGCGCTAATTTCCCTTGAGTATTTAGTCTTTCATTTTACTTTCGTTTGCATATTGCAATATGACACACACTCACAGAAACTTTGACTCACTCGACTTAACGATTAACAGAATATAAGTTTTACTATAAACTTACAGTCGCGTGCTTTTAGCACACGATGTTCAAATTCAGATCATGTGACTTTGTTTACTCTCACCAATATTTCAAATTCCGTTTCCGTTATACACCTAAAGACGAAGATGAATAGCTAAATGTATTTTATATTATAAATTTGTGTATTTTAACAGAAGTTGGTAAGAGCAATAGAAAGACAAACAATAATTATTATCGGAAACATGAGACGCTGGTATAGTTATAATCCATCTGGATTTCTAGGTAATGGGGACAAACATTGTCGTCGACAATTTAATAGAGCATGCAAATAATGCTTAGATCACTATAAATGTGCGTAACATAAACTCCATTATAATTTATAAAAAACGTACAAGTTGAAACTATTTGGTAAAATTGTGTAACTATAAAGTTAAAACTTTCAAACCAAACTAAACTGAAACTACGCGCAATAACAAACAAGCGTGGTACCTGAGTTATTTTAAACAAAGCTTAAGAAAAAATATATTGGCCTACAATATTAATGGTAAAATCTTATATAGATTTAAAAATCAATATATTTTTTTAAAAACCTTAAATATGATGTTTACCTTAAATATGTTGTTCACAAGCTTGCCTTATTAAATAAAATTACTTTACGGATTTTATCACGTTTATTTTACATGTTAAATTCCCGACGTTTCGAACACTTTCTAGCGCCGTGGTCACGGGGTATTCTACCCGTAAAGTAATTTATCTCAATGTATAATATTCACGCAAGCAATAGAAATAATTACAAGCTTGCCTGACAAATATCACTTTTTTTTTCAATTCAATTTGAAGAAATAAAATAAATAATGTGAGTGTTTGTTGCCGTATTTATCAAATGGAATTATTCTAATCCGACAACATAAATTGCAACCACAAGGACGTTTCAAATTTACCACACTGTGCATTCTCAACATGATTAATATTTGTGCAGGATAATGCCTTCAACTGTTTTGGGTTTCGTTAGCAATTTATGGAACGTATCAACATAAACTTGCTGTAGAAACGTACACCATTAAAAAAAATCAATTTTTGCTTTTATTCGAGTCATGACGTATCTTATTTATATTCATCATCGGTCATTGATTGAGTTTGAGGACCTGTACAACTTCGACTTACACATTTTCTTGTTGCAGAGGAAAGAATACTAGGAAAAATCGTGCTTAACTTCGAATAATATTCGATTTTATTTGAACCGTCATATAAAATACTCATAGATATATTTATAGTTATAAATAAAAAATTAAATAAAAATGCTTTGTTTTACGCAAATTACGTTTTACGAAGCAAAATGGAAAAATCTTAATTTTTTGTTATCTTATTTTATATGAAAGTATTGTTTTATGTCAAGTAAAGATTACTAAAGAAAATAGAAGAAAACTGTTATGTCGTTTTATTAAATTTTTTACACATCTAAACATTTCATAAAAATAGTCATATTGACTATTCCTATTTATGCACAGAAAAGATGAAAATTCCAATAAACAATGATTATGCACATTTGCTGTGCTCTCGCGCGTCGCGTAGTCTCGCTTAAGCATAGCATTAGGATATTTCCCGAAGGACGCGTTCCAGATTTACTTTCAAGTCCTGAGATTTATAGACTCTTCTTGAATTCATATCAACACCTTTATATGTAATGTTCTAACCAATTTCAGATTTAAAATGAAAGTATAAAGTATAAAATTACAGCATGTGCATCCTATAAAATTTTTGTAGTTTATGCTTGAATAAAAATAGGTCAGATGCATATAAAGTACAAATAAATTGTTTGCAAATATGTTTCAGATAAATCGTTTTATTGAAAGTTGTCGCATATACATTTCATATTAAGCGAAATATCAGTGACACCCTGGAAAGATAAAATAAAAAACTGCCCGGTATTGATCTAGGCAAAAGTTTTCTTTTGATGCAGCGACGTATCTTCGCCTAGAGACCAACAAGCTCTGCTTGCTTTTTTATTAAACTTTTGCCTTCCAATTTTAATGCAGTTATTTAATGAACTAACAGTTATAAAATTGAGCTCGCTTGTATCATAAAAAATATTTTCATACTCATTTATCTATCACTTTGTTAAAAGTTTATTAATTTTTTCTTAGATGTTAGAGTGGGTCTGATAAAATACAAATTGGTATAAAACCTACCAATGTGTGTTGGGTGTAAAATTGTGGATGACTCTGTTAAGGTTGTCATAACATGTTATGATTGTTTGTAAATATGAATTATTATGATCTATATTAAAATCTATTATTATTACAAAAAACAATATAATTATGGGGTTCTTTAATTCAGCGATCTCATTGTACTAAACTTTATTCTTATTTTAATTTATGTCTTAAGTTCTTTAAATTTTCCATAAAAAGTTCCAAACTCTTTTATTATAAAAGAAACGCAAGTTTACGTCCGCGGATTTATAAGTAAGAGAAATACGCAAATAGAATTAAAATTAAATACAAATCAAACTTATAATAATAAAACGATGGAATACGCTGCATGTTATTAAAGCAAGGCATCATGATAATGATTTTTTTAGAATTATTGACATACACTCGGAATGCATTTATTTTTTTAAATAATAAGTAATTTTGTAGATATCAAACAACTTTCAGGATCTTACTTAATTAAATTTACCTGTTTTGAATATGCTTACCAAATTTTCAAACTGTTACAGTAATATTTTAGAAATAATAATTTTTCAAATATATAGTATATTCATTGAGCTTTATGTAAAATTCACGTATTTAATTCTATTAAAAATTACTTACATATAAATATAACTTTTTTTCAAAAGAGTCTATGGGGATAAAGTACAAATATGACAGCATATATACACATATCGTGACCACACTTTTAATATTTTTTCAGCCAGAGTAATTGCGGCTAAATGTGGAGTACTGTCCACACCTCTAGGCTAAGGCACCTTTATACCAGCTTCTCCTTCCATTAGGTGAGCCTTCCACTTCTTAGCCTCCTGCCTCAGAAAAAAAATTGTCTTCTTGATTCTTCGAATCCTGCAACTTATTTGCCCTTTTCGGAAATATAAAAACATTTTCAACAATCTACTTTAAAACCTTGAATGTTATTAAAAATGTAAAATATGGTAGCAGAATACGCAAGGTAATTTCCTACAAGAGAGTACGTTGTTACCTGCTTATATTGCGTATAATAAAAGTTTTAGGTTATACACTGTTCAAAGTCGGTCATATTATTTTGTCAAAATGTTACTTGTTCCCTTTTATTACGCCTCCTCGCTGTATTATCTCTAGAAGAATGAGAATAGAAGTAAAAAAACACCGCCACGTTACAGGCGGCCATTGCCTCTAAAAGTCGCTACTCTGAGCATCAATGTATCATCATCATTAGCCTGTGTTAGTCCAATGCTGGACATAGGCCTGCTATTAGGGGTTTCTTGGACCATATCCCATTACGCTGGTCCAATGCGTGTTTGGGGTGGACCGACTTTATACATGCCCATCAGACGCATAGATCATCGTACCTTTCTAACAATTGGGTGGTTGGCCCAAGTTTTTCTCACCACCCCCGAACAGGTTCTCGCTTTGTTGTAGCGGTGGGGCTCAGTACCTGCGACCTGCCCAGCCGCGGGGAAGCTAAGAGGAACCTCGCCGGCCTTTGGTGCAAGGCCGCCCATGGAGGAGGCTGCCCCTTGCTCAGCCCGCTTGAAGCAGACTCGGGGGAGTCTGTTACCCAACTACAGGGGCCGAAACGAAGGGCGCGTTAGTTCCGACGGGCCCAGAGGGAGGCAGATGGCCATAGGGCCGAGATTGCTGCTTCGGCGGCCAGTGCTGGTGGGGTTGCAGATGAGTGAAAGCACGTTCCTAAGACCCCACCCTAAAGGCGTCAGGAAGAAACAACATGGTGGTTTTAGTCAGTGCGAGTCCGATATAGCCCGTCCTTGCCCCCGCGAGGAGGGATATGCGTAAGCATTTCCCCACGGTAAAAAAAAAGTTTTCCGCACCAAGATGAGGCTAAACTCTAGTGATAAGCCCGAACCTCGATCGTGGCGACTCTGATGGCGTCAAAGCTGCAAACGTTTTAAGGAAGTCGTTACGGTGCCATTAAGCGGAACACAGAAGTGTTTGTATTGTACTATTGCTTTGTGGAAGAAATAGAAATCGCGGTGTTTCCACCCCAGTCAGTTCACTATAGAAAAAGGGGGTACCAACTACAAAATACTTATTATTCCCTTCCCGCACCTTCATTCAATTATGCTTTTTATCAACTTGTCCGAGACGAATTGCAAATACATGGTTCTTTAAATCGCATTCAAGTACATGTGCTTAAGTAGGAACAACCAAATTTCGGTCACTGGAGCTAGTTAGTGCGCTGAATTTTAAGCTAAACAAACTTTGGTGATTACGCGCTTGCATTTTTATATAAACGAATGAATCGAAGGCTACTTATTTTATTTTGACGTTGGCGAAATCTATAAGAAAACGCTACCAAGCCAAAGAACTGAACTTATTTTATTCATGATGATCTGTGTTATTTTTTGGAAAAAACTTACCAAATTTAATTTGCCGTATATGTTTCAACCTTGTAGTTAACACATTTATTATAATAATTTACAATAAAAATGATTTCAACTTCGTACGAAAGAGGTTCTTAATTCGCAGCTTTTTACTTCAATAGTGACTAATTTAGGTATACTTTTTTTACGAGACAATAAATTTGTCTCACCTTAAAATACGGCATTGATAATGATATTTCAGGATTTATTTATGGTATATATTTAAATTCATGTTCAGAGAAATAATATTTCATACGAAATCTGAAATTTCTTACAAAACAATTTAACAAATATCAGTATTCAGTTATTTAATATAAAATCATCAGCTATACCTAACGTATAACGACAATGTGCTTCGCGTGTTATTTTTGTCAGTAACATAATATTCAGCTTATTGAATCAAGTAAAATCAGTCTAGAAACTTTTCTTATAGTATAATAAAAGTAAATGACAAAGCTGTAGTTATACTGTACAACGGCAATGGACTAGTACTAATAGTAATACAGATATGAAGAAAGTTCTGTAGTCTTTGTACCGAGTCTGCATTTACACAACAACTTCATCGTAGACATGGTTATACTAAGTAGGTAATGGTGCTCTGAATTTTCCTATGCACTAAGTAAAATATTATTAATAAAAAACAATGTGCAATGCGCTGTTTAAATTGGTTTTTAAAATATGATTTTACCGTCGGTTTTTTGTCTTTTTTTTTATGATTTCAATCAAATTTTTAAAGATAATTATTGATATCTTAATGCCAGGTCCATAAAGTAAAACAAAGTCAAATTCAAATATACTATTTGCGTTACATCTTGTTGATTGTCAATAAAACTACCACCGGTTTTTTAAAATGGAAGCCCGTCTGGAAAGAACTGGAAATAAATTTAGCGGGACCCTTTTTTTAAATTTATAGCATTGTAAATTATAAAACATAACATTTAAAAGAAATGCAATATATTTTATCAGTTTTAAATAACCCGCAACAAACAATTAATAACCAAGGTGTTTTAATACAACCAAATAATTTATTTTAAAAAACTTTTCATTACAATTTCTTTTAATTTATTAACAGACAAAAGCTGCAACAAATTTTATTGTAAAAAATAAATTCAAACTCAAACTGCCCGGTCAAAATTTAGACAAATATTTAGACAACAATATCACTTATTGTTATTTGTCAATAGCAAAACAATTAAAAAAAACTTGTGACTTCATAGTTCCACAAAATGTTTATAGGATAAATAAAAAACACCATATCGAATATCTTGAAATTATATTGGTAACATTATATCAAGGATTAGGTACATTATATTATAAATAACAAATAGGATTATTCAATTCAAACACGCTTATTTACATATAGATTATGGTGCAGGGAAAATATGCCGACACATCATTTCGTACTACCGATAATGAATTATTTAATGATTCTGATGTATTAAACCGTCAATAACATTATATTCTTAAAATTAATTGGATCAATATACAATTAATTAAAAGACAAAGGTTTAAAATATAAAGGAGATATTAATTGATACTAACTAAATTATATATATCAATGTCGTACCTAAAACAAAATCAAAGATTTTGACAAACAACTACGTTTATTCGGTGCCTAAATACGGACTCTATGAAAATATTCATATATCAGCATTATGTCAGACTAAGCGTTTATGCTTCCGTACCATTAAAAGTTTGGTCACAGACAAGTACATGTTTTTGAGAGATATTCATATTTTCCCAGGAGTCGTTGGTTGCTCGATGAATATTCTCTACGCTCTATTTAGTTACTAGCGATAACGTAGAATAATTTTAACCACGCTAGTCCAATGCAGGTTGGTGGGTGCAGCGACGTCCGACGCATGGATCATCGTACTTTTCAGACAATTGGATGATCAGACTAAATTGTTCTAACCAATCAGAAAACAACGATCACACAAAGTTATTACCCCACGGTATTCGAACCCACGACCTCCATTTTATAAAGCAAGGGCCAATACCGGTAGACCAGGAGGTGGTAAGAAAGGTTTACTGCATTATTATTTTTTATGTTTGTATTTAGGTTTTACATTTTCAGTACATTTACTGACACTGTATTGACATACAAGAAGACAAAGACACCGTTTCGGCGAGGCTGTATTAAGGCAAGAGGATGATGAAGGCAATCCGTCTAATTAAGTTCCCTAAACATTTATAGTGCGACATACTAAATTTGTATAAAATATTTTTTCCTAGCATTCAAAATGAATTAACCTGCAGAATACCATTACATCTAGTTTAAAAACAAAAAGCCGCAGAACTCGCAATGCTGAGTTAAAGATATACTAAAGCAAGTCAAAGTGACGAAAAACGCGGAATGAAGTTGAACGGAATCGACAAACTCAAAATCAATAACAAAGAAATATTGCATTGAACCCCAGTCGAGCTGCATTTAATTATAACGTAGAAATCAAGTACAGTTCACAACAAATCGTTTCTATAAGACCAATGAAAATCGTATGCCAATATTTTAAAGCATTTAAGTTTAAAAAAAAAGCTCCTGGATTGTGTTGCGAGGGAACCCACGACCTTCGGTTTCTAAATCACAGGCCCTTGCCACTGGGCTATGGAGAGATTTGACTTTTCAGTGCCGTTGCAGTTTCCAGTGCGGGTAGCATTCGCAATTTTGATAAATAAATCTCAAGGTCGGTCAGTTTCACATGGCCAAGTTATTTCACTTGGCTAACCAGACCCCTGCTTCTATTGAGCAGTATCAAACATTGACTCTCAATTTGGAATCCGTTCCAAGTAATATAATTTAAATCTTAAGACAACGGAGGAAATCTCTTGCACAATAAATCAAAATTTTTCACAAATAAGTAATGTATTTTTAAATATTAAAACTTTAAATAATAACAACTATTGTATAAACCTGGTACATCAAAATATACAGGGAATTGCCAGTAAGGAACATGAAGTTGAGCTATTCTTAAATAGTTGTAAAATAGATATCTTATTTATAACTGAGCACTGGCTTCAAGAACATCAATTTATGCCTGATTTTGGATGTCACCAGGTTGGAAGCCTGTTCAGTGGAGATAAAGCTACACGCGGTGGCTCTTTAATATTTATTAATAATCCTTTAAAATATAAAAATCGTAAAGATGTTGTCGAGCCTCTCTATTGAACGGACTATTGAAATAGCCTGTGCAGAGCTGGAGCATTTCATTGTTGTATGCGTATACAGACCTCCCACTTCGTTATATGAACCTTTTGAAGTTGTGTTAGAAGAAATATTATTAAGGCTATCCGAATCTAATAAGTATTTTATAATTTGTAGGTAACTTTAATATAAATTTATTAGATAATTCTACAACCACAATTAGATTCAGATCATTATTAAGTTCATATAACCTTATCAATTTATTTCTTGAACAGTAGGTTCAAGAAATAAATTAGTCTTCTAACAGAACAACAGAACAACTGAGTCTTCTATAATATATTTTACAATCTGTCAACCTTTAAACAAGTCAATTATTAAAAATTAAGTGAGCAGAAAAATTAGAGAATTACCACTGTGGCCAGCTTGTTCTTTAAGATTAAATAAAATATCAGACAAAAATACATTTAAAAAATTATACTTGTTCCATATATAAAAACGTATTGAGAAGTTTAGAAGTAATATATTACAAAAAATTAATATTTACAGTATGATGATAACCACATTTGCTGTATAATACATTATTCACTTAAATAAGGAAAGAATTAAATCAATATTTACTTCTAAAACGGTTAAATCAAAGGGTTCTGTAGCTTTTAATAACTGGGCATCAGTTGGAATTCACAAAAGCAGGCAAAGATTATATGAGCTTTACAGTGAAAAACATATATTCATAATAAGACTTTTGTTGCACATGTTAATACTTATTCAAAATATTTAAAAAGTTTGTACTATCGAAATCCTATGTATCAAAAAAATTCAAAATTCATCAGACAAATAAAATGACTTGGAATATTATCAACAGTGAAACTGGAAGGGGTACTAAGAGCAACTCTAATATAACTCTAAATATTGATGACCGTTATATAGAAGCTGACGAAGATGTTGATATTTATTTCGAAAAATTCTTCTCGGACATTCCAGTTTCTACTATCAAGTTACTTTTATCTTCTCCAACAATTGCCGAGTCACTATTAAAAGATAATACCAATGAATGTACAGAGAATTTTAATTTTTCGGACGTAAATACCGGAGATATTGTCGTCGTCATCAGCCTTTGTAAGTCCACTGCTGGACATAGGCCTCCCTAATACACCCTATCCATTAGGGGTTTGGACTATCCCACCACGCTGGTCCAATGCGGGTTGGTGGATGGACCGACTTTTACATGCCCATCCGACGCATGGATCATCTTACTTTTCAGACAATTGGGTGATCGGCCCAATGCCTAACCAACTAGGAAACAACAATCAAAATTTGTTGCGTCCCGCAGGATTCGAACTCACGACCTCCGGTTTCTAAAGCACACGCCCATACCACCTAAGCTACGGAGGCAGTTAGATATTGTAGTACATTTAAAACTTTAGATATAAAAAACTACAGACCTATGGGGAATAATGATAAAAATAATGACCGTTAGTTCTCAACACATATTTGAAAATTTAATGTATGTGGAAAAATAGAGATGATTTCCTAAGACATCGTGATGCACATGACATAGATACAAGGAACAAACATAATTTTATTCTTCCAGCAACCAGACTGCGAAGAATAAGTAAGTCTTTATGAGACAATGTATACGTTTTACAACAAAATCCCAGTAAACGTTCAGAATTTAACTATTAATAAATTTAAAAGGTAGTCAAGGAACGTTTATGTGTTAAAGGTTATTACGATATTAATGAATTCTTAAATGATAACATAGCTTGGTAATGGAAAGCTCGCTCCAGGTCTTGTTTCAAAATTGCATAATATGTAATGCCGAATTATTAAATTGTTTGTTATCTTTAAAAGATGATATAAAAATAGCCGCTGAGTTTTTCGCTGGTTCTTCTCAGGTCTGAGGCGTCCTTTTCCGAACCGGTGGTAGTGTGTTTGACAATCAATAAGCAAGTGTAAACTTCTTTATTGAATAAAGATATTTGAATTCGAATTTTAATATATGGTCTGATTCCGTGTCGGAGTGCCAAGAAAACTAATTATATACGAGCAAAAAAAAAGTAACAATATTGAATATAATAAAGCTTTAGAATAATAAACATTCATTTAGTTCTGATGAAGCATTTACTATTATTATTTATACACACACTATACACACACATACACACATATATATATATATATATATATATATATATATATATATCTATATGTGTGTATGTTTACGTTACTTTTACTTTAACACCTGACAGTTGACTAGTTAAAGTTACTCTTTAACTAGTATACGTAATTAATACCTTTACAAAAAATTACTACATTCAGATTTCAGAAAAAAAGGCTTAAGTACATTCATCATTAACAAAAACAACAAGAATTGATTTTATTTATTTATCGATCAAAATAAGAATTTTTATTTTATGTTTGCAAGGCATAGATTTTTTATATATTATTTCTTTAATATAAGCAAAACTTATGGCAAAAGTCAATATCTCCTTTTGAAATTTGATGAAGACACTTTTATAAGTGCAAGACGTATCCATGATGGCCAACCTGCTCATAGGGAAATGCAGCGTTAGTCGCCACAAGTCCACAATTTCGTAAAGCTGTGGTTTTACGAAATTGGATATTTTATTTTTTTTTTAAGTCAGTAAATCAGCATCTCAGAACGCCACAACTGTCCTATGCCTAAATAATGTCCATATAGTATTACCTAAGATCTTCGAAAGATGCATAATAACAAAAACGAAATATAACTATCATAGCGTTAAAAATGTCTAAGATATTTCAGTGTTGATAAGGATGCTAAATGACGACGTATAACGTATTGCGGCTACGTAAAGAACGTGTCCGTAATTTATCTTCCAATAGTTGTCTTACCATAAAATATGATATTTCTACGACCAATATCAAAGACCACGTCTCAGCCCCGTTTGGCATTTTCCTACATAATTTAATAGGTGAATTTTAAAAAATACAGATAACTGTAGCAGAATCGTATTTCTTTATTTTGTCGTTTATGTATGTTTTAGCAATGTAGGAAACAAACATTGGAAATCTCTTAATTAGCACGAACGTAGTGACTGAGGACAGGAAAGGACGGAATTGAGAATTCTGCTATGATTTCCCTTGGGTTATAGAATATTGCAAGTTGAAGTAAATATTGCTTGTTTAATAGTGTAACATATCTTGCATTTGTTTTATTCGCTTACGTGAATTATTCTGCTGCTAACAACGGGCACTACTGAATAAACTTTAAGACTACATGCAGTTTTTTTCTACGTTGCAAAATATATTTTTTTTATACACTAACTTTTTAATATTTCTCGTGTAGTTACAGTAAGCGCAAGTTTTAAATAGTTAACTGTAATATTATTTTTCTTATTATATATGCTTTTAAAATAATTTCAATAATATTTCCTTAAAATAAAACTACTTTATCCATTAATGTAGTTTAAAGTATGCAAGACTCTTTGGTTATGTCTACTGTTAATTTTATTATGGATATTTGTCGAATATCTTTCTACAGCCAAATTGAGGGAGAAATCTCTACGAAATACCGAGAGCTTCCATGCTAAGCGACACCATCTTGCTTATTGTATTTATCGGCATTCAGGTTCTAAAGCTGTAGGGTAAAATTTTATGAGGTAAATCAATAGTTAGTCACAAATTTTTAAATGATAGGAATTTCTAATTTCGAGTCTCGTACTTTTAATGCTAATCAAATGCATCCATTGAGGGTTGTAGTTGTTCGCGTCCGTAGGATTTATCACCAATTCTAGATGATAAAAAGTTAAGTAACCTGTACCGACTGGTGGTAGTCTTACCACAAGCCGGAAGGTATTAAATACCCTTCAAAAGTGTGGCTGAGGCACCTCAGAAAAGTGTTTTACGTAAACGTCCGACCCCGTCAAATGTGAAAATGTCGAATAATAATGAACGCTCGCAGGATGCCGGGCCTGCAAGTGTGAAATATGTTACTGAAGACACCATAGAGGTAAGCAACCAAGCCTGTGTAAAAGTAGATGCGTCGGGAAGCACTAGCAAAAAACTAGTTCAGTAAGCGTTCTACCGCGCTTTTTTATATCAAGATCTGCATCTGTAGACAACATCCTTGAGCACATTTCTACAGAAAAAGTATTTGATAATGTCGAAACCAATTCTAATAAACCAATATGATAAATGGCAGGAAGTGAAAAACCACAAGAAGATGAAAAGTATTCCCGAAGAATCTTTTAGAAACCAGAAGTGTAAACCAAACTATTGGCTAGCAACTCCAACACCAACTTCTATTAGCTTCACTGAACTTGAAAATTCGGACAATCCGAAACCCTCAGGACCAGCAAACCAAGCACTAGTAAAGCCATCACTATTCTTCATTGTCAAGGTTAGCAACATGCAACTACTCACGGAGAGGTTATAAAATATGGCTCATTGAGACAATTCATGAGACATTGAGACCAAAACTCTCCAAGGCGAGAGAGTAAAAATACAAGCTAAAACCTCTGAAGTCTACTCTATCGTATGATGCCTGCCAAAGTTAAATATATACTCTGTAAAGGTAATCATCCGGCTAATTATCAAGGATGTTTTGCCTATAAAGAATTACAGAAAGTCAAATACCCTACACCCAGTATCAAAAAACGGCTTATGGGAAAATCAATTGATTGAAAAAGTTATTTACTACAAGAAAATTAAAAACAATTCTAATTAGCTAAAGACTCTGAAAAATCGTAAGCAATAGCTGCCATCGTATATAGTAAACCAGATCTACAGTTAAGTGTAACTAATAACAATGCCAACACGACTGAACAATACATATCTGAAGTCTTAAATTTAATGTTTCAATAAAAGCCTTAATGAAACAAATGATGAAAATGATCCAAATGTTAGTAGAACTTATGTTGAAACTGCCAATACATTTACTTCCTTAAAACTCTGGTATGGAATGCTAATAGGTTATCAAACCACTCAGATGAGTTAAAAACATTTCTTAAAATAGACCAAATTGACATTATGCTTCTAAGGTCGTGAATTATACAAATATGTTCTAACTAAATTCAAACAAAAAATTTCCACTGGGCAACCAATTTTTTATCATTTTTGGATTTCTGCATCATGGTTAAACTGAACGAGGTTCACTTGAACCCACTCAAAGACTCGTTCCAGAGAGTCCTCCACTTCAGACACAAGTTTGGATAACCTTCCTCCACCTCACACTGAGGGACTGGTCGTTCAAAATTCAAATTATCTTTATTTGCTAAAATACGGTAAATTCAGATCTTAAACACACATTTAGTTCATACGTATTTCAATACATTGGCATACAAAATCATTTATAACTTAAAAATATATAAATCAATTTAAATAAAATCGAAAGAATTGTTATACGCATTTTCAACTGAATGTCAGATAGAAATTAATTACGAAATATTGACTAACATATCATAAGTTATAGTACATTGATAATAATAAAAAATATTATATATAGTTTAACAAAGCTAACAAAACAACATAAAATATACAATATAAAATAAAAAGTCAACAAAATTGTCAGATATTAACGAGATGTCTGGTTGTGTTTACAGAACAAGTATTCCTCTAGAATAAAAACATTCGTTTTAACTACATTATTAACTTCTTTTAAATAGTGTTGTAGTCATTTTTTTTTTCATGTCAGAGGGCAGATTGTTATAAACTTTTAACGCCATATTATAACAGTTTTAGTTTTTGTCTTTGTTTTGTGTTAGGTGAATTAATTTTTCTACAAATCGGCTACTATATAATGTTATGTCGCTATGTTTGATAAAAAGATCACGTTCTTTTACAAAACCTTAACTGTATATATACAAACTTGTTAACGTTAAGACACCAAGCTTAGGAAAGAGAGTTCTACAGGATTCTAACGGCCCAACGTTACAAATTGCATCGTATACATTTTTCTGGCATATAAATGCCTTTATGAATATGTACTGAATTGCCCTATATTATCAGTCCGAAGCGTAGAATTGAGAAACATATCCGTGGTATGCAGTTATTGCAGCTTTTGTGAAAACACACGTTGCAAGTTTTCTTAGCGGGTAAATAAATTTATTAATGTTTTTGCATACATGTTCAATGTGATTTTGCCATGAAATTTTTGTCTAATTCAATACCTAGGAATGTTGTTTCTCACTCTTCAATTTTTGTCCATCATATATAATTTTTAATTGTTCTTTTCTGGAACTTATACTGAATTGGATAAATTTTGTTTTCTTTATATTCACAGATAAATAGTTTGACTGTAACCAGTGTAATACTTTTGCAACCGTTTGATTTATTTCCGTGTTGATGTCTTTAAGTTTGTACAATTGACAACTACTGAGATGTCGTCAGCAAATAAATAACACTTTTGTTTTATTGCATAAGGGAGATCATTTATGTAAGTCAGGAACAGAAGTGGTCCCAAAACTGTACCTTTGGAATTCCACTCATGGTTGGTTCTGAAATCAGATCTCATATTTTTTAATTATCATATTTGTATCGGGTCCCGTGATTTCTAGCACATTGTTCACGATTGGTAACAAAAACTTTGAATCACGATAGAGCTGGGCCTCTTATACCGTAGTTTTCAGTTTATTAAATAATACTTTCAAGGTGACAAAGTCAAAAGCTTTGCTTAAGTCGAAAAATATGGCGCATACAGCCTTCCTCTTATCTATAGAACTTAATATTTCATTTGTCAATGAGAACATGTC
This sequence comes from Lamproptera curius, assembly GCA_029286875.1. Lineage (NCBI taxonomy): Eukaryota > Metazoa > Arthropoda > Insecta > Lepidoptera > Papilionidae > Lamproptera > Lamproptera curius. The sequence goes on from JAGSMT010000052.1 coordinate 1,029,202, forward strand.
GATATTTTGACTTGTTTTTTGAAATGCATTTTGTTCTTTATAAAGTATGTTATATTTATCAAAATAGTCATATATTCTGAATACATAACTTTTTCAAATATTTTTGAGAAGACTGGGATTAGAGCTATAGGTCGATAGTTTGTCAGTTCATTTTGCAGCCTTTTTATATAGTGGCTTTACAATAGCTTTTTTAAGGACTCCAGGAAATTTTCCGCTTGAAAAGGACAGATTTACTAAGAATGCTACGACTGGCGATAGTTCGTGGAACACTGCTTAATTATCACTGTTGAAATATCGTCATAACCCTTCAGATTTAGTATTTTCTTTTTTAGTATTGATTTTAGTAGTTCTAAAAGAGTCATTTAAAGTTTTCATGTGTGTTGTTGCAGTGGTTATCCGTGGTCTCATTACTTTGTACTTATAACATCGTTGGATTTACAAATTGTAAAAGTTATTTATCTTTACGTCTTGTTCTAATATTTTCTTTTCTAACGACCTTTTTCTAAAATTAAATTTCAATTTCTAAATGAGCGCTGCTTAATTTAATGCTTAAATCATTATTTATTTCTTTAAGTTCATTTATGTCGTCATAGTCTCTTGTGGATATGTCTGGTAAGACTTCGTCTTAAATTGGAATAATTTGAAAGCAGAGAGTTCGTGTTGATAAGCGCAGCCAGTTGACATTTGTTTTGTAGCTTTAAACTGCTTATGAGTATTGCCTAAGGTAACGTTGGCGTTTTTTTTGGATTTTTCTGAACTTGTACTTTGGCAAATAATGTCAGATTTTTGCGTGGTTATCGGCGTACTTGTAAGATTTTTAGCCTCAAATGTTGTAGTGTTCTTTGTTTGTAAACATTTATTGCATTTCCAATTATTTTTAGTTTCCTCTGACATAAGATGATATTGCTTGTCAGTCAAAGTATTACATGGGACGTCATATACTTTTTTACATACTTTGCAACTTATAAACTTCTTTGCAGGTGGACTATTGCGGATTAGTCTTTTTCGTCGTACATTTGATACTTTGTATTTTTTTCGTTTGTAGACATTATTAAATATATGCTTTTAGTTTATTTTGCCACAATAAATTTGTTTTTTTTTTCTTTTAAAAGTTATAAGATTTATGATTAAAAAGCGTAGAAGGAAGAATATAATAAATCCTATCAAGAACAAACAAAGAAATGAACAAAAATCTTCCAATCGATGAGATTTGAACCGGGTCTAAAATTGTAGTCCACTGCCAATGATGTTTGATTGTTCACGCTACGGAGTCTATAACGATAGTGTTGGAAAAAATCGTTCATTGAGAGTTTTTGAGTTTTGAGAACTATTGAGATGTTTCAAGATACCCTCTCTACTATTTCTCAATTTTTATCACTCGTGACCACTATGTAATGAGATGTTAGTTAAATTCTTTACATTATGATATTCTACTGGAAACTTTCACATTTTCTTAGGGATCTAATGTTCACTAGTAGTTTTTCTTTTTTATGTCCGGTTTGTCAGTTTTTGCTTATATCACCATTATGATTACACAACAAGGTAAAAACTTAAGTTCACTTTACGCTGTTAATGTCAACAAATATTGTAAAAATCAATGTTAGCAAAATATTTATCTCAAATTGGCACTTTGATCACGTTTCTTTAAATTCATTCCTAGATATTTTATATTAAAAATTTATAAACTTTGTTTTCTGCACCATCTAACATTTATATAACTTGGCTGTATACCCGGTCTCCGTCTATTGAATACAATGTTGTTTCATATTTTGTTTTTCAGGATCTGGGCTAAATTCTATTCAAACTTTAAGTAATCGTCTTGTTTCATGATTTTAAAAATTTGAACTCAGTATAACATTCAAAAAAAAATGGGAAAAACAAACGAAATTACAGCTTAAAATTATATCCGTTTCATTTGTTCATTAAACTTCGTCAAGTCGGGATAATTTAAGCCTAAATTTCAAATACAAAAGTTTTCTTTCAAACGTTTAATAAAATAATTTACTGGAAAAATTATGAAGATTTAATTTTTGGGTAAAATTTCTTATATAATATTTTTTTTTTTAATGTATGATATAAACTTTAACCCATTTTAACTCGTCTTGGCTCATTTAGAAATATATTTCGGTTTGCGAGGACTTAAATTTAAATGTGATTAAAAATTTAAACTTTTAAAAAGTTTATACAAAGTTTTTTGACAAAGTTTTGGAACTATTAAATGACCGGAATATTCATTAATGGTTAAATTTTTGCAAAAACCAACTTTGATATTTAACCCCGATCCCTTATGGATTATTCTTTATTAATATTTTCCATTTGATAAAAATTGTTTTGTAAATCTTGAAAATATAATTTTTCAAATTTTTTAATAGCGGTAAATTAAAGGAAAATTTTATAATTCTGCATAATATTGTTAAAACTTTTTCAAATTACAGATATTATTTTTTAAATAAACTCTTCTCATTAAAACCTAGCTGAACACAGATAAATATTATAATTTCAGAGTATTGATTATCTTAATAAAATGAACAAAAAAAGGCCATAAAATCCTTATTTTGATCAAATTTGTAAATCAATGAAAAAAATTTGAATAAACAAACAGTTCGCAAAGAGCTAGAAAATATTATTATATTATTTCCTTACCCTTTCACAATTTATAAATTTTTCCCCACTTCTCTTAATAACTTTTTCCAGCTTCTGGGTTTAGAATATAGATAGCACTGGGTAAAATAACTAACTTTTTGGAAAAGACATAATTTTTTTTATATGTCCTGGTGGTTCGTAATAATTCATCCTATCTGAAAGATAAAGTATTTCAAATATTTAAAAATATTTATTATTTAACAATCCCACTTCGTTGGCGTGTGCAAAATAAAGGGGTTTTTTGAATATACTGTATAATTTAATGAGATAATATTAATAAAATGATAGATATGTATTTATTTTTTCTTTATTAAATACAAAGTTTTATTTTCTTTGCATGTTGATTTTTATTGACTTTTTCCCTTTAACAACACAAAAAATAGTAAAAATTCTTATACTTTTTTGATTGATCAAACTTTCATCCTCTTTGGCAATTGTCCTCAAGATGTTTTTGAACTCTCATTTGTTTTTTCCAAAATCTTGAAAATATCAGATGGGCATGTCAAAATTTCCATTGGATATTTTTTAAATCCACAAATGGGAAATGGTTGTAGCGTTCTTGCATTTCTGTTGGTCAATTCCCGGAAAACTTTGCATCATCCCACGGACTCCTCCCCTGATTCCCTTCTCCATTAAACCGGAATTTATTCCCCACCTGGTCTAATGTGAATATTGACTGACCAAACTTTTGCATGAAAGGGCTGGATTAATTTTCAAAAATTGGTCTCAGCCTAAAATTCCTAAACACCAAAAAACAACAAAAATTGTGGTCCCAGGATTCAAACTGTCTTTGTTTCAAAACTCGTCCACCGCAGGCTAGGCAAAAAAAACCCTAACAAATTACCCCTATAATGGATAACAGGCTTTTTAAATTTGACTTTAAGGCATAAGGACCATTTTTTCTCATTTCGTTATGATAATTGACGTTTCAATAATATTGTTTCTAAATAATTAAATAAATAAAATTGATGCAAAAAAACTGAAAAAGAAAAAAATTTTTTAGAAAATTATTAATCAAACCCTGTATTTGATGCTTGAAGACATTATTAAAAAAACTATACAAAAATATTAATTTAAATCTAAAGATATTTTAAGGGTTTTAATGTTCATTAAATCTTTTGTCTTATGCCAAAATATTTTGTTTAAAATATGTTAAAAAGATAGACACATTTTTCAATAAATTTTGTCAGGTAAATTTTTTCTGTCAAAAGGATATTTCCAGAGGCGAAAGCTTGGTTCCAAAAAGCGTTTTAAAGTCAAAATGAAATATGTGTCTGGCGTTTAAAGACCATTTAAGAGTTATCTTCAATTAACTGTTTACCTGCAAAAATACTTAACATTGAAAGTTATTTAAAATTGTATTTTACATAAAAATGGTTCGTTATTTGATCGTATAGTTCACAAATACTTTTTTTATTGTAAATTTAAAAACATACTGGTTGCTCATTTTAGAATAGGTCTTTATGGTGGTATCCTTTATGGGAAATTTTTGTAACAATCGACTTTTCTTCTGGTTCCTTTTTGGAGACCATTGAATTTAATAATTTATTTTTGGGATGGTGGTTTCAAAGGAATTTATATCTTTCTTCATTAAAAAATTTTAAATAGAATACAAAATAATTTGATATTTAAAATGGTACCTGGATTATTTCTAACAAAACTTCATCTATGTATATCCGTTTTGGACAATTTTTTTTAAAGAAAATAAGCGTAAATGTTAATTTTATTAATGTTCTTGTATTATTTACTTTAAACTATTTTAAAACAAGAAAAAAAAAAGTTTAAAACCAAACACAATTAGTACTGAAAAACCCGGGGGATTTCCCACTAAAAAGTAAAAAAATTCCCATTAAAAAGCACAGGCAAATTTTGTCGGAGTTTTCCCTTAAAGGGTCCCAAAGTCCTTGGTTTAAAAAATCTTTAAATTAAAGCATCGAAAAAATATGATTTTTTTCATATTTTTTTAAATTTGATAAATTTAAAAATTTAAATTGACAAACAATTTACCCTTATCTCTTTTTTTTTTCTTTTATCGAAAATTAACAAAACTTCCAAAGGTTAATTTTATTAATAATTTTTTAATCCAAATCCCCCAAATGGAAAAAAAATATAAGACATCCAAAGTATAATTACTCTTTTTTTACGAGAATAGTTTATCAAATAAAAGAACTGAAGGAAAAAAGTTTTAAATTGTAAGGAATTTAAAATCGATAAAATCAAAAATAAAATTTAAAACATTAAACTTTTTGCCTATTTTTGCCATATGCCCCAAATGCTCGATCCTCCTCTGAAAGAAAGTTAAATAATGCCCCGTCGTCTGCAATTTTTCATGACAATTTCAAAGTGGTTTTGCCTTAATCCCCAAATTTTTGAAACCTTCTAAGTTGGTCTTAAGTACCTGATAATTTTATTTCCCCGTCGTTTCCAAATACCCCCTTTTTTTAGGACTTGGAAAAAAATCGATCTCTTTTTAGGGTCCTGAATTGTTCACGAGTTGGCCAAACCCAAAAAGAAATAAGATGAAGGAATAATACATCCCTGACTGTAAAAAATGATCTTGCTTTCCTTCGACCTGGACCCAATGTTTTAAAATCGGATAATAAATTCCCTGGACATGGTTTGTTCGAATTTAGTTTCCAATAAAATGAATAGATTCTCTGTTTCTAAATAAATTAAATGTATATATATAAAAATATATATATAAATATATATATATATATATATATATATATATATATATATATATATATATATATATATATAACTACGTGGTGGTCCCCCTTTTACAGGAGACCTCGGTGGGTCCACCCCGGGTTTTTCCGCACAGTAGTGAAAGCTGCTGCTTGTTCCTTTAAAGGCCGACCACCATGCCAGCTATTTCTGGGTAAACGGACTTCCCCTATTTACGTTTTAGCGCGTTTGTAACTGGTTTGCCCAATTCTATGGGTTCCTTTCCTAAATTGGCGTCGTCTGCCTGCGTAATCATAAAAAAATATATATAATTCATAACAAATTTTCGAAACCTAAATTGTTTTTGTTGAGTTTGAAATTTTAATGTAATAAGTTATTCATTACTTATTTTTTTTTTTATCTTTAAATTTCAACCAATCAAAAAGCCAATCAAACAGAGCATTTGGCGGCGGGGTGGGGCCCTTTTTAAAAAAGGCGGCGAAGGTTGAAGGGAACATTATTAAATATCGTTCAGTTGGATCCCTTTTGAAAGAAGTAGGTGTCCCAATCCCTGCTCTTTTTTAAAGTTATTAACTGTCTTTTCTTTGCCTTTTGGTAAAAGCCCCATAACTCATTGATGACGTGTCGTCGAGAAAGGTTTTTATATATCGTCAGAAATCCCTTATAGTTTACTGGTTAGCTAACCAAATTACTTTATCATTAGGAAATTGAAAAATATACTCCCTAAATGGGTATTAAACCTTTTTGTCTCATTTTAATTTAAAATAACGTCATATATTTAACCTTAAACAACAAAAAACAAAAGGGTTTACTTTGGTTATTATTTAAAAAAATACTCTTTTTATTTCCTTGATTTAAACTCAATTTTATGGATCTATCATTTAAAAATATTTTTTTTAATTAGATACATTAATCAGGCTCTGTTTTTGGGATTTATCTAAAAACACTTTAAAATATCCCCAAATTCTCTATAAACTTGAACAAACAATTTGTTAGCCCAAAAACCTTTTAAAACATAAATCTCAAACTTTATATCATACCACATCCCATCACTAAATAATTTTTAAATAACCAATTAACAGTCTATAATATAAAAGATTTTTGCAAATCAACCACCTAAATATCCATCGAAAACAGTTTGATAAAAGTAAAAAACACCGTATTTCAGAAAACCAATACTTTTTTAACATTTCTAAAGTGGCTAAGTTTAAATTATATATCTCCTGAACACAGTGTAACGTCTCACGAAAACCACGCCTCCCACACTTGTCTTATTTTTTTTGTTTTTCCATTTTGAGTGAAGACATTTGGATGTAACCCCAAATTATAACAAGATTTTATTTAACTTTTATAATTTTAAAATTTTTTTTGAATTTTGAAAATTGGTAGATGTAAAATTAAATCAAACAAATAAAATTGAATACTTATAATTTAAAATTTTCCTTAAAATAAATTATTTTTTTGAATTTTATTCAATGCAAACTTAAATTAACTTCAAAATGTTATCACTTTCATTTGTATTTAATTCGACAAAGAATATTCATTTCTTTAAATAATGAATCAACTGAAATGTCAATAGAATTGTCACTAATATAATTATCTTTAAAACTTTCTTATAATTGTAATTTACCCTTTATGATAAATGGTAATTTGACTACTTGTTTGATTTTGTAATTTAACCTTTGATTAATCAAAGTCAATTGTATTATTAACCCTTTCCCATTTTTCAATTTTTTCTTCATAATTCCAAACACTCATCATTATTTATCCTGTGGTGTCGACGTGGTAGCCCCTGCTACTTTCTTGGGTTTTCTGGACCTACCCGCCCGGTCCCAATGGGGCGATCGATCATCAATGCATTATCTTTTCAACATTTGGGTTAACGGATCCCCCTAATAAACAAAAATGAAAATTTGTTGGTTCTTGCAGGATCAAGATCTTCCTTTCAGTTCACGCCCCAACTCTAGGCTACGGGGAGTTCCACATCATGTTAAAATTTAATAAGTCCAAACATCTATAAAAGTTGTTTAATTTTGTTTTTTAATTGGCCCTGAATATTATTAATTTTGTAAAAATTATTACCTCGAGTGTATATAAAAGGCCTCCACAGGACGTATAAAAGACTCGATACTTCTCTCTTCCACTGGGGCGGTCAACGGTGTGAAAGTGCCTGGTCCTTTCACCTTGAAAACAAGAACAGGAAGAAGATGGGGTTTATTTTTTTATATTTTAATGTTTTCTGGGATCCTAAAAGTTAAAAAAGGAATGTTTTGGGTTGAAGGTTTTATTTGGAAAGAAAATATCAACAGATGTGTGTATTTTATGAACTGAATTTAGATCTATATTACCTTATCTAACATCCCTGGGCTCCGGTTGGCCCTTCAAAACCAGGCCGTGGGTTAATACCGCGGTGATACTTTAATATCTTGTTTTCTGGTTTTGGGGACAATTTTGAAAACAATTGTCTAAAAAGACGTTGGATGTAAAGGCCAAACCCAGTAAAGATGAACCATGCGACGGAAGTCGTCCAACCACCAACCCGCATTGGATAGCAGGTGGGATCAGTCCAAAACCCCCTGATGGAGAAGGCCCATTGGGAGCCTTTCCAACAGTGGACTAAACAGGCTGATATGAGATGATAATGATGATCGATCTTGGTTGTATCATCTTTTCACAAATAGTGTACCTTTACTTTCCCTTCGTTCCAAAAACAGAGCTTGACTTAACGTTTTCCGTGTCATTCACAAAATTTTTGATGTAAAAATAAAGCCCAAAGTAAAAGGTGTATAAAAATAAAAGTTCTTGGCAGATGGGATGAAATATAAAAACTAACTTTATTAATCTAATTTCTATTTATTATCTGTATCAATTATGAAAAAATAAATACTTAAATATTGGTATTTCTTTTCTCCAGTGAAACCAAACTTATGAAAAAATAAAGTTAAAATCAATTTGGTATTAAATGCTCTCTAGTCATAACTCAGGGATCATAGAACTTTTGTGATTTTGATGATGATATAATCAACTCTCCTTCAAACAGTTAATTATGGAAAATTAACAGTTAAACTAATTTTGGTCTTCTTTTAAACTCCCAACGGTTATACTTACGGATGTTCATCTTATACTGTTTGTCAGGTATAATTTTTAGGAAATTTTGGAAGGTGTTAAGTCCTTCATTTAAAGATGCCCCTGAGGGGTACCTTTCAATCCCTATTCTTTTCCGCGGAGTGTTTTCAAAATACCGTGTTCCCGGGAAGGACCAGTAACCAAATTTCGGGTAGGGCGAAAAGTATCAAGTGTTAAAAAAATATCATTTATTTTGTCTAAAGCAAGGTATGATTAGCCTAAAAGACAAAATGGCCTAGACCAATAAGATGCCTTTATTTCCTAGAAATTCATCATTTTACCATATTTTAGTCAGCATAGAGTGTTACCCTTCTGACCACAATAAAGATTATAATATGCTTAATATTTAATCGAACGTGATCTTAAATTTACTTTGTATTGTGCTATCGATGATAGTTGATATTTGAAAATTTAAGCGTAGGGGGTCATTTAATTAAATGATAATACGCTTTTCAAAAATTGCTTCACAGGTTGTAATAGAATCGATGCCAAATAAATAAGAATGAAAATGTAATATACCTGTCCCTGTAGCCCACCCCTCTTCGTCATCAAACTAAGAAATCTCTCTACAGCGCGATGTAATTTAACAGACAGCGACATCTATCGATGGAATAGATGAGTTGTTAAAATTTTCTGGTTTTTAAAAAAGAAATTTAAACAATTATCAAAACATAATTAATTTTCATATATTAATAACAATAAAAATTAATATGTGAGTCGATTTTTACGAAGGTTCCTATATAAGATCGAAAATTATAGTTATTCAAACATTAAATATCTAATAATTTTTGGGAAATGAAACGGAAATTTGACAAATGTGGAATATGTCAAATACGATAATCGTCCCAAATAAATACAATGTGCTGCCAGAGAAAGCAATTTGTCACATCATTACTGTTTGTGCTTAAACAAAGTATAGACTGGTATATAAAACATCAGCATTCTCTGATTATTTATTCAGTTCGATTTCCAAAACCAATATTCATTACTGTCGTATTATTCGATAATGTTTAGTTGTTGGTTTTGTATTTTAAATGAGATTTAAAAAATTAATTATTTTATAGGACGTTTCGTTTACCCAGTAAAAACGCCAGCGTATTCAACAAGATGTAACATCATATGTCTCATGGTAGGAACGGTTTAGTATCCTCGTATTCCGTGTCTATGTTTTGGTGCCACTTTCCATCAGGTGGCACGACTGCATTCGTATGAAATTAAAAAATACTAAATCAGAAAAAAGTGGTTTCAAATAAATAGATTTTCTAATGATAGTGATTCTTGAACCATATCCGAGGCCGGAAGTTTAACAAAACTCAAATGGGATATTAAATCGAAAAAATCATTACCCTCCCAAATTTACACAAAGTTTGTTATTTTTTAACCTCCCAGAAAATAGGGGTCTCAATTCCGGCGTTTAAATTTTAAGCTCCTCGTTAATCCGCTCCGATTTTGATTATTCTTTTTAACTTTTGGGGGGTATTGGTGGCTCCATTTTTTATAACAATTTTTGGATAAAGTGGTTTAATGATAAATGAAAAAAAAATTACGACACCCAAATTCCCAACCTTTTGTATTATATTCTGGGGTCACTAAACCTCAGAAAATAATCTAAAATAATTATGTTCATAATTTTGCAGCCCTACTTCTCAGGTTGGTTAGGTTCCTAAAAGTTTCTCCACAGCTGGACTAGGACAGGTCTGCGTCCCCCTACCAAAAGAACAGGAACAAAAGGGCAAAAGCCTCTTGGGTTTATTTCCAACCTTTTTATCTAAAATTTCGATTGGTTTGATCGCAGACATAGTGCAAAGGATTTAATCATTTAAGTGGCATTAGGCAAGCCATTTGGTCCCCCAAAGCCGATGGGCCCATTAGGTGGATCTCAGTGAAAAAGTTCAAAATCTAAAATTTTTTAAAACCCGCAATTTCATTTTAAGTTTTATATAATTTTATTTTAAAATCTTTACATGCGGGTAAGAAAATTAAAATGAGAATCAATATTTTGGGGGTTTCATAAATCTTAGCTATTTTAAGGGTCTCAGCCTAAGTCAACATCTTGTTAATTTGGGCTCATAAAAAAAGAAAAATGCACAGAAATACATAAATTTAACAGGTCGCAAATAGCTTGAAAAATATTTACTAAGAATAGTACCTGAATCAAGTTCTGGATATTGTATAAGCCTAAATTAAAATGGTCAAAATTCCAAACAAAAACTCTTGACATATTTAATGGTAATCCGACCAGTTGGAAGTAATTTTAAGACAAAATTCCAATTTTGTTTATAAATTAAAACCTTATTGGTCTAATATTTCCCTTCTATCCATCATCAGAATTTAAAAAGTAAAATAAAATTGAAATGTTTAAATTTGTTTTTTAAACATTTTCGATGCATTCAAATTAATTTTGAGCGAAACCCTTTTTCATGCGCTTATTGTTACGTATATCTTTAGTTTCTACAAATAATTACTACAGTAGTCCGGCGTCGACGTTATACCCCGCGACAACTGATGCGATGATGTAAAAGAAACGAGTGGTGATAGCTAAAATAATTTAAACGTATGGGCAATCACTTACTGTCATTACTTCTGCAGCTCTTGTGGAAAATTAAACAGATGCATAAATGGCGACCCCCAAAAATAAACGATAAATAATTTAAATTTACGTTGGGTACCTTTGTACCTCTTTTCCTCATTCAACGAATTAAATATAGACGTTTAATTAAAGAAGAGACATCTATCGAAAATAAATAAATAACAACATTTTTATTTTTTTTTAATAATTTTAAATTTCCTTAAATATAAAATGTTAAAAACCAATTGGTCTCTTTTTATTGGATATGATGTCTTTTAAATAAAAGTTTACTAAATAAATTTTTGAATCTTTTGGCTATTTCAACTGTTGGAAATTAACACCCACTAATAAAATTACAAAACATTCAACCCTTTTAACAACTTTGTTACTAATAAAACAGTTTTTATTAGGGTTGTTTAAGCGTTTATTTTCCCCTCCTCCGCCCTAGTTTGTGGGCGGTGCAGAAATCGGAGGTCACGGGTTCCAAACCGAAGACTCAAAAAAATCTTTTTTGCCTTGTTGGTTGGGCAATTTGGGCCCTCTTGGTTCTGGGAAGATGATCCAGCTCAGATGGGCATTAAAAGTCTCCACCCACCAACCCGCTTGAATCCTTGGGATGGTTTAAAACCCCTAATGGATAGAATTGTAAGAGGCCAATGTGATGGACTATCAGGGCTTAATGATGATGATGTTCTATAGGGTTTCGACTGATAAAACTAAGAATTGTTTAAAGAAAAAGAACAAAAGGCAATTTTGTATGATGTTGTTTTTAAATCTTTCAATTTCGGCCTAACGAAGAAAGATCGTTCAAAAAATTATTCTTTAAATATCGGGTTCAGTTTTTTTTCCTTTTTTTAATGAATTTCACAGGCGTTTTGTTTAAAAATAATCAATTTATTAAAGGTGAAATGGACCCAGTCCTGGGTTTCAGGTCCTAACATGGATAAACGACCGGGGTTGCGACAATGCACAGATCGACATGGATAAATCAATAAAATCTGGTATCAAAAGCTTTCTGCTCTGTGAGCAAACTTTTTTTATACGCTTTGCTTTTCTGAACCGGAAAAGTTATTCGGTTTCAACAAATACGTGGTTTTAAAATTAAACCTAAAAAGTCATCTATAACTTTTTTTCTTCGAATTGGGTTTAAAAATTAAATAACTTATTTATAAATTTGGGAAATTTTCCAAAATAACATTAAATTTGCTTTTTTTGTTTATTTCCCCAATTAAGTGTTGTATAAGGAAATTATTTTAAAATTATTTTGATTTAAAATTTAAATAAACAATTGATTTTATTTTTTTTTAAATTTTCTCTTAAAAAATTTTAATTTTTCCCATGTTTTTTTCCGTTTTAAAGGGTATAATCAATCTAGTAACTTTTTGTTACCCTTTTTTAAAATTGTTAATTTTCAAAAACTATTTCAAAAAAAGTTTAGGGTAAGAGTTTTTTTCCCCAATTTTTAACAAGAAAAGGTAAATGCCAGGGCCCGGGTCGGTGGGCTGTAAAGGAGGTCGGGGTTAACGCAGGGGCTAACAAATTGTTCCGGGGGGAATTTGAATAATTGCTTAATAAACTGGATATTAAAAAAATAATGGGCCGGGTAATAAATTTTTGTAACTTTGTTAACACAACATTTTTCAATTATTTTATTTTTTCGGACCCATTGGTCCAACACTTATATTTTTTTTAACATTTAAAATCCAATGTTCATTTTGAAAATTTTAAAATTTTTGAATTTAAACAACTCATAAAAATTAAATGTAATTAAGACACTATGTTTTATTCTTATTTCTGAATACGTTATCGGTTGTTCATTGTTATCGGTTTCCAATTAGCATTTATAATGTATTAACTAATTTTTCCATATTTTTGATAAAAACCTCATAAAAAAATTGCTTAAATAACCATTATTTAATGAGGTTTCGAAACATCTTGATGTGTTAGAAAAGTGCAATGGTAAACAAAAAGGATGACCTTTGGTGAAGAGAACTTACGGGTACACTAACTTTCATAATATTAATATAAAAAAACGATATAAATTGTCCCTTTTCAAAACACTCTACCTCTCCCGTAAAAATAATGGCCACCTGCCTAGCATTCATTCTATTCAACGAAATATCTCCCGCGATTGATTCAAACACACGCCATCTACCACGGAAAAGGATTAACTTTCTAAATTTGTTAATTCTCATTAAAAATATTAAAATTTTTAAACATGAAAAAATTAAAAAAAATCATAATCTATTGGACGTTTATTCATTTTTTAATTTAAATTTGTCCCAATCTTTAAAAAACCACTTTTGTTTAATCATTACTTTTTGTGCTTTCCCAAATATAAGCTCTATGGACAATTTTATACTAGTATAGAGGACATCTGCTCCTTCTGCAAATTAGTTTGGATGTCAACAAAACAGTTAGTATTTTTTAAAGTTCAGAAAGTAAATATTTTTGAATATTGTATATAATGCTTGTGTGTGTTTTCTCTGCGTTTTAATTATTCTCTTTCATTATATAAATTTTTGTTATAATAAATTCTTTTGTTTAGAAATACTACACATTGGCCCCCCAAATGTTCGAAATTAAATTTAAAATAAAATAAAGACATAAAATCCGTAAGGTTAAACACCGTTTATGTCAATAAAATGACATAAATCCCCAAAAAAGAAAACAAGCATCCCAAGTGAGGTTGCAATAAAAAAAGATATTCACCGATATCAAAATTATTTATATATTCCTCGTATAAAAAACCCCCAAAAAATTTTCTTAAAAACTAAAATACATAACCTTCTATTTCACTGTTAATAAAAAACATTCATTTGATATAATACAACCGATAAATTTGATATATTCAACATCAAATTTTTGGAAAAATATTACTTTCTTTTACCCCTGAAAGAAAAGTCAAATAATTTTACTTTTTGAAACTTTGTTTTGTTTTAAATAAGATAAATTAAAAATTGTATTCATATCAGTAAAAAAATTATCCTCTAAAATTTATAGAAAATTCGGTGTCTTTTATGGGGCCAAAATAAAATTTAGATCATTGGTTCCTTTGTTATAATTGAAATGGGCCTTTCCCCCACTTTTCATTGAATTACTTATCGGGTGTTTCGTTTGCAAATGCTTTTGACATTTGGGCAATTCATTAGGTTTTTTTGGTTTTAATAAATATATCTCGTGTTGTATTACAAAACAATGAATGAAATAAATATTTTAGTTATTATTTAAAGTTCGTATATTGAGTATACATTCATTCATATAAATTTGTTAAATAACCAACAACGTTCGAGGCTTTGTTGGGCTTTAACTGTTTGACGCAAAAACATTTTTTTTATACTTGGTGTTCCCTCTTAAGGAATAAAAAATATTCAAATTTACCGAATACTTGCCTCTAAATTTTCAAATTTTTCATTTGGGTTTTAGGTTCCATCATCACCTGTTAGTCCACTGCTGAACATAGGCCTCTATTTTTATAAGAGGGTTTTGGACCGTATCCCCCATTTGTCATTCAATTTTCTTTGGTGGCTGGAAATTTTCCCATCCGAACATGGATCATCTTACTTTTCAACAATTTGGACGATCCCCTTAACCAAGAAACAACGTGAATTTTGGGTCCAGGCAAACCCGACCTCCGGTTTCCAACCATCCACAGGCACAGGCATTTGGTGGTTGCATTTGTCAAAATCTTTTTGCATCCAGTGAACGTGAGCTAAACAATACACGCTGTGAAATAACCCTAAATTTTATTCTTTAAAATTCCTTTATTTATTCGTTTTTATAGGATCAATAGTAATGATGAACTTTAATTATTTACGATTTAATAAATTCTTCTTTGGTAATTTTTTCTGGACACCATTTAAATAAATGTAATTAAATGTTTGTTTGAATCTTCTAAATTTTAATAATTTTATAAATGGTCCGGTTCTAATACGAAAGTTTAAATTGTGGTTCTTAGCATCAATCACGCCTTACTTGAGAAAGCTAAGCTTTAATTATGGCTTTAAATTAATATTATCTTTTATCATATATAACTCACGTGACTTAGTAGCTTTGACACGTGCTTTACAGTGCAAAAATAGTACAGTCGCTTCTCCAAAAAATTTATTATATAAAAAAAATACGCTAGTTTTTATACTTAAATAGCCTTTGTTGTGTATTCACGTAATAGGTTTATATTACTAGAAATTTAAAAACAATTAAATATAATTGAATTTCTAGGCCTAAGTTCATTAAATTTTAAAATTATGACGAAAATGAAAATAATACCCCCGGCTGTTGATGAAAAATAACCAAAATAAACTAAGAAAAGAACTTTATTTTCCCTTCTTTTATAAAGTGTTTTTTAAATAGATTATAGATCTAGCAATAGCTTTTGCTCGCTGTGTGTGGAATGCATAATGAATGAGGTTGGCGATACTTCACATTCAAATGTATGACTGTTTTTTTAGTTCATTTTTGGAATTCTACCTATTTTAATTTTTAAATAAATTTTAAATCCTTATGAGGTTATGTTGATCATTACAAAACCATGATGTGTATACGTGTAACAATACAATTAAATAAATATATTAATGTTATAAAATTCTTTGTGCTAATTATGTAGTTAGAAATATATTTTTAATGTACTAAAACAATTTTACATTTGACTTATCGTTTCATATAAATTTAAAATCATTTAAAAAATAATAAAGGAAAAATATATAAAAATATATTGGATAAAACGTCAAACAGGGAATGGCTAAACAAACAAAGACCCATTTTTAACCGCCATTGTTGTATTGGTGTTTGGGATAAATTGAAACTCCGGGTTAAAGAGGAAAAATATTATTTTTTCAATACCCTTTCATTATTTTGAAACATTATCTGAAATTCCTTCTTGTTTTTAAGGTAAAACCAGTTAGTTCATTTTTTTGTTGAAATTTTGCGTTTGATGTTCAGCATAAATTTGGAAAATTTTCTTTTCCCTTTACTGTTCTTTATTATCCAAAGATACATCGCCTCATTCGAAAACAGTGACTAAACAACATTTTAATAAGGAAATCTTATAATTTTCGTTTTAAAATCTTATTTAAATTTTCCCATAATACTAAAATTTTCTTTATTAAATGGAAAAATTACAAAAACTTTTGAATATGCGGACACCCCACTTTGTTTTATTTAAAAATGTGTTCATTTTTGGGTGATAACAAATTTGTTCGTTCTTACTTTTTATAATTTTCAAAACTTAAAGGTTCGTACGTTTTTCAACTATCGGTTCTTTTTTTTAACTACGGGAACAGATCGATAATCACGGTTTCTTTTGATGCCGAATAGTTGAATAAATAAATCATTTTCTCCCTACTTTCTGGTTCAATTATAAAATGTTTTGTTGATTGATTTGTTTTGGTTGGAAACATTTCCCCAATAAAGCTCAATTTGCAACCTATAGGGCCTGCAGCACAGCCCGGCAGATCAAATCCATAGTTCCAAATCAAAACAAAAGGCAGATTCCCGCCATTTCTTATAATCTGCTGCAAAAATATTTGGTCTATCTATTAAATTTTTGGGAATCGCTTTCTGGTAGAAAATGATTCGATTCTCGAGAACAGGACTAAACGCAACTCAGAGGAAATCGGTCTTAATCTTAAAACTTTTATGTTCTTGAAGAACAGCACTAAAAATTTCCCCTTCGGCTAATATCCTTGAACTAATTTAAAAACGAAGGACCCGTTCTCCACCCATATCAAAGCTCTCGTAATTCCGTTCTCACCAGGTGCTTTGCCCAATTTTTTCGAAACCATTGTTCTCCTCAGACTGCTTCCGGATGTTTTTCAATTTGTTTGGATAACTTTTGCTCTTGGATCGTCACAGCGTTAATTTCTTTACAGTGTCCCAAATGTCTTTCATTGGAACATTTTAACTCGAACTGGCTTTCGGCATTTGAATATGGCAGACGACGTGGCGTTGACTTTTCAACGACCCCACCATTTTGGATTTTATCCTCCTAAAGTCGGGTTGCTGGTTTTAACCCGGTCAAAACATATTAAAATAAAATTACTTTCGTTTATCGCGTTTTTTTCATTTAAATTCCCGACTTTCGAACCTTTCACGGCCTGGTCCGGGTCCCCTATTTTTGTAAATATTCCCAACAATAAAAAAATTAAGAAACATCTTAAATATTTGGTGATTGGTCATCGTAAAGTCAATCTTTTTTCGAAAACCATCGGGCGATCCTGGTCTTTGCCTTTGGGTCTGTTTTTTTAAAGAAAATTCATCATGTCTTTCTTCATGAAGTCAACCACTGTCGCCTCCTTGGTTCCGTTGCCCTCTCCGTTGCCCTTTCGTAATTTTCTTTCCCCTTGTTTTATGCGTTAAGTCCTCCATCACCATGCATTGAGTTATGTGAAATTGTGACCGTCAGCGAATACTGTTTCGATTTTAAATAAAGTAAAGCAACCCTTACAATATTGATTTTAAACAATTTTGCTTGAGCACTTGCGGATAAATCCGACACCCTTCATGACGGTTATCACCTTCGCGGTGTCATCAACTTGGATGATTTTTAAATCCCATCGCAACTTGTTCCTTGATCGCTCCTTTGCCCTCTCGTCGGTGGCGGAAGATGCGATCAGTCGGTTGTTGGTGGTTTCCCAGGTTATTTCCCTGTCTGCCATAACCCGACCCCAACCTCCGGAATCCGATTCCTGTTCCTCCCCGGGAATGGGTTGAACGGCTCCTTTAATCCCCCTTCAATTTTCCCGTTTGGTCTAAACCGGGTTGAAAAGAAGAAGGCTATTCCATTAATCACCTGCCACTGGATGGATGTGTAATTGGCTATTTCATTTGCCTTTGAACCCTAGGAAAAGAGATGAAGGGCTCAATTCGTTCCACAACCCCCCACCCTGGAGTAACTTTGCTTTCGACCTCCTAATATTTTTTTTGCTAAAGTAATTTTACTTATATTTCTGGACGGTTGACTAAGGACTACTCTGTTAAAACTTCTAAACCCCTTTTTTAACTTTCGTTTGGCTCTCTTAATTTATTTATTATTTAATTTTATCGTCCAAAATAAATTTTTGTTGCAGCAAATTTATTTTAATTAGAGTCAGGTTTTAATACCACATAACGACCGAATTGCCGGTTGATTCAATCCAAACACGGTTAATCACTTGTTATCCGTATAGTGGTGTAACAATTTCTTTAATTTAATTTAAAAATGTATTATTATAGCATTAGAATGCACAAAGTAATGATAAGATAAAATATGAGGTAAAAATAATTTGTTTATATTTTTAAAATAAATATACTTATAAACAAAAAATATAAAGTAAAATATTTGCAATATAATATGAATACTAAAATAAGCATAATTTTTGTTCTTAAAAACCCCCAAAAAACAATAAAATCTTTTATGGAACAATTCTCTCTCCTCAAAAAATCACGAAAACGTTTACATTATCTTAAATAAATTAAAAAAAATTGAAAAAGCCGTTCATTTTAAAAGGATATTTTTAAATATTTAAAATAATAAAAAAATAATAAACGGCACCCTTTTGGTGGGCCTCCTGCGTTGGAATGCAAAATGAATAGAACGCATTGCAGCGTATTTTGCGATGAAAGGAGGCTGGAGGTTTGCGTATCGGGTAAGGATCTCCTTTTTGGGTGGCAACACTATCTTCGAAACCAAAACCTGGAATCAAGGTTCGTTACATATTGTTTGGTTTTGATATCCGAACTCGAACGGCTACGACTGATTAATCCACACCGTTGATGAACTGGCAGAGGCGTGGTGGTTTTTTCCAACGTCAATGGAAACATGGATCCAATGTGCTCCTCGTACGGTGGGTCTGATGTGGATGGACTCCGAATTGACATAGGGATCTAAAAACGATACTGCGCGGAATCCTCTTGGTCCTTCGTCTTCCCCCATATCTCAAAGGAAATCCCGCTTCGTTGGGGTCAATAGTATCGACATTATTTAAAAACCGAGATCTTTGCATGACCTCCATCCTTCTTGGCGCTGCACGCTTGTCGTTTGTTGGCCCCCACAATAGGTGAAGGCATTTTCCCCAGAATGGAAAAGGATAGTTCCGTTCCAAAAGTAAGGGCTTTCGGAAATTCTTCGGTCGGAACGAAAACCAAGAATAAAGCGATCCGTCCGGCGCCCTTTGGAATGTTTAAGTCTGGCCAGCCGCATCGAAACCTGCAAACGTCGCGCGGAAAGCGGGTTTGGCGATATCGGAAGGTCAAAGATTTTAAGAATCGTCTCTTCGAGTGACCAGAAGGGCGCTACAAATCCGGGTGACGACAAATACAAAACGGAAAAACCAACAAATAAACGGTCGCGTTTTGGCCACTGGTAAACCCTTTTTCCCATCGGGGGCCGGACGGTCGTGGCGGTGGATTGAAACCATTGCCATCATCCTATCATCATAACCCGAAGACGAGCCAACGCAATCCCGTAAAACCCCGAACTGGAAAACGCCCGCCTCAGTAAACGGCTCCTTAATCTCTTCGGAGAAACCGAGGGGTTTTTGCCTGTCAAAGTAAAGAATCGTCAATAAATATCTTTTTTAATATGGAAATTTTCCTTTCTTATTGATTGTCAAATAATCTACCCGGTTCGGGGCCCTGAGAAGAACCGGCTAAAACTCAGCGGGACTTTTTGTTTTTTTTTCTTCAATAAATTTTAAAACTTTACATAAAAATACATTTTCACTTTAAAAGCCTGGGCGAACAGTTCATTACCGGGTGTGTTATCTATAAATATCATTACAAAATAATATCCTTTCCCAAAAACGTTCCTTTAAACTTTTTTTATTTAAGAAAAGGCTGAACTTTTTGATTTTTTGTGAAATATCTTTCCCCAGAAATTTCATCGTTCTTGGGCCTAGTTTTGGAAAACAAATTATTTTCCTAAGTTTTATATTATTGTGTCACAATGTTTTTACAAAATCATTTTTATTTTTATGAACATACATAATATTTTTCAAATATGTATTGAGAAAAACAGTCATTACATTAATTTCTGTAAACATTTTCTCAGCGATTCTTTGGGACCCAGGTTATAGACTGCTCAGATCAACTCTTTTTGAATTATAAAAATAGTATTAATATCAGCCACGTTTCCCACAGTAGAATGCCATAAGACATTATACTGTAGAAAATATAAAATATACTAAACAGGCTGTCTCAACATCAGTTAATTGTCTAATTTTTTGACTGCATAAAGCCACTGAGCTAAGTTTACTCGCCTGATCTATGAATGATGAGGCCCCATTGTTTAGAGTTTAGAATCTATTGTGATGCCGAAATATAGTGCAATGTACGTGGTCTAGCCTTCTCCATCTACAGGCATCACATCACCTAACAAGGAACATTAGAGTTTAAGACCTTATACATTTAGTTTTATTTTTGTTTAACAATAAATTATTTGCACTAAACCAGTATTTTACTTTTGAGAAGGTATTATTTTCATCGTCATTTTACAAATTACGTCGTTTATTCTAAATATTAAAAGTATCATCAGCAAATAATACAATCTCGTTATTGTTCTCAACCTGGTGTGGTAGGTCATTAATATAGACCAGGAAGAAAAGGCCCCAAAATAGATCCTGTGGAACCCCATACCTACCTGGTCCCGGGAGATCTCTTCCCGTTCACAGTCAACTCTCAGAGTTCGATGGCTCCAAGTACGAAGTCAGAAGGTCGAGTGCGGCATTTTGAGCACCATAGTGGATTAATTTCCTGACCATAGTTTCATGCTGTACACGGTCAAATGCTTTGGTTAAGTCCTGAAGACACCTAATGCATCTGTGACCACTTCCATGACCTCAAATATAGTCTTAATAAGATGGACACCTCATCGGTTGTGGAACGACTCGTGTAAAACCATACTGTTTGTTATTAAGCATATTATGAGAGTTAAAATGTACAAGTAATTGGTTAAGAATTATTTTCTCGAAAATTTTACTAAGCGCAGGCAGTATACTAATAGGTCTAAAGTTATTGGGGTCTGTGTAGTACTGCCTGAGTTTAAATCCGGAAGAACTTTACTGTGCTTCATAAGGTCAGGAAATTTACCACAGTAATACAATCATTAAAAATAGCTGCAAAGGCAAGGTGATATAACATCAATAATAGATTTATCACCTTAACGAGATCCCACAGATCTACAGTTTTTAATGTCCAGAGATTTAAAAGCGGACACAATATCTTTATCGCTTCACATTACTAAAATAGAAATTATCTTTACATTCTTTAATATTTTCTTTTAATAAAGAACTCTGCAACAGTTGGAGAAGAAACAAGTGACTTGGTGGTAAAAACAGGAATGTCTGAAAAAATTTTTCAAAATAGGATGCAACTATCTTGATCGAATTTTTTACTATTATAACATTTAGCCGAATTTCAAAGTTCTTGTTTAGCCTTCCTGTTTAGCAGTAATTATTTTCATAAGTCATTTTTATTTTGTCGGATGCACCTTTTAATTTTGTTTTATGTGAGTGACTTCGCTGTCCAACACACTTTTCTGAATGTTTTGGAGTATACATGTAACATATTCACAAAGGATTGATTTTGATTGTAAGTCTTTTCACTATATAGTTCATTATAATCTTTGTCTGCTCTTATGTATTCAACTGTTGCCCATTCACTGAAAGCTGCAGATCTTTTTGATTTGACTGTTTTAGAAGTAATTATACTCTTAAATTCAGTTGTTATTAATTTAAATAATTTACTATACAGTATATCCAGGTTTACTATTTTAATACCAAATAATTAATTTTATTTATTATATTACTTCTAAACTTCTCAATACAGTTTCCCATACATAGGAATAACCATTTTTTTTCACAATATTTTGTGAGATCTATTATCATAAACAATAGAAGCTAATTGTCCACAATGATCAGATGATAACATATTAATGATGGATTTATTAATAGGGATACAATTTGTAAATATGTTATCTATACATGTTGCGAGGAGGCAGTAATTCTGTTGCTTCAAGAAATAAGTTTAAAAGGTTATATAGATTTAACAATGATCTGAATCTAATAGTGGTGGTTGAACTATCTAGTAATATATGTTAAAATACCACAGACTACTATATTTTATTAGATTCAGATAGTTTATTAAATTTGTTCCAATATAATTTCAAAGATTCATATAAGCTCTGGGAGGTCTGTATACACATACAATTATGAAGTCTCAAGCTCTGCACAGGCTATTTCAATAGTCTGCTCAACTGAGAGGCTCACACTATATCTGTACGATTTTTATATTTTTAAATTATTTTTCAAAATTATTGTTAGACCCACCGCGTATAGCTTTTCTCTGTTGAACAGGCTAGCAACCTGGAACATCAAGGTTAAATATAATCTGGTTTTCATATAGCCAGTGTTCTACCTGTCACATGACATCTATATTACAATTGTTTAAAAAGTTCAACTTCTAGATTCCTTTACCAGCTATTCCTTGCATGTTTTGATGTACCAGGCTAATACAATGGTTCTTATTTTTATTTTGTAATATGTCTTGTAAATTTATTATTTTCTCATTAATACATTGATTATTATTAATACAATTAAATATGCTAGAGACAGCCTCTGTTGTCTTAGAATTTGATTTAAATTATTTGGAACATATTCCAAGGCATTACATGTCACAGTATTTCCCTGTTCAAAAGAATCAGAGGACTTTATAGATGTGCAATACAAAGGTTAATATCAGGTTATTAAAACCAACAACTACAGGAATACATCATAAGGATGGCACCAGACGTTTGTCAGCCTGTCACCACCTGGGGAGACCCTGCCAATTTATCTCCGGTTATTCGGCTCTTTCTAACAGTAGTTTTGACAGGCAAAAGGGCCAGGATACTCCACCAGGCTCCCCAGTGGTCTCGTGGAACGGAATTGCCGATTAAAGCTCGCCGGACCCATGCTCGAAAAGATCGCCAGGCTTTTGGGACCGGTCCATCTCCGAAAGGGGACCCGGCCAAAGCCTCTTCTGTGATGGACCGGGCACTTCAAGGGTATTTTGGTTGAATCACGATCCCATGAGGAGAACTTCGTAAAGCCGAAACAGAAAAAAACGAAAATATCTGGATCTGGATCAAGGGGTGACGACGTGGGGTCGGATCCGATAAAAGTCGTTTTCAAACGTGTTAATCCCAGGACCTAATAATTGAGACAGTGGGACCCTAAGGACCGCTTCACCCAAAACAACCACCGCTCCATTTCCGGGGTTCCTCTCCTTTGCCCCCTCCCGGCGTTTATTCCCCGCCAGGCTTCCTCCGGCTAGATGTTCTATAAATTATTGTTTTATTATACGTATATACCTAATATTTTATTTATTGTTTTAAAATTTCCCCAGCCAGATGAGAAAATTCTTAAAAAAAAACTAAAATAATAATAAGTAGTTGACTCTTTATTTTTAACTTCTGCTAACCTACCCATCTTTTTTGGAGATGCAGAATAACTTAGTCTAAGTGAAAACTGTAAAAATACGAAAATGCAACTTGACATTAAAAAGTTACGTTAGTGGTGACGTAGGGACGCAGCGCCTGAGGACAGGAAAGGAAGAATTTGAAAATTGTGCCATTATTTCCCATGGGCTTTGAGATATTGCATGCCGAAGTAAATATCGTTTATTTAACAGTATAACTATTTCTCGATTTTTTTTAAATACGTGAATAAGTATGATTCTAATAACGGAAACTATTTTATAAGTTTTAAAACTACATGTAGTTTTTATCGGGATTTTTGAATCAAAGGAGCATTTTTAATTTATCCTTTAAATATGTTGGTTTTTAATTATATAAATTTCTTATATAAAAACAAAAACTTATCTTATTATGACAGCCGCAGAAATTTATTTTGTCCTTTGGAAAAAAATTTTTTTTTTTTGAAATCTAATATTTTCTTTAAATTTTTTTTCCTTTCAGTACTAAAAACGCTTTTAATAATAAGATGAAAAACACTCTGGGTATTTAATTGTTTAATGATGCACTTTAAAATTATTTTTAACCTTCCAAGACATTACTGACACTTTTACGTTAAAAAACAAAATTTTCATTGGACTCTCTAAATTAATAGTATAGAAATCACAAACGATCCAATTAACTATAACAAAACAATATTATTTACAGTTTAATTAATCTAAATTTTTGAATAATTCAATACCACCGTAGCGTCTGGGAAATTTTCCTGATAACGCAATGATGTTCCATTTATTCAGTACTTTTTTACTCCAAACGTTCTTATAAACCTTTATTAAGGGTTTTGGGTCATTTTTACAATAAACATTTTTTAATCAATTATTAATGTAATTCTGTCAAATATTTTAAACATAATTTCAGGAGGCATGGTGTTTTTATTAATTTGTCATATCAATATTATAAACAAATATAAGGGCAAGCAATTTTAATATCTTTTTATGAAAGCAATGTTATATCGGCAAATCAAAAAGAGATTCCTAAAACGAAAAGGAGACAAAGTTCTCGTTTTAGTTTGTCTACAATAAAAAATTTGTTTTCTTGGAGGTCATTGAGCACAAACTATTAAGGTAATTTTCTCCGTTTTTCTTAAATTGAGGCTTTGTGGGCTTCCCTTTTTAATATAACGTCGCTCTTTTAAACAACGAAAAACAATTTTGGGGCTGGAAAACAAATCCTGGTGATCCCATCTGCTGATGAAAAAAAAAATATTTTTCAGTAAAGATTATCAGTACATTACAGTTCAAATATTCTTGGTTTTTTTGATATAACCAATTGAATAAAAGCCTTTGTTGATTTAAATTAAATATCTTCCAAGTTAATACATTTTAAAAAAAATTATCTTTAAATTTAGTTATAATTTCCGTTGAATGGCTTAGGCTGAAAAGCAGTACTGTTGTGATATTTTAACGTTTACACGCAAAAATCGTTAACGTTTGATCTAATCCTTCAAACCCTCTTAAGAAAACAAAACAAAAGCCAATTATTACAACGTCTCTCCCTTTTTGGATCACTTCTTCCAAATCACCCCAAACGTGTTCCATGCAAGACTTGAGTTTAATGAATTTCAAAGCAAAAAAATTTGAAACACAAAAAATTTACATTTTTTGTAAAAATAGTAATATTTTAAAACAAATATTGTCACTGGATTAAAAGTTGTTGGTCCTG
This sequence comes from Lamproptera curius, assembly GCA_029286875.1. Lineage (NCBI taxonomy): Eukaryota > Metazoa > Arthropoda > Insecta > Lepidoptera > Papilionidae > Lamproptera > Lamproptera curius. Next base: position 1,054,380 of record JAGSMT010000052.1, read on the forward strand.
GGGGGAAAGGATTTAATGTTCCATCACTCCTATGGTCACGGGTAAAGATTCGGAGGTGACTCAGATAAATAGGTCCGGACAAAGGGCGCACTTTTTCGACAAAACCAGAGGGTAGGCCTAATTACAGACAAAGTTCGGGAGCTGCCAGGGTAGATTGGAAACTTTGAAAGGTTCTTTGCCCCTTGGGCGTCAGAAAGAACAACGGAGGTTTTAATTGGCGCGAGTCTGACATAACCTGTCCTTGCAAAGGCTACCGGCCTTTGCATACGCATTATCTCAGGTAAAAAAAAGCAATGCATATAAGGATGAGATGATTTTACGCGTGGATAGTCCATTCGATTGTAGACAGATATTCTTTTTCACGAAATCGCAACCTGCGATATCACGTAATAAACAACCGTTCACAAAAAAGTAATGCCAGCGTAAGTTAGACAAACTTTAACCTTATTTTTTAAAACATCTTCTGAATAAACGCAATGTTTGTTGATACTTGAAAACAGAATGAATGATCTAGCCTGTAATATCCCACAGCTGGGCAAAAGCTGCTACCTCACATAACGCTTTCCACTCTTGCCTATAACAATATATTAGAACAAGACAGTATTAATATAATGTTGGTAATTATGTTTTAAATAATTGTCTTTATAAGCGTTAAATGTTTTTAAAAGAGAAATAAATCTTTGATACAGCGAGCTGGGAAAACATAAAATATTAATTTATTAAAAGCGTAAAAGTTTTTAAAAAAAGGAAAAAAATAAAAAGCGAATCCGTTGTTCAAAATTTGGAGAAAAGGGGTGTGGTGATATTGAAGTAAACGTTCGCGATATGGAGTTTTTTGGAAAAACGACGGAAAGGGGACCTGGGTTGAAATTTATAGATATCTTCTGAATACAATAAGAAAGAATCATGTTTGGTTGCGAAAACTTAATATTCCTTTTAAAACCGTTACAAGTTATTTATTAATATCATCTTCATTAAGTCAACACATTCAATTTGTTTTTATATATCGCTGTATTTTAGTCAAGTTTTTTTTTACTTTCAAATATTTGAAAACATATAAAACATACTTTATGAATTATATTTTTTAAAGTACAATGCATTTTAAATACAAATTTCAATGTCATAATTAATAAGCTGTTACTAGTGTCCTCTAGTGCAGTAACTATTAGCTTGTATTTGTGTACAAAGAATTATGTATTATAATATGCAAATATATTATCATACATAACAATTAACTATTTCTGTTAAGTCATACAGCACAGTTTAAAAAACTTCAAGAATAAATCTTGAGGGAAAAACAGAAAAAAAGCTATTTTTATTGTTGTAAATTTTATAGGATACTAAAGATAATTTTCGTTAATGACGATTATCTATAAAAATTTTACTTTAAAAGAGTTAAGTAATTCTTTCCGCATAGATTTTAAAGAAAACTAACATTTACAATTAATGTACAACAATAAATTGTTTTATTAACAAAGAATGATTTTTATTACTTGTCACAATGTTTCCCATTAAAACCTTTACACTTAGAAAGGTAATACAATTTACAGCCTCCGTATTATTGGTAGGGCTGGGCAAAACCGGAAGTCGTGGGTTTGAATTTGGGAGTTCAACAAATTTTTCATTTTGTTCCTAGTTCGTTAGGAATTCGGCATCACCAATTGTCTGATATGGGAATCATTTCATTTTTCACATTGTGAGTCTCTGAAGTTTTCTGGTCTCGGAGGGTCTGGGAATTTTAGCCTGAAGGGTCTTCTAAAATTCAGAGGTCTTGGGTTTCGAAGATTTTTGGGTTCAAAATTTGAAAAACTTTCACTTAACCGTAAATTTATTACACGTTGTTGGGCATGGTCTTTCCGCTTTTGTTATTCTTTTCGTGATGTCAATGGCAATATTCTGCAAATTACTATATTTACGAGTATTACGTAATTTTCACTTTGAAAATGATGAATTTTGGCTCTATGTAGTGTTGTTTGCCATGTTCGCCAGACCGTATCATTTTATGTTGTACTTGCCAATGCTTTAGTATCCATTATCTCTTTGTCAATATCCTTTAAATTTCAAAGCTCGAAAAGTACGCTTTGCTTACATTAATGTAATAAAAGTCAGCTACGCTACACCGGCAACCCTCGCTGACCTGGCGAATTTGCATGCGTGACGGTATCCATAGGACTCCTCCAATTTTTTCAATCCGTCCATTTACTTTGCTGATTTCCGCAACGATAGCATAGTTATTAATTCCAATATTATTTCGATTGTTTACGCGAATATTATACATTATTCAATAAAATGACTTTACGAATTTTATCGCGTTTACGGGGTAGACAGTCTACCCCGTGACCACGGCCGCTGGAAAGTGTTCGAACGTCAGGAATTTAAAAATGTAAATTAAAAATCAATTCATTTTATTTAATAAAATTCCAATATTTTCGAGGTGTATTTGAATTTGCTAAGGAACTCTTTCTCCCTTTCGCCAAATAAACGCGACCAGTGTACTATGTAGGATTTAGTTGGTACTTAATTGTAAGATACACTTTGAGAATACTTCAATAGTCATTATTAGCAGCCTCTCCGTCCACCTGCTGGACATAGGCCTTTTCAATGAACCAAGACAGCCGATCCCTGCTACTCGCTGCCAATTTGAACCGGCTACTGTGCGGAGATCGGCATCCCACCTGGTCGAGGGTCGACCAACGCTCCGTCTTCCCAAACGCGGCCTCACTCCAGAACTTTATTGGCCCATCGGCCATCGATTCTTCTTACTACATGGCCGGCCCTGCCACTTCAACTAGCTAATCCTTTGCACTATGTCGGTAACCTTAGTTCTTTGACGGATAAATTCGTTACGAATTCTTATCCGACAAAGAAACTCAAGCATGGTGCGCTCCATAGCCCGTTGAGCTACGGCAATTTGTGGACCAGTCCAGCAGTCAGTGGCACGTTTTGGCCCGTAGGTCATCACGGGAGTATCGCATTGGTTAAAGACTTTCGTCTTTAAATTCTGTGGTATCGGTGACGTGTAAATATGGTTCATCTTCCTAAATGCTGCCCAGCCCAACTGAATCCTCCTATCAGCTTCCCTCTCGAAGTTGTGTCTTCCCAACTGCAATATGTACCCAAGGTAGACATATTCATCGACAACTTCGAGAGTAACACCATCGACATTGACTGGCCTCGGAAGAACGTGTTCGTTGAACATGACTTTCGTCTTGTCCAAGTTCATCCTGAGGCCAATGTGTCGGAGGATTCATTAAAACTTGCAACATCTCCTGCAAGTCCTCCAAGGTCTCGCCAATATAACGATATCGTCAGCAAAACGGAGGTGTGAAAGGTACTGGCCGTTGATTCTTATGCCACATCAGTCAGTCTAGGGTCTTGAAAACATCCTCCAAAGCATTAGTGGAACAGTTTCGGGAAAGAACATCCCCTGTCGTACTCCTCGATGCATTTGATTGGTCTCGTTCGACCCCGGAATCTGGACAGACATAGACGCGCCACTATAGAGACCTCTCAACACCTCGACGTATCGATAATCGACCTGACACCGTTGAAGGGCTTCAGAACAGCCCAGGTTTCTACAGAATCAAAAGCTTTCTCATAGTCCACAAAGGCAAGGCAAAGTGGCTGGTTGTACTCATAGGTCTTTTGTACAACTTGCTTTATGATGAAGATGGTCTATGGTGCTAAATCCTCTGCGAAACCCAGCCTGCTCCGGTGGCTGGAATCCATCAAGCTTATTGGTGAGGCGGTTCGTCACGACTCTCGAGAACAGCTTGTATATGTGACTTAAAAGCGAGATCGGTCGGTAATTTTTGAGGAGAGTATTGTCTCCCTTCTTGAAAAACAACACGACCTCGCTTTCAAGCCATGCCTTGGGAGAAATGCCTCTTTGAAGGACGGAATCGAATACCTTTTGAAACGCACTCAGAACAGGGTCCCCCCCTGCCCGAAGCAGTTCGGTGGTGATTCCATCCTTCCCAGGAGCCTTCCCTCCCTTAAGCTGCCTAAGAGCTCGACTAACCTCATCAAAGCTGACGTTAGGAAGCTCACCAGAATAATGTCGAGTCAGACTAGCACGGGGATCGTTAAACCGGTAATTAGGTTGAGGAGCCTGTGACGCGTACAATTTGCGATAGAAGTCCTCTATCTCCGACAAGATCTCAGGCTTAGTAGAAACAGTCGAGCCAGAGCTGTTCCTGAGCTTCGACAGATGGCTTCTTCCGAGCTTTTCCGCAAAAACCTTCGACCCTCTATTCTGCTCAATCGCTCTAGTTATTCGTTGCGTATTTGAGCAGCGAAGGTCTCGGCGTATAAGTTTGCGGATCCGCTTTGAAAGAATTTTCACATCTGTCGAAGTGGTCTGCTTATGCTCCGACGTTCCTCCATAAGATTGAGCGTCTTATCCGGAGAGTTTGGACTTCTCCAGTACGCTTCCCTACAAAACCTTTGACCAACATCCCGTATGCGAGTCCACCACGGCATCGAGGGCCTCGTCAACTGCCATTGTGGTTTCCGATATGTTAAGGGCATCGAATTGGTTTTTTAATTCCATTTGGAATTTTTTCGAGCCCATAACGGTTTGCCGGAAGTTAGGTCGGATAATAGACCTCACCAAGCGGACCCGCTCTCGCTGGAAATCTAAGTTCAGGGTGCCTCTTACCAGTCGGTGATCGCTTCCGGTTTTGAACCGATTGATCACAGAGACATGTCTGAATGTTTGTTTCCGGTCCGTCATGATGAAGTCTATCTCGTTCCTTGTCGAAGTATCAGGACTCTGCCATGTCCACTTCCTGTGAGGCCTCTTCTTAAAATATGAACTCATTAAGAAGAGCCCTTCCTTCTCGAGGAAGTTTACCAGCATCTGTCCCCTGTGATTTCGACTACCGACACCGTGGGGTCCTAAACACGATTCAATGCCCTGTCGTACTCCCACTTCGGACATTAAAATCCCCATGCAACGTTATAGGAGGCCCTTGTGGGTGTTGTGTAAGGCCGGAGACATCCTCGTAAGTGGCTCCACTTCGTCGTCAGTGCGTGTCGAGGTGGGCGCGTACACCTGTATCACTTTGAGGGAATACCTCTTAGTGAGTTTAAGAACAATGTACGCTACCCTACTCGACACGATCGAAAGTACGACAATGTTGTCAACAAGGGATTTATTGACGAGAAATCCCACGCCGCCTTGTGACGGATGGCGCCCTCTCGGAAGTAGAAAAGGTGACCCGATGGCAAGGTTGGTGTCCTCTCCTGGTCTTCGGACTTCACACAACCCTAAAACGTGCCACCGGATCTTGCCCAGTTCTACCTCCAGCTCGGCCAGGTGTTCGCCAAGTCTCAACGTTCGTCCATTATACGTAGCCAGTTCAAGTTTTGCTGGTAGCGATCCGTAACCGGGCATTCTTCGCACCCTTGTCCCACCGTTACCTTGGCCGCTACCGTGACCAGGAATAGTGGAACTACCGGGAACTAGGGGCCGTTTTCCTTTTTTGGCTTTCATTGAAAAGAAAATGCTCATAATTGCCACGCTGAGCAGGCGGATTGGCAATTGACTAATTGCACTTGTACTACGGATCTGTCTTACCCTCAGTAAGGCAGATCCGCCGTCATAGACTATGATGTTATGTCCATGAAAGTAATTTGAAATGCAGCTTTGGTTCTTAACATGGCGATCTCCGTGCAGTAGCCGGTTCAAGTTGGCAGCAGTAGCAGGGATCGCCGTCTTGGCGTTCACTTAAAAAGACCTATGTCCAGCAGTGGACTGATAAAGGCTGATTATGATTATGATGATGATGATCTTTTTGTTTGTGTTTGTTTTTACAAACGGACCAGTGCTACCTGTAATAAAACTTAATGGTGATATATAATAAAACAGATGAACGTCAGGAATCCTAATATTACGATAGTCCTGAATTAATAGCACTTATTAAATTCAAAATACAGTTTTATAAATGGCACAATATATTCTGTTGCATCTTCTAGTAGGGAAATTTATAATTGAAGCTAGCGGTATTAAAAATATTTTGGCTTGCTTTAAAAATAATAGCTTCAGTTTTGGTTATATATAAATTTTAATTTAACTTAATATCATATTTCATCACAGACTACATCCGTGGACTAATTTTTAAGTTTTTGGGTAATCTTATATTTATTGTATTTATTAGAATGTTTTTAAACCCTTATGGGTTTAGTAGTGTATGACCTATTGCAAAACCATGATGTGTATACGTGTACAATTAAATAAATGAATAGCTACCTAGCGGTATGCTCTAGAAACCGGAGGTTGAGGTTTCGAAACCCACGGGGACTCAACAAATTTTCATTATTGCTTCCTAATTTTTTAGGGCAATTTGGACTGATCACCCAATTTTCTGAAAAGTAAGATGATCCATGCAACGGAAGGGTATGTAAAAAGTTGGTCTGCCCACCAACCCCTATTGGACCAACGTGGTAGGATACGGTCTAAATTCCCCCTAAATGAAGAGGGCGTGCATTAGGGGAGGCCTATGTCGAGCAGTGGACTAAACACAGGCTGATGATGATGATAAATTTCATTTTAATTAAATATTATCTTACATCTTAAACAACCTTCGTGGCCACTACTAGTGTCAACACATGCTTTTCAATGCGAAAATAGAACGCAAGTATGATTTCTAGTCAGAAATTATTGGTAATAGGTTTTCGTCACTAAGCACATCAAACCAATGCACTACTTAATTTGGGACTAGATTATACTTTCTATAAGAATTTTATGCAGGATGAAGTATAAACTTTATTAGTTAATATTAATAGATGTTATTAAAATCGAAAATAATAAGCAGAAATAAAAAATACTTTGGGTTATAGACATATAAAGTGTTTCTGCCAACCACTAGATCTTTAATAGTTTATTGGTAACGTCATTTTCTTTTTCATCATATCATCATCATCATCAGCCTGTATAGTCCACAGCTGGACATAGGCCTCTCTAATACACCCCTTATCCATTAGGGGTTTGGACCGTATCCAACGTACGATTCGAATCGTCCGCAGGATTCGAACCCACGAGGTGGTGGTTCGAATCCTGCGGGACGCATCAAATTTTGATTGTTGTTTCCTAGTTGGTTAGGGCAATTTGGGCCGATCACCCAATTGTCTGAAAAGTAAGATGATCCATGCGTCGGGTGGGCATGTAAAAAGTCGGTCCACCCACCAACACGCATTGGACCAGCGTGGTGGGATACGGTCCAAACCCCTAATGGATAGGGTGTATTAGGGGAGGCCTATGTCCAGCAGTGGACTAACAAAGGCTGATGATGTGATGTGTGATGTGATGTGTGACATGCTTATACGTTGCTCACGCAATTTTCTATATCTAGTGATTATCAAAAGATACATTACGTTGGTTTGAAGATCTGCAACATTAAATTTTTTAATGAGGAAAATCTCACAATATTTATATAGTTTTAGAAACTTAGGTTAAATATTTCAACATAAGTATCTAAAATTTTGCTTTAAATAAAGGAAAGAAAAATTACAAACAAACTTTTGCAATCCATGCACGGACACCCTTTGTTTTTATTCTAAAAATTGTGTTCAATTTGTAAATGTACTCCTCTAAAACGAGTACACACGTATTGTTGCGGAAACTCAAAAATTTCATAGTATTTGTGAAAAAGCTATTTAAACCGTCGTTTAAAGTAACTTTCTGAACTTTTTGTAATAATCGTGGAAGCAAATACAGGAGTAAATTAATTAAGTAAAACGAAGATTAACATTTTTTAAGATACCTAAATCGGATGCTTTATTGAACGAGAATTATATAAAATAGATATTGTCAATAAGTTTTCTTCATTACATACTTCAACCCTATAGTAAACAACAAGTAAAAATTATCATTACTATCACTACATCGTATAAAACAAAAATCGCTTTATCTGTCTCTATATCTCTATGTATGCTTCAATCTTTAAAACTACGCAACGGAGTTTGACTCGTTTTTTTAAATGGATAAAGTGATTGAAGAGGAAGCTTTACATGTAAAATTTATGAATAATATAGATTAACGCTGATAAATTAAATATTTTTCCATAGATTTTACAGATTATCTTTATGTATTGCACCCGTGCGGAGCTGGGGCGGGTCGCTAGTACATTATAAATCTTGCATTTGCATTTTTATTGTAAACCATGGCTGGGACAAAGACAGCTCAAAATAATGTACTTCAGTATTCTACATCTTAAGAAAGCGTATTAAAAGTCTGCATTGGTATATGTGCATATACATACATGTTTTTTGTTAATAAGTAAACATGTCTAACCTTAGAAAAATTAGCGTAAGGTAATTTATTTTTCATAATAATAGATATTTGGATGCAAAAAAAAAATTAATAATTTTCAAAATGCCTACATATTTTAAATGTGACTTCTCTAATCGGCAGGCAGGGTGAAGGTAACAATCAAAATGAAAAAAAACGGGTAAAGATGTAAGAATTTATTCATTTTGTTACTTAAACTTAACATTAATGGTTTAAAATATTTTAAATCAATAAAATATAATGTAACATTTAGCACAGTACTGTCCAGTAATAGGAAGGGACGGAAAGGTCGAGTATAATCATTGTACCCACTAACCCGTATTGTACCAGCGTGGTGGGATACGGTCCAAAAACCGTCTAATGGATAGGGGTGTATTAGGGGAGTCCTATGTCCAGCAGTGGACTATCACAGGCTGATGATGGATGAATGTAGAATAAATCATTGTACACTAATTAAAGTCAATAAGATCCGTTGAAATTGTATTATTAATCACGAGATTCATTGTTTAAAGTAACCGATTTTAATTTTGGACAAAATCAAAGGAATACACCGGCCGAAAAATTAAGACTTTCTACAAGTTGTTTTGATATGGAGATAAATAACACTAATTTATAATAATTGCAAATAGAGTAATACTATATTACTCTATAACATCCGATTTTTTACTAACAATAAAAACGGTATTATTTTTAATTTCAAGAAAAAAATAAATTATTGTGTTACAAATACACATACATTTATTTAAAAACTTCTACAGAAAATATTTTGTACAATAGTTGCTATAAAGCTAATTTGAGTGAGATCTTTTGCGTTTAACTTTAGCATTTTTTATTGGGATCGTCAATAATATCACGTTTTATTGACCAGCAGTAAACAGAGACTATTCTATCGTCTTAGGTACCTTGATTCCATAGTTTTGATGTCTTGGTGAAACCTTTCACCCTGTTCTTCACTATTATTACCAAGATTATTAGGGAAAAAAATTGGAATGTAAATCTAAAACATAAAATTTTATAATTCACATCCCAATTTTTGATATACATTTAATAAATTTATTACAATATATTTATAGTCAGGTTGTTTGTGATTTCCTAGAAAATTGTCATTTTCTTTGTAACGAACTGTTTCTTTATACCGAGTTTAATATGAAGCGCAGGTAATAAAATATCGAATACGTTCGTTTTTTTTGTAATATGAATGATACCAGCACTGCAACATTAATGAAAAAAAATTATTATATCTCAGAAAAAAAAATCATATCGGCTGGTGATATTAATCGGTATATTTTTTTTAAAAACATCCAATTTCTTTCTATAACTAATTAAAGAATGGTTTCTTCATGTATTAAATCTTATTTTTAACTAAGCAGAAAAAGCTACTTAAATTAAATTTTGGGTCTAGTACCAAAAATTTACATATTTATATTAAGTATTGTTCAATAAACTCATTGAAAACAAAATTACAATGGGGTTTAACATGTAACATGCAATGTATTTAAATTGATCCATTAGCGTGAAAAGCAATTTGTGTAAAACCCTTATTGGATGTTTCCAAAGGGTCGTTCTTAAGAGCCTTTTATTTATTTTTAACCGACTTCCCAAAAGAGGCAGTGAATTCGGAACGTATGATTTATTTTATTATATGTTACCTCATTGCTTCGCTCCTAGTGGTGAGTGCGATTTTGATTATTCTTTTTTAATAAGTAGGGTCGGGCGTGGTCAGTACTTGGAATGGTGACCGGTGGATTTTTGATCATTTTTGTCTTAATTTTTCGCCCTAATTTCCTGTTCTCTCGCACTGCTTTATCTGCTTTTTTTAATTTTTAAAACGAATGAAAAAGTAATGGCAATTTACTCTTTTTCAAATTTTAGGTACATTTACTAGATAATAGGACAGCTAGAGCTATATTTTTATGTTATTGTTACCAAAAGGGCTCATTTTTCAAAATATTATTTTCTTTTAAGAGTGCTTTAATCTTTTTGGTTTTTATTATGCATATCATGAAAAATATTGCTGGTGAATGAAACAAACACATTATGTGTATGGAACAAATACATTATAAATTCATTTAGACAATTGGATATTAAAAAAACTGCAGACATTTGGGGGACCTCTGTTTCGGTGATAAATTCCGATTACGGATGTTATATCACCTCATCTAGCAACAATATTTAGTGTAAGCATCCAGAGAGGCGAGTTTCCTGACCTAATGAAGCCCAGTAGAGTTATACCGGTTTTTAAATCGGGTGTAATATGGACCCCAATTATTTACACCTATCTCCATTTTGCCTATTTTTAGAAAAATATTTGAAAAACTATTATTTAACCAGTTACTGAAACACTTTAACAGTAACGGTCTTATTAATCATGAACAGTACGGTTTTACTAGGCGTCGCTCGACGATTTATGCTGGCGTTATGCTCATAAAGAGCACCTTTGAGGCTTGGGAAGCGTCGCAGAATGCCGTAGGCATCTTTTGCGATCTCAAAAAAGCTTTTGAATTTGAACAGCATGACACTATGGTCAGGAAATTACGGTATTATGGTGTAAGAAATGCCGTACTCAATCTTCTGTCTTCGTACTTGAGCCACCGAACTCAGAGGGTTGACGTGAATGGTAAAAGATCTCCCGGGGCCCCGGTAAATATGGGTGTCCCACAAGGGTCTATTCTTTTTGGAATTGGAATTTTCTCTTTCTCATCTATATAAATGATTAACCATATGTTATGAATAAAAACGAAGAGAATATTATTTTAAAAGATGACAAAAAAGGCCCGCTGAGTATCTTTAGCCGGTTCTTCTCAGGTCAGAAGTATCCTATCCCGAACCGGTGCTAGCGTCCTTGACAATAAATAAGCGAGTGTAACATTTATATATTGAATAAAGATATTTAAATTTGAACCTGACTTTGAATTGTTCTCTGTCCCTAGCTACTTTTTTTTGACTGGTTCTCGTGCTCTGTGAAGTAAACCTATTAGAACATACCGGATTTGGGGGGGCCCGTTGCCACAGGCGCGTCTCCCCACCGAGTGACTTAACTGCACCAAGGGCCCCCAGATGGGGAGCCTCGGCTTGGGCCGTCACTTTCTGGTTCCCGTTAGCATGCTGAATCGAGGGCTGGTAAGCCGACGCCTCGGCTCAATTCAGACGCTTTTTGGGATAAGTTAATAGATAGAAGAGTCTATCTAAACTTTACAACCACGTTAAAGCGTTGGCGCTGGGAGTAGAAGTGGCGCAAGAAACTCCAGCAATTCTCCTATCTAATTTGGTGTTCAACTCATGTCATAAACAAAAGGTGTGTAAGTTCGTCCTTCTTGCGGAGATAAATGGGAGGGGGGTACTTCACGACGGGGAGCCGAAACTATTAAGGCTAGGATGGCTGGGCAGGGCGAGGAGCTGGAGTACGCCTAGAATGGTGGGATGGATGGATGGAGGTTCTAACGACTGGAAGGTCGATGGTTTGGATGCCTAGTGAGAGCGTCCGGCTTTGCAGCCTTGACGGGAAGCACAGGTGCAGGGGAAGAGATGCGGACCTAGCGCTTCCTTTTTGATTTGACGGTTTTGAAGCCTTCATCGGATTTAGGATTTGTTAGCGCCTCGAATTTTATATCTGATTCGCAGGCGTTCAGGAAAGGTCGGGGCGGTTAGGCAACGCCCCGCGATCAAAACATGCATCGCACCGGTAAGCTTAATGTATAATTTTCGGCTGAGCTTCTCACTTACCGCGTTGGTATCTGTACTTAAGCAGTCTTTGAGCTCCCAGTCGACCATTATACCGGTTAGTTCGGGCCTAAGATTGATGATGCATAGGTTGCGTGACGTAAAACATTCGAGAACAACCGGTAGTTGCCGAGCGTGCGCAATCCTTCCCCCACTACTAGGCTCGATAGGGAAGTTTATATGGCTGGTTCTGTAAAAAGAAAGAAAAATTATAACGGTTGACACGCCTACTATAGTTGTAAAAACAACTAATTCGGCCAAGAAACAAGTTAAAACTAATGAAACAAGATCGCTTTGTCAAGTAGCTGACAACACAATTGTGTTGTTAGCAGCAACGAACTGCATAACACAGCCGTGCGCAAGCCAACCGCTTGAGGTATGCGCAATAACACAAACACGCTGACGCCAGCGGTGCGACAAAAGATTTCTTGAACGCAGGTACACTCAAAAATACAGATGGTGCAGCGCAATGACTTCACGGAAGCAGTGGAATGGGTACCACGCGGCGAGCTTTCCAAACTACGACGAGCACGTGCGGACAAGTCCGCTGCTGGTGAAGATACCAATACCTTAGCTTCTATTCTTTTATACCATTCTTCTATTCACCAGTTGGGACTAGTAGTCTATTTCAGTTCATCTTTCGATATTGCTGGTTGATTTCCCTTTTTTCTTTTATCGTCTCTAGAGTACCATTACATGACAATTCATAAAGAAAATTGTACTCATTTTACTACAAATACATTTTATACAAATCAAATTTAAGCTACCCTGAAAAATTACGTTAATAGTTAACGAAGGACAAAACAAACGTAAATGCTTATCCGCTAATATTTTTCAACAGCATTTTCGTCTGTATAATTAAATTCTTGTATTTTTTCTCGGGATATAAACTTGTCGCTTGTCCTGTAGAGCGATGTAGAAAGGCGGAAACTGTGCCGTGGAAGTGAATGTAAAGCTGTCGCAATGATTTGTAGTTCTTTGTTGCATTACGGTTATCAAACTTCATGAAAAGAAAATATAATGTTATATTTTTAAAATAATCGCTTATTGTGGTTACTCTTTCAGTATAAAATATATAATTAAGTGGCCAAAAATTTATTTTTAGGTGAAAGTCATTTATAGTCATTAATGACCGTTATAAGATTGAAATCATCAGATAAAATTTAATTTAATACATCCTCTTATTTTTATTCTTATTCATATTTGAAATATTTATAGAAAACACTAGCAAAAAGTGCAAAAGACAAAAAATGTAAAACATAAACATTACTATTTTTGCATGAAATTATGGCGATTTTTATGCAAATACGTCTAGCAATGTAATTTAAGATAATAATGTTTACTGGAGACATTAATTCAGAAAGGACAGGAAGGGCGGCACACCTACCTCCTGCAACCCGTCTCAAGCAGGCTTAATCAGCCAGCTTGGCAGCCTCCTCCACGGCCGGTCTGGTTCCTCTTCCTTCCGTTTCCTCCGGCTGGACAGGCTGCAGGTACTAAGCCCCACCATTACGACAAAGCGAGAACCTGTTCGGGGGGACTGTATACAGTCTCCTACGTCAACATTTTAAGCAGTTGCTAAGATGTTGCCTAGCGAACTTGTAAATGAGGTACGGTAAATGGGCGAAGATATTAAGGACATGCAAGATTTTAAGGGCACGATTGCAGGAATAGGTGTCTCACATGCAATTAGCATTTAAACTCTCTTGAAGCCAGAATAGAAGCAATCAAGAAATCAACCGTCAAATGGTATTACCATGTTTAAAAAGACGATGGCTAATTTAAAATTGGAAATCAATGACGGGGAATCAAATACTGCTGTCCAACGATATTGAGATCACCGGTATCCCGGAAGACAGAAACGATTGTTCTATCCATACCGTGCTGGCATAGGCAACTAAGCTGGTAGTGAATCTCGAGGAGCGTGATGGCGATGAAACAAATATAAGATCACGCCCTATTTCAGCGCGTTGAGCGCCTCGTTCGCTTCGTGACAGTCTCGTTTTTGCAACGGCTCAGGCTCGTGGCACCCCAAGTACTACCGGCTAGGGCATTGACTCAATTTAATATATTGTAAGTTTTATCATCATTAGCCTGTGTTAGTCCACCGCTGGACATAGGCCTTCCCTAATGCACGCCGTCTCCATTCGGGGGTTGGTGGATCGAATGAAATCTATATAGATAATAATAATACTTTTTGCAAAGGTAAATGAAAACATGGCAGGATATGAATTAGTAGTCAGTAGCGATAGTAATAAAATACTAAAAATACTAGGCAGTGCGTTAGTGATAACCCTGGTATTAACGATGTCCATGGACGTCGATGACCACTTCCCATCAGGTGGCCCGACTGCTCGTCTGCTTTCTCCGGCAATAAAAAAACCTTACTTTATAAGTAACGGAGTATTTGCATTGCATTTTTTAATAAATCTAGTGTTACTTAAGTCTTCGTACTAATATTGTTTTAGAAGGTAACTTTATCTTGATTTCTGCCTGTTACAACAATTTGAACCACGATACACTGCTGCTCAGAACACGAAACATTCGCATTGAAGTATGACAGCAGCCGGTAGTAGATTCCACGGGAATAAAGCCAAGGTGATATTTCAACGTATAGTTGTCAAATCGGTAATCGACTGTCGCAGTGAAAATAGACATCGTAGCACCTAGTCTTAGAATATTAAATAATATTATATTTATTTGCTTAATTTTAATTTTTGGTTCGTTAATTATAACAGTAAAGTGGTTTGTGCTTTACCTTGCTATTATTATTTAAAGGGATTCTTATAAAGGGATAACAGCCTCCGTAGCCTAGTGGTATGGGCCCTTGCTAAACCGACTCCATGGCCTAGCAGTATTGGCCCTTGCTTTATAAACCGGAGGTCGTGGGTTCGAATCCCGCAGGGAAACAACTTTGTGTTATTGTTGTTTTCTGGTTAATTAGGACAATGTGGACCAAGTTAAATACCCAATTGCCTAAAAAGTAAGATGATCCATGCGTCGGATTTCGGATGTCGAAAGTCGGTTCACTCACCAACACGCATTATACCAGCGTAGTGGGATACTGTACAAGTACTCCTAATAACTAAAATAGAAAAATAAAAAATGTCCCGAATTAAAATAACAATAAGAAACATAGTAAAAACTTTTTCTTTATAAAAGTGAGTACGGAGTGACGATGGCTTTGCAGCGGCCGGTGTGGGCTGGATGAGAACAGCCGAAGATCGGAAGCAGTAGTGTGCATTAGGGCAGGCCTATATCCAGTGGACTACAAACATAGGCTGATAACGATGATGATGATGATAATGAAAGAAAAGGCTAAATACACGTAAGCGATAAGATGTCCATTAGAAAAGCAGCGTAAGACACCACTAATGTGCTCAATACCTTAACACATGCTTTTCCTATCAATAAATACAATACGTACCATTAACTTCTAACCGGAAGTTCAATTATATAGTATTGTAAGTACGCTACTATTTTTTGACAGAATTAAGCACCACAGTAGTTCTTCCCTACCTTTACAAAAAATCTACTGACTACGAAATTCTGAATTATACGTGGGTGTTAGCTTTTAGGAATATTTGTATCATGTTATCGCTCTGAACTTCAATGGTAAGAAGCTCGTGAGCGGCGATCGTTCTTACCACCCTCTTTTCCATTCTTAATTTTCCTTTACCAACTTACCTGTCTCCTTATTTCCAATATTTAAGTTTCATCAGTAATAAATATCTTTGATCAACGAATAACCGTTTTCTTTTTTGTCCCCTACATCGGTTCGATTTTGTTCCCAATTCTTTCTTATTTCAATCTATCCTCCTTTGGAATGCTCTTACCAAACCACAACACAAATTGATTTCGACTATAAAAGATCAATTTAATTAAATTTCTTGTTACATGTTAAGCCCATAGAATTTTTTATTTAAATACGGTTCCAAAATAATTCGTAATGGAAATGTGTGTACTAGTACCAAAAGTTTATTTAAGTGTCTTTTATTGAGAATATAAACAAAATTGTAGAAAGCTGATGTAATGGAAAATAAATAAGCTTATTCTGTTACAGAAAGAATTAGGCAGGTACGTTTCTAAAAAAAGGAATCCCATGAAATATCTTATAATGTTTTATAAGAGTAGGAAAACTATACACATACCTTATATATATATTATAATTTTAAAACTGTTAACTATTTATACGTACATATCTCTAAGTGCTGTCCACTATAACCTGCAGCTCCCGCGCATGGAATGGCTGCTGCCTTTCACCAATTTACCTGCTAATGAATTAATATTACTAATAAGTACCGTAACTAAACCTCGCCTCATATAGTAGAATAGATTAATATTAATAATTTATAGTAAATTCTTAGAACTGAACAATAAACATTTTGTTTAATTATGAGATCAAAGATGCGTAGCAACAGTAGTTAATGATTTAAGTTTACAAGCTTATATTTTAATACAAAATTTAATAATTATCAACCTGTGATAGACCACTGCTGGACATAGGTCTCCCTAAAACACCCCTATCCATTTGGGGTTTTGGACCGTATACCAACACGCTGGTCTAATGCGGGTTGGTGGGTGGACCGACTTTTTACATGCCCATCCGATGAATGGATCATCTTACTTTATATAATAGGTGTATATATAAAACAAAACCAATTCAGAAATAACATATAATCTATAAAAGTTCTATCCTAATGGCGCAAATGAATGGGCGCAGTTTGTCACTTTCATAAATTACTAGTCATCTGTGTACAGTAATCTGTAACATCTTGTTATCAACACCATAAAGATGATGTAGTGAAGGAAATCCTTTAATACATCTTAACGGCTCTCGCTTAATCAAGACGTGACATAGTGATGTACAGTCAAAAAGATAAGTGGATTTATACTAACTCGATGTCAACTATGAGGTAAAAGCTCGTTTAAAATATATATTTAAGGTCTATAATTATGTTATTATTAGCTCTTTTAATATAAATATAAGCTGTATAACATAAGGCAAAATCCGATTTAATATAAAAATGGCGGTGTAACAATGAGTCTTTTAAAAGTTAGTTTAGCTTTACACCGGAGAAATTTCTTCCTTTCCTAGAAATATTTAATTTAAACTGCCGCTTGCATAATCAACTTTAATTGCTTACGTTTATTGTTTGTAAACATTTTGAAAGTGGTTGGAGGTTTTTATTTTCATTTCCGTATTGAGCGGGTTTAATAAAATACTTATAAATAGTTATAAATAATATTTTCATGAGGCAAAATTAAATATTTTAAAACAGTTTAATTGTTATAAAAGGCAAGGCAACTCAAACTTGGTTCGAATAAATCACAGAAAAAATTAATAATTGAATATTGCCAAAATGCTATTAATCTGAATTTTTTGTTCGTACACTTTTTATTTATTGGCAAGAAACAAAAATGGCCCGTAGGGCAGCTTATTTTGTCTACATTTATAAACACAAATAAATGTACATTTACATTTATTTGTGTTTATATGAATATGTGTAAAATATTTTAATTATATCTAATTATGTTAAAGAATGAATGTAAACATGCTAAGGCATTAAGCCCGCCATGTATATTTTAATGTGCAAAAAGAATAAATAAACAATAAAATAATAAATATTATAAAGTACCCCATAATATGGCTTAAACTTTGTGATAACCCATATCCGTTCGAAAAATATAAACTAATAAAGTTAAGTTATGTTAATTCATCATCATGGTCCATCGAGGACTTTTTACTAGCCCTCAGACTTATTTCTTTTAAGAAAACAATCACACCGTTAACGAGTGCGCTTTCTAAATAGACGGTCTCTATTCACTATTTTAATAAGGCGACGGCGTCCTTTCATATCTTTATAATTTTCCTTATTTCTTTCTTTGCCATTTTGATCATTATAATTTTTAGATAATTTTGTTGCAAATATAAATTTACATTAAGTCTTATATTCCACATTTTTTCTTGTAGACCCAAAACTTTTTAACCATCACATCGTGCCATGCCAACGACTTTACTTATCAGAAAACAGAAGTATCCAATGTAGAAAATAACGGTTTTATGGTGACAAAACCGTACTGTTTTAAGTTCAATTCCCGAAAAAATATCGTCGTTTGTGTATATATATTCAACTAGTCCGAAATATTCTTAAAAGTCTACATTTTATACGCTTAATTAACTTTCCTAAGATCTACATTTTGTCTGTTATGAACTATCTTTGGTGCTCAGTGGCAAATGCGCTAAATGTGATGTGTACTCATGGTACGGATAAAAAAAATCTCAAATGAAATAATATAATAAATAATAAATTTTGATTACTCTAGTTCTGATAAAACTCAGTATTGATGTTCGAAAAAAACTATACTTAGATTTCGAAAACACTTACAAACAAATTAATACATAATTAAATTAAAAAAATACGTTAACAGTTTGAACATTCAATTAAGGGTTTACAAAGTTTTTAAAATTACCTTTATTACTGAAAAAAGGTGACAAAGGTGGAAGAAGAAATCCGTCTCAAGTAGAGTTAAATCAAATATTTTATTGAATTGTCACAAGTAAAATGAATTGTGTTTTGCTGCCAGACAGTGTAACGTGTCTTAGAAGAACCCCACTTCGCCGCGCCAAGATGTCACATATTTTTTTCTATCGTTTATTTATGTAATGCAGCACAGTCATGACTGAAACTAACTACGATGCGACATATTTATTTTTAATCACATATTGTAAGTTAAATAGTTATAATTGACTATTCATGCAACCTGTGCCTTCTGTGTATCGAACTAAATTGCAGTAAATGACATTGTATTCCATCATCATCATCATCAGCCTTTAATAGTCCACTGCTGGACATAGGCCTCCCCTAATAAACCTATCCATTAGAGGGTTTTGGACCGTATCCACCACGCTGGTCCAATGCGGGTTGGTGGGTGGTCGCCTACATGCCCATCCGACGCATGGATCATCTTACTTTTCAGACAATTGGTGATCTGGCCCAAATTGTCCTAACCAACAAAACAACAATGAAAATTTGTCGAGTCCCGCAGGATTCGACCCACGACCTCGGTTTCTAAAGCAAACGCCTATACCACTAGGCTACAGGCGGTTTATTTATATAATATTGCATAAAATTTTCTTGTTAAATTGTACATTAGTGCGTGCTGGTCTAGCTTAGCCAAATTTGCATTGTTTTAATGAGAGCCTTGTTTGGTTTCTTTACTTACTATTCTTAAAAGAGAGATCGTAATTATTTTAATATAAATTTTAAACCTTTGTACAAATCCAATGTTGCAATTACTGAAGCGAAATTTAACGGACTGTATCGGATAATGGAGGTTTTCATACGATGAACATCAAACATTTACGTGAAGATTTAATTAATTTTTTTTTAAAGACCTAATCGATACGATATATTGTTCAATTAAATTTTCTTTAAAATTGTGCTAAAATAAAATGTTAATTAATTTGAAGTTTTAATTTGTTGTTCATTCATTCTATTGTTTTGTATTCTTCCAGACAGAGTAATAGTCTGGAAGAATGAATGAACAGCATAGGTAGAAAACTCGAAGCTCGTCTTGCCTCTGCATTTAATTAAATAATAAAGGAGCACACTGATAATATTAAAAATAATGTTAAATACGTGGTTTTTGACGTAATATTTAAGTAAATTTTTTAAACTTAATGCAGAATTTACTACAACGGCCGAATTAATGTTAAAAGGCATCCTCTACCAGTCAACCGATGAGTGATGTAGAGTAATATAAGGTAGGTTAGGGATAATTAAAAGAAATTGAGAAGTTTTTTTTTAAATGTATATACATAAAATTAAGTAGAAATACGTGTAAACACATTCATAAAATAATGGAAGTAAGAATACATAAATATATAAATATACATAATCAAGTAATATATACGCTCAACATATAGCTGGGCCGATTTCTCGAAGTTCCTCCGACACATGGCGGGTAAGAGTTGCTCAAAACTTGTTGTTATACAGCTCAGGGTGTGACGAGGGCGACGCGTATAATCGGCTATAAAAGCTTTCAACTTCCGAGAGAACGTCTGGTATCGAAGCGACGACTTTTCCGTTCTCTTTGGTCAACTTTACAAGTTCCAGTTTACAAGAAGGAAACAGTGTAATGTAAAAACTATAGACCTATTTCAATATTATCTTGTTTTGCTAAAATATTTGAATCTCTTTGTTTGTCCTATAATTTATCAACAAGTAAATGGTTTGTTGTCAGATTTTCAACATGGATTCAGGAAAGGTCGCTGTCGAAACTAATTTAGTAAGCTTTTGTGTCAGAGGTGGCTACTGCAGTAGATAAAGGCTATCAAGTTGATGCAATTTATACTGACATGTCTAGCGCATTTGACAAAGTAAATCACTCGATACTTGTATCGAAATTAAAAGGCTATGGCATTGAGGGTGAATTCTTAAAATGGTTTGACTCTTATCTACGTAATCGCCCGCAAGTGGTTGTTGTCAATGGAGCGCAGTCTCACTTATACTATGCCAAAACAGGAGTACCACAGGGTTCTCACTTGGGCCTATTTTATTACTTCTATTTATTAACGATATAGTTACATGCGTGAAACATAGTCAAATCTCTATATTTGCGGACGATTTTAAAATCTATAAAATAATACGTAATGAAAATGACAAACAACATCTTCAAAATGACTTAAATAATATTGTAACGTGGTGTTACAACAACAACATGAAACTGAATATCATTAAATGTTATCATATAACTTTTACCAAAAAAAGAAAGGTGGTTCCTTCTGCTTACTACTTGAATGATGCGCTGTTAGAAAGCGTGCATGAGATTCGTGACCTGGGAGTAATTATCGACAGTAAACTTACTTTTAATGCGCATGTGGACAAAATTGTTAAAAAGCAGCACGGATGTATGGATTCATAAAAAGAAATACAAAACTTTTTAAACTAACAAAAACCAGGATACGCCTGTACAACAGTTTCGTTCTTTCACACCTTGAGTTTGCGTCAGTTGTTTGGAATCCTACTTACAATGTATCCTCGCAGCGTATCGAAAAAATTCAACGCGTTTTTACCAAATTCCTTTCTTACATGTCAGCTCAGAGAACCCTTTATAGAAACCTTACGATCATCGACTGAAATATTTCAGCATGTGTACACTACGTAATCGAAGGATTGTTGCTGACCTATCTTTTTTGCATAAAATTGTCCGCGGTAGTATTACGTGTACAGCACTCCTAGAAAAGATACGATTGTCGGTTCCGTTTAAATACCCTAGAACTCAAATTCAAAGACTTTAATGGTTCCTACATTTCGAACAAATCCGGGGCTGCATCAAATGCTTTCAAGAATTTTTAGCAATTACAATCGCATATCTTTCAAAGAGTCAATTTTGGATATTTTTAGTGATTCATTAAATATTTTTAAATCTAAATTACAATCTCTTCTCAAGGAAAGTTAAGTATTGTATTCTTGTAAACTTTGCCATTTTAACAGATTTTTCTTATGTATTACTAGTTCATAATAATAGATTCTTTGTAACTTTTTTTTTTGTAATTTTTTTGTCTACCTTTTGTATCAAAAATGTTGTGTATACCTATAATAGGCATAAATATAAGGATAACATCCTGATGTTAATAATATGTTTGTGTAAATGTAATTATATTTTATGCTGTTGGTGTACCTTATTAAATAAATAAAATAAATAAACTTCGTTAGATGGCATCTTCCAAGCTGCCTTACGAAGACTTTCGACCCCCGGCTCAATAGCTCTTTGCATTGAGAGCGTAATGAAGTGGCCGAGGTTGAGCTTCACCATCTGAGAGACGGTCTTGTTAAAATCCCGCTGCTCTAACAAAGTGACAGTCGGATCATTACGTTGCTTCTCCATGAGATCCACTGTCACCCCTGAAAGTTTAGACTTCTCAGACCGCAGAGTTTTGCACCCTCGTTCCGAAAAAATTATACTATTCGATGGAGTTCTTCGTCAACTTCCACGTCAATTGTATTTTCAAGGCAGTAAATCGATTGATCTGAGATATTTTGATTCGAGATTGATCTCAAATATGCCAGGATCAATCATATGATTACGGTGGAGCGTAAATTTCATTAATAACGACCGTTCAAACTTCAAATCTATATTCAGGGTGCCTCTCAGAAGTCGGTGATCACTTCTTGTTCGATATAATGAAGTCTATCTCACATTTGGTCTTAGTAAATGGTATTTATTATATCAAACAAAACGTGTTTAAATAGTTGTATGTATATAGTGGTAAAGGTAAAAAAAAAAAAAAAACCTCGTACGTCTTCATTAACCTTGTATATACAATAAATTTTATGAATTATAATAAGCACAAAAGGTATATAACTTGTAGTATTGACAAAAAAACATAGGTGTGTACTAGGTTTAAACAAGTTTTGCATTTTAAACAATTTTCCAAATCATTACTCTTTGGCACCGTAGGTCATAACGGGTAGGACGAAGAACTGACGACCGCTGGAGTCGGAAAGTTCTGGAGTGGAGACTGAGGCTCGGCAAACGTGACGGATGATGGGTGACGACATTCGCAAAGTGGCCGGTGTGGGCTGGATGAGAATAGCCGAAGATCGGAAGCGGCGGCGTGCATTAGGGGAGGCCTATGCACAGCAGTGGACTGACACAGGCTGATGATGATGATGATGATGATGATTACCGTTTTTTTATAAATATAGTGTATTGGTATAGTAGACAGCTACATTTTCAGCATATTAATTCAAAAATTATCAGTTTGAATGCTAGTAAAAACAAAATTTTACTATTATTTTATTTTATTCATGTTCAGAATTTTTAGATTTTAGTCTAAATATAAAAATGAAATTACTAATGGTATATTTTTCTATTGTGGTGGCGACTAAAAATGTAGAAGTAATGCATATAGGATGGATGTGATCTGATCTGATCCAAAAAAATACATAACTTTAAAGACTACAGATTTCTTAATTTGAAAAAATTTACCGCAATAATCTATGAAATGTTTTTTTATTAAAATAACCGTATTTCTTAGAAATTGTCAATTTAAATGCGATACGTAATAAAACATGTAGGTACTTATTAACTTATTTTAATTTAAAACTCTTCTATCCAAAAGCAACAATATAACACAAATATTTTAATTTATCGATTTTAAAACAATTCATCTAAAATAAGTTATGATCCTTATATTATTCCAACATCATCTCTTCTACATTTTATTAAGTGTTTTCGGGCAGCGGCTACCTCTGTAATAATATTACAATAGCTGCCTGTGCGTTGAATGCATAATCAATAGAAAAGAAGGTTAGACTTTAAAATGTTATGATACTGTATTTTCTAAAATATAGTAGATACTAATTGCTGTAAGTGCCCAGTAGTATATATTAAATTGTAATTGTTAATTGAAAGATTACAGTTAGTTGTAAAATACGAACTGTGAAAAATAACATTTAATATAAATAATGATTGAATTTCGGTTTTTTTAATTTAGTGTTCTGTCATTGGTTTTCAGAAAATGTTTTTTATAAATTACCAACGAAAAATGTAATTGCATTGTATTACATAAGCATCAATTGTATTAAATGAAAATAAAATCAATAAATCATTATTTCTATTATATTAACATCAACTTAATTTTTTACCTAATACTTTTAGTATATTCAATTATGGATAGAAATCCCTTATGTCGTCATATAATAGGGTAAAGGTAAACCGATAAATCTTTACCATTATCTATATATAATTTCTAAAGCGGGATGCATAAATCCTTAAATGCATCCATTAAGTCAGCGTCAGGGGGTGA
Organism: Lamproptera curius; assembly: GCA_029286875.1. Classification (NCBI taxonomy): domain Eukaryota; kingdom Metazoa; phylum Arthropoda; class Insecta; order Lepidoptera; family Papilionidae; genus Lamproptera; species Lamproptera curius. The sequence goes on from JAGSMT010000052.1 coordinate 1,078,211, forward strand.
CAGTAGACGTCACACAATTTAAGCCATAGTGGTTTACTCTCTCAATCGCCTGTCCGCTGACTGCAGTTCAATTAACGAATCGGCACCTGTCCTGGATTCTTACCTGAAAATCTAGCGCAGGCATGCAAATAAAACGGCCATAAACAAGGGAAAGATCAAAATTTAAAAGTAGTTTTCTTAGTTTTTTAGTATCAGACAGCCCATGTAAGAAGACCAGAAGGAGGGATTATTTGTATTCTATTATTTTTTTTGCGTTGCGTTTTTTAAATCTGTCATATATTTTAAGTTACAAAAATCTTTCATTTGTTTTATATGATTTGTTTTATCAAAAAGTAATTTGTAACACTAAATCACTTATAGATTACTTTATGATTGTATTGCTGTACATAAAGTGACGAGTTTTTTAGATTACATAACTTTTATGTGATTTACACTGTAGTAACAATTAAGCTTTAAATGTGTTTCGTTGCATTTTTATAATGTTAAAAAATAAATGGTCAATGTGCGTTATTCTTAATACATAGACACATGCGCTTGTGGATTCAATGTAGACCGATTTAGAAATACAATTATGTAGTAAATTTAAGGCCTATTTATCACAAACAAGCATCCAGCATCCTCAATAGGACAATAAGGCTATAATAGTAAGCCTACGATAAATACGAGGACTACTTGAATACCGTAAGAGATATCGGAGATTTAAATGCTGGGGCAGAAATCGCGGGGCAATTTCACGCAGAAAGCATGTTGTTACCCGCTTCTTTGGTGCAATACAATTATACAAATATTTTTTTCGGATAAAATAATTTTCAACTATTTAATTTTTATTTTTTGGACTAAATTTGAAAAACTCCCACCGTCAAGACAACATAGCAGTTTTTCCCTAGCATTAAAGCCGAATTATTATGCAGAAATTGCAGCTGCCTTCTATACCAGTACACTTAGTTAAAGGGTGAAAAGCTGAATTTGTTTCCTAGTAACGTTTTTTACTAAAACTGCAAGATATGTACATTTTGTGCTAATTATAATGCTTAGCCATATACTATGTTTACAAGGTTAACTAAGACGTACGTGAAAGTCTTCCTATTTTAATAATTACAACAAAATTCTCTATAAAAATACATCAAACTTTAGTAATTGATCTTTACCGTTGATAGATGTCGCTGTTTGAAAGTAAAACGAGTTAAAGAGAGATTTCTTGGTTAAATGACAACCGAGGACAGGCTAAAGACATATCGCGCTTATTCATTCATCATATAAGTTAAATATCACCATTTAATATTATTTTATGTTTACAGAAATTTTTGAAAAGCGGAACGTCATTTAAATATGACTGCAACCGCTTAATTTTTAAATAATAATAGACTGTCAATGATTACTCACAAAAGAAAATAGAAGTTCAACATTTAAAATAGAAATAATATTTTAGCTCAGATAGGTGCAGTTACCACAAAAATTAAACCTAACTTATATTGTGTTACGATCAAAACAGGTAAATAACATGCATTGTTACTTCACTTTTAGGCTGTTGTCTTTTATTATATGTTAGTGAAAATCACACGTTTTGTTGCAATATTATTGTATACTAACCTTTTACTAACTTTCAACCAAGACGAAGTAAAGCCAACGCCAAAAAAAAACCAAGACGAAGAAAAGACGAAGGCTTAAAAAATCTATTATCGAATTAAAAATTATATGCAGTACCATTATGTAGAACATATTTAGATCAGTCTTTTACAATTTTGGCAGCGTTTGAAATTTAATCGCATTAGTTGTGTTTTGTGACGCCGCAAACTTTTATTTTTCAAATACCTTATAAACCACTTATCAATTTTTTCTTTAAATTGCATTAAATAACTGCTAATGTCTATCTTTTAAACCAGAACACTATTAGCGGAGCAACGAAGGTAATATAAATAAAAAACCATACGCTCAGAATTGAGTGTTTGCTTCTTTTTGGAAGTAGATCAAAAAACATACGCTCCGATTGAGTATTTGGGAATTCGATCAAATACTAATTTTACCTGCTTATTCGTTAATTTGTCTATGAATAATCAACGCGTGTAACTTATCTTGCATCAAAGGAAAAGCAAAGCTTAAAGTTTCATTGAACAAATCAGATAAAGAAATAAATGAGGTAAAATAATGAAAATCTAGTAAAAAAAGCTTTAGATAAATATAACTTTTTGTTGGGGCTATAAGAGTATTGTGGTATTATTATACTCTCTTTGCAATTTAATATTGAATTACCATTTTAAAGAAGAGTGATTAAAAATAATTACTTTCTGTAATTTAGAAACGTTATAAATTAAAATGTATTTGCTAACATCCATACTGAATCGATATTTAAAACGAGCAGTTATCTTCTTCACTAGTATAAAAGTGTATATATAGTATCTGTATGGGAAAAAGTGTTGATAAAACTAATTGTCTTCAGTAATAACACATTGAAAATAGATTAAATGATTGCAAAAATTAATATTTAGCTAAACTTTTATTAAAAATCATCATATACATACTGAAAAAGTAACCGATGGATATTTGTTTTTATAACATTTTTAAAATTTTCAATTTTCAAATACAGGAAATTCTTTTAGTAAAGCCTCCCTTTAAGAAATTATGATACCAAAAAAACAAAATGCTTCAAAAACTGTAAAAGATAGACATAAAGTTTTTTTTACCTAACTTTACTTCTTGAATTGGTCTACAATGAAGTCTATGATAGCAAATATCAATGTTTAAAGAATAACGCACAAAAAGCATTTTAATATAAATATTTTTTAAATTGCAGTTAGGCACATTCAAAGACTGTTTTAGATAAAATAGTTTAAGTCGAAATAAAAGTTATTGCATTTAATAAAATATTGCACACAACGTGTAATAGACGACATTTTGATGAAACGAATACCTTTAAAAGTTATCAGAGATTTAAAATGCTGGTGGCGGTAACGCGATGCTTTAGCAATGTAGGTTTACAAATTCTCATTAGAATCCTTTTAATTGACCTCAGTTTCTTTACAATATTTTGCATGAATTATGCAAATAAACTTTCATTTACTCACTTCATCTATTAATAAAATCTGTGTTATTGTAGTTTTCAACAATAAAGCATTTGTAGGGACAGACCACCCCTGAAAGATTTTGTTATGTAATATGTAATTATGAGGGGTCAGTTATTTGATGGAAAAATAAATAAAGGGCAATGAATTCTATTACAAAGAAATGAGCAGGCCAACTAAACCTAAATATCTCGTTTATGTCCATGTGGAAATTAATAATGCCGTGACTCATTTACAATAGCATTTCAAAACTTTTGTCACAAACGTGTTTCTAATAACTATTTTAGATAATTTAATTTTACGACCACTTTAAAAGTTTGTTACGTACTCTGGCAATCACATAAATCATTTATAAATGAGCTAAGACCGAGATAAATAGTAAAAGTTGAAAGTTTATTTCAAATTCTATTAACTATTTATGTTATGTTTTAAGCAAAAAGCTTCAAAATATTGTCTGAACAATATTCCTTTAAATACCTAAATATGTATGCTTCGTAATGGCAAGACAACTAATTATATAAAATGGCAATTAGGACATTTTTGCTTATTGACTATGTACGCGCGGCACATGAACCTGTTTGAAATCAATCACACATTGACAAAAATATACTTATTTATTTTTAATTTGTTACTTATGACAAATAAATTTAAGAAAATTATACTGAAATACTGAAAACTTTACCCCAAAAATAAAATCGTTTGTAAAATCAACCAATAAATCACGAGTAAATGTTTTGAGAACAGTAAATTTTTGTAATTAAATTGTACCCAGGCGCTTAAATTGTCATCGAGTTCACGAAGTTTTAATGGTACGAAAAGATACGGAATATAATTAAAATTCTGTGATTTGAGCCTCGTTCGTTGATTTCGTATTTGCTTTTTGAACTTATAATATCTGAGTCTTCAATGTACCAAATATCTTGATAACAAGTTAAAATTGAGCATTTTTTGATTTTTGGGTAGTTTGAAAGCATTAAAGCGCTTTAAATGTAATTATTTCAATTTTGTTATGTTCATCATAACTTTTGTTACCAAAATATGTAGTTTTGATCTTTTCCTTGTGTGCACAATTCTTAAGGCTTTGGATGTTAAGAAGTCTGGGGGACCTGACCTAATACATCCTTTTTTAATAAGAAATTGCGCCCAAGAATTAGTATAGCAGCTATTATTACTCTTCAATCGATCTATATCTGAAGGAGAGGTTCCAGAGATCTGAAAACAGGCTTACATTAAACCAATATTTAAAAAAGTTACATCATCAGCCTGTGATAGCCCACTGCTGGACATAGGCTTACCCTAGTCCATTAGGGGGTTTTTTGGACCATATCCCACCACACTGGTCCAATGCGGGTTGGTGGGTGAACCGACTATTTTACATGCCTGGATAATCTTACTTTTCAGACAACTGGGTGATCGGCCCAAATTGCAGTTTTCTTTAAATTACTATCTCGTCGTTAATTTTTATAAATATATTTGGATTAAAAAACAATTGATTCAGTGTTTAGTTTTATTGTGTATTACTGTTGTTATTGTATATAATGTGTTAATACTAATGATTCAAACTATGTCGATATAAACTATATCTCAACTTTATCAATTTGTAGTATAAATATGTATTGACACCTCTCCTCTATTCTAACCTGCAAATGTAGTAGGTATTGAGTATGAATTACCATAAACACAGAAACAAAATTAGGAAAAAGCCGAAGTTAATATTGCGTGAAATGTATGCGATAAACCAAACAAGAAAGAATTTTTAAAATATAAGCAATTCTCGTTTTTAAAATACCCGCAATTCAGCAGTTTCCACACTAAAGAACTTTTAAAATGTGACCAAGCTTTTCACGTTGTTTTTCTTTTAAGTATCCGAGTCTGCAAAAATGTTGTCAACGTAAAGAGATACTTCGGTGTGACTATTTTGAAAAATCATTTTGCATAAATGCTTCTTTTTGAATGAAATTAAACTTTCGCCGTGGACGTTCAGACGGTCTGATATTTTTGCAGCTTATATGATTACTAGCGACCCGCCCCTATAGAAGATATACCTACAGTAATATGTGTTATAGTTATAAACCTTCCTTTTCAATCACTTTATCTATTAAAAAAACCGCATTGAAATCCGTTGCGTGGTTGGAAACATTTGAGCGTACGTAGGGATATAGGGGCAGAGAAAGCGACTTTGTATTATACTATGTAGTGATTGACATTTTATTTTTAACACAATGATCCATACTAACATTACATCTGCGAAAATAATTCTGTCTCTCTGCCTATCCGTCTCTACTGTCTAAGCCATTGAACCGTTTTTGATGAAAATAAATACTTAGAGTACATTTCTAGAAGAGCCATATACTGGTAATTATTGCGCTTAAATAATGTTTATATGTTTATAGTCTCTGTGGAATATAAAACGATGAAATTTTTTGCGAAACGGGCCATAAGTTGCACTATAATATTGTTTAAAACCGAAGCAGATCCCTGCAGCAACACTCTTTATTGCGACCCATCGCAATGTAAGTTAGCGAAATAAACCAGTTTATACTTTATATTGGTACTATTGGTATACTGTTTGTAACTTTTAAAAAGGCAAATTTTAAAAAAGCTACAACAGAGCTTGCCAAGACTGTAACTGACGCTACGAAATCTTTAAATTTCTTAACGACTTACTCTATTCTGGGAAATAGTATTGTTTTTGACAATTTAATGTTATAAATAGTTCAACTGCTAAAGAAATTTAAATTAAATGTAAAAGTAATATTTTGAATTATACTGTCGGTTAATACTAAACATTAATAATATAAATGGACCAATTCTAACTATGGAGACACCTAAAACGTCGTTAGTTAAGCAAGTGAAATTAAAAAAAATCATAATTAAACATTGCTTCGTTAAGTTACTATTTTTAACAAGGAAACAATTAAACTCCGATGCGGCAATCCAAACCGCCTTGAAAGTATTTATAAATAGTAAATAAAATCTCACCCGGTTTTTTTTTAGTTTCTGTGAAAGGCAAAAGTGCACAGACAACAACAGCGCATTCTGCAATTAATTAGATTTTTTTTTAATTGGCTTTATATTCGTCTCGTATAAAATAACTACTAATAAATCTATAAGAAACCTAACATTATACATTTTAAATGCATTTTTGTTCCGAGACCATGTACACTGCAAAGGAAAAGCAACCTAATTAATTATGTGCTAATACAATCTATACAGTTTTTTTCCTTTTATTTTAGTACAACGTAAATATTTTTTTTGAGAAATAACTATATGTTATATTTCTAAAAAGGTTATCGCTCTTAGATAAGAGTTAAAAAATCATGCAAAATTTTTACAAAAACGCTTAATCGCTTCTTTAGAACAATCTGTTTAAAAGCTTTTACTTAATACTACATTGCAAAAAGGGTCTTGCTAATTAAAGTGAAATAAAATTTATTAGGTTTACTACGATGGAATATTTTGCAACATTCCAATATTAATATTAATTATCGTGACTTACAAAATAAACAATTTTTATTTTGTAAGTCACGATAATATTACTTTTCGTGGAGTCAAGGAGGAAGTTTGTTATGAATCATGGGTGCGCAAAAGTCAGTGCTTGTGTGACAATACACTAGTTAACTTATGTACCGGAGAGAAACTTATGCATTTTAAAGAAATGAGGACTGGCATTATTTTTTTTGTGTTTGGCATTAGGTTTTTTTGTATAAGCAAATGTTACAACAAGAGGTGATATTCCATTTTCTTTTGCGCTTCATCTTTCCAGTTTTAATTTATTCTTAATAACGAGGTGCGTTCGAATCAATGTATTGGTTAAGGGGCATCACGTGAGTAATTTAATTCATAAGAAAGATGATCCATGCTTAGAATAGGCCTTAGAAAGTCACTAAAAGTTATCGAAAATACTGGAAAATATATCTATTGTTGTATATTAAATTTAGATATTATAATTATGTGGAGTATAAAGCTGCTAGGCAGTACTCTTGTCGTTATATAATAGTGATATTGCATTCTTCAAAACATAGTTTTGGGAAGATGAAATGTAAAGTGACGAAAACTGTTTATATAAAGTGTGAAAGGCACTGCTACAAACAATTTTAAGCAGCGCCTTCTCTTTTATAATATGGTTATCTATCAATCTTATTTAATTCTGCTATTATTAGTTAAATATTAATTACAGCTCACAAAAAAAACCGTTTTCACATAAAATAACAGTTTTACCTGAACATTCGTACTGGCTTATTTGATATTATATTAATTTGTGCTACTTTTGAGATTTCAACAGCAGGAAAGGAAATGCAAATTTCAAAGAAGTAGCACTGCAAACTGTCTTGTGAATCTCATGCGAAAAATAAAAAAAGAAATATTTTAAAAATGAGTAATAAAAGTCAGAGTTTCGTTCCGCTCATTAAGGGACACATTGTGTTAATTAAAGTTAAAGAAAGTCTCGTTAGCAATATCAGTGACTTGAAGACTTTTTATTTAAAATAAAAAGGTAGAACTGGAACGTGCAACTGGAATCAACTTTTTTATCGTATTAATTCGCAAACTCACTTGAAAAAATGTTACATATATAAAGAACTTATTGACAATTTATTGTAAATTTAGTCTGTTTTCTTTAATCCCCTTGATCGATGAATTCTGTAATTTCTTGTATGAACGCTAAATTAGTTCATTAAAGTTTTAATGGAGACGGCAAAAATTGTTATTTTACAAATATACTATTATTATTTGATTATAATAATAAAACTAAACGTATTGGTATATCAAGAATATTAAAGACTTCATTGACTAAAATAACACATGAGAAATGCAAAAATAGCTATTTTTTATCCTTATCAGTTTATACCAAAATATGAAACAAAAATTGTTTATACACTTGTTTTTGTGGTGTGCGATGTGGTCTATCGTTTTTAGGGTATCGAATAGGTAAGTGTCTCATTTTATATCTGATACCAAATAATATTAATTTGTTTTGTTTTAATGTTTTAAGTGCTTTCGCCTCTCTTATAAGTGTTTCTTAGTTTAAGATAGCTGTAATGTTGATATACTAATAAGATATTTTAGGAACGAAAATTCGATGTCAAAAAGCACCGTCTTTTGCTATGGAACTGTAATTGTGGCATACCTTGATAGAATCATTGTCATCAGCCTGTGATAGTCGACTGCTAGACATAGGCCTCGCCTAATACTTCCCTATCCATTGGAGGGTTTTGGACCGTATCCCACCACCCTAGTCCAAGGCGGGTTTGTCGGTGGACCGACTTTTTACATGCCCATCCGACGCATGGATCATCTTACTTTTCAAACCATTAGGCGATCGGCCCAAATTGTCCTAACCCACTAGGATAGACTAACACCATGCCCTACGTCTGTAGAGTAGTGTTGTAAATACGCTTGATTTGGCACCAATTAAGTGCATTAAAGTTTCAGTACTTAGTATAAAACAAAGTAAATTTCTCTGTCTGTCTACAAATATGTATGCTTGAATCGTAAAAACTAACCAAAAATTGTGAAGCGATTGTTTTTAATAGATACAGTTATTTAACATAAACATTTATATGTGTAGAACAAGCATTATATTGTAAACTGATAAATTTAGAGGTTTTCAGTGTGACGTCGTATATAAATACTTTTTTTGTAAATGCTTGCTGGACCCCACGAGATATGTATCAAAATAATGTACTACAGTACTGTGCACCTTAAAAAGGTCATGAAAAAGTCTTTTTATATTTCCATTTTAATAACCATTATATATGCTTTAAATTTTATGGGAAAAGGGCTTGTTTACGAAATCATTTTTACCAATACGTCAACTTTTTAGAAAGCAAACTGTAGTAGGTAGGTATATTTAGTATCAGCAATGCAACCGTGCATTTTAGTGCAAAATTAGTGCCTACTATTCTAAAAAACAATAATAAAGTCCATAAAACTAAGACGCTTATATATATTCTATTATATTATATCAAATCTTGTCGACGTTTGACAAACAAGTACAAAATGACAACTGCAAATTTATCCTGCTCAATTCAAATGATTAGGTTATATTTTTTAGAAAATAGCTTTGCAAGGTCCTTGTCATAGCATTTTATGAAGCTATTTTTATATTTTTAATATGAAATTGTTCTAGTATATAGCAAAGACCAATTCCCGCCCTTGGGCGTAATGTACTAGTCACCTATTAAATGGTTTGTGCATAAAATTGAATCAAAGCGCATATTAAAATTAAAATTGACATACATACCGATTACAAGCCGTATTGCGCAAATCTGGTTTCATAAAGATTTTCAAGCTCTGGCCACATGGCCGTGCGCTTTAGAACGAGGGCTGAACATTGTGATAAAGAAAAATTATTTCATGGTATCTTTGCTCATATTATTCTTTTTTGCGGCCAAAAATTATCTAGTATAACAAATAATAATTAAATTTAAATATTTATTACACCGCTATACCGTGAACCAGTAATTAATCATGTTTAAACACTGAACTAAAAGTGTTTAAAGTAACACTGGCTGTAATTAAAATAAGATTACTAATTACCTTGACATCAGTCATAAAACGGTTCATATGATAAATTTACACTAAAAAACTGAAGGTAACCCTAATGCTATAAAACCCTTTAAAATTTTTTACTTAGCTGGATTCTGAATTCGTGTTGGATTTCCAATGGCTAAACTGCATTAGGAAAATGTATTAGTTTTCAATCATTTTAATGGCATTAATGACCTATAACGACTAACAATGACGGTCTAAATAGTGAAGGTAAGCCTGGACAGAGTTTTCCATTTATAGTAATGAATATGTAAAATATTTCATAAAAAATTAAAAAAAATTACTTTAACAAAATTCTTAACCCGGACAATTATTGCTGAACGCACCAAGGCATGAAAGTTTTGATTGTTTAATTGTGTTGACTCTAGGTTAGGAATGGAGAAAATTTAAATATTTGCGATAGTTTCCCTCAGGCGTCATATTGCAAGCGGAAATTTTTATTATATTAACTTCATAATAATATTTTCTGGTCGATTAAAATAAAGTCATCTAGGTCTAACTATGCACAGGTTGTGTTGCGGAAACCAGATAACTGATAAATACATAGACTTACTTTCTTTTTGTAATTAAAAACATATTTAATGCAAACTAACACCCCGACACAAGAAAAACACTACGTCTATAACACAATGTTTTCCCTGTGATGGGAATCAAACCACACCCGTTGTCGCAACAGTCTGGGTCGTCAAATGAACAAGTCTTACTTTAAATAGCTGTACAGCTTACGAAAAGTTTAAATTTTTGTTTTATTTGTACGGTTATTAGCATAGGATAAGAGATGATAAGTGAAATTTCATTTAAAAAAATATATATCTGTCTTCAAACAGTACATAAAACCATTTTGCGCAATATGAGACTGTGACAACGTGCCCTATGCAAGAAACTACTCCGCGATTTCCGCCACTGCTCTTTAAATCTCTAATATCTTTAAAGTATTCTTCGTTTTATGCACAGAGAATTATTTTTTTAAATGCATAACCTCTTATGTAAACTTAAACGATATAACCTTAAATATTTCTGATTGCATTTTCTTAATGTTTACATTAAAATGCTAATTGTGGGTTATTCTTAAAACAAATATGTATGCTCTCCCTGACTTTATTGTAGGCCAATTCAAGTAAAACAATTACGTGGTACATAATTTAATTCTATCTTTTTTGGTTAAGCAAACGTTTGAAATTGAATCGCACGAGAATGTGATTTTAGTAATAAATATTAAACTACTTAAACTATTTATAGACAAAACTAATGAAAGCTATTATCGCGATTGTCCAGTTGCATTACCGCATGTGTCGTAATTTAGCACATTATGCTAAGCATTCATTATCAAACTTGGTATTGGGTTTTCTTTAAATTGTCAGCGATTAAATGTTTTATTACAGTAGTCGCGTTGTCTTTTGTTTTTGCTTTCCAAAAAAATATCTACCTAATCTTTAAACTTGAACATTCGATTTTAAGTAGCTGCTTTCTTATCGAGATATAAAACACTTATACCTATTGTTACGAATGCATTTACCCACATCAACATTGCGTTTATATTACTGCGAAGCAGTCTAGAAATTTCAAACGTGCTTCAATGTTGGTTTTACTTCTTATATTGTGTGCTCAATTTCCGCCAAATATGTTACAATACCTAGAGCTATATTCTTTTGTGCTAATAACAAAAAAGGACACCTTTTTCGCAATTTTATTATTCTTTTCAAAATCGAGAATGTCAGGATAGGATAGTCCTGCTTAAAACTTTTTTAACGATTATCATGATGATTACACGTTTTAATAGCTGTCTATTTTCTTTAATGTTTTTAGTCATTAGAGATATAATGTTGTAACCAGAGGTTAAATCAATTTGTACTCACATTTTGATTGATAAGATCAATTTTAATTTACTGGGTGAAATAAGTAATGTTTCTACTCAAATTCGAACATCTGTTTACATCATGCTCATTGATAGTCCAAAATCTACTACCATTTTCTAACTCTAACCTGAAAAAAACCGGAGAAAAAAAATAGACCGGTTTTATTTCGTCATCTTTTAAAATAGAATTTTAACAAAAAACTTAAAATTATAAGCAAAAAGTTGTCATTATTATTGAGAAAAGCCTTGAGTGGGCATTCTTTTAGCCTTGACAATTTTTTTATTTATTAATAGATAAATTTTAAACTACGTTGTAAAAGCGAATAAATTAGCCCATAAAAGATTTAAATATTCTTTGCGGTCTAGTTGCTGTAAGAAGTAGATTTAAAATTATTTTTCTGCACATACATTATATTTTTAACTGTATTATTGGGCTTTCAATTTAATCGCACGAGGTAGACATTTTTGATGCCGTATTTATGCATTATTGATTGCCGTCTGTCAAAAAAGATATTTGAAGATAATGGTATGATATTTCAATTTTTGTTGTATTTTTTTTGTTGTAATATTCACGCAAAATCACGGCCTCTGTAACTAAAAATTATTGTATATTACGTTTATAATAGCTTTGCAGATTTATGATAAAATAAATAAATTTTGTTGTATTATAATAATTAAAATATAACACGTTATAGTAAACCGTTTTCATAAATGTTTAAAACATAATAATATACGAACTGCATCCGTTGCCTAGTGGTATGGGCGTGTGCTTTAAGAACCGGAAGTCGTGGGTTCGAATCCTGCGGGGACTCAACAAATTTTCATTGTTGTTTCCTAGTTGGTTAGAGCAATTTGGGCCGATCATCCAATTGTCTGAAAAGTAAGATGATCCATGCATCGGATGGGCATGTAAAAAATCGGTCCACCCACCAACCCGCATTGGACCAGCGTGGTGGGATACGGTCCAAAAACCCACTAATGGATGGGGGTGAATTAGGGGAGGCCTATATCCAGCGGTGGATTATCATAGGCTGATGATGATGGATATTCAAATTACTCATAATTTTGTAACATCTCCGTCTAATGCATTAATGCAAGAAAAGGCCAATTAACCACATTAAAATGCTGCTGTTAATTAAAATCCACTATTGAACAAACAAACACAACGATATAATGTTTTTGGTTTCATAAAGAGTAGTAACGTAATAATTATGGGGGCAAATGTAAATGAACAAAAAAAAATTATTGTCTTCAAATTTAATAATCTTCTTATTTTTAGGTTATAAAAAGTTGTGTAATTCCTTTTAAGTTGCAACAAACGATGAAAAATATTTAATTTAATTTATTACTTTACCCAATGAAATTTGTTGTGGCTTAAATCTTGTATATCGGTTTGAGTGGTGGGGTAATCTATGACCGCATATTGCATACTTTTATTGTTTATTTACTTTTCCAGTTAAACTTTTCATATTAAATAATTTTTTATCCTGCTATAGTTTTTTGTTTGATAAACTTCCTTTACATTTAAGATGAGGCAATCCAGCAAAAGATAATAGTGGCTGAACTTGCCCAAAACATAATCCCAAAGCTGACATTGAAAACTTTATCTATCATACTTGTTTTCCTCTTTACAAATTTTTAGGCCCGACGCCATGTTTTGATTTTTATATTTAGCATATTCTGTAATAAATTATAACATTTTACATACATTTTCCGCTGTTATAAGACAGTCCATTTCCTTATGAATACAGTCTGTAATTTTGTAGAAAATACACCTCTAAACTAAGTTTTTGTAAATTATAAGAAGTAGTGTGGATAACTATAAAAACACAAAAAGATATGGTTATAAAAGTTGTAAATGCATTAAAGTCGTAATTATTTTATTGCTAGACGTACCCCTGATGGTGACATACCTTACTTAAAGAAAATCCACAGAAAAGTACCGAAAGAAAATGAATGTTTAGTCTCGTCTCGTCTTCATAACTTTTTGACCCCTCCGTTCGTTATCGTTGAAGACAAAAGCCGTAGAACGTTGTATTGAAAATAGTCACATAAAACAGAAACACCTCATATTACACAGTATATTTCAATACATCTTGCGAACATTTCTCCTATTCCACGAGGACGAAGGCGCAGGTAACAGCTAGTTATAAGGATAAATTTTACGTTTATTCGACGCATACTACAAACATGTATTATATGAAAAAGCTTACAAGATTGGGGTATATCAAAGCCAGTATAAAGGTACTACCGATTTCAGCTCAAATAATTATGTGTTTCAGCTTGTAGGTTACTAGGCCTGTGAAAAGTAGAAAGTATGTACTAGTTTTATTTATATTGAGGGGAATGGATAATATAAGGTAAAGATAAGAAAGTAAGTAAAGATTTTAACCTCAGGGTCGGTTTGTACTTAAATTTTCCTTCTTGTATGCAGTTAAAAAAAGGGTTTAAAGAGTGCCAACTTTTTGCTTTATTTTTGGCTTCTTTTCAAAACCTCTATTTAGTAAGGTTCTTATGCAAAAAAAAATATACTGACTCTGAAAAATATATACTGATTTTAAAATTTGAAAAAAATCGTAAAAATTTACATTTTGCAAAACTATTTAAACTTAGATGTCTGTACTATAACTCTTTTCCTAATGAATTTATAAACGCGCGCATTTTTTAATAACCGACTGGCATGTATCTAATAGATACGTCGACAAGTATATCAAAGTATTTTTAAAGTGGGAAATAGAAGGACTTCATACGTATGATTGCGTTGCCCCGATATAATGTATTTTTAACTTAATATTTAGTGCTTTTTAATGTCATTAGAACTAACAAATATTTTTTAAATTGTAAGATCTATTTTTAAATAAACTTTTAAGCTGTAAATCATCTCCTATTTTAATCTTCTTTCCACTTGAAGAAACAGTTTTGTAACAACTTCCTTTCGAGCTTTTGTTCTTTACTCTTCGAGATTTTAGTAGCTATTTATTATGATGGAAAAACAATGGGCGTGTTATATATAACCTTGCTAAGGAAACGGTTTCGTTTTGTTTAAAAGTTTCATAATTATAAATTGATATTTTTCTAAATTAAAACAAGCTTTGTAGTAAACTTTGTAAGGTATATCTAAGTACAAATCTAATAGAAAGGGAAATTAGGTTCTTAAGCCGTCGTCACATACGGTAAAGGTAATTGATAAACATTTAATTACCTCTAAAAATCATTTCAAAGGCTAAAGCTTATATTCATAATTACCATTTAACTGCCATTTGATCAAATATGACAGCGTGAATGCATGACAAGGAATGTCATACGACTTCAACCCAAGCAGCCAACTTTTTTCAATCATCTGTTTCCACCATCTACAATCCAATTAACAAATCGACACCTGTCCTCTAATTTAACCTTTTTATCTAGTGCAAGCATAGAGTTGAAATGGCCATTAATAAGGAAAAATTATAATAAATATCAGAATTTATAAGCCAAAAAGTATATAAGCAGAAAGGAAAAACTTGTAGTATTATTGCTTTAGTTTTTATTGATAAAGAAAATTTTTCATCTCTTTTATTCGATATTCCGTAGTCTCAATTTCTAGTCTTCCCCCAGTCTGATATTTTAGAAATCTGCTAAACAAAGAGACTGACAATAATAAAAAAATAAATGAACGTTGTTATGTTTACCGGTTATAATTATATAGCAAAATACTTATTTAAAAATGTTTTGAACAGTCACTTTGATTCCATTTCTTTTATAAATTATAATAATTTAGCTTGACGCATTAAATGCGATATTATAATTTTGTATTATTTTTTAGTTTCAGATATTTTTTAATACTTTATTGAACACATTATGCTTCAGCATTGTGACGTTGCCTATTTTCAAAAAGAAACATGTTTACGAAAAACGTATTCCAACGTGTTTAAATGAAAGCGTTAGAAGTGTCTACTTTACCCAAATTTATTAGGTGGATAAAACGCATCATGAAAGGAAAGTGAAATGTATTATCCCGTTACTATTAGTTTTCACATTGTATGTTTTACATGATTTTACTTTTATTAATTCACTAAAAATTTCTTTTTTCAGGAAGCTGAACTGAAAGATGTATCCTAGTCATATCATAAAAAAATAAAAGCTGTAGATCGGGATTTTGTTTTGTGACTGGTAACGTCGTCAGCAAGAGGCAATGTGATAGTTAAATTAATGTCTTAGCTAAAGTCTTAGAGTTAGAAGCCAGTAAAAATTGCTTAATGGACAAAAATAATGTGAGTTTATAAAACAAACATCAAATTTGCACTTTATGCAAGACATACATACATCATCAGCCTGTTTTAGTCACTGCTGAACATAGGCTCTCCCTAATACACCCTATCCATTAGGGGTTTGGACCGTATCCCACCATGCTGGTCCAATGTGGGTTAGTTTGTCCAAGAATCAGCGCTTAATTAAAGTGAAGCCAATGATAGATTTTATTAGTCCGTTGAATAGTTATCAATGTTTGAATATTACCAACTATCAAAAACATGTGCTAATTTGTTGTAAAATCAAATAAAATTTAGTCTTTGTAGTAAAAAACTATCTATACACTACCAGATATTTCTTCTTCACCGTGCCCGAAGTACGAAATATCATCATGTTTCGTACTACAAAAACACAAGTGAGAGGAATACAATTACATTGATTGTATTCTTCTCTTCTCTTAAAATAATATTTGAATAGAATGGAACTAATTGCATGGATTATATCTATTAAATTCAAAAATATCTTACCTTCACCTCAACAAATTTTCACATAACATGACAAATTTTTTGTACTACCTGTATACTGCAATATGGGGTAATACCGAACAAACGTAATATACAATAAATGAAATATTGTTTTATTTTGCGTATAAAACAATGTTCCTTTGTTTAATAAGCAAGAAGTTTCGGAAAAAAAAAACATTATGGATCAAAATTTGTGCCATGTATTGAAAACAGACTCACACACAATGCATTATCTTTACTCTAATAAAAGTTTTATATACGTATAGGAACAATCCAAAGATTACTCGATAAGAATCTTTTATTATTCCGACTTCGTCCTTTTTGCAATTTATAAAGTGTTTCTGCCTGCCTCTACTTCAATAAAAATATTACACTAGCTTTTGCTGGTCGTGAATGGAATGCATAATGAAAAGGTAATCGGAAAATATTTTATATTTATAGGAACTAAATATTTTTATAGTTTTATTTTTATATTGTAGGTGTTTCAATCTAAAATTAATCCAAAGTTCAACTCCATATCAAAATAAACAACGAGTACTTTAGTGCGAGTTAATATTAGGTTGCTGAAAAACACCTTCACCAAAAAAATAGCAAAAATTATCGTTTCCAAAGATAGATAAAGAAATCGATAATATATAATGTACTTATCATAAACTCTAAGATATATACATATAAAATAATGAAAATAGATAGAACGCATTTACCCGCGACTGTTAAATGCAATAGGATGAATGAAAATTTTGTGGAATAACTTCGATAAACAATCAATTACTTAAAAGAAGATACGTCCTGATATCTTTTCTTTTATTAGGAAAAATCTCTTATTTATATAATGATTCCGGTGACTGAAAAACACGTGTGCTGACATTTGAATAAAATTTGTTTTTTCTATAAGTTGTGTTTGAAATTAGCGCTTTAAGTCATACGAACTGAATCTTCATCTTCTTATATAAGCAGTTATAATTATTGCGATATAATAATTGCAGCTGTTGTTGAAGCGTTAAGACTTTAACTTGAATTATTTAAAAACAGTTATATTTATTTATAGCTATTGCCTGCGGCTTTGTCCGCGTGGTTAAATATATATATTTTTTGTTTCCTAATAAATATTCATAAATAATAATGAAACTTTCATAAAACATTCAATACAATTCAATTCAAATATCTTTATTCAATATAGAAGTGTAACATTCGCTTACTGACTGTCAAGGACGCTACCACCGGTTCGAAATAAGACGCCTCCGACCTGAGAAGCACCGGCGAAAGAAACTCAGCGGGCCTATTTTGTCATATTTTAAAATAATTAAATATACATATAAATGTTCTTACATACAGTTCTATCATACGTATATTACATTTAAAAAAAGCCTGAAAGAAGCATTCCATTACCAGGCTGTGTTATCATTTATAAATCCATTTATGTTATAATAATAACCTTTAACACATAAACGGTTCCTTACTAATTTTTGTAATTTATTAATAGTTAAATTCTGAACGTTGACTGGGATTTTGTTGTAAAAGCATTGTCCCATAAAAGATTAACTTATATATATATATATATATATATATATATATATAAATATATATATATAATATGTACTGAGAAGTAACGGTTAGTAATTTAATCACTTTGAACAATTTTCTCAGGGATTCTTTTGGGCCCAGGTTATAGACCGAGGAATAGCTCGTTTTGGGACAAAAATCGTATTAATATCACCACTTCCCCACAGTAGAATGCCATAAGACATTACACTTTGGAATAAGCTAAAAGTATGCTAACCGGGCCGTCTCCTCGTCAGTTCATTGTCTGATTTTCTTGACAGCATATACTGTAGAGCTGAGTTTATTCGACAGACTATTAATATGAGGGCCCACTGCAATCTGGTATCTATTGTTATTCCCAGAAACACGGTTGACTCCAACGTCTATCTCTTCCTCATCTATAAACACTTCACATTTACTCAGTCTTGCATTTGGAGTCATAAATTTATACATTTTGTCTTCTTCTGGTTCAGTAGCAAATTACTGACACTAACTCCAGTGCGCCACTCTAGAGACAGTATTATTTACATTGTCATTTCTTGATGTATGTCGTTTATTTTTAAAAATTAAGAAAGTATCATCACAAATAATACTATTTCTACGTTTTTATTAATAAAATATGGTAAATCATTTATATACATGTAAATAGAAAAGGCCCAAGAATAGACCCTTGTGGGACACCAATATTTACCGGGCCCGAGAAATCTTTCAAAGTCAAAGTCAAAATCATTTATTCAATTTAGGCTGTACTGAGCACTAATGAACGTCAAAATTATCCATTTACCACCAGTTCACAAACTTAGACCCGTCCAGAAAAGAACCGGCAGAAACTCTGTCTCGATTTCTGCCCGCCTTATATCTTTTAGCAAACATATGAATATTTTGACGCGCTACATAATATTTTCAAATATGTATAGCGACGTAAAGATAAAATTTCAGTTTTATTAAAAACATTACGTATAGATTCCGTGAATCCAGATTGTAGATTGTCCTAACAGCCTGTTTTTGTAGAATAAATATTGTGTTTCAAACCGGCTGCAGATCCCATAATAATAATCTATAGGACATAAGGCTGTGAAAGTACGCGTAATAAACTAGTTTTGCAGTTGCATCGTCAGTCAGCTGCCTAATCTGACGTATGACAAAGATTGCTGTCTTAGTTTCTTAGAGAGTTTTCAATATGTGCTCCCTACTCATCTTGTAATCAATAGAAAATCCAAGAAATGTAGTAGTGCTTTCGTAAGGAATGACCTCATCGTTAATATTTTCAAAATCCGCAACTTCAAAGAGTAAAACGTAAGCATTTGGTTTTGTTTGCGTTAAGTACCAAGTTATTGGACGTTAACCCACACAATATCAATTGCCCTATTTGTATCTCAATGTTATGGTCATTTCTTTTACCCTTAGCAGTAGAGAAGTGTCATCTGCAAAAGGACAACTTCGGGCAGCCTCTCCACTACCAGAGGCAAGTCATTTATTTACACCAGAAACAGAAAAGGTCCCACACACAAGGAGTCAGATGACAGGGGTCATTTACGTTTACATATTGCTTTCTATTGCGTAGGTGAGAAGATGAAAATCAAGACCAAACGCGCGTACACCATAGTAGTTTAACTTATTGATTGATGAATGTGTCATGGTCCACAGTCAAGGCCTTGAAAAATCACAGAAGATTGCAATAGAATCACAGCGATCCTCCACGCCCGTAGAACATGAGAGATCAACTTTTACTGTTGATCTACCTCTGTAAATTAGTGATCACTTAAAATATCATGTTTGGAAAAGTGTACTAACAGTTGTTCTAACATAATTTTTCGAAAATTTTACTAAGTTCTGGCAGTATAGAGATTGGTCTATAATTTTCAATATAAGCTGCTACAACCGATTTAAAGACTGGTACTATTTTACTGAATTTCATTAACTGTGGGAATCTACAGGTACTTATAGATGCATTATTTATTATGGCCGATATGGGGGATATATCTTGAATTATTAAATTTATTGCCCATGTTGATAAGCCCCACAACTCTTCTTTTTTCTATTTATTTATTTTTTTAAATGCCTTTACTATATCTATAGGGCTAACATTACAAAAATTAAAATCAGTGAAACATTGTCTATCCAATTGTTTAAGGTGTGATAACTGATGATTACATCATTTACGTCAATGAAAATGGTTCTAGGAAAAAGCATGAGTAAATTAGTAGTTTACAGTGTAACGCTGCCTGGACCTAAGATCGTAATACTGTTTTATCATCATCAGCCTGTGATAGTCCACTGATGGACATAGGCCTCTCCTAATACTCCCCTATCCATTAGGAGGTTTTGGACCCCCACCACGCTTATCCAATGCGGGTTGGTGGGTGGACCGATTTTTTACATACCCATCCGACGCATGGATCATCTTACTCTTCAGACAATTGGGTGATCGGACTAAATTTCCCTTACCAACTAGAAAACAACAATAAAAATTTGTTGAGTCCCCGCAGGATTCAAACCCACGACCTCCGGTTTCTAAAGCAAATACCCATACTACTAGGCTACGGAGGCAGTTGCGTTGTAATACTGTTTAAGAAATATTATTTTGTTCTTTTTATTTTACTCAAGATATTTAAATTACTTAATAAATTAGCATTGACGTTGGTTAGTTTGCTTGTTTAAATACTATGAAAAGTTAAAGCACTCTTCTACGCTCATTGCGGACTCAAACTGCTATAAAACTTGTATAGGAAAGTTATGCCACATGAAACTCGATTATTGAGCCATTAATTTACTGTTACACGTAAGAAACTTATTATTTAACTCTTTTATTTTTTGAAAAATTACACGATTAAAACTAATTCACCAATAACTTCGTGATCAATGGAACATTTAATTTGTAGATGATTAGGTTAAGCATACACAGTAAGCCATTTATTTGCTGCTTGCTAGCGATCGAATTTACCACCTTTCTGAAAAATTCTCTCATTGAATAACTTAGTGGCTAATAGTTATTTAGTTTAATAACAGTTCTGGTACTCAATACTTAAAAGAAAAATAATTAGCTCTTGAAACCGTAATCCATTTTTAAATACGATGTTGAGAGTAAGAAGAAAATTAGTGTTAATATTTGATCATGAGAAAATTTAAAGTGTACTACCAATTAAAGTCATATTTTTTTATCGTGGTAAAAGCAAAAGTATATACGGTAGAACACGGCCATATTAGTATAGTTTCTTCATGGATTCTTAAAACAAGCGCGATATAACCCGAAAACCCGCTTGGCGCAGTGGTTAGTGACCCTCACTGTTGCGCCAAAGGGTGTGGGTTCGATTCCCACCCGGGAAAAAGTATTGTGTGATGAACTTAGTTTTTTTCTCGTTTCTGGGTGTTTGTATCTATTTAATATGTATTTATCTACAAAGAAAAGTAAGCTTATGTATTTATCAGTTATCTAGTTTCAATAGTACAAGCTTGGGACTAGATGATGTTGTGTTATTCGTCCAGAAATATTATTATTATTATAAACTAAGCTATTAAATTATTTATCATCTCTGTACAGTTTATTAGTAAAAAAAATAAATAATATTTAGCTTTGGAGGCAGTTCACACTATGTATTATTTTATTTTTCTTCAGAAACATCTGGAAAGTATGTGTGTAAACCAATTTTGTTAACAGCTTTTTCGAAATTATGTCACACAAAATTAACGAAATTAAAGTTTGTAGAAATTAATTTGCTATTATTTTTTAGCAGTTCTTAATTTACTTTGTCTAACAATGAAATATGCAATAGTCTTTATAAAGAAAGAAGTCCCATTATGATATATGTATATTAATTAGCCAAATGTTGGAAACGTTAACACAGAGCTTGGCAACACTAGTGTGTGTGATCTTTAAATTTTGTAACGACGTGGTATTTTTGTTCAGTGTAATAATATATTTTTTGACTTGACTTTATAAATCAAAACATTTACTGTAGGAGATGTATTAATGCCTACTCAATATATAATAAATTGTTTACGAAAAGTAAGTAAAATAAATAAAAATTTGTTTGTTTTCAGAACCACACAAAAAACCATATAACACTATCCGATGGCACCCCACTAGACAAGCCTGTCCTGTGGTTACCGGTCACGAATGTCCGTTGGTGTAGCAAAAATGGTTGGTCGTAAACCAAGTTCAACAATTTCGTTTAAAAACTTTACAACAAAAAAAAATCAAACAAAACAAAATAATAATAACAATACAAAACAAAAACCATTAAAAAGAGGACAAACATTTACAATATATTTATGGGCTGTATTTATTTAAAAAAAAAGTAAAAATAAAAAAGAGATATTTATGTAAAGAAAAAGGTATTTGATCTAGAATTGGATAAAATAAAAATGTGTATGGATCATATATATATTTATATATATATATATATTTATATATAAATATGATGTTTGTTGATGTTATAAAGGTTTGTGGCATGAATAATGGAAATATTATTAGTGATTTTTGTATATGGTCTATCATATATGTGCGAGCAAACATTCGATTTGTTCATAAGTTTGAGAAGCAAGCCAAGAATAAATTTTACTTTTTGTATCTTTTACTGAGTAGTTTTTTAAGCTCAGATGACTTTGTACTCTATTGAACACAAAAATGTCCTTGTAAGGACTTAAGCGCCTAGCAAAACATGACCATATTTTAGGTAACGGAGGCTTTAGAACACGTCTTTTATGTAGGTCGTGATGGTCATCACTGTTGGTTAAAGAGCGCTGTACATTAAGAGTTGATCTTCCTTGCCTGAGGTCAAATTGGTGAGCCGAGATAAGATTGTTTTTATCAAGGTATTTCACAAATCTTTTGTTCTAAGATTTTGGCACAGGCTTTAAGCAGTGTAATTTGTCTTTAATTTTTACACGATCCCGCGCTCCTTCTTTAAAGATAGGTGTTACAGTTGCTATTTTCCAAGCGTCAGGAAAGCTGCCGCATTGTAAACTTTTATTAATATATCTGTTAGTAGAGAAATAATAACTTCCTTAAATTTCTTAAAAAGGGCGTTAGTTATTCCGTCAATGCCTGGAGCTTTACTGTTTTTCAATGAGAGATTTAGAGAATTTACTTCAAATACATCGGTGGTTTCTAGGTAAAATGAATTGACAATACTCTTCGAGTTTACTTCAGCACTAATAATTTCTTCTGTTGTATTGTTATTGCGCAAAATGTTGATTGCCAGATTTTTTCCCTACCATTAAAAATATCTATTACACATTTCTAATGATTCAAATGTGTTCTTACTGTCAGGTAACGTAAGTAACTCCCTAGGCTCCACCTTACTAATTTTTAGATGACATGGTTTTAGTTATAGTTTTTTAGGACTTTTAGTTTGACTTAGGAGCTCATTGCTTTCAAACTCTTTTTTAAGTATACGCATAAGGTCATTACAGAAATTTCTGTACCTCTTATAAATAGTCTGTAAAATGAAATCATTTGGGTCTTTTGAGATTTTAGTGCTGCAAATATTAGGAAACGAGTGGTATTGAACACTACAGTATTTTTTCTTCTGATAAGGCGTAACAATAGGTCCTTAAGGTGTTCGTTTAGCTTCATTCCATTACGTTTGACGTTTAATCCTGTATTATATTCATTCTTAAATTTATAAACTTCTTTAAAAATATATTACATGGTTGACAGGTCGATGGACTTTCCTGTACACCCTCTCCTTAAACAATTTATTTGTATACATTTATATAAAATTGATGATCTCAAATATTTTATGTCATGCTTAGATTTAACATGCATTAAATTGTTTCCATTTATTCCAAAATACAGGTTCTTATTATTAATTTTTTAGTGCCTAATACTAGACAGACCATACTTGGGGCGCCTAAAGATGACTCATATAAAAGGTGCATGTTGATTAAAACTTTGTGGTTTAAAACAAAATAAGCGTGATTTGTTCTATCTGACAGGTCATGATTATTTCAAATGGAACACTTGAATCAATAAACAGGTGGTAGGTCCCCTTATTCAGGCGGCCATCTTGGGCAGTAACACAGCGGCACCTATTTCTTCCGCAAAGCCGTAGTGTGTTAAATACTACTACAGTGTTCCGGTTTGAATGGCACCTTAGCCAGCGTATTTACTGGGTAAACGAGACTTAACATCCTATGTCTCACGTGGACGGCGCATTGGAAACACCCCTGGTATTGCCGATGTCCATGGACTTCGGTGACCACTTTTCATCAGGTGGCCCGACTGCTCGTCTGCTTTTGCTAGCAATTAAAAAATGGACAGTGATTGTAACATTTAAATTCTTCAAAAACTACTCTAACTAAATGGCATAAGTATTAATTTTAACGAGTGCTTCCCTTACATCTGTGGCATTTTACGTTTTTATGCAGTGTCGGGGGAAATTTCATCTAAACTTTTTCTGTTTCGTTAATACCTTCTACAGAGTTGTATATTTCTATCTAAACTTTATAAAAAACGCTAAGATTACGTCACAAGAGTGTGCATCAAATTTTCACATGTTTAAAATTTTCTTAAAATTCAACAATTGAGTTTTAAGTAATAATTTGATTTCAATAATTTAATAGGAGAACAAAAACTTGTGTTGTTTATTTTATGTGCAGCAAAAATTTTAATACATAATTATAATAATATTTCTTTACTTACATTGAAAGTCTTATAGAAAGCATATTAATTATTATTTACCAAAAATTTGTTAAGAAATGTAGGACACTATTTACATTTTTTCATTCAACTTTGGCTTTCTTAACTAAAACGTTATATTTGAAACTTGTATCAATAAAGCGTTTTTGGCAATTACAACATCTTTCTTCATAATATTTTCTTGTCTTCACGCAAATACCTCAGGTGACAGATAGTCATGACCATGGATCCTGTAAAGTGTCTGAAACGTCGGGAAAATTGTAAACCAAATAAAACGCGATAAAATGCTTATCTTTTATTAAATCATATTTCTTTATATTGAAATGATTGTTCATTCTTATCTTTCTGACTGTAACGTTGTAATAGAATTTTATCAATATAATAATATAATAATATAAATATTACATAATATAAATATTACATATTAATAATATATAATAATATAAATATAAATATTAATATATAATAATATAAATATTACATATTTTGGATATCCCATTTGAAAAAATTATTATCATAGTATTAAATCCTTTATTTTATTACCTAACCAAGTTTATTGAAGTTCCAGTACCAGCCAACAAGGATTATTATACAGTTATTCGGCTTGTTTATGTGAAAGAGATACATTATATTGAAAGTATTGCGCGTATTAATAGATGCTACGAGCTTACTTTTGTTTATTACTAATTTATTCAGAGGGTAACAAATAAGTATTGGCAAGCTACAGATTGATCAAGTTCAATAAATCAGTTGAATCTAATCTAATAGTTCCTCTGCCAAAAACAGCGGAATAAATATTTGTTTTATGTTGAGATGTAACGCTTCTATGAATTTTTCTTTTATGTATGTCAACGAGTTTTATGTGGAATATGTAACTTTCAAAAATTTCTAAGTACAAAAATATGTTTAGCGCCAGTTTATAGGTTTACTGTCTCCGTAACCTTATTAAGTGGTAAGGGCGCGTGGTTTAGAAACCGGAGGTCAAAGGTTCGAATACTGGACTCAACGAATTTTCATTTTTGTTTCCTAGTTGGTTAGGGCAGTTTGGGCTGATCACCCAAATGTCTAAAAGTATGATGACCGACTTTTATATGCCCTCCGACGCATGGTCGGAGGGCATATAAAATCGGTCTAGAATCTCCTCGGTCGGTATTATCTCTCTTCGGTCGTGTCGGTTATCCATTCCATCGGGCTTTGAGAGTATAAAAAGGGAACAAGGAGTGCGCCTGTGTTTGGACGTACACTTGTGCACTATAATATCCCCTGCATTGTTGGCTGATCTCTAATATCGTTCCCCGTAGTCTTAAACGACTGGAAAACATAAGACTAGACTAGATCTCTTTGAACTAAGGTATAAAATTTACCTAAACATTCGGGATGTTTGAGTTTGAGTAGTACACGCTGCCTGATCATGTATCCTAGATGATAGAATATATAATAGGACAGGAACCTGTATCTCAAGATGGAATAATCTAAGGAATTTCTCATTATCAATTTAAAGTTTGCGCTTTGCATAACTGCAAAACAAGCAATAAACAGAGTGGTCACAATATATGTATATCTGATATGCTATGTTTAACCCGAAGGAGTTTTATCATAACGTACTGTAAAAAAAATTAAAGTCGAATTCCCTAACTAACCATGAAAGAACGATAGTACAAGTTTGTTTCCCCGCGAGATTCATACCTACAGCCCCCTGTTTATAAATCAAGGGCTAATACCGCTAGGCCACGGAGGAGGTGGATAAAAAAAAGTTGGCAGATACCTAGAAAAGTTTTATCATTCCAACGTCGTTCTTTGCGCAATTTATAAGGTGTTTTGCCGGCTTCTGACTCTGTAATAATATTTCAATAGCTTTTGCCGGTTGTGTGGAGAATACGCAATCAGCAAAACGGTACGATTTGATTTTATGTTCAAAAATAACTATTATTATTTCAAGGAAAAGTCATTATAATGCTTTGTTGTATACGTCTTGCTCAAGTAAGTAATGATTCGTTTTTTAAATATAAATGAAGACTAATTCAGAGAGAAGAGTTTTTTAACTCTGATATTGTGAATATATTAATTTACCTAATAAAAAATTAAATTAAAAATAGTTTTTGTTTAAGAATTTGAAATCTATAAGTTACCAATTAAAAAAAATTGATAAGATAAATATAAGATACACCAACTGTACCAAATGAGATATTGAATATATTTTTTAATATAAGATTAACCAGTAAATCTTTAAAATTTTCATGTATTTAATCTAAAACCAGTATTGTCGGAACTGTTTTTATGATCCGTTCTAACGGTATAAACTAGAAATGAAATTAATATAAAGTAATATGAATAAATTAAAATTAAAAGTTTTCGCCACAGTTGAAGCCGTTGTGTATGGGCGCTATTATACTATTTATAATATATCTAAATAATTTAAACCATTACAGCATACACAGCACAATATAGCGGTCAATCGCATAGAAAAGCGTTTATATACAGACATTTTTTATTATTTTCAGAGCTGCTTATTCGTAGTTTTAAATGAACTTTCAGATATGCCATTTCCGAGAATTCATAACCTTAATACTCCAATAAAAAATATTTATGTTTCGTTCGTTTGCATTAAAACGTTTCTTCGTTCCTAATGTAAATTGTTTTGTTAATAACATATTTTTACATATTGTTATCAAAAAGTATGATTTCTGCTCTTCGCACGGTATAACGGATAATGAAGTTATTCGCATTCAGAAATCGAATTATGTTATTTTCTTTGCAGTCTAATGGGCGTAAAATTATAACGTTTACGTTTAGATAATCACATTTTTGCCCGACATTGGCTTTTTGCAAATTTTTGTCTTGATTTATGGTATTTCGCGCGCCCTCAGACACTTTTTGTGAGCTTTTTTAGTTTTCAAGAACAGGAGAAAGAGTAATGGCAATTTAGGCTTTTTTAAATTTCCCAAACCGTCGTGTTAGATTAAGCTTATCATAAACAAGAGTATGGAAGCATCAACTCATTAAATACAAACGTATAAATCCTATAACGAACATAACGTTACAGGTTCTATACGATTTTATGTCTTTATTATATGGTAGAACCACTGATAGCTATAACACAGAGTACCTTATTCACGACACTACCCGCCGATTTATGTTAGTTAGTTATATAGTTGCACTTATATCACCGTTTTTAAATTAGACTTCAACGACTCTACTTCAATAACAGTATTAGCTAAAAATTGAAATGATTACCGGAGAAATAGTTCTATTATTTTTCATAGAACTAAATAATTTACATACAACAACAAACTTGACTTTTCTGTATTTATAAATAATAGTCCTTTTGTGCGTAAGTCCATCTCGCACTTGGATTCGTCATTTCTTCGATACGAAAAACAAAATCTACTTCTGATTACATAAATAATTCTTATTTCGTATAAAGGTTACCAAAATAACAGTATAAAATAAACATTCGTTAGTGTTAACGTTGGTTCTTTGTTACGAAGGTCAAATTAGCCTTACTGTTTGTTGCAAGTTAGCAGATTTTTACGTATTCTTCTGTTTTGAAAATATGTTTATATAAGCCACTAAAACTGTTTTAATGCTGCCATTTATAAAAAATGTACCAAAAAAGATTATGTTTTATGTTATATAGTTATAAGCAGCAGGGTTTTAGTATTGATGTTTATCTTTTTATTAGTGAGTAATGTTTATTGACAAGAACAAAGTAGTTGAAACAAGTTTTACAAAGAAGTCCCTTGTTTTCATGTTAATAACAATTTATAAATTAGGTTTATTATAACAATAGATTACGATATAATTAAAACTAATAAAAAAAATAATTGTGATTTTCAGTAAACGACTATTATATTTACTATAAACGACTAACTTAACACAAAATAGTCACATCAGGCTATGAGGTTTTACTAAAACAAAACCTGCTATATCATGCCTTTTTCTTGAAATCCCTTTATTCTATTTATCTGAATTTTAATAGTTTTATTGCTTCCATAAGGGAGGGTCAGCTTACGCTTAAAATTTTACCAGAAGAGGGATCAAGAGCTGAAGATGCTGAAATTTTGCTGTTTGCTTGCAATCAGTACGTTGCAACAAAGTATTTTTTGTATAATAATCGCGTGAATAAAAGAAATAATTATAGAAGGAAACTGCTACGTAGTTTTATTTTTCCAGACCTAAAGAATTAATATGAATAGTAGTATTGACCATTTTCATACACATGATTATGCAAACAAACTGCACCCGCATTCCAGGTACGAACCGCCCTGAAACGTGGGTGTAGTTAGGCAGGTGTTCTTCGCTGTGCCCGTATGTGAGGGTAAAAAAAACGGTTGTTTTAAAGCTGCCATCCCTACTAGTGTGGTGTGTATAGTTAGTGTGTATGTTTAAGTGACGGGACCTCGGATCAAGGAGGTCGTTTTGTGGTCTATGCTTGCGACAAAAAGCGGTAGGATGTATGTTGCTGTTTTTATCAGCAGAAGATCACTGTGGTTAAAATATGAATTGTTGTTCTTTAGTATAGGGATATGATGGTACTTAAAGCATAAGTACAATCTTTTGAAAACTTTTAAACTTTATTCTTCAATAAATAGTTCAATAACTTTTAAGTTTTTAAAAGTTAAAACTTTTTGATTATAAAAGAAAAATAGCGGATTTTGGAAAGGCAAGGCTATTAGAAATTTCTGAAAAGAATTTGAATGAAACACAAATTCAAACTTTTAATTATAAAGTACGCTGTGTGTTTTAAAAGCAGGTTATTTTTACATTTTAACTTTGGTATAGACTCGGCATGCATTAAAATTTATTAGACGTCAAATCATCAAAAAGATAAAATCTAGTGAAAATAACTCACGATGATCAGTTTATGTTCTCATAGTTATTATATTATGTATTTACCTATTTATTTGTTGTTTCTAGTAGATCTCGTAGATATACATTTTGTCAAAATTCCTACAAAGTTATGGTTATAAATAATAAAAAAAAACTGAATGTTTAAGACAAGATTCAAAAGCATGTCTATTTAAAATGTATTTCGCATTACTTTCTTTAACTGGAAGAAAATGAAAATTTTATAGAATCCGAATTTTAGGTTTAATTATTAATTATTTTCTTATGGTACAGTTATTTATATTTACCGATTTATATATGTGTATGACATTTGAATAAGTATAATATAATATTTTAGTGATAACAACTTTCCTAAAAATAATAGATTCATTGAACTTTATGTATAATCATATAAAAGTACTTTTAGAGTACAGTAAAGTTATAAAACAAGTTAAGTACAGTATTAAAACATACTTAATTAATAAAACTTCTTTTGAAAGACTAAAACTTTATTTATCACTTTGTTTCAGCCATTGCGCATTGATTTTGCTTAGTGACTAATGAACAGTAGGTATTCGCTGTCATCTACCATTGTTTAAAATAATTGTATAATTATTTAGGTTTTTAATAGATATTTAAGACATAAGACAAGAAGAAAACAGGGTCAAAAACCACCACCTATTGCGATTTAATTAAAACGCTGGCTCAACCTTAACAAGAGGCGGAATTAAAATGTTATTTCGTTATTGTAATTTTGAATTGGTCTACATTTAAGGCAACCATAGCATATATCATCTATTTTTTTAAATAACCTTCACAATTTAATGTAAAACATTTTAACAAATGGCAATTAGGCAAATACACAGCTCATTTATGATTAAACATTCAAAAATCCTTATTGTACGTTAATAAAGCGTGGTATAGACGACATTGCGATCAATGAATAACTAATTGATATCAGAATATAAATGCGATGGCGCGGAGGCAATTTCATACAGAGAACTCGTTACCTGCTTATAGTAACGTAAAATGGTTATTCGTTGTTGTGGTCCCTTCATATTTTTTTGTTAAAATTTTACCCGTTAAAAAGGTGTATAAAAAGTTGTTATAATTACGCCAACATATTTACATATCTCCCCAATCGGTCTTTTAGTCAGTCTTTTAACTGAAGTAAGTGATTAAACACTTAAGTCCACAGTACCGTTTCCTTTCCCCAACCTAAACTGGAGGCACCAAATGGCCCCTATTTTCATTAGGAACCTTTTTCTTGCCTAGAAATGGTTCTTTCTTCTTGAATCTTCGACTTTTTCCAGGCTAAAATACAAGGAACCAAAATTTTAATCTTGAACGAAACCATCTTTACTATATCAAATTTAATTTTTAATATTCTGCCAAGTCTTTCCCTATAAATTCACCTTGTAGTCAGTAAAACGTGGTTGAATACTTTATAAATCAGAAAAGCCATTCTTCTCTCGTGTGACCAAGAGGTTTTGCATTGAGATCCAAAGTTGTGACGGTTTGAATTGATAAACTCAAAATTTCAACTTTGTGCTGGGAAGGAAAATACAATTTTTATTAAGAAAACTTAAGTTTCGTCTTTTGTTAACTTTATCGAGTTACAAATAAAATAAAATACCTAAAACTTACAAATACTCTTTTTCCTTGTGATCATAAGTATTTATTGTAGTTAAGTATATAATTAATAACATAAGTATTAACAACTTTTAAAAATACGTGCGTTTGTACGTACTTTTTTCCTTTTATTTCTTATTTATCTCAAAAAAGTAGGGTAGAAGCTAAAACACCCAAGTTACAGGCAGCCATTACTTTAAATATCGCTTAATCAGCGGTTCAATTTATAAATGTAAAGCCACACCAAGGCTCCTGCTAATCTCTCCCGCCCGTATTGCGAAGTCGTCGTCTGCAGCGCAACGTAATTGGAAAATAGGGCTAACATGCTCACTACTCGCCCTGGACGAAAAGTCCGCCACCTAGATGTCACATGGATGCACCGTCTGGGAATCGTCGGTGATAAGATTGCTTACCACGAAAGCATGGTGGGCCGGGGCGTAAGCCCTTCTTATGCATAACCGTAACGTGGTCAGCCTCCCAAAGTTACTTCCGAAATCAGATCTGCATTCTACGAGGCGTGATTGAAAGTGATAAAGGACTTCCCTCTATCCTAGCAAACGAGCAATGGCAAGACCCAGCAGTGCTGGTATCTCAACCGTGAGACTGTATGGAAAAAGAAAAAGAGCTACCGGGTTGGTTCTGCTCTTCACGGCCTTCGTAGACGCTTCCGCCTAATAAACTGGCTAAATTTTGGTAATCTATTCGGAGAAACCGAGGGTTTTGCCCTATGCAATACAAGATCAGGTTATAAAGACCAACAACCCAGGAGACACTCCTTAGGATGGCCCAAAGATTTTATCGAGCCTGTCGCCATCTCCGGGGAGACTTTGTGGCATTATCTCCAGTTTTCGGCTCTTTCTAACCTGATTTTACGGCACAACCTAATGTGGAGATACTCCATCAGAGCTCGCTCTGGTCGGTCTCGTAAACGAAGTTACCGTATTATAAGTACTCGCGGGACCGTGCTCAAAGTCGTCAGGCTATTTGGGACCGGTTCATCTTCACCGGACAGAACAATACTGGCCGACAGGCCTGATATCATACTGATGGACCGGGCACTGTCAAGGGTTTTGGTTCCTATTTGACTCTGAAGCCAGAAACAGAAAAGAACGAAAATATCGGATCTGCCACGGTGACTGACTATGGCGTCGGATGCCGACCAAATTATCCTATAGTCGTTTCTGCAAACGGGTTAATCCAGTGAGCCTCTCGCAACACCTGAGGTGGCTGGGACTTCGTGAGGACCGCTTCAGCTCAAATCGAAAGCGGTGCTCGGACCCGTTCCAGCGTCGCCGGTTTCCCTCCTTTCGACCTAACCCTCGGCCGCTTGGTCTTCCGTCTGGCTTGGATGTATTTATATATCATTTATATTATATATTTTATTTTATATTTATATATATCTGTAATATTTTATTTATTGTTACTAGTGTCCGTTTAAGTCAGACGAGAAACTTCTTTAAAAACAATAATAATAATAATAATAGGGACAACTAAATTTGGATCGCCGCAACGGGTCAATCGATTTAAAACTTTTCACTAAAAGGCCAAGTATTTTATCTCAAAACAACAGGACTTTGAAACGTAAACATCAATATCAAAATCATATTTACAAAAAAATTAATTCGAAGAAAATATAAAAAAATCATTGTTCAAGCAGTACAATAAAGTAATCAACAGAATCAGTAATCAAAGCAACATCCCATCGTTTTAAACTACATGAAAAAAAAATATGGATCAAAACTATATATAAAACAAATATAGGTCTGAAAATAACTAAAATAATATCTCAAAAAAAAAACATAAATTTGAGTTTGTTAATTAAAATCGCCATTATAACCTTTTATTACGTATTAAAGCCAAATAAATGAAATGAATAAAAAAAATTATTACAAAAGCATTTAAAATTTAAAATTATTAAAAAGAAAGAAAAAGAAAGTTAAAAGTAAATAAATAATAAGATCTAAAATACTAAAATAGTTTAAACAATCAATGTAAGGAAAAGAAACTATCAGAGCCATCTATCACAGTACTTGTATTAAATTAAAATCTATAAAAGGACCAAGAAATTGAATTGATGCAAAAAATTAAAAAAAATAGTAAAATAGGGTTAAGAAGAAAAAATAGAAGTGAAAGAAAAATTCAATAAAACGAAGAAATTCAAAGAAAAGAACGATCAATATGGTTTAAAGAAATAATCACTATGTTTTTTAAAGGGCATTTTTTTGATTTTATTAAAAATTTTAAAGTTTTCAATTTAATATTACATCGAAGCAAGATATTTAAATTTTAATTTTTTCTCGATTTTGTAATATTTTAGACGTGTCAAAATATCGGATTTTTATTAGGTAGAGATTTTGAGAAATCGTGATGCGCCGAAATAGAACTTTATTCCTAGGTAGGTTCTCAGGACAGTTCACTCCTGGACCTCATTCACGTTGCCCTACTATTTTGAAGATAACCAATGGGTTTTAAGTTTTGGAACACAATCCTACCATTCCCCGATTCTCTTCATCTTTTCCCCGGGGGAAAGATCCTTCTTACTTAGTTATGAAAGAAACACTTTTCACCACTACCTGATATATCCGAATCTTACTTCTACAATTGTGAGTGTTACCAGAAAATCTGCCCTAAATCTGTTCCCACAGCTGGCCCACGTCTGCCCAAATCGTCTGAAGATGAATATTTTTATGGCCATATTTTCAAATCCTGAAACAGAATCAGAGAAACGATCTTATCTTTCCGAACCCATGGTCATTTTCAAAAAATTCCCCGAAATGAAAGTTAGCAAACAAGGTTGGTGATCAAGAAAACAATATTAAAATAAATTTGGCGAGGATCAGGGGATTCCATGACATAATCAAGACCAATGATGATGCTAATCTCTAAGAGTGATTTTCTAACAGGGGTTACGTCGTTTTGCCTTTAAAACAATCGCAAACATTTAACGCGTTCTGGACGATATAAATATAATTTGGTCGAGCAACGAACAAAATAAATAAAATAGTTGTCCTCGTGTAAGAAAAGAGGAGGATGGGGATCCAGGAACCCCCTCTCGATGCGTCGGCTCCGTGGACTGGTGCCCCGAGATATTGAAAAGAGCATTGGACAAGTAGTCGTGGATGATTCGACCACCTGTCTGGCAAATAGTTATGCAACTAAATCAAGCCATTGGCCTGACTTTGTAATCCTTTCGTCATCGACGTTTTATGATGCTGGGTTCTGATGAAGGCTGATAATTTGATCGGGACACGAGTGCCGGCAAAACCCTAATTCTCGACTGGTATAAGATTATTAAAAAGGCAGGTCTTTCCACCGAAAAAAAATTTTGCGTTCTAGACAAGCCCATTAATTATATTAGATTTGATGAACCAAAAATACTTGCAAATGAACATTGGTTTATACCGAGGATGGTTCGGGAAGCAATAGAAATTAAAAAATATCCAAATTTTAATAGATAGGATGGTTGGTCTTTGCCACCTCCTAGGGATCCAATAATTTAAAAAAATGAATTGGGTTTATTTTTTTTAGATATAAAAACTACAAAGACAAAGAACAACATAAGTACTTTTTGTCAATCCAATGTTCAAAATTAAGAAAATTAAAGATATGTCAAACTTAAATTAAAACTCCCAGGGTTATTCCAACACATTGGGATACAGACACATACCAACTTAGTCTGCCCGTGATCATGGATGCTGGAAAGAATCCGAAACGTCGGGAATATATATATATATATAACTAACTCGATAAATCCGTAAATAAGTGGATATGTATAATAATCGCGTAAATAAAAGAAATAATTATAGAAGGAAACTGCTACGTAGTTTTATTATATTTTTTCCAGACCTAAGGAATTAATAAGAATAGTAGTATTGACCATTCTCATACACATGATTATGCAAACAAACTGCACCCGCATTCCAGGTACGAACCGCCCTGAAACGTGGGTGTAGTTAGGCAGGTGTTCTTCGCTGTGCCCGTATGTGAGGGTAAAAAAAACGGTTGTTTTAAAGCTGCCATCCCTACTAGTGTGGTGTGTATAGTTAGTGTGTATGTTTAAGTGACGGGACCTCGGATCAAGGAGGACGTTTTGTGGTCTATGCTTGCGACAAAAAGCGGTAGGACGTACGTTGCTGTTTTTATCAGCACAGGATCACTGTTGCTAAAATATGAATTGGTGTTCTTTAGTACAGGGATATGATAGTACTTAAAGCATAAGTACAACATTTTGAAAACTTTTGAACTGTATTCTTCATTAACTAACATTTTAATCCATGTTTTAAGTTTTTCATAAAAAGTTAAAACTTTTTGAATATAAAAGAAAAATTGCGGATTTTGAATAGGCAATACTAAGAGAAATTTCTGAAAAGAAGTTGAAAGAAACACAAATTCGAACTTTTAATTATATAGTACGCTGTGTTTTTTAAAAGCAAGTTATTTATACATTTTTAACTTTGATATAGACTCGGCATGCATTACTATTTATTTGACGTCAAATCATCAAAAAGATAAAATCTAGTGAAAATAACTCACGATGATCAGTTTATGTTCTCATAGTTATTATAATACGTATTTACCAACTTATTTGTTGTTTCTAGTAGATCTCGTAGATATACATTTTGTCAGAACTCCTACGAAGTTATTGTTATAAATAATGAAAAAAAAATCTGAATGTTTAAGACAAGATTCAAAAAGCATGTCTATTTAAAATTTATTTCGCATTACTTTCTTTAACTAGAAAGAAAATGAAAATTTTATAGGATCCGAATTTTAAGTTTGATTATTAATTATTTTCTTATGGTACAGTTATTTATATTTACCGTTTTATATATGTGTATGACATTTGAATAAGTATAATATAAAATTTTAGTGATAACAACTTTCCCTAAAAATAATAGATTCATTGAACTTTATATAATATTCATATAAAACTACAGTAAAGTTATAAAACAAGTTAAGTACAGTATTAGAAAATATTTAATTAATAAGACATCTTTTTGAAAGACCCAAATTTTATTTATCTCTGTGTCTCGCCCTTTGCGCATTGATTTTGCTTATTGACTGATTAACAGTAGGTATTCGCTGTTATCTACCATTGTTTAAAATAATTGTGTAATTACTTAGGATTTTTATAGATATTTAAGACATTAAAAAAACAGGGTCAAAACCACCACCTATTGCGATTTATTTAAAAACTCTGGCTCAACCTTAACAAGAGACGGAATTAAAATGTTATTTCGTTAATGTACTTTTTGAATTGGTCTACATTTAAGGCAACCATAGCATATATCATCAATTTTTTTAAAATAACCTTCACAATTATAGTTAAACATTTTAACAAATGGCAATTAGGCAAATACACAGCTAATTTATGATTAAACGTTCAAAAAAATCCTTATTGTACGTTAATAAAGCGTGCTATAGACGACATTGCGATAACTGAATACCTTATTTAAAATACCTTTTTTTGAATTTTAATATCCTGCAAGTCTTTCCCTATAAATTTACCTTGTAGTCGACGTAAAACGTGGTTGAATACTTTATAAATCGAAAAAGCCATTCTTCTCTTGTGTGACGCAGGAAGTTTGCATTGAGATACCAAGTTGTGACAGTTTGAATTGATAAACTCAAAATTTCAACTTTGTGCTGGGAGAGGATAATAAAATGCAATTTTTATTAAGAAAACTTAAAGTTTCGTCATTTGGTAACTTTACCGAGTTACAAATTGAAATAAAATACCTACAAACTTACAAAATACTCTTTTTCCTTAGTGGTCGCAAGTATTTCTATGTAGTTTAGTATATAATTAATAACGCAAGTATTAACTTAATTTTTTAAAATACGTGTACGTACGTGGCCTTTGTTTCCTTTTATTTTGACTTTGTTTTTTTATATGACAGGTATTGGTATATATTTCGATATTTAAGAAATTAAGAAAACGACGGTGTCAGAAATCACAAACACGTCCGACTAAATTGCAAACGCTCGCACATTCCTATGATCGTTTTACTTAAATTGGCCTTCTATAAAGTTTGCACATATCTATGTTTTAATAATGGCTCGCAATAACCATTTTAATATACACATTCTAAAAAATTGCAAAGCCCATTTAAGATAACACAGTGTAAGTTAACATATAAGTTATTCCATAAAAAAAACTTCATTCTATGTAAATAAAACGTGACATAGAAATTGATACTAGAAGCAATTAAAAAAAAAAAAAAATAGGAGTTATTTAGAAGAAAGAAATGAGAAGTTAAAGTAAAAGAGAAATTCAATAAAAGGAAGGAATTCAAAGAAAAGAACTGAAATTCAATATAGTTTAAAGACAATAACCACTATGTTTTTACATCAGGCATTTTGGTGATTTTAGTGAACCAAATTTTTCAAAAGGAATGAAATTTATGTTTCTAAAACGCTATTTCTAGTTTGATTTATTTGTATTAAGGTCATCGGTCGTTTTACAATATTAGATTCAATAATCGGAAATGTATTTTTGAGATAAAATAATCCATTCGTAAATTACGTCGTTGTTAAAACTACAAAAAACCTATATTTAAAAAAAAATTATTAAGTAATTAATAAAGAATAATCATTTTTAATAATTGGTTTAAAGTTAAAGGCTATTTGTGGTATATGTTATGCCAAATGCCTACAATGCAATATAAAAATATTTCTTTTGTACGCATCTCTTATAAATTTTTATAATGTCCCTAACATTATGGCCATCAGATTGTTATTTCCAAAATATGTAAAATAACAATGCTTTAGAACTGCAAAACTTCAGCTCTATTTTATTTTTGGTAATATTATAAGGGTAAGCTAACCGTTTCTTCTTGAAGAAATAAAATTATTTAAATTCAGATGGAGCGCAATAAAAGAAAGGAATATCGGGATGTATGTGTATGTAGGAATATTCATGATATAGCAGTTTTTGTGGCAGTAAAACCTCGTTTCCATATACGACCATTTTGCGTAAAATAAGTCATTAATAGTAAATACAAAATCACGGTTATCGTAACTGAAAATTACAATTATTTTGTTTTTAATATGAATTATATCATAATCTATTGCAGTAGTAAACTAGATAATTGTAGGTGTTGTGTACTGTCCCCCTAATATTGATTATTTCACTGAATTCGAATC
This sequence comes from Lamproptera curius, assembly GCA_029286875.1. NCBI lineage: Eukaryota > Metazoa > Arthropoda > Insecta > Lepidoptera > Papilionidae > Lamproptera > Lamproptera curius. Next base: position 1,116,221 of record JAGSMT010000052.1, read on the forward strand.
AGTTCTTGAATCTTTGGGTTCAGAGTACGCTCACCACGTTATCATGATTTTAACTGTGATTTTAACACCTGCAAATTCCGAAATATTGTACTATACTACTGCACGTCGGTTCTTTGAAAACTTTAAGCATCGAGAAACTTAGTCTAGATGCAGAGAACATCAACTAGGAGCCTTTATTGACGGCGGACTCTGTTGACCGAAAAGTTTCTATATTTAATGAGCCTGTCATTAACTTATACGACACACATTTTCCTATCAAAGAGGTCAAGATTAGACGCCCTTCAGCCTCTTGGTTGAACAGGTTAATACGTATTGCCATTGAACTACACTTGACTATGCCTACCGAAAATTTAAACGACAGCGCTCTGAGGATAATTGGAACCGGTACAAAGTGGCTAGAAATCGGTGTAATCAGATGGTACGTAACGCTAAACACCGACACATTCTCGAAAATATTTCTGCAACACCTTCTGCTGATATTTGGAAGTTTCTTGGAACTCTGGGTATTGGCAAATCGCGCTTATCAAACCTTTCATATTCAATATCTTTAAATGATTTAAGTAGTTATTTTTCAATCTCTTCTTCAGTGGATCCCAAGATCTCATCTAAAACTATTTCTTATATAAATGGTTTGACGTGTCCAAAAGTTAACCCGTTTTCTATCCCCACTTTAGACCCATCTCAATATTTCCTTTTCTGTCAAAGGTGCTCGAATCTTGTGTTCTGAAGCAGTTCTCCCGTTTTATTATTGATAACAACTTGATCAGTCCGCTTCAATTCGACATTCGAGCAAGTATGGAAAACACTGAAGTTACAGTCTTGGTGTTAGTTGATTTTTCCAATGCTTTCAATGCTGTCAGTTACGAAATCCTTTTAGCCATGCTCTCTTATTTAATGGTTTCTGATAAAGCACTGGGATGGTTTTCCTCGTATCTTCGTGGACGCCAACAGACAGTTTCTACTTGTGAATATTCATCGAACTGGCTTGATATTACTAGTGGCGTACCTAAGGCAGGTATTCTCTCTAATTCTATTTTCTATTTTCATAAATTTTGCCACTTCGATCTTCGATGTTCGTACCATCTTTTACGCCGATGATTTACAGCTTACCTGCATGATACTATTGACAATCTCCTAAAATGATCTGTCATTTTGAATGAAAATCAAGTTCTATACTACAATGGTCTTCCAAATTTGGTCTTACTGTAAATCCGACTAGTGCCTAATTGTCATTAGGAGTACCTATGTCCTCAGAAAAGTTGACATGCATAGTTACCACCACTTGAATTTAACAACTGTCCATTCAGTGAAAGTGTGAATAGCCTGGGCTTAATTATGGATACTACATAAGGCTGGAAAGATCAAGTTTGCAGGGTCTCTTATAGAGTCACGAATATCCTCAGGGCTCTGTACAAACTAAAGTTACGCTCGTGCAGTCCTTAATTTTTCTTTTAATCGACTATGCTGACGTGTGCTACTTTGACCTGAATGCAGATCAACTCAATAAACTTGACCGGCTTCTGAATAACTGCATTCGATTCATATTTAATCTTCGTAAATATGATCACGTATCGTCACATCGTTTACAACTGCATTGGCTATGTATTCGGAAACGACGAACGTCTAGGCTCTTACCACACTTTTTCGTTACTTAACTCTTTCTTCAATTCTACATATCTATGTCCCCATTTTAATCCCCTCTCCCTCTTAGTGATTTGTCGGATGAGTTATGTCTCGAACAAAGATCAAAAGATCTTTGTTCGAGACATAACCGTCTTCTGCTTTGCCCTTCACATCGCTCTGATTTTCATCATAAATCTTTCTTTATATGCTTGGACCAAGGATGATCCGTGAGGCTATTGAGATAAAAAAAAATCCAAATTTCAATAGAGAAGATGGTTGGGTTCTACCACCTGCTTGGGACCCCATAATTAATAAATTAAAAATTAAACCCAAGCATAATAACACTGCTGGCTCTAACGATAAATCCAGTTCATTTTGCATAGGTCGGAGAGTACAGAATAAAAATAATTAATTACAATTAAGAGCTGGAAACCCCGCCTCAGCACTGGCAACAAGACGCATGACATTTCAGTCTACCCCGTGACCACTGCCGCTGGAAAGTGTTCGAAATGTCGGGAATTTAAAATGTAAAAATAAAAGTCATTTTATTTAATAAAGACTTTTTGATTTAATTTTGTATTAGGTCATTTTACATCAGGTAATATATATCAACAATGTCAGGGTTTTAGAAACTCTTGAAGTAGTCAATAGGCTAATTCTAATAAAGGTGGACATAATGCTTGTAAAATATACGGCTTAATCTGATGACTACTTATGATGAAGGGAGTCAAAATAAAAGTGCCCTTTTAATCCGGTGAAAATATTTGCTGTACCGCAATACCGATACCGCTTAATTAACTGTGTTGTCATTTAATCATCCGGTAAAACGTTCCTTTATATCATAGTGTTCGGTTAATAGAACAATGGTCTGTAATAAAAAAGGTTACAGGTAATTTATAACATTAAAATCGAAAAATTAATGCAAATGAATATCAATATTTTTATATCCACTATATTATAATTATATCCGGTTATGTAAATTGATAAAATAATAAACTTAACTCATTATAATTCATTTCTTTATATTATAATATAATTGTGCAATAATGAAAAAGTTTGAACTTAAAGCGGTTAAGGCTTTTGGTAATTTTAAATAAACTTTCATGTTATAGAAGCACTTTAAAAATATACTTTCGCGACCGTGAACATTAAAATATTTACGGTTTCGTTATGCAACTCAGGTACTTTAACTATTTTGAGTAGATATTGTTTCGTGACATACTAGGCGTCACTTGAACCCTATATCAGGATTCGCGACAAATTGTATTGCGTCGCGTTAATTATGCGGAAATGAGATCATTGATGAAATTATTTTGTACGTCCCGCTTACTACAAACAAACTTAAAGCTTTATTAAAAACAAAGCAAAACAGTTATTAAAATCAATTTTGGTCGCTCGGTTAATGGACACGAAAGATGTTAATAGGAAAGAATATTCAAAAATTCCTTTTAAATAAGAAATATTTGTAGGTTTTAGGTCAAATCCCAGAGGCTTCTATTTCTTACATACTTTAAGGAATAAAAAGTGTCAGGGGTTTTAAAGCACGGAGTAATAAATATTTTGATGATATATATACATAGCAAAGTCAATTTTTTTGGTATTTCCTACATTTATTTATTATTATCAAAAAGAAAAATTAAGCATAATAAAACATATGCTCATTATTTTCCTTAATGGTATTTATAAAGCATCAATGCTAAGTTTTATTAAAAAAAATGTCAACGTTCACAAAAGTATTAAAAAGTTAGTGATTCACTCCTAATTTTATAACTTTTTTATAACGTATCTCACATTTCGCAGCACATTTTGAAATATTATGGAAATGAAATATTGACAGATTAGTTATAGAAAAACCCAACTAAAATGAATTATGAATAAAATTTATAAATAAAAGAAAATACTGGACATGTTTTCGTGTTTTACTAGTTTTTATCTTTTTTCTCCTATGGAGGTTTTTATATTGGTAGTTTAGAGTGAATGCATCATAACAAAAACAAAGTATTACAATCGTGGCGTTAGAGAAATAGTAAAGATATTTCAATGTTGATAAGGACGTATAACATATCGCGGCCACGTGAGAAAATTATAACGGTTTTCTATACGTGTCCGCAATTTATCTTATGATTGAAGTCTTACAATAACAGATTCCCACCACATATTTTTTTACTTAGACTGGTGACGAAAGCCTGTGTGAGTGTAATAAATAAACACTGTTTGAGAACTGTGGCAAGAAACATGTGGCTGCTAAGTTTAAGGGTAACAAACAAGTACTGTGGGACAATAAGTTTATTGCCTATAGGACTAAATAATGTAAATAATTATATAAGAATCGCATTTTTTAATAAGTCAGCAATTAAGTAATCGAATATTAGGAATCTCTTTAATTTACAGGACGCAGTGACGGGCAGTCAATTCTGACGTTAGTTCCCTGAGGCTATGGAATGTTGCAAGCCGAAGTAAGTACTGTTTATGTAACAATGTACTATGCCTTAAATCTAATTTTACTTACATACGAATTCGCTTCTAACAACAATGGCTATAGCATAAAAAGTTCATGCTGCTTTGAAATTATATATAAAAAAAACAAGAAAACAATTAAAATTATGAAAGGCGCACCATTTTTTTGTTAGATAGTCTTATCGTACTTTATTTAAACCTTAAAATGTTGTCATCGATACTGCCTTTTAATGATGCAAAATAAACTACTTCAGGCACTCAATAATGTAGTTTAATTTATGTAAGACTGTACTTTGGTGTGTTCTACTGTTACCTGCATGATAGTGAGAAAAAGGTACGAAGTCCTCATTATAAGCGTCTTCGAATTCATTACAGGACATACAGGTAAATAATTTCTAAAGCCATATCATAATACGTTAAAAGTAATGTAAAAAGATTAAACGAATCTTTACAAATTACAAATACATAATCGTATTTAAAAAACTAAAAGCAAAAATTCTTGAATACCTCCTTAAAACTTGCGACAAGATTTGACAGTATTTCATATGATTCAAGCCCAACAGGTTTACTTTTCTTAATTTCTGTTTCTGTTTCAATTCAATTCATACCTGCAAATCTGCCACATACGTAAAGTTAAAATGGCCATAAACATAGAAAATGTAGTAAAACTGTATCAATGTTAACAATGGTTATAACCATAGCTTTATATTACTAAATAATATTTTCATAAATAAATACGCATGTATTAATTATTTCAAAAGATGTTTTTAAAATACCACAAATGTAAATAATTTTAGACATTACTCTATATTATTTTTAAAAATAATTATGACAAAGGCGACCTAAATAGCAAAGAAAAAAATACGGAAAATTATAAATTGACCAAGGAATGAAAAGATACCTCTCTTTTTATTAAAATAGTAAATAGAGACCGTTTTTACTTAAAGCAGTCGCCCTCGTTACCGGCGCGATTATTTTTTGAGAAGAAATAAGATTTGAGAACTATAAAAATCCTTCTTGGACCATTATGATAAGTCGTACAAAATGATCAATTGATTTTCTTTTGTGAGCATTAACGTTTTAATTAAACTGAGCCAATAATGTATTATGTTATACCATTATAATATTTCAATTTAATTAAATTTTAATTTGCAATACATTGAACATTAATATTAACCAGAAACCAGTAAAAAAAATTTAAAATTAGTTGAAGATTCATAATTTTAACTATGTCATTCAATATTTTGTACCAAGTTTAAAACGCAAGCAAACACGTTGTTATCCGCTCATTTTGTTGCGCAATTGTTATTTCGTTAGAATTCAGTCATACTTTTGTGTTAAAATTTTACTGGTTCATTAGACACACGTATTTTATTCATTTAAGCAATCCCACGATAAGATTTTTATGTAAACTATTGCGTTTTGCTTTTTTCATTTGGTGATGCAAGTCAGTTCGAATTGTGTTCTCATATTTTCCGCGTAAAATTATTTATTCAACCTTTAGTAGTACTTGTCACAACAAAGACGTGTCGTACCCGTTTCGTGCAAATTATATCTCCCGTCTTCCTATTAACCTTAGCAGAACCGTTTAACGAGTTCCGCTCTTAGTTGATTATTCTAATGCGATAACTGCTAAATTAGTATTACAGCAGCTTAGCAACTTAAACTATCGTTAATATTTATGCAGAAAATGTTAGCATATATACAGTAAAAGACATTTTTAATGTCAACTTAATAATTTGATTCCAAATACAAACTATAACTTCGATTTTAATAACGACGTGACATAAAAAGTATATTTTTTTAACGTTTAACTGTGTCTAAGTCTGGTCTGTGATCATGGCTTTGCAAAATATCCAATCACTGCAGTAAAATTTTAAAATAAATAAAAAGGTTGTAGATAGAACTTATAGGTCAGGCGTATGGATGTGATGACTTCACTGCTCACTTGATCGCAAATATCGGATCTACGTTACAGTTGCTTATTCGCCTGCATAGCGTGGCAATTATGAGCTTCATTTTGATGACAGCTTACAAAGAAAAACAGGCTAAAAACCGGAAGTGATCACCTACTGAAGTAATTAATACATACATATTCTTTTAGAAAAACTGGATGCAGGATTTACTGAGAAGAGTGTACGTTCCCGTGTTAAGCGATGATGCATGGAAAGGTCTTATTTGTGTCCTTTACAAGAACAACTTGACTACAAGAAGAACCTTGCGCTGGACACCATAAAGGAAATAACGATTCTTGTTAGTTATTTTTTAAATATATAAAATAATTGAAAATGCATTAGTTGCCATTGCTTGAATTAACCATCAAAATACATGACCATCGAAATACAGTTTATATCTATTTTATTTGTTATGTACATGACTAACATCATCAATACTTTTTGCCAGGTTCAATTCACTTTCTAATAAAGGCTTTTAAAACATTCCGTCTATATAACTCAAGCAAATGAGATCCTATAAAAAATCAACAAAATAGCGATGAAAAATCATGACTTAGTAACAAAACGGCGCTAAAGTTCAAAAAAGAGCAGAAACACGGTTTTGAATTTGTATAAGCAAATCGTTGATTGACAACGATTCTGCTGAATACCTGAAATGTTGATTTAACCTGAGATTAACCTTTAATTTTATATTTGTTTTCTTTTTACTTTTTCTAATCTGTATGTGATATATTTCATTGTAAATAAAAGGCATAAACTACCAACATAAAAACGTAAATGGTTGGTTTTGGATCCATAAAAATCTTAGGTATTTTATACTTAATTTTTAGAGTATACCATCTTTTTTCTTATAAACCCACGCGACTTACCTTATTAGCTCATCGGCTATCGGTTTTTCTGACCACTTGACTGTTATCACTGTAATCGAACCAATCAAAACTTACGGTATGTAGTAGTTTGCCTAAAGATACCCCCTAGAGGCTTTTGCTTTGTCGTTCCAATGAGTCGTTACCGTACCTTGTACCTTGTCGTAGTGGTGAGTTGCAATACCTGCGGCCTACTTCAGCCGCGTAGAAGCTAAGAGAAATCTGGCAGGCCTGAGAAGCAGGGCCGCTTAATTATGAACAACATTTTTTGTAACTACCTACTGAGGTTTAGTGAGCGCTTGCAATTTAATCGCACGAGTTTGTGAATTTTGACGACGTAAGTTTTTTTTCTTATATATCTAATAAAGTACTTATCACAAAATTGTTAAAGCTTGGGGCCACTCGACAGCTCCTACCTAACGAGTAAAAAAATAATGATAAAAATCGAAGCGATGCAACGTGATTACAAAAAAAATTAAGCTTCTAATTAAGTAACTGATATTCTGCTGGAAGGACGAAAAAGTAACAAACTTTAGTGGCATGTGTGCCGGAGGGTCATAAAATTATTTCCCTATTTAATATTCTCATTAGCACGCGTTGCATAAACTTCTTCACTTCGGATATGTTAATTTCAAGCAATCAATATCTGTAATAACTCTAACTGCTTTATAAAACCACTTTTCTCTGCATAGGTTTTATTTATTGCATATGGAGGCAGATGAGCAGTCGTGCCACCTGATGGAAAGTGGTCACCGATGCCCATGATCATTGGCAATACCGAGGATATCACCAACGCGCTGCCTACCGTGAGACATATGATGTAACGCCTCATTTAAAAGGCTGGCGTAGATTGGGTAAACAAAAATGGATAAACTAAACTGGGTAAACAAATTTTCCTATGAAATTATAAAGTTTTTATATCTCATTTAAAATTAAAATATTACCATCAACTAAAAAACAACTAATACTATGACATCAATATATATTTGTTTTGGCAACTGAACTGAATAACCTAAGCAGAAAATGCACTGTTTTCTATGCTAGTCTATATGTTGTTGAAGCCCAAACAGTAATAATGTGACAAATTGATTTCACTGGCAGCACATTAATTAAATTTTAGACAGTTAATTTTCCGTTTAAACTACTAGTCATAACAATTTTTGTACTAACTGTAATTGTCTATCATAATGTACCTTTGTAAAAATCGACTAACAATTATTTTTTGTCTTGTAACTATTATATTAGTTATAATAACATTAATTATGTTTTGATGAATGTTAAAATTTACTTTCGTAAATCCAACAAATTCTTACAATTCGTCTATCCCGTCAATAGATGTCGCTGTCTGAAATTAGATCGCGCTATAGAGAGTATTTTTAGTTGACGTATATGGGCGGGTTACAGGTATAGTAGTGTTTCATACTAATTTATTTTTGGCATCGATTTACTTACAACCTGTGAGGCATTTTTTGAAAAGCGAATCGTCATTTTATTGAATGACCGCATACGCTTAAATTTTCATATATAAACTATCATTTATAGCAGAATACAAAGTAAATTAAAGACCGCTTATTCGAAACTTTATTGGAGTCAGTTGCCTAATAATATCTGTTGACAATATTTGCATGAGAATATTTGTAATTGTTGCATATTTTGAACTTTCGTGGGAACTCGGGAATCGAATATTTCTAATTATTTCTATACTTTCCCTAAAATAAAGAATAAATTTCGTGGTCAGAGATTTTCATTACCTGAAGTAACTGTGGACCTGAAGTAATTGTGCATACTACATTTTGGAGCCCAAAACTTCCGAAAGGAATGGTTGCTTCAATGATTGGTTCCATCGTATGAAAAAATGTGTCAAATTTCGTGGAGAAATACTATAACACCATATTTCTGAGATATATCTTTAAAAGACTTATTTAGAACTTTTCTAGAAAAAATGTGAATTTGTATACTTTATATTTTGTATACTTTATATTATTTGAATTTGAATAATGTACGGAACCCAATTTGGCAAGTCACTCTTAGTCGTATTTTTTTACTCTATTGTAATAAGAATAAATACAAAAAAAATCTACCGCTAATTGAATGAAAATTCCTTTCCATAAAAAACTTTACATGATAACATTTAGAGACAAACCATAGGCCGTTAACCACGTTATAACCGGTGGGACTTCATTACTAGAATGAATGAACCTTACTATTTGTGCAAGTTGGCATATTTAGGCTTATCCCATGCGTAACTAAGCGGAAGCCAGAGGAATGACTGAAATAATTTAAAAAGTTTTTGAAAATGTCTACTGGTAGAAGTATCTACTGGTTTTAAATTGTTTGATGATTAACCAACTCCATAATGAAATTTAAGTAAAAACCTTATTAAATTCCAATGCAAGCCTAGACTATGTCAATAATTTGGGTGTTTACTAAATTTAATTTTTAAGCATCGTTGTATATAAAAAGAATAAAACTAGCGCCTCACCCTAAGTTACGAAAACTCCATATAACTCTTTATAATGATTACTTGAAAATAACCTGTTTTTAACAATGAGCACACTCTAACCGTTTTATTAGTGAGATTTTTATGAGTTAATTCAACTGGTGTTGTAAAATTTCTCTTATTTTTCGCTTTTTATTGATTGTACAGACGTTAATCTGCCAAAAAATTTCATAACTCAAAATTTTAAATTTTCTGAAGGAAAAACTTAAAAAAACGAAGTTACTTTCTGTTGCTTTTGCGAATACTACACATGATAAATAATACAATTTTAAGGGTTTTTTGCGTTTAAATTTAAATACAAATATCTTTATTCGATATAGAATTGTAGCACTCGCTTATTGATTGTCATGAACGCTACTACGGTTCGGAATATAACCTAATAAGATCCGGCGAAAGAAACTTAACTTTTTATTTAATAATGAAATATTCATATATATTTGCAATATACAATTCTATGAAACGTATTTTAAATAGAAAAAAGCGTAGACCGAGCATTACCACCAATTAATTTATGTAACAATGACCTTTAACACATAAACGTTTCTTTACTACTTCTTTAAATTTATCAATAGTTACATTCTGAACGTTTACTAGGTTTTTTTTGTAAAAACGTTTACATTGCCCCATATCAGATTTTCTTATTATTCGCAGTCTTGTCGCTCGAAGAATTATTTACATTATTATGTTGGTTTCTTGTATTTATGTTACGTGCATCACCATGCCTTAGAAAATCATTTCTATTTTTCTGCACATAGATTAGGTTTTCAAATGTGTATTGAGTAGTAAGGTTATCATTTTAATCTCAGTTAACAATTTTCTCAGTGAATCAATTAATATTATACCCGATGTTTCCAACCCTTCCCCCTGGGAAATCGGGATCGTCAACGTCGGGTATAATGGTTACGGTTACAGGACCGACTGGAAATGGTGTGAAATGTGTGTGGGTTTGACTGTATATGTCAAGTGCAATAAAATCCGTTAAACTGTATTATTTATCCTAAAAACCGTGGCTTTAAAGTTGTTTAAAAGATATTCAAGTTTCTCAATCCAGTAAAGTAATCTGATCTGGTAAGTACATATAACTAAGAACAAAAGTTTTAATACCTGATGATCAATACATTTTTAACACTAATCAGGAATCGAATCTAGATTGGTAATCACTTATAATAAGAATACAAATGTTAATATTACAATTCTCAATACTTTTAAACACGTTAACAAATCTTGGTGACATAAACTACTGATATTAATTTATGCAATGACTCATTAAATAATCTGAATTGAAATTAAATTTCAATAGATTTATATCGACAAGCGTTAACTAAATTTGTAATAGATACTTGGCATTAACTGTTATGAATGCAATGCGCTCAGATAAATAATTTCTACATAATGAAAAATTTATCTACATATTTGTATTTGCTATCTTGAATCATGTTTCTCTAAAGCTAAACTAACTGCTAAAGGTTGATTGCGCTCATAACTATTTTTAATATATAATCTTTCAACTTCGAGGTAAATAATAATCTTCGTTACAAGTCTTAAAGTGAAAAAATCATTGACTTTATTAAGTACCGCATATTTGTTCAAAATTTTTTTATAACATATGTTATTTGTATGTAGTTTATCATATGAAGATGCCAATAACGCATGATGTGACTATCAATATACTGTATACTAACTTTAATTAGTAATCATATGTCGATCTAATTGAGCTAAACCTCTATATAAATAGTACATAAAGTTGCTATGAATCAATCTAAAATACTTACCTTTGGCTGTTAATCACTATTTACGCTTTAATAAATCTTGCATCGAATCGAAGTTGTATCAAAAGATTTCTTTTATAATATCATCGTTATGGGTTTGATATAAAGATTTTGCAGACAAAGTCACTAGATAACACTCAGAAGTGTATGAGAGAGTGCAAACTGCCTATTTAAAATTTCAAAATTTAAAATGATTTACCTATCGATAAATACCAAACTTTTACACTCAATATTGAATCCACTAACATTTATATGTAAATTCTATCTTATTGTTGTTTTTATAATAATGAAATTCTATTACTCGTTGCTTTATTAAAAATATAGTACAGTAAAAGTTGTCTAAAATGCAAACTTGCAAACCTATACATCTAAATAACTATCAGTTATCCGCGTCTTTAATATCTTGGAATTAAACAAAAATGTTATTGTTTACGATAAACTATTATTTCTGCAGTCCTAGTACTTATTTTGTAATATTAAATAATTAGCGGAAAAATTGGGAAAACACCCGAGGCGGTCATGCCATGCGAGACGCATGCACATAGGCCAGTATTTAGACATATGTTTCTATATTTCTATATAGAATTTAAGGAATTAAAAATTTTTACAACTAAAATATAACCTAGTTCAAACAGTACAAAACCATTTTACGCAATGGAATCGGGCAGTAAAGTGAAATTATCCCGTGTTTTCTGCCCCCGTATTTTAAGTCTCTCATATTTTTTAAAATATTCACTGTTATCAAAATGTCGTGTATGACAGGTTTTATATTAATGCAATGAGGATTTTTTAAGTATGGTAACTTTTATGTAAACTTACACTTTATTACCTTAAATGAGCTTTAAACATCATCATCATCATCATCATCATCATCACCAGCCTTTGATAGTCCACTGCTGGACATAGGCCTTCCCTAATACACCCCATTATTACTTCATCCATTAGGGGGCTTTTGGACCCCACCACGCTGGTCCAATGCGGGTTGGTGGGTGGACCGACTTTTTACATGCCTATCCGACGCATGGATCATCTTACTTTTCAGACAATTGGGTGATCGGCCCAAATTGTCCTAACCAACTAAGAAACAACAACGAAAATTTGTTGAGTCCCCGCAGGATTCGAACCCACGACCTCCGGTTTCTAAAGCAAACGCCTATGCCACTAGGCTACGGAGGCAGCTAGCTAGCTTTAAACATGCATAATTGCAATTTAAAAAAAAAGGAATTAATATAGTTATTGTGCGTTATTCTTAAAACATAGATATATGTAATCGCTTTACTTTAAAAAGTACAATTACGTAGAACATACTTTATGTCTTCGATTTTGGCAGCGTTTGTTATTTAATCGCACACGGTTGTAATTTTTTTTGCCATATTTTTTTATTTTTTAAATATCTATTAAACTACTTATCAGAAAATTATTTTAAAAGAATGGAACCAATGGGAAGCTAATACCTATTACTTTAAAAATTATAAACAAAATCGGAGCACTAAGAGCGGAGCAACGTGGTAACGTATATAAAAAAAATATACATTTAGAATCGAATGCCTCTTTCTTTTGGGAAGTCAGTCAAAACATTTTGAAAAAACATGTGTTTCATTTGCCAAATGGAATCAAATACGAGTATTATGAAATATTTCGTGGGTTTACTCTTTGTCCTATAGAACATTTATTTTTATTCTAAAAAAAAACTTAGTAACCAAAGAGAAACTTATTACAATAAAACTTCAATGGGGCTTAACATGCAACAACTAATTAAAGTAAAGTCCTTTTCTCTATTTTTTCTTATGAAGTATGCATGTGTGTGTACTAATAAATGTCTAAAACGTTATTAAATTCATAGATTTTCGAATTTGGTTATGACAGTGTAAGTTAAGTTGTGGCAGATGTATGAATAAACACTTTTCATGTTTTGATATTCAGAAACAGTGTAATATAGGTTGATTAAAAATGGTGGTGTTCATTTTAAAATTAAATATTACACTTTAAAATCTCAGACATTCGCTGTCTGTCTTCACTACTAAATTCGATTACCAATTTAAACACTGTTAAAAAATCACCTTGATTTGCATCCTATAGAGCCTGCAATAAAAATAGATTCAGTCAGCACTACGTTTTGTGTCCAATTTTTTATTTATTTATTTATTAAACTTTATGCACAAATAAGTACGAAGGCGAACTTAATGCCAAAAGGCATTATCTACCAGCCAACCTTTGGGTGGTACAGAGAAAATTCGGAAGGTGCGCAGATATTTAACAAAACAAAGGAAAAATTTTAATAAGCTTAAAGTTTATGTGTGTATACATTAAAACCAAATAACTATATATCATTAATAAAATTACGATAGGAATATTAATACATATTCTATGCGTTAACTTACTTAAGTTAATGCAAATACATAAACATAAATAAATATACATATATAAATATATACATACATATTGTAAATATATACATACAAATTTTAATGTGGTAGTGTAGTAGTGCTATTCAAAGCAATTTTTTTTTCAGGTATGAAGTCATAAAAAGTATTAAGTATATAAAGACAAAACTCAACAATGAATTACCCCATGCTTTTATAAAAACAACGAAAGAAGCATTCTAGATTTTTTGCTTTATTCGGCTATGTTTATGTATGCTTTATTGCTAGACTCAGGGGAGTCTGTGACCTTACTACAGGGACCGAGACGAAGGGCGCGTTAGTTGAGATGGCCGTAGAGCCGAGATGAGGCTGCTTCGCTGGTGGTTTTAGTCAGTGCGACTCCAACATAAGCCATCTTTGCCCCCGCGATGACGGATATGCGTAGGCAGTATTTCCATACGGCTCTTTATTTTCGCAGTTTATGCACTAGTTATAATGGACATTTTTTGAATACAGAAAATAAAATTAAATAAAGCGAATAACAATATTTTAGAGGCTTTATAAAACTTTTAGCCGATTGTAGGGTCTTATCTTTAATAAACAACCTCAGCAATTTTGCCTAAAAAAAAACCAGATGAACCGTGCCCGCTAGTCGTGTTTGACAAATTCATAAAAGAAAGAAAATTATTGTTCATTAAAATCTATTTACCAAGGTAAAGAACTTTAAATTGATTTATTCTAAGTCTAACTACAAATTATGGGAACGATTAGCCTAAAAATACTTACCATAGTCCGGTAATATTACGAAAATTTCACGACTTAATAATATGATAATCTGGTGGGGCAATTGTTAACACAATATTTGGTTTCGACAAAGGACTTTGTGTACATAAATTAGAAATCTTATTTGGTTCTATTTATCAAAGTCTATTACAAATCAGAATTTAAAAAAAATAAGATTATAGGAACGATATTAAAGTTACTAAAACGCATCTCATAGAACGATTTATTGTTTTTTACGTTATCGATCCATGTGCACACAAATGTTTTCCTAACAGTTAATGTGTTTCTGTTTTAAAATTATTAATCAATTTGATTGGATTATATATGTTATTGAAACTTTAAATTACCGTACTTTATTATATTTTAATGATGAATTATGTATATTTGCATATAATAAAAAGTAAGATCATGAAAATTTCCCCGTAGTTTTGTATTTGTAAAATTATGCAGAAATATAAGTAAAGAGTTTGCTTTTTATTCATATGTTACAGTTTTTTATCTATAATACGTAATATGACTAGAATCACTGTTTTTTTTTATTATTTACATACTTAGTGTATGTAAATAATACAAATTCTGCGCAGAAAGATTTCAGCTTTAGAATACTTGAGTCCCTTCTTCACATAAAAATCTTCGTAAAGTGACCGTTTCATGCCGAAGCAATAAAACTATTCAAAATTCAGATAAAGAGCAATAGAAAATAAGGACTAAGAGATAATGGCATGATCTAGAAGATTTTTAGGAGTGAAACCACGCTTTCTAATATGATAAACGAATTTTCTGTGTTACATTAGAATTTTATAGTGAATACAAAATTAATTTATATGTTTTCTATAAAATATTTGTCAAAAGTTAGGTCTATTTTAAGTAGCTTTTGTTTTAGATTGAATTCAAAATTCAATAAGTGTTGGTTTCGATAAGTTAGTCAATGGACTTTAAAGTTCTTGATAATACATCATTGTTATTATTATTAAGATTAACATAAATATAAAATGCAGCCATTAAATATGAAAACAAATTTCCTGAAGAGCGGTATATAAGAACTACGAAGCATAATAAAATTTATATAAAAAACTCAGTGTTATTATTCCTGCTTCTACTTCAATTTAAAAAGAATGGTTAAAAATCCTAACATTTGTAACAAACAGTAAGGCTAATTTAATCTTCTTAACAAGGTCCCGACGGTTACACTAACGAATGTATATCTTAAACTGTATTAAGGTAAACTTTTTAGAAAATACGAATTATTCTTATTGGTTTAGATTTTGTACCAAGAAATAGTTAAGCCAAAGGTAACGACGATTTTCTCTAATAACAGTGATAGACGAATATTAAAAAAAGGTGGACATAATGCTTGTAAAATATACAGCTTTATCTATATGTCTCTATATTTTGAAATAAAATTGCCCTTTTAATTCAGTAAAATATTTGTTCAACCGCAATACTGATACCGCTTAATTAACTGTGTTGTCATTTAATCATTCGGTAAAACGTTTGTATAGTTTGTGTTGTTCGGTTAATAGAACAATGGCCTGTTTACGTTGTACACCAATAATATCCCACACAACTGCAGTGTAAGCACCACCTTGTTCGCAGTGGATACTTGCATATACATCACCAGTTGATGACCCATCTTTATCTATCGACGTTTCCAAACCGTAGCCAAGAACTTCGGGGAATGGTTTCGGCGATGGAGAATTGATAAACCATCCAAGAGCGCTTCCGTCCTGTTCAAACAGAAATTCCAGCGTTCTCATCTATGATCCGACTCCTAGACTACCCAATTCCATGGATCAATAAAATCAAATATCTCGGGGTGACACAGTTACCTCACCTTCGGCCAACACATCACGTAGGTTAAAAGCAGAGCGGCCCTTGTCTTAGGTCGCCTGTTTCCTCTAATACATCCAAAAAATAAATTATCGCTACGCAACATGGTGTGCCTCTACAAATCAGTCATCCGACCCATAATGAGCGATGCCAGTCCCACGTTTGCTCATGCATCCCCAGCCAACATTTACAAACTCCAAACCCTGCAAAACAGGTTCATACGCAGGGGCAAGGTGCGCCATGGTACGTGCGCAATCTGCATCTGGATCTGAACTTGCCAACCATTATAAATTAGCATCGATAGCAATATTTTAAATTAACATCGATACGATATTTCCACTGGGCTTCGCGACATCCCAACGAGCTGGTACGAAGCGCCGTCGAGGAACGTAACCTCACGAATTGCATAGGAAACATCCGACACAGCCTAACACGTCATATTTTAACAACACAGAGGACGAAATGACAATCGTGCAAGCACCTATTAAATCAACTAAACAAAACATATATTGCCCTCGCAGTCGAGGCCAACAATTCACACCGTATACTAGATATAGGCACGTACCAGTCCGATTCTCACCAATTAGAAAGGGCGGATAACACAATGTTACATTTAAATATGTCCTAAACAGCAATTGATCAAACGGACAGTTTCGCACCACCTGGATGCCCTCGATATATGTTGCTAACGGTTTAGCAAGGATCAGAAGAGCGACTGATCGAGCCGAGGTTCGGCCCACCTGGGCACCCTCGATTCACCTCACTGACGGAAAAATTGATAAGAACCCTCGGAGAAATGCCAACAAATACAGAGGTGCAGGTTTGTGCACGCTTACGGTTGCACAGCCCGCCCCATCTCCGCCGAGTTGTAATGGATAACTCCACCAACGCTTAGTCATCAATAAATAAATAAAAAACATGAACTACCTAAAAGCTAGGTTGTCGCTCTACTCGCTATAAAGTTTTCCAAAACATAAATCTCAGACTTTAATGCACTTTAAATGATGTAATAATTACCCAGCACAATAAATTTACCTTAAAGTGATTTTAAGACCCAAAAAGCCATCTGGATGCAATAGGATTTTGAGAAATGTAACCACCTAAATAGCCTTAAAGACAAACATATTGATAAAAGTAAGAGGCACCATATTTCAGTATGACGTAAAAGGTGAAACGTAATATATTATTTTTTAAATCCCTAAGAGTGGATCATTAGAGCATAATAAAATAAGTTTCTCGTTGCCAATACAGTGTAACGAGTCCACGGAGAACCGCGCTTTATGTCAAATATTTTATTTATCGTTTATCGTGTTTTATTTAATGCAATGATGTCATTGTTGCAACTGGCTAAAATGATAACGAAATTTTTGGTCTAACTTTTAAAATTATTTTAACTATTTAAGCTTGATTATCTAAGAAACGACATAGTACAAAAGATTAGCTCGTTGAAGTGGCTGTGAGCCATTGACCAACGCCAACCTCATAATAATAGAAATCCAATGATCTAAATTTATTCGTTAGCCTCATACAACTACACTGATATGTTCTATTAGATGTTTAGAGATGTTTAATAAATGCTATTTACTATAATATAATAAATGCTATTTGTTAGCCCTGTGTAAGTACAGTTTTCAAATTATCTTATTGATGGACAACAAACGAAACTTTCAAAAAGTGTTTTTTTATTCATGTGCATTTTTCAAAAATCTAGTAAAATTTAATGTTATTTCTATAAAACACACATGATACCAAGTCTATAGTAAAGGGAAAGCCGTTGAAAGGATAACCTTTTGTCACAGAAATAAAGCAATAGCGCCAGTTGGTAGAGATTTATGAAGCAATTACATTCGGCATTTTTTGTGCGAGTACAATTTACTACAGTTGTGACTTTCCGAATTACATGTATGCTGATCTATTAAGTTGGTGTAAGCCATGAAAGTATAATCTGAATTACAGCAAATAAAATCATGTCCGGAAAAAGTTTCTTCTGTAGCAGTTCATATGAGGTAAAGTACAACATAAAATAATTCTTTGTAAGTAAGCCCATAAACTTAAGTTTGGGAATTCTTAAATCTGATGCGTTCTTTATAATGAATGAAATAAAATTCAGAATGAATAAATTGGCTGTATTTACTTTTTTATTAACCGAATTAATGTTTTTATTAGAAGTTTGACACTTCAGTCTGTACCGTGATCACAATCGCTGCAAAGGGCTTGGAATGGCTTGATTATAAACTTATATAAACGCAATTAAATAAAAACTTCCATTAAAAAAAAACGTGTAGTTTTCTCGTTAAATATAAAGAAAAATATGTATATTAAAAGATATACCAGAAAAAATGTTTTTAGTTATTTCGCTATACAATTCGCTATTTATTTATTTAATTTACATTTCATGTATAATGCAATAATACAATAATACATTGTTGTTTCATTATAAAATTTAAGTAATGTTTGACTCTTTAAGCCCAAATGGTTATTAATTAGCTGTTGTTCTGATAAAACTTAAAAAAAATCACCAAGTCTCATAATTTCATGTGTCGTTTTAGTATATGTGAAACGCCTTTATACCTGAGAAGATCCGGCGAAATAAACTTAGTTTTTTTTTTTAATTATGAAATATTCATCCATATTTGCGATATACAGTTCAATGACGCGTATTTTAAATTTGAATAAGCCTGGAGGAGTATTCCATTTCCAGGTTGTGTTAACATTTATAAATTCATTTATGTTATAATAAATTTACCTTTAATACATAAACCTTTTATTACAACTTCTATAAATATATCAATTTTATCACTTTTCTGCACATAGATTAGGTTTTCAAATGTGTATTGAGAAGTATTGGTTATTATTTTACCGTCTCAGTAAACAATTTTTTCAGTAATTCGTTTAAAATTATACCCGACATTTCAAACCCTTCAAAACGTCATTGGTCACAGAATCGACTGAAAAGGGTTTGAAACGTAGGGTTTAACTTTGAATTTTCGATAAGTAATCAAACGCAATAAAATACGTTAAATCTGTTTTATTTATTTTACTTAGAACCGTGGTTCTAAATTTGTTTGAAAATAATAGCTATAAATTAAAAGAAATATTGTACTGAGAGTACATTTTGAGATCCGAAAACTAAAGATCCCGATGATAAAACATTTTGTTCTAAAGAGGGACACGAATCTAGATCTGGATAATTCACTTATATACAAAGAACCAAAATTTTTTAACTTCCTGATGTGATTCACAATTTAACACCCTCAAAACAAAATTTCACTTCAAGCTACCAATATGTATTTTATCAAACCCGCTCAATACGCAAATGAAAATTAAAATTCCCCAATGACTTTTCAAATAATGGATGTATGTGTAATTGCAATTAACGTTAATTACGTAAGTGGCAGCTCAAATTAATTAATTCTATAAATATATCAAACCAAGAACTATATGAAGCTAAACTAACTTTTAAAGGATTGTTACACCACCATATTTATATTGAATCGCCTTCAGATAAAATTAAACTCTTTTATTATATCTTAAATCCTGATAATGTTTTTTACATTACCTTGTTCAATACTACATATTTGTCAAAATTTTGTCTCATCTTAATTTATGTTTATCTTAAAAGAGCTAATGACAGCAGTGATATGGCTTCAATACATTTTTCAATTAACTCATAGTAATCTGTGTCGAATCAATGAGGCTTAACCTCATAATATGGACATCAAGTTAATGACTTATAGTCTAAAACGAATTATCTTTTAGACTGTAAATCACTATGTGACGTCTTGATAAAGCGTTTGCCAGCCGTCAAGATGTATTAAAGGATTTCCTTTACTATGTCATCTTTATGACTTTGATAACAAGATTTTGCAGACCAAAGGTCAAAGTCATGAGTGTATGACTAGAATGTATAGGAGTGACAAACTGCGCCTATTTAAAATTAAGTAAATTGCTTATTAATTATTATTGATGTCCACCTGATGTTTAATTAGTAACTCACATTTATTGTTGTTTTATTGTAATGAAATTCAATAACTCGTTACTTTATTAAAATAAAGCATAGTATTGTCTTAAAAGGCAAACTTGCGAGCCTATACATGTAAATAACCAACAGTTACCCGCGTTTTTAATGTCTTGGAATTCATCATCATCATCATCATCATCATCAGCCTGCGCTAGTCCACTGCTGGACATAGGCCTCCCCTAATGCACGCCACCACTTCCTATCTTCGGCTATTCTCATCCAGCCCACCGGCCACTTTGCAGAATGTCGTCACTCCATCTTGCCGCAGGGCGTCCTACACTACGTTTGCCGAGCCTCGGTCTCCACTCCAGAACTTTTCGACTCCAGCGGTCGTCAGTTCTGCGGCTTATATGACAAATTACATTGGCTTGGAATTACATATTGGATATTATTTTCACATATCTTTCTTTATTTCTATGTAGTATTTAAGTAATAAAAAATTTTAACAACCAAAATATGACCGACCTCAAACAGTACAGAATAATTTTACGTAATACAAGCTGGTATCAAAGTCAAATTACCCCGTGATTTCTGGCCCCGCATTTCAAATCCCTTAAGATATTAATTTTATAAAAATGTCATGTATGATATGTTTTATGTTAATAGAATAAAAAATTTTAGGTGTAGCAACTTTTATGTGAACTTGCGCCTTAAATGGGCTTTAAACATACCTAATTGCAATTGAAATGGTTGGAATTGTGCGTTATTCTTAAATAATTACGTAGAACATACTGTGTTACAAAGAACATAATGTTTTGGCAGCGTTTGTTATATAATCGCATAAGGTTGTTGTTTTTGGTGCCGTTACTTTCTTATTTCTCAAATATCTACTGAACTACCTTATACCAAAATTGTTAAAAACAATAGGACCAATGGGAAGCTAATATCAATTATTTAAAAAAAGAATGAACAAAATCGGAGCTCTAGAAGCGGAGCAACTAGGTAACATAGAAATAAAAAAAAAAACAAAAGTCTCGAATTCCTTTTGGGAAGTAAGTCAAATAATATCAAGAAGTATGTGAAACAAGAACCTACGAAATACTTCGTAATATATAAATATATTGAAGTATTTAAATATACTATATATTTCACATCACACACATCACATCATCAGCCTTTGTTAGTCCACTGCTGGACATAGGCCTCCCTAATACACCTATCCATTAGGAGGTTTGGACCGTAACCCACCACGCTGGTCCAATGCGGGTTGGTGGGTGGACGACTTTTTACATGCCCATCCGACGCATGGATCATCTTACTTTTCAGACAATTGGGTGATCGGCCCAAATTGCCTAACCAACTAGAAACAACAATGAAAATTTGTTGCGTCCCGCAGGATTCGAACCCACGACCTCCGGTTTCTAAAGCCACGCCCATACCACTAGGCTACGAGGCAGTTGACATATATTTAAATATTATAAAATATAACAATATTACGAAGTATTTAAATATTACAATATATTTAAATATTATAAAATATATAAATATTACGAAGTATTTCGCAGGTTTACTTTTTTTCTGATAAAAGCTTTTG
The DNA here is from genome assembly GCA_029286875.1 of Lamproptera curius. Taxonomy (NCBI): domain Eukaryota; kingdom Metazoa; phylum Arthropoda; class Insecta; order Lepidoptera; family Papilionidae; genus Lamproptera; species Lamproptera curius. Next base: position 1,137,922 of record JAGSMT010000052.1, read on the forward strand.
ATTTTGATTTCAATTTGAACTAAATTATGTCCCGTTACATCAGTGTTCTACAATTTTGTCTATACAAATAAATGAAATGGGACTCTCGGTTTGTAATATTGTGATAAACAACCGGTGCGTATAACAAAACAACTTTTAATTTTGTTTTCTGTCTATCATTTCGTCCGTCTGTTTGCTTGTTCGGGGTAATCTCTAAAATATCTCGTCTATATATTAGCAGCTTTTTTTCTAACTAAAAGAAAAGCTACTTACAATAATTTTTTTGTAAGTAGTACTTTAATTTACATCACGAATTATTCGAGACTCTTTTTAAAATTATTTACAATGGAGCTTAACGTGCTACGACCAATTAAATTTAATTGATCCTATAGAGTCAAAAGCAATTTGTGTAAAACCTTTATTGGATTTTTCCCAAGGGTCGTCCTTAATAGTCATTTATTTTATCGTTAAAAGTATGAATGTGTCTGTACTTATAAATGTTTGAAACGTTATTAGATTTCTAGATTTTCGAATTTGGTTGTGACATTGTAAGTTAAGTTAAATATTCATCATCATCAGCCAGTATTAGTTGTCTGCTAGACATAGGCCTCGCTTATTGCAGGCATTCTCCATAAGGGGATTTTTGGACCGTATCCCCCACGCTGGTCCAATGCGGGGACTATTACTTATTGGTAAAAAATTTACTTGTTCGTAAATAAATACTTAATATATCAAGATATTCAAAACAGAGAATAGGCTGATTAAAAATGGTTATGTGCGTTTTAATATTAGCTTTTACACTTTTTTAAATCTTAGGCCCACGTTGTCTGTCTTCACTGCGAAATATGATTTCCGATTTGAGGTCTGCAACACGTTTGGTGTTCTTTATTTTAATGTGCAAGTTTCCTATTCAAAGCAGCTTTTGTGGTTTTAATGTGCAAAAATTATTATATTAAGATAAATTTAAACTTTGTTAAATTATAATGGGCACGATGGATAAAATAACACGTATTTATCAAGGTTTACCAATAAAATTGCTATACTGACTTAGATATGAAGGCAGATGCCTATCATTTTATAATTTATGCAATTTACTTCTAATTTTAATGTTCCAATGTTAAAATTAAATAAGCAAAATTAAACAACGAACTACCGCACGCTTTCATAAAAACAACAAAAGAATAATATTAGATTTTTTTTCTTTATTCATTATAAAAGAAATGGGTGTCAAAATCATTTCTGATAGAGAGTAGAGTTATTCTTAGTGTAATAAAATAGTAATTAATTAACACTGACAAAGATTTTAATCAAAATAACTAAACTAGATCTCACCGAAAAAATCTTTTACGAATGTATGAAGTAATTTATTTGCCTGTTTTTTAATCCGTAATGAATAATTTACTGTGGCAACTATTACTTATATCAAAGTATCAAAGATGTACAACGTTATAAATCTAAACTTCAGTGCGACGGAGGTGTCCCCAAAGCAATTTTCTTTTTTAAAACAGATGTACGTGCTTGAGCAAAATCGGAACATTTCTATAAACATATTTACATTTGTCTTACATTTTATTTATTTTATGTACTTTGAGAAAGTTACTACTGATGTTCCATGAGCCTGGATATTATATCATCCGACTGTTTCATAGGTAACAAAGCAAATAAAAAAAGCGATTACTTTGGTATTAACTGCAATATTTTTATGTTAACTTTATCTTATTTATTTTTATTGGTATGCCTGCAAGCGAACAGTCAAGTCACCTAATGACAAGTGGTCACTGGCGCGCATTGACATTGGCAATACCAGAGTTATCCAGTGTTACAAGTAGTATACCAACGCGCTGCATACCGTAAGACATGGGATGTTAAGTCTCTTTTATTCAGTAAATTCGCTAGCAATATATTTTGTTGTGGAAACAACAGCTACTTAAATTTTGTAAAAGCATGTTTATTAAAATTGTTCTTACAGCGGTACTCGAAATTAAGGAGGTAGTAAGCGAAGCAACATTTGTATTGTTTTAATGAGATCTGTGTTCGGCTGGTTTACTTAATGTTCTTAAATAATATTAAGAGAAATTACCTTTTCACGTGTTTGAAATATTTTAATGTGACACATAAAAAGTATCTATAAGCAAAGTAAACTTCAGTCAGAATGTGTTGATAATTCTAGAATGTTCCTTACTCAAATGTTAACTTTTATGAAAAAGGTAAGTTTTTTATAAAAACTGAGTAAAACCATGTTTTTCTTAAGTCAAAATAGGACTTTATTCTTCCAATCTTTGTTAAGCCGAAATCACCTATTAACGTATTTAAGTTCGCAGTTTATGCACTTTAAGCTACAATGAAATAATGAACTACGTTTTATGCAGGTAATAAATTGAAAAGAAGCAAATAATAATATTTTCGAGTCTTTCTAAAACTATTAGCCAATTTAAGGGTCTCAGCTTTAATAAAAACCTAAGTAAAAATGTATAAAATATTTTAAATATATATATATTATTGTTGGTGTCGGCTTGCATTTTTAGGGGATTATAAAAGGAAACTACCGACAAATATTTCAAGCGATGGGTAGGAAGTAATAAGAACAATGTACATAGTCGTAGTCGAAAACTGCTCAAAGGAGATTATTTATAATATTTTAACTTAAAGTGAGGAAGAATACAAATCTAAATGTTGAAGCATTAAATAAACATACTATGTATACAAAACTCCTCATCAGTTTAGACACGTCGTGTCTTCACGGCTCAGCTTACTCATGATACCTGTAATAAAATGAAATGGAGTCTCCGCACTAAATTTCTTTGACGCAGCGAGCATCTGCAAGGTTTGGTTTCCATTTCAACTCTGGATAGTTTTTCATTTAATTGATTTCTCACTAATAGTATCATGTTTTGTGTATTAGTGCTGTTATTTTTAAATCTTGATTTTAGCCTTTAACTAGTATAAAGGTTTTAAATGTTCGGTTCAAATTTAATTTTAAATACCATTTAAATTACCAATTTGTTGTAAATAATAACAATAGAATTCTTAATTTAATGTTCTCAAATTCTTTATCAAAAATTAATTCTCTCTCAGAAAAATTATTAACAAAAGAATGTCAGGCTCTACGTTAGTTTCTATTGAAGTTGATTCTAACAAAAAACTGCGATAAGGGGACAAGAAGTTAGTAATTTATTTGCTCAGTATTTTGAATCCATCTATAATAATAATATTAATACAACAACTTCTAATTTATGTATGCATGAATGATTATTTAAGGGAATAACGCACAGTTCGACGTTATCTAAGTGTAGTGTATCTGCAAACGAGGTATTGAAGCATTTACTAGCCCTTGACATAAATAAGAAGTCTGCAATTTATTACACCCGATATTCTTTAAAAAAATTGGCGAATGCATTGTTCAATCCTTAATGTAAGATATTAATTAGCCCCTTTCGTCTGGTTTTTTACCCCGACCATGGAAAATTGCCTATATTACCCCAAATCACAAATGTGGTAACTTTTAACTCTTAGCTCACTTCGGGCAAATCTTACTTTAAATTTTACTTTCTAAGATTTTTATATGGCTTTTACCACAAAGATCTACGACTTCTAACCTGATTAGTTCCTCATCAGATATAAAATAAATAAAAATAAAAATAGCCTTTACTACTTACTACTAAAGTTAACTTTTACAGTATATAAATCGACTTTTATATAATTGACTTAACTTTACTAATAATAATTTTTATTTATAACTTATAAGTAAATATTTTTACTATTGCACTTACATCGATATTTCTCTATATTGCACATATGTACGTCAAATAGAGTATGCTATATGATAGTAGTAGTCGCCTCTGCGGCGTGGGCCTCTCCTAAACCTTTCCACACATCTCTTTCTCGAGTCATTTGCATCCAGTGATCACCACATCTGCGACTGAATACGTCTCTCCATCTTTTGCTTGGTCCTCCTTTTTTTCCTTTTCCTGTCCCGTTGTATACGGATCATACATATAGAATATATCAGATTTATAGATATATCAGATATATAGAAGCTTTTTATCATACAGAGGATGTGCATGCGATATATACTGATTTTTATAAGGCGTTTGATTTAGTCAACCATAGCATACTGATAACAAAATTAAAGTCATTCGTTATACAGAATATATTACTTCGATGGTATGAGTCTTATTTGCGGAACCACTCGCAACTTGTTGCTATTAAAGGTTTTAAATCGTTTCTTAAAACGATGTCATCTGGCGTTCCCCAGGGACCTCATCTGGGCTCCTTATTCTTTCTGGTCCTCGAAATAATTATCGTTTACTATTTGGTAACTTTTTGAGATTTGAGAGAAAAAATCGCAAAAACCTATTGTCATTTAAAATGATCATGACATATATGATTTTTTCAGCTTTCGAATGATATCATATCGTAATCACAGATAAAGAGGAAAACTAGTAAACTTATTGTGCATCAAAAAGCAACAACGCTAGTTTACCACTGTTTCCACTTTTCGCATCAAATTTACGTTAATTAATATAAACCAAAAGATAGCCAGTCTTACATAGCTCAAGCTCGACTTTTACTAACTGAGTAACCTTTATTTTATTTATCTGAACGACACATTCTTGTGTAAATTGAACAAAAGTACTAGTGCATAAGATATGAAAGCACTTTATTAGATCACTTGAATAGTGAGAAAGTTTTCTTATCATTAGATAAAGAACTTTGCTATTGCTGGGTTAAAAATTTAGTTATTTTATAATAAAAATTAAGTCTTTTTATAATTTAAAATCAAGCAAGGCAGCAACCTTCAAGAATCGTATATTTTTATTACAACTGCGTTATTTTCTAGCTAACCAATTAAATTCACTTAATAATTTATACTAACTGATAGAATATAACTTAACTAATATAACGTTCTACTGCCTCCGTAGCCTAGTGGGAAAGGCGTGCGCTTTAGAAACCGGAGGTCGTGGGTTCAAATCCTGCGAGGACTTGACAAATTTTCACCCAATTGTCTTAAAAATAAGATGATCCATGCGTCGGATGGGCATGTAAAAAGTCGGCCTACCCACCAACCCGCATTGGACCAGTGTGGTGGGATACAATCCAAAACTCCCTAGGGGATAAGAGTGTATTCGGGGAGGCCTATGTCCAGCATTGGACTATCAAAGGCTGATGATTTCTTTGCCTCAGGCACATTTATAAAGATTGACATTTTTAATTGTTTTGCTTTATTGGAAATCTAGGTGCATTTCGCCTGGAGAATACTTTCTATTTGTAATAAAAGTTCCAATTTACTCCAAGTGTGATTGATGACCAACACTGTGATTGCTAAAAATGTGACTTTGTACCAGTAAATAATTTGACTACGACGGGAATGCTAAAATTTCTTTAGAATACTTGTTAAATTTTTTTAGAAATTCAAATTTAATTTTAGTGTTTAAAAACAGCGGTGCCCAATAATCAATTTGGCTAAATATCGAGATATCTGCATGACACCATTGCTATATCAGTCGTAGTTAAAATCGGAAGACTAGACCTATTCGCCTGTGCTGGAATGTAAGACTAAGAGATGTCTCCGAATTGTGCCTGGTGTCTATTTCCAACGTTGACTGGGAAGGGCATGGCATAAAGGTTAATGGCGGGAACATCTCACATCTTTTATTCGCGAACAACGTCGTCATCACGTGTAAGACTGCAAAGGATCTGCAGAAACGTGGCATAAATCTGATTCAATCTTCTGCACGCATCAGACATCGAATAGATTTGGGTAAAACAAAGGGCACGTTCAACAATCACGTTGATCTAGGACTATCACTATCGATGACACCTCGCTTCAATTGGTTTTGGAGTACGTTTATCTAGTTCTATTCTAGTTAATTTATTTAAACTTCAAAAAATCACTAAATATTAATTATAGCAGGTTAGTTGTACGTTGAAATCTTATTTAATTTACTTAAGAAGTCATGAAAAAACGACATTATTAAAAAAAATAACAAGCAATATACGACCGACTTGAAACATTAAATAACCATTTTGCGCAATACAAGACGGTGACAACGTACACTTTGCAAGAAACTACCCTGCGATTTCCGCCACTGCAATTTATAAACTCTGTTAAGGTGTTCATTTAAAGTGATGTATGACATGTATTATTAACATTGAATGGTTTTTTTAATGAGCCTTAACTGAGCTTTTTATTTCCCTGATAGCAATTTTAAACAATATTTTATATTTTAGAAAATTAAATTAAAACTGAACTAAATTGCAATTAGACATGCTTATAGTTCGTTTAAGGTATAATAGAGTAAGTTTATACAAAATTTATTACATTAAAAAATCATTCTATAAATATAAAACATGTCATACACGACTTTTTGAAAAAATTAATTTCTTAAAAGATATGAAAGGCTATTTAATGGAGTAACCCGCTTGCATTGCGTGAAATGGTTATATACTGTTTGAAGTTGGTCATATTTTTTGGTTTAAATTTCACTTGTTACTCTACCTATTGATTATAGATCTCATAGAGGTCTAGTAAGTAAGTAAGTAAGTAAATATTCATTTTCTTAAAGAAAAGAGTTCTGTATCCAGCACGTCCCCTTTTCACCCCATTCACAACAACTATTGCTTCTCACTTAACTATGTTATTGAAGTAAAATTTAGTCAGGTTATAAATTTTTCTCGAGCTCCTAAGTTTGATGTTTTCTGAAAAAAAATTGTTTATAGAAGTAATTCTTTTCATATTCTTTTCATTTATTTTTTTAAACTTATCATCTCCAAGTTCGTTGTACCAAATATCTTGGTAACAGTTTATTTACTATAATAATTTTTTTTAAATATAATTCAATTACTATACTGTATTTCAAGTTACTATTATTTAAGTTTGGAAAATATTTCAATTACTTTGTTTACTAATAATTCTGTTTGTTACTTAAAAAACCATTGTCGACAATCCTTGTTTATATTTGGTGTGTTGTACGGTTTCTATTAATTAGAAAAACTCTGTATATATTTTTAATAATCAAGTAGGTATGCTTGAGCACCGCAAAAATAGAAACTCTATGAAAACATTCATATATCAGCATTAGTTCAGACTTAACGGCTATACTTTCGAAAGATTAGAAGTTTGGCCACAGAGGAGAACTTGTTTTGAGACACATTCATAAATTTACAAAGCGTTGTTATTGTCTCCGTGAATATTCTCCTATTTTGTCTGCTTAACGTCATGGTATGGAATAACTTGATTATTTTTTATCCTCCGTGGTCTAGCGGAATTGGCCCTTGCCTTAGCAAGGGACGTAACAATTTTGTGTTGTCGTTGTTTTCTGGTACTTGCCACTAGGATAGTTTGGGCTGATCATCCGAATTGTTTGAAAAATGGACGCATGGATCATCTTGATCCATACGTCGGAAGGTGTGTAAAAAATCGGTCCAACCACTAACCCTCATTGGACCAGCGTGGTGGGATACGGTCCCAAATCCCCCTAATGGAGAACGCGTGCATTAGGGGAGGCCTAAGTCCAGCAGTGGACTAACACAGGCTGATGATGAAGATGAAAGTGAAGCACAAAATCGTAACTCATGCTAACATGCAGTTTCAAAGCATTTTTTACAGATTACAATGCCTTCGCATACCAGCTCTTCTAGGATGGGTTAAGGTTATATGTTGCCAGACACCGACTAAAACCATCCTTGCCCTTCCTGTCGCGTAAGGTTGGGGTTATAGGAACGCTTTCGTAGTTTACTGTGACCCTATCGGACAGTAGTAACGGACTTCTCCGAATCTATTACCCAGGCACCATAGAATTATACGTACGTGCCGACTAGATATCGAGAATAATTATGCGCTACAAAAATAATATTATCAAAAATCGCGCAGATGAATTTTTGCTTATAACACAGTTTGTTTGTAAACAATGGGATTTAGCACAATATTACGTAAACTGAATTAACTTAATTCAGGAATTCCCAAGTAGTATATGAATTAATACTAAGAAAAACCTCCTTAGATGGAGGGTCAAACCGTGTAACACAAGTTTTTAAAACAATGGGCTATCCAGGAAATGTGTAACGGAAACAAATTGTGTTGAAGGACTCATTGAACACATTGTATCTATTTATAACTTTTGTTTATGCATCGTTGTCTTTAAATTGTAAAACAATAAAAAATAAGAAAGTAAATTCAATACCTTCTTTATTGTTTAATTTGAAAAGCTTTTTTATTTGTTTCTCTTGCAGCCATGCATCAGCCTTCGCCTTTTGCTTAGCTTTCAATTACGTTTCTATTATCAAAAGATCAATTGAAAAAATGTCTCTTGCCTTTTCACTTTAAAACATTAAAAATATTAACATTTGATTCACCCTGCAAATACAAATACGATCCTTTGGTACCATAGCGTGAATTCTTCATTATCTATCTGATACACTCCAAGGCAGAACTATTATACACTCATTTCGTTAATTTAAAATACCTATATTGGTTTTACCAAATCTAAAATAGCTTAAGACAAAATTAGAGAACTACATTATTTTAAAAAAATGACGTTTGCGTTTGACGGAAATGCGTTCAAATGATAAAAAATTATAATATATTTTTTAGTATAAATGTAAAATTATTTGTCATAAAAAATAACTAAAGCTGATGTTAAATTAGTTTTAAGTATTTCGTTTCATTATAAAATTTTAATCCATTACCTAGCTACTTACTAAAACTATGTCTTTGTCGTGTTGGGAAAGAAAAATGCATGCATCGTAATTTCAGAACGTTGTTACGATGGGGTTGCCGATTAATAAAAAGAAAAGTGTATAAGCAATGAATAGTTACGCACTCGCTATACAATATTTATATGTCAAAACTCACTATGCAATGTACAGTTATACACACGTTAAACACGGTTGTATAACTTTTTTAATAGTAAGACTGTTCATTCATTCATTTCATTCATCATCAGCCTGTGATAGTCCACTGCTGGACATAGACCTCCCCTAATACACCCCTATCCATTAGAGGGTTTTGGACCGTATCCCACCACGCTGGTCCAATGCGGGTTGGTGGGTGGACCGACTTTTTACATGCCCATCCGACGCATGGATCATCTTACTTTTCAGACAATTGGGTGATCGGCCCAAATTGCCCTAACCAACTAGGAAACAACAATGAAAATTTGTTGAGTCCCCGCAGGATTCGAACCCACGACCTCCGGTTTCTAAGTCACACGCCTATACCACTAGGCTACGGAGGCTGTTCATGTTTGAATCATACTACTTATACGACCTCTTAAGATTAGTGAAAACGAAAAACTATAAATCCTTAGAACGTTATCCTACTTGTTTAAAAATACTACACTGTCTTCACAAATCACTCACTAAGACGTGTTAAGTCATGCGAGATGCATTGAGTAATAAATCGCTAAAATTTGCAATGTTTTTTTAAATTTTCATCTCTTCAAAAGAGAAATCTATAAACTATGTCAATGTCGTAATATAAAAGAAGTGTAGTGCTAAGCATTTTTACAAAACAATATTGTCACCGAATTAACGCTTGTTATGAATTCTATAGTCCATTGGTAATAGATTCGGAGAAGTTTGTTACCCAGACTAAAGTGTTTGGTCTATATATCGTCCTTTTTATAACTAAATAAAAAAAAAACTTACATTAATTTTCTGTAACTAGTACATACATTCTATTACGAATTATTCGATAAACTTATTATAATCAAAATAACGATAGGGCTACTTAAAATGTAACAACAAATTGAATTAAATTGATCCTTTAGAGTCGAAAGCAATTTGTGTAAGTCCTTTATTGGAATTTTCCCAAGGGTCGTCCTTAATAAACCTTTTTTAAAATTTTTCGTTAAAAGTACGCATGCGTGTGTGTACTTATAAATGTTTCGAAAGATTAAAAGATTTATAAGATTTTCGAATTTGGTTGTGACAGTGTAAGGTAAGTTGTGAGAGATATATAAATAAATACTTGTAGATATTCAGACACAGTGTATAGGCTAAGTAAAAAATTGTTGCTTTCGTATTAAAATTAACTTATACGCTTTTTAAAATCTCATTTCACGAAATATAAAGGTTAAGCGATATTTTAGTACAGCATGGCAGTGGTTTTACTGAAATATCAGTATATCCCATTCCTATAAAAAAATCGACTACATGTTAATTTTTTTGTGTAAACAATTATTTTGTGAAAAAATCCGATTAAGTAACATTATGAAAGCAAAGCATGACAAGTAAAATAAAGCTAATATCATATGATTTTTATATCCTGAGACCTACGCTGTCTGCCTTCACTACGAAATTGATTACCGACTTGAACACTGTCTTTGGAAAAATCACCTTGATTTGAATCCTAGATTAGGTTCTATAACCTTTTAAAAATTAGATTAAGTCAGCAATACGTTACTTGTCCTGTTTTAATGTCCTATTCAGAGCAGCCTTTTTGGTTTGATATGTTTATGTAGTAAAATGCAGAAATTAAGATTAATTTAAACTTCTTTAATAATAATAAGTATGATGGGTAAAATAACACCATGTACATTGACTATAAAAAAGCTTTCGATTCCGTACAACACTCTGGCGTTTACATATTCTGCGATCTTATTATATACATCCAAGTATCATACAATTTTAACAGCATTCTATGTATAACTGGGCTACAAAGGTAAATTTAAACCAATCTAAAACAGGCTTTATACAAATACGTAGAGGTATATTTAAGGAGAGCTCATTATGGTTCTGCCTAGCTTCAAATCCTCTTTCACACTTACTCAGCAATGGTAATGTTGGTTAAAAAATCCCTCAGGATAATGCACTTCACACTAACACACTTATCATCAGCCTGTGTTAGTCTACTGCAGGACATAGGCCTCCCCTAATGCATGCCTCTATGGGGGGCTATTGGACCAGACCCTACCACGCTGGTCCAATGCGGGTTGGAGGACGACTTCCCCATCCGGCGCATGGATCATATTTCTTTTCAGGCAATTGGGTGATCGGCCTATATTTCCCAAACCAAATAGGAAACAACAATGAAAATTTTTGAGTCCCCGCAGGATGCGAACCCACGACTTCCAGTTTTTAATGCACACGCCCTTACCAGCAGGCTACAAAGGCAGTTAAGGTACTATACGGGGACGATGTGTATGGCACAAGTTTAACAGAAATTCACTTTAGTTACCATTGCATAAACTTTTTCAAATGATATAAAAATGTCATTTGGTATAGGTAAATGCGACATCCAGTCAATTAATAAAGAAAAACTTGTTAGTAATTTATTACAACGCACTACAGTTGAACATATAGAACCAATAGACGATATAGAAGGCTATAAATATTTAGGATTTGACCAATCGCGTCCGATACATGAAAAAACTACAAAAACAACACTTATAAATAAATTTAAAACAAGATTTAAAACAAGAGCAATAAAAAATAAATTTATGCCTTAACTCCAAAAACACTATTAAAGCTATGAATAATTATGCTGTAGCTACCCTCGCATACTCTTTTGGAATCATTCACTGGTCTCAAACTTTTTTGAAAAAATATCAACATACTATCAACACTCACATGACTAAATACAGAAAACACCATCCAAAAAATCTGCCGAGAAAAGAAGGGGGACGAGGTATCGTCGATATCCAAAACCTCCACAACAAGTACATAACAACACTTCGTACATATTCTATACTCAAAACTCTCCTCTACATAAAGGTAATGTTCATCAGATGCAAAATATACCTTACTTAATCTCCGAGACAATTTAAAAATACAAAGCAAAAACATTACCACACCACACCAAAATATAGAAACATGGCAACAAAAATCACTCCACTGCAGACATCGCCAAGATCTCAACAACCTAAGACAAGAAAGCGTCGAACGCATGGTTGAAAAATTATATTTATTCTGAAAAATAAAAGGAAAAAGCCTATTTTATTTTTTATTATATTAGCTATCTTTAGAAAGAAGAGATAGTTCCGTCTAAAACGGGCGAGCCATTCCAGATTTTTGACGGAATAAACCAACAGACAGACTAACAAAAATCGGTTATATGTCACATATAGCGTCCCCGTCCCGGGTTCGCACGGGTGCAATCCTGATTCCCAATACCGCTGTCCCACTATGTCCTTTTATTTAAAATCTGTAATATATTTGTATTTTTTTATTTAAATTACATGCTACAAAGGGGTCGCTTCAAGTTGGCAGCCAATAGTAATGGATCGGTCTTGGCGCTGTTTGAAATAAGCCTTCGTTCAATAATAATAGAAAAATACGATGAAATTACCGTTGAAATGCAAAATTTGGAATCATATTATTAATAATACAAAATATTGCAATACATACAATCTCCAAAATCTAAACTAAAAACCATTAATAACCGAATAAGAATGGCGTGCTTGGAAATTAAAAACATGAAATCTAAGAGTGATCTTGTCGAATATATGCTTAAAATTGGTCAACTACATAAAACTGATTTGCGTAGTTTGAGTTTAAGCATATAATTGCAATTTTTCGATGTTATTATTAATATTAAAAGCAATGAGTCTACTGCCGTAGTAAAATTAAACTCTGTAATACAAAAAAAGGTTATTTTGCAATCTGTAAAAAAAATTCAACAAACATAGAAAGGACGACAACCTTAACTCATCTCATTTCCAGATATCAGGCACTCCTACACCAATTTATATTACAGAAAATTTAACGTAACAGACGACAAAACTATTCTTCTTAGCACGTGACTTCGCTAGAAACAACAACTTCTTATTGTTGGACAAACAGAGGCAAAATTTACTTAAAAAATCGGATGGTGATAAATACATACGCCTAGACAATGATGACGATCTATTGAAACTACGTTCGAACAAATGACTAGAACAAGATATGGCTCTGTTTTTTGAGAAGGCGTTTAGCATTTATGTTTACTTTGTTTTTATATTACACAACTTTACGTTTCTATCAATTGTTTCTTCGTCTTCTTGTTATTTCTGTGTCTTCGTAATATAATATTTTTGTTATACACATCTGTGCTGTATGTCAAACCCTACACTTATATACACAATTCAATAAAACAGCAATATAAATTGCATATACAGATACACAATACACATCATGGTATTATTTTGGATACAATAGTTTTTATTTATTTGTTTATTGAGATTTGTAGCCCACATAGAACGATTAATATTACTTTTCGCCAAATATTTTTTGACCTTATGAATATAAATATCCATCAAACCTATCGGGTATGCTGTTAAAACATTTCTTTAAAATATGTTTTAAATTATAGTTTATTGGGTGCATTAAGAACTAAGCATTCTATAAATTTTAGAATTCAATAACGAACAAGATATAAGTAGTAAATTATCATCCATATCTGTAGCAGAATCAGTCCTGTGTGACGTTGAGGAGTGTTGGAAGACGTGCATTGACTTTAAATCATCCCTAAATGTCTTATGACAAAACATAAGAACCATAACTTACAATTTCTCTGATTTTGTTGTTATGGTTGTAAGGACGAATGTACGTTGGGATATATTGGTACTTTCTGATTGCTGGCTTTGAAATACCTACATTTTGTCTTTAGATGGGTACAACTCTTATATAACCAATAATAACTATTCTCAAAACGATGGAGTAGTTGTATATGTTAAGAATGAGATTAATCTATCGAGCGAAGAGCTTAACTTTAGAAGTGCAAACGATCTTTTATAAAAATTTATTTCTATCACTGCTATATTAGCAATTTATCGCTCACCAGCCATCAAGGACATTACCGAATTTGTTACTTAATTAGATTCAATTTCACACCGGTATTCGTAACGTAAAAAATATTATTATCGTGGGTGATTGTTCGCGCGCATATTTATGTCGCCTAACACAGCCGCACATTGGTTACGCAATAATCTTCCTTCCCTTTCTTACTTCACCGATCCTTTCGCCTGCCCTTTTTTTTCCTTTTAATTTATCCTCATATCGCGAAGAAAAGGAGGGTAAAGGGAAAATACTCCGTGACGCGGACGGCGGCCAGCGCCGCCGCTGTCGAACAATTGCCTTCGGGCGTTCCTACGCAACGCATCATATTTTAAAGTCACGCGACGCATATGGCCAACGCTCCGTTCTAATAGTTTTTAGTTTACCGCGAACCCCAGCCGCATCAACGAAGATGCCTGCAGCTGTGCCGCCATCAGACGAGGTATTTATCCTTCCTTTTATCGCATTTCCAAACCGGCTTCATAACCACGTTCGAGCCGGATTACGCACATGGTCCTTCGAACCGCATCCTCGCTTCTGGTCCTTAAATAGGATCTACCATATCGCCGTCACTCGAGCGAGTTGGTCCAATCAAAATTGGCTGACGAAACTTGAGTGACCATGCGTCCGCGCAACCAGTGATATAAATATTAATATTAGTGAATCACATCAAGATCACCAAAAAATAATTATCTAAATGTTGTTGCATCACATGGTTTACTCCCCTGCGTACAGCTTTGCTACACGGAAAAATAACTATTTAGATCATGTTATCATTAAAACAAAGCAACCTGTGAAGATAGCGGTTATGCATCCGGCTATAACGGATCATGACTCTGTAGCACTTTTTCTTCAATTAAATAACATTAATTATTTTGTTTTTTTTTTTTAATGGCATACGCAGGCAGACGAGCAGTTAGGCCACCTGATGAAAGGTAGTTGCCGACGCCCATAGACATTGGCAATAGCAGTGGTATCGCCACCGCGCTGCCTACCGTGAGACATAAGGTGTTAAGTCTCCCACCAAATACCCAGTAAATACGCTGGCTACGGTGCCCTTTAAACCGGAACACAGCAATGTTTTCACACTTCTGCTTCGCGGCAGAAATAGGTACTGTGGTGGTACCTACCCAGATGTTCTCCTGTAAAAAGAGGTCCTACCATCGGTAAAATTTGCATAACAAGTAATAAGTTATTTGAAACAAATCATGCAGGAATCGCTGTGGCTTTAAAAAATATAAACTTTGACATTGTGTGCGCCACTCGGGACCTAAATACAGCCGCAAATAACTTTGTTGAAAAATAAAAAACGAAGGCAAAAATAACAGAAATCTTTGGGATGTTATAAATAAAGTTACGAACAGAGATAACATCCATATGATATCAGAACAAACCTTATCTCAATTTTCAAACCCAAAAGAGGCCGTTAACGAAACTTTAGTCACTGTAATCCTAATTTACTTAATTCATTCGCCATATTACCTACCGATGAGGCTGAAATTAAAACAATTATTGATAATCTTAAAAATAATACTGCGGTAGGTTGGGATGGAATCTCTACTAACCTCATTAAGCAACACAACAAAATTTTTACTTATATTTGCAATCTTGCTTTTGAGCATGGCATATTTCCTATATTTTTAAAAGATTCATTATTCATCCTATTTATAAAATAATATCTTAAATTATAGGCCTATTTCCGTATTACCTTCCCTTTCTGAAATCCTAGAACGCATTATGTACGGATTATCGAGCTACTTAAACAAAAATAATGTAATATCACTGGACCAATTTGGATTCCATCCTGGAAAATCAACGGCCGATACTGTGCACGAAATAACAGATTATATTGTCTCTAGCCTGAAAGCCAGGGAAAAGTCTATAGGAATATTTTTAGACTTAGCTAAGGCATTTGATACTGTTTCTATACCTATCTTAATGCAAAAATTGGAGCGGTTAGGCGTAAGAGGTATACAATTGCAGCTTTTTAAAGATTATCTAACCGGCAGGACTCAGTCCGTAAAGATAGGACCACATATCAGTGATGACGCTATTGTTCGCTGCGATGTTCCCCAGGGAAGCATATTAGACCAAATCTTATTCGTTATCTACTATAATGACCTATGTAATGTTAAACTAACTAACGGTAAAGTTATTTCCTTCGCTGACGATTCAGCCCTAATATTTGAAGGTAACTCCTAGGATAAACAAAATATTTAGCCCAACTGGGATTTAATAAAATAATAAAATGGCTTCAGGAAAATGCACTCACTTTAAATATAGAAAAAACTAAATACATACTATTCTCAAAAAAAAACCTAGCCATAAAATTATTATCATAATATAACGGTTCATTCCTTTAAATTTAGCCATCTTTGTGTACGTGCATTCCTCTACAACAAGTGGAAAATGTTAAATATCTTGGCGTTATACTAGATAGCAACCTTAGTTTTGATAAGCACATTGAAATTCTATCGGCAAGATTGCGCAAATTAACCTATATTTTTAGGACGCTTCGGAGTGTAGCTGATACAAATACTATGAAATAAGTATATTTTTCACTCTGCCAGTCCCAGTTAACTTATTGCATTACATCCTAGGGTAGAGCTAACAAATCATCATTACTTCAATATTTAAAGCAAGCATCAATCTTTTTGTATTTCAGTAAAAATATTGTAAAAAGAACATAAATCAACAGCTTAGTTTATATCACCCGTGCTTCAAGTATCACTGACAAAACGGCGCTTTGGTGGCATAAAATATGTCAGGTAATGGTCACCGATTGGTGAGAAGCACCGTGAATGTGGGTTTCCAGCGAAAGCCGGCCAGCCTGATAAAGAATATGTACTCTTTGATCTAACTTCCGATAAACAGTGATGGGCTCTGAAAGTTTTAACTGGAATTACAAAACCAATTCGATGCCCTTAACATATCGGAAACCACAACGGTATTTGACTAAGCACTTGATGCCGGGGTGAATGCATACGTGACTTGGGTAAAGGGTTTGCAGGACTAACGTACTGGCAGGAAATCCAAACTCTCAGATGAGACGCTTGGACTTATGGGGGAACGTCAAAAGCATGAGAGAACTACTTTGACAGAAATGAAACTTCAATCGAAGCGGATCCTTAAATTGATACGCCCAGATTTTCGCTGCTGAAGTTTAGAAAATTGTATGCGTCACAGGCGTCCTCAACCTGATTACCGGGCTAACAATCCTCGTGCTTGTCAGACTCGGCATATCGCTGGTGAGCTTCCTAACGTCAGCTGTGATGAGGTTAGTCTAGCTCTTAAGCAGCTTAAGGGTGGAAGGGCCTTAAAAGGATGGTATGACGACCGAACTGTCAGGGCATTCTCCTAAGGCATCGCTTGCAAGTGAGATCGATTTGTTCTTTAAGAAGGGTGACAATACCCTGCTTAAGAATTACCGACAAGTTTCACTTTTGTGCCATATATACAAGCTGTTCTTGAAAGTCATTATAAATCGCCTCACTATCAAGCTTGATGAATTCTAGCCACTGGAGGATCCAGAGTCATACACCATATCTTCACTTTAAGGCAAGTTGCACAAAAGACTTATGAGTACAATCAACTACTGCGCTTTGCCTATGTGGACTATGAGAAAGCTTTTGACTTTTTTGACTTTGTAGTGGGGCTCTCATATTAATAGACTGTTGAATAAACTCAGCTCCGCAGTATATGCTGTCATGAGAATCAGACAATTAAGTGACATGGATATAGCCCGGTTAGTGTACCTTAGCTATTTCCACAGTGTAATGTCTTATAGTATTCTACAGTGGGGAGAAGTGGCGGATATTAATACGATCTTTGTCCATGAAAAACAAGCTATTCAAGCGGTCTTTAACCTGGGTCCCAAAGAATCCCTGAGTAAATTGTTAAAATACAAACCGTTACTTCTCAATTCATATTCAAGAACCTAATGTATGTGCAGAAAAATAGAAATTATTTTCTCAGACTTTGCGATGCACATAACATAATTACCAGAAACGAATATAATTTTATTCTTCCAGCCTGAACTCTGCAAAGTATAAGTAAATCATTTATGGGAACAAATAAACGCTTATTGTATAATACATACGTTCAGAATTTCATTTAATAAATTTAAAAAAGTTCTTTAAGAACTTTTATGTGTTAAAGGTTATTATAGCATAAATGAATTTAATAACGATAACACAACCTGCTAATGGAACGCTCGCTTTGGGCTTCTTCAAATTTAAAGTACGCATCATAGAACTGTATGTAGCTAATATGAATGTATATTTGATTATTTTAAAAAAATACAGAAAAGCCCGCTGAGATTCTTTCGCCGGTTCTTCTCAGGTCAGCAACGTTCTTTTCCGAACAGTGGTAGTGTCCTTGACAACCAATAAGCGAGTGTTACATTTCTATATTCGTTTTTGAATTTGAATTTGTAGAAACCTGAACTTGAAACCTTTGGGCTGTTCTGGAAGCTGTTCAACGTGTTGAAAGGTCTGTATACTGCTGCGTTTATGTTCGCCCTGATTCCGGTATGTCAAACGAAACCAATTTAATTGCATCGAGAAATGAGACAGGGGGATGTAATATTCCCCATACTGTTAACTAATGCTTTAGAGGACATCTTTAATATCCTAGACTGGACTAGACCTGCCATAAATATTAACCGTGAATACCTTTCACACCTCCGTTTTGATGACGATTTTATCAGAAGTCCTCCCGATGAAGCGGACTCAGGATGAACTTGCACAAGACGATAGTCATGTTCAACGAACAAGTTCTCCTGAAGTCTGTCAATGTTTAAGAACCATCACCTCACGAAGTTGTGTCGAGTATACCTTGGGCATATGGGACAGCATTAACTTTTTGTTAAGAATTTAAGTTTAATGAGTTGGAAAAAGGATTTGATATCAGATACAGAGAAAAAGGTATTTTGTACAAACCAATCTAACGAAAAACTACATATATGTCATGGATTGATAACTGTACCCTATTTAGTGCAGATTAAACCATATTACTTAGGCGCCATTCAGGACACATGCCGCTTAATATTTTTGATTACTTTATGAAAAAAACACCCTTATCTCGTTAAACAGCGTGTAACGAAGACGAGGATGTCTATTACATATTGATGAGATGTGAGCGTAATGCCAGCTTAAGAAATCAAATTGATTTACATAACATTAAGTGAGTTAAGCGTCATTATAAATATGGTTAAATGTGCCTTGAATCAAAATATTAATAACGTTAGATAACAGAGTGACTTATTCGCAGCAAGGAAATAACTCTTTAAATAATAAAAAAGAAAAAACAAACATGGTCCTTCGTTTTTTTTCATGTAGGCTAACATATGTCTTCTTATACCTCAGCTATTCTTCTACTTTTGGTTCTCTTCTTTTAGATAAGCGAAGGTCTCCAGTAAGATGATGATTAATCGATTGCCTTTGTAAATGCTGTTTGACAAGACATAATACGAGATCTTTCATAAACTAAAACGCTTTAAAGCCCGCAATATCCAGTAAACGATAACAATTCTCAAAGGCCAGTTACGATTACGTCGAGCAGTGCTATATTTTATAAAAATATCGTTACATTAAACATCACCATCTAAAGGCAGGGGCATCATTATCCTCTCATGTAAGCTACACTTGTATTTTTGTTCATGACGATCTTTCTTATTAGGTAAATGTAGAATACACCAAGTAAGGAATTAGTAAATTAAAATCACACAACCGAGCGGGTGCGATTACTGTGACCGCTACCCTTTTTCAAACAGTAAAAAATTCAAAATAAAAGACGCGTGTGACTACTACTAAGCCACTCCTCGTATCAATCGCCTAAGTTATAAAGGTGTGTGGACTGGTGAGTATCATCGAATATTGGAAGAGCATAAATCCATCTGGAGTAATTTCAAGTATTCACAAATTATTCATACTATCAACTGTATAAAAATATTATAAAATTATATAAGCCCCACATAGTAGTGCAGTAGGGCAGTGGATGTGGCACAGGATCGTGCCTCTTGGCTACCTCAATTTTTATACCATTTAATAAGACAAAGTCGCTTGAGATAAAAAGTTTTATTTTCAGAACATTTCCATCACTAAGTTCGGGCTAAGAAGTTAATACCTATGATTATACATTAGACACAAGAGTAACACAGCAAAGGTATGTGCAAAATTTACAAAACATTATAATGGTATTGCCGTAATTTCTTGTATCCAATCGCGAATGACCGGAACCTTACTGTAGACACCTGGTTTTCCAGCGAAGGCACAACCAATACCGAAGGATACTACTCCTACAAGCTTTCCATTGTGGATTGCAGGACCCCCGGAGTCTCCCTAGAAATAAATCAGATTTTGCTGGTATAGTTTAGAATGAACCTTATAAGGACGTTCCTTTGTCGCTGATATAGTACAAGCTAAGTGTAATAATTATGATTGCTTACGTAAATACTTTACATGAGAAATAAAATAGTAATATAATAGACCTTATCGAGTTTAAAATTATTTTTGAGGCCATCCAAAAAAAAAGACAACTATCAAATATGCCATCAAATCACTGCCGTTTTGTTTCTATGTCATGATTTTTCACCGATATTTTGTTTTTTTTTAAAGAATCTTATTTGCTTTATTGTCTTGTTATCGTTCTTCTCTTTATCTATTTGTTTTAGATATTAACATTTAAGATAGTAATACATATTTATTTATACGACAATACAGCGGGTAAAAGTATTGATGAAGATAGTCATGTACTTAATAAAAAGAAAATAATATAAACGGTATTTCAAGGAATGGAAACCAAAGCATTTTTAATTATAATATATATTTTAAAAAATACCTGACAAGAATCTTTATTTCCTTCATGGTGTCCGGCGCAAAACATGTTACTAGTGATGTTCTTGTAAAGGGCATTACCAAGACCTTTGCATGCATTATCGCTTAACACGGGAACGTATACTCTTCTCAGTAGATCCTGCATCCAGCCTTTCTAAAAGAATACGTATATCATAATAGCTTCAGTAGGTGATCACTTTCGGTTTTCAACCTATTGATCACAGAGACATATGGGTATGTATTTCTGATAAAATCTATAACGTTCATTGTCACAGTATCAGCAGCTCGCCATGTCCACTTTCTGTAAGGTCTCTTCTTAAAATGTACTCTTACTTACTCGAGGAGGTTGACCTGCATCTATCCCCTATGATTGCGACTACAAACACCGTTAGGTCCTAAACACGATTAGCACAATGCTAGTTTGTACAACCGTTTTGGCATTGAAATTTCCCATAAGAATATTAAAATAGGCCCTGTTTTATGCAAGTCCCGAGAGAGCTCATCGTAAGTGGCTACCACTTCGTCCACAGGGCTTGCCGCCGGGGGCGCGTACATTTGTATCAATTTAAGGGTATCGCTCAATGAGTTTTAGTACAATATACGCTTCCCAACTCGATATGTTCTAAACTGCGACAATATAGTCCCACTATTCATGGCCACTACCGTAGGAGAGTGACGGACGTGGGAATATTAGAACGATCGGTAACTAGGGGCCGTTTTTCTTTGTTAGCGTTTATCAAAATGGAGCTCATAAAGGCAATGCTAATCAGGCGAATTGGCAACTAGCTCATTTCAATTGTACAAGAGTTAGATAAGAAGAGATTTACTTTGACTTTCTTTACTATTGTGGTACCACCGGTACTACCGCGGTGCCTTCTTCTACCGCAAAGCAGAAGTGTGTCAAATACTTCTTTTTTCCGGTTTGAAGGGCTCCATAACTAGCGCATTCACTGGGTATACAAAACATCTTATGTCTCAGTACATTGTAGATACCCCTGGTATTGCCAATGTCCATAGGCGCCGATGACTTTCCGTAAGGTGGCTCGGTTACTCGCCTACCACGCCTGCCGTTAGCAATGTAAAAAAATGCCAAG
The DNA here is from genome assembly GCA_029286875.1 of Lamproptera curius. Taxonomy (NCBI): domain Eukaryota; kingdom Metazoa; phylum Arthropoda; class Insecta; order Lepidoptera; family Papilionidae; genus Lamproptera; species Lamproptera curius. The sequence goes on from JAGSMT010000052.1 coordinate 1,159,586, forward strand.
ATTGAATCAAATTGAATTAAGTATGAACTATATTTACGTTATGCTCTAGAAGTCCCCATCCACTGACTGCGACCTTGTCTCCAGGTTTGACGTCCTGGAGATTCCCGATGGCAATCGGCCTAGCATAATTCGAAACCGGTATCGGAGACTCTAACAATATCAGCTGGTAATCATAATCAAATGGATGATTATTGTGTTTTTTCCACAATGGGTGGTTAAAGTGTGCGCAAATTTTGTATTGGGTAGCTAAACTGCGTTGTGTTGAGCCAGCGTATACGAATTTCTCAGCTTCCCTGAAAGTTTAAGCATAAATATTACATGTAAAAAAAATCCTTTCTCATAGCCTCTCAAGCCTCTTGTGGGGTTGGCAGCTTAGCCAATCAGATCAACCTAAATAACAGTCTTTAAGTAACTACTAATATCTGTGTCTCTAATTATTACTGACGTTCCATGAAGACTGCCAAGCGGTTTAAATAATAGGAAGGGACTCTTTAGATGCCCATCTGACGTATGAATCATTTTACTTTTCAAGTAATTGTGTAATAAGCCTATGTTGCAACAATAAATACAGCAATAAGTTGTTTTCTAGTAGGAATCAAACCCACGACCTTTGGTTCTCAAAACAAGAGTCACCACCACTTGGCTACGGATTCAACACATATGTTAAGTAAAAGAAATAAACGAATGCGTAGATAAAACAGGGATACACAAATTTTAATGAAAAATTTATTGATTTCACTTTATTGGCTTATCTTAAGGTAGGTAAAAAATAACACATTTTTATACTTACTCACAATGTGCTGCGGTGAGGACCCAATGGGGAGCAATAAGAGTCCCACCGCAATACTTTCCGTACAACACTTGATACGGCGCCTGAGTTATTGATATGATCCTCCCACCAACTATCCTCCACATCATCTATAAAAAGGTTCCACATTGAAATTTTGGACACTATTTTAAATCGACCACTGTATTAAGCAATGGCTAAGAGTCCCTTTTTTCATGAATAAAGTAAGTTTATTTAATGACCTTCCCTACAAATAAAACTCGTACCTCTAACCCCATCCGCAATAAACGCAGCGTAAAAACTATAAATTTGCTCGCTGACCTGGTAAATTAGTATTCCTTTAACCCCGGAAATTACTCAATATTACCCATAGTTACCCTGGTGGTAGGTCCCCTTTTACAGGAGACCGTCTGGGTGGGTACCACCGCGGTGCCTATTTCTGCCGCGAAGCAAGACTGTAAAAACACTGTTGTGTTACGGTTTAAAGGGCACCTTAGCCAGTGTATTTACTGGGTAAACGAGACTTAAGAACCCGTCTCACGGTAGGTAGCGCGTTGGCGATACCACTGGTATTGCCAATGTCTATGGGCGTCGGTGACCACTTCCCCCCAGGTGGCCAGACGGCTCGTCTGCCTGCCATAAAAAAAAGTTAATTTTAGAATCAGCTATGATACATTACACGAAAGTATCAAGATGCTTATGTATTGTGTCTAATATGTGATAAATCGCAACTAAAGAAAACAGTTTACAAATGAGAAACAATAAATTGTATTGCATTTAACAATTTATTAAACTTATACATATGGTATAAAACAACTACTACACAATTACTACACTAAGATAGTGTTGCAATTATCAGTGGAAATATTAACGTGTAGACCCGTGTAAACAACTTCATTTTTGTTAGCAAAAGATTATATCAGTAAGTAATCTGTCTGCTATTTATAACTCAACGGAAACAGATTAAATATTATATCATATTCACGTAATGGTAAGTGACCGTGACCGTTAAGTAAAAGGTTGTGGGTTCGGTTAAAAATATTTATAGTATGTATTTATTTACAAATGAAGAGTATGTTAAAATTATTGTTTCAAAGACTATGAAAAAAGTAATTTTTCAATTAGTTTACTAAATTAGTTTGGTAAATGGATATTGACTTACGTCTACATTAGACGAGCTTTCATTATTATTGTTATCAGTTGGTAAGTTTTGATCAATCAAGGTTTCGTGAAAGTAATCATAGTTTCTTGGCTCTATTTTTCGCGTCACGAACACTTGATAGTATGATCGTACGCAAATAGGTGTAAGAAGACCTTTGTATTCTGAAATGAAATATTAAACAGAAATACAGACATGAGTGCAGTAATTGGTAATTTATAGTTATGATTTGAAATCTTCTATTGATCATAACCAAACGATTAAACTTGATACATATACAGCGTCAATCATAACGACATATAAATTTACTGTAGTTAAAAAGTAACGTAGTAAAAAAATCTAAAAACAATTAAGAAACATTAGGATTATTGATTTAATCATCCAGAAAAAAGGTAACAGGTTTTCACACGGAAATATAGTCATACTAAGATGTGGCGTTAAAATTTACGCACACAAAAAGATACGCACCATTTTGTCTGCCGAAAGAAAGGGTGACCAAAGTAAAAAATATATAGACGTGTTTATACATGATTTTATGCACGCGAACTAAAACAACTACGCCAACTATTTACTATAAAATAGATTGTTATACCCTGAAACTATTTAGGGTTGACATTTGAGAATACAAGACAAAGTAAAAATATAATAGTTTTAAACCAATATATAATTCACTAAACACTTTCTGCTGTAAAAATATAATAAACAAGTGAATAATAATAACAATTTTTCGCAACTACATTTACTTTAAGTAGAAATTGAATTCGCAGCTTTACGATAGTTTTTTTAATGTTAATTAAAATTAACATTCAAACATCTATATTCAACATAGCAGTGATACACTTACTTATTGATTGTCAAAACGCTACCATTGGTTCGGAAAAGAATGCCCCTGACCTGAGAAGAACCGAAAGGAACTCAGCAGGACTTATTTTGTCTCTCTTACAACAAAATTTAAACTGTTAAAAGCATAAAATTATTATCTTATTGAAAAAAGCCTGGAGCGAGCATTATATTACCAGAGTGTTTTATTATTTAGGAAATAATTTACAATGAATTACCTCTAAAAGAACGCCCCTGACCTGAGAAGAACCGAAAAAAACTCAGCGGGAGTTCTTTATTATTTAGGTAATAATTTACAATGAATTACTTCTAACACACAAATGTTGATTCGTAACTTTTTAATTTTTTTTTTATAGTCAATGTTTTATATAAAAGATTTATATATTCTTCGCGGTCTCGTTGCTGGAAGAATTAATCTATGCTTGTTCCTATAATTAAAATTATATGCATTACAACGCCTTAAAAATGATTTTTGTTCTTATGAAGGACGAATGCGAAATATTTAAACGTTATAATTAATTAAAAATAGAAGGATTGTGTACGATAAACATATCACAAAACTTTTTCTCTATTTGTATAAACAATATCTAGAGTATTCTCGCGCTTTAGAAAATTAAATTGTGGGTTCAAATTCTACGAGACAAAGTAATTTTTGTTCTGGTCTACAAGTTGTTGTGGGCAATGCAAGCAATCCATATATTAGATGGGTTTAAAGATAGTCGGTCGTGCAACTGATCTTTATCTGGTCATCTATCGTATCCGGATACTGAAAGTGCAGTTGTAAGTGGTTGAACCACTTGCAACTGCACTTCCCCTTCTTCGTCCTCAGAAATAGATGGCTGCCGTAGTCAGGATATAATATGGTAATTATGATAATGTCCTTCGAATCGATTATGACTATGGTAACCGATCTATATTAAAAATCAGGAAGCTAGGCAGAAGACATTAAGACTAAAGTTTTCTCTTTTGCGCGTCCACTTCTGCAAATAAGAAATGAGGACACACAACAAAACGTGTTTTACTGCATCCTTTACTCTCATAGTTAAGGGTATGGATAACGAGAATAGGTTTTGCCAAGGTGTCTGACGATCATGTTACTAAATAAGCAATCAGTTGATAAACCTGCATGGCTCAACGCGAGACTCCAACCTATGGTGTCTAAAGCGCAAGCTCATACGATGCATAAAATAATAATAGACATTAAAATAATATGTTTCGACAACCCTAACTTAAAAGGTATCCGTAACTGATTCAAAAGTTCATGGTGCCGACTCAGTACCGATTGCAAGCCTAACTAAAACCAATAACCAACAAAACTGTAACTGTAGCGAAATAGTTAATTTTATTACTATAAAATTGTGTCATGCATATTAACGGCCTTCCTTTCAGGAAATAATACGTGCCATGCTTTTGAACTAATTGATTTATTACATTTGCACTATATTAGAAAAAAAAATATAAGGAGTTCAAATAAAATAATTGTAATATTATTATTTGACTCACAACATTAAGATTTTTTCTTCGAAATTCAACTACAAATTTCCGAATTCACAGTTACTGTTACTACCGAATGACCAATCGAATCAGATGACTATCTTGTTTTCGTGCCTACAAGAGAGGCTCTCTAAGTGATAAGAGGTTTCTTTTGACAAAGAAGGTTAAGTTACCTGGTGCCAAATTGGTACTCTGGCTTGCTAGAGGGGTCCACCACTTCAAGCTGGAATTAGTCATTAGCCCGAGAGGAACTTAATCTAGACGTAAACGCGGTTAGGGTATAAATGACATCCTTGTAGAATTTTACGTCGTTTTAAAAGTACCCTTTTATTCATTAATTTTTTTAAATTATTTTATTAATAACATTTAAGTCTAATAATACATTTGCCGTAAGACTAAGGAACGCGCTATGCTCGCAGTTTCTTTGTCGTTGAAATGGCAGTGGGCCAGACACATGTTCAGAAGAACGATGGTCGATGGGTCAAAAAGGATCTGGAGTAAACGACGAACGTTGGTTGACCCTCGACTAGGTGGGATGCCGATAGCAGCCGGGTCTAGTTGGCAGCGAGTAGGCAGTGGACTAATACGGGCTGATAATGAGTGTGTCATATTACAAAGGAATTCTGATTCAACGAAAGAATTTTGCATTCTACTGCGGAACAGTTTGCACGACCCCCATGCTTATAATAATGAAAAAATTTTATTTTGTAAGTTGTGATTACATAATTATGCAGAATCTTTGGTGGAGTTAAAATGTAGAAGATCGTTATAATGGATGGGTGCAGATAAATCACAGTGATGCTCGACACTACACTATACAATATTAATTATAGTAATAGTCAATAACAAATGTTAGAACAAGAGGCTATATTGCTATTTGCTACTAACTTTCTTTTCAGGTTCCATTTTTTCTAAATAACAAGGCGCGTTCGAATCTAAGCTAAGTTAGACATTTTATTTAAGTATGTATATAACCTAATACCCAGTATCGTTACTGTATTACTTTATTTATTATATACCTACATATAATAAATAAAGTAATAAATATAACATTCTTCTTCAACTTATTTTTAGGGATCATGAAAATTTTTTTCTTGTAGGTGGAGTGGGCTGATGGGACATATAATAGATAGTGTCTTGTACGTTTTGTCGGTTCATTAGCATAGAAAAAAGACGTTTTATGGGTGCTTCGATATTAGAATAGTTGACATATAACTGGCCATGTGAAAAACATGGATTTTTAAGATTGAACAAACACTTAACGACAGCGATTGAAATTTATTTATCGTAATTGCGAAAGTTAGCTGCACTAGACATTGCAACCGTTTAAAGTCAAATGGCATGTCATTCGGAATCAAAGGAATTCGTGGGATCAAACAACCGAACAAAAATGAAAATTTATTGAGTCCCCGTAGAATTCAAACCCACGACCTCCGGTTTCTAAAGAACACGCCCACTAGGCTACGAGGCAGTTGACACAAAAATGCCGAGTGTTATTGCTTCATAAATCCATTCCAACTGGTGCGGTCCTTTATTTCTGTGACAAAAGGTTGTCCCTATAACTTGCAATTTGTGTCAAGTATGTCGTATACATTACGAGAGTTATCAGAGTTATCAGATGATGCCTAACAAGATTTTTAAGGCATTGTTATCTATTACCTTAGAACATTACAAAGGAAGGACTAAGGACGAAATCCGCTACAACTACAAATTTGAAATATTTTTTTAAATCTTTGACTATGAAAATAAATAAAATGTTTTTGTTTTTTTACTACCTGTTACTTCGTTGCTCCGCCACTAGTGCTCCGATTTCGTTTATCCTTGTTTTAAATTAGAAGTATTAGCTATCATACGGTAATACACTTCTTATACGAAAATGTGATGTATTATTTCTTATACAGAAAATGAGTATAAGTTGCGCATCGTACAAGTAATGTTTAAGTGTATTTCAACTATTTTGACGATTGATATTTTCCTATGATGTGTAACGACAATTTTTTAAATAAAATTTTTTAATTAAACACGTTATAAATACACTTAGATTTTAGTTTATTTATACTGGCTCAGGAGCTCGTCTATAACAAAATTTGCCTTTAAGGAGAACTTTACATTTACCCGAGGTGACTTAATTTCGTTTATGATGGACCTGTTTGTAAAAAACTTCTTTAATCCGACGTCAGCATGGTAGGATAAAGATACAACTACTAAATGGTGGGTCATAATTATTAGATGTTTAATCGTAGCTGATTTCTACCATTTCAATGATATTCAGAGCAAATTTTTGTTTTACTGAAAAAATAGTTCCTCTATTATAACAAACTTAATAATAAATACTGATTAACATTTAAATTTAACTTTTTTGAATAATAAATAATTGTCTTCTAACAATCTCTAAAATAGGAAAAAAAAATAATCGTAGTGTTAAATAATATTTGCACCGTCATCAGTGCAACCGCCATGAAAGAAATTATACGTTGAGGGTAGATGAATTTTATATTTTATATAATAGGTTTTTATTACATGGTATAATTTAAATTTCGCTACATTCACCTGTTCCCGATAAAATCAGCGGTGACACACCGATAGGCATACGGACAAAAGCGATATTTTGTAGAATTCGATCTTAACGTGGGGTAGAACCTTAAAAGTTGCATTAATTTTGTTTCTAGATTAAAAAAGGTATAGGTTATAAAATCTGTAATATCTATTATCAAGATGGTAATCTATATCGACCAAGAATCACAACAGTTGGTTGAAAGCAAAGTCTCACTAGTCATATTAATTCGGTTTGAATGCTAGGAAAAAACTTTCTTTACTGTTATGTTAAAAATGAAATAATAGCAAATGATTCTATCAGAAAAATAAAAATGGGAACTGACTCCAAGCATTGTATAATAATTGCGCCATAGAAGGAGGTAACATTGCGTTCTATGCACAAAACTGCTATTTCTGGCGCTGCATTTAAATTTCCAATATCTTTAATGTTGTTCAAGTAGTACTCGTATTCATCGTTGGCTAACAATTATGGCCTTATCGTCCTTTTGAGGGTGCTGGATGTTTGTTTGTAATAAGCAGTTTTATAGATATTTAAATAATAAAATGAAAAAAAAACACTGGTCTTAAAAGATTGACTTAAACTTTATTCTACGTAATTGTACTTTTTAAAATGGTGTTCAATTAAATCCATTAGCACATGTATCTATGTATTAAGAACAACACGTAATTACCTTTAATTTGAAACATAATAAAAAATGTAAATAAGCATAATTAAAGCTCATTTAAGTTAATGCAGTGTAAATATACAAGAAAGTTAATAACTCTAAAAAGTTCTTTATTGTATGTATATCAAATGTGTAATAGACGATTATTTGATAAACCGAATAATTTTAACCAATTAAGAGATGAATTAAATAACTAAAAATATTACATAGATTTAAAAGAGGATTTATAGAACAAATATCAAATATCAAATATTAGTTCATCTTTCCCCCAGTATTCTAACATATCTGGTGCTTAAAAAAACTAAGGAAATTACTATGAACACAAACGAAAATATAATTCTATCGTTTTGTTATCTAAATAAAGATGTCAAAACTCTACTTATACATTTATAAGCGCATTCACAAATATCTTCGATCTTTCATCTCCGTGGCTGTGCTAGAATTTCAGGTAATAATCTAGGACAGGTGTCGATTCGTTGATTGAATTTTAGTCAGAGGATAGGCGATTGAGAGAGTAAACCAGTAGGGCTTAAATTGTGTGACAGCCACTATCATCCCTATATATATAGACTCTGACTTATGAATACTTTTAAGAATTAATGCATACATCCTTAGAAATTATTACCTTTAACGTATTATGTGGCGACTATATGACATTTCTCTGCATATTTGTATATATTTTATGTATTAGGTAAGTACTTAAATTGATTTCACTATTATACAAATAATAATATATTGATTTAATTTTCATCAATAACACTGATCCATTCCTACTTATTTTATATAATGCAACTTCATGATTTTTATGTTATTTATGCAAAAATTAATTATATATACCGAAATACTATCATTATTTGCATTAAGTATTATTTTCATAGTTCGTCTTTTACAAATAACTGTAATCTCTCATGGAATTAATATTCTTTTTATTATAATTTTATATTTTCTGTGGGCACTTGTTGCATTTAATAAAAGCTGATTTTTTATAAAATACAATATCCTCACAATATAAAGTCTAACCTTCTTTTCTATTAACTATGCATTCAACGCACAGACATCAAAAGTTAGTGTAATAATTTAATATGTAATAATAATTTCGTTGTATATGCGTTTCTATTATGCGTTTCTATTACGTTCTTAGTCGCCACCTAGTTACACCACATTTGAAAAGCTTACCATCTTACAACGGTTGAGTCCATAACAGCGTTTTGGAGGGTATATTGATATATTTATTTTTATTACAAGTATCCTATAAAACCATATTACTGTTACTAAAGCTAGCCGGATCGTTGGATACGTGACTACTGGTAGTGCGACAATTAAATCTAAAATACCGGCCGGTTACATTTAACGATATAAAATACAAAGTATCGAAAACTGAGCAGATTGAAACCAGCAATTGAATTGAAATGAGTCTAAATAAATCCACATTTTCACTCATTTATCACGTTTATGTAGGCGCATGTAGTGACCAGGGTTTTGTCGTATCTCAATGTATTTTGAGTTTGTAAAATAAAAATTTTATATTTTTACAATATTTTAGTTTAAATTAATTTTAAAAGTACACACTAAACACGTTAAATATAAACAATCTCAATTTATATCGCTAGGTCAATTTAGAATTCAGTACATAAAGTCCATAAGTGAATTTATTGTGAAGTTGTTCAAATTATAAACAATGTTGAAGTTTCATCATTCCTGTAAGGATAAAAATTTAATTCAAGGTCAAAGGTCAAAAAAATTTTAATTAGCGATTTTCAGCAAAACGGTAAGTTTTATCATAAAGTACTCTAGACAAAATTGTAGATCATAAAATTATCTATAAAAATGTATCAATCCTTTTTTTTATCATTACGAGCCATCGTTTCTGTGATATAATATTCTAAAAGTTATAAAAGTTGTTATCGTCATAATATGATGTGTAACGCCTAGTATATACATTCTAGAGTTGTAAAATTTTATATAATATATATATATATATATATATATATATATATATATATATATATATATATATATATATATATATAAATTTTGTTGTAAATATATATATATTTTATATAATATATATATATTTTGTATATATATATATATATATATATATATTATATAAAATTTTAACTCCTAAAATCCCTAGATATGTATATATATATATATATATATCTAGGGTCTTATACTGCTTTAATAAATGAAATACCGTTAGTCTTGAGCGTCACTCTGTAGTGAAAACACGTGTTTATTCTCACCAGTCAACAGAAATTTCTTACTAATACCCACAACAAGTCTCGGTTCATTTCAATTTCTTTATTAGTTGGTTGTTTGGTTGGTTGGTTGATAATGCAAATGGATCACTTTTTACTTCTTACCATCTTACTTAACAAGCGGTACATGCATTGGCTGGGCACATCATTGAATGCACCGATGTTTGCACTCAGTATCGTGTGCTATGATAATGTCTTTTGAGTAGTTAGCAAATCATTGATATATATTAGCCGCCGTTGTTTAATTTATGATCATAAAAACTTGTTCAATTCACGTCATAAGCGTCGGCGTATTTTAATTAAAATTTTCAGGATTTGAACCTACGACTTACGGTTTCTTAAGCATCCACCCTTATGACCAGGCTACGAAAGCAGGTATAAAAAGTAAAATTAATGTTTAATTTGATTATTTTTGCTAATAAGAATGTAAGGTATTAAGTATAAAAAAGGTTATAATTAATACTAACAACATTATTCTTTTTAAATAACTATTCGTTGTATATATTGTTAAATCAAAAACATGTACACGGAATTAACGAGGAGGAAGTAAGCCCTAGCGCATTTGCGTTGTTTTAATGTTTGGTTACTTCTTATTTTTTATATAATAAAGGAATGCGACAATCCCACTGCCAACTTTACAGTGGTAATAAGACAGATCCCCAGTACAGTGCAATTAGTCAATTGCCAATCCACCTGCACAGCGGGACAATTATGAACAACTTCTATTTAATGGACGCCAACGAAGAAAATTGCTTCTAGTTGCGGTATTTCCACTATTCCTGGCCACGGTAGTGGCCATGGTAACGGTGGGACAAGGATTACAAAGAATTTCCGTGTTATGAATCGCTACAACCAAAAAACGTGACCTGGCTACGTACTAAGTTAACGTTCTTCACGTTAAGACTTGGAGAACAACTGGCTGAGCTTAAATCAAATCTGGGTAAGACCCAATAGCACGTTTTAGGTTCGTGTGAAGTCCAAAGACCAGGATTGGACACCATAACCTTGCCATCGGGTCACATTTTCACCTTCCAAGACGGCGACTATTCGTCACCAAGCAGCGTGCGATACCTTGTCAATAAATCAATAAATCCCTTGTTAACAACATTGTCGTAGATTGAAGCGTTTTGAGTAATATTATGGATCCACTTCACCTTGCACTTAAGCTCTTGTACTTAGCTAGCTAGCTAGCTCATTAAAAGTAAATGCACACGCCTACTTCGGCACACCCTGATAAGAGGCCACTTTCGAGGATGTCTCCCAGGCCGCGCAAAACTCCCACAAGAACCACTATAGTGTTTTCATGGGGAAATTCAATACAAAAGTGGGATTGCATCGTATTTATGACCCCACGGTGTCAGTATTTGAAATCACAGGGGAAAGATGCTGGTCAACTGCCTCGAGAGGGAAGGGCTCTTAATGTATTCATAATTCAAAAAGAGGCCTCCGGGAAGTGGATATGGCAGATTCCCGAGACTGTGACAAGGAACGCGACAGACTTTTACATGACGGACCATAAAGACATATTGGGGTTGTCTTTATGATTAATAGGTTCATTGCCGACTTGTGAGAGGCATCCTGAATTTTATATTCCAGCGTAAAAGGGTTTGTTTGTTGAGGTCTCCTTCTCGACCTAACTTCCGGCAAGCAGTCACGGGCTGTTAAAAATTCTAAATGGAATAAAAACCGATTATATGTCCTTAAACTATTGTAAGCCACAGTACCAGTTGATGAGGCCTTGGTAGACTGCATTCGGGTAGGTAAAGATTTTGCGGGAAGTAAGCGTAATACGCATACATAAGGCCCTTAAATTTATGGAGGAACGTCGGCAGCATAAAGATACCATTTCCACAGATGTGAAACTACTTTCAAAGCGTATCCGCAGACTAATCGACAAGTACTTCGTTGCTAAAATACGCAACAGATAAACGAAGCAGAATAGAGGGATAAAGGATTTTGTGGAGAAGCTCGGGAGAATCTATTGAAGGTCAGGAATAGCTCCGGCTAGAATGTTTCTGCGAATCGTAAATAGAGGACTTCTAATAAAGCTTGTGAAAGCGAGGTTGTTATGTTTTTTAAGAAGGCAGACAACACTCTACTCAAGAATTACCGACCGATCTCGCTTTTAGCCACAGATACATATTTGCAAACTTAATGCAATAAAATAGGCATGATTTCATAAGACATTGTGATGCACATGACATAGATAGAAGGTACAAACATAATTAAATTCTTTTATCAACTGGACTGCGAAGAATAATAATATAGTCTTTTATTGGGAAATGTATACGTAATTTCAACAAAATCCTAGTCCACAATCAGAATTTAAAAAGGTAGTCAAGAAACGTTTATGTGGTTATAACAATATTAATGAATTTATAAATGATAAACCGGTGATAGCGTGTTTGATAATCAATAATCAAGTATAAACATCTATATTGAATAAAGATATTTGAATCTTAAATAGGCTAATAGAAAGACAGGTACAAGATCCTAAACTACTCACAAAGCAACCAATGTCTTGCAACAAAATAAAAAAAGCCCTCATTGCTGTTACAATTTACACTCAAAGTTACATAAGTTTATATTCTCATCTTAAATATAATGTGAAGCTAAAACGCTCGTAACTACCTTCTTGGATCATAAAAGCCAGTGGTTATTGTGAAGGCTGCACTTAAGGGACCTAAATAGAAATGACATTTATTTGACAATAGTCCGTGACAAAAAACCTTTATTATCAAGATATTCGACTTAATAATTGCCATGTTTGTGTTCTTACGTAAATAAAAAATGTGACAAACATTCACGCATGAACCAAACTTTAGTTTAAAGTACACTCAACTAGAAAGTTTTAAAAAAATATATATAATAATAAACCCCTTTAATCACAACTAAAGTGATAGTTTAGATACATGTGGTCCCAAAATAGAAGTTATTTAACAATGTGGTAAACGTAACAATTTATATAAATATGCTAACAATTCTCATAAAACTAACCATGCTTAGATTTTTTGTAATACGTGTAGACAGAACTCATTTATATTACGTAACGTAAAAAAATTCAGACGTCATAACATCGCAATCTCATTCACAACGCAACATTTATCACCTAATATAGGTCCAATATACCAGTTAAAGGCTATTATAAACATTTAAAAATAGTAATTACAAAAAATCATTTTCTTCTCATGACACCATTTTACATAAAGCATTATAATATTAGCAGGAAATCGAAAAAAATCACTACATATGTACGTTTGGAATAAAAAGTAAAAGTTACAGATGCGTAGCGTCAAGCAAATTAAGTGTGGAGACTCCGTTTCATTTCATTACAGGCATCATCAGGCTGACAAGTCCGTAAAGACGAGACGTGCTGCGACTACAAATTATTTTTGTAAACCAATGTGTAAATTTAGTGCTTCAATATTTCAATGATCACAGACCAAAATATTAAAGCAATTAAATTAAAAAATAGTAACTAGCAGTCCATCCACGGCATTACCCGTTATTGTTTATAGATTTTTGGTATTGATTTTCCTTTTAGAGTTCACGTCCTATTCAAGCATATTGACACGAATATTCTAAGCGCACAGAGACTTGGTTAGGCATACTACAGACTGTTATATTGAAATATCTCCAATCAGTATACAATTTTACACTTATTTATTAAATGGCACATACACTACCATGAGTTCGAAATAGGCCTCTTTAGAATCAGCATGTTTTTTTTCATGCCATCGACAATTAAACAATTAATTATAAATATATATATTTTGTAATTTGAAACAAAATCCCAAGCGGGTATTTATTCACCTATTAACTGGATCTAATGAATTTTTAAGAAAAACTATGTTGGACTTCTAACAGCGTATAACTATTTTACGCAATATAAGCAGGTAACAACGTGCTCTCCGTACAGAATTGCGTAGCGTCTTTTGTCACCGCATTTTAAATCTCCGATAACCTATAAAGTGTACATTTCATCAAAAAGTCGTATATCACGCGTTTTATGCACATATAATGACGTATTCTTTTTGCAATAACTTTTGTGTGAACTTAAACTATATTTTCGTAAATACGCTTTGAATGTGCCCGATTGCAATTTTTAAAAATATTTACATTAAAATGCAAATATTTCCATTGAAATTTTATTGTAGACCAATTAAAGTAGTGCCATTATTAAAACAAACTTTATGTCTATCTTTTACGGTTTTGGTGCGGTACGATTTTTCGTGCCGTAACTTTTTTCATTTCTCAAATATCTGTTAAACTATTTATCACAATTTTTTTAAATAGGACCAATGGGAAGCTACTATGTATCATTTAAAAAAAAATTAACCAAATCGGAGTGCAAGAACCGGAGCGATGCTAAAAAAAGCGCTCCGAATTGAGTTGCTCCTTCTTTTGGGAAGTCGGTCAAAAGTTCCAAATGCTGAAGAACTGCCATAAATCTCCCTAAAATCGCGTACGAAAGAGCTTTAAAATTAAAAATTAAGCTTACCCTAAAGTAGAGCACTGGTGACAACTACACTAATAGTTGTCACCAGTGCCCTACTTTTTTGTTGTTTTTCTACCTTCTATTATTTAATGGCGAAAGACAGTAATCCAACTTAAATTTCTGGACGGATGACTAAGGACTACTCTGTTAAAGGCCTCTTAAACTTTACATGGCTTTTTAACTTTCGGGTCAGCTAGTGTTTACTTGCATTGATATTTACTATTGGAATTTTATTCTTCGTACATTAAACTGTCGCCAAATAAATGCTAATATTATCGTGAACGTTCTGCCTGGACATTTGTTCTGGACATTTCATCTTTACATTTTCTTGAAGACGTACTTTTATTTATTATAAGCATAATAGTTAATTCATATGCTTATATAATTTATAAGTACATCTTGTATGCTTTATTTTATTTTTTTAAGTTAAATGTTTTCAATTATTTGTTAATAAAACTCTCATCTTGCGTTTATTTTTATTCATGCAATTATGTTATCTTTTCAAAACCACCGGCCAGTTGACTAGAAAATCTAATCTGCGTTTAAATAAATACCATTACAGAAAATTACCTAAATAACATTTCGGAATAAGATGCTTATATACATTGATTATCAACAAGAACAACGAAAACTCTTTGAAATTTTATTTATTTATCGAGTAAAGTATTTCATTTGAGCCACTGCTTTTGTCCTTAATTTTTTTTTACAAATAATTTTAATTTGTTTATGTATGTATTTTAATATACGTTTTTAAATTTAATGGAGTATCTTTTTTTAAATTTAGTGCAAGAGGAACCTATGATGGCCCATCATTTTCCTATTTTTTATGTGTTAATTCTGTTGGAAGATATCTTTAATGAACGGAATGCAAAGTTAAAATTTTGTTACCAAATATTTAAATAACATAATTCAGTCTTGAAAAATATTGCTGACACTATTAAAATTGTCATGAACTAATGTGGTATTATGAAAAAAGACAGAAATTATCGAATAAGGTGATAAAAGTAAATAGTCTTCATGTATTATGATACATTAACTAAAGTAATTTAGAAAATTAACAAGTTGATTTAAGCTGACACTGCCTAAATCCTGACGTCACTTATTAAAAAAAATATTACAGTAATGAATAGAGGTTTAAATTAAAATTTTTAGTCTGGTGCTTTTGCTTCCGAGATTTTCTTCACTTTTAATAAGCACAATGTGTCTCTTAATGAGCGAAATGAAACTCTGACATTTAATTCTCTCCCCGCTGTTTTGAAAATATATTTTCTTTAATTTTTTACAAGCGTATCAAAAGACAGTTTTCAATTTTAGTTCTTTAAAATCTGCTTTTACTTTGCTGCTCTTAAAATCAAAGAAGTAACAAAATTCATCTTTTAGAGCACTGCCTCAGATTTGCCAGCCGTAGAAAAGGTCACAAAATTGCTTGCAGTTATATAGGAGTTTCTCATGTTTTTGACAGTGTACTTTTTACATACCATTTATAGTTTTACTTTTTGTTACTTGTAACTACTTTTATACTAGTTAATTATGCAGTGTCTTGCGATAATTTCTTTTTTTGTGTTTCTATTTTAATTTCTTTGTTTATGTTACTTGAGTGTTATTTTTTTTTCTATTTATAATTGTTTAATTAGATTCGTCTCTTAGTTATATATATATACATATTTATAACGAACCATGTGGTCCAATAGGATTTTTAGAAACAGTGACACCAGCCGGGCTGACGTCACTTAACTCTTCAACTGGGTCACTCCTCGGCAATCAATGAAACTAAACAACTTATACTGAATTGTATCATAAAACAAATACACTAACAGTTTAAATCATAATAATTAAACACTTATCAAAGTTCAATAGCAATAAGGAATTTGAAGGTTCTCACAGAATAACTTGCTTCGCCGACAGCTCACACCACAATGTGATTTAACAATTTTTTCTTTTGATGGATCTCGTGCTCTGTGGTTATGTTTTATAAACCTATTAGAACATAACCGGGTTTGGAGGCCCGTTGCCACAGGCGCGTCTTCCCACTAAGTGACTTAACTCTCACCAAGGGCCCCCAGAAGGGAGCCTAGGCTTGGCCGTCACTTTTCTGGTTCCCGTTAGCATGCTGAATCGAGGCTACCCAGGTGGGCCGACGCCTCGGCTCGATTCAGACGCTTTGCAATGATAGTTTTAAGAGCTCTATCTAAACTATACTACCACTTCTTAAAGCGTTGGCGCTGGGAGAATAAGTGGCGCAAGAAACTCCAGCAGCGCTCCTATCTAATTTCGTGTTAAGCTACGTGTTATATAGCAAAGGGTGTGTAAGATCGACCTCACCGGTGGGGACGATGTCATGTGTGTGTGTTTGTCCTACACTCTAAGTGTAGGTGTGTCTGGCTACTGCTAGGGTGTCGCTACCTAAGCCTTTAGGGCAGTAATTAAATTCTTGTATTTCACAAGAAGGAAAACCTAGCCATTGCGTCGCCGGCTGCGGCGGCGAAATCATCTGCTGCCTGGTTGAACTCATCTAGATTAAACATATCTAGAGATTTTAAAATGACGCGGCGTTATTGCCAGTGCTGCCATTGCTATTGCTAGCATGCTGGCTCTTTGAGGCGGCGTGGGCCGTTGTGCGCTCGAGTCGGCTCCGGCTCTGGCTGTTACACGCGGGCGGAACTGCCAAGCGTTGGAAGGACGGAGGGTGGAATGCGGTGATATTGGAAGGATTGGGTGATCGCCTGGAAGAGGCTTCCTCGGGATTGCAGGGACTCTGCGTTTTGGCGCCTTAGGGCAGCTGAGGTAGTTGGCCATGTTTCCGGGATTGCGGCAGTTAACGCACGCAGGAGGTTCAAAAGTGGCGAGGACTTCTTGTCCTTGGGTCTGGGACAGGATGCGGTACCGTGATCCCCGAGGCATTTGACGCAACGGGGGCGTGCGAAACAGTTCCGCGCAGCGTGGCCGAATACTTGGCAGTTGTGACACTGCCCTGGCAAACCGTTAGAATGAGGCCGCTCAAAGAGAGATGCGCTTACCTTCCTTGGTGCGCTCGAGCGTGACTAGCACCATACCATAAGGGCGTTTGGTGCGTGGGTGGTACATACGTTGTACCCCTAGGACTGGAATGTCTAACTCTTTTAATGCCGAAGTTATCTCCGAGCATGGGATCTCCTTAGGCAGCCCTTTGAACACTGTCCTAAGTACGCGCTCATCCGGGAGCGCGAATGTGTGATACTGGTGTTCCTTTTCCCTAAGGAATAAGGTCACCTTTCCAAAATCGTCTGAGTTTTCTAACTGTAATTTGATCCCTTGATTGCTATCAGAGGCTTCAAATTTGAATCAATTGGACAGGGCCGAGCGAATCTCGACCCATTTCTCCTTCTCGCGGAGATAAATGGGCGTTGGGCGTTTCCCTACAGGTAGCCGTGCCTGGGAAGGCTGGGACGGCTGGGCGGGGCGAGGGGCCGGGGGGCGCCTAGGATCGGCGGGATGGATAGTTGTTTTAGGAATCTACTGGGGGCAGGTGGTAGGGATGTCAGGCTTTGCAGCCTTGACGGGTAGGACGGGTGCGGTGAAGAGGTGCGGCCTTGCGCTTCCTCTTGGATTTGACGGTTTCAAGCCGTCGTCGGGTTTGTCGACATAGTTGTCGTCACTATCATCCCTCAGGGAATGGTCTGGACGGTCCGGGCGTTGAGGTAGGACTTGGGTGGTCGGGGCGTGCTCGGATATGAGCTGGTGTACGGCGTCGGTTAATCGTATGTAAATTTCCGACCGATCTTTCACTAATCGCTTTGGTATCGATACCAAAGCGAGTCAAGAGCTCTCGGTCGACCATTGTGAGCGATTTTGTCTAGCTAAGGCGAGACATTGGTTGCGTCATCCAACGCATTGTCGGGCGTATAGTCCTTACCGCCCTGCTAGGTACGGCATGGAGTGTGTCTGGCTTGTTCTGAAACTAGAAACAGAATAATTAAAACGTTCAGGGGCCTAGTAAAGTTGAAAACAACTTGTTCGGCCAAGAAACAAGATTAATTAACCCTAAGAAACAAGATTTGCGCTTTGTACAAGCGGTAGCAACACAGTTGTGTTAGGCAAACGAGTTGCAAAACACAGCCGTGCAGAAGCCGACCGCTTGAGGTAGCGCAATAAATTCCAACAGCGATGACGTCAGCGGTGCGACAAAAGGCTCTATGAGCGCAGGTGTACTCATAAAACGCAGATGGCGCAGCGAGACGATTTCACGGAGGCGGACGATGAATACTGCGTGGCGAGCTTGAGACTTGCGGCGAACACGTGCGGTCGGGACCGCTGCTGGAGCGCTCTGTCTTATTGTGATTTAACAACAAATCCAGCCCTTTTTATGTCAAAGTGGTGGTGTATTTGAAGTCACTTTCATATTTACTATTATTAATGTTTTCAATAAACATCTATTGTTGTTTAATTTACTCAGACAATTCCTTAAATAAATCTTAAAAACTAATAATAAAACTAGATTACAGTGTTTAATCAATCAATCAATATCATGTGTTGCATCAAGTTATGTTTAAATAGTTTTAAGTTGTAATTCATTTGTTAATTCTTTAAATAAATTAAGAAAGTTATTCACAATGTCTAAATAATATAATATTAAACACGTTTGATATCACGCGTTCTAATGGTGTTATAGGGTATATAGTAGGTTGCTCCAAGCGGGCTAAATTATGTACATGTCTGGGACATGTATTCGGATTCGAGTATATTTTGTTTTAATTACGTTTTAGGATCTACATATTTGTCTATTCTGGAAGTTAAAAAACAAAGCTCTTACGGGTTTAGGTCTAATTTAAACACTAATCTCTAATTGTATTACTTAAATATATGCTTCTATGTAGAAGAACTGCCCCCGTAGCCATCGAGGTCATGAGATCGAATCCTGCTGGGACTCAACAAAGTTTTATTTTTGTTTCATAGTTGGTTCGGGAAATTTGGGATGATCCATGCATTAGATAGGCATGTAAAAAATTGGTGGGTAGGTTGCCACCCACCAACCCGCATTCGAGCAACGTGGTGGGATATGAATGAAAACTACATTTTATTTACTTTGTCAGAAAAGTGTCTTCATACTTAAATTTTTTTTTCTAGTACACATCATCATCATCATTCATCATTCATCATGAGCCTGTGATAGTCCACTACTGGACGTAGGCCCCCTCTAATACATTCCTATCCATTAGTTGGTTTGGAAGGATCCCATCACGCTGGTCCAATGCGGGTTGTTGGGTGGACCGACTTTTTACATGCCCATACGACGCATCCATCCTGAAATTTATTTTATTTAATTATATTCGTATTATTTTATTTATCAAATTAAAATTTATGAAATAATGTAAAATGGTAAGTTCTTCCGAAATTAAATAGAAACAATAAGAACGCAATGCTGGTTTACTTCCTAGCTCGTCGTTAATTGCGTGTACCTCTGTATTGACAACGTTAATCATAATGCCTTCGAAAAACCATGTTTCTTGCCATAAAAAAAAAATAATAAAAGAAACATGAGAAACAATATAACTTGATGTTGCTATCTATATTTTTGAAATAAAAGAAATGAAATTAAAACTTCATATGTCCATTGATAGACAAAAGACAAAACACTCAACTGACTTCCACGCGTATGGTAATTCGGAAACGAAAATTGCTTTCTAGGCACACTGAAGTTAGGATTTATAACTTGGTAAATGTTAGACTCTTCGCTGCGGGCAATAGTTTCTAAAGTCAAGTATTCGGATTTCAAAAGCAACAAACTCGAAAGCTCATTTTTTTCATCCTTTGGGGTGGCACAAGTATAATAAATTGAGTGTTTCGCTGCCAACACAGTGTAACGTGTCCAGAGAGAACCGCGCTTCGTCGCGCACTCTCGTCACATATTTCATTTATCGTTTATTAATTTTGTGCAGAGAACGTTTTGTGAAACTTAAACCGACACAAATGATATTGTATATAAATTTGGATGATAATTTCGGCTCTTTCAATTTGATTGTGAACACATTTTTCGATATATCAGTACTTGTTTGGTTTTCGAATATAGTAGAATAAAAAGAAATAAAAAGAACGCATTATAAATTTTGTGGTAGAACATACAATAAAATCGGTATGGTTTATTCCTTTAGAACATTGAATTGGGATTGAAGTACGAGAAATTATACTAGATAATACGTTTTTTTTGGCATTTTGAATATATAAAATTGTTATTTGATGGTTAGACAAAATAAATTTAGTAAGATTTTGTGTTATTTGTAAAAATGCACGTCCCTTTATAAAAAAATTTATACAAGGACTGGAATTTCAATCAATTTCATTTAATATAGACATTTTTGTGAAGAAAATACCAAAGTTTTTAATCAATTTAGTGTTACTTACTTCATTGGAAACTAACAGATCAACGTTTTGTTTTTTAATTAGAATTATGTACATGGTTTTTTATGTAAATCTACAAATAATGTGCGAAATTTAAAAACTAACGCAAAATGTGCCTTTTGTCGTTATTTTGTCCATTTGTAACTTCAGAAAATAGTAAATGAAGCAAAATGTCAATAGCAATGTTTAAACTAAATACCCGAAAAATAATTAAATGTAAATTGGCATAGTAGCAGCTATTCCGCACACAATTCAACCTGACAATTATAGAAATTTAATGAACTAAATTTATTCTTCCGCCCCATAAAACAACACTGACATATTCTATATGAATTTTAGATATGGTAAATAGCATTTTTGCCGTGTGTGAATAAAATTTTCAGTGTATGTTATTTATGGACAACAAAGTAGACTTTAAAAAGCCATTCAACATACTTTTTCTTATGCTATTGGGACATCATCATCACCATCAGCCTGTGATAGTCCACCGCTGGACATAGGCCTCCCCTAATACACCCTATCCTTTAGAGGGTTCTTGGACCGTATCCCACCACGCTGGTCCAATACGGGTTGGTCGAACGACTTTTTACATGCCCATCCGACGCATGGATCATCTTACTTTTCAGACAATTAGGTGATCGGCCCAAATTGCCCTAACCAACTAGGAAACAACTATAAAAATTTATTGAGTCCCCGCAGGATTCGAACCCACGACCTCCGGTTTCTAAGCCACACGCCTATACCACTAGGCTACGGAGGCAGTCATTGGGTAATAGATAAGAATTTCTCAAGAATATAGCATGGCATTGTTTAATACACTCATGATATATAAGGCACACACGATACCAATTCTAAGCTATAGGGAAAACTTCGTTGAAAGGAACCACCTTTTGTCCCAGGAATAAAGGAGTTGCGTCAGTTGATAGTGATTTATGAAGCAATTACATACGGAATTTTTCGTTTGAGTGCGATTGACCGATTTGGTGACTTTCCGGATCAAATTATATTTTTAATACGCCTCGCGGACATTTCTCCTACTCCTACGCGAATGAAGTCACGGGTAACAGCTAGTTCTATTAGATATTCATTTAATTAATTTCCTCATTACATGAATGCTTTTGTAATTAAACTAAATGTTAATAAATACAGGTGGGAAATAACAACATAACCTACCTTGTTTTTTGGATATGCCTCGGAGCATAACACATATAACGTTAATAAAAACTAATTGTACATTTTTCTATATTTTTATAACAAGAAAAGCGTTTATAGAATGAGGAAGACAACTTCAGATTGTTCGAGACAGTAAGGCACCGATATAAATAATAAAATTACTTAATTTTACAAAGGTCCCAAAAATGTTTATTATAATTAATCCAGATTCCGTTTATATTCTTAACTGGGACGTTCTAATATAATAATTCCATAGGCTTTAATGACTGAGCCTTGCATCAAAAAAAAACAGTGTTATATCGGAAGATTAAACAGAGTTTCCTAAAAGGAAAAGCAGAAAAAGTTCTATTTTATTCAGTGTAATGTAACAAAATTGCGAGGTTTTTTTGGAGTGAAATATTGAAAGCACCAACTATTGAACTAAAGTAATTTTTCTCCGTTATTTACTTAGCTTTGTGGAGCTTACCAACTTATTTCACGATATGATGTCGCTCTCTTTTAACAACGAAAACAATTTGTAGAGTTGAAAACCTGAAATCCTGCGAGTGAGTGAGAGTTGGTGAAAAACAAAACAGTTGATATTTTTCCAAAAAGATTATCCGTACAGTAATGCGTTGCATTTTTATAAAGTAATAAATTAAAGGAAAACCTTTTAAAATGATTTAAATTCAGAGAAGGTATCTTCCAAGTTAACACTTTTAAATACCTAAACGATACTTTAAAGTTTTGATGCATAATTTCCTTTGTAGATGCTTTGTTGAGGCTAAAAAAGTCTACTGTGATATTTTCACACAAAAATCCTTAATGGTTAGATGTAACAACTTTTTACTTCTTCTTACGAAAAGCGAAAACAAAAAGCTACAAATCCTTACAACGTCATCCTACTTGTTTGCGAGTACCACACTGTCTTCACAAATCACTCACCAGGACATGTTAAGCCATGCGAGATGCATCGTGTTATGAATGGCTAGAATTTCGAAAAATTGCTTACGAAATGTAAGAATCTTTTCAATTTTATAATTTTCATATTCAATTCGTCGTAGACAAAATAACTTAGTATTTTCCAAGCACTTCAGGAGGTAATTGGGTTAATTTTAAATAAAGTATCTATTTTCTTTTGCAGCATTCTATATTTATTTATTTAACAAATTTCGTTCAATGGCGGGCTTAATGCCAAAGGCATCTCCCAATGAAACATTGGGTAAACAAGAAAAATTTTTATTCGCACTTTATTACTCTATGATCTTGAAAGTTCATGCAATAAGCATGAACTTTCAAATTTATAAAAAAATATGACCGCCATCTAACAGTTTATTACTATTTTACTATTTTAAAAAACATACTTTATGATTATCTTTTACGGTTTTGGTAGGGTTAGTAATTTAATCGCGCGGGGTTGTGATCCGGTGCCACATTTTTTTTATTTCTCAAATATCCATTAAACTATTTATCATAAAATGATTTTAAAAACATGGGATCAATGGGAAGTTAGAAGAACCTATCAGTTAAGAAAAGAATGATCGAAATCGAAGAGCTAGGAGCGGTGCAACGAGGTAACATATAAAAAAACATACGCTTCGAATTGAGTACCTCCTTTTTTAAAGAAGTCGGTAAAAAAGTATAAATCGTGCAATATCGGAACTAAAATAATATTCACCACAGGTAGTAAGTAATTAAAAACATATTGGTGATCTTGTGTTAAAACTTTAGTTAGACCAAAGAAATATGTAGTTGGATTTTAAATCTCAAAACAAACTGACTTAACAGTAAAATAGCGAAGGATCTAAAACTTCGGGAATAAATAAAACCTAAATCAGATAAATAATCAGAGAAAAAATAATAAGAATAAATTAAATTTTACCTTAATCAAAATTTACCCTCAATATCATTTGTAACAGTTTTACTAAAAAAATTCATTTGTTTAAGTTCAGAATAACTCGTATCTTGTTTATAAAATTGTGTATCTATATTTGTATTATTTAACTGTCACGAAAATTTTAAAAGAAATAACGTAAGAGGTACAATTCCCCTTTATATCATTAGAAAAACTCAAAATAAAACGAACAACAATATAAAAATTATATTCAGCCCAAGTTCACGATCACGTTTAAATGCATTATGTCATTTTTATGAAATATTTATAAAACTCAGTTTTGATGATTTCATCAGATACATTTCAACCATCTAAAATATTTGGTGTATAAATTAATGTGTTAAATATAATGATACTAATGTATTCAGAGGGATTTAAATACGAACTGGCAACGCACAGATCGATCAAGTTCAATAAATCAGATTTATCCTTAATGTTCTACCTT
The DNA here is from genome assembly GCA_029286875.1 of Lamproptera curius. NCBI lineage: Eukaryota > Metazoa > Arthropoda > Insecta > Lepidoptera > Papilionidae > Lamproptera > Lamproptera curius. Next base: position 1,183,712 of record JAGSMT010000052.1, read on the forward strand.
GTCTGCCAAAAACTTACGAAGTCAACATCCTTTTATGTTTGGAATCGTTATTGTTTCATGAATTATTTATTTAGCTCAAGATTCAATGAGATTTATGTGAAATATGGTTCCTAAGGAATATCTTCCAAATCAAGCTATGTGTCTGCAATATATAGTAAGTAATTCAAGAAAACTGTTAATAGCAGTCAATCTTTTTTTCTGATAAAGATGACAAGCTAAGTAAATTCAGTCTTTTTTAAGTTTGTGGGGCACCATCAAATCGCAACTGAATGTAATAACAGAGAATACCATACTTTGTACAAACTATGGAAGGATATCGACATTGACAGGAAATTTAAATTTTCAAGCTTAAACTAATTTAATTTTTTACTATATTTTGGACAGTTTTTAACATTAAATAATGTCGTGAATTATGATGTTATAAATAGAAGTTAAAACAATTTAATTGTCTCATTTGCAACATTAGTGGCTCAGTTTTATTTATACGTTAATACTTACAGACGTAAAACAATTAGTTAATGCCTACGACTTATCATAATGGTTCATTAAGGATTTTTAACCGGCCTTAATTCTTATTTCTTTCAAGAAAACAATCGCACCAGGAACAAAGGAGCTGCCTTGGGTGAAGAATGTCTTTATTTACTATTTTAATAAGCAGCATCTTTTCATTCCTTCGTCAATTTACATTTTTCTATTTTCTGGCTATGCCATTTCAGTTGCCTTTGTCCTATTTCCATTTTGAAATATTTTTTCATAAGGTCTAAAATTATATATTTTTTGCTGCGTCAAAATTTTTTAAATTTCATTAGAGCGTCAAATAATCATTTCGTACATGTGGGGTTGAAATGAGTAGAAAATTTATTTATGGCGTTCACAAAAACGTCCGAAATAATCGTATTTAACTATACACCTTAAGAATTTAATCATTACAATAGAGCGGCTAATCGTAAACTTTCACATAGCGGTTTGTTTTGAGCAAGATTCACATATGGCGTTTAAATAAACTTCCTAAATAATCGCCTATAACTGCACACCTTGGGCGTTAATGAGAACAAAAACGAAATTTGCAACCAAATTTTTACAAATTATACGCAAATATTACAGCTGTATCACAATACAAACATATAACATTTTATACATATGTTAAACTTACAATTTATTACTAGATATTTCATTATTATTAATGAGCTTTGCCTTATAATGCAAAAATATGCATCGTTGCAATCTTTAATAATGCTTACATTAATATGTTTATTATGGGTTATTTTAATAATACGTACATGTACATGCTCTCGCGGACTTCATTGTTGGCCAATTCCAGAAATACAATTAGGTAAAACATTACTTTAGTCTATCGTTTAGCCAGCATTTGCAAATGAATAGCACAAGGTTGCGTTGTGTTGACAGCTAATACCTACCATTTAAAAAAATAAGGATTAACATCAGAGCACTAGAAGCAGAATAACGAGGTAACATTAAAAAACATGCCTCCGAATTAAGTACCTCCGTCTTTAGAAAAGTCCATCAAAAATATTTAATCATGGCCGAGGCGATAAGCATAAACTCTTTTAGTATAATGCAGTAGGTAATACGTTCATGTGACAGCTATATGCGAACAAGCATGTTCCCGTTGACACGTTATGTGTTGGCAACGGAAAACTCGATTTGTCATCGTTATGTCGTATCGAGTAATTTATTGTGACAATAAAATCCTCTAGTATAGTTTCTTTATCCAAAAATTATTGCTTTAATATCCATAAGAAGGAAAAAAATACTTGTAAATATTGAAGTGTGGAATATTAGGCGTACTAAATAACATTTGCTATACTATACTTGGTGAGGCCGCACCGCTAATGCGGTGTGGAGGGGCCGAGGGAGGAGGGGACATTCAGCATGGTGATCTCCGTTTCTTCTTCGGCCGAAACGGAGCTAGCGGTGGAGCCCAACATCGAGACCACCGCTGGAGTAAGTGGACTCTCCACAAATTTGGAGGAGTCTGCTCAGTAAATGTATAATATGCAGAATAAGCAAAACGCAGCTAACAAAGCAATTGAAGAACTGGTTTATTTTGCATACATAAATAGCAACATGTCCTAAACTTTCGTTAGTGATGAGGATCTGCATTTAGTTTTAAAATGTTTTTTTTTTATTACAATAGCAGACTTTTTATGTAATGAAGTGATGAAAAATTACATAGTATATAGTGATGTATATTTACGGCTAGTTGGTCCAATCAAAATTGGCTGACAAAACTTGAGTGACCACGGGTCCGCGCAACCAGACGGCGTTTTAAATATGATAGCTCCATTACTTAGTTAGTACCCTGGCAATAGACCCTTTAAACCAGAATACAGTAGTTTCCACAAAACTTCTTTAAAAATCACCTCACCCCCCTTCCGATTTATTCTAAGGAATAAAACAATTATTTCACAAAAGTTTTTCAGACCAAACCCCCAAAAAAGTAGTATAAGCTTTTTATTTACAATGAAATACTTTACATGCGGGTAATAAAATGTTAATGAAAAACAATATTTTGAAGGTTTCATAATATTTTAGCCATTTTGAGGGAGGCCCGAATCAACAACTAGGCAATTTGGCCTTATAACAAAAGAAAACATACAGACTGTAACCGCTTATCATATCGAGGAAATATTTAAATTTAACAGGTCATAAAAGCCTTGAAAGATATTTACCAAGGATTGTTTCTGAATCAAGCTCTGTGTATAATAACGATGATAAGCCAATGGTACTAAAGATTACAAAAATCTTACGACATATTTAATCCTATCACCTATGGGGTAATTGTTAAGGCAACATAGCTGCTCGATAAACAATTTTGTTTATATAAATTCGAAATTGAGTTTCGGATCTATTATTAAAAGTATACTTTTAGTATATTTCAATAATCATCACTATTTACCAAGTCAAATGACATTTATTAATAATGTTAAAATATTTTTAATTTATTTTCAAAACATTTTTCGATAAGTTCAAATGATTTTCGAGCAAAATTATTTTTTAAGAGCTATCGTAACGTGTTTCGTTAGTTTCTACTTCAAATTGCTAATGAAGTGACGTCATGACGTTATACATATGCGATACGACAAATGGTGCGATGATGCAAAAGTAACGAGTGGTGATAGCTGAAACAATATAAACATACGGGCATTCATTTACATTCATTACGTCTTCAACTCTTGTGGAAAATCAAGGAGATGCATAAAAGGCCGATTTTCAAAAAGGGAGAAATTTACAATAATAATCGAATTACAATCACAGCACTGGCTTATTCGTCATTAAACTTAGAAGTATCTGTACGAAATCAAATCGCGCTATATACGTACTATATATGTACAGTGACATCTATCAGTAAAAGGATTAATTACAAAATCTTGTTGTATCTATAAAGTAAAATTTAAGATTTTGTCAAAATATTAAAAACGTTATAATAACAATCGCCTTATTTAATACATGTCTGATATATTATGACTCAATTTTACCTAAATATAAATTTTGCAATAATTTTAATTATATTCAACCCGTTATTACTAAACACAATTAGTTTAATCAATTCAATTAAAATACTAGACTGAGTTTACGTCCATTCAAGTTTTCTGTAAATTATTCATTATTTGTAATATTGATCTAGATATAAGGCTAATTATGGAACCACATTGAAAAATTAACTTTTATGTAAATAACTCAAAGAAAATATAAATAAAACATTTATTTATATTTTTTCTTTACGTACTCCATAATACATAAAGCGAGATGAGAGATTGTTTAAAACAAAATTCTTTGTTAAAAATAACTGTTTAGGTAACATATTCTTAACTAAATGCCAGTAACTGCCTCCGTAGCCTAGTGTTAAGGACGTGCTTTAAAAACCAAAGATCGATGGTTCAAATCCCGCGTGAACTCAACAAATTTTCATTGTTGATTCCTAATTGGTTAAGGTAATTTGAGCTGATCAACAAAATGTCTGAAAAGAAAGATTATCCACGCGTCGGATGGCCATGTATAAAGTGGGTTCACTCACCAACCCGCATAGGGCGAGCGTGGTGGGATACGATTCAATTACCCCTGATGGAGAGGGCGTGCAGTAGGGAGGCCTATGTCTAGCATTGGACTAACATAGGCGGATAATGACTGATAATGGCTGACATTTACTTTAACCTATCGTTGTCAAGGGTTATCTTTTCCCCGGGAAAAAGGCTCTTTGTATTCAGCTTATACAAAGTAAATTAGTAGTTTTACATTTTTTCCTTAAATTATGAAAATATTGTGTTTACTATTACAAATTGTAGACAATTTTACAAAACAGATTGTCACTTGTTTATAAATGGGAAAATGAAACTATTACATCTCATGAGCTAAACATTAAACTAGATAAATAGTTATTTGTTAGTTTTTTAGTGTATCAGTAAAAAAATGTATATAGAAATTCAGGCTATTTTTATCAAGAACCCCGGTCGGTAAAGGCTTCTTCCAAGGATGTCCTTTCCTCGGTTTTAGACTATATACATCTATTTAGGACTTGCGGTTTTTGGCAAGTCGAAGCCCCATCTTGTCCGTGGTCTACTTTTGCCTCTTGCAGTCCTTTCCTGAGGATAATCTTTCAAAGTCCATCTATTGCAATTAAACATTTTGCAACGTGTTATTGAATAAAAGGACTTTTTACGGATTTTATCGCGTTTTTTAAGTATTTAAATTCCTGACACTTCGAACACTTTTCAGCGGTCGTGGTCACGGGGTAGACTGAAATGTCATGCATCTTGTTACCGGTGCTGTTTTTCCAGATCTTAACTGTAATTAAATATTTTAAGTCTGTGCTCCGACCCTTGCAAAATTAATTTATTTTATCATTACAGTCGGCAGTGGTATTATGCTTGGGTTGTATTTTTATTTTATTTATGATGCGATCCCAAGCAGGTGGTAAGACCAACCATCTTCTCTATTGAAATTTAAATGTTTTCAAATTTCGATAGCCTCACGGATCATTTGGTAGTAATCGGTGTTCTTTAGCGAGGATTTGTAATCGATCAAATCTGATGTAATGGGTTGGGCGATTTAAAATATGATGACACACTTGCAACGTGGCTTTCCCATCAGTATAATTACACAAATTATTGACTTTATTAAAAATTATTTAATTTAATTGAATAATTATGTCAATTATATTTTACATACACTTTGATATATAGTTGATAAATAAACATTTATGTACAGAAAACGTTAGCTTAAGTAAAGTGTTAACTCAAATGAGTTTACTAAGCTGTACGACAATGTTGCCTCAACTCGTAAAATGTTACGTTTGGCCGTGATAAGGATATGAAATCGTGACTGTGAATAAAGCAACTTAAACATTCATTAATGTGTATTTTTACAAGAAACACACCTTTTCTTGAAGATAGGCAAGCACCTAAATATTTTTTTTTACTATTTATGTTTTATGAACGAACGAAGTTTACCTATGGAAATTATTTTAATAACGAGACCGTATTCTTTCGTCTCTATATAATTTTTAGTATTTATTTGTAGAGTCAAGCCTTTATTATCCACCATATTGCCTCGTAGTAACGATTGTATAGGTGTCACCGTTGCTGAGAAAACACAAAAAAATTCAAGATTAAACTTTTTTGTTTTCAAAAATCTTTGTTGCAGTTTATTTTTTATTTTAAGCATTCATATAAGTCTACATACGAATGTTTACTTAACTTTCCTACGATCTCCATTGAGTCCGCTAGGGGCCATCTACAACGCATGTAGGTACGAAATTATGGGATAACTTAAATGTTACAACAGATTTATCAAAGGATTACATTTAAAAATTTAAAGGTGCTTAACAATTTATTGCTGCATGCTTATTCAGTATATATTAAAAGAGCATCAATGGTGACTTTTTTATATTAGACAAGTTAACAATTGCAGTGCATGCTCCGTTTTCCGTAGACAAAGTTTACGACGTTAAAGTCCTATTAAAGCCAACATGGAGCCGCCGTAGTTTATTAAGCTCGTTGCCAGATTAATTGAACTTCTACGTGCAGTCTTAGACTAACGGCTGACTGTATCTCTAAGCTTGATCAACGCATTATTAGATACTTTTTTATATTAAAATACACTAACTAAAAATTGTAATAATTTATTTCGACCCCGACTTTAATCATACTTTAAGAAATCACTTTGAAAACAAATTTAGTTGCCAACACATATTACACTTGCATGATAAAAAATTTGATACGCTTTTAATTTTCCTATATTTAGAGGCCAAAAGGTTATTTAATTACATCCTTCTATTTAGGCTCCTTAATGGACTTTGGGAAAAATTCTATTGCGGCACGTTCATTATCATCATCAGTCCCTGAACATAGGTTTTTATGAACGCCAAGATCCCCGTTCCCCTGCCATTTCCTGCCAACTTTGACCGGCTACTGCACGAAGATCGGCATCCCCCTTTTCTGGAAGTAAACTAACGTTAAGTCTTCCATAACGCGGCTTTCACTACAGAACCTTATTTGGCTATCCGTTCTTGTGACTGTATGACGATCGGGCGGTTGACTGGAAAGGGCACAGCATAAATTTTAATGGCGAGAACATCTCATATCTTCAATTCGCGGAAGATAACGTCATCACGGTTGAGACCGCAAAGGACCTGTAGAAAATAGTGCAAAATCTGTTTGTTTATATCACTTTATGTTTGTGAACAGATTTATATCTTAGCATGACTCGACTAATATATTAAGCTTATATTTAAATTAATATTGTGAAAAAATTTTAAGCTTTGTGTCTTAAACATTTAATTTAAAAAAAAATCATATTAACCTTTATCTTTTACTTTATATCGCCGATCTGGCTGGCCCAACATTCAGAACTTGTTTACAGTATTCACAATAATAAGAAATAAAGTTGTAATGCGATCGTATAAGTAATGACTTTAAAATACTTTATACCTATAGACAAAAGTTTCATAATGCTTATGTATCTGGGTCACGAAGGCATTTACTATTACGTAGATATAAACTAAGATTCCGGTGGACTGCTCTTTCTTTCTATAGTGTAGGTGTTTGAGCTGTAGAATTTTTGTCTTTTTAATTAACCTATAATTATAATAAAATTTGGATAATTTTTGATTTATTTTCTATATATACATTCCTTACGCCGTTTCTAGAGTATTAATTAACTTTGTATGATTAACGTAGAACCAACTTGTTGTACTGGCTAGTATAAGTTAAGTGATTCTTTATTGGTAAGCTAGAGAATAAAGCAGGCGTAATGAGTTAATAACCGCCTACGTGTTCTAGCCGTATTGGCCCTTGCTTTATAAACCGGAGGTCGTAAGTTCGAATCCCGCGGGGTAACAAATTTGGGTTATTGTTGTTTTCTGGTTGAAAAGGACAATTTGGGCCAAACGCCCAATTGTCTGAATAATATAATAATCCATGCGTCAGATGGACATGTAAAAAGTCGGTCCTTCCACCAACCCATTGGACCGGTATGGTGGGTTACGGTCCATAGGACCCCTCTTAAGTGGAGTAATATGAACAACCGCCTCAGAATGCATTTGTAATATTACACAAAAACTACAAAAGAAGAGACTAAAATAATTACTTACCTGGTTTCAAAATTACAGCTCCTATGTAAACCATCACGTATTTATTTACTCCATTTTCACCTTCTTTGCAGTTTAAGAAAGTGATGTTAAAAGAATTTCTCTTAAAAAGCTTTTTGAATCTTGCCAATATTCATTTTGAAAATTTTTCTATAATTTATTAGAATATAATAACTTCGTATATAAAAAAGAATTATATTTATAATTCGTTTTAATATTAAAATTCGATTTTTATTTTCTTCAATTTCTATACGCAAATTTCTCTTATTTGTTTCGTAAATACGCTGGCGGGAACCCGCAGTTTTTTTTGTAATTAAAAAGTTTTTTAAGTTTCCATGGAAAAGTTGAAAAATTTTAAAACATGGATTTATATGTCGGTTAATGAAGAATAAAGTTAAAAGTTTTAAAAAGGTTATTCTTATGCTTTAATTGCTTGTTTTTTGTTTTAATAAACCAATTTGTTTTCAAAATTGAATCTATCATCATCATCAGCCTGTGTCAGTCCACTGCTGGAGGTGCCATCAATTGTGATCGGTCCCGGATCAACGTGCTCGTTGAACATGACCTTGGTTTTACCCAAGTTCATCCGGAGACCGATGCCTGAATCTAGATCATTATAACCCGTATATATAATTTACAAACAATAATAATATGAGGATAATCACAACCTCGTCAGAGTCATCAAAAATTTAACACCCACCACACAAAGGTCGGTTTTATACCAATTTGTATTTTATCAAACTGACTCTAAGAACTAATAAAAATTAAAATCCGCAAACTCTTGTAAACTTTTATTAGATGCATGTGAGTTTGCAATCTAAATAATATAGCAAACTCAAGTTAAATAAATGTATGAAAATTGGAAGGCAGAACTTTTAAAAAAAGCAAGCAGACCATGTTCGTCGCTGGAGATGAACATGGTCTGCTTGCTTTTGATGGATTCGTCTAGACGAAGATCCATCGCTGCATCATAAGGCTGTCACTTTTACCTAGATCAATTCTGGGGCAGTTTTTATTTCATCTTTCCATGGTATTGTTCTAATTTCGTTTAATTAGAAATATAATACAATAAAATAATTGGTGATTTAACATTAATAACTTTGTGATAAGTAGTTTAATGGATATTTGAAAAATAAAAAAAATACTGCACTAAAATCAAAACCTCGTGCAATTAAATTACAAACGCTGCCAAAGTAAAAGATAAAAAGTATATTTAAGATAATTGTAGTACTTGAATAGGTCTATTATAACGTCCGCGATAACATATATGTTATAACATTATGTTTACAATTGCAACCAGCCACATTCAAAGCTTACTTAAGACTATATAGTTTACGTTTGCATAAAAGTAATTGCAATTAAAAAAAACTTAATTTTATGTACACAAAACTTGGGATTGACGACATTTTGATGAAATTATTACCTTAAAAGTTATCAGAGATTTAAAATGGGATTTCGTGCTAGCTGTCCTAATAGAATCTTTTTCAATTCAGTCTGATGCATCAATGAAATGATCAAATGTTTAAATCAAATTTAAAATAATGGAATAAATACTATATTTAAGACTTATAAACTTTTTACTAGCTCGATGGTTTAAATTAGTATGGTAAAATAAATAAATGTATAATAACAAAAATGAAATATAACTATCATAGCGTTAGAAATATGTCTAAAGATATTTCAATGTTGATAAGGATGCTAAACGACGTGTAACTTATCGCGGTCACGTGAAAAATATTATGACAGTTCTCTTAACGTATCCGTAACTTATCCTGTGATTGAAGTCTTGCCATAAATTATGACATTTCTTGGATTATTAAGTTAGACCCCGGATCCAGGATCACGTCGCAGTGTCGTTCGTTAAATTTGACATTTTTTTTCAATACATAAATTCTTTTGACAGGTCAGTTGAAACCATTAACAATACTTAAATAGAGCGTATCACTTTTATATTAAAAATACACGTAACTGAATCAAAATCGTAATTCTATGTAAGTGCTTAGTTTTTTTATAAAGCATCAAACAACGTTCTACATTGATAACAAGATGAATTTATAGGGATTGACATGCAGAATATTTAGATGGAAATTAAATCACGACATAGCAAACACGGTTTTGTCTCGAACTAAAATCTATATTAGATGTTTCCTTTATTTCCGCTAGAGGAAAATAGGTCAGAGGAGTCAAAGAGTCAGGAATACATAAGTGCCTCAGCCCAGAGGTATAGACAATACTTCATGTTTAACCGAAGTTGCCCAGCTGCAAAAAATATTAACTTTTAATGTCTAAAACTTTTTATAATTTTTATTTTCATATTATACTCAGATATTATTTATGTTATCTTTCATTGTCGGTTTCAAGCATCGTATCAAAATTAAACTGCTTGAGCCGAAATTTCGTAAACTTTAATAATTAGTCACCTGAATGTTACTCAAATTATAACTTGAAAAAAAATTCAAATTCAAGAATTTTTCTTCAACATAGGAGAGATCTCACTCACTTATTGAATGTCAAAAATCTACCATTCGTTCGGAAAAGGTCACCTCTGACCTGAAAAGAACCGACGAAAGAAACTCAGCAGGACCTTTATTTGTCATCTTTTACATCAATGTCAATTTTAACAATTACAAGCATAAAATTATCATAATAATAAATGACAGATTTACAAAACGCAACGAAAAGCGCGCGTAAAAAATAATGGAAAAAATTATCCCTCCTTCTAGTCCTCTTACATGGGCTATCTGATACAAGAACACTACTATAAACGAACACACACATGAAAAAATAACTATTCCGTTTTGTAATCTAAATATAGATATCTAAACTTTGCTTACAGTTATATGCGCATTCAGAAATATCTTTGATTTTTCCCTTGTTTATGGCCGTTTTATTTCATGCCTGTGCTAGATTTTCAGCTAAGACTCCAGGATAGGTGCTGATTCGTTAATTGAATCGCAGTCAGCGAACAGGCGATTGAGAGAGTAAACTACGAAGGCTTAAATTGTGTGACGTCTACTGTCACCCCCTGACGCTGACTTAATGGATGCATTTAATGATTTATGCATTCAGGTTTAGAAATTATATATATTTAATGGCAGAGGTTTATCGGTTTATCTTTAACGTATTAAATGACGACATAAGGCATTTCTATGCATATTTGGATGTACTTAAAGTATTAGGTAAAAGTTAAGTTGATGTTATTATAATAATAATAATGATTTATTGACTTCATTTTTAATTAATAGAATTGTTGCATCCGTTCTTATGTAATTCAATTCAACTACATTTTTGTGTTGTAATTTATGAAAAACCGTCTCTGAAAACCGATGACCGGACACAAAATTTAAAGACCGCAATACAATCATTATTTGTATTAAATGTTATTTTTCATAGATTGTCCTTTACAAATTTTATAAATAATATAATCATTCAATATATTATCATTTAATATATTCTATAGGCACTTACAGCATTTAATAATTACCATTTTATTTTGGAAAATAGAGGATTATCACAATTTATATAAGGATTTTACTTTATTCTGGAAGAATTGTTTCAAAATCGATAAATTAAAATATTTTAACTATTGTAGCTTATGGTGAAGAAAGTTTTAAGGTAAATAAGTTAAGTACCTACATGTTTTATTACGTATCGAATTTAATGTTACAGCTTATGAGGATAAAGATGAACGACCACATATTTTTCAATTGTCCCAGACAGACCTCTTCTCTCTATGACCTGCTCCTCCCCAAATTCCAGTCCCACTAATTTAAAAACTTTATTATCCTATGTTGATTCCCCATTTGTTCATATTTTTGTTCTTACATTAATCATAATAACATTAAACTTTAGTTTGTTTGTCTCTTAACCAACTAACCCTGTGTTTTTGTGTGTCTCTTTTGTTTTAGATACATCAACAGAAACGATAGTGGTGGATTATCTCAGCCCATAATCAATTCTTATTTGTCAACTGTGACCTTGTTCATTACGAAGCCTGTTACATATAGCAGAGTCTAATCGAAAACTTGACGTTGGCGAAATCTACAAGGAAACGCCATCAAGCCAAAGAACTAACTACGAGGAAAAAACGGTTACTTTAATAAAAGACATTTTATGGATTATTGCAACGCTAAATTATTTCAATTTAACAAATCTTTATAGATAATAATCTTTGTAGTCTTTAAAGTAAGTATTTTCTAGAACAAATTAGAGCTACACACCATATTTTTCGTGTGTTAGCTAGAGCGTTACACCATTTTAAAATAAAAATATTCTTACAGCAGTTAAGTCCATAACAGCGTTTCTGAGGTTATATTTATCTTTATTACATGTATCCTATTAAACTATATAACTGTCACTAAATATAGCCGGATTGCTAGATTAAGGACTGCTGAATTATGTATGTGTGTGTGTTGCGTGTGTGTGCGTGGTGTGTATGTGTGTGTGTGTGTATGTGTGTGTGTGCGCGTACACAGCAACGAAACGCTACATACTGAAATTATTTACTTATTATTTACTTGCCCAGTTGTGTAATTTCAATCCGTTTATGCTGTTAACTGTTTACAAAAAATAACACCCAATAAACAACATTTTTAGTATCTATGTACTTGCCTAATATTCTTTTCGGGAGGTTGGACATGAAGGCATAAAATACAGGCATTGCTTAGTTTACCTAAGTTTATTGTGAAAATCATGTTGCAAGAAAATAAATTATTAATATTATTATGCAGTTTTATAAAGTAAATTCTCGTCTGGCTTTAACTCGCTTATGATTCATAGACCGCTTATCGATATCGATATAAAAAGAAGTGATAGATACTAAAATTTAATAGAATGAGAAAATATAGTTAATGGTGACGTAAATGGAATGGTATCCAGTTTTAATGAAAAGGTCTTTGATATTATTAATATCATGCCCCTGTTCGGTCCTTTATACTGAGTAAGATCTCACATCCATCGATTACGAACACTGTACAAGAAATGATGCGCACATTATAAGTAAGAACACTCAGTTAGAAACGCATATTAAATACTATAAAGATTTGAATAAATATTGTAAAACTAGCTATTCACAATGAAAAAATTGCATATTTTAAGCACCATATAAATTACGTAAAGAATCCTAATAATATTAAAAAGATTATAGCAAATTTTAAACAAAATAATCATTGATTCCCTCATTTATGCTCCCGATAATAACAATAATACTAATTTATCTTTCTTAACTTGTTAACTATGAATTTATTAGATTTAATAGTGATACGTTTAAAATTAAAAAGGTTAATTATTCCATGTTATTAAGAGTAATTAAATATTTAAAAATTAATTTATTGCTTCGTAGGCGTCTACAGCTTTTTCAGGTGATGTAAATATCTGACAACGCAATTAATTATTTATTTTAGGGAAAGTGTCGAAATCATTAGGGCTCAGGTCGGGGCTGTACGGGGGATGGTCTAATAATTTTATGTTTTCTTACTCTTAAATCTCTTTTGTTTTGTGCGCGGTGTGAGAATTCGCATTGTCGGCCCAAATTGCCCTAACCAACTAGGAAACAACAATGAAAATTTGTTGTGTCCCCGCAGGATTCGATCCCACGACCTCCGGTTTCTAAAGCACATGTCCATATCACTAGGCTACAGAGGCAGTTAACACAGTTTGCAAATACTTATTAAAATTAAAAACTTATAATTATGAACCATGAAGCACTCTTTTCTTGCTCTAAGTCTTTTTTCTTTAGGAAAACAGTCACACCGGTAACGAGTGCACTTTCTAAAGTATAGACGGTCTCTTTTCACTATTTTAATGAAGAGACCGTATTCTTTCATCTCTTTACAATTTTTAGTATTTATTTCTTTGCTGTATCTAGATTTTTTATTTAGTAGAGCCAACACTTTATTAAATCACCATATTGCCTTGTAGTAACGATTCAACAAAAGTTAAACTCTCTTGTTTTAGTTCAGCTATTAAAAAAATAATTGTTGTAATTTATTTATTTAGCTTATTTTAAACATTCAAATAAGTCTACTTTCGAATGTTTAATTAACTTTGCTAAGGTCTGTATTTAGTCCGTTAGGGGCTATCTAAGACGCATAGGTATGAAATTGTGGGCTAAATTAATATTACTACAGGTTTCATCATCAGCCTGTGATAGTCCACTGCTGGACATAGGCTTCCACTAATACACCCTATCCATTAGCAGGTTTTGGACCGTACCACGTTGGTCCAATGTGGGTTGGAGGGTTGACCGACTTTTTATATGCCCATCCGACGCAAGGATAACTTTACTTTTCAAACAATTGCCCTGCGAAAATTAAAAGTGTACACCTACTTATTGATGCAAGCTACTTATTAGGTAATAAAAGTGCGTAATCGGTGATTTTCTCTATATCAGACAAGTTTATCAATGCTTTGTTTTCCGAACGATATTAAAATCCTATTAAAGCCCACATGAAGCTGGCGTTGTTCATTAAGTTTGTTGCCAGATTAATTGAACTTCTACGTCAGTCTTAGACTAACGGTTAACTTTACCTCTAAGCTGAAACGCATTATTAGATTTTGATAATGATGTACATAAAAAATATACAGTAAATTAAAAGTTGTGATAATTCATTTCCGCTCGACTTAAATCGTACGGAAATGGAAAATACACCGAATTTCTTTAATAAAAATAAAGAATTTTTGACTTCGACATTGACTTGGGAAGACTTTTAATGCTGTTATGTTATCTTAACGTTTCAAAAAGCGATTTGAAAATAATTTTATTAACCACCACTAAATAATAAAAATTTCGTCATCATCAACATTTAGGGTCCCAAATAGAACTCGCGTCAAATTCTATTGCGGCATGTTGATTTGTCGAATTATTTTGTACGTCGCGTTGTCACTAATAAATCTTGCTATAGGCGAAAATTTGTTTACGTAGAGTAAATTACGTTTATGCAAATTAATTTTAGTCGCGAGGCTTACTTTAGAAATATTAATGAGATGATAAATAATCTTAAATGATTTTTAGAATTAGATAGTTTGAAAATATAAGTAATTTTTAATGGCGCCTAATTCCGCTTCAATGGGATGAATAAAATAGAATTGTATTTTTTACTGCATTTTTATAATAAGAAATGTATGTTATTTTAACGCAGAAAACATGGTGTCCTAATAATGTTTAATATGTGTCCTAACAAGCTGCATCTACGATCAAACATTACAATGTTTAGGTATATCTTATACAATTGTTCACAGAGTCGAATATACTTATCTTAAGATACATTTATATGTTTTGCTCTTAAGATGACGAAGTATAATAAATTCTTCACCAGAATCTCATTAGCTCTTGCGCTGGACAAATAGCCAACGTGACGAAGATTCATCAACATTAAATGATTGCTAGCGCCCTTAAAGATACGAGGAAAACCGTTATAGCACTTCCTTGGACCATTCAATAGGAGAGGATGGCGAGAAGGATGTGATGACTGACAGCATTAAAGGCGTTCGCGAAATCTATAAGAACCAAAACAGTAACCATGGTTAATTTTATGCCTGCCTTTATATCGCCAGACATTTTTAATAGGGCTGTAGTGGTGCTGTGACCGGGTCTGAAACCCGATTGCATTGGACTTGTCAGCTTGTTACTGAATATGAATCAAGAAAGTTGTTTATTAACACAAAACTCGAGCAGCTTAGAAAGAATAGGCAAAATGGAGATAAGTATAACATGAGAGAAAAGTGAGGAAATAGAACACTTAGGAAGGGGCCGGACAAGAGCATTACGCTATAAGAATGGGAAAGATCCAGCATGGACAATAAAATCTAGGATGGGAACAACAATATGCCGGCTAATTTTGCCAAAACCAACTGCATCGGATTAAATGTAAAGGATTGCGATACTTGGATATATTTAGTGTCTGTAAAAAGAAGATATATCTTAAACAAGCAGGTCAACGTGTTAACCATGTTTTGACTAGTAATTTCTTCGAATGAATTATTTTACATTTGAAAAAGGATATACGTTTTATATATGAAACCTCTTTTAATGTTGAAAATATTGTTTTTTGTT
This sequence comes from Lamproptera curius, assembly GCA_029286875.1. Lineage (NCBI taxonomy): Eukaryota > Metazoa > Arthropoda > Insecta > Lepidoptera > Papilionidae > Lamproptera > Lamproptera curius. Next base: position 1,199,374 of record JAGSMT010000052.1, read on the forward strand.
TGTTGTTTGTAATGGCTGGAGAAGCTGTTTTATAAAGCTCTCACCTGCTTCAGCACTGGCAACAAGACGCATGACATCTCAGTCTACCCGTTACTACGGCCGCTGGAAAGTGGTCGAAACGTCGGCAATTTAAAATGTAAAATAAACGCGATAAAAACCGTAAAAGTCCTTTTATTCAATACCTAGGAGAATTTAAATAAAGAATTACCGATTGAAAACAGGTTGATTGGAACGTTTTTTGGAAGAATCGTAAAGAGGTGAATGATAAGGTAAATATTTTTCCAAACACAGTTTGATATTGCTCTGAACTGAACTGCAACTGAAGTTGATTTAAACAACAAAACTGCGAAAGGGGTTAGTAATTGATTTGCGCAGTATTTTGAATCTAATAATAATACAACAGCTTCTTATTTTAGTATGCAGGAAGGACTATTTAATAAATAAACTATTATTAAAATATATTTAATAAATAAACTATAAATAAAAATGGCCTATAGAACCCCGATTTAAAAATATGGTGACTTTTAACTCTTAGATGATTACAGGCCAAACTCATTTTTACGTACATGGCCAAAAATCTTAGAATCGCTTGTATATAAGGTGCTCTCTCATATAAAACCTCCAAATTCTTCCAAACCGACATGGCTTTTTACCTCATAGATCCACAACTTCTAACCTCATTAGTTCGTTATCAGATATATCGAAAGATTTTGACCATGAAGAGGAGGTGCATGCGATATATACTGATTTTCATAAGGCGTTTGACGTAGTCAACTAGCATAATAATAGCATTCTATTAACTAAATTAAAGTTATTCGTTATACATGACACATTACTTTGATTGTGTGAGTCGTAATTGCGGAAGCACCCGCAACTTATCGCTTTGAAAGGTTTTAAATCGTTTCCTAAAATGATTTCATCTGGCGTTCCCCAGGGATCTCATCTGGGTTCTTTATTCTTTCTGGTCTTCGTAATAACTTTCGTTTATTATTTGCTAACTTTTTAAAAATCGGAAAAAAAATTACAAAAACCTATTGTCATTTAATATTATTATGTATATAATTTTAATCACCTCTCGATTTAAATAATATTGTAGTCACAGTTACAGGTAACAACTAGAAAACTTTTTGAGAATCAAAAGAAACTGCGTTAGTTTACCACTGTTTTCACTTTTCGAATTAAATTTATATTAGTTCATTTAATAAAAGAAACCAAAAGAAAGTCAGCCTTTCATTACACGAGCTCGACTCTTATTAACTAAATGACCTGTATCGTGTTTATCCGATGACACATTCTTGTGTAAATTGAACAATAGTAATCGTGAATAAGATATTAAACCACTTTATAAGATCACTTGCTTAATGAGAAAGTTTAGTTACAATTGACAAAAAACTTTGCTATGTGTTGCTAGGTGTAAAATTTAGTTAAAAAAATAAGTAATTTTATTCTTTAAGATCAAGCAAGGCAACAAACTTATGGTTCTATGTTTATCATACAACTTTAAATACTTCTCGAAAATCGGCATGAGGAATATAGATAAAAAAATCTAAAGTTGACCAAAATTGTCTGAAAACTAAGATGATCCATGCGTCGGACGGGCATGTAAAAAGTCAGTCCACCCACCTACCCGCATTGGACCAGCGTGGTGGCATACGGTCCATAACCCCCTAATGGATAGGGTGTATTAGCGTAGGGCTATATCTACCAGTGGACTATCACAGGCTGATGACGATGATGATGATCTATGTGTAAGTTAATGCTTTCGTAACTCAGACATACTAAAACATTGCGAAACTTTTGTTTAGAAGTATTTCGAATTCTTTAAAATGAAACTTATTTTAAACCAAATGTTTGATATAAAACCTTTAAAATTTGTTTTACAAAATTAATAACTAAATAAATATATTGGTTGAGTCGTGCTGAGGCATAAATCTGTCCATATAAAGCGATATTTCAAAATTATTTTTAACCTTGTACTAGACCTGACCACGATGCAGATAAAACACGCAAGGAGGTACTTAATAAAGTATATACTTTTAACCTAATGTTTTTATTCTAACGCTAAAGTTTTTAAACTTATCAGCCGCTCTCAGTTCAATACTTGACATAGGCTTTCCTAGGTTCTCTGACGGATCACATTTTTTGTAACGCAGTCCTCAGGAGGTACTCCAAGCATAGCCCTCTTACTGGCTTCAAATATGTGAACCGTTCGAACCGTACGTGTCCAAATCTGAGCCGTCACTAATCGAAGACTTTAAACTTGAGCCAAAGTGGGACAGGTTCCGTTAAAACTAGATGAAACTTTTAAATATCTGCCTAACCAAGCAAAATTCTTCTGTTGATCTCTCATTCGAGCTTTTGATTTAAGTGAATGTACTCCGCATCCACTTAAAGTGCGGTGCCACCGATTCATTTATGCCGGGCCCTTTTGAATCAACATGAAGAATAGAAATCGGGCATAATTTCGCAAATATCTCCTAGTCTACACTGCACCACAGGCGAATTGGCCCAGTCTTCCTATCTTGGACTACGGTAGACATTATGACGGTGTCATGTCATCTCGATATTTAGCCAAATTGATTATTTGGCAACGCTATTTTTTAACACCAAAACTAAATTAAATTTTCTAAAAGGTTTTCAAGGAGTATTGTTACTGGATTTTTATTATTTCTGTCCTAGACAAAGTATTTACTCGTATAAAATCACATTGATAGCAATTACAGTGTACCCTTTGGAGTAAATTGGAACTTTCACTACAAAGAGAAAGCACATAAGAAATGCGCTCGTAAAACAAAACAATTTAAAAGATGAAGATGATGTATGAAATCTATATAAATTTGCTCAATGCGCTTAACGAATATTTATGTGTCTAAAATACATTGTTCATTAGCAAAAATATTGACCATTTAATTTATTTAAACTTTAAATAATCACGAAATAGGAGTTATAGCATATTAGTTTTACGTTAAAACATTATTTAATTTACCTACGAACTCTTGAACAAAATATGACCGATTTGAAACATTATAGAACCATTTTGCGAAATACAAGACGGTAACAACGTGCTCTTTGCATGAAACTACTCCGCGATTTCCCCAACTGCAATTTAAATCTTAAACAACATATTTTTTTTCATTTATCCGAGACTTATTATTAATTATAATATTGTAGCAATAAAAAAAGTATAATTTTGTAACAAAATCTCAATATTTACTATTATTTTACGTTTATTTATTAACGTCCCTTGAAACCTTTATTTTTTATAAAAGTAAACATAATAGATAAGATCTATCTAGAACAGTGTAAACAGTATAAGAAAACTGCTAAGAATCTTGCATCAGTCCACGTTAAATAATTAAATAAAGCGATGACCCACAAAAATTTGAGTTGAGTAAATTTACCATGAAAGAAAATTGTTCTTTGAAAAGAAAGTCGTTTTAAAGAACAATAAATAATACAAAATGTTTTGGCAAGTCAAACTTTTTACAATTTAATTGTGGCCAGGCGCTTAAATTTTTCTCGAGTTCGCAAAGTTTTAATTGTTCAAAATAGAACATTTTTGTGTTATTAACCGCGGGAAAACATCCTTGTGTTATCGTTGTTTACTATTTGGTTAGTACATTTTGTGCCGATCACTCAATTATCAGAAAAGTAACATGATCCATGCGTCGGATGGACATGTAAAAAGTCAGTCCTCAAACCAACCTGCATTGAACCAGCTCGGTGGGATACGGTACAAAAACACCCCAATGGAGAAGGCGTAAGCATTTTTACAAAAAAATATTGTAACTGAATTAAAATTTTGAATTTCATGGTCCCTGTGTAATTTTGGACCCAGACGAATGAGCCGAGACGAAGTGCGCGATCGGGTTGCAGAAAACTACAAAAGCGTTCCTATGACCCGAACCTTAGGCGACAGGAAGGAACAACAGTGGTTTTAGTCGGTGCAAGTCTGGCATAACCCGTCACAGAAAGGCTGGTATGCGAAGGAATTATACTTTGTATAAAAATGCTATTGATCAGCATGTAAGTATGAGTTACGATATTATGCTTCATCGTCTTCATCAGCCTGTGTTAATCCATTGTTGGACAAAGGCCTTCCCTAATGCACGGACAACTCCCCTTCAGAAAATTGGGTGATATGTGAAAAATGAAACAACAACGAAAATTTGCAGGATTTGAACCTACGACCTCGGGTTTCTATAGCACCCACCCTTACCACGAGGTATTATTTAGGAAGCAGATATAATATGTTTTAATGTTTGGATACTTCTCTTTCTGTTTTTTAATATAAAACAGGAATTCGACAATCCCACCACTCACTTGACGGCGAATCTGCCTTACAGTGGTAGTAAGATAGATCCACAGGACAAGAGCATTAGTCAATTGCCAATCCGCCTGCTCAGTGGGGCAATTATGAACAACTTCTATTTAATGGACCAGAAAACGTGACCTGGCTACGTACTACGTTAACGTTCTTCAAGATAAATTCTTTGGTTGAAGAGAAAAAATGTTTTAACTTGTGTTGTAGTGGTATTAACATAGACTCATGTTCAAAAGAATACAGTGATTCCAAAATAAGAAACAAGAGAGGAAAAAGGCAAACAAAATAACTTATGTTAAAGTGATATGACTTTTTTGCCCGACTTCTCAAAGAGGGGATACTCAATATGGAAGTGTAAGTTTTTTTCTATATATATACAGACATGGCTTATGGCCATGGCTATATATTGAGCACCCTTGAAATCTGAACAAGTGGTAGATAAAGATCGTAGCTGAATTTGGCCACAGGATTGTTCCAAAGACACATTACACAAAGCTGGCAATTAAAACCTAATTTATCAAACTTGTTTTGCTCTTCACAATTTTTAGGCCCTAAACCATGATTTTTATTTTTATGTAGCATATTTTGTAATTGAACATTAACAACATTTTGCGTATATTTTTTACTGTTGTAAATAAATTTCCATTCCACTATGAATCCAATTTTGATGAAAATGCACCTGTAAATTAAGTTTTATTGAAATATAACAATTAGTGTAGATAACTCAAAAAGATAATTTCATAAAACTCGTAACTGTATTGAAGTCGTTATTATTTACATACTAGACGTACCCCTGATGGTGATAAACTCTACTTATAGAAAATGCAGCGAAAAATACCAAAAGTTGCTCACCGCTGTGAGATATTGAATGTTTAATCTCGTCTAACCAATAATCCAGCCACGGCCTTTATAATTTATCATGGAGCTCGAGCACAGTTATGCATTCAAACTACTGTTTTGTAGAATAATAATACCATATTCCCTTATTAAGTTGTTTGTTACAAGATGACCTAACAATATAAATGTTACTTCCATATTTAGATCAAATTGTTTAAAGTTCTATTATTCCTACCCTTCCTATTTTAATCCAATCCTTATTAAAATTACAAATATAAATGTTTTTAAGTACAAACGTTTGTTACCCTTACACTGAAAAAGTGCTAAGGGGTTTTAACGATATTATGCAATAAAATAGCTTACACATCAGAATAAATTATGGGTTATTATAATTAAAAAATACTCTCGTTTACTTGGGATATAACAAAATGTAACATATAGGTGGAAAAAAATGTGAAGACGGTGAGCTACCCTGGCACAAAGTGCTAAAACCTGTTGCTGCACAAAAATATTATATGTTATAATTATTACTGCAAATCTCAACTACCACGCGGGTAAAACCTCGGGGTTTACAAAGTGTTTAAAAAATATACTCAATAGGATTTCATCATTATTTAATAATAATAATAATAATATTTAGGAACGATAAACACAACAGTGTCTAGTCCGAAACTAAGCAAAGCTTGTATTATAGAAACCAGATGACTGATAAATACAGAGACTTAATTTAATTTTCTAAATTCCCGACGTTTCGAACACTTTCCAGCGGCCGTGGTCTACCCGTGACGCGATAAAATCCGTAAAGTCATTATTTTAATAGTCTTCACTATAAATGTTTTCAAGTCGTTAAAAGATTAATTATTAGGACGATGACACCCGTTCGATTTCACCTTTACAATTTTCCTAAAATATATCCCCATACTATATACCCCCGCGAGAAGAAATTACATTTGCTCGACCCTGTTAAATCACGTGGAGGCACACTCTGATAGCAAATCCATTCCCAATGAATATTGGAAGGTGACCTCTTGCCTTCGGGAAAAGAGGAACAATTTTCATACATTCGTCCTCCCCAGTGAGCGTATACTTAGAACAGTGGTCAAAAGACTGCCTGAGGAAATCCCATGTTCCGAGATAGCTGATGTCCCGAAAGCCCAAGACATCCCAGTCCATACGCCGTCTCACAACTCTGTAAAATCAGTCGTCTCACCTCTTAGCTTCCACTCTCCAACGGACACTTCCGGATGGATACGGTCATGTCTCCTCGTTGTGTTAAATTACTTGGGAACTATGGCGACTATGCTTGCCCCAGATCCAAGGACAGAGAACCTTGCAACCTTCCAGCCCCCAGCGTAAAATCTAGGCAGGGGTTCTTCCATTTTTCATTACCTGCTTGCCTCCTGATCTTTATAAATATTTTATCTTCAGGACTTTTTGACCTCTCTTTATAATTTTCCCTTAGCTGAAATATAAGGAAAGCCAATATCGAACTTAGTTCAAGACAAAAATCTCGTTATCTATACCATGCTTTTATTAAATAGTTATTAATCTTTGAATATTACCAACTGTCGAAAACATGGGGTAATATTGTTGTAAAATCAAATAAAACGTAGTCTTTCTAGTCGAAAACTATCTATACACTACCAGATATTTATTCTTTATCGTGCCCGAAGAACGAAATATCCTGTAACTGTATTCTTCTCGCTAGTGTTCTTAAATGTAAGTAGGAATACAGAAATGAAAGTAATTGCATGGATTTTATCTATTAAATAAAAAATATCTTAACATTATTTAAAAATCTTAAACTTCAATAAATTTTCTTACATTACAATGTCTCTTAGTTTAATAAGCAAAAAGTTTAAATCATTTTATTTCCAAAAACATTATGGATTAATATTTGCCCTATATAGAAAACACACAAGGACACGTCTTTGCTCCTATAAAACTTTGGTATAAGTATTGAAACAAACCAAAGATTACTCGATAAGAATCTTTTATTATTCGGACCTCGTCCTTTTTGCAATTTATAAAGTGTTTCAGCCTGCCTCTACTTCAATAAAAATATTACACTAGCTTTCACTGGCTGTGTATAGAATTCATAATCAGAAGGAAAACGGAAAACATTTTATATTCAAAGAAACTGAATATTTTTATAGTTTTATATTTTAGGTGTTTCAATCGTATACGTATCTTAAATTCAACTCCATGTTAAAATAAACAAAGAGTACTCTAGTAAATAAAGCAAAAATTATCGTTTTCAAAGATAGATAAAGAAACCGTTAAGTTATACGTAAACTCTAACATATATATAAAATAATGACAATAGATAGACCCCATTTTCCACGACTGTTAATTGCAATGGGATGAATAATAAATAAAAAAAATTGCATACTTTGTACGAAAATTTTGTGGAATAACTTCGATAAACAATCAATTACTCAATAGAAATACGTTCTGTTATCTTTCCTTTTAATTTAGAAAAAAAACCCTAATTTATATTAATAATTATGGTTACCGAGATACATATGTGCTGACTTTTGTGTAAAATTTGTTTTTTATTAGTTGTGTTACAGATTCGCGCCTGAAATCATACGATCTAAATCTTCATTATATGATATAAGCAGTTATAACGAATGCGATGTAGTAATGGCAGCTGTTGTTGACGAGTTATATCACAACAATTATATATAATACTAGCTATTGCTCACGGCTTCGTTCGCGTGGTAAAATACTTTTTTTTTGTTTCCTCATTAATCATTATCAGCCTGTGTTAGTCCACTGCTGTACATAGGCCTCCCTTTACACACCCCTATCCATTAGGGGGTTTTGGACCGTATCCCACCACACTGGTGGACACACAGAAGTGTATTTTTAAAATGCGTTGTAATAAAGTTTAAAATAGTTTCGTAATAAAGTAAATACTAAGGGAGTTATGTGCAGATAACTTTATTTTAAATATAAAAATATGTTTTCAATACATTACATATGGAATAAAGTACCCATAAAGAAAATAAAAAATAATTTAAATCATGTTCTAATATAAAACTTTAGAAAACAGTTTTTTTTTTTCGTGTAAGTGAACATAAAGTATAGACATTGCTCAACTTTGCTCCTAATATTTAAATGATAAAACTTCAAATTTTTACCTATTTCCGATATATTCTAGTATATAACAGTAAATAAACCTATATCTAGTAATTTAAATACAGTTTATGTAGTTTTCAACCTCAACACATATTTACCACCTGCCAGCACTAAATCATCACTGGGCTGATTTTAAACAAACAACTTGCATGAAGATGTCAAATTTATTAGAAGTCATCAGTGCACAGAAGAAGCTTGAATAATACATTTCGAAGAGATTTGATGATGTACAAGAGCAGGTAACAAATACCGGATCGTCTAAAGATGCAGTTGCCAAAATTGGTGATGAGCTCCGCAGTTTTAGACAACTTGTATTTAGCATTCTGAATCTGCTGAGGCAGCAAATCAGAGGTGTGTCAAGCGAGTGGATACTTGGTATTCCTGAAAAAGATTAAGATATCTGCCCCGAGGTACAAGTGGATTTTTTTACAAAAAAACGAACTTGGTCTTTACAACTTCTCTAGTAAAAACTTGTCACCGCATTGGTGAAAGCACTGCTAGGCCAATTTTAGTTAAATTTGCTCATATATACAGCAAAAATAATGTATGGACAACGAAATCTAAGCTAAAGGGCTCTTTAAAATATTTTTTGTAAATTTGTGTTTCTTTTACTAGTTCAATCTTTTTCTTACCTCTTAAGTAGTGATAATGTTGTTTACAATTGTGTTTTCTCTAGTGTCCGACCGAATTTTCGGTTTCGGCCGAGTTTCGGCCAAAATCAAGTTTCAGTCGAGTTTCGGTTTCTGAAATTTAGCCGAAACTTTTGCCGAAACCGAAACTAAGTTCAAAAATTATCAAAATTAAACGTTTTGAAATTGAAACAAAATTGTAGTAGCCATAGCAGTCGATTTTAGTTCAGACAACCATTTCAAGTTATCTAAAAGTAATTGATGATTCTTCTAGAACGACGAAGAGGATTAAAATTTTAAGAACTATATATATATATATATACTACTTGGTAACAAAAAATACTGGAATGCGTAGTTAATATATTTGTTATGTTAATAAAAAGATCATTGATTTTCTCTACTTTTTTTCTGGTGTAGTCATTGTGTGCTTTGTGTCGGAACGCGTTCTTAAATAGGAAACGAACCAATTACGGCTTGTTATTAAAAACCTCTCCTAATAAAAATTTAAGCCGCAAGAGATTCATGGTGATTCGGAAGCAACATTGAGGAGTCTATTTCATCGTATTTCATTGTCGCTAGGAACGCTTGTCAATTTCGACTAGGAGAACAAGCATGGAAGACAAACATAGTTGTAGCCGTCCATCGACGTCAGCTTTCCAAGAAAACGCTAGACAATTTTTAATAATATTCTAAAAACTTTTTGTCTCGTTTTGTAACAGTGGACGAAACATGGGTTCATAATTTTGATCAGGTGGCAAAACAAAACAATCTTTGCAATAGAAAAGGCCATCTTCGTCAATTTTATGCCGTTTCATCGGCTGGCAATGTTATGACCTCAATACTTTAGGACTTAGAACTGATATTATTTATTAAATACCAGGAGCGTGGAAGCTCGTATAACCGCTTTAATTTCCAAGTACAGAAATTGTTAAAAAATTGTCCAAGCTGGCTAATGGTGTAGTGAATGTTATAAATTAAATTGTATATTTAATCGTATTATATTTATATATTAGGTATGTATTATTTCTATTTAGTTTGTTATTTGTTTATTTTATTTATTTATGATACATACATTAATAAAATCTGTATCAAATTTGAAATCATATTATTCTGCAAACGAAACTGGTAGTGAAAATAGCTTTAGTTCCGTACTGAGTTAAGTGAATTTTTAAATTAACAATTTTTTGCAACTCAAAAACTATTAAACGTTTTCACCAAACTGCTACTAATATCTATTCATCGAAGTCATCGTCGAGGGTGCTAAAATCGTTTGAGGAGTCAGTCAACCCTCCCAACGTCGATTACTTCATCGATTTTGAATTGGTTCTGGAATCTTTGGGTTTAAGATACTCACATTTTTTCATCATGGAAGATTCCAATACTAATCTCTTTGCTTATGATTCTTCCCGCACTCTTAAACTTTTACATATCGTCAAGTCTAGTTCTTTACATGTCTTAAAGCTACCCTTTTTTTTTAACCGTGGGGAAATGCCTACGCATACCCGTCCTCGTGGGGGCAAAGACGGGTTATGTCGGACTCGCACCGACTAAAACCACCACGTTATTCCTACTTGGCGCTTTAGAGATGGGGTCACAGGAACGCTTGGCAGTCTTATGTGACCCCACCAGCGCTAGCCGCCGTAGCAATTCCGTCTCATCTGCCTCCCTCCGGGCGCGGCAGAACTATCGCACCCTTCGTCTCGGCCCCTGTATTCAGGCAACAGACTCCCCCGAGTCTGTTACTCAGGGGCCATGGGAGCCTAGAGTTCCCAACCCAAGCAGGGACAATACTCCCAGCCCCCAGCGGCGGCCCAGATCTTAAGCTCCGCCGTTAGTTCCATTTCGGCCGCAGAAGAAGGAGAGATCGACGACATCATGCGGAATGTCCCCTCCTCCCACGGCCCCTCCACAGCGCATCAGCGGTGCGGCCCTACCGAGTCGCGGAGGATAGGGAGAGTAGTCTACGATCTACCGACACTACTATTCAGATTCATTAATATAGACAGGAAGGGTGGCACACCTACCTCCAGCAACCCGTCCCTCGCACCCTCAAAGGCGCATCCAAAGCGGGCTTCTGCAGCTCGCTTGGAGCAGCCTCCTCCACGGCCGGCTTTACTCTTCAGGCCAGCCAGGTTCCTCTTAGCTTCCCCGCGGCTGGCCCAAGCCGCAGGTTCTGAGCTCCACCGCTACGACAAAGTGAGAACCTGTTCGGGGGGAGCACTTAAAGCTACCCATCACAACTTATCCGGTGACGATACTAGGCTTGACCAAATTCTTTCCTCTTAATCATTCTATGGTTCCTCGTCACGGTCAACATCCTGTTCCAGGCTTTTCTCAGCACAACCTAATTTTCCTTCTACTATAGCTTAAAACCTCCTAAGCCCGAAATCAAAATTTTAAAAAACGCCGTTATATTCACGATAATATTTTATTTTCATACACTACCAAAAACAAACCTCTCAAATTCAATAACTCTGGATGATTAAAATCAAAATTTCTGGACCGTTTCTTCTATGGATCATCTAATAGTACACGAAACAATTTCCTTTATAAATGGTTTGTTGCGCTCCTGTATTAATACTTTCGCTTTTTCCAATTTCTTCTGGAGAAGTCAAAAGATCTATCCTTGAAGTCAAGTCTGCTGTTGTTGAACCGGACAATATTAACCGAAGAAGGATTGTACCAGTACTTGACTATCTCCTTCCCATAGTTATATATTAATAATTTTTCATTGTGGTCAAGATCCTTTCCCTCCTCATGGCGTAAAACATTTGTCCGCCCTATTCCTTAAAGTTCTAATCTATCACTTCTCACGCACTGTCGGCCCATCTCTATACTGCCATTTCTCTCTAAAGTTCTTGAATCCTGTGTATACAAACAATATTATTGCTTTATTTTTCAAAATAAGTTAATAAGCTACTTCAATCGGGCTTCAGACCTGGCCATAGCGCTACCACTGACCTCTTAAAAAAGACTGACCATATTAGAAAAGGCATGGAAAATACTACTAAAATTACCGTACTGGTGTTAATATATTTTTATAATGCCTTTAATACAATCAGTCAAGAGATACTTCTTGCTTATCTATAATATTTTATGGTTTCTAATAAAGTACCGGATTGGTTCTCTACGTATCTTCAGGGACACTAGCAATCTGTAATTGTAGATGAGTCTCAACAAGTTGGCCGCATTAAAAAGTGGTGTCCCTCAAGGCGGCATTCTCTCCCCACTCTTATTTTCTGTTTTTATAAACTTCATCGCTAACGATATTCAGAACGCGCATCATCTGTATGCAAACGATCTGCAGCTGTATGCCCTAGCGGATGCTTGTAGTTCAGCAGTTGCTATTAGCAAAATTAATAAAGATCTGGCTGCCGTTAAAAGATGTTCTGGTCAGTTTGGCTTGGCTGTGAATCCATCAAAATGTTAAGCAATCTTGCTAGGCAGTTCCAAAATTATGTCAAAAATTTATTTAACTCATCTGTAAGACATTATTTATGACAGTCATCCAATACCGATAAGCCAAAGTGTAAAAAATCTTAGCCTTAACATCGATAACAACCTAAGCTGGAAGACACATATTGCTTGTGTTGGCTAGAAAGTTATTGGATTTATGCGGTGCTTATATGAACTTAAAAACTTTTTAACTTCACCAACTGAGGCAATGCTGGTGTAGGCTCTGCATTCAATCATTAAGCAATGTTTTCAATGCAGATCACCTCAATAAACTGGACCGTCTTCTCAATAAATCCACTCGAATCGTTTTCAATTTCCGTAAGATTGACCACGTGTCTGCCTATAGTGCTCAGTCGCGATGGCTGCCCATTCTTCAAAGATGCTCTTTACGGGCGCTTCCTACTTTTTACTCTTTTCTTAATTCACCATTTACTCCGACATATATATTGTCACATTTTCAGTATCTAAAAGAAGTGAGCAACAACAATCTTCGCTCAGAGTATAATTGTATTCTCCATTGTTCCATTTACCGTTCAGTTCATTCGTTCGTTTCAGGTCTAGTGAACACCGTATAAGACGTTTAACTTTAAAAGCAGAATACATTTCTTGTATGATTACAAAATAGTTTTGGACGTATCGTTTGTATCTTATATCCTTATTTATATTAGATCTTTAATATAAATCTTTCCTTTTTTATTTTATTGATCACACCTTCTCCCATCCATCCATTAGTTGACTTTTTTATTTATTTTGTACATGAAGTGTAAAATAAACAAATGGATAATAAAACAATAAAATTCGCCATACGATTCAATAAAATTGCTAAAATACTTAAAATTCTAAAACTTCAAAACAAATACAAAATAACAACCAAAAATATTCGAAACTGGTTTTAATTGTTTGTAAAATCAATGAATAATCATTTATTACAGGCCAACACGATTTTTTCTAAGATTTAATAGTTTTTCCACTAATTTTATAGTGTTTAACTATATTAAATCTCTTCTATCGTATCACGTAAGGTTTAAAAATCCGAATATATTCGCTTTTATTACCTCCACTTCGAATAGAACTCAAATGATAAAACAGTTCGTTAAGCGTTGGATTAATATAATGATAGTTTTTTAAACTAATATAATAATAACACTTGAGTTAAAAATTCCAAGATTATCAGATGCAAATAAAAGGATACTTTCATTAATTTTCATCAACAGGCAACTAATTAGATCTTTAATGACTGGTTAAAAATTTCATGAGACATTAAATGCAAGTGAATCAGAAGTTTGGCTTGGCGTTCAAAGATGTTGTAACAATTTTCAAGAAATCACAAACACACAGGCCATAAAAATATTATAACAAATCAATACAAATAAATAAAATTGGAGCGCCTGTTTGTAACATTAGAATAACCGTTAACTTCATATGAATGTATATACGGTACACATACCAAAATGCATATTTTAAAAATTTTGTCTGTCTGTTTGTTCCAGCTAATCTCTGGTACCGATTTGGCGGGACTACAATGACAAATAGCTTTAGACTACTTTTATTTCAGGAAAATTTTCTATTGTTATAGTTTAAAAGAGTTTGCTTTTGGTGGGCGGAATGTTCGCGCTAATAATTAGTATGTTGTTAAGTTTGTAGTAAAATGAACGCCTTAGAGAGAAGACGTCTTTCAATCAAAGCTATTTAATCCACGCAAAATTGAATCATATCGCCTAGTGAACATGTACTATTAGGCAAAAAGCGATTGCTGTTCCAAATGCTAAAGAGACTAGGAGGTAAGCTTATTACATATATTTCTAATTGTTATAAAAGTACAGAATTTACGAGATTTTCCTTACGAGGCCAGACGACAATACGAGAGAAGACAAAACTTTTAAATACATATCTAAAATGGAATCGGATTCATTTAATGCGAAAACGGTATTTTGATAGAAGTAACCTGAAATTACATTTTATACTTCGAAATGGCGTTTGAAATGCTCTCATCAGTCAAACGTGCCATTCCTTAGTTTTTATTTTCAGGTATTTAAAACGATTTTATGTTTTGTTTGATCATTACACAACAATGTTTTTACTACCATTAATATAGTTTCTTGTGTTAGTAAATTACAAGGCAAATTTTCTAAGTCATGTTCAATGCCTTATCTTGTACAACATTGCATTTTATTAGAAATAAACTTAGATAAGAAACTCGTAACGTAAAACAAGAATAACATATAGATGTTTTCGTTAGCAGAAAGACATTATGTGCTTTCAGATTAAACGCTTGGTCTTACGTAACGCTGGCGTACCAAGATCTTTTATTAATTAATAAAAATAAATGTGATAATTGTATAATTAATTTAAGCGAATTTTACAGCTATAATTTTCTTTACTATACACATGTAAAATTAATTAATAAAATTAAGGCATTTTTTTATTTGAACATTATTCGATACGTTCAAATTAATTCTGAACAAATCTATATTTTCGTTCGTTAATCGTAACTTGTATCGTTACTTTATACAAAGTTGTACAAAATGACGTGATTTAAATATTTTCATATAAAGCGATATTTCAAGATTATTTCTAATCTTGTACTAGACCTGACCACGATACAGACAATGAATTAAATAAGATGTATTATTAAATAAAATTACTTTACGGATTTTATCAGCGTATGGGCCGTGGTCGCGGAGTAGACAGTCTACCCGTGACCACGGCCGCTGAAAGCTTTCGAAACGTCGGAATTTTAAATGTAAAATAAACGCGATAAAATCCGTAAAGTAATTTTATTAATAATGTATAATATTCGCACAAGCAATAGAAATAATTAAAAATAAGATACGATACGACACAGATACGATACAGATAAGAAATAAAGTGAATACCCACAAAATTTAGTTAACTATGTTTTTCGTGAAAAGAACATCATTTCAAAGAACAATAAATTATTTTTAAATGTTTTGGCAAGTGAAATTTTTGACAATTAAATTGTAGCCAGGCGCTAAAATTATTCTCGAGTGAGCGAAGCTTTAATTGTTCCGTACAAAAAAGTATCGTATTACAATACTGTAATTCGATACTTCTTTGTTTCTTTGTTGTTTTCATATTTTTATTAATTTATCATTGTATTAAATATCTTGGTAACAAGTTGATAATGTAAAAAAATTCTATTAAAGTCTTGTTTAAAGTTACTGTATATTTTAAGTTTAGAAAAAATAGTCGACAATTCTTGTTTTAATTTGGTGTGTTGTACCATTTCTGTTATTTAGAAACTCTGTATTTAATTTTGATAATCAAGTAAGTACGCTTGAGCAGCGCAAAAATAGGAACTCTATAAAAACATTCATATATCAGCATTATGTCAGATTAAACTGCTATGCTTTCGAAAGATTAGAAGTTTGGCCACAGAGGAGAACTTGTTTTGAGACACATTCATGAATTTACAAAGCGTCGTTAATGTCTCCGTGAATATTCTCCCATTTTGTCTGCTTAATGTAATGTTATGGAATATTTTGAGTATTATTTATGTCTAGTCCACTTTTGTTTTTAGTGCCACAAGAGTTCAGTTTATTATGAACATCGTACGGTTGTGTCGTGTTATATTTAATATAGAAGATATTTAGTTCCTATGTTTGAAATAAATCGCCCGTAATATTAAAGCATTTTCGCTAGCTAAGCGGTAGCTCTTGAAATGAGTTTTCTATCTAATATATCACTCATAAAATCGACTTGACCGCCTCCGGAGACTAGTGGTATCGGCCCTAGTTTTATAAACCGGAGATCGTGGGTTCGAATCCGTGGGAAGCAACTTGTTTTTAGTTATTTTCTGGTTGGTAAGAACAATATAGGTTCATCTCCCAATTGCCTGAAAAGTAAGATGATGAAAGAATGGGCATGTGAAAAGTCGGTCCACCCACCTTCCCGCATTGGGCCAGCGTGGTGCGATTCATTACGTGCATTAGGGGAGACCTATGTCTTGCAGTAGACTAACACAGGCTGATGTTGAAAAAAACTAGATTTACTACACTTGTTAACTATTTGTCAGACTAATTTTTATGTATGTTGACAAGTCTTACTTAAAATTCTTGATCTTTATTTATCGATCTGCCGGGTGAGCTAGTCTTATATATTTATATATTATGTATGTGTGTATTATTAGCCAAATTGGTTCAACGGTTCTCGAGTTTTAGGAGACTAACAAATAGTTACTAGTTTTTATATATAGATGTACCATATTAAATTTGTTTAGCTTATGAGGATTTGTGGTAGGTTAAATCTTGTTTGTTATATTCTTTTACAAATATATATATATATATAAATATATAATTCAAACTCAACTAAAATACCGGCACAGTGTATAAAGAAACCAGCTGATATTTAACATCCATATTTCCTCTTCAATTTAGCAAAAACTTAAAACAATGTTATTCCCGAAGGACACGTCAATGATTTTAATCCTAAAAGATAAATTTGTCATTAAAATAATGTAACTTGTTAACAAATCTTAACTGCGTTAAACCACAGAGGAATAAAAAATAGATAAATTGCTAGACGTAATTGCATCATAAATCACCATGATTGCATTCAAAAATCAAAATGTCACCTGCACTTTTTCCTGTTTTCTATGAGTCTTTTAGATATAAATAAGAATGTGTTTAAATCAATTCTATCTATTTTTCAAGTTTCAAGCTTATAACGGACGGTATACGGACAGACTTACATTTTCATAAAGTTTTCTAACCGTAATACAACAAAGAACTACAAATCATTGCGGCAGCATTACATTCACTTCCAAGGCCTTCCAAGGCAGTATCCGCCTTTCTACGTTGCTCTTCAGGACAGGCGACAAGTTTTAGCCTCAGAAGAAAATACAAGAATTTAATTATACCGGCTAAAATGCTATTGAAATATTTTACCAGATAAGTGTTTACTTTGGTTTTATCCTTCGTTGGCTATTAACGTATTTATTCAAGGTAGCTTACATTTTATTTGCATATATTGTGAACATTTACGAAACAAAATTGGCGAGTCAATAATTTAAGACGTATTTGTAGTAAAATAAGTAAAATTTTCTTAATAAATTGTCATGGAGTGGTACCACAGAGATGGCAAAAGAAAAAAGGAAAGTGAACATTATGGAAAGCATAACTGAAACCGACTGCTGGTTCCAACAGGAGAAGACTCGCTAGGGACAGAGAACAGTGTTAAATGTTAGGGGGGCCTTTTCCAACAGGCACACTGAGCTCAGAGACATATTATGAATACAGATATCAGCAAACAAGCAGTCGGAGCTCGGGAAAACAATTCTAATGTGAGTAACATTTTAACAAAAAAATATGACCAATTTCAAACAGCATATAACTATTTTACGCAACATAATCAGGTAAAAACGTGGTCTCTGAACATAATAAACACACAATAATTCCTCACCAATTGTTTCTCCATTGTCCCATTCTCCGTTCAGTTCGTTCGTTCCTTTCAGAACTAGTGAACACCGTATAAAAGGGTTACAACCCGAAGCGAATACAACATCTATTTATATTACAAAATATGTTTTTGGACGTATCGTTATGTATCTATATTATCCTTATGTTTTATTAGATCTTTAATATAAATCTTTCCTTTTTTTATTTTATTGGCCACACCTTCTCCCATCCATCTATTAGTTGATTTTTTTATTTATTTTGGAAATGAATTTAAAAACAAATCGATAATAAAACAATAAAAATTATAGATTCAATAAAATTTAAAAATTTTATTAATTTCTAAAATACTCTAACAGTAACGTGCCATTCCAGTTTTTATTTTCAGGTATTTAAAACGATTTTATTGTTTTGTTGATCATTACACAAGGTGTTTTTTACTACCAAATTAGTTTCTTGGGTTAGTAAATTACAACAAATTTTCTGGCATTTCAATGCCTATCTACAACATTGCATTTTATTAGAAATAACTTGATAAAAACTCGTAACGTAAAACAAGAATAACTATAGATGTTTTCGTTACGAAAGACTTATGGTGCTTTCAGATTAAACGCTTGGTCTTACAACCTTTCCAAATCTTTTATTATTTAATAAAATAATGTGATAATTGTATAATTAATTTAAGCGAATTTACAGTTATAATTTCTTACTATACATGTAAATTAATTAATAAAATTAAGGCATTTTTAAATAAAATTATTTACGATTTATCGCGTTTATTTTAATTTAAATTCTCGACGTTCGAATACTTTCGCAAGGCCGTGGTCACGGGTAGACTGAGATGCATGCGTCTTCTTGCCAGTGCTGAAGCGGGGTTTCCAGATCTTAATTTTTATGAATTATTTTAATCTGTACTTAGCGAGGATTGTGTCGATCAAATCTGATGTAATGGTTTGGGTGATTTAAGGTATGGTCACAACTGCCGACTTGTTGGGTCTTCTATGTTTAATGTCAGTATAATATGTATAATATTCGCGAAGCAATAGAAATAATTATTAAGGCATTTTTTTTATTTGAACATTATTCGATACGTTTAAATTAATTCTGAAAAAACCTATATTTTCGTTCGTAAATCGTAACTGGTATCGTTAGTTTGTACAAAGTGCTGATTAGTGTGTACAAAATGACGAGATATTTTCATATAAAGTGATATTTCAAAATTATTTCTAACCTTGTACTAGACCACGATACAGACTTAACACACAAGGAGCTAGTTAGGGACATTATTTTTTCCATGTATTTAGTTTTTTTCTTAATTGCCTCAGTAACCTTAGTTTTTTCAATATATTGCTAAAGTTTTCACACATCATCATCTTCGGTTTCTGAAGGATCACACCATTTCTAATGCGGTCCTCAAGAGGTACTTCGAGCATAGCCCTCTTGATAGTTGTCTGAGTGACTTCAAAGAAGCTTTAAAAAAGCTTCCCTACCCTACTAAATTTTACTGTTGGCTTCTCTCTAAAATTAATGTCTTCCTATTTCAAGCGTTTTGCCAAGATAAACTTACTCCAAAACCACTTGAAACGAGGTGCCATCGATTGTGATAGTCTTAGATCAACGTGATTGTTTAACAAGACCTTTGTTTTACCGATACATCCGAAGACTGAAGCGTCCAGGAAATTAATCCAGATTTTGGCCCATTTTCTGCAGGTCCTTTGTCGTCTCAGCCGTGATGACGATATTGTCCGCGAATAGAAGATGTGAGATGTTTTCGCCATTAGCACTTGTGCCGTGTCATTCCCAGTCAACATTGGGAATAAACACAAGGTACAATTTCAGAAACATCTCCTAGTCTTACATCATGGCATAAATTCGGAGACATCTCGCAGTCTTACATACCGGCACAGGCGAATAGATCCAGTCTTCTGATCTTGGACTACGACTGTCATAGCAACGTAGACATCACGATATTTAGCCGAAATTATTAATTGGCACCGCTGTTTTTAAATACCAAAATAAAATTAGAATTTCTAAAAGAATTTTAACGAGTATTTGAACAGGAATTTCAGTGTTCCTGTCGAATTCAAAGTATTTACTCG
Source organism: Lamproptera curius (assembly GCA_029286875.1). NCBI lineage: Eukaryota > Metazoa > Arthropoda > Insecta > Lepidoptera > Papilionidae > Lamproptera > Lamproptera curius. The sequence goes on from JAGSMT010000052.1 coordinate 1,219,277, forward strand.
TACAAAGTCACATTGATAGCAATCACAGTGTTTCCTTTGGAGTAAATTGGAACTTTCATTACAAAGAGAAAGTATTCTACAGGCCAAATGCGTTTAGCGCTTCCAATACAGCAAAACAATTTAAAATGACAATCTATATAAATGTGCTTGAGATGCTTAACGAATATTTATATGTTATCTTAAATACATTATTCATTAGCAGAAATACTGATCATTTTAATTTATTTCACATCACATCATCAGCTTTGACTTTAAAAGCACACGCCAATTCCACTAGGCTACGAAGTCAGTAGACTTAAACTTTAAATAATAACTAAATATGTTAAAACATTATTTAATTTACTTAAGAAGTCATGAATAAACAACATTATTAAAGAAAAAGTTTAACAAACAAAATATGACAGACTTGATACATTATATAACTATTATGCGCAATACAAGGCGGTGACAAAGTACCCTTTGCAAGAAACTACCTCGCGATTTCCGCCACTGCAAATTAAAAACTCTAACATTAGTTAAGGTTTTTTTGTAATGTGACGTATGATATCTTTTATGCACATTGAATGTTTTTTTAATGCATTAAACTTTTAAGATAAACTTACACTATATTACCATGACCGAGCTATGCATATGCCTGATTGCAATTTTTAACAATGTTTTACATTGTAACAAGTAAAATTTTAACAAACAAAATATGACTGACTTCAAACAGTATAGAACCATTTTACACAATACAAGAGGGTAACTAAGTAAAATTGCCTCGTGATTTCTGCCCTCGCATTTTAAATCTCTCATATCTTTTAAGATATTAATTTTATCAAAATGTCGTGTATGACATGTTTTATGCTTACAGAATGATTTTTTTAAATATATTACCTTTTATGTAAACTTACTCTATTATACCTTAAACGAGCTTTTAACATGCCTAATTGTAATTTTATTTAAAATGTTATCTTCACTTTATCGTTACGGTTATGGCAGCGTTATATGTAAGAAAAAACATTGCTCCTCATTCTTTTGGGAATTCGGTCCAAAAGATCGTATAGTCTGGAGTGGTTACAAGAAGTATTCTCTGAATGTTGTATTTTTTTTAAACGTTACCTCGTTGCTCCTCTCCCAGTGCTCCAATTTCGTTCTTTTTTTTTAAATGATAGATATTATATTGAATGCTTTTCATTGGTACCATTTTTTCATTACTTTATGATCAGTAGTTTAATAGATATTTGAGAAGTTAAGAAAATTGCGGCACCAAAAATTACAACGTCATGCGATTAATTTACAAACGCTGCCAAAAACTGTAAGATCAAGTACTACTTGAATTGGTCTACAATAAAGTCCGCAATAGCATATATCTGAGTTTTACGAATAAGGCACAATAAGCATTTTAATGTAAATCGTTAATAAAAGTTGCAGTAAGGCATATTCCAACCTCATTTAAAGCAATATTCTGTAAGTTTCAATAAAAGTTATTGTCCACATAGTCCATTCCATGTGCACAAAACGCGTTTTATTTGAGATTTAAAATGGAGCGGCTGAAACCGCTGGGCAATTTCTTGCAGAGAGCGCCTTGTCGCCGTTTTACATTAGTTATATAGTGTTTGAAGTCGGTCATATTTATTTGGTTAAAATTTCTCATGTTAGTATACTTATTTGTTGTCGATTTCATCGGATTTTATAGCTAAAGTATTTGTTTTCTCAAATAACTTGTTCTGTATCCAGCACGTCCCTTTTTCACCAAAATTTTCTTACTAAACTGTGTTATTGATATTTAAATGGAAAGAGTATTATAGTTTACCTACTTAGCTATTGTGAGTTATGTAACAAAAGTATTTTTTAAAGATGTATTATAACAAGATAACGTTTTTTCAAAAATCCAAGACTTGCTATTATTTATAATATTGTAGTGATACAAAAAAGTATAGTTTCTTAACAAATTCTTAGTATTTATTATTATTAACGTCCCTTTATTTTAGTATGAGTAAACATAATAGAACAGATCATTCTATAACAGTATAAACAGTATAAAAAAATTGCTAAAAAATGCATCTGCCCACGTTTAATAGATAAAGTGAATACCCACAAAAATTTAGTTAACTATGTTTTTCGTGAAAAGAACATCATTTCAAAGAACAATAAATTATTTTTAAATGTTTTGGCAAGTGAAATTTTTGACAATTAAATTGTAGCCAGGCGCTAAAATTATTCTCGAGTGAGCGAAGCTTTAATTGTTCCGTACAAAAAAGTATCGTATTACAATACTGTAATTCGATACTTCTTTGTTTCTTTGTTGTTTTTATATTTTTATTAACTTATCATCTGCAATTTCATTGCATTAAATATCTTGGTAACAAGTTGATAATGTAAAATTTTATTTTAATTTTTCTATTAACGTCATGTTTAAAGTTACTGTGTATTTTAAGTTTAGAAAATATTTTAAGCACTTAGCTTGCAAATAACTCTGTTAATTACATTAAAAAATAAAGTCGACCATTCTTGTTTACATTTGGTGTGTTGTACCGTTACTGTTATTTAAAAACTCTGTATATAATTCTGATAATCAAGTAAGTACGCTTGAGAACCGCAAAAATAGGAACTCTATAAAAACATTCATATATCAGCATTATGTCGGATCAAACGGCTATGCTTTCGAAAGATTAGAAGTTTGGCCACAGAGGAGAACTTGTTTTGAGACACATTCATGAATTTACAAAGCGTCGTTAATGTCTCCGTGAATATTCTCCTATTTTGTCTGCTTAACGTAATGTTATGGAATAACTTGAGCATTATTTATATCTAGTCCACTTTTGTTTTTAGTGCCACAAGAGTTCAGTTTATTATGAATATCGTACGGTTATGTTATATTTAATATAGAAGATATTTAGTTCCTATGTTTGAAATAAGTCGCCCGTAAAATTAAAGCATTTTCGCTAGCTAAGCGGTAGCTCTTGAAATGAGTTTTCTATCTAATATATCACTCATAAAATCGACTTGACCGCCTCCGTAGTCTAGCGGTATGGGCCCTCGCTTTATAAACCGGAGATCGTGGGTTCGAATCCCGTGGGGAAGCAACTTTGTGTTATCGTTATTTTCTGCTTGATAAGAACAATTTAGGTTCATCTCCCAATTGCCTGAAAAGTAAGATGATGAAAGAATGGGCATGTGAAAAGTCGGTCCACCCACCTTCCCGCATTGGGCCAGCGTGGTGCGATTCATTACGTGCATTAGGGGAGACCTATGTCTTGCAGTAGACTAACACAGGCTGATGTTGAAAAAAACTAGATTTACTACACTTGTTAACTATTTGTCAGATTTATTTTTATATATGTTGACAAGTCTTACTTAAAATTCTTGATCTTTATTTATCGATCTGCCGGGTGAGCTAGTCTTATATATTTATATATTATGTTTGTGTGTATTATTAGCCAAATTGGTTCAACGGTTCACGAGTTTTAGCGAGACTAACAAACAGTTATTAATTTTTATATATACAGATGTACCATATTAAATTTGTTTAGCGTATGAGGATTTGTGGTAGGTTAAATCTTGTTTGTTATATTCTTTTACAAATATATATATATATATAAATATATAATTCAAACTCAACTAAAATACCGGCACAGTGTATAAAGAAACCAGCTGATATTTAACATCCATATTTCCTCTTTAATTTAGCAAAACTTAAAACAAGGTTATTCCGAAGGACACGTCAATGATTTTAATCCTAAAAGATAAATTTGTCATTAAAATAATGTAACTTGTTAACAAATCTTAACTGCGTTAAACCACAGAGGAATAAAAAATAGATAAATTGCTAGACGTAATTGCATCATAAATCACCATGATTGCATTCAAAAATCAAAATGTCACCTGCACTTTTTCCTGTTTTCTATGAGTCTTTTAGATATAAATAAGAATGTGTTTAAATCAATTTTATCTATTTTTCAAGTTTTAAGCTTATAACGGACGATGTGCGTATCATCTTTACGCCGATGACTTACAATTGTACACTCAACAACCAGTCGACAATATGTCTGAGGCAATACGTTTAATAAACCAGGACTTGAGTGCAATTAAAAGTTGGTGTACCAAATTTGGCTTGGCGGTCAATCCATCCAAGTGTCAGGCTATATTGGTAGGAAGTGCACACCTTGAGTAGATTGATTCAAACACACTTCCTCCAATAATTTTTAACAGTTGCCCTATTCCGCTCAGCCAAAGTGTAAAAATCTCTCGGCCTGTATATCGATTCGACGCTGAGTTGGAACGCTCAAATCGCAGGTGTCGTTATGAAAGTAACTAATGTATTACGATGCCTGTATCGCCTCAAAAATTTTCTGCCTATACAGACTAAAACCATGCTCGTGCAGTCCTTGATCTTCCCCTTATCGACTATGGTGACGTGTGCTACTTTGACCTGAATGCAGATCACCTCAACAAACTTGACCGACTTCTAAATAACTGCATTCGATTTGTTTTCAATTTACGTAAATATGACCACGTTACAGTATACCGTTCCCAACTACAGTGGCTACCTATACGCCAGCGACGCTCGTTACGAGCTCTTACTACTCTCTACTCCTTCCTCAATTCGTCTACAACGCCGTCTTATATATCTACTCATTTTCAGTATCTATGTGAAGTCAGTAACAAAGAACTTCGTTCGACGCACAATCGTCTTCTTCAATGCCCCATTCACCTGTTCTGACTTCATGCATTCCTCTTTCTTTATCCAGTCTGTTCTTCTGTGGAATTCTACCTCTTAAAATCAGAATGGCTAATAGTTACATGACTTTTAAAAAAATGGCAAAAGAGTTCCTGCTAAAAAACTTGTCCACAGAATAATCGTCTATTATGTATGTATGTATGTATCTATATATATATATATATATATAGATATATTCAATTATTTGTATAGGTTTTTGTGTATATATGTTTAAGTATAAATTTATACATTCAACTATGTATATTTATGTGTAGGTACATTTTATTTGTATTTTTACATCATGTATTTATTTTTAGAATACTTTAAGTCATATCGCTTTGCTGTCTACATACTCTCTATGCACCTCCCACCTTCACTCTCTGCACCACCCCAAGGTTGACTGGGAGAAATGCCAAGGCATTAAGCCCGCCTCTGTACTACTTGTGCAAGAAGTATAAATAAATAAATAAATAAACGGACGGTATACGGACAGACTTACATCCAAATTTAAACATCGTACTTCTGGCCATATTTTTTTTTCTGATAGAGTAAGTGTAAGACATATTTTTCCTCCGTGCACGGCCCTTACATTAATGTTGTGTTTATGGTAAAATAATACCATTATATTATTTTCTTTTCATAAAGTTTTCTAACCGTAATACAACAAAGGACTACAAATCATTGCGACAGCTTCACATTCACTTCCAAGGCCGCAGTATCCGCCTTTCTACGTTGCTCTACAGGACAGGCGACAAGTTTAAGCCTCAGAAGAAAATACAAGAATTTAATTATACCGGCTAAAATGCTATTAAAATATATTACCAGATAAGTGTTTACTTTGGTTTTATCCTGCGTTGGCTATTAACGTATTTATTCAAGGTAGCTTACATTTTATTTGCATATATTGTGAACATTTACGAAACAAAATTGGAGTCAAAAATTAAAGACGTATTTGTGGTATAATAAGTAAAATTTTCCTAATAAATTGTCATGGAGTGGTACCACAGCTGTAGTGTGTGTAACTGCCTCCGTAGCCTAGTGGTATGGGCATGTGCTTTAGAAACTGGAGGTCGTGGGTTCGAATCCTGCGGGGACGCAACAAATTTTTATTGTTGTTTCCTAGTTGGTTAGGCAATTTGGCCGATCACCCAATTGTCTGAAAAGTAAGATGATCCATGCGTCGGATGGGCATGTAAAAAGTCGGTCCACCCACCAACCCGCATTGGACCAGCGTGGTGGGATATGGTCCAAACCCCCTAATGGATAGGGGTGTATTAGGGGAGGCCTATGTCCAGCAGTGGACTAACAAAGGCTGATGATGTGTGATGTGGTACCACAGAGATGGCAAAAGAAAAAGGAAAGTCAACAATATGGAAAGCATAACTGAAACAGACTGCTGGTTCCAACAGGAGAAGACTAGCTAGGGACAGAGAACAGTGTTAAATGTTAGGGGAGGCCTTTTGCAACAGGCATTCTAAGCTCAGAGATATATTATGAATACAGATATCAGCAAACAAGCAGTCGGAGCTCGGGAAAACAAGGCTAATGTGAGTAACATTTTAACAAAAATATGACCAATTTCAAAAGCGTATAACTATTTTACGCAACATAAACAGGTAAAACGTAGTGTCTGAACATAATAAATATGAAATTTCTCCCACCCCATTTAAATCTCTGATATCTTTTAAGGAATTAATTGAATAAAAATGTCGTCCACGACGCTTTTTTTATACATATAATGAAGAATTTTTTAAAGTAACTAATATTATTTTAACTTAAACTAATATTAATTAAATCTCATTTATCACTAAGAATAAATTAATAGCAAACAAAACTGAGGTCAACATTCATTTATGGTCAACTATTTTGGCGGAACGCTTTTGTAAGGCCAATATACATCAGGGTATAATTGCTTTCTTCTTGCTGGGTATAATTGTACGAAACAAATTATGTGCTCAGATTTGGCATAAATCTCACAATTTTTGTTAATGTTTGTCCAATAAAAATCAAATAGTTGGTATGAATAGTGTTATTGGCGAACTGCCTCCGTAGCCTAGTGGTATAGGCGAGTGCTTTAGAAACCATAGGTTTGAATCCTGCGGAGTCTCAATAAATTTTCATTGTTGTTACCTAGTTAGTTAGGGTAATTTGGGCCGATCACCCAATTGTCTAAAAAGTAATGTGATCCATGCCTCGGATGGGCATGCAAAAAGTCTGCCCACCAACCCGCATTGGACCAGCGAGTTAATTCGGTTACGTAATGCCGAATTAACTCGCTGTTTTAGTTACAAAAAAAGCGTTAAAAAGATAATTTAACATTAATATATGTCTAAAAATAACAAAATTAAAAATAAATGTACTACGTTTTATTAAATATATTCGTCGCTACTACGGTATTGGAAAATTTATATCTTTTTCTTACGCTTCAAAAATTGCTCTTTAGTAACATCGTAAATAAACAATATATTACCCATAAAAAAGCAAATGGACAATAAAAATTTATAATTTATATTGTTAATTGAGTGAGTGACTCGAGCTTCGAAAAAGTTTACCTTCCTGTAGAAGTTTCTATAGAAGTTTAAATCTGCTATGGGCATATAAGAGTACTTATAACTTTATCATAGTATTTAGAAGACTTTAAATACGCGAACTAGGCTACGTGAACGCGAAAAATTTAATTTTAATCGTTAAAATAACTTGCTTTCAAAACATATAGCGTATTCCAACGATTTTATAATTAAAAGTTAATTGAATTTGTGTTTTATTTAAGTTTTTTTCACAAATTTCGCATATTATTCTCTTTTCAAAATCCCGCAGAAGTAAATCCGCTATTTTTCTTCTGTATGGAAAACTTAAAAAAATTAATAAAGAAAAAAGTTCAAAAGTTTTGTAAAGATTGTTCTTATGCTTTAAGTACCATGTACCATCCCTATAGTAAAGAACACCAATTCATATTTTAACTACAGTGATTGATTTGTTTGCATAATCATGTGCATGAGAAAGGTCTTATAAAATCTTTAGATCAGGAACAAATACAATAAAACTACGTAGCAGATTTTTTTCTAGTTAATTGGGCACTTTGTTTCAAGTTATTGCTTTGCAGAAGAAAATGGGTCCGCGGCGACTCTTTCCCATTTAATACCCTTAAAATATTGAAACGATGATAAAACGAAACTACCACGATGAACTATATATTAAATATAATAAAATAAATTAAAAAGGAAAAAAAATATATATATTTGGTTCGGGTATTGTTATTTATGTCAAAAAATGTCTTTAACATTCCCGAAACATCAATACACAAAGTTTAATTTTTATTATCGAATTACAACTCATACTCCATTGCCCCATACATTGCTCAAGGACGTCTTTTACTGTACTATACATCTTTTATATTTCTAGTATCCTCGCTAGCCATGTATGAGGTACCAAGTCGAACGCCTATTTTTGTTATATTAGACTATTTCGCCTATGATCGCGTCTATGAGGAGTGGTTCCTTTGTCCCACGACCATCGCTTTTACATCGATTCTGAGCCCATGCCATTATCCGGTTATTGTTTAAACGTCGGAGAATTAATGTTTGAATGAATGGGTCTTTGATGGTAAGCGGGGGGCGGTACTTGGGGAAGTTCCTATCTCGGGAGGAGTGCCACCACCGTTGGGTTGGCCTGGAGACAGCCCAAACCGCTGGAAGAGTGCCCAGCCCTTGAGCAACGCCGAGAGCTGCATATATCGTAAAACCCCGCTTCCTGCCGTGGCAGGATTAAGAAAGGAAAATCGTGGGTTGCTTTCCTGCTTTGCGAGGACGTGGATGGCCCGTAAGGGAAGCCCGGGAAAGGGGGCAGGAGGCTTCAGCGCCTTGGCCTTCAAGAAAAGGCCGAGTGCCTGAGGGCGTCGCGCGCAACCTTTGCCCCACACTTCCGGGCCGGCAAGAAAGGGGCCGCCCCAGGAGAACGACTCAAGAGGAGCGGTTGTGCCGTTTGTTCCGGCACGGTGCCTAAAGCGACGGTCAGGTGTCCCAACACCCGGAGAGAAGAGGTCCGATAGTGGGAGGGCCACGTCGCGCAGAGGTTGGGTCAGATTGGATCAGCGCCCGCGGCCCCGGTTGCGCGACATGAGAAAGGAACAACCGTTGGTTTATTAGTTGGGCATACCGGCCGCTCCATCTTTGGTCCGGGGAGCCCCCATATATCCCTCGTTCCCCTTACTCTGTCGGCGGGGGAATCTGGTAAGCTGGATTTTTCCCAAAGGAAAAAAAAGTTTCACTTGAAGAAACCTTAGCCTTTAGGAACCAATGAGTGATTCCTGTAGGTTGGGAGCAACCCCCGATAGCAACCCGGAAACTGTTTCAACCCTGAGCCGCCAACAACCTTTGCCTTAGTAGTATTTTCCTGTCTAGTCCCGGACTTTTCCTGGTCGGGGCTTTCCAAATGTATAAGAAATGTCTGCCGTATCCACTCTTTTGATGAGAAAATATTTACCAAATGTCAGCAATGTTTTTTTTTAGATTATAATTATAATTTTGAGACTAATTATTGAGACTGCTAAGACATTTGCAGAATTGGATAAAAAAAATATTGGCCAAATATTAAGTTTTTGTTTAAAGGTATGTTGTTTTATAAGAAAAAAGGTGTTTTTTTGTTTTGATATTCCAACTTTAAATAATATTTTGGGTTGTGAAGAAAACACTATGACGTAACTGGTTTTTTGATAACTTTTTTTATATTTTTTTGTTTGAAATACGACTAAGCCTTTTTTTCTCTTAAATATATGTTTTTTGTATATTTTATAAAAAATATCTTAACATATTTTAAATATTTTAAGATATACTTAATTTATTAAATATTGAATACAAATAGTAGGGACTGAGGTCCCCTGTTCTGTCCCCTGTCCTGTCCTGTCCTATAAGTATTTCAAATATAAATAAGAATGTCTATTATTGTCTATAAATGACGTTCATCCAAATATAAATATCTGTATTTTTGGCCACATTATTCATACCTACCGATAAATAACGTAAACCCATAGGTTCCTATAAATAATGTAAACTCATTGGACATTAAGACTACGAATATTACAGTTGTTTCTTGCATCCACTTTAGGGCATTGCTAATAGTTTTATAGAAACAATGTTCAGTAAAATATCTCTCTTCTGCATTCTTATTTCTGTTTTCTTCTTCTCTCTTCTGGATTCCATAATTTTATCTCAACTAAAACATTTTTTTTCAATCAAGTATTTCCTCTTGTGCTTCACCAGAAGATTCGCTCATCACCCCTCCCCTATGCTTTCACACTTGACCTTTTCCTTCCCCCGGGATATCGCCGGCTCGCTTTGCTCGCCACCTCCTCCCCTTATTTCGTTCAGTTGTGGTGTACTCACGGTGCTCAGGAACTTCTTTGTGAAATTCCGGCTCCGCGCTTTTATATTGCACTCTAGGGGTAGGGCGGACAAGTATCACATGAGGCGGGGTAATTAAAAATATGAAAATAACGGGGCCTAAATTTAATATATTTTTAACTGTTATATAAAGATTTTTTATATACTAAATTTTAGTTTATCTGTAAATAATTAGATTTAAGTTATCTGTGAAAAATGTCATTCACATTATTTATGAAGTGAAAACTGGGCGACTCGACAACCTAATAAAATCAAAATGGCGAATTACCGCGCAATGTTTCTAACTATACGTAAACATAAACAAAAAATAGAAGTGACTAAATTAAATAAATTCAATCATTTCCATTAAAAGATATGGTATTCTGCCTCCGTAGCCTTGTAGAAAGGGCGTGTGCTTTAGAAACCGGAGGTCGTGGGTTAGAATCTTGCGGAGGCTTAACAAATTTTTATCAGCAATTTAGGCCGATCACCCAATTGTCTGAAAAGAAAGATGATCCATGCGTCGGATAGGCATTTAAAAAGTCGGTCTCCCCACCAACCCGCATTAGACCAGCGTCGTGGGATACGGTCTAAAAACCCCCTCATGGATAGGGAGGTATTAGGGGAGGTCTATGTCTAGCAGTGGACTATTACAGGCTGATGATGATGATGATATGGTGTTATGTGATTATGTGCAATAGATAATGCTGCAAATTATTGTAAAAATCGTGTTTTAGGTTATGGTGACTCTCCATACAATAAGTTATTTAATATTGTCTACTTATTTATTTTCGCTTCCTAGAATCATCTCCTATACAAAAGCGGACTTTTCGATGCGAATGGAACAAATTACTCTTTTTTTTTCAAAGAGTAAGTATATGACATATTGTTGCTCCGGGGACGGCTTTTAAATTATGCGTTTATGGTAAAAATAAAACGTTATATTATTTTCTTTTCATAAAGTTTTCTAACCGTAAAACAATTCATTGCGAAAGCTTTACATTCACTTCCAAGATGTAGTATCAGCCATTGTGTATTGCTCTACGCGCGCGACAAGTTTAAGCTTCGGGTAAAATACAAGAATTTTAATACCGACTAAAATGCTCTTGAAATATATTACCAGATAAGTGTTTACTTTTGTTTTATCCACCGTTAGTTATTAACGTATTTATTCAGGGTTGTTTCAATTTTATTTGTACATAATGTGAAAATAAACATTTATAAAAAAGATGGCAAGTCAATAATCGAGTAAGTATTTGTAAAGAAAGACGGACGGACCAAGAGACGGCAAAAGAAAAAAGTGAACGTAACCAACAAGATGGGACGATGTACTGAAACAGACTATTCGTCCCAACTGATAAAGAGTAGCTAAGGGCAAAGAACAATGGGAAATGTTAGAGGTGGCCGTTGCCAACAGGCACCCTAAGCTCAGAGACTTGTTATGAATAAAGATATCAGTAAACAAATAGAAGAAGCTCGCGAAATAAGGCTAAACCTAAAAGTAATGTAAGTAAAATTTTAACCAAAAAATAATATCGACTTCAAATAGCGTATGACTATTTTACGCAATATAAGCAGGTAGCAACGTGCTGTGAATGTAATAAACATACCAAGTTTCTCCCACTCCATTTTAAATCTTTTGTTACTTTTAAGGTATTAATTGAATCAAAATGTCGTCTATGACACGTTTTATGTACATATAATGAAGAATTTGTTTAACGAAAGAAATTGTATGTTAACTGAAACTGTATTTGATACCTTAATTGAGCTTTTAATATGCCTGAATATAATTATTAAAAACGCTTATTGTAGATTATTCTTTAAATAGACTTCGTCCGCGTGGTATAGGTAAAATGTCCGCGGGTGCATCAAAATATTCTGTATATTATGATATAAATAATGTGTTAGTGTTGTATGTGTCTCTCATTAGACACAATGTTTTATGACTTTTGCTTCGGCGATGAATGATTTCTATTTAAACTTTCAACCCCTATTTCAACCGTTTTTTTGGAATCTGCACAAAGTATGTACAAAATTTCATGTAAATAGATTTAGTGGCTTAGACAGTAAAGCCGGACAGATTAAAAGACAGACAGTGTTACTTTTGCATTTATAATATTAGTATTGATTACTATGGATAATAAGAATGATTTGTTTTTATTGTATGTGCCTATCATAGAGTCAAAGTCTTACAGCGTTTGCTTTTTTTCCGAATTTCCATAGTGACTTTTATCCCCTCTTCAACCCCTAGTTCATACCAGTACAAGTTTAAAAAACCTTAAAAACACCATTTTTGGACTGTTTTTAGTATCCAAACACTACATTTCATCGTTTCATGTTCAACAGAAACGATTTTTATGTGAACTTTCATCCTCTATTTCAACCCCTGTTCTCAGTGTGCACCAAATTTTATTTAGATCAGTTAAGTGGTTTTGACAGTAAAGAAGTCACAGACAGACAGACGGACAGATAGACAGTCTGAGTTACTTTCGAATTTATAATATTAGTATGGTTGCTTTCGAGGAATTTTCTTTTAGGTCAATTTAAGGATTACAATAATGTAAAACGTAGCTTTACATAAAAAGAGTGTATCAAATAATGCCATGCTGGACGTTTCTAAACTTTTATTTTTACCCTGAAACATAAATAAAAAGAGAACCATATAAACTAATTACTTCTTTTATTTTACTGTAAATTAATAAGTACTTTAGCTTCATTATTTGGCCATAAACAAGATTAATTCAAAATTATATTTTCATATGGCAAACAAAAATGCTATTTATTACTAAAACTAAAACGCTTCAGTCAGTATCGTCTTATTGGTCTAATGGGTAAATTTAGTTCATTGGATTTTTATCATTGTCAGGTTGGCATTGTGTGCGGAATAGACCGATCCGCCGCCACTTTTGATTGAATTACTTATCTGTTGTTTCGTTTGCAAATTGCTATTGACATTACGATTCAGTTTTCCTTCCTTTATTTAGCTTCAAAATGGATACAGTTTTATAGGTAAAAATTGACAAGTAAAAGAGATATTTATCTGAAATATAGTAAATTTATTGTAGATTAATGAAACAAACTAAAATAAATTTAAAAAAAAAAATTTTTTTTAATTTTAAAAAGCTATGATCTAAATAAAAAGCCAATCTTTAATAAAATCCAGTCCACTTAAAAAAATTTTTTCGTTTTTCGGTTAAGACATGCTTTGTATGAACATGCTCAACATATTAAGTTCATGATTTTTGCAATTTAAAGATTATGCTATATCTACTTGCTATCTAGCTACTCGTTCAAACAGTTAAATTATCTGCACAAAATTCGAGTCCTTGACGTCTTGGCGCAGCAACAAAGTGACGCAAGCGACATATTACATCAAAAACCTCTACGTAGACAACTTTACAAAAGAAAATTCAGCCTTATGTGTCTGCCCTATTTTAATGGAGCTCAGAAATAGTAGCTCAAGAGTTCTTCAAAATGAAAATTTGTCAATAAACTTAATAATTATAATTTATTTAATTTAACAAGTTTTTTTAATTCACTAGCAATACTTTTCATGATAAGCATAATAAAAACCAAAAAAATACTCTTAAAAGAAAATAACATTCTGAAAAGTGTACTGGGTAACCAGCACAATATAGCTCTAGCAGCAAGAATATAGCTCTAGCTGAAGAAACATTTTTGGCGAAAATCGAAAACACAATATATGTCAGGTAAAACCAACATGGAAGCACGTTTGACAATTCTAGACTGCTTCGCAAAAATGTAAACGCTATTTCGGTATAGGTGAATGCATTCCTAACAATATATATTACTTTTTTCTATCTTGCAAAGAAAGCAGCTGCTTAATATCAAATATTCAACTTTAGATTTTGAAAGATATTTTTATGAGATAACTGAATACCAAAGAATATGCGACTATAGGAATAAAACAATTTATCGCTGACAATTTATATAATATCCAATACCACGTTCGATAATAAATTCTGAGCAAAATGCCTCCGTAGCCGGAGGTCGTGGGTTCAAACCCTGCGGGAAAATAACAACTTTTCATTGTTGTTTTATAGTTGGTTAGGGCAATTTCGGCTGATCACCCGATTGCCTATAAAGTAAGATGATCAATGCGTCAGATGAGCATGTGAAAAGTCGTTCCAGCCCATACCTCGCCAGTCGTGTTGGTTATCCATCCCATTGCGCTTTGGGAATAGGGAGTTCCCCTATGTTTGCGCCAACACTTGTACCTTATAATCTCTTCTGCGCAATTGGATAATCTGTAATATAGATCAGCCGCTTAGTTGGGTAAGTGGTTACCTTATCTTTAGAAACCAAGTGAATGACCCCTGGAGTAAAGAAGCTCGTGAGCGACTTCTGGTCAATAGCATCCTGGAACTGTCAGGCAAGTAAAGTGAGAGCTGCCACGAATCCCTTAAGTCAGTAGTGATGCAGGCCGTCTAGTCTCGGAGTCATTCTTTACGGACTGCGTAAGCTACGTCATCTGGTGTTATGAAAGTGAGATCCATGGGGATCACTGGCTTTATATTGACTAGCCATGACTTCACGTTTGGAGCATGTCGCATGCGTTGTTATGTGGCAATGAATCGGAACGCATTGCGAACGTATTTTAGGGTGAAAGGAGAAGAACCCGAGGTTTTGTGTATCGGGTAAGGATGCATCGCTTCTTTGCTGAGCTAGAGCCATCACTATCTGTTACAGCAAAACCTGGCAGATCTAGTTTGGTACATCATCCATTCGAAATTATTTGATGATACTGAACTCGAACGACTAAGACGTGAAGTCATTCCAGCACGATCTAACGAGACTACCATAGTGCTTTCTGAGGATGCCAACATGAATGAAAACACGGATGCTACTGATATCACTCCAGTAGCAGTAGAATCGGACGATGCTGGAATGGACTCCCATGAATTAGAGCACATGAGCAGAGTACTGGAAGAGACAATCCTAAAAACGCAACTAATGCCTCCCGAAGATCGGCCACGTCTCCCTCGCATATCCATAAGCAAGCGAAATCGCGTTGTCGTTGGGGCCCTTAATGGAATGCTGGCAACTTATTTAGAAACCAGCCGGCATCTTTGCGATACGACTTTATTATTTTTATTATTATATTTACTCATTGTTAACAAACATTAAATTCGTAAATCGTAAACTGTAGTGCTAGCTAAAGTAAGACTCATCGATACTAATATTTATTGATAAATTATTAATTCGAACGTTATTTTGTCTGCAGACACCTAGTGGTGCATCCCACGTTCCTCCCATTCCACAACAGCTAAGTGTCGGGTTAAAGATAGGTTGAAATAAAATCTTTTTTTACAGTGACGCTCCTTTTTTCCCCAAAAAAGACTAGTAATTTTCAATAGAAAATATTTGTATTATAATTTATCGACGAAATATTTTTTTATACAACAATGTTATTTAATGACATTTCAAGCAGATCAATTCGAACATCGAAGGCACAGTGTACATGGGGTAAATTAACTTGGCTATTGTACTCACTATGTAATTATTATAAAAACATTACGTATTGTTGTTACTTCTTAGCCTTGTATAGTTTTTGATTAAATTTCAATGGGTTAAGATTGGTACCAAACTTATATATATTAAACAGCAACTTAAGTTAAATATATATTTTTAAACTATGTGACAGCTGTAAGCGGCGAAGCGCGGTCCTCAGTGGAAACGTGAAACTGTGTTGGCAGCGAGAGACTCAATTTATTATACTTGTGCCATCCCAAGTGATTTAAAAAAATATATGACCGTTTTAAATGCAGCTATGATCTTTTTTCTTTATATTAGAATCATTGTATAAAGTACAAATTTTTCCTTATACCTTCCGGTAACAAAACATCAAACAACAAACAAGGACATTATATTTTACAAACCTTGACCCTTGTTATCTTTTTTTTAATAAAGAACTAAGTGGTTGTTTTACTTTGATGGTTACCGGCACCTTTACAAGTGTAAACTTTGTGTATGCTAAAATATGTATTTTTTTTTGTATTTTGTCCGAGTGTATTATCTTTGTATTATTATGTGGACACATTTATCATATTTAATATTTTAGGATACAACATTTTATATCGTGGCAGGTCAACCAGTTCTAACCCATCTCATTATGAGTCCTGATTATGTAAAAATAAGAAAAACATCATATATGTAAGCATATTATTTAAATTAATACAGTAATAAATTTGTTCCAAATAATTCGAATAATACGATGTAAAATAGAGAAATTGTAACAAAACAAATCTACAAAAAAAATGTGTAAGATAATAGTTAAATAAAATAAAACGAAATCTTATGGAACCCACTGTTACAACGCAATGTTGTGTCTCCTTTAGATAAAATGAAACTGCTCAGTTTATTTTTACCAGAGTGAAAAAACTGCAGTGTCCTAAATAACTCAAGTCTTTCTAATTTTGTATACTATAAATAAAATGCGTCATATTTTTCTATAATATTACATTTAACCCATATTTCTATGCCTCTATGTGATGTAAATGGTCCATTACGGATAAAATGAAGGTCTTACTAAAGTTAATTATCCTGATTCAAAATATAGTCTTTTTAAGAATGCTTAGAAGAAACTGAATATATTAACACTAATAAGGATTTTTAGGGAGTTCAACTGAACCAATAAATCTTGGCCATTATAAATTACTAACAGGCCACCACATTTTTACCCACGTTTACTTTTGCTTTGCGATTGGTTATATCATCGACAAGAGGTGAAGTGAAGGTCGAAAAAGTTTCGCACTCTACAAAAAAACAGTTAACAATAAATTTAAAATTAACTGCAAAATTATGTACGAAGTGATAAAAATAAAAAAATACGATATAAGTTTAAAAGAGATAATAGGATAAGTACCGTCTCCTTGTTAAATAGTGAATAGAGAACGTCCTTTAGAAAGCGCACTCGCTACCGATGTGATTGTTTTCCTAAAATTAATAAGACTTAGTTGGCCTAGTAAAATTTGCTTGATGGACAATAATAATAGGTTTCTTAAAATAAGCAACAAATTTGCATTTGTTGCAAGAACCAAATCTAAATTAAAGTGGATATAGTGGACATTGTGGATATTATTAGTCCTTTAAACAGTAATAAATCTTTGAATAATAATAACAGTAAAATCAATTGAAAATGTTAACTTTGCAGGAGAAAACTGCCTATAAACTACCGGATATTTCATCTTTATCGTGTCCGAAGTACGTAATATCCCGTAATTGTATTCTTCTCGCTTGTTTCTTTAAATCTAAGTGGGAGTAAAACAAATTTCCTGAATCTTTTTTAGTAAATTAAAATATTTCTTTAATTTCTTTATGTAAACTTCTATTAAACGTTCTCATAACAAAAATAGTTTAAAAGTAATGAGGACAAGAGGTTTCAAATTCATTTTAAGAAATAACCAAAGGTACTATATTCTTGTTAACATACTTTTAATGTATGTTTGAGTTGCTTTATGCACAGTCACGTTTCATATCCTTATCACGAGCAAGCGTAAAACTTTACGAGTTGGGAATGTTATCGTATCGCTTAGTAAACCTCACTTGAGGTAACGCTTCACTTGAGGTCACCTAATGTGTATAAACAGAAACGAATTTACAAGTAATAATTAATATAGATACGACATCCTAACTCTAACGTTTACTTTTATTCAAGAATTTCTTTAAACAATTTGGCATCTCACTTTATATATTAAAAAGATATGTATTAACTGTTAAATTTCATTCTGGTGCTCGTAAATTAGATTGAAACATTTTATGATATACGTAATAATATGTGACAACTTAAACTAGGTGATTCATTTTAGTTTATTTTCTAATTGGTGTTAGTAATTAAAGTGAGTTCTTCCAATTTTTAATACTTCTACTACTTTAATTATAAAATAGATTTTGAATCAATAAAACTATTAGTTTGTATTTATATATATAAAGAAAAATTTTACCGTACCGTAGCGAGCGTATTTACTGGGTAAACGAGACGTATGTCTCACGGTAGGCAGTGCGTAGATGACCCCTGATATTGCCAATGGGCGTTAGTGACCACTTTCCATTAAGTGGCCCGGCTGCTCATCTGCCTTAAAAAATATTACCAATATTATATAATTATTTTAATATTAATATTATAAATTTTCTTTTATTTATATTTTTCAATTTTTAATATTTTTATTAATATAATAACTTTTCTTTAATACAATTAGAAAATTTTATCAAAACCAATTGAATAGTAGTTTTAACTGATGAAATGGTTTGAACTAATGTGATGCCTATCTTAATCTCCTACTTATTCGCCGGTTACCAAACTGACCACAATAAAGTTCCTTATAAGATTAATACTAAATTGAACGTGGTCTTTAATTTACTTTGCGATGTGCTATAAGTTATAGTTGATATATAAAAGTTTAAGCGTATGGGTCATTTTATTAAATGCCAACACGCTTTTTGAAAAAGACTTTACAGTTGGAATGAAAATGTACTATGTTCCGCCCCTATTCGTCATCCACCTGAGAATTCTCTCTACAGCGCGATGTAACTTCAGACAGCTACAATAGACTGTCGGCGGAATAGATGAACTGTAATAAATTGTTAGATTTTTAAAGAGAAATTTTATCATATCAAATCCAATAATAATAATGTATAATAGTCGCGTAAATAAAAGAAATAATTAGAAATTTTATCATTTATCAAAGCATAACAAATAAAATGTATTATTTAGTATTATTATCTATATCAATAGGTAGTAGACAACAAATATCAATTAGTTATTATATTTTTACGAAGGTGGGAAGGATAAGATCGAAAATGATGGTTACAAAAAGTAATAAATCTACCACTTTAAACGGAAATTTTACTACGTATTTATTACAATTTTTAGTAGTTGGTAATTTTTTAATTTTAAATAACATAAATAATAAAATGAATAATTTGATGAAAAGTGGTTTTCTAAAGCAAGTGTTGTAGTTAATTATTACTTGAACTTATCCAAGGCCAAGAAGTTTATGCATCGCGCGCTAATGAGAATATTAAATATGGAAATAATTGTAAACCCTTCGACACACTTACAACTTAAGCTTATTACTTTTTTTGGCTGACCTTCCAGAATGAGAAGAATATATGACGTCCCATTTGTCGTAGGTTATCTGTTACAGTCTTATTTTCCTGAAGACGGTGCTAGTTGCTAGCTTATGATAAGTAGCTTAGTACATAATTAAGAATTAAGAATTTTAAACGCTGGCCTTAAGACTCAAACACTATTTTATTTCTTGAATTAGTCTTCAATTAAATATACGAGAACCAACATAACTGTTTTTAATGTAAACATTTCAAAACATGTAATAAAGCATATTTAAGTTAATACAGAGTAAATCCGCAAAATCATTAAGACGACATTTTAAAATCTAATAATTGAAACCCTATGAGATTTTTAAATAACTTTAAATATATCACAGATTTAAAATAGGCAACAAAAAGTGCGCATAAAAAATAATGGATAAAATATAAAAACTCATTTTTCCCTTTAGCTTATATGGGCCATCTGACCCTTAAAAAAAACTGAACAGCAGTTTCTGAGATTACTATGAACGAAACACACATGAAAAAATAACTCTTTCGCTTTGTTATCTAAATAAATATATCTAAACTGTGTTTGATTTTTTTAAATTGCCTACGTCGGCAGAGGAGCAGTCGAGCTACCTAATGGATACTGGTCATTAACGCCCTTGGCATCGGCAATACCAGGGATACCGTACTAAGCTGCCTACCGTGAAAAAAAGGATGTTACGTCTTCTTTACTTAGTAAATACATTGTCTAACGTGCCTTTTAAAACTGAACACTATGCTGTTTTAACATTACCCCTTTGCGGTAGACATAGGCACCACGGTGGTGCTGCCCCGTGTAAAAAGGGAACCTCACACAAGTATTTTCGATCTTCCTTTCTTTATGTACTATAGATACTATAGATATTCAGAGGTGAGGACAGTGGAGGACAGGTGTCGATTCATCTGTTATTGATTATTGAATTTCAGTCAGAAGACAGGCGATTGAGAGAGACTGTCACCCTTTGGCGCTGACTGAATGGATACTACAAAAATTATCTGAAAACTGATGATCGAACACCAAATTTAAAGACGGAAATACAACCATTTTTGGATCAAAGGTTATTTTTGATAGACAGACTTTTGCAAGTAACTCTTACCTCTCTTGCAAATAAAGAATTTTTGTCGACTACCACATCCAAAAGATACTCAATTCGGAGTGTCTTCTTTATGCATGTTATATTGTTGCTCTGCTTCTAGTGCCCCGATTAGGTTCATTCTCTCTTTATGTGATAGGTTTTACCTGTCATAAAGACCTTTTTTTAATTAATTTATTTTGTGTTAAGTAGTTTAATAGATATTTAAGAAATTAAAAAAATTACGGCGCGAAAGAGATAATGGTAAAGGTTCTTCAGGTTACTAAATTTAATGCTTATTTTTATATAATTTATGTATTAGTTAAAAAGTAAAGTTGATTTGACTATAATGTAAATAATAAATTATTGATTTCATTTTCAATCAATAGAATTGATACATCCGTTGTTATGTAGTTCAATTCAACTACATTTTTATTTTGTAATTTATGAAATTTAATTTCTTAAAATCGTTGACTGAACCATTATTTATTATTTTTCATAGATTGTTTTTTTTTAAATAACTTGATATCTCTCTCACCGCATTTAACAGTAACAATTTTTTTGCAAATACAGTATTATCACAATTTAAAGACTTACCCTCTTATCTATTGATTATGCATTCAGCGCACAAACTGCAAAAGCTATTGTAATTTTTTTATAGAGGAAGCCACTATAATATAGTAACATAATGGTCTTACCTTATATTGAATGAATTGTTTCAAATTCGATGAAATTAAATATTAAGGTTCTTGTAACTTATGGTGAAGAGAGTTTTAAACTAAAATGTTACTGCTAGTATCGAATTTAATAATTACTTAATGTCACTGCTTTTAAATAAAAACGTTTATTTTAATGAATCATTTTTTAATTATTGCGTTAAATAAGTTAGTGGTAGCGTCCGTGACAATCAATAAGCGAGTGTTACACTTCTATATTGAATAAAGATATTTGAATTTAAATTTGGATTTGAATTAAATAAATTATCTTAAATAAAATTACTTTACGGATTTTATCGCGTTTATTTTACATTTGTAATGTCAAAAATCCGTAAAGTAATTTTATTTAATAATGTATAATATTCGCGCAAGCAATAGAAATAATTAAATATATTTATAATTTTCGTAAAGGTGCAGAATTTACAATAATTTCTTTATGAGCCCGGTGACACTTCTGATTACAAATCTAAAATTAAATAGGTTTCATCAGATGCAAGAACTGATGTTTTGATAGAAATAACCAAAATCTACATTTGAACTTCTAACCAACATTTGGTATTTTATCATAAGAAAAACGTGCAATTTTCTTTTCTACCATTTTTAAGTTATATTAAAAGTTATCTGTTTAGTTTGACCATTGCTATTCAAATTTGATTTTTCAAAAATGTGTTAGAAAAAGTACAAGTATTTAAAATTCTTTAATAAGCGAATATTGAGGTATATACCGGTGTATTAAAATTATTTTCAACAACTTGAAGTGACTTCCTATAGTAGGCATGGATGACGCTTAACCACAACATTAATTCAAACGCGCGTTATTGAGAAAAAAATTGCCTTAAAGATAGTAAATGTTAACTTTGGAGAGAAAAATATTCCATCGTAAAAACGTAATGAATTTTAATTCGTTTTAATTTGGCCGGGGACCCTTTTCGCGAGGTAGGATTAAGTAAAAGCTTTTAAACAGATTGTTCTGAAACAGCGATTAATCTTTTGTTTTCATTACAATTTTGCATAATTTTGTTTCTCTTACCTGAGAGCAAGAAAATTTTTAGAACTGAAAATGGTTATTTACAGTCCGAAAGCGGTAACTTTTTTATTTTACTTGTTTATAATATTATTCGCAGTTTTTGGTGCTACAATTTTTTAAAAAAGTAAATCTTCAATTTCCTTTGTATTTTTCTCAGAGATTAGGAATGCAATTTGTATGAAAATATAATTTTTGTAGGTCTATATTCAATCAAGACTTTCCAGCGGCCGTGGTCACGGGGTAGACTGAGATGTCATGCGTCTTGTTGCCAGTGCTGAAGCGGGGTTCCAGGTCTTAATTTTAATTAATTAATTTTAGTACGTACTCCGAGCTATGCACAATGAACTGATATTATACAGTTGGCAGTGGTATAACCCAACCATTTTCTCTATTGAAATTTGGATGTTTTCTAATCTCAACAGCCGCACGTATCATCCTTGGTAGGAATCGGTGTTCTTTAGCGAGAATTTGGGGTGATTATAAGTACGGCACACACTGCCGACTTGTTGGCTCTTTTATGTTTAATGTTAGCTATATGTTCCTTCACGCGGGTTCTTATTGCTCGCTTTGTTTGTCCAATATAAGAGAGTTCCCAGTCACAATCTAGCTTGTACACTCCTGCATCTTGTAGAGGAATATTGCACATGACAGATGGTAGGAGTTGACCAATGTTCTTCAGCTTGAAATAAGTTTTGATTGAAGCCCGCCTCAAAATGTAGCCAATCTTGTCAGTTACGTCTCTCCCAAAGGGTAGAACAGCAGGTACTCGCTCCACTGTGGCTGCCTACAATAGGTCACTGTGACGCTGCCGTGGCGCAGCAAGCTTGTTGTCTCGCAGTACTTGCTTAACGTGTTGTAGCTCAGCCGCCAGGTGTTCTTCATCACAGATCCCTCGTGCTCTCTGAAACAAAGATTTGCCCACGGTAGCTAACTGGGATGGATGCAATATGAAATACTGTTTAAAAATTTATTTGTATGGGTTGGTTTCCTATACACAGGGAGGGATAGAATGTTCTGGAACAGCAATAATTGACCCAACTAACCCATCATAAGGGATAAAAAGTTTATAGAACCAACTAAAGGAATGCCAAGAATTCTAGATTCAAAGCTGTTGGATAACTTAACCCAGTCCGCATCAGAGAGTCTAAACTGTCACAAAGGCGGGTAATATGTGGTGGGTGGGGAAAAGTGAAGAAACTTGATTAATATAGGAAAAAGATTACTACCATAAGAAAAACGCAATATTGACTATGAATGAGAATTCATTAAGGAAGGGGAGGATTAGGATAGGTCATGAGCATTGGAGGTTTGAGAGACCCATTATTTATGATGCACAGATTATTGTCATCCATTAAATCAAGGAGGTGGAAAGAGAAAGTGTCAGCGTGACTGGAGCCCCACATAGGACGGTGACAGTTAAAGTCTCCACAAACTGTGTAAGGGCAGGAATTGTGACTGTTGTGTTTGTGGGATGAGACAGGTGAAAACAGATAAGTTATTAGCCCTAAACGACACTATTTGCAAGTTAGATCTATGGGTAGGAATCGGAATCTGGAAAAAAATAATGGACCTAGACGCAAGAAGAGCGCAACCCATCTTGCCATCATCCTTGTCATCCCGGGAGCATGAATAACCTGAAAGTCTAAAGATAGCCTTCCGTTTTAACCACGTCTCAGAGATGGCAATAACAATAGGTTAATATCTATTAATTACATAAATCAGGTCAGGCTTTTTATAAATTATCCATTGAAGTATTGTCGCCATTATGGGGAATAAAGCTTTGGAAAAGTTTTTGGAGGATAATTTTAACATTGCCCGGTAAGGAATCCAAGAACAATTAATAATCCACTCAGGTTATCTGGGATAGAGCACAACCATTAGGCTGAGAAGAAAAAGGAGAGCTAATTATATCTTTGTGAGTTTGAACATCGTAAGTTTTTCCGAGAGGAGATTTGCTTGAAATTTAAGAATGCATAATTAAATGTTGAAATAAAAAGGTATTTATAGTAAGCATATTTTCACAAACAAATATGATCGACTTCAAATTGCATAACTGTTTTGCGCAGTAATATCTTTATTCAACAAGTCATTGTCAGAAAATTTTTCAAGGATGCAGTTTACATAGAAATATTAAAAAACGAAGGTTAATTACAAATATTATTGCCTTTTTTAAAAAGAAACTTCAACATCTTAATAACACAAGTCTTTTAAGAAGCGAAATGGGAAAAAAGACTTGTACATTATTTCATTCCCACAGGACTCTCTTCATTATCTTAGCTTCCTGAGAAATATGTCAATGTAGATGAAATTTTTAACAATGTACCTAACGATAAAAAGTTCGTCGCATTGGTTTCATTTAAGAAAACTCTGCAATCAAAAAACAGTGTTGTTGTCGGTTATAAAGGTATGTTTTATATAACTAAATAATACACTAATATATATTTATCATTATTTATGTAATTATAAAAATATTTCACAAGTAGTTTTCTAAGTAAATATATATTATTTTCAACTCAAAATTATTTTTAAATACAATCTAGATAAAGCTGACTGAAATGCCAAAGAAATATATATAGATAATTATAGGATGACTAAAAAGTTAAAATTAAAAGATACCAGAGTAAGACGTTTAATAAAAGAGTAAATAGGGACCGTCTTTATCTCAAGCAGCGCACTCATTACCGGCTGGATTGTTTTCGTAAGTTTGTAAGTGAGTCAATAATGTGAATTACCTTGGACCGTGACATTATTTCAATTTATTTAAATAGTAATTCACTACACGTTGAATATTAATAAAGGCAAGAAAAACATGGGAAAAAATTATAAAATTAGTTTAAGCTTAAAAATGTTATCCACGCTTTGAATATTCTTTTATATTTTGCAAATATTATATTACCTGCTTATTTTTAAATTATTTATATGCCTTTGTTGGACATTGAAACTTAAAAAGAGTATTTTTTTTGTGTGACTAAAACGTTTGGATATTTGAAAAAAATTCTATATTAGATGTGTGTGTATTGTTATTAACTGAATATAGATCTATAGCTGGTTATCATCATTTTAAGTGAATAAATTCATTTTTATCTTAAATGAGTTTACGCTGGTTACTTTCCTTACATTACAAAAACAGAGCTGGACTCAAAGATATTCTGTAGGATGCATAATTCACATAAATTTCATTGACTCTTGAGCTAAATAAATAATTCATGACACATGAACGCTTTCAAACATAAAAGGAATGTATGCTTGGCGTAGTAAATTCTTGGCAGACAAGATAGAATATAAGCCTTATAGATTGAACTTGATTAATTTAGGCAAGGCTATTTCATCAAATTTATAATTACATTTATCAAAAATAGTAAATATGGAAAATACACATCAAAAATATATTATTCCTATTTACAAATACAACTCAATTTTTTAGTTTATTTAAACGCGGACAAGTGTCTTACCTAAAGTACATTTTTCATTATAGAGACTTACCAAAAAGTTATCAATGGGGACTCCATTTAATTTTAGATGGAGCAGATTGTAAAATTTGGACGTGGCTATCTTACCAATGTCTACAAAGCCACTCCTTTAATTACTTAAAACTTCACAAAAGTCTTACCAGTTTATGGTCAATACACATTTAAATAAATATAAATCCTAGCTTATTATAGTTCAACATTGTTTGGATTGATACTTGTTGATTGTCAATTTTAGCAAAGAAATATGACCTGAGACCTCTAATAGCGTAACTATTTTACGCAATATAAGCAGGTAACAACGTGCTCTCCGTACTAAATTGAGTAGGATGCCATAAGACATTATAATGTGAAAATAACTAAAGTTAGGTCTAATTTTTGACTGTTATGCAGCCGCTGCGCTAGCTTACTGCTATTAATAGCTATTAATATGAGGGTCCAATCAGGAATCCAGCCTGAGTAACATTAGTAATCACAAACCTTATACATTTGGTAACAAAGTAAAATTTCTCCGTGATATCTGCCCCCGCATTTTAAATCTCTGATATCATTCGATTTTAAGGAAATATGTAGAAAACAGTTTACAGTTTTGCCTTCATAATCAAACCCCTAATTTTGCGTAATGTGCTTAAGGTCAGTATATATATAATAAATACTAATACGCTAATAATATGATTAACTCAGCATGTTCATTACCTAACAAAGACAATGATTCTGGTCAACAATCAGCGAATAAACATGATTACCTAACCACTGCATGATTGCAATGGTCGCGCACAATGTGTACGGTTTTGATTGTAATTGGAGACATTTGCTTAATGCAACTGATTTGAACAAAAAGTTAAAAAGAAAGACTTAATTGATTTCTCTTTAATTTAACTAAATTATAGCTGTTTAGTAACGATGATTATTAATAGGGCGCAATAATGGTTTAACTGTTTCAATTGATCATCCGGTCAGTTGTTAAATTTTGCTTTCAAATCGTATGTCAAGCGACCTTTTGGGTTTCTCACGGATTTTTCCTCCATGATCACAGGCAGACTGCCCATAATCATGGATGCTGGAAATAGTCCGAAACGTCGGGAACAATAACTAACGCGAAATAACCGTAAATTAGAGGATTTGATATAATTTTTGATTATTCATATTTTTACCATATGTAAAGCAAAAAGTTGTTTTATAAATAAATATTAAGCTATTTTTCTTCCATAGAAAAGTTTTGTATATGTTTATTAACTACTTACGAATATTTTACATTAACGTTTGAGCAATGATGATGAATATCAACGACGGTCGTGTATTTAAAACCGTTTCCTTGTCGTGTATATTTCATGGAGTTTAAAGTAAAAAGTAATATTTATTATTTTGCTGATTTGTTTTCTAGCATTTGAATGACAAATGTTCTTGTGGAATTTCATGTATTCCTTAATTTTTTACAAATAAACACATAGTTGCATCTGATATAGAATTAAATAATACAAACAAGAATGGTGACCGGCTCTATACAATAAATAGCATTTCTATATAATCGACATTATGTTTGAATAAGATTATGCCTCTTAGAAGAAATTCAACACAAAACTAACAACATTTTATACTTTTGCTATATAATACATATTGTTTATTATTTTACTAGACTGTTTACTAGCATTTAACTGTGTTGATGTGAAAAATAACTGCCTCCGTAGCCTAGTGGTATAGGAGTGTGCTTTAGAATCCGGAGGTCGTGGTTTCGAATCCTGCGGGGACTCAACAATTTTTCGTTGTTGTTTCCTAGTTGGTTAGGGCAATTTGGGCCGATCACCTATTTGTCTGGAAAGTAAGATGATCCATGCGTCGAATGGGCATGTAAAAAGTCGGTCCACCCACCAACCCGCATTGGACCAGCGTGGTGGGTTACGGTCCAAAAACCCCCTAATGGATAGGGGTGTATTAGGGGAGGCCTATGTCCAGCAGTGGACTATCAAAGGCTGATGATGATGTAAAAATAAAAAATCAAAACTAAGGTGAATCTAACATAGAATTAAATAAAACAAGGAAGATTAGTGACCGGTTCTATACAAAAAATAACATTTCTATGTAGTCATCATTATATTTGAATACATGTATGCCTCCGTAGCCTAGTGGTATCGGCGTGTGGTTTTGAAACCGGAGATCGTGGTTCGGTATCCTGCGGGGACGCAACAATTTTTCATTGTTGTTTCCTAGTTGGTTAAGGCAATTTGGGCTGATCACCCAATTGTCTGAAAAGTAAGATGATCCAAGCGTCGGATGGGCATGTAAAATGACGGTCCACCCACCAACCCGCACTGGACCAGTGTTGTGGGATATGGTCCAAAACCTAATGGAGAAGGCGTGCATTAGAGGAGGTCTATGTCCAGCAGTGGACTAAAACAGGCTGATGATGTACATGTATGCCTCCTAGGAGAAGTAAAACACAAAAGTAACAACATGATATATTTTTTGCTATATCATACATATTTCATATTATTTTTTTGTTATTTTACTAGACTGTTTACTAGCATTTGATTATGTGTTGATGTGGAAATAAAAAATCAAGTAATAACACTTCTATATGAATATCTATAAGTTTCAACGAATACAAATGCTATTATGTTGAACATACAAATTACAAGTGAAATAAAACAAAAGCTAAACAACATTTTTATATTTTGGATGCATCGTACATATTTTTATAAATTTTATTTTAGATATTTTTATTTTCACTAGTTGCTCTAAGCCTTCTGTAACTTGATATTAAGTTTGCAACTTGGATTTTATAAATATTATAATCCTCAATAATCATACAATAATTGATAAAGAGATAATCTGAATAAAAAAAATTACCCTCAATAAATAAGAAATAAGAAATAAATTTGACATCATGAAGTTACTGCTTATGGTATAAGTGAACCAACTATTTTTATATAACATTTACAGAACTATTAAGTTTTAGAGCCATTACATATTTTTATCACTTTGATGGATTGCACATCTTGTCTGACTAGATTTCGTAAATCACATCCAACTTTATGCATAGTTTTACTTGTTTCGAATGGTTTTTCCTTTTACATAATAGTCTGAAAAAATATGTACAGTTATTAGTAAGGGTAAGTGTGAATTATATCATTGTACAGTAATATTAACATATCCCTAAGTATGAATATAAATAAAAAAAAATATATGTTTCCTAATGTTATAATTACTGTCATAAGGGATTATCCGTAGCCAAGATTGCTTTTGCATTTAATTTGTATCATGTAACTGACACTGAAGTTATGCTTTTATTTCCTTTATATCTATAATGGCTAAATATTATATAACAAACAATTTATACTGCGTTACAAGAGCAGATGTAAATTTATAATTTCAAGGGACAATTTGTTTAGTACTTACTGCTCATTGAACAATCCTATTTTAAACACGTAATTTAGTTCTGTGTCTGAAAATCTATTGAAGATTACTCCCAGACAACGTTTTTATTATCATATTATAATATCAGCGTCTTTTCTGACATTAAAAATGAGTTTTTCAATGAAATGAAAACAATCCTGATATAGTCATTGATTAGGTAATTTTAGATTGAATGATGTTTGAGAAACCCAAACTGATTTGACCGCTCTGTTAATTTGTTTCTAGCTTATAAAAATATATAAAACCTATAATTTACAGTAAAATAGTTAATATTATATATAATAAGTAAACCGATTCCATATTCTACATACAACCAGCAAAAGCTATTGAAATATTATCATAGAACTAGTCAGGCAGCAAACACCGTACAAATTGTAAAACGGACAATGTCGGAATAATAAAAAGTAATTTTATAGTCTTTTTTTCAAATTATTTTTATGTAAATTTATCTTTTTTATTTCTTTTTTATCTAATAATACAAATTATTAGACACTACTAATAAAACTAGTAAATAGAGAAATTACATAGTGTGTAATTTATTAGGTTTGAAAAAAGTAGTTTATTTAATATTGGGTTGGTTTTATTAGTATTTCTAACAACTTATGATACATCCAATAACAAACGTAGCAAATTCTACTAAGAGATAATGTAGGCGTTTGATAATGTAATAAAAAAATTACGTATATAAAACATCTAATGCTCGACATTTTTGATTTAACGAATACCGCAAAAGATATCAGCGATTTAAAAGGCGTTGGCCGAAATCGCAGTAGAAATTCGAGAAGAGAGCACGTTTTCACAGTGTTTGAAATCGGTCAAATCTTGTTATCAAAATTTAACTTATTTTTATTATTTTCCCTAAAAACATTGCTTTTTTCATTTTTATATCTCCAGGCCAACCTAATCTACCATAAAGATTTGTGACGCAAAACTTATAGGATATAAAAAAGGACAACAAATGGTTTAATTTGGTTTAATGCATAGTAAATTTTAAAACTACAGTCAGTTTTGCAGGATTAAGACAAACAGTTTTTTTTATTACAAACGTTTTCTCTCACTAAATACACAGCTATCAAAAACAAGAAATAAAGTATTTAACATATTTAACAAAGCAATGTAGCAGTTGAAGTAGTCTTGAGTTTCATATATTGACTGTCTAAAAGCATTCAATGCACTTATTACTTGATCTAGTTATTGATTACAATCACGCGTGTGGCTGGATTGCCCATAAAACAAAATCTGTAAATAGATAATGTAAGAGCTGTGTATGAGTTTTTAGAACATTTATCGTCTCAAGCGTTTTTAGTATGAAGATACTTTTACTGAACTATATTTTGTTATGTAAAAATGTTTTATATTACTTAATTTGTTGAGAAAATAAAACGTAGCTATTTTTTTTTCTTACAGTTTTATTTTTCTAGGCCAACCTAATCTACCATAAATATTTGTGACGCAAAACCTATAGGATATACAAGAAGACTTCAGATTACTTATTTTGGTTTAATGCATAGTAAGTTATAAAATTAAAGTCAGTTTTGTAGATTACCTAAAGCGAAAACCTTAATTTAAAACTCTGAACCTACAGGTAACATAAAATAGGTCTGACTAGATGGTATAAATTGAACCTCACAAGGTTTACCCGGTCCCGATAAAAACAATAAGAAAGCGATAGACATAATTGTAAATTATTTAATTAACAAAACGAACGTTCCACTTATTCTTAATATTGAATTAAGTAATGCGTTACGGTTAAGAAATCTATTATTAAATATGAGAATACTATTAGCAACTGGTGAGTTCGAATATTGTGTTTACTAAACTAAATTACCTACACACAAAATGATCAATTGAGCACGAAGTTGTTGTTCAATTAGTTTAAATCGTGCTTTTTATGAAAAAATAAAAGAGTTTAATAATAAGAACCCGCATAATGCAGCAGGTATAAAAGCTGAATACTCGAGCTTCGGAAAAGTTTACCTTGCTGTTGGAGTTTCTATAGAAGTTAAACTCTGCAATAGGCATATAAGAGTACTTATAACTTTATCATAGTATTTAGGAAGGCTTTAATAAGGCTTTAAATACGCGAACTAGGCAACGTGACCACGTCAATGTACTTGGTACCTAATAATAATATTATGAGTAAAATAAAAAGAACAGTTTTTTTCCTTAAACAGTACGATGTACGCCAGAGACTCCTGAAAGTATAACAACTACAAAATTACTGATGCTATTTCACATAATCGCTTTCACGCTAGTAATAACATACATTTCATCATTATTTATGAGAATCTGTAAATAAACATACGCATATATACATGTTACCTTGCAAACGAAGTCGCGGGCAACAGCTAGTATATATATAACTGTTTTTAAAGAGTTTAATTTAAAATAAATATTTATTACACCGCTTATACAAGAAGATAAAGATTCAATTCGTATTAGATAAATATTAAAGAGTTAATTGTCGTTGTGAAACCAAAACTTGCTATGTGTCA
Source organism: Lamproptera curius (assembly GCA_029286875.1). Classification (NCBI taxonomy): domain Eukaryota; kingdom Metazoa; phylum Arthropoda; class Insecta; order Lepidoptera; family Papilionidae; genus Lamproptera; species Lamproptera curius. Next base: position 1,250,666 of record JAGSMT010000052.1, read on the forward strand.
TTTTTGAGATTTTGACCATAGCGGATAGTCCATTGCCTTATTCATCATATGGAAGAACATCTATGTCCCTATCACAAATATTGGTCGAACTACGACTAAACGTAAAAATACGCTATGTGCAGCAGCTAGAATTTTGTCAAATATGTTATGTGCCATATTGCCACATAGCACATTTTTTGACCACGAGCAATGATTTAACGGTATTCCAAAACCTGCTAAGTGTACAGTATAAACATTATTTACTTTATCATACGCTCTTATCATAGCTTATTTATACAAAATTTAATAACAACAAAGCGTTGATGTGGCTAGCTCTTTGTTTTTCAACACTTAAGCGTTACTCTATACTCGTGATATGAACGTGGAAGCGTGTTACACATTCATATTTGTTGGAAATCGATTACGCTATGACCACCCCGATGCACATTCCGGTCACACGATATCGCTTATTCAGCGATATGTTTCGATATCGCCGTCCTACGGTTCGGAATGCTTACACAGCAAGCGAGTTGGACACCGGACGTCACCGTCACCGATCGTCGAGCAATCGTCACGTCTTAGTTTTAATTCGTAATTGTAATTGTAATTGATTTAATTAAATTACTTTATATATAAATTATATTTGCATTTTTTTGCAACCTTCGGCTGTAGCCTTCATAATTAGTGAGTAAACAATTGTTATTGTTTATTTATTTTTACCCTCCTATATTCTTGCCATTATAGTTTTAAGGATATCCCAACGCAGTCAGTTGAGACAAAAGTGTACACTGTGTTTTTTTGTGAACCTTGCAATGAAAACAAGCAAAAAAATATCGTTTTAGTTCTAAATTTGATGAAGCAACTTTTACCACATAAAAATAATGAAGAACTATATTACCTCGCAAAGAATCAATTGATTTAAACAAAGGTCTCATAAATTCTAATAATCTACCAAAACCGTCCGAAACACCTTTTTGCCTGCACATCAAACAATTTGTCACCAGAGGTAAGTGATTCTTCGTCTACTCCTTCAGCCACCAAAGGTTTTGTTCTTTTTTTTTGATGGATCTCGTGCTCTGGGAATAAACCTAGTAGAACATAACCGGATTTAGGGGCCTGTTGCCACAGGCGAGTCTCCCCATAAGTGACTTAACTTCACCAAGGACCCCAGAAGGGAGCCTAGGCTTGGCTGTCACTTTTCTGGTTCCCGTTAGCATGCTGAATCGAGGGCTGCCCAGGTGGGCGACGCCTCGGCTCGATTCAGACGATTTGCTATGATCATTTAATAGCTAGAAGAGCTCTATCTAAATTTTACTACCACTTCTTAAAGCGTTGGCGCTGGGAAAGAAGTGGCGCAAAACCCAGCAACGCTCCCTATCTAATATGGTGTTAAGCTACAGTGTCCATATAGCAAAGGGTGTGTAATTTTCTGACCTCACCGGTGGGTCGATGTCATGAAGTGTCTCTAAGTGTAGGTGTGTCTGGCTACCGCTAGGGATGTCGCTACCTAAGCCTTAAGGGCAGTAATTAAATTCTTGTATTTAACAAGAAGGGAAAACCTAACCATCGCGTCGCCGGCGGCGGCGGCGAACCCATCTGCTGCTTGATTAAACTCATCTAGATTAAAAAGATCTAGTGATTTAAGAAAAGACACTGCGTTATTGCCAGTGCTGCCATTGCTATGGCTAGCATGCTGCGCTCTTTGAGGCGGCGGCGGGCCGCTGTGCTGCCAAGCGTTTGAAGGACGGAGGGTGGGAATGCGGTGGTGTTGGATGGGATTGGTGGTCGCTAGAAGAGGCTTCTCTGGGATCGCAGGAACTCTGCGTTTTGGCGCCTTAGGGCAGCCGAGGTAGTTGGCCGTGTGGCCGGGAGTGCGGCAGTTTACGCACGCGGGAGGTTCGAATGTGGCGAGGACTTCTTTGTCCTTGGGTCTGGGACAGGATGCGGTACCGTGATCCCCGAGGCATTTGACGCAACGGGGGCGTGCGAAACAGTTCCGCGCAGCGTGACCGAATATTTGGCAGTTGTGACACTGCCCTGGCAAACCGTTAGAATGAGGCCGCTCAAAAGTGAGACGGCCAATCCCACACAGTTGCTCGACATCGTAAATGCGCTTACCTTCCTTGGTGCGCTCGAACGTGACTAGCACCATACCATAAGGGCGTTTGGTGCGTGGGTGGTACATACGTTGTACCCCTAAGACTGGAATCTCTAATTCTTTAAGTGCCGAAGTTATCTCCGAGCATGGGATCTCCTTAGGCAGCCCTTTGACAACTGTCCTAAGTACGCGCTCGTCCGGGAGCGCGAATGTGTGATACTGGTGTGCCTTTTCCTGGAGGAAAGAGGTCACCTTCCTAAAATCATCGGAATTCTCTAATTGCAATTTGATCCCCTGATTGCTATCAGAGGCCTCAAATTTGAATCTGTTGGACAGGGCCGATCGAATATCGACCCATTTCTCCTTCTCGCGGAGGTAAATCGGGGGTGGGCGTTTCCCTACAGGTAGCCGTGCCTGGGAAGGCTGGGACGGCTGGGCGGGGCGAGGGGCCGGGGGGCGCCTAGGATCGGCGGGATGGATGGAAGGGGTTTTTGTCGCCTGGGAAAACGACGGATTGGGAACCTGCTGAGGGCAGGTGGTGGGAATGTCAGGCTTTGCAGCCTTGACGGGATGGACGGGTGCGGGTGATGAGGTGCGCACCTTGCGCTTCCTCTTCGATTTCACGGTTTTGAAGTCGTCGTCTGGTTGGGATCTGGAGCGTGGGATAGCCTCGACCTCCATGTCCGATTCCGAGCGGATGCTAACGTCGACATAATTGTCGTCGCTATCATCCGCTGGGAATGGTCGGGACGGTCCAGGCGTGGATGCGGGAGTAGGAGTATCGGGCTCGGGATTGGCCTCGGAAAGTAGCTGGTGCACGGCGTCGGTGAGCTTCATGTACAGCTTTCGACCGATCTTCTCGCTGATCGCCTTGGTATCAATACCAAAGCGAGTCGAGGGCTCTCGGTCGACCATTGTAGCGGTTGTGTCTAGCTTAGGCGAGACATCTGTAGCGTCGTCTGACGCAATCTGTTAGTCCCGGCGGTTGCCGGGCGTAGAATCCTTACCGCCCTGCCGGCTACGACAGGGAGGTGTGTCTGACTGCTTTCGAAACAAGAACAGAATATTAAAACGTTCGGGGGCCTAGTAAAGTCGTAAAACAACTTTTTCGGCCAAGAAACAGAATTAATTAACCCTAAGAAACAGGATTATGCGCTTAGCTACAAGCGGCTTAGCAACACAATTGTGTTATGCAAACGAGTTGCAAAACACAGCTGCGTACAAGCCGACCGCTGAGGTAGCGTATAAATTCCACCGCGATGACGTCAGCGGTGCGACAAAAAGGCTCTATGAGCGCAGGTGCACTCATAAAACTCAGATGGCGCAGCGAGGCGGTTTCACGGCGGCGGACGATGACTTCTGCGAGTGAGCTTGAGACTGCGGCGAACACGTGCGGTCAGGACCGCTGCTGGAGGCGCCTCTCGATCCTTGCCACCAAAGGTAGATGTTACATAATTTATAGCAGTAGTAGTGATTCATCAAACAAGTCTCCAGTACAGAAATCGTTAGGGACATCGAGGCTACAGTACCTCTCAAAACCTACAACCAGAAAAAAACCAAGCTAAATGCCGTCGTTTATTAGGAAACTATACATGGGCTTGAAGAAAAAAAATTGCGCTAAACATAGTTTTATGTGGATTATTATTGAGATGAACGGAGTATATGGCATAACAAAATTTTGAAATATAAAAACATACAGTTAAAAAAGTCTTAGCATCAGTAAGGAATTATCGTAAGAAAAACAAAAAGTTATAATCGGAACTTTGGAAAACAAGTTGGTTTTGATGTTTTTGTAAAAATATCGAATTAAAAGTATTCCGGCCGTTTTTTTTTTAATTCGCAGTATTGGTACACGATAATGTAACTGACTGAGCATAGGCACAATATCGTGCCCAACAACTATACAAGTTTGCGAGGAACAGTACCTAAATAGTTTTCTTTACTTTTTAAAGTGCCAAGGTATTATTATCATGGATCTACAGCGTGCATGCAGTTTATAAACCGAGAAAGGATGATAGAGGCTTACGAAACTCATGTCCGAAAAGCATGCTCATAAAGCAAAAAATGTGGCAATAGAAAACTTAAACACCTACCCCGATATCGCATTGATAAGGGTTGAGGTGCACAGAGTCTCTTTTGCACCAAAGTTATTCGCCAGTGCAATGTATTATAAACAAAAATTACACTGCCACTATTTCAAATTTAGTGATTAATTCTCGTACTGCAGATGTAACTATTTACTTTTGGCCATTGCAACTGCAAATTTACCTTCGGTAAAGCAGACAGAGGAGTTACATCGAACGAATTTACAAACTGTGTAATTGATTATCTTAAAAATACAACCTACATGCAAACCTTATAAATACCTCACCATAATTAGTGAATTACCAGAACAGATATAAGGCAATTTCGTGGGATAAAATGCGAATTTCAAAAAAAGTCAAGTAGATGTGGAAAGAATCTACGTTTATCTGATCTAAGAGTTTAATAATGTGTACTCCATGACCGATAAAAACATAAAACAACCTATTTATCTATCTCAGCATTACATAACAGCCTACATATGGTATTAAAACGTTTACTACGATTTTAACAAGTATAAAAGGAAAGGTCATTCCATAGTAATTTATATAGCAGCACTTAAGAATACGATACAAACGCACATGATGATATCTTCTAGAGACGAGAATTTAATGTATCCCTTCTCCAGAAAATTAACATCAACTATTCCGCAACACAGACAAGACCATCATACAATGCGCCTATTCAGGTAATAGGCGCATTGTATGATGGTCTTCTAGACATAACTAAAACCAAATTCAATCAACTGCAAGAATTGGCACCATTTACAGATTTTGACTATGAATGCCTATAAATTAAGCCTAATTAATAACTATTTTTTTTTCACGAATTGACGTTAAATCCTAAGCTAATTAGAAAGAAAGAAAGAAAAACATTTATTTGTCACAGAAAATTGAAAAGTACAGTAAAGAAAAAAAATACTCAAAAAAAGCTAAAATAAACCAAGGCTATTCCAATAGTCTATATTATTTATTTTTTAATGTACAGCTTAAAATGTACTACTACTCTGATCTTTAATGCTCATGGTTATGTATTAAAAGGCAAAAGGTTTAATTTGTGGTAACGTTATACAGGGTGCAGTTACTCGCGTCCGTAGGATCGATCATCTATTCTAGGAACACCCTGAACGTGCCTCCAGCGTGTACTATTGCTAACCGAGTAACAACGTCGAGTATCAAACAGCGGGCAACGATCCTGATCTTGCTGGCAAGCAAAATGTTCCGACATGTGTGTGGTACGAAATGACCAGCACAAACCATAACCCTGCGGTTACTGTGACGAGAATCTGGGCCTGGTTTCAATCTCAGTACAATCTGCTTAAGACAAGCAGAGAATTCATCTGGCATCTGTTGTACCTCCATAAACAGGCTCAAAAAATCACCTAGTAATCTTAGCTGTTCTCCGTAAACAAGCTCAGCAGAAGAACTTAAGGGATATTCTTTGAAAAAGCTACGTATGCCTAAGAGAACCCACGGTAAAGATTCTGTCTACCTATGATATGCGTAGCAAACAATGGTGGCTTTTAGCTGCCTATGGAATCTCTCGATCGTGCCATTGCACGCAGGGTGATACGTGCTCGTCGTTGGCATTGTAATAACGCCGACTCAAATTGTCGTGTGCGATCGGATGTTATTTGAGTTGGACAACCAAATCGAACGGTTTACGAAGAAAGAATAGCTTGGCTACTGTTTCCGCAGTTATGTTTTCTTTGGGTATTGCTTCCGGTCCACCTATTGAATCGGGCTATGGTTGTCAGGCAATACCGATGACATTGTGATAGCGATAAGGGGCCAATAAGGTCTATGTGGATCTGCGTAAAATGTACGCGAGAGAATGTACATGCCTATTTATCTTGGCTTTCTGACATGCGTGAGCCAACCTTCTACAATCCTTGCGTATTCCGGGCCATATAAATCGCTCTGCAACCAGTTTAGCAGATGCATTCGAGCCGTGATGACTCATTGAGTGCAAGTTTTTAAAAACTTGCCTGCGAAAGTACTCAGGTATGAACAGCCTGGAAGTTGGTGTACTGACACGACAGGGGCACTTGGCTTCCAGGTAGCGTGAGCTTTTATAAGCTCAGATATGAGCCATCTTCTAGCATTGTTTAAAGTTCAGGATTGGATGATTGACCTTTTACTAAGGTCTCGAGACTAACCGGTACTCTTAACGCCTCAATCCAAGACAAGATGTCAGCCACAACATTGTTCTTGCCCGAAATGTGACGGATATCGGGTGTAAATTGGGCAATGAAATCGAGGTGTCTATGCTGCCTAGGTGTATATTTAGCTCCGTCAGTTTCTTTGGGGTAACTCCTGAGGTATGCCATAGGGGTTCAGTCGTATCGTTCTTCAATAAAGTTAATAAAAAATATTAAATGTACTATGGAACGTATCAGTCCCGAGTCATGTCCATAAGTGTTTTTTGACAGTTATCTCGTATCATCTTGCACGAAAACTCGGCGAAGCTCAGTCTCGACATTAGGCCGGATTTTTGATTTACTTAACTTTTATAAGCTGTTGTTTAATTTTTGTGTTCAAATTTATTGAATGTTGTTTAATATATAAACCAAAACGCCAGCTGAGGCAAATGTATTATAGCTAAAAAAAATGTAAGAATAAAATATCCAGGAAAAACGGTCAATCGTAAAAGAGTGTATTCAATGTCTCCTAGAGACAAAATAAAACTCTTTACCGTTTCTCAGAAGGAAAAAAATACTGCAATGTCCAATACCACATTACCACACGTTTTCTTATATTGTAGTAGTAATTTTTCTCAAACGTAATATATTTTGTATTAAGTTGACATTAAAAATGTCTTCTACTGTATATATGCTCATATTTTCTATATAAATGTTAACGATAGTTTAAGTTGCTAAGCTGCTGTAATACTAATTTAATAGTAATCGCATTAGAATAATCAACTAAGAGCGGAACTCGTTAAACGGTTCTGCTAAAGTTAATATGAAGACGGGAGATATAATTTGCACGAAACGGGTACGACACGTCTTTGTTAAGACAAGTGCTACTAAATGTTAAATAAATAATTTTACGTACAAAATATCAGAACATAATTCGAAATTACTTTCATCATCAAATTAAAAAAAAGCAAAACGCAATAGTTTACATATGGTACGTGTGTCTACTGAACCAGTAAAATTTTAACACAAAAGTATGACTGAATTCTTACAGGAAATAACTATTGTACAACAATATAAGCGGGTAACATCGTGCTCGCTTGCGTTTTAAACTTGATACAAAGTATTGAAATGATATTCACAGCATAGTTAAAATTATGAAACTACAACTATTTTTTTACCTTATGTTTCTGGTACTTATCAACGTTCAATGTATTGTGAATTAACTTTTAATCAAATTGAAGCAATATAATGGTCTAACATAATATATTATTGGCTCAGTTTAATAAAACAATAATGCTCACAAAAGCAAAACAATTGATCATTGTCTACGACTTATCATAATGGTCCATGAAGGATTTTTACAGTTCTCAAATCTTATTTCTTTTCAGAAAATAATCGCGCCGGTAACGAGGGCGACTGCTTTAGGTAAAGACGGTCTCTATTTACTATTTTAATAAAAAAGGTATCTTTTCATTCGTTGGTCAATTTATAATTTTCCGTTCGTTTTTCTATGCCATTTAGGTCGCCTTAGTCTTAATTCTATTAAAAAAATAATATGGAGTGATGTCTAAAATAACATATTTTCACTTGGAAAAAATCTTTTGAAATAAATAATAAAACATACGTATTTATTTACAAAATATTATTTAGTAATATAAAGGCTACGGTTATAACCATTGTTAACATTGATACAGTTTTACTACATTTTCTATGTCTATGGCCATTTTAACTTTACGCATGTGCTAGATTTTCAGGTATGAACTGAGATCAGGGGTTGATTCATTAATTTATTGTCAGTAAGAGGAAAAATAGACAGAAATTAAGAAAAGTAAACCTCTTGGGCTTGAATCATATGACATTCACTGTCAAGTCTTGTCGCAAGTTTTATGGAGGCATTAAGAGTTATGTATTTGTAATTTGTACAGATTCGTATAATCTTTATAGATTACCTTTAACGTTTTATGGCATGGCTTTAGAAGTTATATACCTATATGTCCTGTAATCAAGACAGAGGCGCTTAGAATGAGGACTGTCCTATTTGACATCTTTTTCTCACTATCATGCAGTTAACAGTAGATCTCACCAAAGTAGTTCATAAATTAAGCTACATTATTGAGTACCTCAAGTAGTTTATTTTGCATTATTAAAAGGCAGTATCGTTGATAACATTTAAGGGTTTAAATGAGTAATATAACGAAATAATATTGTAACAAGAAAGTTGGAGGAAAATAACATCTCAATAGAATATGATTTTTCTTAAAACATTGCCTAACATTGGCTTTTATTGGTGGGAAAGAGAGTTCAATAGATGGATGGTGGATGGGGCCCGGTGTCTCCTATTGTTTGGGAATTTTTTATGGAAGACTTTGAGGAGAAGGCCCTACTACGCTCCCATTCATCCAAGATTTTTTAAGGGCTATTGGGATGGAAATTTACCATCTTACCATATGATAAAATAAATGCATTTTTAAAACCACCCAACCCATAAATTCAAAAAATAAGCTTCGGAGTTAAACATAATAATTTTTTAGCTTTTCTTGATGTTTAAATTATTCGCAATCCTGATAACACCTTTTTGGCCTAGTGTGTATAGGAAACCAAACCACACAAAAAATATTTAAATGGCACCACACCCACCATTCCATCCCAGAGCTACCGGGGCAAAACTTTACCGAGAGCACGAGGGATCTGTGATGATAAACACCCGGGCGGCTGAGCTTACACCATGTTGCGGGGCCGCGAATAACAAGTCGCTGCGCCCGGCAGCGTCACAGGACCGGAGTGAAGGGCAGCCAAGGAGCGAGTACCTGCTGTTCTACCTTTTCGCGTAACTGACAAGATTGGCTCTTTTGGGCGGCAGACATCCTTAGTTCACCGGACCACGGCCGCTGGAAAGGTTCGAAACGTCGGGAAAAATTTAAAAAACGGATAAAATCCGTAAAGTAATTTTATTTAATAACGTAACAGTTAAATACTAGCACTTAAGAAAAAATACCTTTATTCCACAAGAGTTAGTTTTAATTGTTTTCTTGGTTTTTTTATATATATATAATTTCGAAACAACATGCATTTTTTATGCTATAGTCACCATTGTTTGAAGCACATGAATTCCCGTATATAAATAAAAATAGATTCGGACATAGGACATTTTTACATGATCAATATTTACTTCGGCTTACAACATTATGTAGCCTAAGGGAAATATTATTAGAATTGACTGCCCGTCACTGAGTCCTGTGAATTAAAGAGATTCCTTTTCTTTTGCTTAATTGCCGACTTATTTCAAAATGCGATTCTTATTTAATTATTTACATTATTTAATCATGAAAGTGATACTGGTATATGGAACTAATTATGCTACAGTACTTGTTTGTTACTCTTAAGCTTAGCAGCCAGACGTTTCTTGCCACAACTCTCAAACTGTTTTTCTTTCTTTCACACACACAGGCATTCACCACCAGTCTTAGTAAAAAGATTTGTGATTGGAATCTCTTTTAGGATATTCATTTTAATGGGTTTGCTTTACAAGTATAATAATGTCATTCGGCAACAAATGGTCCTCAATATATGATAGGTTATTGTAAGACTTCAATCATAAGATAGATTACGGACACGTATAGAAAACTGTCATATTTTTTTGACGTGGCCGCGATATGTTATACGTCCTTATCAACATTGAAATATCTTTACGCATTTCTCTAACGCCACGATAGTATTACTTCGTTTTTGTTCACATGCACTTATTTTAGACTACCAAAATAAAAACCTTCATAGGAGTAAAACGATAAATACTAGTAAAACACGAAAACATCTCCAATATTTTATTTTATTTATAATCCCTTTTTAGTTGTTATTTTTATTACTTAAAAATGTGCTGTTAAATGTTAAATACGCAATAAAAAGTTATAAAATTAGAAATAAATCACTAACTTTTTAATACTTTTGTGTACGTTGACATTTTTTTAAAATAAAACTAAGCATTGATGAAATTGAAGCGAGTTAAACTAAGAGGCAATGGCTGCCCCAACTTAAGGATGGCCAGCCCACCCTTAATTTTTTTTTTGAGATAATAAAGCAAGAAAGCCGAAAAAAAGGAAACAAAGGCAACAAAAATAGTTTTGTCAATAAAAATAGTTTTTTATTATCCTCTTCCAGCACAAAGTTGTATGTTTGAGTTTATCAATTCAAACTGTCACAACTTGGTATCTCAATGCAGAATAGAGAGAAGAATGGCTTCCCCGATTTATAAAGTATCCAACAACGTTTTACGTCGACTACAAGGTAAATTTATAGAACTGTAGAGTATTATGTTGAAATTAAATCATGATATAGTAAAGGCGGTTTTGTATCGAACAAAGATTTAAATTGGCTGTTCCTTATATTTCAGCTAAGGGCAAATAAGTCAAAGGAGTCGAAGATTCAAGAACACAAAAGACTGTTTTCTAGAGCAGTAGGCATAGAAGTGGAAAGTTCGCCTAATGGTAGTAGAAACTGGTATTTGGTGCCTTAGCCTAGGTGTGGACAGTACCGCATGCTTAACCGCACTTGCTCTAGTTGCAAAAAGACTCAGAGTGGTTGAGATATGTGTATATATGCTGGCGTAATCATAATTGACTCTACTTATTCAAATTTCATACACATATTCAAAACGGTAAATTTAAACAAGTGTATCATGAGAAAATAATACTTCCTGCCGTAGTGCGCAGGATGTTAGAAAGCGAAAGGTCGTAGGGCGCCGTCCTTGCGTTCTACTTGAAGACTTGATGGCCCGGAAGGAAGCCGCAAAAAGAGACAGGGAGGCCAACTGCGCCCTGGCTATCCGCAGAAGAAGGCCAGGGGGAAGAGTGGCGGGTTCTGGCGCAACCTTCCCTTGACACCGGAGCTCCCCTGGGCAGCCGGCAAGAGGGGGTCCGCCGCCCAGAAAAGGGCTCAAGAGGGGGTGCCGTGCGATTTTCCCCGGCACGGCACCCAAATGAGGCCCGAAACCAACACACCCGGGAAAAGGGCGAGGGGTCACGGCGCGCGAGGGTCGCCGAAGACTATCATCAGCTTTCCGGAACTTTACAACGACAAGAACCCTTCTTGTCGTTGAGCAACCGCCGGTTTGGAGCAAACCGTCGGTTTTTTAACGGGTATACCGGCTGGCCCATCTTAGTCGGGGAGCCCCACAAACCCTTACCGCCCCCTGCCTGGCGGCAAACCAAGCTGGATTTTTCCAACGGCAAAAGAAAATAGAGCGCTCGAAGGAAGGCAAGGCAATACGACGTCGATCAACTTGGTGAATTTCCGATTCTTTGAGGGCCGCATTCCAACGGTCTCCCCAGGGCATTGTCACGACCCCAAACCAGTCACCCGGGAACCTTGGACAAACACGCACACTCTTTGACATCGGCCCCACTGGGAAGTCCCGAGTTTACAAACCCTTTGCTTTTATGGACACTGCAGCTTAAAACCATATTAGATAAGGAGGTTGCGAAGGGTTTTTTGCCATTCTTCTTCCCCAGGCCAACGCTTTAGGAAGGTGGTAGTAAAGTTTTAGATAGAGCTTTTTAGCTATTAAATTATCCCAAGAAAGGCCCAATCCAGCCGGAAGCGTCGGCTCCACCTGGGCCACCCGATTCCAAAGCATGTTAACGGGAAAAAAGGAGGCCTGCCGAGGCTCCCCTTTAGGGCCCTTGGTGTCATGAAATCACCTGGTGGGAGACGCGCCCGGGCAATCGCCCCTCCCCACATCTGGTAAGTTCTAATAGGTTTATATCACAGATCACGAGATCCAGTCACAAAAAAAAATATCAATTAGCAATGCTAATTTTCTTCTTACTCCTAACATCGTATTTCAAAATGGATTCAATCTAAATATTTTTAAGGTATTTACCAGACCCAATCTCATAACCATTAGCCACCGTTACTTAATCAAAATTTTCAAAAGGTGGTTCGATCCCAGCGAGCAACAAATTTTTTATTTAATTTTTGACCTCAAAGTTATTTAGAAGATTCAATCAAGAAGCAAATTAGTTTTAATCGTGCAATTATTCACAAATAAAAGAGTTAAATGATAAGTTTTTCGCGTATAACAGTAAATTAATGGCTGAATAATCGAGTTTCAGGAGAGATAACTTTGATAAGCAGTTTGAGTCCGCAATGAGCGTAAAAGAGTACTTATAACTTTTTATAGTATTTTAATGGCTTAAAACGAACAAACTAACCAACGTGAACGCTAATGTACAAAGTAATTCAAATATTTTGAGTAAAATAAAAAGAACAAAATATTTTTTCTTAAACAATATTACTTTAGAAACCGGAGGTCGTGGGTTCGAATCCTGCGGGGACTCGAAAATTTTTTATTGTTGTTTTCTAGTTGGTAAGGGGAATTTGGGCCGATAACCCAATTGTCTGAAAAGTAAGATGAACCATGCGTCGGATGGGCATGTAACAAGTCGGTCCACCCAACAACCAGCATTGGACCAGCGTGGTGGGTTATGGTCCGAAACCTCCTAATGGATAGGGAGCATTGGACTATTACAGGCTGATGATGATGATCTATTCAGATATGCCACAATTGCAGTTCAATCGCAAAAGATTATGCTTTTTGACATCGAATTTTCGTTCCAAAAATATCTAATTAGTATATCAACATTAGAGATATCTTAAAGTAAGGAAGTACTTACAACAGAAGGCGAAAAGTAATTTAAACGTTAAAAAAAAACAAATTGATATTATTTAGTATCAGATATGAAATGAGACTTACATACCTATTAGACACTTACTTGTTCGATACCCTAAAAACGACAGACTTACCACAAAAACAAGTGTATAAATAATTCTTGTGTCATATTTTGGTACAATTTGATAGGGATTTGAAAAAAATTGCTTTTTTTGCATTTCTTGTGTGTTATTTTAGTCAATGAATTATTTAATATTCTTGATACATTAATACGTAAACTTTTAAGATTGATGATGATGGAACAGTGTGTCGTTTTTAAGTCCGGGCAGCATTACACTGTTAACTACAAATTTAATCATGCTGTTCCCTAGAACCACTTTCATTGTATCAAAAGTTTCATTAATATTGATGGATATTCTTTAATATTGCGGACAAAACCGCAGGCAATAACTATAAATAAATATAACTGTTTTTAAATAATTCAAGTTAAAATAAAATATCAAATATAGTTATTAAACATTTTAACAAAACGAAATAGTTTTCCCACAAAAGTTTAAACTGACCCTGAGGTTAAAATCTTTACTTACTTTCTTATATTTACCTTATATTATCCATTACTCTAAATATAAATAGAATTAGTACATTTACTATTACGTTTCACAGGCCTACTAGGCCTGTGATACATAATAAGTAAATGCTGAAACCTACAACAGACAACCTACAAGCTGAAACAAATTATTGTTTGAGCTGAAATTGGTAGTACCTTTATACTGGCTTTGATATACTCCAATCTTGTAAGCGTTTTCATATATAACATGTAAGTAGTATGCGTCGAATAAAAAAAATTATCTTATATCTAGCTGTACCCGCGACATCGTCCTCGTGGAATGGGAGAAATTTCCGCGAGATGTATTGAAATATACCGTGTAATGTGATATAAATAAGGTGTTTTTATTTTATGTGCCTATTTCCAACACAAAGTTCTACGGCTTTCGCTTCGACGATGACGAACGGAGGGGTCAAAAAGTATGGTTATATCGTTAAGGTTTACATACGAGATTATGCAATTAAAAAAAATCATTCTGTGTGCATAAAACGTGTCATACATAAAATTTTGATTCAAAGAATACCCTTAAAGATATTAGAGATTTGAAAAGCAGTGGCGAAAATCGCGGAGTAGTTTCTTGCATAGGGCACGTTATCACCGTCTCATATTGCGCAAAATAGTTTATTATACTGTTTGAAGCCAGTCATATTTTTTTGATGAAATTTCGCTCATAACTTATCATAGCCTTATAACCGTACGAATAAAACAAAAAAATTAAAATTTAATTCTACGAATCGTAAGCTGTAGAGGTATTTAAAGTAACACTTGTTCATTTGACAACCCAGACTTTTGCGACAACGGGTGTGGTTTAATTCCCATCACAGGAAAAACATTGTGTGATAGACATAGTGTTTTTCTTGTGTCATGGTGTTAGTTTCTATTAAATATGTTTTTAATTACAAAAAGAAAGTAAGTCTATGTATTTATCAGTTATCTGCTTTCCACAATACAACCTTTGCCTAGTTCGGAACTAGATGACGTTATGTTATTCGACCATAAAATATTATTATGAAGTTCATCATCATCATCAGCCTGTGATAGTCCACTGCTGGACATAGGCCTCCCCTAATACACCCCTATCCATTAGAGGGTTTTTGGACCGTATCCCACCACGCGGTCCAATGCGGGTTGGTGGGGTGGACCGACTTTTTACATGCCCATCCGACGCATGGATCATCTTACTTTTCAGACAATTGGGTGATGGGCGCAAATTGCCCCTAACCAACTAGGAAACAACAATGAAAATTTGTTGAGTCCCCGCAGGATTCGAACCCACGACCGGTTTCTAAGCCACACGCCTATACCACTAGGCTACGGAGGCATTATGAAGTTATTATAATAATATTTTTTGCTTACAATACGACGCCTAAGGGAAATTGTCGCAGATATTTAATTTTTCTCCATTCCTAACCTAGAGTCCACAATTAAACAATCAAAACTTTCATGCCTCGGTGCGTTCAGCAATAATTGTCTGGGTCAAGAATTTTGTCAAAGTAAAATTTTGACATTTTTATGACATATTTTACATATTAATTATTATAAATGGACAACTCGGTCCAGGTTCACCTTCACTATTTAGACCGTCATTGTCAGTCGTTGTAGGTCATTAATGCCATTGAAATTATTGAAAACTAATCCATTTTCCTAATGCACCCTTTGGGTGGTGGATTTCAGAATCCAGTTGCTCTAAGTAAAAAAAGTTATAACATTAATATAGCATTGAGGTTACCTTCAGTTTTCACAATTGCAGATCAATCGCAAAAGATTGTCCTCTTTGACATCGAAATTTCATTCCTAAAATATCTTATCAGTATATCAACATTAGAGATATCTTAAACTAAGGAACTACTTACAACAGAAGGCGAAAAGTAATTTAAACGTTAAAAAAAAACAAATTGATACTATTTGGTATCATATATGAAATGAGACTTACATACGTATTAGACACTTACTTGTTCGATACCCTTAAAACGATAGATTTACGACAAAACAAGTGCACAAATAATTTTTGTGTCATATTTTGATATAATTTGATAGGGATGTAAAAGTTTTTTTTTGCATTTCTCATGTATTATTTTAGTCAATGAAGTCTTTAATATTCTTGATACACCAATACGTAAACTTTTAATATTATAAGGAATTCATTATATAATATATTTGTAACATAATAATTTTTGCCGTATTCATTATATATATAATGAACTAATATAGCGTTGATACAAGAAATTACAGAAATTATCGATCAAGGAAATTAAAGAAAACAGACAGACTAAATTCACAATAAATTGTCGATACATTCTTTATATATGTAATATTTACTCAATTAGTTAACGAATAATTGCGATAAAAAAGTTGATTCCAGTTCCACGTTTTATTTAAATAAAAAGTCTTGAAGTCGCTTATTATTAAATTGAAAAGAGACCATAATTAGAGATTGAAATTTTACGTAATGAATAGAGATTGAAATTTATATTTTTAGTATGGTGCTTTTGCTACCGAGATTTTTTTTACCTTTAATAAACACAATGTGTCCATTAATGAGCGGAACGGAACTCTGACTTTTATTTCTCATCCCGCCGTTTTAAAATTGTTTTTTTTTTCATTTCTCGCAAGAGATTCACAAGACAGTTTGCAGTGGAAATTCTAAAAATTTGCATTTGAAATCTAAAAAGTTATATTAGTTTGTTTAAAACTGTTATTTTATTTGAAAACGGTTTTTCTTTTGCGAGCTGCAAATAATATTTAACTAATACTAGCAGAAGGGAATAAGATTGATAGATAACTTTAATATAAAAGTTAAGCACTGCTTAAAAAAATTGTTTGTATGCAGTGCCTTCATACTTTAAATACACAGTTTTGGTCACTTTACACATTTCATTTTTCCAAAATTATGTTAAGGAAGAATATCTACCTATATTACTATTTTATACCGACAAGAATACTGCCTAGCAGGTTTATACTCCACATAATTATAATATTTAAATGTAATGTACAAAAATAGAGATATTTTCTAGTATTTTCGTGACTTCCTAAGGCCTATCCTAAGCATGGAAAATCTTTTGTGAATTAAATGACTGACGTGATACCCCTTAACCAATACACTGATTCGAACGCGCCTCGTTATTGAGAAAATTAAAGCTGGAGAGATGCAGGGCAAAAGATAATGGAATATCGCCTCTTGTTGTAACAATTGCTTCTGATTCTTCCTATAATTTTTATTGTATAATAAACAGTAAAACAATAATGCAGTCCTCATTTTTTCAAAATGCAAAAGTTTCTTTCCAGTACATAAGTTAACTATTGTATTGTATTTGATTCATAACAAATTTCCTCCTTTTGACTCCATAAATAAAAGTTATTTTATTGTTACCTACTATTTATTAGAATTGATGGATCCTTTTTTTTGAGAATATACATCTACATTTTTAAAAATATATCTATTATTTTACTTGTTATTATTATTAAAACCTTAAACCAATCATTTTGTAGATAAAAAAGTAAATATTTCATTTTTAATCCGACATAAAACCTCTATGATCGACTTTCGTAGGAACATGGACCACTGTGCGGTGGTGGGCTGCTAATCTCGATCCACTTCTCCTTCTTGCTGAGGTATATCTCAGTGGACTCACGGAGGTATATCGGGGATGCAAGTACTCCTTCAAAAGTACTTCATACGCCTCCATGGTCTAGCAGTATTGGCCCTTGCTTTAAAAACTGGTGGTAGTGGGTTCGGATCCCGCAGGGAAATAACTTAGTGTTAGCTTTGTTTTTGGTTGGTAAGGAAAATTTTGATATCATGCCCATTGTCTCAAATGTCGAAAAAATGCAACGAAGTGAAAATGCTATGTCATTGACATTTAGAAGAATTCTGCGATAAAACGATTCTTGGTCTCTTTTGCATTAATTAAAAAACTATCTAGTAGAGATTTAAGAACTTAAATTTTCCAATCAAATTGAATCCGATGAGCAAAAAATTAATTTATTTCTTTTACTGATTAGGGCCTTTTTGTATTAAAGGTTTTGGGAATCAGGGTTCGTGGCAAATAAATTGCGAAAACTTTCATTATACATATACTATACCTTCTTGTTTTTGAATAATATCAAAGCATAAACTAAACATAACAATAAAACACTCATTATACACATTTTGAATTAAAAAAAAAGAGACCCTGATAGCGCTGATATCGATTTAGTTCATTTGAACGTCGTCACATACAAGACTAGGCTGTATATGTAATTTGTAAATATATTATTTTCTTTTAAACGATGTCTTTATTCTTAAACATTATTGTGGCTTGAAATATTTTTTTTCATATAATTTCTTTAATATCAGTGTATCTTTCCTCTATATTACCAATTTAATGGACGAACTTAGGTATTTTCTTATATCTTTTCCTTGCAAACAAAATTGAACTAATTAAAATAAACTTCGTGGTTCGTAATTGGAAATAGAAAATATATGAAAATTAAAAATGAGCATCATAAATACTATCTTTTAGTTTTAATCCGTTGCTAGCATATTTACTGGGCTAGCAAGAAATAAAATCTCTTGTATCAAGGGGGAGAAAACATAAATAAATTTACCTTATTCATAAAATAGTGCTTATAATTTAAATATATCACTGACATATAAAAATCAAACAGTTTTAAATTTTTCAATACATATAGTTTAATTTTGGTTTCATAAAAACTTATATATGTCTTTGTTTATACATTTTTTACTTTTTAGATCTCTCGGAAGATAAAAAAAAGAATTCAAATTCAAATATCTTTATTCAATATAGAAGTGTAACACCCGCTTATCGATTTTCAAGGACGCTACCACCGGTTCGGAATAGGACGCCTCCGACCTGAGAAGAACTGGTGAAAGAAACTCAGCGGGCCTAATTTATAATCTTTTAAAATAATCAATTATACATATAAATTTTCTTATGAGCTACATACAGTTCTATCATACGTATATTATACTTGAAAAAGCCTGGATCGAGTATTCCATTACCAGGCTGTGTTATCATTTATAAATTCATTTATGTTATAATAACCTTTAACACATAAACGTTCCTTTACTACTGTTTTAATTTATTAATAGTTAAATTCTGAACGTTTTCTGGGATTTTGATGTAAAGGTGTATACATTGTCCCATGAAAGATTAACTTCGCAATGTATTTGCTGGAAGAATTTTATTATGTTTGTTTCTAGTATTTATGTGCATCACAATGTCTACGTAAATCATTTCTATTTTTTTGCACATACATTAGGTTTTCGAATATGTATTGAGAAGTCATCATCATCATCATCAGCCTGTGTTAGTCCACTGCGGACATAGGCCTCCCTAATGCACGCCACCGCTTCCGATCTTCGGCTATTCTCATCCAGCCCACACCGGCCACTTTGCAATGTCCACTCCATTCTTGCCCCAGGGCGTCCCTACACTAGTTTCCGAGCCCGGCCGGTCTCCACTCCAGAACTTTTCGACTCCAGCGGTCGGTTCTGCGGCTTATATAAACCGGACTGCCACCTTCAACACTAATCCGGTGGGCTTTGTCGGTGATTTTGGTTCTCTGTCGGATCACGTCATTTCTGATGCGGTCCTTCAAGGTACTCCGAAACATACCCTCTCCCCAGCTCCTTAGCATTTTTTTGGACCATCAACCTTGTGTCAAGTCTCGCCTAGTCAAAACGGTAGGACGCCTGATGGACTTTCGATTTGAGGCGTGGGATGGTGCGAAAACTCGGCCAGGCTGCCCGCCCAGCCGAATCCTTTGTTGGCCTCCCCCTCAAAGTTGTTTTACCTGGTTGGACGTTTGCCTGGAAACGTCTCCGAAACAACTTGGGAGGTGTTCTGTGATCGGTCCCGGATCCGGGTTTAAAACTGACCTTGGTTTTAAAGTTCTTCCGGAAGACCGATGCTGAAGACCAGCCAGGCTTTCCATTTTTGATCCTTAGCGGTCTCAGCCATGAACGATATCGTCCCCAAATCGAAGATGTGGGAATGTACTCGCCGTTCACATTTTCCGTGTCCCCCAGTTAGCGTCCTGAACGTCCTCAACGCGGAGAACAATTTCGGAACGGGCGTCTCCTTGTCCTGACACCGCGGTGCGGGGAAGGCTCAGTCCCCACGGACTACGACAACATAGTGGCGGCGTTGTCAAATTTCTCCATCTCGATATATCGCCAATCAATTTGGCACCGCTGTAAGGACTCGAGGAAACACCAGGTCTCGATGGAGTCAAAGCCTTCTCATGTCCACAAATGCCATGCACAGGGGCTGGTTATACTCATGTGACTTCTGTATACCTGCCTCACTGTATGGATGTGGTCTATGGTGCTGTAACCCCTCCGGAAACCCGGCCTGTTCTCGAAGCTGCGCTTCGTCGAGTTTTCGTGCAAGACGATTCGAGATGACCCTCGAAAACAACTTATAGACATGACTCAGGAGCGATATTGGCCGATAGTTCTTCAAAGGGTTTTATCACCTTTTTGAAGAACAATCGACAAACCCTATGCTATGCTTAGGAGTTCTCCCGGAGAGAAGGGCAGAGTTAAATAGGCGGCGGAGTCTTTTCAGCACCGGTTTACCGGCGGCCTTCAGAAGCTCCGTCTGACTCCGTCCTCTCCGGGGCTTTTCCATTTGAAGTTGCTCAAGAGCCCCTCGATTTCGTCTAGACCGATTTCTGGAAGATTCTTCGACACATGGCAGGTAAGAGTGGCTCGAGAATCCTTCTCATCCGGCTCCGGTGTGCTGAATGCGACGCGTATAACTGGCTGTAAAAGCTTTCAACCTCCGAGAGAACCTCTGGTCTCGAAGCGATGACTTCTCCGTTCTCTTTGGTCAACTTCGTTAGATTTTTTTTTTTTTTTTTTTATAGCATAGCAGGCAGACGAGCAGTCGGGCCACCTGATGGAAAGTGGTCACCGACACCCATAGACGTTGACAATACCAGTGGTATCGCCGACGCGCTGCCTCACCGTGAGACATAGGGTGTTAAGTCATGTTTCCAGTAAATACGCTGGCTACGGTGCCCTTCAAACCGGAACGCAGCAGTGTTTTCACACTACTGCTTCGCGGCAGAAATAGGCACCGCGGTGGTACTCACCCAGACGGTCTCCTGTAAACAGGGACCTACCAAGATAGCTTCTTCCAAGCTGTTGTACGAAGACTTTGGACCCCCGGTTTTGCTCAATAGCTCTCTGTATTAAGAGCGTATTGGAGTGACGGAGGTCGCGCCTTACCAGCTTGGAGATGGTCTTGTTGAGAACCCGCTGTTCTAACGAAGTGACGGTTGGATCATTTCGTCGCTTTACCATGAGATCCAGTGTTTCTCCCGAAAGTTTAGACTTTTTGCCCGTACGTCGCAGACCGCAGAGTTTGGCACCCTCGTCCCGAAGAATTTTTACCACTCGATCGAGTTCCTCGTCAACGTTCACGTCGATTGTATTTTCCAAGGCAGCAAATCGATTTTCCAGATTGATCTGAAATTTGCCAGGATCAATGATAGGCTGGAGCAGATTAGGCCGGAGCGTAGATTCATCAATCGGGACCGTTCAAGCTTCAAATCTATATTCAGGATGCCTCTTAGAAGTCGGTGATCACTTCCGGTCTTGAACCTTGTGATCACTGAGACATCCCTGAATATGCGCTTTTTGTCCGATATAATGAAGTCTATCTCTTTTGGTCATAGTATCGGGGCTCTGCCACGTCCATTTCCTTTGGGGCTGTTTCTTAAGAACGAGTTCATTAAGAACAGCCCCTCTCCTCGAGAAAATTGACGAGCATTTGCCCCTATGATTTCTGCTCCGTAGCCATATAATCCCAGCATCGATTCCTGCATGCCTGTACTTCTACTTTGGCGTTGAAATCCCCATGACAACGTTGAAGTGAGCCTTGGTGGTGTTATGTAAGGCTCTTGAGATGTCCTCGTACATATCTTCGAATCATCATCCGGGTATGACGACGTTGGTGCGTACACTTGGATAATTTTCAGGCTGTACCTATTGGTCAGATTTATCACAAGGTACGCAACCCTTGCCGACCACCGGATACTTCAATCACATTGTCAATGAGGAATTTATTGACAAGGAACCGACTCCACCCTCTGATGGATTTTCTCCCTGCCTGAAGTACAGAAGATGGCCCGACTCTAGGGTTAGAGTATCCTCGCCCTCTCTACGGACTTCACTCAATCCCAAAACGTGCCATCTTATGCACCTCAGTTCCTCTTCCAGTTGGGCCAAATGAGAATCTAGCCGTAGCGTGCGTCCGTTGTATGTCGCGATGGTCAGTTTGTTTTGGCGGCCTACGTACTCCCGGGGATTCTTAGCACCCCCCGCCCTGCCGTTACCGTGGCCGCCGCCTTGGCCAGGAATAGCAAGGCTACCGGGAACTGGGGGCCGGGGCGTTTTTCGTCTCATCATTTGGGGGTTTTGGACCGTATACCCACCACGCTGGTCCAATGCGGGTTGGTGGGTGGTTCGCCAGAGCCTCGTTCGTTGCTTGGCAGGGTGCACCACGTGCAGGTGAGGTTGGCTTGGGTTCCTAAGATGTTGTGTGGATCCCTTACATCCCATGTTTCCATTACCAGGCTGTGTTATCATTTTTAAATTCATTTATGTTATAATAACCTTTAACACATAAACGTTCCTTTACTACTGTTTTAATTTATTAATAGTTAAATTCTGAACGTTTTCTGGGATTTTGATGTAAAGGTGTATACATTGTCCCATGAAAGATTAACTTCGCAATGTATTTGCTGGAAGAATTTTATTATGTTTGTTTCTAGTATTTATGTGCATCACAATGTCTACGTAAATCATTTCTATTTTTTTGCACATACATTAGGTTTTCGAATATGTATTGAGAAGTAACGGTTAGTATTTTAATCTCTGTGAACAATTTTCTCAGAGATTCTTTGGGGCCCAGGTTATAAACCGCTCGAATAGCTCGTTTTTGGAGGACGAAGATCGTATTAGTATCCGCCGCACTTCCCCACAGTAAAATGCCACAAGACATTACACTTTGGAAATAGCTAAAGTATACTAACCGGGCCGTCTCCAGTCAGTTAAAAGTCTGATTTTCTTGACAGCATATACTGCAGAGTTGAGTTTATTCGACGGTCTATTAATATGAGCCATCTGCAATCTGGTATCTATTGTTATTCCAGAAACACGGTTGACTCAACAACGTCTATCTCTTCCTCATCTATAAACACTTCACATTTACTCGGTCTTACATTTGGAGTCATAAAATTAATACATTTTGTCTTCTTCTGGTTTAGAAGCAAATTATTGACACTAAACCAGTGCGCCACTCTAGAGAGAGTATTATTTACATCGTAATTTACTGATGTATGTCGTTTAACTTTAAAAATTAAAGAAGTATCAACAGCAAATAATACTGTCTCTTCGATTTTATTAATAATATATATAAGAGAAAAGGGCTAAGAATAGACGTTTGTGGGACACCCATATTTACCTTGGCCAATTTGTGCAATATCTCATTTGATTTACGTAAAAAGACAAAACGCAGACAAACTTTGTTATGGTTCAATATGGAATAAAGATTTTCACTAACGCTTTGTACTTCTTTTTTGATATTTTGCTTAAAACCGCAGTATTTTGTAATTTTTCTTTTTTAAAATTATTGTGTAATGTACATTTCTACTGTATTTTTTTTATTTATTTTATACTTTAGTAAAACTTTACTTATACTTTTTAATCAACAAGTATTCAATCACGCAATGGCGAACTACAAAAAGCTATGATTTATTTTTCTTTTCAAGTATTGACTAAACTGGTAAAACTTTTGTGAAGTTTTCCAGTAGAGAAATGGCTTCGCAGACCATTTGTAAGATAGCCACGTCCAACTTTTACGTACTGCTCGATCTTAAATTAAATAAAGTCCCCATTGGTAGCTTTTCTTTATTGGTAAGTCCTTGTAATAAAGAATGTATTTTAGTGTAGAAACTTGCCAGTTTAGACAATTCTGCGTTTAAATAAACTCGAAGATATTATATAGTTGAAGACTTAAATTTACTACATCAAAGTCATTTACTAGTAATGTTATTAAGCTTTTAAGACTACGAGTAATTTGTTTTAATTATTAATACTAACTTTAATTATTAATAATAACGAAATGTCAATAAAATATGATGAAGATGATATTCTTATGTGATAATAATGATCAAGCAGCTATAGATTAATATTCAGTTTACAACATAAAGCACACATCTGTTTAGTAAAAAAGTTTTTAAGACCCCGACAAATTATGTTTTCATATATTAAAAATAAACAGATTTTACAAAGTATAAAACAATATGGTTTGTTAATTTATTTTATTATTTTATCACCATACATTTCTCAATTTTTTTTTACATTTAATGTGTTGTTACTAATAACGTATTTAAGTAAGATTAAGTACCACGACTCATCACAATGGTCAATCAAGGATTTTTAGCTGGCCTTAAATCTTATTTCTTTTAAGAAAACAATCGCACCGGTAACGAGGGCACTGCCTCAGGTAAAAACGGTCTCTAATTATTATTTAAATAAAGGAACCTTTTCATTCCTTGGTCTTGGAAAATTGACCCATAAAATGTGACCGACTTCAAACAGTATATAACCATTTTGCAAAACATAAAGGTGATAAAGTGCCTTCGGCAAGAAACATCACCGCGATTTCTGCCACTGCATTTAAATATCTAATATCTTTTGAGGTATTCATTTAATCTAAATGTCAAATATGACTATCATGCACATAAAATGACAAAATTTTCGAATGCATTAATTTTTATGTAAACTTACACTAGATTGCCTTAAATGAGTTTTGTATATCCTAAACTTATAGTGGGTTAGTCTTAAGACAGATATATGCTCTTGCGGACTTTACTGTATGCTAATTTATTCAGTTAGTACAAAACTTTTTATTATTATGCAATTAGTACAACATTCAAGTAGTACAACATAATTTATGTTACTGAAATATATAATATATACTTACGACTTAGACGCTATCAAAGATTGACCTGATAGGTTTGGGTTAGCTGTCAACCCATCTAAATGCCAGGCTGTTGTGCTTGGCAGTTCTAGAATTATGGCCAAATTGAATACAGTTCAACTACCACGAATTTTTTATGACAGCTCTCCTATTCTTATCAGCCAAAGCGTTAAAAACTTGGGCCTGCTCCTTGATAGCACATTAAGTTGGAATTTGCATATTTCTAATGTTAGTTAAAAAGTAACCGGTTCCATGCGACATCTCTACAGGCTTAGAAAACTTTTTGCCGGCGTCAACAAAAGCAATGCTCATGCAGGCTTTGATTTTCCCCCTCATCGACTATGGTGACATGTGCCTCTTTTGACCTGAATGCTGATCAATTCAATAAACTACACCGCCTTCTAAATAACGGCATTCGACTGGTTTTCCACCTTGATCATGTGTCTTCCCATCGTGCACAATTGCAGTGGCTATCCATTCGCCAGCGACGCTGGTCACGGGCTCTCACTACTCTTTATTATTTTCTTGATTTTCCTTCCACTCCTATTCACATATCTTCGCATTTCCAGTACCTCTGAGAAATCAGTAACAAAAACCTTCGATCGACGCATAACCGTCTTCTTCAATGTCCTATTCGCCGTTATGTGTTTACGCACTCCTCTTTTCTATTAAATCGATAACTTTGTGGAATGAGCTGCCTTCCGATATAAGGATGGCGAAGATCGCTTTGAGTTTAAAAGTAAAGTTCGTGAATATATAAATAAATAAAATTTTCATTTATTCTGTGACTTGCCAAATTAGGTTCCGTACATTATTCAAAAAAGTATACAAATTCACATTTTTTCTAGAAAAGTCCGCTCAACAAAGATAAATCTTTTAATAAAAATTATAACTCAATACTCAGAAATATTGTGTTATAGTATCTCTCCGCGAAATTTAATATTTTTTCATACGATGTAACCAATCATTAAAGCAACCATTCCATTCGAAAGTTTTGGTCTCCAAAATGGCCGCTTTGTGGGCGTCGACAGCTTCTTCAGGTGATGAAAATCTCTGACCACGCAATTTGTTCTTTATTTTAGAGAAAATATAGAAATCATTAGAAATATTCGATTCCCGAGACTTCTCGTATTGATTAACAAAAGTAAACTACCTACGAAAGTTCAAAATATGCAACAATTACAAATATTCTTGTACAAATATTGTCAACAAATATTATTAAGCAACCGACTCCAATAAAGTTTCGAATAAGCCTAATACTAAATTGAATGTGGTCTTTAATTTACTTTGTATTTTGCTATAAATGATAGTTTATATATGAAAATCTAAGCGTATGCGGTCATTTAATAAAATGACGATTCGCTTTTCAAAAAATGCCTCACAGGTTGTAATTAAATCGATGCCAAAAATACTGTGCCGGCCCGCCCCTATGTGTCATCCAACTAAGAATACTCTCTATAGCGCGATGTAAATTCAGACAGCGACATCTATCGACTGGATAGTTGAATTGTAATAATTTGTTGGATTTACAAAGGTAAATTTTAACATTCATCAAAACATAATTAATGTTATGATATATTAATTTCAAGAAAAAATATTTGTTAGTCGATTTTTAAAGGTACATTACGGAATACAATTACAGTTAATACAAAAATTGTTATGGCTAGTAATTTGAACGGAAAATTTACTATTACCAATACGATAATCGCCTTAAATTTAATGAATGTGCTGCGAGTGAAATCAATTTGTCACATTATTACTGTTTGGGCTTTAACAAAATATAGAATGGTATAGAAAACAGCTGCATTTTCTGCTTAGGTATTTATTCAGGTAAGTTGCCAAATGAAATATATTGATGTTATAGTATTCGTTATTTTTCAGTTGATGGTAATATTACATTTTTTTTATTTCATAGGACGTTTCGTTTACCCAGTAGATACGCCAGCTTATTAAACGAGAAGTAACATCATATGTCTCACGGTAGGCAGCGCGTTGGTGATACCCTCGGCTTTGCCGACGATGACGTCGGTGACGACTCTCCATTAGGTGGCACGACTGCTTATCTGCCTCCTCATGCAATAAAAAAAAACCCAATCAGAGAAAAGCGGTTTTATAAAACAAATAGAGTTATTACAGATAATGATTACTTGAACTTAATATATCCGAGGCAAAGAAGTTTATTTAACGTGTGCTAATGAGAATATTAAATAAGGAAATGATTGTATGACACTCCGACACACTTGCAACTAAAGTTTGTTACTTTTATTGACCGTCCTCCTTTTAATGTTTTTTTTGTTACCTCGTTGCATCGCTCCGATTTTGATCATTGTTGTTTTACATGTTAGGTAGGAGCTGTCGTGTGGCCCCATTTTTAAAACTATTTTGTGATAAGTAGTTTAATAGATATATAAGAAAACAAAACTTACGTCGTCGAAACTTCTTCGCGGCTGAAATAGGTTCAGGTACTGCGCCCCACCGCTGCGACAAAGCAAGAACTTATTGGAAGTCATGATGTTATACTATAATACGTGATACGTGTTAAAATGATGCAAAAGTAACTATTGGTGATCGCTTTGGTGATTAAAACGTTTAACTGCTTTAGAAACTGGCGGTTGTGGGTTTGAATCCTTCATGGACTCTACTACTTTTCTAAGTTGCTTCCTAGTTAGTAAAGGCAATGTGAACTGATATCCTGATTAAAAATTTTGCAGATGCATTAATTTTATATATACCATAAAAACCTTACCTATCTAGGTACCTTAAGCCCAGACTTATACATCATAAAATTGAAAATTCATTTATCAGCGGAAAGGGTTAGTTTCTCAAATTCGTTGTATTTGTTAAGTAAAAAATTTAATTTTTTTTTGAATTTTTAAAATGTTATTAAAATAACAATTTATTGAAAGCCTTTTGCGTATTCACTTTTGCAATCATTTAAGCTATCTGTTGTTAGCAAACACTTTTTGTTTAATCAGTACTTTTTGTGCTTTCCCAAATAGATTCTATATGGACACTTTTTTACTAATATAGAAGACGTCTCATCATCTGCAAATCGGTTTTGATGTTAACGAAATAATTAAATTTGTTAAGTTTATTATTATTCTCTTGACGTCAGTGATTTTTAAAGTTAGGAAAGTTAATTTTTAATTATTTATAGACATTTTTATGTGTTTTCTCTGCTTCAATTCAATTATTCTCTTTTTTAAATACATTTTAGTTTTTAACATACTGCTGTTTGTACAGCAAACACAAAAATAAAACGATTTATGTACCTATAAAATCACTTCTAAAAAAAGTAAAAAGTCGGTTCCTCCATCAACCATTGGACCAGCGTGGTGTACGGATTAAAAACTCTGATGGAGTGGGCGTGCATTAGGTGAGGCCTACGTCCAGCAGTGGACTGACACGGGCTGATGATTATGAAAAAAAAAATCAGTTTATAACTTAATAAAATTTGTACAGATAACACAGAATAATGCAATGATTTATGTATTATTTTTTTTAATTAGCAATTATCTTAAGTATTTGTCAGTCAGCATAGTACCTGTGAGATTTATCTAGAACTATTTTTGAAACCCCTATTTTTGTGGTCTTTGTGGAAAACAAATTTTAACGAATGTTGACCAGATATCAGAAAATTTCTTATATAACAAGAAAATATTATGCTTTATACTAAAATACTTAACATTCTATTTCACTGTTAATAATATTTTATTTGATTCAATACAACCGATAAATTTGTTATGCATTCAATTTCAAACGAATTCAACAGATCAACATACTTTAATCCATTAAGAGACATCTGTACTTAAACGCACCTACAAAAAAAAATGCCAAATGTAATTGCTTCATAAATCTATCAACTGCCGCAATTCTTTTATTTCGACGACAAAAGGCTGTCCCTTCAAATGGCGTTTTTCCTATAGTTTACATTTGTGTCATATTAAGATTTTATAGCAGGAGTATAACGCCATAAAAAAAAATTGACAAATTCTTATTAAATACCCTGTAACTGTATTAAAATAGTTTTTATATTTTTTGTATTGTTTTAATTGTTGTCCATAAATAAGATAAATTAATAATTTAATTTTTTGACGGCAAACAAAAATATTAATATTACTATGTCGTAAATTAAAATAGGTTAATAAGGTTTTAATAAATGTATCTTTTGTTGCATTACAAAATAATGAAACAGATACATACAGATTTTAGCTGTTACTTTAAGTTCATTCATTGAATACACATTCATAAAACACACACACACACACACACACACACACAATCATCGAAATATTGATTTTTAAACAAATGGTGGTACTTCTTGTAAAAAAAGTTCTATACTACATTATAATTCATTTTACTAGTTTCATAACAATCTCCAGTTGCATACATTTACGGTACATAGGTTTTCATATTCACATTCAAATAGCAGAAATAATTTAGGCAATTACGTTTAACGATGTCTTCAGCGCATAAAATAAATAAAACAAATGACAAGGGTGCCTCCGAATGGCCGCGTTGGTATTCCTTCTGACAGCTCAATGGACTAGCAGATACCATCCTCACCGTCTATTGCTGGCTCCCAATTTAATGTAAAAATATCACAACGCAAATGTGCGACTGAAAACCACGAAATGCTTGACAAAAAAAAATCAGTCCACCCTCCTTTCCCCACCAATCACTCTATTCCAAAAAAGGTTATGAAAGCGACTCTGAATTAGTACAAAGCGATTAAGACAAGAACCCTTATGTTGTGCATATGGTAAGATAAGTTCCAGACCTTTTTGTTGGACTAGACTTATTGTTTATTTTGAGCAACTCCTACACAAGTAAAATGTAACCGGTATTGCTCAAGGAGGCATAAAAGTGTTAGGGAGAAATAGAATAGCATTGGTATTTAAAACTTATTCGCAAACAATTTCCTCTCTCATAGCTTCATGGATATTTATAAATTCACTGCTACTATCCCAATATTTAATATAACTTGCATGCAGTGAAAAGCATTCCCACGGATTGGACTTTGGAAGACCTAGTTAAAAACATAATAACTCCTCAGAATTGTAGTCTCCTCAGAGTTCACCGCTTGAACAGAAAAGTCCGCGTAGATGAGAAGTTTACTAGAATCCCATCATCTACAGTGGTATTAAGTTTCTCTGGCCAAACCCTTCCTGAGAAAATATTTTGTTACTAAAGCTTTCTTCCTGGTTATACCTGCCAACTTCATACCACCTAATGCAGAAACTGCTGCCGATTTGGCCTTATTGCTTCTGCGATCAGGTGCATTCTTGGGACAGTTGTGTTGGTCATGCTAAAACATAGTGGCAGGCCATAGTGCCGCATACTCTAAATGCCCAAAACTTGCTGGTCAAAAATCAAGAAAAAATAACATGTCTTAAGAAAACATTAGCTGTTTCGAGGCCGCTATCCGTTTTTCTTATCTTATTCAGACATGACTTCTTCCTACCATGAACCAAGTATGAACGTCCCTAATCAATCTTATTCTAGTACTCTACCACATCTTCTTTGCAACAATTACCACAATTCAAGTCATCTTATGTAAAAAATTTCTATAAATCCCCGCGTCCCAAAACTCCTTTTGGTAAAACCTTTGATATACCAATCTGTCCAAAACATTATTAGCTCCCACCAATTCTCCTAACCTAATGATATTGCTCTTTGCTCCCACTCAGAGTCTTTCTCCTTGCTTACTCTAAACGTCAACCTCATTAAACTCCCTACAAGCTCCTTAATCAATATTGTATCCAAATTCTTCGACCCTCTACCGAACAACGTCATTGTCCTACTACAACAGCTCCTTATACAATTAATTTCTCACAATGGCGGTCATAATTCAGTGAAACTTTAGAAGTATCCAGCCAAAGAAATCCGATGTAATCCACTTAGGAAATCGCTTTAAACTTGTTACCCTTGCTATCTCGGAGACGTTGCTAACGCTCGAGTCTGTGTTTAGGTTTCAGGGCTATTTATGTTTCCTTCATGACAGGAATGACGGAAAAGCGGGTTGTGCCCTTCTGGATTCTAGGTCCAACTCCTTTTCTCAAATTTCCATCTCTTTTCATGGCTTTATCCTACACATTGTGGCAGTTAGAGCTAAACATATTTCTGTCATATCTTGCTACATCCCACACCATAATAATTCTGTTTTTGCAGAATTGAACTCCATCATATCGTCTATACCTGGCTCTCACTTGGTTTGTGGTGATATTAATTGCCACCATCCAATGTGGGGTTCTTACCGTCCTGACTCACTGTCGCCGTACTTCCTTGACTTAATAGATAATCATAACCTTTCCAACATTTATGATGGATCTCAAAAACCCGAAGGACACCTCCTGACCAAACCTCTTATGCACCAGTTTTATCCCTGTCCTCCCCCCTTCCTTCCGTAGTCTAAGCTTTGTCACTCCTACGGCAGTGACCATTTTCCAATAATTATCAAACTCTTATCTAATACCCCGCCTTCTCCAACCAACCCCCCCACCCCCTGCAACAGTTCAGACTATCTAAAGCTGACGAGATTGAGTACTCCAAAATCTTGGACCTTAAAATCCTTAGTCGCCCATCAGTTGATCCTTCCAATTTCCTATCCGTGTACGACAATTACGCTGACTATATAATCAAGCGCAAAAATTATGGAAAATCTTTTTTAAAATGGATTAGAGTGGATCCATGTAAAATTACAACTGTAATTCTCAATCCTACTGTGGTATTCTTAAATAATAACTAAAGTGAGTAAGTAAACCTTTTAATGGCGTTGTTCTTGCGGTATTGTTACACTAAGTATATATATAAATGACGTTATAAAGCAAGTGAAATTTTAATCAAAAACTATGATCGACTTCAAACAGCATACTACTATTTCGCGCAATGTAAGCGTGTGATAACGGGATTTTATTGTAAGCAAAGTTACGTAGTACAATTATGTAGACCATAGTAGTTATATCAATTTCATAAATATCTACTATAATACTTATCAAAAAATTATTTAAAAAAAATTAGGCCAAATAACAGCTAATACCTGTCATAAAAAATCGGAGCACTAGGACCTGTATCAGAATTTGTATTTTATATAAAATAAAAATATACCCTACAAATTGAATACCCCCTTCTTTTAGGAAGGCTTTCTGCCTTAGCCGCATCTTAGATCATCTTTGTAGGACTCATCATCAGTCTGTGTAAGTCCACTGCTGGACATAAGCTTCCCATTCTCCATGGTTTATGGACCGTATCCCACCACGCTGGTCTAATGCGGGTTGGATGGACCGACTTTTTACATGCCCATTCGACGCATGGATCATCTTACTTTTCAGACACTTGGGTGATCGGCCAAAATTGGCCTAATTAACTGGGAAACAAAAATGAAAATTTGTTGAGCCCACGATCCCCGGTTTCTAAAGCACACGCATATACCACTAGGCTATGGATGCAGTTCGGGACTCTTCTTTAAAGCAATTTTAACATTGTGATGGCAAAACTCAATTTCTAAAAACTCAAAACTGGAATCATATGTTTTCATCTCTTACCTGAGTAAGTATAAATGTATCTGAATGATCATATACCCACTATAAATACTTTATTTAATAAATATTTTAAAAGCCTACCTTTAATATAGGTAAAACAATTACTTATGTTATAGCGTTCCAGAGCAGTATAGTAATTAAGTTCTTGCATTCTGCCTCGCGGATTAAAGTTGTCGCCTGTCGCGTGCAGTAATTTACAAAGGCCGTTAGTGTTCCTTGGAAGTGAACTTTGAGCTGTCGCTATTATTTTTTTTATTTTACCTTATTATGCAACGGATTAAATTTATCTGCTTTATATACACTAAAAAAAATCAGTATGGGATAACGCAAACCTTTTTCTTTTATTATAAAAATATTATATTTGCGAGTACATATTAAATTGCCTACCACCACCACCACCACCATCAGCCTTTAATAGTCCACTACTGGACATAGGCCTCCCTTAATACACCTCTTATTCATTAGGGGGTTTCGGACCGTATCCCACTACGCTGGTCCAATGCGGGTTGGTGGGTGGACCGACTTTTTACATGCCCATCCGACGCATGGATCATCTTACTTTTCAGACAATTGGATGATTGGCCCAAATTGCCCTAACCAACTAGGAAACAACAATGAAAATTTGTTGAGTCCCCGCAGGATTCGAATCCACAACCTCCGGTTTCTAAAGCAAACGCCTAGGCAAGACCACTAGGCTACGGAAGCAGAGGCGGAAAATTGCCTACCAACCCGCATTGGAAAGGCGTGGCTAGATACGGTCTAAAAACCCCCTGATGGAGAAGGCGTGCGTTAGAGGAGGCCTATGTGCAGCAGTGCACTAGCACAAGCCATTGATGATGTTGATGATGATGATTAAATTTAGGTAGGAATAAATTTTAAAAATTTTAATCGTATAAAATAATATAAAACAACGGATAAAACAACGCACAATATTCTGTGCAAATAGATAATAAATAAATGCTTGAACATATTATGATAAACATAAGTAAATAATTATGGTTTAAATGGCATACATTCTAAACAAAATACAAAAGTGAGGAGTGAGGTTTTGAAGAAAATACATTTATTTAAAATTTAATATAAAAAGAATACAAACTTGCAACCCCTATTTCAACCTCTTCGCCCCTTTTTTTTGTAATAAAAGGTAGCCTTTGTTCTTTCTCAGTCTAAAGATTGGCTATACCAAACTTCATCAAAAAGGTTGAGAGGTTTAAGCGGGATAGTGTAGCAGACAGACGGACAGAGATAATTTCGCATTTATAATATCGTTCTTACTGATATAATCTTTTTCTAACAAAAACGAAGTTGTTTACTCAGGTCTACAGGTTACAGTTTCCACTGATAATTGCAACAGTATCTTAGTGTAGTAATTGTGTAGTAGTTGTTTTATACTATATGTATGAGTTTAATAAATTGTTAAATGCAATACAATATATTGTTTCTCATTTGTAAACTGTTTTCCTTTGTTGCGATTTATCAGATGTTACACACAATACATTAGCGTGTTGATACTTTCGTGTAATGGTATCATAGCTGATTCTAAAATCAACTAACGGTAATATTGATTATTTTGATTGAAATATTATAATGCGTAAGTAACTGCCTCCGTAGCCTAGTGGTATGGGCGTGTACTTTAGAAACCGGAGGTCGTGGGTTCGAATCCTGCGGGGACGCAACAAATTTTCATTGTTGTTTCCTGTTGGTTAGGCAATTTGGGCCGATTACCCAATTGTCTGAAAAGTAAGATGATCCATGCGTCGGATGGGCATGTAAAAAGTCGGTCCACCGCCAACCCGCATTGGACCAGCGTGGTGGATTACGGTCCAAACCCCTAATGGATAGGGGTGTATTAGGGGAGGCCTATGTCCAGCAGTGGACTAACAAAGGCTGATGATGTATGATGTATGTGATGTAATGCGTAAGTAACGTTAAGACAGATGCACTCCCTATTCTTTCGGCCTGTTCTCAGTTCTCGAAGCCTAATGGGACATGCACTAGTTACGTAATTTACAAATAATAAAATTTGAATGTCTGTTTGTAGCACAAAAATAATCGTGTTGAAATTATTACTTAGTGATATTAAACCAATATATATATAACAAAACATCAATTATCAAATTTTTGTTCGTGGTCTGTCTGTTTATTGTGCTCTCTCGATTAGCTGATCTGATGACTATACAGTTAAGAGCACCAATACAGTATAGGTACTTATTGCACAGCTGCAGTTTTGAAGTCTTTATTCACATAAAAACTATTAATGTAACTGTACAGCTTTATAGTTAGCGAGGGCCATCTACTTCTTATTTTTGAAAACCAGCCATCGTGAAGATTCCCTACCTTCATGATCCAGAGCTGAGTGGATGCCATTTTGGTACATTACAATTTATACTTTTATTATTATATTTTATTGTTCCTTTTTTATTTTTATGTGCCAAATAAATGCTTTTCTTTCTTTCCTATAGTATTTTAATAAAATCTTATCTCAAAGACTTTTGTTGTTTTATATTAACGCAAGCAAAAGCTAGTTAATTTTTCATTTCACAAAGATGTCTTCATTATTAGTTGATAAACGATAAAATTACTAGCAATAAATAAAAACATAATTCTCATTAGGTATCCTAGTCGTACGAGAAGACGTCGTTGTCATTTTATAAGTTAAATTAATAAACGAAGTTTTATGTTATTTTTGTTCCTGTTTCAATGCATAATGTCTCAAGGCTGATCGGTCCTCATTCGCGCTTTCCTATTGTTCGCTTCAGAATAAAAAAGTTTTTATAAAACCTTACTAGAAAATAATGTTAATCTTATCAGATATACAAACAGCTTTTACTCGGTTACTCCAAGCCTGAGGTGGCATTATTAGCTTCTTGTTACAAAGGACTTGCCTAGCATACTGAAGTTAATATGCAAAATGTTAATCGTCACAGATTTTATTTTCTTTGAAATAAAGGTCGCCTATAGTAATTAACATCGATAAGGGTGATGTTTAACTTAAATATATATTTGTATGGCTTGCTGTTCTGTACACATACTGTGTGTATTCTTCAAGGTTGTATGGGAATTGCGAGTAATTGAAACTTGTTCTTAAATTATAAATCTGAGGTAATGAAGTGCATTAACTTATGAAAATGCAAGGATATAATCTTTTTTTGTGTAAATTAAGTTCATAGACGTATGAATACCACCAATCTCTGTACAAAATGCAATGACAAATGGAAAATGAAATAGAGTATCTTGCTGTGACAAAGGCTAATTATTCAAGTTTTAAATACAACGCAATTTGAATATTTAGCCTTTTAATAAAATAAAAAAGTAGGGGGATGCCGCAAATTAACATCTAATTTTGTGAATAAAAACTTTAGTTCATTATTTCCCCCCGAAGGTGAATTTGTTAAATGTGGATTTGTTCCATAAAAGGGTTCACGACTAAGTCTTTCTCACGAATTTTATCGTGCTTAATTTTTAACAAAAATCATTCTTCGTAGTAGCCATGAAGTTCCCAAAAAACTACGACTTTAAGAAGAATTAAAGAAGATAACATGTTATTGAGCAAATTGTTATAAAAGCCTGTTGTATTAAAAGTATACTATTAACGCCCAATGTATATTTCTTACTCACTTTCTATTGCATAATTGCCCTTCGGTTTAATATTGAACAATTTCAGTACATTTTTAAAGTCGGTCACTTCATAAAATTGACCAACTTTTCCAATAAGATCGTAATTAATTGTAGAACCGACACTAAAATTAATATACTTTATTATATAGTGACAGTTGAGTCGCTATCCGGTAAGACCGTACAAATGCGGGCGCTCGAAAGTAAGAGAATTGATTCCACAGATGCGCGGGACATAACATATTCACTTGCCGTCTTGAGTGCACTCTAATATGAACGGCAACATGATGACGGCTATGGTGAGCAGGTGGTGCATGCTCACGGGGTGCAGAAATGCTAGGAAAATTTAGTGACTTAAAGTTATGGCAAGGAATATCTAGGTTCTTAACATTGTTATCGGTTCAGTTGTTGAGCTCGTCAAGGCGCCCACCTTGGCATGTCCAATAATAATGACGCATTTCCATGTAAAAAAAGATTATGATTTAGAAGTATTAAGTTTGTGACCTCTAATGTAAAATGTGGTGATATTCAAGTGTTTTTGGATGGGGAAGCGCTAGATCTTGTTAAGTCTACTGTGTTTCTCGGCATAACTAAAGTCGCCAAATTGCATTGAAGCCCTTAAATAAACGGACTAGTTAATAAACTTAGCTCCATGGGATGTGCTGTCAACAACTTAGACAAATAACTGACGTGGAGACAGACAGCTTGGTATACACCAAGCGGAATGCCTCCACATACAGTTACTTCCGTATTATAATATCTTATGGCATTCTACTATTGGAAATCGCGGTCGATATTAATACAAGCTTCATCCTTCAATGAAGACTATTCGTACAGTCTATAACCTGGGCCCTAAAAATCACTCAGAGTTTAATCCTTTAGTTCTCGATATATTTTTGAAAATTTTATGTATGTGCAGAAAAACAAAAATTATTTTAAAGGCATTGTAATGCACATCAAATAAATCCTAGGAACAAGCATAGATAAATTATTTCAGCAACTAGACTGCAAAGAATGTTAAATATTTTATGGGACAATGCATTTGCTTCTAAATTTAACCAATAAGTGAGTTTATCACTCCTTTGTTGAATAAAGATATTTGAATTTTAATTTTGTCATCATGTTATAATTTGAGTAACATTAAGGTAAAAATGAATGAAGGTGACTAATTACTAAAGTATACGAAATTTTGGTTCAAGCAGTTTAATTTTGATACGACGCTTGAAACCGACAATGAAAGATAATATAAATTATATATTAGTATAATTTGAAAATAAAAAAAAGTCTTATCCGTTAAACATAATAAGTCTCACTTAAAATTCTTTGTTTCTTATTTAGAAATCACTGTACTCCTTTTGACATCAGTCTTTATTAATACTGCAGGAACACAAGCTAATACATTTTCACCACTACTACCTGTCAAGTGCAGTATTCCTCTACAAGATCCAGAAGTGTACAAGCTAGATTGTGACTGCGGCCTCTCTTATATTGGACAAACAAAGCGAGCAATAAGAACCCGCGTGAAGGAACATATAGCTGATATTAAACATAAAAGACCCAACAAGTCGGCAGTGTGTGACCATACCTTAAATCACCCCAACCATTACATCAGATTTGATCGACCACAAATCCTCGCTAAAGAATACCGATTCCTACCAAGGATGATCCGTGAGGCTATTGAGATAAGAAAACATCCAAATTTCAATAGACAAGATGGTTGGGTTCTACTACCGGCTTGGGACCCCATAATTAATAAATTAAAAATTAAACCCAAGCATGATACCACTGCTGGCTCTAACGATAAAATCAGTTCATTTTGCATAGGTCGGAGAGTACAGAATAAAAATAATTAATTGCAATTAAGGGTTGGAAACCCCGCTTCAGCACTGGCAACAAGACGCATGACATCTCAGTCTACCCCGTGACCACGGCCGCTGGAAAGTGTTCGAAACGTCGGGAATTTAAAATGTAAAAATAAACGCGATAAAATCCGTAAAGTCATTTTATTCAATAATGTATAATATTCGCGCAAACAATAGAAATAATCAAAATATTAATGTTGGCACGATGCCACCAAAGCGTCGTTTTGTCAGTGATACTTGAAGCACGGGCGATATAAACTAAGCTCTTGATTTATGTCCTTTTTATAAAACTTTTACTGAAACACAAAAATCTTTATGCTCGCTTCAAATATTGCTGAATGGTGGGCAGATTCAGTTTTGCAATCTTTTATAGGATGTTATTTATCGTTTTATTTTTAACGTTAATTTAATATTATATTTGTTTCATTTAAATATTACTTTATTTATGTATATGTCGATTAATTTTAAATAAGATTTTGTTCTTTAAGTTTTAAATGCATTACTAATGCTTAAACTATTCGTATTGTTTTTATAGATTTAACAGTTCTGAAAAAGAAAAAATCTTGTCTGGCAGTTTTTTTTTTTCATTTAATTTGTATTATAACAGTAAAACCCTGTCATTTACGACTACAGTTTTAACATTAAATTTGATAGTGCTCTCCGTTATGCGACCTTTTAGACGTTGTAAAATTGAAATATTATTTTTATCATCGTTTACGTACTTGGTCTCGTAAAACATGGAGGATACGGGTTCTGCGTGTGCAGATAAGAAAAGCTGTCCGTAAAAATTGCATAAGAATTTGTTTTATTAAAATACTATGGCCGGTATTTATCGGATTTACTGTGATCGTGTGCGATTTGAAGTAAGTATATTACCAGAGTAAAATACTTATTTTAATTAATATATTTTTAAAACTTACTTGAGTAAATATGTTATATTTATACTACTGTTTTATACTTGAGTAAATATGTTATATTTACTCAAGTATATTACATCAACCTGCTCTACTGACGCCCTATACCACTAGGCTCGAGGCACCGTAGCCTAGTGGTATGGGCGTGTCTAGAAACCGGAGGTCGTGGGTTCGAATCCTGCGGGGACGCAACAATTTTTCATTATTGTTCCTGGTTGGTTAGGGATGCTGATCACCCAATTGTCTGAAAAGTAAGATGATCCATGCGTCGGATGGGCATGTAAAAAGTCGGTCCACCACCAACCCGCATTGGACCAGCGTGGTGGGATACGGTCAAACCCTAATGGATAGGTGTATAGGGAAGGCCTATGTCCAGCAGTGGATTAAAACAGGCTGATGATGTATGTATGATGTATATTTACATCAAGACTGTTAACTTTAATCACCTTAATCGATAATTTCTGTTTTTTTTTGTTATAATACTACAATAGTTCTTTACAATTTTATTGATGTTTAAGGCTGCAATTATGTTATTTAACTATTCGATTTTAAATTGTTGAATTTGGCTATCGGTGTAAAGAGAATATTAAAAACATTTTCTGGTATAATAAACTGCCTCCGTAGCCTAGTGGTATTGGCGTGTGCTTTAGGAACCGCAGGTCGTGGATTCGAATCCTGCGAGGTCTCAACATATTTTCGTTGTCGTTTCCTAGTTGGTTAGAGCGATTTGGGTTGTTCACCCAATTGTCCGAAAAGTAAGATGATCCATGCGTCGGATGGGCATGTAAAAAGTCGGTCCACCCACCAACCCGCATTGGACCAGCGTGGTAGGATATAGTCCTAAAACCCCCTAATGGCTAGGGGTGTAGTAGGGGAGGCCTATGTGCACCAGTGGACTAACGTCAGGCTGATGATGACGAAGATGATGATGAATAAATGGAAAAAGCAAGTGGGCCGTCGTTG
Organism: Lamproptera curius; assembly: GCA_029286875.1. NCBI lineage: Eukaryota > Metazoa > Arthropoda > Insecta > Lepidoptera > Papilionidae > Lamproptera > Lamproptera curius. The sequence continues at coordinate 1,290,128 of JAGSMT010000052.1, forward strand.
GTTCGTCCTGCTCTTAATTAACAAAGTCACTCCATTAAAATTAAAATTAATAACGAATTAATTTTGCATGTATCATAATTTTTAATATATATATTTCTTAATTTAAGACAAAAAACAGTAGCTCGAACGTAAAACTATACTTGATAAATAAATAAAATTGCAACGTTGTTGTCGTTGTTGATGAATAAACTTAAGCCTTTTTTTCTCAAATTTGATTTTAGTATTTTTCTATAATGGTATTTATTTTTTATTGGTTGCTGCATGATTGATGTGAAGGCATACTTCACTATAAACTACTCAACTGTCAGGTGGTTTTAAAAAGGTAAAATAAGTGCATGGCAAAGAAAAGAAAGCCAGGTCAAGAATTTTACAAACTAATAATAAAAGCATTTAAGCTTAGGATAAAACATATACTTTTAAATTAATAAAATTTTATCAAACAAACAGACTTCAAATCGATTGGCGTGATATTGAGCTTTTAATTGTGCATTTGTTGAGCACATAGTTAATATAAATTTCAGACTTATTCAATTTTTCCATGAATGCCACTGTCAGAATTGGACCAAATTGCTATGGGACCAAACGGGAAGCACCAGCTTTCAAATAAAAAAAAAACATCCAAATTGGGTCATCCAGGCGAAAGTTCTGAGGTAAGAAAAATAAAAAAAATACAGACGAATTGAGGACCTCCTCCGTTTCTTGAAGTCATTAAAAAATACGGTACGTCTTTATTACGATGTATATAAAAGTATAAAGTATATATATAAAAGTGTACAGATAAAATGTCCGTGGCAGAACGTTTCCGACAATCTTAACATTAATATACCGACAATTTAATATACAAAGAATAGATCTGGATTATTAGATTAAAAGTAATAATTTCTCCATTATAAGATAGTTGTTTTTCAAAAACAAAATTCTTAGGGGCTTGCTCGGTCTAGTCATATTTTCTCTTATCATTATTTTTGTGTATTCCAATGCTGCAAAAAAACAACTTTAAATTAAATTAAAATATTAGTTACACCGCAATACCGATAAGAAGTAATTAACCGTGTTTGCTTTTAATGAACCGATAAATCGTTCATTATGCGGTTAATAACACCATACCGTAATTGAAATGAAACTGCTGCAAATCAATTTAACTAAAATAAGAAAAATATTCAACAAAAGGAAACATTATTAAAGACTATAAAAGTACAATAATAACCGGAAAGTTAAAAAGTCCTCAGTCATCCGCTTAGAAATATAAGTTTTTTGTTTTTAGTTTTTAGCGGTCTAGTATATATAAATATATATATATTGTACCTACTCTTAATTTCTCTATCTCACCAAATGGTTGACTTACCAGAGTTACTTGATGGAGACAATACCTTAAAAACTACCCAACAACAACCATAACCTCGTACGATTAAATTACAAACGCTGCACGCAGCAAATATCTATGATTAAGAATAACGCACCATAAACATTTTTTACATAAAACATGTCAAAGACGACATTTTGACGAAATAAATACCTTAAATGTTATCGAAGATTTAAAATGCGTTGGCAAAAACGCGACCACTTTCGTACGGAGGCACGTTGTTACCTGCTTATATTGCGTAAAATAGTTTTACGCTGTCACAAGTCAGTCATAGCTTTTTGTTAAAATTTCATTAAATACCAGTTTCTTATGCCATAATATAATAATGGTACACAAACTGGTGATTGAATGCTCGCTTCAGACTTTATTTCAAATTACAAAATATGTATATTTATAATTATTTGTTTACTTCTTTCAAAGGACGACAAGAAGAAAAACACGCTGAGAGTCTTCGATTCTTCTTCCAAACTGTTGGTAGCGTATTTGCCATTTAATAAGGAAGTATAAATTTGTATATTGATTGAAGATATTTAAATTTAAATGTATGTAGTATGCCTAACCCTATTTTATAATTTGATTTTTCAAAGTTTATTACAAGTTTCTGTGCGTTTAAAATATTCTTGTCAATTTATGTGTTCAATTAAATAGGAAGTGAACCCGAATAAAAAAGGAAAATTAATTCCAAAAATCTATAAACAACATCGGGTAAAGTAGTGGACTCACCACTAGGTACTTTACTTTTTTATTAAAATGATTTAATATTTTGGTCTGTAACAATTGAAACATTGAAGCACTAAATATACACATTGGTTTACAAAATAATTTTCAGTCGAAGCACGTCTCGTTTTTACGGATTTGTCAGCCTGATGATGACTGTGATAAAATTAAATGGAGTTCCCGATCTTAATTTGCTTGACGCTGCGAGCATCTGTGAGTTTTGCTTCCTTATTTCAACTGTACATATTCTTAGATTTTATCGATTTCCCGCTACAATGCTTTTTGTATAATTGTGTCACGCGAACAAAATGATTTTTGTAATTATTATTTTTAAATGTTAATAATAGCCTTTGACTAGAAGAACATCTGAATTTTGTTACGCTATGTAATATGAAGTAATTCCGTCTAAGCGTATTACAAAAAATCGAAACATGCTTATTCCTATGAGCATTGTTAGTATACTTATATAAATTGTAGCCTTTGTCACATTGTTAACTAAATAGAAATTTACAACGTCTTAAAGATGGAATATTTTTTAAATATATTTAGTTTAAAGATCTTGTACAACGCGGTGAGTACAGGTACTGCTTTTTAAAAATATTTTGTTTACATGTTAGTATATACTATAATAATCATGAACTATTAAAGATTCTTGTATTAAAAAAAATTGACTTTGACTTTGAAAACATTTCTACTTTCTGTAGCTTTTTTATTTAATTAAAATCACACAGTTTGGCAACTGTAATGTAAAAGACCGCATGAAACGAAATAATGAAGGCATTAAAAATTCTATCTCTTCATCCAATTAGTTCTACGCAAACATAGACCGTAGACCCGGATAGTTTACATAAGGGTTGTAAATGTGCAATCTACTCGAACTTCAGTATTCATTTCATTCTATCTTTTATATAAACTATTACGAGCGTAGTTTTTGGCGTTCGGTTTAATGAAAATTAACATCAATAAATTCTGAAAATCATTCGTGGAAAGCAATCAAAATATTTTTTAATATGATCCAAAGACGCCTAGCCCGCATAGATGGCTGATGTTAAATATAGGTCGACGACATCGCAGAGTAAAACTAAACAGAGTAAGAAAAGTTCTATTCTTAGCAATGGATCTTTGAAACAAGTTAAAATGAATGCCTTATGCTATGTAAAAATAACTTAAAAAAACAATATTATAAGAACATAGTATTGCTAATATTTCTTTGTTTTCACAATGTAAATTTTAAAAATCCCAGCTACTTACTTATGGCATAAGTTTCGCAACATTCCGCTTTACGCAATAAATAAAAATCATGCGATGTCTGCAAACGGTCGTGCATAGAAATTGCTCTGCGGTGGCTACGAAAAATACTATTATTTATTGTGCACTTTGTTTTCCGAACTCTTATGATACTATATAGGGAATTTATTTCTTACATAAAATTTCCATTGTGTGTTAACAACTGCTTTTATATGAGTACCTTCCCTAGTATTCAACGATATTTAAATCTAAACGCAAAAGGACGTCAGAAGGCTGTTTACGTTAATGAATGTGCAACTAAAACATTTAATTAGGATCATTTAGTGAATACTTACTCTAACCCTAGAATCGGGCCAACTTCTGTACTTCAGGCAGGGAGAAAATCCATCACAGGGCGGAGTCGGGTTCCTTGTCAATAAATCACTCATTGACAATGTGATTGAAGTATCCAGTGTGTCGGCGAGGGTTGCGTACCTTGTGATAAAGCTGACCAATAGATACAATCTGAAAATTATCTAAGTGTACGCACCAACGTCGACATACCCGGATGATGATGTCGAAGATATGTACGAGGACATCTCAAGAGCCTTACATAACACCACCAAGGCTCACTTCGACGTTGTCATGGGGGATTTCAACGCCAAAGTAGGAGTACAGGCATGTAGCGAATCGAGGCTGGGATCATATGGCTACGGGAGCAGAAATCATAGGGGGCAAATTTCTTTGAGGGAGAGGGGCTGTTCTTAATGAACTCGTTCTTTAAGAAACAGCTCCAAAGGAAATGGACGTGGCAGAGCCCCGATACTGTGACTAAAAATGAGATAGACTTCATTATATCGGACAAAAAGTGCATATTCAGGGATGTCTCAGTGATCACAAGGTTCAAGACCGGAAGTGATCACCGACTTCTGAGAGGCACCCTGAAAATAGATTTGAAGCTTGAACGGTCCCGATTGTTGAAGTCTACGCCCTGGCCTAATCTCCTCCAGCCTATCATTAATCCTGGCACATTTCAGATCAATCTGGAAAATCGATTTGCTGCCTTGGAAAATACTATCGACGTGGACGTTGACGAGAAACTCGATCTAGTGGTAGAAATTCTTCGGGACAAAAGTCTAAACCTTCGGGAGAAACACTAGATCTCATGGCAAAACGACGAAATGATCCAACCATCACTTCGTTAGAACATCGGGTTCTTAACAAGACCATCTCCAAGCTGGTAAGGCGCGACCTCCGTCACTCCAATACGCTCTCAGGATCTTCCAGAAATCGGCCTAGACGAAATCGAGGAGGCACTTGAGCAACTTCAGAATGGAAAAGCCCCGGGGAGAGGACGGAGTCACGACGGAGCTTCTGAAGGCCGCCGGTAAACCGGTGCTGAAGAGACTCCGTCATCTATTTAACTCTGCCCTTCTCTCCCGGAGAACTCCTGAGGCATGGCATGATGAAACCCTTTTGAAGAACTATCAGCCAATATCGCTCCTGAGTCATGTCTATAAGTTGTTTTCGAGGGTCATCTTGAATCATCTTGCACGAAAACCCGACGAAGCGCAGCCTCGAGAGCCGGGTTTCGGAGGGGTTACAGCACCATAGACCACATCCATACAGTGAGGTAGGTTATACAGAAGATATTTGAGTATAAGCAGCCCATGTGCATGGCATTTGTGGACTATTAGAAGGCTTTTGACTCCATCGAGACCTGGTCTTTCCTCGAGTCCTTACAGCGGTGCCAAATTGATTGGCGATATATCGAGATGTTGAGATGTCTGTACAACGCCGCCACTATGTCTGTCGTAGTCCAAAGTGGGCAGACTGAGCATATGCTCCTGCACCGCGGTGTGAGACAAGGAGACGTCATGTCTCCGAAATTGTTCTCCGCCACGCTTGAGGACATGTTCAGGACGCTCAACTGGGAAGGACACGGCATAAATTTGAACGGCGAATACATCTCACCTCTGCGATTTGCGGACGATATATCATCATGGCTGAGACCGCAAAGGATCTGCAGAAAATGGTGCAAAGCCTGGCTGAATCTTCTGCACGCATCAGTCTCCGGATGAATTTGGGTAAAACCAAGGTCATGTTTAACGAGCACGTTGATCCGGGACCGATCACAATTGACAGCACCTCCCTCGAAGTGGTTTCGGAGAACGTTTACCTAGGGCAAACGCTCCAACTAGGTAGAAACAACTTTGATGGGGAGGCCAACAGAAGGATTCGGCTGGGCGGGGCCGCTTTTCATAAGCTTCGTCGAGTTTTCTCGTCACCCATCTCACAGTGCCTCAAATCGAAAGTCTTCTATCAGTACGTCCCACCCGTTTTGACCTACAGTGCCGAGACTTGGACACTTACGGTTCGACTGGTCCACAAATTTAAAGTCACTCAGCGAGCTATGGAGAGGGCTACGCTCGGAGTATCTCTGAAGGGCCGCATCAGAAATGACGTGATCCCTCAGAGAACCAAAATCACCGACATAGCCCACCGGATTCGTAAGCTGAAGTGGCAGTGGGCCGGTCATATAAACCGCAGAACTGACGACCGCTGGAGTCGAAAAGTTCTGGAGTGGAGACCGAGGCTCAACAAACGTAGTGTAGGACGCCCTGTGGCAAGATGGAGTGACGACATTCGCAAAGTGGCCGGTGTGTACAGACAGCGAATACTTAATCATTTAGTGAAGGTCTCATAAAATTCGGGGTAGAATAATTAACAACGGCGCAGAGACAAAGTACAACAAATATTTTAAATAAATATTGATGTACAAACAGATTTTTTTTGTTTTAAAGTTTTGTGAGTTTCTTAACAATACTCACACTTTAAAGAGACTGATAGAACTTTTAAAAAGCTTTTAAACAGTTTTGGTTATGGCTCCAAAATAAACAAAAAAAACGTGTTGTATAATCCCACTACAGTGTGAATGCCGGCATAATCAACAAGATATATCGAAATAACGGATAGTGGAATGGTATATTTATATATTCATATTATAAAGTTTACTAATTCCTGTGGCGTTTTAAATATAAAAATTAATAATAAAAATATATTTATGTCGTTTCCTCGTCGTCATCGTCGTCAGAGCATACTGCTGAGCTTTAGCCTCCTCCATAATTCCTGAAGAGTCATGATCATATGCCACCAGCATCCACCGAGCTTCTGTACATTTGCACTGGTCGTCACTCCATATCTTTGGGGATCGTCCGACATTTTAATCGTCATCGAATCTCCTACTAGTTTTTAATTAATTTTCTTTGCCTTATCTGCAAAAAAACTCTGATCGAGATAAGCACGATAAAATAGCAAAATGATTTAAAGTCAAATAAAACTTTATGTCAAAGTGCAATTTACATAACACAATAAATACAATTATTTTAAAAATTACTAAATACGGAAGCAGACGGGCCAAGGTGCAGCTCAATTTTTTTTTAATAATCCCGCAATAACAAATTGCACAAATATACAAACGGTATTTTTGAAAATTTTGTATACTCATTCTTTGCATTAAAAAAGTTACGTTTATAGTATTTTACATTAAAGCAATTCCACGGTAAGATTTTTTATATAAACTGTTGGGTCTTCAATTTTAGTCTGGTGCTGAAAGTTATTTTGTATTATTTTCTGATATTTTACACCTAAACATTTGTCTTAATATGTTTACCTTTAGTAGCAGACAACCTTTTGTCACAACAAAGACTTATTAACCTGAGCGGGACCGTTTAACGAGTTCCGGTCTTAGTTTTATGTGATTACTGGTACATTAGTACCGTGCTAAGATACCGTGCTAAGATATTATAGCAGTTTAGCAACTTAAACTGTCTACAGTAGAAGACATTTTTAATGTCAACTTTATATGAAGTAAATTATGTTTAGGAAGAATAAGTACTACAAATATTAGAAAAGGAGTGGTATTGAACAATGCAGTATTTTTGCTCCTGAGAAACAGTAGAGTCTCATTTTATTTCGAGGAGACGTTCAATATAACAATGGCGGTGTAACAATGGGCCCTTAAGGAGATCGTTTAGCTTTATTCCGCTACTTTTTACGTTTTATCCTGGATATTCCATTCGGAGATTTATAATAACTATAATAATTTTAATTAAGCTGAATCTTTGCTGTACATTTTAAAATCAATACCAAAATAAAATGACAGCAACTTTGTTAAGTTATGTGAATTTAAAGGAACAAATACAAGTTATTTTATCCAAATCATCATTACCACCATTATCAGACCGTGTAAGTCCACTGCTATACATAGGCGGGATGCCTATATATATGCACGCCACCGCTTCCTATCTTCGATTCTGCTATTATCATCCAGCCCAAACGGCCACTATGTGTCATTGTCATTCCATCTTGGGTGCAGGACGTCCCATACTACGTTTGCCAATCCTCGATCTATACTCCAGAACTTTCTGACTCAGTGGTCGTCAATTCTGCGGCTTATGTGATCGTCTCGCTGCCGCTTTAGGTTGACGGATCACATCATGTCTGATGCAGACTTTCACAGATACTTTGTATATATGAGAGGGCTATGTTTACAACCCTCTTATTAACTCTTTGAGTGACTTTAAATTTGTGACCCAGTCGAACCGTAAGTGTCCAAGTCTCGGCACCATAGGTCATAACAGGTAAGACGCACTGACCGATGACTTTGTTGCTCCGTTCCTAGTGCTCTGATTTTATTGATTTTTTTTAAATGATACATATTACCTTCCCATTGATCCCATTTTTTAAAATAGTTTTGTGATAAGTAATTAAATAGATATTTAAAAATAACAAATTACGGCATCCAAAATCACAACCTCGTGCAATAATTTTTTTTTTTTTTTTTTTATTTATTTATTAAGTAAACAATTTACATAAGATAATGGTAATAACACTTATTTTAAACCAACAAGGTTTATACATAAAGTGCAGAGCGAGTAAACATCGATTTGCTGTGCTCATGTGTGCATACAATTATCATATACTAAATTATTAATAATAATAATAATAACACTGTAGTACGTAATAATTATTACATTATTGATATACACTATATACACGTATTATATTACAAACTCTGCCAAAACCGTGATAGATAAACTTAAAGTATATTCTACATAATTTTACGACTTGAATTGGTTTACAATACAATTAGCGTTAGTAGTTTAAGAATAATAAATAACGCACAATAAACAATTTAATATAAATCTTTTTAAAACTGCAATCAGATACATTTAAAGCTTTTTAAGATAAGTTAAAGATCACTAAATAGTTATAGCATTATAAAATAATTAATTAAAAGTGTCATAGACGATCTTTTCATGAAATAAATACCTTAAAAGATTTTAAAAATTTAAAATGTGGTAAGAAAACGCGACGCAATTTCGAAGGAAGAGCACGTTGTTACCTGTAATTACCTGCTTAAATGACTTATATTGCGTAAAATACGTTGCAGTAGTTATAATGCTGTTAGAAGGCGGTCATATTTTTTGTTTAAATTTCACTTATAAATTGTTGTATTCTCGCATCAGCTTTATCAATTCTTACACCTATAGAAAGAGCTCAAAAGTTGTCCTCAAGGTAGCACTGGGAAAACGTTATAGGTATTCTACTGAGACTCTTTAGGAAGAGGATAAGATTCTAAGCGTGAGAAATTTGTTCACCCAAAAGTAGTTCTACATGTATAAATTGCTGCACCTTTCTAACTTCTACAGCACATGTATTATAAAGCGTCTTGTTTTAAAGTTTCTACAATTTCTGTTAGACCCAATTGTTGCAAAGGTTTGTAACTTTTTTATTTCCATGTAATACAATAAGTTAGTGAACGTTTTGTCCTTTAGTAACTACGAACTATCTCATAAGAAAAAAACGTAACGGAAAATGGATGAATTATAGACCAAAGCAATGGCAAAACACAAATTTAATCACGTCGCGTGTTGTTGTCCGATACTGACCAACACTCTGATACACTCATTTCCGTCTCCTATTGTTCACTGATGATCGGGTATGCAAAGTCTGAGAATGTGTCCCTTGTTCTTTCTTGCTTCTTCTCGAAGATTCTTAAAGACAAATGACTGCCGTGCCTCCGCGTCATTCCGAAAATGCTGAGCAGATCGCTTGGATGTTATTTTCATCGCTTCATTTAAATGTCCCTCGCGTTTAAATGTCTGGACCCATAACCTATTAGAGGTTTGTTAACAAAAAAAATGAAACGCTTGTCTAAATTTGAAACAGCCGATTCAAAGAAAAATTTTCGTGAACAATAGTTGCATAGAACGACTTTTGACGTAATGTCAAAATAAGAAAAGAAAGAGGTCGATGATGCTTCTGTAGATCACGTAATTACCAACCACTTCTTTAAAAGTTTATCATTTCGGCACTATACGTGTTTAAATTCTATATCAGTCTAATTAGGTAAAATAAAAACTTATACAAGCTCGGTATCTTATCTAAGGACCGAAACAAATAATAGTTTGCTCCAGACGGATTTGACAAAATATTTGTATTCATTTTAAATAATGTTAAAATTCCAAAATCTCTTGCTATTTAACACTCTAACACAAACATTTTTATGTTATTAGTATTTTACGCTTCATTATAACATTCAATCTTGCAAATTAAAATATTGTTTTTACTCGGTTTGTTTTTTTGATAAGAGAGATTTTCCTTTGATAATAGTAGTTTTATTTATGATATGAAAAGTTTATAAAGATGTAAATAGGTAATATTCATATTCGTGGATTACATTTTACAAAGGTATAAATACAATGTACATGAGAACATTTACAGTTAAGAAGTAAGCCAAGAGTAACCTTCGTCTTTATTATGTTTATTTTTTGGTTTATCTTTGTGATGTTACCTCCTGAATCATAAGTATTTTGTCAAAGCTTACTGTATAAGATAAATAAAATTTAAAACAAACGTACACAGGTTAATATAAAAATACTCATCTTACACCCGCAAGTACATCTGTTCGAAAATGAAAATTGCTTTGGGGATACCTCCACCACACTGAAGTTATGATTTATAACGTTGTAAATCTTTGACACTTTGCTTTAAGTTATATTTGTCAAAATAAATATTTATCACAGATTTCAACAACACGAATTAGGTGATAAACGTGTATAGTAACTATAGTAAGTAAAGATATTTTTTTTCAGATTTCTACCAAAGATGATAAGAGGTGAGGCGATTGAGGTAGGAAAACATCCAAATTTCAATAGCATCTTCTTTATTGAAATTGGGACGTTTTCCTTGGGATTTACCACCTGCATAAGATAACAATGACTTAAAATTAAAGACCCAGGCTCAGTATTACAGCTGGGTGAGTATCACTTTGTACATGGTTGTTTCTTTTAAAATTTGTATGAGATTTATTTTGATTCGTAAATAAAGGATATTGCTTATAACTACATTTTATTTTATTATAATATATCTTTATTAATATGCTTAGTACACAATAATTTCCAAATTTCGTAGACTCCCGTGTCTCATGTCCTGATTTGTACTTTTATAAGTTCAAGTAATGATGAACTGTATTGACAATATTTGCGGATAAAAATTTTTTTTTCTCACAAAATCATAACGATTTATTAACTTTAAAATTAAAATTGAAAAATCACTAATGTGATGAAAAATCGAATCGAATATGATGACGGAATTAATTTTTTTTCTAGCATTTAAACTAAATTAGAATGCGGAAAATTCTTCTATATCAGCATCCTCTGTAACAGCACAAACAGGAATGATGTGACAAATTACTTTTAGTGTTAACCGTTGATTTGCACTTTTGTTTTTAAAGACCCAGTGGAGCAGTTTACAAACTTAAGTAAATACAATGCAAACTAAATTGAAATGGGTTGCGTTAGAAGTAATAAGAAAAATTAAAATAATATTCTGAGTTTTTAAAAAGAAGCATGTAAAACTATGCGATATAAGATCCATTCATTTTAATAAATGAACTTTGTTATCGTTATTAAATCCACTAATTCACGGATTTTTCGCGTTAGTTAAATATATTTATTCCCGACGTTTCGGATTCTTTTCAGCATCCATGATCACGGGCAGGCTAAGTTGGTATATGTCTGTATCTCTATGTTTTCGAATAACCGTCAGTTTTATTTAATAAATTGATTATATCAACATGATTATTACCTAACAAAGACAATGCAATGGTCAAATGAGTGAATAAACATGATTACCTAACCACTGCGTCAATGCAATGGTTGCACAAAATGTGTACAGTTTTGATCGTAATTAGTGACATTTTCATTAAACTAATTTCAATGAATTGTCGAAAACTAAAACGATTTTGAATGAAATTAAAGAGAAACTCTTTAATTTCATTAATTATTGCTATTTAGCTACGATGTCGATAAAAAAAGGTTATGCTAAAGAACAACAAATATAATGTCGATAGATCAAAATTAATTATTCATAAGAAATTTTAACAAATTTTATAAGTTACAACCTGGTGGAAATCCTATAAAACAACTTATAAAATACTTAGAAACATTCGTGAGTTAAATGAAACAAATCTAATTTGCACTTTCTACAAACCAAATAAAGTTAAAGTGTATTATTTGGTAAAATATTTTTGTCTAATAAAAAAGATCTACATCATGTTGGATCTACAGACAATATAAACCGGTAATGTGAATCTAGCTATACGTTTGAAGATTTTTTCGAACTTATAGTATCGGTTGGAAGACAATTGACACCTTGGTTGTGTACGACACTAGTATAGCATTGAAGGTTTTTCAATCATTTAGTCTTTGACTATGATAACATTAAGAGCCTAACATACATGTTTGTGTATTTTAATGGTTGGCTCCATTTCTATTTAACTATGTCCATGTGATAACGTCAAGTAGATGTATAGTATATTTAACTGTTAGCTCATTTACATAGCTTAACATGTCCATGCGTCGAATGTGATTATATTATATTAAATTTCTATTTAGCTTAATGACTAAGCTAGCTTAAAGACCGCCTCTGTAGCCTAGTATGGGCGTATGCTTTAGAAACCGGAGGTCGTGGGTTCGAATCCTGCCGGGACTCAACAGATTTTTATTGTTGTTCCCTAGTTGGGTAGGGCAATTTGGGCCGATCACCCAATTGTCTGGAACGTAAGATGATTCATGTGTCGGATGGGCATGTAAAATTCGGTCCACCCCAACCCGCATTGGACCAGCGTGGTGGGATACGGTCCAAAAACCCCCTTATGGGGAGGCCTATGTTCAGCAGTAGACTAACACAGGCTGATGATGATGATTTAGCTTAAAGCACGCAAGCAATATGATAATTAAAAAATAGCAAGAAATATAATAAGTGACCGTAGACGATAAGAGGATTCAAGGTAAACTGCTGATGAAAGAATTCTTTCTAGCTTTAAAAGTTGTAAATTGCTCAGGTTTTTTCAAGTCAATAAAATAAACAGAATTAAAGGAATTTTTAGAATAAACAAATAAATAAATATCGCAATAAAAAATATTTGTAGTAAGCATCATGTAACAAACAAATATGTCCGACTTCAAATTGTACAATTATTTTGCGCAATAATAGCTTTATGCAGCATGGCATTGCCACAAAAATTTTAACGGATGCAGTTTACATATTGCAAACTTTTTTCATTTAATTTAAGAAACAAAAATTTATTTAAAAACACAGCATATTCACAAATTTTATTGCATTTTGCATAAAAAAACTTCAACATCCTTATAACTCAAGTCTTTTAAGAAGAAAATGGTAAAAAAACTTTTGTTGAATTTCCCACAGAACTCACTACGTCATGTTTGCTTATATAGAAATATGTCGACGTAGATAAAATTCTTAACAATCTGCCGAGCGACGTTTTTCACAAAAAATATATTTGCTTATTTTTATGCGTTTACCACATGTTTAAATTAAGTAAAACCTTTCCCCGCGATCTTTGTTATGTAACTGTATTGAAGTGTAATAAATAATAATAATGATAGCAATGCTATGAAATAAGCTTAAAAGTTACACAATGACGTAAGATGAGAAATATATGTGTCATTAACAAGATTTTTACTGTATTTTATTTGCAACGTTACCCTGACTTACTATTCTAAGAAAAAATGTACTTATTATACGTTAAAATATCAAAATCATATAATACAATATTTTTATTATATGTTTTACCTTTTCTTGCTTTCAATTTATTAACTATGCAGGTTCCTCCCTAAGATTGGTTTTTTAAAGCCGTAGCAAAACAAACGGTCATTCGCCGTTGCAGAATTAATCTTCTACATGAACTCTAGAGAAAGTTTAAAATATCCAAAGATTGAAAGGTCTATTTGTCCCTATCTTTGGGTATTATAATCTTAAAATTTTAGGCGAAAATGATTCCAATCGTATGTACTCCAATTTTGTAATTAATTTTTAAAATGGTAGTTATTATTAGTCATTGGGTCCTATTATTGCACGACTTCCCAAAATAAGGTACTCAATTCGGAGCGTATGTTTTTTTTATATACCATTAAATCAAAATATTCATTCAAGCAAAATCGTTGCTCCAATCCTAGAGCTCCGATTTTGTTCATTATTTTTTTTAAATGGTACATATTAGCTTCCCGTTAGACCAATTGTCTTTAAATAACTTTGTAATAAACAATCTATTAGTTTTTTAAAGAAATAAAAAAAATAACAGCATCAAAAATCAGGACGATTAAATTGCAAACACTATCAAAAACGTAAAAAATAGACATAAAGTATATTTTACGTAATTGTACTACTTGGATTGGTCTACAATAAAGTCCACGCATTTAAATGTAGAACATTGTTAAAAGTTGCAATGAGGTATATTTAATAAGTTTACATAATAGGTAACGAATTTATTTATTTTTTTATTTTATGTGCATGAAACATATTATGCATGTCATTTGAATTTAATGAATATCTTAAGAGACAATTAAGATTTAAAACACAGTGACAGAAATCACGCGGTAATTTTCTCCAATTTCTTGCTATGTGTCGCTTTGTCACCGCTTATATTGCGCAAAATAGTTGTATGCTGTTAAAGGTCGGTCATATTTTTACGTTAAAAATTTTACTTGTTTTAAAAAAATGCCATAAGTAATTTAATAGATATTTAAGAAATAACGAAAACAGGGGCGTTAAAAAACAACCTTGTTCGCTTAAATTGTAAACGCGAACGAAATAGGACCAATGGGAAGCATATATCTATTATTAAAAAAAAAATGAAAAAATCGGAGCTCTAGAAGCAGAGCAACTAGGTAACATATAGATTAAATAGCTCCGAATATCTTTTGGGAAGTCATTCAAAGAATATTCAAAAAGCATGTATTTTATATCCTGATTGGAATCCAATATTATGAAGTAATTTTTTTTATTCAATAGAAGCTTTTAATTTTGATTTCAATTTGAAAGTAAATTATTTTCTGTTACATCAGTGTTCTACAATTTTGTTTATCAATTGAATCCTTGTTTTTAATATATCAATACAAATAAATGAAATGGGACTCTCTGTTTGAAATATTGAAATAACTACATTGAGATACAAATACCAAGAGACATATACAAACCGACTCTGCCCGTGATCATGGATGCTGGAAAGAATCCGAAACGTTGGAAATAAATACATAAAAATCCGTAAATTAGTGGATTTGATATTATAATAACTGTTAAGTACTAAGTATATTGTGATAAATAACCGGAACTTATAACAAAACAACTTTTTAATTTAATTTTCTGTTTATCTATATATTAGCAGTTTTTTTTCTAACCAAATAAAAAAGCTACTAAAAATCATTTTTTGAAGAATACTTTTATTTTCATCATGATTTATTCCAGAAACTTTTAAAAATCAAAATAACAATGGGTCTTACTATGTTACAATCAGTTAAATTAAATTAAATTGATCTTTTAGAGTCGAAAGCAATTTGTGTGAAACCTTTCAATGATTTTCCCAAGGGTCGTCCTTAATAGTACTTTTTTTAATTTTTTTCGTTAAAAGTAGCATGTTTCTTATACTTAAAAATGTTTAAAACGTTATTAGCTTTATAGATTTCCGAATTTGGTTATGACAGTGTAAGTTCAGTTAAAAAATATTCATCATCATCGTCATCATCATCACCCCGTGTTAGTCCACTACTGGACATAGGCCCACACTATATTGCACGCCTTCTTAATAAGGGGGTTTTTGGACCGTACCAAGCTGGTCAAATGTGTTTGAAAAATCGCCTTGACTTGAATCCTATAGAACCGGCGTTAAAAAATTAGACTAGGTCAGCAATACGTTCGCTGTCCTTTATTTTAGTGTGCAAGTTCGCTATTCAAAGGAGCCTTTTTAGTAATAGGTACGATTGATAAAATAACACTGGATTTATCAAGCTAGTCAAAAAAAAATCTATTCTGTTTTAGATATAAAAGCTGATGCCTAGCATTTTGTTACCTATACAATTTACTTCTAATTTTAATATTCCAACGTTTTAATTTAACTTATACACGTCCTTTCAAAAAGTATTCAGTACATATAGGAAAAATTCATCAACGAATTGCCGCACGTTTTTATGAAAACAATGAAAGAATAATATTAGATTTTGTAGCTTTATTCATTATAAAAAGAAATGGGTGTCAAAATCATTACTGTTAGAGAGTAGAGCTATTCTTAGAGTAATAAAATAGTAATTATTTAAACACGGACGAAGAGGTTTATCAAAATAACTAATCTGATCTCATTGAAAAATTCCGTTACGATACATGTTTATTTGCCTTTTTAAATGCATGAGTAAATTGTTCTACTGTGGCAACTATTACTTATATCAAAGTGTCAAAGATTTACAACGTTATAAATCTAAACTACAGTGTGACGGAGGTGTCTCCGATGCAATTTTATTTTAATAACAGATGTACGTGTGGGAGCAACATTCTTTTATGTACTCTGACAAAATTATTACTGATTTTCCATGAGCCTGAATATTATATCATCCGACTGCTTCATAGGTAACGTCGTGAGAATGTACCTAAAAATAAGCAAAATAAAAAAAGGATTAATTTGGTATTAACTGTATTATTGTTATGTAAGTTTTGCCTAATTTTTCTAATTTGTCAAACCAGCAGTCGGGCCACCTTATGAGTGGTCACTGACGCGCATAGACATTGACAATACCGGTGGTGTCACCAACGCGCTGCCTACCGTGAGTCATAGTATGTTAAGTCTCGTTAATTCAGTAAATTTGCTGATAATATAGTTTTAAAAACAGCTACTTAAATTTTGTAAAGGCATGTTAATTAACATTGTCCATACAGCGGTACGTGAAATTAACGAGGAGAGAGTAAGCGAGGCAACATTTGCATTGTTTTACAGAGAACTGTGTTTGATTTGTTTAATTAATATTTTTAAATAATATTAAGAGAAATTACCTCTTCACATATTTGAAATCTTTTAATGTAACACATAAAACGTATCTATAAGCAAAGTAAACTTCAGTCAGAATGTGTTGATAATTCTAGAATGTTTCTTACATTAATGTTTATTTCAATGTAAACTTTTATAAATAAAATATTTCTTTATAAAAATTATCTTTTCATTATTTTGTATTAATCTTTGAATTGTCATGATTAAATTTTTAAATGAAGCACGAGTTATATTAGCGCCCTTTTTTAGGCCAAAATAACCTATTAACGTATTTATGTTCGCTATTTATGCACTTTTAGTTACAATGAACAATTTTTTTATGCTGAAAATAAAATAGAAAAAAGGAATAACAATATTTTCGAGGCTTTATAAAACTTTTAGCCAATTAAAAGGTCTCAGACTCAATAAACAACCTCAGCAATTTGGCCTTTTAACAAAAGATAACAGACAAACCGTACCCGCTAGTCATATCAGGCAAATTCAAAAATTAAAGAGGTCGCAAAAAGTTAAGAAAATATTCGTGACTAAAATTAATCTACTAAAGTAAAAAAACCTTAATATAATTTATTCCTAATCTAACATTAAATTATGGGAAGGATTAGCCTAAAAATATAAATTAAAGTCTTATAAAATGACGAACATTATACGACATAAAGATTGGGTCATCACGTGCGGGGCAATTGTCAACACCACATTTGATTTCAACAAGCAACTTTTTTTTTTAAAGTCTACTACTAATCAGAAAGAAAAAAATATTCTTGTAAAGAAACACTCATAATGTAAACACTAGAGTAAAAATAATTAACTAATAGGAATGACATAAGATCGTTAGATTATAAGTAACTAAAACACATCTTGTAATACGATTTATTTATTTCTACGTCAGTCCCTATTGTTACAAATATTTTTAAAAACAATTAATTTGTTTCTGGATTAAAATCATTCATCAAATGAGTCATTATTAGAGATTCAAAATGCCGTACTTTATAATAAATTTGATAATGCATAATGTACATTTGTATTTAACCGTAAGGTTGTTTATGCTGAACGTAGTGTAATATTTGTAAAATCATGCAGAATTATGAAAAATAGTTTGTTTTCCATGCATCTGTTATAATTTTCAACACAATATGTAATGTGAATAGCATCTGGCGAAAAGATTTCAGCTTCAGAACGCTTGAGTCCCTTTTTACTTCAAAATCTTCGTGAGCTGACCGATTCATGCCGGAGCTAGACAATTATTTAAATTCAGATAAAAAGCAATGGAATAAAGAAACTTCGAGATGGAGGCATGATCTAGCAGTTTTTTTTTGCCAGTATGACCTCGCTTTCGGATACGATAAACGCATTATTTTTGTGTTCAATTGGACTTCTAATTGTAGCAATTACAAGTACTCACGCTCAATTACCTACATTTGCTTTAAAATTATTGAAAAAAAGAACTCTTGTTTATATTGAAATCATAATTCAATATGTCTTGGTTTGATATGTTGTATAGTTATAAATACATCAGATTATTTTATATCAACTCAATGAATTATAAACTACTTTATAATACATCATCATCATCATACATGACCTGTAAGTTAGTCCGACTGCTGGGCATACTGCCATGCTGGCATATGTTGCAGATCTCTACAGTAACATTTCATTACGACGTGTCGCAATGTAAGTTAGCGAAATAAACCAGTTTTTACTTTATATTGGAGTTAATTGAGCAAAACCTTTTGTAAATTAAAGTCAAAATTTTGAAACGTTACATCAGAGCTTAGCAGAGCTGTAACTGAGCTTAGAAATCTTAAATTTCATAGCGATTGTATTTGTGTCAGGTTAAAATAGTATTGTTTTTGACACTTTAATGCTATAAAATAGTTCAACAGTAGTACTTTCTACGATGGAATGTGCAACATTTAATTTGATAATATAATAATATGTAGGTTTTATTTTGTAAGTTGCGATTATGACAAACCTTTGGTGGAGACAAAATTAGGAAGTTTGTTATAAGTCATGGGTGCCAAAAATCAGTGTAACTGTGACAATACACTGGTATAAGTTATGTACCTGGACACTGAAACTTTTTCGTTTTGAGAAATGTGGCTTGACACGCATTTTTCTACTTTTTATTATACAATATAAATTATAGGAAAAATCAGAAGCAATTTTTTACAGAAACAGGTCGATATGTCCATGTTTTCTTATAACGTTCAAATCAGTGTATTATAGAAGTCTACGTCAGTTATTAAATTCATAAGACAGATGATCCATGCTTAGGAAGTCACTTCCAGTATTCAAAAATTCTTGAAAATACGTCTACTTTTGTCAAATTAAGAATGAAAGGCTACTGTAAAAGGGAATGTACAACAAAGCTGTAGCAAAACTGTATTGAATTATTTTAAAGCAAATCAAGAACGTATAAATACTTAAGCGATGAGGTACTATTCTATAAAACAAAATAACTGAATGTAGTAATTTATCAACAATTTGCAGTAAGTCTACGGCTCAATCGGTGTTTTCTTAATATTTTTCCCGGGTAAATTGATTTACCTTGGGTAAAAAGGAGCTCATGATACCCAAGGATACCAAGCTTTATATTAGTAAAACGATATTACAATTTCGGTTGAGTAGCTTCAGAGTATAATCAAAACAAAAAAACGATTGAATCTGACTTCTTCATAATCTTCAAAGAACTTATCCACTTTTATAGTATGTTATCTCTTAGTCTTTTTCCTTTTCAAGTATTAGTTAAAAATTATTTGCAGCTGGCAAAAAAAAAGCAGTTTCCAAAATCAAATACCAATTTTACCTAAACTTTCGTGCTTGTTTGATCTGATATAATATTAATTTGTGATGATTTCAATGATTTTAACAAAGGTAATGCAGAGTTTAAGGAAGTAGCCTTTCAAACGGTCTTTTAAAGCTCTGAGAAATTAAAAAAAAAAAAAAAACATTATCAAAACGACGGAAAGAAAAATAAATCTCAGAGTTTGTTCCGGTCATTAAGAGGCACATTGTGCTTCTTAAAGGTAAAGAAAAACTGCGTATTCTCATTGCTATTGAATAATAAGTTATTTCGGAATTTTTTATTTAAAAAAACCTGGAACTGGAACTTGTAACTGGAATCAACTTATTCATCGCATTAATTTGCAAACTTGCAAATAAAAAATTATCAAGAATTCATTGTTTATTTAGTCTTTCTATTTACTTTAATCCGCTTAGTCGATAATTTCTGTCTTTTTTGCGTTAATTCATTAGTTCAATACAAATTTAACGGAGACGGCAAAAATTGTTAAGTTCACAAATATATTATGTAATTAAACAATCATTTAATATAATATTTAATATTTGCGTATTAGCGTATAGAGAATGCAAAAGACATTTTCTGACAAAAATAACACTTGATAAATGTAAAAAAACTATTTTTTTACTTCCTGATCAATTTATTTTAACTTACGAAACAAATATTATTTATACATGTGTCGTAAGTTAAAAAAAATTGATCAGGTTTTCGTTTTTAGGATATCGAATACCTATTCGATGTGAATTCGATCGAAGTGTCGCCGCTAATTCCCACTGAAAAGTAGTAATTTTGAAACCTACTGATCTTTTTTTTGAGGGAACTATAGCTGTTATCGTCGGATAAAGTTATATCCAATGACAACAGCTATATCATCCAATTTCCTAAAGCAGTGAGCGGACTTGTGGCGTTTGACGCTAGCGTTTCCTATGTGTATGAAGGCAATCAAAGGTACGTTCTGCATTTAATTTAAAAAGTCACTCCGTAAAATATAAAAATGAAACCTGTAAATAAATTAAAATTTTTATTTTATCCTTACTTTATGAGACCAAAAAGTGTGACTCAAATAAAAAACATATTCGATGAAGAAATAAAACTTTAACTAGTATTCTACATGTTCTTTTCGTAGTTCAAATATTATGTAATAAGCTGTCCCCGGCATACACTTTGTTTTGTTGTTATTTTTATAATATATTATCTCGGTTTTAAATTTCAGTACAAAATGTATTGGATATACATTTAATCTTTACCGTTGATAGATGTCGCTGTCCGAAACTTACATCGCGCTATAGAGAGTCTTCGCAGTTAAATGACAATTGAGGGCTACAGGCACATCGTACATGGTTATTTTTTAAATAATTGTTAATTACTTTTTAAAGTCTTACTTTTGCGTTGCATTTTTTTGAAAAGCGGATCGTCATTTAATTATGACCACTCCCGCTTATATTTTCACGTAACTTTAATCAATGACAGGATTACACAAAATAAACTTTAGTATAGCCAATTTAGACTCAAAATAAATGTAAGCAAACACAAATTACGCCAGAATTGAACGCATTATTTGCATTGAACAGCCGACTTTTCAATCTAAGTTTAAACATCGCGTGACGATGTTTAATCTAAAAAAGTGCCTACTTACCTTACTTTTTCATAAACCTTTTTTCCGATTGAATGCATTATTTAATAAAATATAATTTTTGTATGTGGCATTTGAAATCTGATATCAAATAATATCAATTTTTTTTTTTAAATGTTTAAATTATTTTTCGTCTTCTGTAGTAAGCAGTGGCTTAGTTTAAGATATTTCTAATAATGGTAAACTAATCCGTTATTTCAAAAATGAAGATTGAACTACAATTGTGGCATACCTTAATAGATAGACTAACACAATGCCCTACGTACCTCACCATCATCAGCCTGCGTTAGTCCAATGCTGGACAAAGGCCTCCCAAAGCGGGTTGGTGGGTGGATCGACTTTTTACATGCCCATCCGACGCATGGATCATCTAACTTTTCAGACAATTGGGCGATCCGCCCAAATTGCCTAACCAACTAGGAAACAGCGATTAAAATGTGCTGAGTCCTTGCAGGATTCGAACCCGTAACCTCCGGTTTCTAATGCACACGCCCTTACTACTAGGCTTCGGAGGCACGTCAGTAAATTGGTGTTAAACACGAAATTATTTTAAACAATACTTCAACATTAAAACAAAGAAACACTAGTAGATATATCTAGTATTAATATTGCACCCGTGCCAGTCTATTAATAAAATTAATACCTACCATTTTAAATTATTTAATATGAAATGAAATCCAAATATTTAAGACACTTATATTAAACCTGTCAACAGTCTGACAAAGTAAAAATAGCAACTGCTGATTTATCATCCTCAATTCAAACGAAAAGTTTCTGATATATTTTTTTTTAGAAAACAGCTGTGCCAAAGCAATTTATGGAGCCATTTTTATATTTTTGATATGAAGTTGACCAAAAAAGTTTGAAAACCAAACATTTCTTTCTAAAAGGTAATTTCAGAAAATTTTTGCACAGCAATTTATTATTAACTTTCTACTTACTAGCACGAATAATGCAAGGATCAATTCGACGCCTTTGGCGTAATATACTTGTCAATTGTAAATTGGTTTGTGATTAAATATAAGAATAAAGTAAAAACAGGGCAATTAATTGAAAAACCATTGCAAAGCAATGTATCATACATTAAAAAAATATATATTGTTAAATTTAAAATTAAACAAATATTAATGTTATTCATGTTCATGCATTAATAGTTATACAAGTGAATACGACTTTTATATGCCCATCCGACGCATGGTGATCGGCCCAAATTGTCCTTACCAACTAGGAAACAACAATGAAAAATGTTTGAGTTCCCGCAGGATTCGAACCTACGACCACTTGTCAGTCATATCTATTTGTTATAAAATAAATATAAACATAAAATCATTTGCAATTATTTAATTTTTATATCTATACTAAAAATGGAAAAGTTCTCAATGTGTTTAAAATATAATAATTGTAAAAATGTGTTTTCCTAACATTCGAACTAATAATTTCTGAATTAAAATACAGAAAATGTAATTGTCTTCTATACCAGTAAACTATGTTTATAGACAAAGAGTAATGATGTGGGTAATTGTTTTAACTGCAAAATTTTTTAGTACCTAGTACGCTTACCTTTGTTTTTTATCGAAACTGCAAGTTATTTACATTTTGTGCTTGTTATAATTCTTAAAATTAAATGCATATACAAGGTTAATGAAAACGTACGACGTAGAAGTACGTGGAATACGACTAATAAAAACATATTTTCTTAATATTATGGCAAAATTACGAATTTCTCTTTAAAACTCCAACAAATTTTAATATTTGTTCTTCACCGTTGATAGATGTCGCTGTTCGGTACGATTACATCGCGCTATAGAGAGACTTCTCAGTTAAATGACAATGGAGGGCAGGCTACAGACACATAGCGCATGAATATTTTATTGCTTTAGTAGTATTTCATTCATCAATACTGTAAATATGGAGTGAACTCTCGTTGGAATATTTTTGAAAAGTGGGACGTCATTTAACAATGATCGTATCCGCGTAATTTTATGAATAAAAATTCACTGTGAATGATAACACAAAGAAGTTAACTTAACTAAGAGTTCAATTCTAGATTCAAAATATATACAAACTTGCTTTGCTCAGATAGGTGCAATTAAAACAAAAATGAAACCTCATTTATATTCCGATACAATATAGTTGGAAAAAAAACGGTTACATGAAATCCATTTATATTTAATTTCTAGCCTGTTGTCGTTTATTAGGTATTACTGCATTACACACGTTTTGTTGCAATATTGTGGTGTTTACCTTTACTAACTTTCAACCAAGTAAAAGTGGCTCTAAAATAATTGAATACCGAATCAGAAATGATAAATATGCAACTTGGTTTTTAAATCAGTTAAATAAAACACAAAGAGACATCTTACATGCGTCAAATAAGTAGGACATCTCTTAATTTTATTGAGTAAACGTTTTCAGCGAGACCTAGCTTCTCATTAAATGTCGTGATTCTTGGTTTACATCGAATACCATCTAGATAGTTCATATTGAACTAGACCTTTTTTGATTAAGAAACTATGGGAACTATAATTTGATCTAGGATAGGAACATAATTAATGAAACTTTAAGGTTCTCACAGTACGGTAAGATCGAATTTTACAACCCGATAGTTAGTGATTTACCGCCGCCCACGGTCACCAGCGACACCAGTGCGTTGCGTACCCTTCAGGTAAGAATATGCTCTTTTCTTGAATAACCTGATGTCGCAGTTGTTGGGGAAGACCGTTGATGGCAACGAATTCCAGAGATTTACTGTGGGTGGCAGAAAACTGTTTTTAAAGGGCATTGTAGTGGAACGCCAACAATTCAATGATAATACGCAAATAAAACGCCAATAGTCCCGGCGAGACGATCGGTGGCAAAAATCAGCGGCTTGTATTAAATTAAACAACTCCTCGGAACACCACCCATTGTAAATTCTGTAAAATATGCATAGGGAAGATACATCCCTACGCAGTGCAAAAGGATCAAGCCGATCGACAAGTTCAGGATCGTCGACAATCCGAGATGCCAAATGGAGATAGCTAATAGCCCGAGCCCCGGCCCAATAGCAATTGCCAGTGCAGCATTGCCATTGCCCAATAGCGGTGGCAACAATACTCCATGTGAGGCTGCACCTGCGCCTTATACAGTTTAAGGCGGTGAGCCGGCTTGAAGTACTGTTTGGCCCTGTTGAGTACTCCGAGTTTTTTGGAGGCCATTTTAGCCTTGCTCTCCAAATGACCGCCAAACTGGACAACACTCGAAACGTCGACGTCCAAAATGCCAATGTTTCGCTTGGTGTTTCGCTTTTTTTAGCGGTGAGCACGCAAACTTGAGTCTTAGAAGGGTTAAACTAGACTAGATTTAGTCTCCCCCAAACAGAAATCTTTACAAGGGATGATTCAATTTCAGACACAAGTTTGTTCCAATACTCATCCACGTGATCCCGAGAGATATTGCTGCGGCTGATATACAGTGCATCCATGCTACTGTCATCGCATAGCAATGAATGGCACTAGTATGCAACAAATCATTGATATGCAGAATGAACAATGTCGTGCATAACACGCAGCCTTGGGCACACCAGCATTTACGGTCCGGGGGTGATCCGTCTACGACGACTTCAACTCTCCGTTCCGCAAGGAAACTGCCGATCCACCTACTAAGTCTCTCACGCAGCCCATAGGAAGGAAGCTTATATAGTAAAGCTTTATGCCTAATCCGATCGAAGGCTTTCGCTATCCAAACCAAACTAACGCCTAGTGCCTCACCCTTAGTCTCAACCGCCTGCGCCCAACGGTGAGTTAATAATGCCAGAAGTTTACCAGCTGATCGGCTTTTGCGGAAGCTATATTTGCGGTCGCTGATCAGCTGGTGCTCTTCCAGGTAGCCCATGAGCTGGCGGTTGGATATGGATTCCTGGAGAGTAAGGAGGTGATAGCGATAGGCCTGTTGTTGGATGAATTTGAGCAGTCGCCTGAAATATTAAAAAGAAATGAAATTTTAATGAAAAATAGTGACCGACTTCAAATAGTGTAGCAACGTGTTTTGTCCTCGAATCTCTACTTTGATTTCTGCCAACACCTTTTATATCATTGATATCTTTTGCGGTGTCGTATATGAGATGTTTTATGTAAGTAAAATATTATTTTGCATTATTAGACAGCTACATTGTCTGTTAGTAGAATATGCTACGTTCATATAAATGAACCCAATGTAAAATTAACTACTATTTTGAAACCTTATAAGGTTTCAAAATAGTAGTTGAAATGTATTCTCGATAAGATAAATGTACCAAAAACTCATACACATAGCTCTTACACTATTTATTTACAGATCTTGCGATTCCGAGTACGGCGCCATATCTATATTTAGATATCAGCCAACTGCGCAGGAGATGTATTCATAAGACATATGATGCAATGTTTTATGTAATCTTTCCTTGGAATCATCAATCAATTTATTTTAACTGGATCTCGTGCTCTGTGGAGTAAACCTATTAAAACATACCGGATGTGAGGGGGCCCGTTAACCACAGTCGCGTCTCCCCACTGAGTCACTTAACTGCACCAAGGGAGCATAGAGCCTCGGCGTTAGGCGCTGTGAGAAGTGGCGCACGAAACTCCAGCAACACTCCTATCTAATTTGGTGTTAAGTTACATTGTCAAATAGGTGTGTAAGTTCTACCTCACAGGTGGGGCCGATGTAATGATTATTTTTTTTATTTTTATTTACACTTTATGCACAAATCTTGTACCAAGGCGGACTTAATGCCAATAGCATTGTCTACCAGTCAACCTTTGGAGTGGTGCAGGGATAGCATTGTGGGTGCACAGGGGATATAGCAAATAGAAAAATAGCGTTAAGTATACAAAAATAGAAAGTTATTTAAAAAAAAAACAAAATCCTAATATGCATATATATAAATATAATGAATACATGTATATAATATACATAAATATAAGAGCATAGATAAAAATGCATTTTAATACATATATATATATACATACATACAAGCACTAAATAGCATACATATATCTACTATATTAATGATTGTGTGTGTTGTCCTACACTTTTAAGTGTAGGATGTGTTTAACTAGTGCTTGGGTGTTGCAATCTATTGTACCTTAAGATTAGATCAATTCTTGTATTTTACAAAAAGTGAAAACCTAGCCATAGCGTCGCCGGCAGCGGCGGCGAATGAATCTGCTTCTTGATTAAAATTCATTTAGGTCAAAGAGATCTAGACATTTTAGGAACGACGCACAGTTTTGGCCAGTGCTGCATGCTGGCTATTTGAGATGGCGGCGGTTCGCTCTGCGCTCGGAGTATGCTCCGGCGCTGGCTGCTGCCACCACCACGCGGGGCGGAACTGCCAAGCGATTGAAGGACGGAGGGGTGGGAAGGCGTTGCTGTTGGATGGGTTTTGTGGTCGTCTGGCAGATAATTTTCTGGGGTTCGCAGGAACTGTGCGTTTTGGCGCCTTAGGGCAGCCGAGCTTGTTGGCCGTGTAGCCGGTACTGCGGCATAATGCACACTAGAGGTTCTTAGGGTGGCAAGGACTTATTTGTCCTTAGTATGGGGCAATCGGCAGTGCCGCGATCCCCGAGGAATTTAACCGCGAAGCGTGACCATGTAGTTGTGTCACAGCCGAGGGAATCCGTTAGAATGCGGCCGCTCAAAGGAGAGACGACTGATCCCACAGTATTGTTGGACTTTATAAATGCGTTTGCCTTTCTTGGAGCGCTCTAGAGTAACTAGCACCATACCGTATAGGTGTTTGGTGCGTGGGGGGTACATTCGTTATATCGAAAGGGCGGGAATGTCTTTGACAGCAGCTGCTATCTCGGAGCAAGGGATTTTCTTAGGCAGCCCTTGGACCACTGTCCAAATTACGCTCACTTCCGGAAGCGCAAATGTGTGAAACTGGTGCTTCTTTTCCCTAAGGAAAGTTCATCGGTGCGCCTAGCTGAAATTGGATCCCTTGATTGCTATCAGTAACTTCATATTTTATATTGTTGAAAAAGGCTGGGCGAATCTCGACCCACTTCTCCTTTTCGCGGAGGTATATTGGAGGGCCGATTCCCTACGGGGAGCCGTGCCTGGAAAGACTGGGACGGCTGGGCAGGGCGATAAGCCCGGGGATGCTTAGGATCGGCGGGATGAATTAATGAGGTAGGTTTCGCCGACTATGTGCTCGATGGTTTGGAGGCCTGCCGAGGGCAGGTGCTTAGAGTGTCCGGCTTTGTGGCCTTGACGGGAAAGACGGGTGCAGGGAAAGAGGTTAAGACCTTGCCCTTCATCTTTGGTTTTGACAGCAGTAATCGGATTTTTTTTTAATTGCCTACCCAGGCAGACGAGCAGTCGGGCCACCTGATGGGAAGTGGTCACCGACGTCTATGGACATTGGCAACACCAGTGGTATCACTAACGCGCTGCCTACCGTGAGACATAAGGTGTTAAGTCTCGTACCAGTACAGTAAATACGCTGGCTACGGTGTCCTTCAAACCGGAACACAGCAGTGGTTTCACACTTCTGCTTTGCGGCAGAAAAAGGCATCGGGGTGGTACCGACCCAGACCGGGTGGTACCAGTGAAAATGTGTAAAATGGATTTGGGATTGGTTAGCGCCCCGTTCTCCATATCCGATTCGCTGCGAATGCTGACGTCGATATAATTGTCATCGCCATCATGCGCAGGGAATTGAATAGTCGGTCCAGGCGTGCGGCCACGGGTTGGTGCGGTGGGGCAGTGTTTCGCGATCAAAACGTGCATCGCGTCTGTTAGTTTTCAGTACGTCTTCCATCCGAATTTCTCTTTGATCGCCTTGGTATCGAGACCATAGCGGTCCTTGAGCTCCCAGTCAACCATCGTACCGTATAAGTCGCGCCTATTTCTGAGTCTGAGACATAGATTGCGTCACCCAACGCAATCGGTGATTGCTGAGTGTGCCAGTCCTTTCACTATCAGGCTCGGTAGGGAGGTGTGTTGTGGCTGGTTCTGTAACACAAGAAACAAAATTTAAACGTTCGACAAGGCCTTATATAGTTGAAAAAATAAGAAACAACTGCACCGTGAACCAAGATCGCTTTGTCAAGCGGCTGACAACACAATTGTGTTATGCAATGAGTTGCTTAACACAGCCGTTCGTAAGCCAACCGCTTGAGGTAGACGCGCTGACGTCAGCAGTGCAATAAAAGCGTTTTATGAGCGCAGGTGCACCTGTAAATGTAGATGGCGCAGTGCGACGACTTCGCGAAAGCGGGCAATAAATACCGCGCGGCGAGTTTTGGATGCTGCGGCGAAGACGCGCGGACAGGTCCGCTGCTGGCTACGCAATGTGAAGACAAGGGATTTTAAAGAAGTTATATTTTTAACCTGCAATTTCGAGGGTCGTGCTGCATGACATTAAAGCAAATATTTTGCTGGTAAGTATCGCTATTAACATTATCATTTTAAATTTGGTTAAAGTATGACATAATGTCATCCTCATCGTCATCATTATCAGCCTGTCTTAGTCAACTGCAGGACATAGGCCTCCCCTAATGCACGCTGACATATTTTAAATTACATAAATAAAAACAAAAAAGTAAATTAATTTTATTGCCTTCAGGCAACTAAACATGAGCTCAACAAGACCCAGCGAGTTTCTTTCTCGCATAAAATTCGTAATGAACTCATGCGTCAAAGAAATAAACACACCAACATAATGCAAGGGATTAGTTCGATCCATAATTGACTACTAAAACGGAATTTATAACTTTTATTTATATAAATTACATTATCCGAATAAATCATCATAGACGCTGAAATCTATGATGATATATTCGGATAAAAAAATCTTTATTTTACTCCTAATAAATTATTTTGAATTACAGAGCTATTACTTTGTAATTGAAAACATAACAAGCCAATTAAATAAATAAAACCTGATTGCCTAGTTGTTGATATAGGCTAAACCAACTAAATTGGCTAAGGTTGTAGAAAACCTTTAAAATGTTGCTATTTTCCTTTTTTTCAATTATTTGTTATGAATGTCGTCAGTCGCTTTGCAAATTTGTATATTTAATAAGTATATTTATTCTTAATACATGGTTAGAAAGTTTAAGGGTATTGTAATATATTTTTTGTTATGAGAAATGCCTATAATCCTATATTAAAATATGTCTTTACTATGCATTTCTTATAATTTTTCTTACAATGGCCGTAACATTAACGGCATCAGATTGTTATTTCCAAAATATGCAAAATAACAAATGCTTTACAACAGCAGAATTTCAGCATCTTCAGCTCTTGAGCCCTCCTTTTAGTTAAATTTTAAAAATAAAGTAATTTCGGGATAAAGTTTGATAACAGTTTTTGTGTGGGTAAAACCTCATATCCAGATATGACCATTTTGAGTGAAATTTGTCGTTTATAGTGAATACAAAATCACGGCTATTGTAACTGAAAATTATAATGACTTATATTTTTAGTTTTATTTATATCGTAATCTATTGCTATAATAAACCCAATTTGTGAATTGCTATTTACATGTAAACAACGGACTTATTTGTACAACTTCATCCAACTACAATGTTCTAGTCAATAAATATTACTTACCAATAAAATATAAACATCAATACTAAAATCCTGCTGCTTATAACTATATTAGATAGAAACATTATCATTTTAGAGTTAGAATTTTAGTACAGAGAAGCATTAAACAATTTAAGCGGCTAATATAAATAACTGCCTCCGTAGCCTAGTGGTATAGGCATGTGCCTTAGAAACGAGGTCGTGAGTTCGAATCCTGTGGGGACTCAACAAATTTTCATTGTTGTTTCCTAGTTGGTTAGGGCAATTTGGGCCGATCTCCCAATTGTCTGAAAAGTAAGATGATCCATGCGTCGGATGGGCATGTAAAAAGTGGGTCCACCCACCAACCCGCATTGAACCAGCGTGGTGGTATACGGTCCAAAATCCCCTAATGGATGGAGGTGTATAAGGGGAGGCCTATGTCCAGCAGTGGACTATAACAGGCTGATGATGAATATAAATAAATGTTTAAAACAGTAGAATACGTAAAACTCTGCCAACTTGCAACAAACAGTCTAATTTGATTTTTGTAACAAAGTACCGTCGGTAACACTAACGAATGTTGTTCTTATACTGTTTTTCAGGTAAACTTTATACGAAATAAGAATTATTCATGTAATCACAAGAAGATTTTGTTTTTTGTATTGCAGTAATGAAGAATCGAAGTGCGAGGTATACTTACGCACAAAAGCACCATTATTTATAATTAGAAAAGTCAAGTATGTGGTTCTATGTTAATTAGTTAGTTCTATGAAGAATAAAAAACTAAATATGTGAGTACAGTTTTATAACTAGCTAACAGAATTCGGCGGGTAGTGTCGTGAATAGGGTATTTTGTGGTCCGTTTATATAGCTATTGGTGACATTAGGGTACAGAATGATTCATGCGTTTGATGAACGTGTGAAAAGTCGGTCCTCAGTCATAGTGGTTAGCCATCCCATATTATTTTCGCGTACACACACTTGCGGATTATACTCTCCCTTGCGCAGTTTACATATTAGTTGTTTAGCTTAAAAAAAGGATTGCACTAATATTTGTAAGGTTCAAAAAAGTGGTTTATAGCCGCCTAGTGACCCTGTAACATCGTAAAGTTCCTGCTCTATTGATGATTATCTTGCATTCGTTAGTATTTTATTTGACTATTTTCTGCAATACCTATATTGCGAAAAGTAGCCATGAAATTACCATATTTGCATAATAAAAATGCGCTTTTAAAATTGCTTAATATAGAAACTGGCCTATTTACATGGTTGTAATGAAGATAAAAACGCGTGTATAATCTTTCTTTACAAACATTTAGGTGATAAGCCCGCGTTGCCCTTTTTTTATGGTGGGGAAATGCCTACGCATCCTCGTCCTTGCAGGGGCAAAGGCGGGTTATGTCGGACTCTCACCGACTAAAACCACCACGTTGTTCCTTCTTGGCGCCTTAGAGATGGGGTCACAGGAACTCTATCGCAGTTTTCTACGACCCCACCAGCGCTGGCCGCCGAAGCAGCCCCATCTCGGCCCTACAGCCTCCCTCTGGGCGCGTCCAAACTAACGTGCCCTCCGTCTTAGCCCCTGTAGGTAGGTTACAGACTGCTCCGAGTCTGTGACTCAGGGGCCATGGGAGCTAGGAGTTCCAAGCCCACGCATGGACGAGACTCCTAGCCCCGATGTTTAGCTCCGCCGCTAGTTCCATTTCGGCCGCAGAAGGAGGAGAGATCTACAACACCATGCCAAATGTCCCCTCCTCCTATTGCCCCTCTGCTATGGGAAATGGATGTGTGAACCCAATGCGGAAAGAAATACTTGAATTTTTGGACGTAAATTATTTATAGATAGAGAATCGTCATTAATAAAAATAATTTTTAGTATCCGGGCATAATTCCCAAGCGATAGCAACGGTAGTCATTTATCAAATAAATTAAAATTTACAATAATAAAAATCGCTCTTTATTTCTGTATTTCCCTCAGGACTTATTCGTCATCCGAGCCTAATTAAGAAGTTGTCTACGCTGACAATAGCCTCGAAATTCGCGTTATACATTTCGTATCTGTGTGTTTTTTAACTGTGCTCTATGACTGAACAAAAAAGTTAGTTTTGAAATCTTCTTAAATTTACTAAATCAGGTTATATTGGTATATTATCATACAAAATTCTCTGTACATTATTACATGCATTGCACAATAGAGAAGATGATTAAGTTTTACCGCCTGCCTGGGACCCCAGAATTAATAAATTAAAATCAAAGCATAATATCACTTCCGGCTGTTATGATAATATAAGTTAATATTGCCTAGGTCGGAGTACAGATTAAAATTATTTATTTATAATTAAGATCTGGTTATCCCGCTTCAGGACTAGAAACAGGACGCATGACATTTCAGTCTACCCCGTGACCACGGCCGCTGGAAAGCGTTCAAAACGTCGGGAATTTAAAAATATAAAAAAAACGCGATAAAATCGGTTAAAAGTCCTTTTATTCAGAAATGTTTTACACGTTTTCGAATAATATAAATGTGAAAAAAGCTGTACAACTAAAATACACCGACAAATATAACAAATTAGATGTGTTGAATTAATATCTTGAAACAGTTGCTAAAGAAATATTAATCTTGCAAAACCAAACATGTTTCTTTATTATTCTTTTCCAAAAATATCTATAAATCTCAACTGCAGAGGTCACCACTACAGCAAATCGTTGTTATGCAACAAAACGTACCATATACTGCTGAATCTTATTACTTCATAAATCACCACAAACGCTCTTTCCCCTTTTGAATGAATTGGAACAACGGACTCGCTATTTGTTTACGACGTTATAACTTTTATGGTTTTTCCACGTAGCTCGCTGTAACAACGATTTTATTCTCTTTAAAAAGCATAGACAGTGCATTTAAAGTGGGAGAGATATTAAAAATACCTTTTACAAACATTTTATTAATACTGTCTTTCTGTTTTTCCGGCATCCCACTGACTGGATTTTCGAGGTTACTGATAATCCACAAGATGGAAGGACGAACTACATCACTACTACGACAGTTGGCAACGATTGGCACAGAACAGGACAGAATGGAAAGCGTTGAGGGAGGCAGCAGCCTTTACTCACCTGTGGGATTTTGCAGGCTAGATAATTCATAGGCTGAAAATATATGCTCGAGCCTATACATTTATAAAAAATATTGATATGGCCAATAAATAAAACACTATACCTCTTCAAATTAAGTTGGTACAATTTTTATCAACAATTACAATACAAAATAGATTAAAATCAGATTATTCTATGCATGAAAATAAGCAGAAGTAAACAATGTTCTTCGTAAGTAAACCAACCGTTGTTCTAATGATACATGTGTTGGGTTTGTTTACTTGAATTATATTTATTAATATAAAAGCTGACGTTATAACCTTTAATACCATAGACGAATAAT
This sequence comes from Lamproptera curius, assembly GCA_029286875.1. Classification (NCBI taxonomy): domain Eukaryota; kingdom Metazoa; phylum Arthropoda; class Insecta; order Lepidoptera; family Papilionidae; genus Lamproptera; species Lamproptera curius. Next base: position 1,323,241 of record JAGSMT010000052.1, read on the forward strand.
ACAGTTATACTGTAAGCAGGAAAGGTATTTTATAACTTTATGGCCATTTTACCTCGACATTTATGAACTGAGATCGGAAGTAGAATCGTTAATTTGGTTTCATTCAGAGGAAACACAGACAGCGATTGAGAAAAGTAAACCTTAACTACCTCCATAGCCTAGTGGCAAGGGCGTGTGCTTTAGAAACCGGAATCCTGATCCGGCATTCGAATCCTGCGGGACTAAACAAATTTTCATTGTTTTTTCCTAGTTGGTTAAAGAAATTTGGGCCGATCACCCAATTCTCTGAAAAGTAAGATGATGCATTCGTCAGATGGGCATGTAAAAGTCGGTCCACCCACCAACCCGCATTGGACCAACTCGGCAGGATACGGTCCAGAAATTCCCTAAAAGGGTAGGGAAGGCCTATGCCCAGCAGTCGACTTACACGGTCCTGTTGCTTGTTTCATATAGGACTTTAAGGATGTACGCTCGTATTCTTTGAAATACGACTTTGTGTTCGTTATTTTATGGAGATTCGTGTTTACATATTAGATTACCTTTAACGTATTATGCTATGGATATAGAAGTTAAATGCAAATATGTACTATAAGCAAGATGAAGGCGCTTAGAATGAAGACTGTCGGTATTACTATTCGTATCGTTTTCTCACAATCGTGCGATTAAAAGAGGACGTAACCAAAATAGTATTAAATAAATTTACACAAACTACATAGTAGTAGTTTTATTTTATCTTGTACTATTAGGAGGCAGTATCGGTGGCAGAAAGACTTCAGAGCGAAAACGAACAAACTTTTATTCCACAAGAGACCAAAAAAATTTGTGCGGCTGTAATAATTTTAGTTTTTATATAATTTAAAACAAACTGCGTTAAACATATTTTATGCGATTTTTTATGAGTATGTTTTTTTGATTCGTCATACATTGTAACATCACAGAAAAAAATTACATGTAGTATCAAAATGTTTGCAATAGTTTATGTCATTACAGTATACTAATTCACAAATGTTAAAAAAAGCAAATCCAAGAGATAATACACTATTAAATAACCAATTTTTACTTCGGCTTGCAATATTCCATAGCCCAAGGGAAATAATGGCACTATTCTCAGTTTCATCCTTTTCTGTCCCCAGTCGCTGCGTCCTGTGAATTAAAATTATTTCAAAGGTTCATTTGCTAAATTGCTAACTTATATAAAAATTCAATAGGCTCTTTTATTGTCTTATTACCAGTTTTAAATAACTTTTCAGTCTACCAAAATATAAAGGGCTCTACTCGGTCCCTGTGATAGAGCCGTGGTATATAGAACTCTTCGTCCCACAGTTCTTGTTTGATACACTGAAGCTCAGCAGCATGATGTTTTTTGCCACAAAAAAATGCGATGAAAATCTCTGTCACGATATTGTTGGCTGTGTTTGCTTTTTCTAAATATATAAAATTCATTATATAGCAAAAGGTCCTAAGCGTATCATATTTTATGGCAAGATCTCAATCATAAGATGAAATACGAATACAAAAAAATTACCTCACAAGTTACGTCACAATTTTTCTCACGTAGCCGCGATATATTAAACTTCCTTATCAACATATCTTCAGACATTTCTCTAACGGCATAGTATAATACTTCGTTTTTGTTATCATGCACTTATTTTATGCTACCAAAATGAAAAAACCTTTAAACTTTAATATACGAAAAGATTTACTCCAAGTATTATATTTCATTTTAAAATCTTTGTTTCAATTGTTATTTCTTATCACTATTCCTGCCAATATTTTAATACTATAATAGTTAAAAACGTACTGTGAAATGTTAGTTAAGTAATAAAAAAACTGTAAAATTGGAAGTGATAAACTAATATTTTAAAACTTTTGTGAACATCGACATTTTTTTAATAAAATTAAGCAGAGGTACTATATTTATATTATAAGCGAAAACACTGAAATAATGAGTAGATGTTTTATCATATTTAATTTTACTATTTGATATTAATAACCAAAAGTATACCAATAACTTCAACTTTGTTTAAAATATCATAAAAATATTCATTACTTCCTGGATGTACAGAAGCTTTAACACCCAGACACTTTTTATTACTTAAAGTATGTGAGCAATAAAAGCCTCTGGGATTTGACCTAGAACCTTAAAATCTTTCTTATTTAAAGCGAATTTTTAAATTGTCTATTCCATAAGCATCTTTCATTTCCATTGACTTTAATGAACGACCAAAATTTATTTGCATAAACATTGTTTTGCTTCGTGCAGAATAATTTTAGTCTATTGGTTCATTTATTAGTGAAATCGGGACGCACAAAATAATTCCATCAATGGTCTTATTTCCGCATAATGAAGACGACCCAATAGAATTTGCCACGAATCCTGATATGGGGTTCAAGGGACGACCTGTAGGCTATTAAACAATATATTTTTTTATGGCGTACGCAGGCAGATGAGCAGTCGGGCCACCTGATAGAAAGTAGTCACCGACGCCCATAGACATTGGCAATACCAGTGGCATCGCCAACGCGCTGCCTACCGTGAGACATTGAGTGTTAAGTGTCGATTACCCAGTAAATACGCTGGCTACGGTGCCCTTCAAACCGGAACACAGCAGTGTTTTCTAACAACTGCTTCGCGGCAGAAATAGGCAACGCGGTGGTACCCATCGAGACGGTCTCCCGTAAAAAGGGGACCTACCATATACTTAAAATTGTTAAAGTAAGATGCACAACAAAACGGTAAATTTTTAGTGCTGACAGTCGTAAAAGCATAATTTTAATGTTCTTCCATAACCTCTAAGTTTATTTCAAAGGTAGCAAAAGCGTTTATTATAATCACTTTAGGTCATATTATCAATTTACATCAGAGGACACAATTTAAATAATAAATTTTATTGTTACAAGATAAAATGATTGCATACTAAATTGTAAAATGCTATTATAAACCTTAGAAGGAAAGTTAACAGTCGGTCTAGGAGGGCACTCAAAAGTTGAATTAATCAATCTTAACGAAGGACGCTGGGTGCGTCCCGGCTTTATTAGCACTGTAATGGCCTTAACTTCGTATACGGGAGAGGGTATGTGAACTGCAATGTATAATTGGTTTAAAATATATAAATTTACCGTTTACGCAATTTTATTTTTTAATAAATAAGTTATCATCATCATCATGGCTCTAAACAACGTCTTCGAAACCCTTCTTTGTTTTTTGCCGTTGGAAGAATCCAGCTTACGGATTCCCCGCCAGAGTGAGGGGGCAGCAACAGGCGGCCCGGATTGCTAACACCCTCTGGGTTTTACTTTGTATCAAAGTAGTTTCCTTTTGGAGGGTGGTCCATCTTCGGAATCCAAGGTAACCTCACCTGCACGTGGTGCACTCTACCGAACAACAAAAGCGGCTCTGCACCCACCCACCTGCATTGGATCGGCGTGGTGGGATATGGTCCAAAATCGCCTAATGCCGTAAAACGCCCCGGTCTCCAGTTCCTGGTAACCTTGCTATTCTGAACTTTTAAGGGGACACTGGATCTAAATCATATCAATTTAGGATTCTAGATCTTCAAAATGAGCTTTTACGCCTTTTTTTACATCAACTGAGATGTAAAAAAGTGTACATATAACGCTTATGCTTGGTTCCAGGTATTTCAGCGTCAGATAAAGAGTATACTATGATGTAAGTAATTACAGAGAGATCTGTATATTCCATTTCTGCTTCAAAATATGTTATTTGTACATACTTACTGTATAAACAATTAATTTGTTGAAATTATCCCATCAAATAACAATAACAAAGCAAGGCCCAAACCATTTATCTGTCATTTTCATAATAAACAAACAAAAAAGTGAAATAAAGCGAATATCATATGATTTAGTATTCTAAGACTAGGTGTTAAGATGTCTGTCTTTATTGAGGCATTCAATTTGCCATTTGACAACTGTACGTTGAAATATCGTACTCCTGAATTAAATCGAACTTATACGAACGAAAATTGGAACCAGTCAGCAATATGTTCGCTGTCATATTTCAATGCAAAAATTTCCTGCTCGGGGAAATCTTCTTTTTTAAAATTGTAGCGACTTGCAGAAATTATAATTCATTTTGGTCAGATAATTTTATAACAATTTTTATCTATTAGTTAAAAACAAAAATGCAATTTCATAACGCCGTTATTTTATACCAGGCCATCAATAAAAAAGTAATGAATAAAATAGCTTCTTAACACGCGCCAACAACATAAAATATAAAAATTAGAAATGAATTTTTACAGAGCAAAATTAATAAAAGTGATGTTGCATCCTATAAAAGGAATTATTATATGTCATATTCAACGGCGGATACGATTGAAGGTGCTGTATATCATCATGATGATGATGATGATGAATTTTTACAGAGCAAAATTAATAAAAGTGATGTTGTATCCTATAAAAGAAATTATTTTTATGTTATATTCAACGGCGGATACGATTGAAGGTGCTGTATATTCGTTATTTACGATAGTTGTTTCCTACGCTTGCGACAAATGTGATCAACATTTTTAATAGAAAAGTAAGAATTAAATAAACAATAATAGTTTTTAAAATGAACTCTTTTGCATAGAATCTTGCACGATGTCAACAGATGGAACATTTTGATTGTATTCAGGTATAACAGTAGCTTCATGGGGTTCACTGTTTTTTTACAAATGACATTTATCTAATAAAACATGGTGGTCCTCGTGACTGATATTCTCTTTCCGTTAATCTTAAGCCCTTAAATTGTTTTTCACAATGTGAAATAAGTAAATACTAGCCGCAGGAACGCGTGGCAGAGTCTGCTAGTTAGATATAAAATAAAAAGTATAAGGCAAAAAGTAGTTTTGATTTTTTTTGGCTCTCATTTAAAAAGATATTATTTTGGTTTGTGATCGGTTTGAATTGAAGCAGCAACAAATTAATGTTTAGTAATTTATTTATTGAACAAATAAATGAAAATATCATCATCGACATAAATGAAAACATTTATTTATTGGACTATAACATATGACATTGTATTTTAAATTTAATGACAAGTGCCTTGCCATGCCACACCATGCCAAACATAGCACATAAGCTCATGAACTACACAAATAATTACAATTTTTTTTAATGTATTTAATCGTTTACGTTTGGAAATCGAAAACTATTGATGATAAATGGATTCTACCCATGCGAAGCTGGGACAAACTACTAGTGTTAATATATTATCGGTTATGGTTTTAATGATGATACAGTTAATGTAAGTCATTCGCGTTTGGTTATGATTAAATTTATAGAACGTCTAATTTATAAATTTACTTTCATTTCATTAATCAGTTTGGATACATTCTATTTGTTTAAATTTTGATAGAATTAATTTATCCCAAAGATTTATCATTTGGTTGGATAGACAGTGATGAGTGTGGTTTAGTATATTACAATTTAGTAGCGCATCAGTGGTTGTTAAATTACGACAAACATTAATTTACTTTGCTTTTTGACGTATTTACCTTTATTTTAATTATGAATCAGAAAAATTTGAGTTTTGTTTGTAATGAAAAACTATTATTATATTTTAACGCAACACTAAAAGAAAGCTCGATATAAATGCGCTTTTCATAAAAAATAGCAACCGAACCGCTTCTAAGATGGAACACAGTTCGTTGTTTTACCAAACTACGAATACCTAATCCGACCTATAATGTTACATCATCATCAGTCTGTGATAGTCCACTGCTGGACATAGGCCTCCCCTAATACACCCCTATCCATTAGGCGGTTAATGGACCATATCCCACCACGCTGGTCCAATGCGGGTTGGTGGGTGGCGGGTTGGTAATGTTACATAATCTTTGAAAAAAATCTAAATATTAATACACTATCATTATAATTAACTCAACATGTTCAGTGCCTAACAAAGATTAGCAAGAGATTAGATATGTGAGTAAATCTAATCTCTTGTTCATCGTATTCCAATGGTATGAGTTTGACTAGATGAGGTTTGTTTACAATCATTTATTTTATGACATCAGTTATTTAAGACAAATTATAAAGGGATATTTAGTCGACTTAAAATATCTTTACATCAATAAAGATACGCAAAATATCTTAAAGAAAACTATCATTTAGTTTCGTACTGCAAAACGACCCAGTAGGTGTTAGCATTTAGTATACGTTCGGCAGATTTGTTCCTCTGATGCCAAGGGCGAATTGTTTATCGAGTGTGCTAGTGAACTGTGTATGTCTAGGCTAGTTGATTGATTCGGTCACTTAATCTATGCCCATCTTGCGAAACATCAAGCGCTTTGTCAGTGGTTCTGTATGCTATAAGATACTAGATCTTATAGCATATTTTGCTGAAAGCTGAATCACTTCCCAATAATAATCAAGTTCCTCTGTAATTCGCGTTCTTCCCCATAATTTCTCCCCTCGAACACTTTAGACTCCCTGTGGCTGACTAGACCAAATACTCTGGAAACCTAGATTCGAATATTCTCAACACTCTTCCTGTTAATCCTAACAACTTCCTGTCTATATATAACGATTTTATAACAAATTTGATTGCAGCAGCAGAAGAGTCCTTTCCTCTCAAAAATTTCTTTCATGGCTTTATATCTTCTCCTTCCTGGTGGAACTCGGAATGCTCTGCATCTGTTCGTCTTCGGAATCAAGCAGAAAAACGGTATGTAACAAAATCTAAATATGAACAACTTCATAATCGTCAAACTTCTATTGACAAGAAAAACCCCAGCCAAGAAAAAGTCTCAAGGTTGGCTTAGATTCTGCGAATCGTTATCGCCTTGATTTCCAGCGACCGTTGTGTGGCGAAATATTTTGATTCCGTGGTCAGTACAGACAGGTAGTACACCTGTCTGATCTGTTCCTAACCTTGTCATTGGCAGAATCAGCGAGTTACATTTGGTGGTGCCATTCTTATTAACAGAAGAAAAAGGAATAGTTCTATAAATATTATATAACGATAGTTGGTACACTAATACCATAAACAGTAACTGCATGATATCAAATAAATTAGTTCCAGAAAAATGTCATAGTTTTATCAATAGTTTGAAGTTGGATTTTGTACAAAACTTATATCCTAAAATTTATAAAAATATATATGATGCAGCCAAAATATAAAAATGCTGTTTATCTTTTGTCTCATTTTACTTGCAATTTGTTTGTTGAGGCATAAATTTGTTAATTATATATTTAAATTAGTTAAAACTTATAGATAATCATATAGAAGTGTCATTACTCACAAGGGGCACCGATCTTATTTGCATAGTTTAATTCTATATCAGATGAACCTCAGTGTTGATTCTTTATTTCCACATCAACACACAATTAAATGCTAATAATATAAAATATTCGTAACTACTTTCCCGGCAGACTTCGTACTACCTCGAGCGATAAATAAAAGAACTAAATTTCTCTATAAGATTTTTCAATCATCATAAAAATGATTCTGATAAATAATTAACAACGTAGTAAAAGTACTAATTGTAGTTAGGTAAAATAAAGATTATGTTTCACCGCTTGACAAACAAAATTACATGTCACCTACATATTGGTAATATGTAGGTAGGCTTATGCTATTTTTTTCCAATTCTAAAAAATTTCCACAAAAAACCCAAGACCAAAATTAGCCAAATCGGTTCGGCCGTTCTCGAGTTTGAGCGAAACTAATGAACAGCAACAAAGATATACAATGTTGTTAGTCTTGTATTTTTTTCTTTTAGGAGGCATAAATTTATTTAAACATTATGATGATTACATAGAAATGCTATTTTTTAATAGAATCGGTCACCAATCTTGTTTGTATCATTTAATTCTATATCTGATGCAACTATTTGTTAAGTTGTGGCAAAATTAAAGAATACATAAAATTTCACAAGAAAATTTTTCATTCAAATGCTAGTAAGCAAACCTTTAAAATTGCAGGACAGTTTCGTACAGAAAGCACGTTGTTACCCACTTCTATTACGCGAAATAATTTTACAATGTATAATGTCAGTCATGTCTATTTACAATTTTTTCTTATAAAATCATTTACAATTATTTCATTTTTATAGCTAGGCTAAAATTGAAAAGTTCTCAACGTGAATAAAATAAAATAATAGTAAAATATGTTTTTCCTAGCATTTAAAGTAATAATTTCTGAATTAATTAACAGAAACGCTATGTTTATAGACAAAAAGTAAGGATGTGGGAAATTGTTTAAATACAAAATTGGTTAGTACCTAGTACGCTTACCTACTTTTTTTATCGAAACAGCAAGTTATTTACATTTCGCGCTTATTATTATCCTTAAAATTAAATTGTATAAAAAGGTTAATGATGACGTACGACGTACAAATACGTGGAAGGCGACTAATGAAAACATTTTTCATGTATTCATAACATTATTAAATCCAACAAACTTAAATAATTGTGCTTCACCGTTGATAGATGTCGCTGTTCGATACGATTACATCGCGCTATAGAGAGACTTCTTAGTTAAATGACCATCGAGGGCAGGCTACAGATACATAGCGCATAATTGTTTTATTGCTTTAGTAGTATTTCATTTTAATTAATTAAAACCTTAAAATAAAAATGTGTTTTCAATAGAAACTTTTTGAAAAGTGGGACGTCATTTAATTATGACCGTATCCGCTTAATGTTATGAATAATAATGGACTGTGAATGATAACACAGAAAAAGAAAATTGGAGTTCAAGTCTAGATTCAAAATATATACAAACTTTTAGCTCAGATAGGTGCAATTAAAACAAAAATGAAACCTCATTAACATTCCGATACAATAAAGTTATATATGAAATCCATTTATACTTCATTTCCAGGCTGTTGTCGTTTATTAGGTATTGCTGCATATCACACGTTTTGTTGCAATACTGTTGTGTAGTAACCTTTTACTAACTATCAACCAAATAGAAGTGGCTCTAAAATAATCTAATACCCAATCAAAAACGATCAATATGCAACTTGGGTTTAAAGTCAGTTAAATAAGACACATAGAGACATCTCAAATGCGTCAAATATGTCGGACAACTCCTTTTTTGATCAAGATACTGTCAGTTGATCTAGCATAGGAACAAAATTAATGAAATTTTTTAAGGTTCTTACACTACCCCACGGTAAGATCGAATTTTACAATAATATCTATCGCTCTCTTATTCGTATGTCTATCGGTGTGTCACCATTGATTTTATCGGGACAGGGTGTACTTTACGAGGTTCAATTCATGCCATCTACTGAAACCTGTTTCACATTACCTATTAGGTTCTGAGTTATAAATTTAAGTTCTCGCTTTAGGTATTCTACAAAGTCGACTGTAATTTTAGAACTTACTATGCATAAACCAAAATAAATAATTTTAAGTCTTCTTGTACATCCTATAGGTTTGGCGTCATAAATCTTTATGGTAGATTAGGTTGGCCTAGAATCATAAAAATAAAAAAATGGCAATGTTTTCAGAGAAAATAATAAAAAGGTGTGAAATTCTAATAAAAAATGATCTGATCGACTTTGAACAATGTAACGTTAAATGTAATCTTGAATCTCTTCTGCGATTTCTGCCAACGCCAATTAAATCACTGATATGTCGTGTATGAGATGTTTTATGTGCGTAATATATTTTTTATTGCATTATCTTTTATATAAATTTACACCGTAATATCTTAAATGAGCTTTCAATATGTCTCATTATTTTTTTTTTGTAAAAGAATATGATCTACTTCAAACAGTGAAAAGTAGTTAACTTTACGCAATATAAGCAGTTAACGACATGCCTCTCACCTTTTGCCTCCGATTGTTTGAGATTTCAGCTTAAGAACTCTTCAGCCCCTTTTCACGTAACATTTTCGTAAGCTGGCCGTTTTGTGCCGAAGCAATAAAATTGTTGAAATTCAAATAAAAAGCATAAAGAGACTAAAACGCAATTTTTGTGCGTGATTGATTTTAATACGTACATATAATTATAATTATAGGCATATAAAAAGTCCAGGAGTATAGTCAGAATATGAATTTAAATCTCAATTAAAGATACTTGAAAATAACGTATCATTTATTATCTAATAATATTGTTTAAAATATTACTACCGTTAAGGTTATATAGTTAAATATATATTGAGGGCAATTTAATCTTTCATTATTTAATGTACAACTACCGTCCTATATAATGCCAATCCTTATTTATAAAATCGCAAAAGGGTCTATATATGGCCATGTGGATGTAAATATAAACACGGAATATACAGTATAGATTTGTTTATTATACTGTCTTATTGGTTCGCAAATAATCTACCAACGGTTTGGAAATAGGTACCATTGATTGAAATGAACGGGCGTAAGAAATTCAGCAGGACTATTTAAATGCGTCAGATACAACCGCCATAAATATATTTGTTTTGGCAACCGAACGGAATAAATACTTAAGCAGAAAATGTAGCTGTTTTCTATTCCAATCTATATTTTTTGTTAAAGCCCAAACAGCAATAATTGAATTAATTTGAGACGATTTTCGTTATTGAAAATTAAAACTGTCATGTTCTATCTTATATGTACCTTTGTAAAAATCGTTAAACAAATATTTTTTTCTTGTAAGTAATATTTCATAACATTAATTATGTTTTGATTAATGTTAATATTTACCTTTGAAAATCCTACAAATTCTTACGATTCATCCATCCCGTCGATAGATGTCGCTGTCTGAAATTACATCGCGCTGTAGAGAGTATTCTTAGTTGGATGACGCGTAGGGGCGGGCTACAGGCATAGTAGTGTTTCATTCTAATTTATTTTTGGCATCGATTTAATTACAACCTGTGAGGCAGTTTTTGAAAAGCGAATCGTCATTTTATTAAATGACCGCATACGCTTTAATTTTCAAACATCAATTACCATTGTTAGCAGAATTTAAAGTAAGTTAAAGACCGTATACAATTTAGTATTACGCTTATTCGAAAACTTATTGTGGTCTGTTGCCTAATAAGTTAAGTTGACAATATTTGTAATTGTTGCATATTTGGAGCTTTCGTAGGTAATGTATTATTAATAATCAATATTACGGAATATTTTTTTTTAAATGAACCATACCAAGAACGATTATTACAGTAACAGATAGATTGTCGCATTTGTATAAATACTATAACACAATATGTCCTGAATATTGAGTCATAACATTTAATAAAAGATTTAACCTCGTGGCTCCACGAGTATAAATCTTAAAAATATCTTAATAACCTTTTCTAGAAAAAATGTGAATTTGTATACTTTTTATGAATAATGTATGGAACCCAGTTTCGTAAGTCACTCGTACTCGTATTTTTTTTACTCTATTATAATAAGAATAAATACAAGAAAAAATAACTACTGCTAGTTTCAAGTTTTACATGAAAACATTTAAAGACCAACATTCGTTAGCATAACCCGTGGGACTTCGTTACTAAGATCGAATTAACCTTACTTTTTGTGTACTTACGAAAGGTCAATTCATTCGTTTGCATTTGGCCTTTATTTAATTTATTGTACATTATTATAATATTATACAAGAAAGATTTATTGGTTCTGGTCAATCTAAATCTGGATAGCTCTATGGGCTTAACTTGACACCTGCGCGGCCTAATATATTTTTTGAGAAACATGAACATTTTTACGCGCGTACGTAATATTTTAAAATATGTATAGCGAGAGCAGAGTTAAAATTTCAGCTTTATTAAAAACATTACGAAAAGATTCCCGTGAACCGAGATTGTAGATTGTCCTTAACAGCCTGTTTTTGTAGTATAAAAACTGTGTTCAAACCATCTGCAGATCCCCAAAATAATCCATAGGACATAAGGCTGTGAAATTACGCGTAATACACTAATTTTGCAGCTGCCTCGTCAGTTAGCTGTTTTATCTGGCATATGGCAAAGAGTACACAGTACTTAGTTTCTTAGATTTTTTTTTTAAATGTGCTCCCCATTGCATCTTAGAATCTGAATCTATAAAAAAATTCAAGATCAGCAGTAGAGCTTTCGTAAAGAATGACCCCATCGTCTACTTTAATATTTCGAAAATCCTGTAACTTACAAGGAGTAAAATGCGAGCATTTGGTTTTGTTCGCGTTGAGTACTAAAAAATCCTCTTCCTCCGCAGCATCCGTGCGACTAAAAAGTGTTAAGCGTTTTTAAATTAATATCTGATATAATATCAAATATTAATTCTGTCAAAATTAAAAATAAAGTATGCCGGCAGGCTTTTGCAAATGACCTGTCTGCCATTAGGTCTATCTATTTGCTTCTATAAGCACACTGGACCGCCGAGATATTGCATGCCAAGGGAATTCGACTGGTAGTATACCTAGACGATTATTGTATCGTTCATCAGCAACAGCATCTGCTTAAATTTCACGTGCAGATAGCGATGAATATCTTGCCAAAATTGGGATGTTGCATCAATTCGGAGAAATCGATCGTCAACGCATCAAAATTTATCGAATATTTGGGCATCAACTGGAGTACTCTTTCCCACGAAAAATAGAGATAAAAATCTTCTTTGCGTCAAGACAAAATCGTGAAGATCCACCATAGCCTGTCAACGCACATTGTAGCTGGCAGTTGGACCCTAAACTTATATAATCTGGGACCTTGTTTGCATTTTTTCTTTAATGCTTACTTTTGTATTTTTTTTTGGGACAGGTTATGTCATTTCTTATTTTTTAATACATTTTGATGACAATTGTCTTTATACATTAGTATCTTTATCTTCGTTTTATCTTACAGAGCTCTACTCTACTACTATTTTCTCCCCTAGTGTATTCAATATTATTTCTTGAATTTTATCGACGCTGATTTATTGGTTATTTATATTTTATCTATATTAATATGTCAATATATAAGAGGCTGCAGTCACAGTCTAGCTTGTACACTCCTGGCTCTTGTAGAGGAATATTGAGTGGTAGGAATTGACAAATTTTCTTCAGCGGCTTGATATAAGTTTCAATTGAAACCCGCCTCAAAATGTAGCCAATCTTGTCAGTAACACCTCTCACAAAGGGTAGAACAGGTACTCTCTCCACTGTGGCTGCCTTCACTCGGTCACTGTGACGCTGCCGTGGCGCAGCAAGCTTGTTGTTTTGCGGTAGTTACTTAACATGTTGTAACTCAGCCGCCAGGTATTCATCATCACAGACCCGTCGTGCTCCCGGTAACAAGGATTTGCCCACGTAGCTAACTGGGATACATGATGGTGTAAACTAAATATTTATACCGTTTAGATATTTATTTGTATGGGTTGGTTTTCTATACAAAGTATGGCTTGTTGTTATCAGGATTGCGAATAATTAATACATCAAGAAAAGCTAAAGAATTTTTATTTACTAACTCCAAAGTAAACTGTATTTTTGAATTTATGGAGTTAAGGTGGTTTAAAATGCGTTTATTTTATCATATGGTAAGATGGTAAGTGTTTCATCTACATAGCGCTTATAAAATCTTGGATGAATAGGAGCAGTGACTAGGGCCTTCTCATGAAAGTCCTACATGAAAATGTCAGCAACAATAGGAGACACTGGGCAACCCATCGCTACTCCATCCATCTGCATGTAGAACTTATCTTTCCACAATAAATAGCCAGAAATTAAGCAGTGTTGATATAAAAATGCATATTTTATTGGGATTTTATTTTCCTCTAATTTTCTTTTTACAATATTGTTGCTATTCTTTATTGGTAAAGATGTAAATAAAGATTGGACATCAAAACTAACCATAGTTTCATTGTCATCGAGATGTAGATGTTTGACGTCACTAACAAAATGGTAACAATCCTTTGGAAATGCGCTTGTTTGTCCTCTGAGTATTGAGAGGATTTTTACTAAATATTGAGCCAATTTATAAGTGGGTGAGTCAATTTGGCTAACAACAGGGTGCAATGGAGCATTAGATTTGTGTATTTTAGGCAACCAATACAATTTGGCTGGCTTGGAACATGGAGGCATTATCACTTTAACGTATAGATTAAGTTTTACTGGGTGCTTTTTAATAAGATCGCTAATTAATGAAAGCGTTTCAGTAGTAGGGTCAGTTTTGACCAAGTATTTTCATCCTATAACAGTTGTTCTAATTTAGAAATATAATCTGACGTGTCCATAATCACCATAAAATTATCTTTGTCCGCTCAGAGAATTGTTAGTTCTTTGTTGTTGCTTAAGTTGTTATCTGCAATAAGTTCTTCCTTTAGATAAAGGTTTGGGCACTTTGCTTCGACTCAACATTGAAGAAATATCTTTTCGAAAAGCCTACTAATCTTCCTTTTGAACAAACAATCCTCCACAGTACATAAAATTTGTACATACGGATTTTTTGCGGTACTATTGCGAAATTAAAACCTTTTGATAAAACTTTCAATGTTGATTCATCCAGTGATTGTTGTAACAGATTACAAACCACGTGTACGTCATAACTGCTGTCACTGGGCAAAAGTTGCGTTCCGTTTGAACGTTGCGATGATTGTTTAGAATTTTATTTGTTTAATAATTTTTCGAATTTAACTATTTGTTTATTTTTGCATTTGTTATAAGTTGAACTTCGCGCTTATTTAGAGTATTTATGCAAATATTCAAAATCAAATGACGTTAAAGTTGTTTTAATATCACTGGATAAATTTTCTATGTGGGGGTTAATGACGCTTATTTCAGATCGATGTTGTTCGATTACCCTCCTCAACAATATAACACTTGCATTGTTTAAGATCTTGGCACACACGTGGGGACGAGGTCGTTGTCCTTGCATTTCTTTATTCAATTTAGTGATCTAGAATGTCTTTCGCGCTTAGTCATCAGACCTTTTAACTGCGAGTTTTGTTTGCGGTTTCCATTTCGTAATGGTACACTTAATTATTTCTTTTGTTTACGCGAATACTACACATTACTGAATAGCTCACTGAGCGACTTGGAACTTCCTCATACGGCCGGCAGTGAAGGACCATGTCCCAGTTCCATAGATAATCACTGGCAACACACATCATCATCATGAACATGGTCAAAGACGTGAATGGTTGCTTTCAGGCATGAAGGGATATCTCGTATCTTCCCAAACAATGGCCATCTCAGCTGGATTCGTTGATGGATCTCTGCGTCGAAGTTGGACATACCTAACCAGACTATTTGTCTTAGGTAAATGTATGTATAGTCGACAACTTTGAGCACAGCACTACCAACAACCACCGGCGTCAGCATGACATGAGCGTTAAACTTGACTTTCGTCTTGTCCATGTTCATCCCAAGGCCCACGTGTTGAAAGACAATGTCGAGGTCATTGAACATAACATTTAGGTCCTCCAGCGACTCCGCCATGATCACTTTATCATCGGTAAATTAAGGGTTGGTGAAGCACTCGCCATTGATGATTATACCTCGTCCTTTCCAATTCATAAGTTTGAAGGCCTCTTCCAAAGCAGTGGTGAAGAGTTTCGGAGATATAACATCACCCTGTCTTACACACCTCTCTCCCATTAAGTAGGCTTCGTTCTACTGGATTGTACTTGGACCGAAATTGTGGCTTTGCTGTACAAACACCTCAGCACATCGATATACCGATTTTAAATTTGGCAACTCTGATTGGCCTGCAGCAACATATTTAGCAGAATCAAAGCCTTTCTCCATAGTTACAAACGCCAAGCTGAAGTCAGATTATACCCTCGGTCTTCTGTATAATGTGCCGCAGCGTAAATATCTATGGTACTAAAGGCTTTTCAAAACAAATGTAGTTCTTCAGAAGCTTTATCATCTTTATCCACCAAACTTCTGCTTCACGCTTCTTACAGATGGTTTGATGAATGTAGGACGAAATTAAAGAGCCTCTGAAAGACTACAAATATCGGATTCCACGGTTTCAGAGTCTCTGCTGTACTTCCGTCCTTACCAGGTGCTTTGCCGTTCTTAAATTTTTCGAGAGTCATTTGTATCTCGCTCAGACTGACTCCCAGGATATCTTTGCAGTTGTGTCGGGTAAGCTTTGCTCTTGCGACGTCGCTCGTTTCAGTAAGCGGTTCCGACGACGATGTGTACAGCTGTCCATAGAATCTCTCGATCTCATTCTCAACTTCTGGTCTACTGGAGATGAAGGACCCACTGTCGGTCTTCAACCTAGTTAGCTGTCGGCAGCTGCCCGACAGACAAATCTCTGACGAAGACTTTAGAACCTTGGTTCCGTTTTATTGCCTCTTTAATACGACATGTATTAAAGATGCGCAAGTCACGCCGCATACACTTGGATATCTGTCCATTCAGCTACCTGTAGCCTAACATGTCAGAAGAAGAATGTAGCTGCATCGACACCCAAGGGAAAAGATGGGGAAGCTAAATTCTTATGCCGGAGACCTACAGTCAGCATAATATCTTATTTGGCATTATTAGATTTTAATATTCTTTATTTTTGTTGGTCTTTATCTTTGTTTTTCGGCAAAGTATAACTATTACTTATCTATTGCAAAACTTCCTGGGGTGGAGCGAACAAATCATTGTTATTTTGCTTCAACGAACTCAATGGTTGCTGTTAAAGGTTCTGAACTTTCTGCCATATACATATCCTCAACTTTTCAAATTCTCTTCAGGTAAGATAGCTCTTCGTCTTGTACCCAGGCCTTAAAAAACAATTAACTAGAGAATATCCAGGTAGTTGTCAACAAAATAAACGAACCTGTCGCATTCGTACTTCGTACCAAAGAAACTCATCTCATTTTTCTCGATGATCCTACAGTTATATTGGAGGATTTCTTTACAGTAGAATTAACCAGAAGCTCAACATTTATGTACTTTCTAGCTTTAAAATCAAAAAAACTGTTACAAAATGGTCAACAACCTTGGATTATAAATGTACTGAAGATCTTCTCAATACACCGAGATAAACATACATTAAATTGAATTACACACACACACACTCTCATGAAATCTACGCACTCAACAAACGCACATATTCAAATTTTGTACTTACCCAGTTGTTGTGTAATTTTAAGCAATTTATGCTAACTGTTTACAAAAACTTTCACCCGTTTAACAACATTTTTAGTAATTATGTACTTTTGTAATGTTCTTTCCGGGAAGTGGAACCTGGTGCCTTCCACATTACGCTTTATGTAAAATATTGTGTCTTACCTAATTTTATTGTGTAATTAATGTGGTGAGAAAAATAAATTATTATTATTAAATGAAAACAAATAAATTTCTTTTGTATTGTATGGTATACTGTATTTAGTAATCGCATTATCCCTACAGTTTAAACAGAACTTGCGAACTTCACTTCTATAGGTCAAATAAATAACTTGAATAGATAGTATACTGCTTCAACTTGTACTCTAATATAATATCTTCGATGTATATTTATATATTTATATGTCCGTATGTATATTTTCATGTACATGTATGTACATAGTTTATATGCACAAATTTTTAGGCTGCTGTAACATTTTTGTCTATAATGGGCAACTAAAAGATATATTTATTTACTTACTTATGTTTTTCTCATTTTGTTTTGCAAATTAAACTTGGCATTTTATTTAATATGCAGCGACGATAAACTTATGAAAAATTGGACTTAGAATGATAATCGTAACCGGCAACCCCAGGACATGGCTTGCCCAGTGTAGTGCCAACAAAAATTGTTATTGTTACTTCGTTGTTGTAAATAAGAGCTTTTTATTATTACCATTTTCTTACAATACAACAATATTTTTTTATACATTTTTCGATACGTTCAAATTAATTCTAAGCAAAACTATTTTTTCGTTCGTATATCGTAAGGTGTATCGTTGGTTTGTAAAAAGTGCTGATTAGGTTGTGCAAAATTATACTACGTCATGACGTCATACTGAATTTTTTATCATTGCATAATTTCAATACATACGTGATACGTCTTTTCATGAGGCAAAAGTAACGAGTGGTAATGATCTGATGATGAATGTAATCGCTTAGGTGATGAAACGTCCGGATACAGTTACATTCGTTACTTTTACAGTACTTGTGGAAAATTAAGCAGATCCATAAATGGCGATCCGCATTACAAAAAATACATAATGCCCTTACAGCCCACGTACCTTAACTCCGGGAATTTGCTACCATTATTATTACCAGTGAAAATTGTAATTGTAAACTAAACATTTTAATTTCGTCAAAGTATCAAAAATTTATAAAATGTAATATTTTTATTTAACATTATTATAAAATATTATTATTTTCTACTGACAATTAATACTGTAAAGACACTTTTAATCTACTATAATATGCTCCTTCTGCAATCAGTTTGGATGTGAGCACAAACATTTTAATTCACTACTTTAATTTTATGATATCCTTTTATTTTGTAAAGAAAAGCTCATAATATTGACGCGAGCCTCATAAATGTGTTTCATTCCTGGAAAACAAAAAATACTAAGTGTTAATAACATATATTTGTTAAGTCGCTCCTAGCACCTGCGCTGATTTGGTAGCCGGCGTGGAATTAATTGTTTCTAGCTCAGCGGTGCCTGTCGGTGGCAGGTCTCGGTTCTGGTTTGATGGGTCCTGCCGTGGCGCACAGCGTCACTCTGGGGAATCCAAGCTTGACAGGCAAGCCTGCTGATGTAAACTGACTCGCTCAAGAAGAAGTACCAACTCTGTTCAGTTTGCATTGGCAAATCGAACTACGTTGGGAGAATTGGCGAGAGATTGGCACGGCTGCCATCTGGCTCTCATGCGTTCTGGTCTCCTGCCAAGGCTGTCCAGGGTAATTTCTGTTGGTCGACACTTTAACCTTTGCGTGAGGAGGATGGATCATTGGCCTATTCCACAAGGGAGAAAGCCGATCTTCTTAGCTCAAATTTTGCGGATAACTCGACTCTTGACGACAGGGAGAACACTCCTCCTACCATCCCGAGGTGTGAAACCACAACTGCGGACGTCCGCTTCACACTGTGTGCCGTGAGACTATTTCCTGGTGTCAATCAGTCGAGGGGCCTGACAAAATATCTCCATTGTGCTGAAAGTGTGCTCCAGAGCTGGCGCCGGTTTTAACGCGCTTAGTCACACATTCATTGAAGATGGCTCTAGTACACCTGATCCCTAAAAACGGCGACCGCTCAAATCCGTCCAACTAAAGGCCCATCACCTCCTTACTCTCTAAAATTATGGAATATCCATAATCAACCGCCAATATGGCTTCCGCAAAGGCGAACAGCTGGTGATCTCTTGGTTTTACTAACTCACCGTTGGGCGTAGGCAGTTGAGAGTAGGGGTAAGGCACTAGGCGTTAGTTTGGACATAGCAAAAGCCTTTGATCGCGTTTGCCATAAAGCCTTACTATTAAAGCTTCCTTCCTATGGGCTTCCTGAAAGACTTAGGTGGATCGGCAGTTTCCTTGCGGAACGGAGAGTTAAAGCCGTCGTAGACGGCTCATGCTCGGACCCCGGACCTTAAATGCTGGTGTTCCCCAAGTCTGCGTGTTATCCCCGACATTGTTCATTGTGCATATCAATGGATTTGTTGCATACCAGTGGCATTTATTGCTATGCGGATGACAGTAGCATGGATGCACTGTATTTCGGCAGCAGCAATATCCCTCGGGATCACTTGGATGAGTGTCGGAACAAACTTGTGTCTGAAATCGACTGATCCCTTGTGAAGATTTCCGTCTGGGGGACTAAATCTAGTCCAGTTTAACCCTTCTAAGACTCAAGTTTGTGCGTTTACCGCCGTTTAAGCATCGCCACTCTTCGAAAACACTGACTAAAAAAATTTTGTGCCCAGCCAAACATTGGCATTCTGGGCGTTGACATTTCGAGTTTTTTCCAGTTTGGCGGTCATTTGGAGAGCAAGGCTAAAATGGCCTCCAAAAGACTAGGAGTGCTCAACAAGACCAAACAGTACTTCAAACGGCTCACTGCCTTAAACTGAATGAGGCGCAGGTGCGGCCTCACTTGAGTCGACACCCTCCAAAAGGAGAATAATTCAGTACTGAGAAGAACCCAGAGGGTGTTGGCGATCCGGGCTGTACGGGACTACCAAACCATCTCCGGCCAGGCGGCGTGCCTATTGGCTGGCTCCTTGCGTGGGACCTAGATACATAAATCCTCGAGTCGTTGCTTTTCTGGCGAGAGCAGGCGAAGTCTCAGGGCTGCAGGCCAGCCCCAGAACAAATAAGGGAGCGCAGAGATGAATTGCGCTATATTATAGATAGATAGACATAGATTTCATGAGATGCTTATTATTTATTTCTTCAGTGGGTTATAAATAAGAATTGGCAAGCCGCAGATTACTCACATACAATAAATCAGTTGCATAAATCATCTTCAAGTTCCTCTGCCAAAAGTATACTAAGCCAAATATATATTTCTTATATCTTTCTAAGCGTTAATGCTTCATGAATTATTTAGTCCGGACAAGCGTCAATGTGAATTATTAGGCATATGTATCCCTTAAACATGGTTCAAGTTAGTTAATTTTGATTATTGATCGTGATATATGTATATGATGTATTTATTTGAGGAATATATAATAGGAGGATGTGGTTCCGGGGCTACAATTCTGCCCCATGGTAAAAAAAGTATTTTGCTATGTTATCCATAGTAACAAGTCTTTTCCTATAAGTATATTGTCAAATATTATAGTCATTATATGATTACAATCCAAAGCTATAGGGTCGTTTAAAGTAATAGTAACCTTTTTGTCGAAGCAAAATCTGCGCCACTGATTGATGCTTAAATTACATTATTAGCATTTTTTTATTACAATAGTTTACCACTGTTCTGATTTTTCGAATCATAATAGTTTTGAATTATTTATTTATATTTTGAATTTAACGAATTAGCATTACTTGTATTTAACTTAAGTATTTTGGTTAATAATAAAATAGAACATTGAATATTACTAAAAATTGTTTTGTTGTAAAAGATGTTATGTGAAATTTTTAATCTGTTTTGTTTTGTTCTTTGGAACTTTAATGCAGTATTGTTTTAGTAAACCTATGACTGAAGATTAAGGTAAACTTGCAGCCATGTGCCGAATAGCTTCCCATTTCATCATTATGAAGGGGTTCGGTTCCTGCAGTGTGAAATGGCCATTGGAGGAAAGGATAATCGGAAAGGTGTAATCGATATCTCTTCCTTTTACGGCCGATAGTGATAGCGGTGGAGCCTAAAATTAAGGCCCCCGCTGGAAACCAGGAAACTTTTGCGTACAAAAATAGATCTTTTGGCTTCAATGGCCCCCGGAGTCTGTTGAGAACTGACGCGCCTTGAGGTAGGATGGTCCATAGGCTAGAGAAGGGGCTTCCTCGGTTATCGCTGATAGGATTACAGATGGCTATGCAACCTCAGACTTTAGGCGTCAGACAGAAGTAACGAGGTGGTTTTAGTTGTTGTAAGCGAATTTAACCGGTCTATGTCCAGCTTGGTGTTCGCAGCTTGTTTAAACAAGTTTACGGTTTAATGTAAACTTTTATTTGATTAAACTGTATCTGTCATCACAAACTACCTCGCGTTGAGACTTGCTTTTTGAAGTGATGCTCTGTGCAAAATAAATATAATTAAACCCAAATACCACGTATAAAGCTTATGTTTTATTTATCTGTACTTGTTAATCTTGTTCTATATTTGCATTAAGTCTTTTTTTTATAGATTGTCTATAACAGATAATTCTAATCTCTCTTGCAAATAATATTTTTTTATATCTAGGCACTTACAGCATTTAATAATAACTATCTTTTTTATAAAATACAGTATCCTCACAATATAAAGTCTAACCTTCTTATCTATTGATTATGCATTCAACGCACAGACAGTAGGAGCTATTGTAATAATATTTTAGGGGTAGGCACTGGCAGAGCACACTTTACAAAATGTACAAAGGACAATGTTGGAATAATATAAAGATCTTACCTAATACTGGAAAAAAGAGAGATTTGAACTAAGATAAGTATGGTTACTACGTGTTTTGTAACGTATCGCATTTAATAATTATATATTAACTTTTAAGCAAAACTTCCGTCCACCGCTGGACGTAGATTCTTTTATGGATTATTTCGTTAAATTAGTTTCA
Organism: Lamproptera curius; assembly: GCA_029286875.1. NCBI lineage: Eukaryota > Metazoa > Arthropoda > Insecta > Lepidoptera > Papilionidae > Lamproptera > Lamproptera curius. The sequence goes on from JAGSMT010000052.1 coordinate 1,345,282, forward strand.
ATGTAACAAATCTGTAATGGCTTTAAAATGAAATATTTTTTGGAATCAGATCAGATCACATGCATCATATTAAAGAAGTAAAATATTTTAATATATACACATTGTTTTACATTAGTCACCACCTAGTTCCATATTATATATAAAACTGTTGATTTTATAACAGTGTATTGGAGGGTTATGTTGATTTATCTTTATTAAAAGTATCTTATGAAACTATAAGTGTCACTAAATCTAGCCGGATTATTAGATTCATGACTGCTAGCAGTGCGACAATTTATTCTGAAGTGGTAGTGCACTATTATTTATTATTATTATTATTATAACATTTAATTCAGATTAAAAAATCCATAACATTTTCGTAATTATAACCTGAATTTAAAAACAATTTCGTTAATCATTCTAAATGAAAAATTAATACAGCACAAAGGATTACACATAATATAAACATAAAAAAAAAAAAAACTATTGAAGACAAGATAAGATAAATAACAATTACCGTAGTAATGTCATAAATTTGTATGGAGTTGGATCCATCTATGTAAAAGAGGAGAGTCCCAGCGATCTGCAAATACACGTAGGACGTTATTAGTGCTCCAGCGTAAACGTTCCATTGCACAGGCACACCGTTTTCTCATAAGCGCAAAGAAACCATCAGTACGTAACTCTACGAACATCCAGAGGCGCTACATCTCCACGGCAACCCCATCAACGCCCTAAACGTGTTATTGTACTGCACTCGTAGGCTGTTGTATACCCGCTGAGTGTACCAAATACCACACGTGTACATCGTTTGACAATACTGTTTTAAATAGTGTTTTTTTGACTTGTATCGAACAACGTGCAAACCTACGGATTAGCTATTACCCGTATTGACAGGGACCTACGTTCTCTCTATATCACTGTCATCCTTAAGTTCTCAGTGATCCAGTGACCCAAATATTTAAATTTTGTCAGTCTCGAGAGTGCTATATTATATAGTAATACTTTTGGGAGATCAGGAAAAGTGGTGTCGGTAATCGATTTAAAGACCATAACCCCACTTTTGTAGCGTTGTATTTAAGACCATGAGCCTAGAGCATACTGCTCGCATCGTTTGTAAAAGTTTTCTTAATCCACCAATAGATGGGCTCAGTAACACCATGTCATCTGCATAACTTATGTTATTTATACAAACTCCATCAATATGGCACCCTACTTTAGTAAGCCTGAGTTTATCCATCAGTTGATTAATATAAATATTAAATATGGGGTGAGCTTAGACCTCCTTGCCTGACACCACAATTCATTTTGTATATATTAGAGTAGCACCAGCCCACTTTACACTGTTCGTCCGCTTGTTATGCCAATACTCCAGGATAGAGACATTTACTGGATAATTCAGGTGCAATTGCAGTTTCATTACTAAGTTTCTGCCATAAGACATCGTAATTAACCATATCAAATGTCTTCGATAAATCAAGAAAGCAGGCAAAACAGGCGTTTTCAATTGTATAATACTGAACAGTCTGCTTTAGTACAAGTATTGCACTTTCCGTAGAAAGTCCAGCCTAAAACCAAACTGGGTATCAGATAGGTCATTGTATTTAGTAAGCTGTTTGTTTAGCAAACTATCTAGCACCTTTGCCAAAATAGTAGAGAGTGATATTGGCCTGTAGTTGGAAATATCTGACGCATCTCCAGTTTTGTTTTTAATTACAGGCACCACGATTGCATATTAAATCCTCAGGCAAATAACAATGAGCTAAGACATAAATTATAAAATAATGCAAGAACCCGTGCCAAATGAGGTCCGGCATACTTAAGATGTTCGATGCTGAGGCTATCGTGGCCAGGTGATTTCACCTCGTACCATGCGTTGAATAGCTGTCGCTACCTCTTTAACAGAGAATCTTACATTTAAATTACCCTCATTAACATCTTTACAGCTGAGCACTCTCTGTATGCTAGAACAAGTTGGTCAACTTTAAATTGCAAGTGAAATGCGTTAGCGATATTAGATGGTTCTCTGAAGCCTGAAATGCTTACAGGAGACTCGGTTTCGGATCGAGATTATTAGTTGCTTTCCAAAAGTTTTAAATTCTTTTTTCGAATGATGTGATGCAATATTATTCATTTTTATTTGTAGTTGATTATCTTGACAAAATTTTAGCTTTGATTTAAAATGCTTTCTAGAGTTATACATGTTTTTGTAGATATATCCACACGTAGGCTTACCATGCAGTAGCCATATTCGATAGTATTGACGAGCCTTTTCATGCAGAGCGAACATAACGGTTCCATCCTACGACATGTTTTTTGTTGCGATCTTTTTTAACCTTATTTATGTTATTTCTGTGCTGCGCACCCTCCTTCAGTATATTAACAATATTTTTATACATATCATCTAACACCTGACCATGATTTATATTCGAGCACATACTGTAAGCACATTTCTGAAAAACAGTTGGAAAATCAATATCTCTTAATTTTGAGTTACAAAAATTAGTAAAAGCATTTGTTTCATTTTCACCCCAAATCACATTATTATAAGAGATCGATGGAATAACAATTTTTGGCTGTATTAAGCTGATATTACAATCAACAATTAGCGGTATGTGATCAGAGTGGTAAACACCGTATAGTATCGAGGCGTCAATAACAAGTTTCTTTGCAGCGTTTGTTACTAGACAGTGGTCCAGCCAACGGAGGGCACTAGCAGTACTTACAAAAGTATGTGTATCCCTATCTAACAATTGCGTATCAATACACGTCCATAATTGATCCTCACAAACATGTATGAGTTCTTTACTAAATCGTTCTCCAGGGTGCGCGTTAAAATCTCCAAAGATGAAAACTGTTTCGATATTTATACAATCAATTATTGAAACTATTTCACTCAAAATGCTCGTAAATTCTGTCAGGTTATCTACATGGTCTGTAGGCATATATACCGAAAATATCAGCATCGAGCAGTCTCCTATAACAATTTTTATACCAATAATGCGATCACTTGTACACGATAGTTCTGATACTGACGTAAACAAGGATTTCCGCCACAATAAAGCGACTCCGCCGTAAGGTCTCCCTTTTAGCACTCCCATAGACGTATCGACAGCTGATTTTCCAGAGTATCCAAAACAATTATTTATGCTCCCAAGATATGATATTTCATGAGGTAAGAGCCAAGTTTCCTGAAGTGCAATCAGGTCTACTGTATCTAATACATTTTGAATGCAATTACTAGAACGAACTACATTTTTACAATTGAAAGATGCAAATCTTACTTTCTGTTTATTTATACCCATTATTAATATTACTCTCTCGTACAGTATCAAGTCCTCGTTTATTAAAATGAATGAATCGTCTGAAAATAATACCTTCTGGCCACATATTATCATCTAAGAACATATTTAATTTATTCTTAGCAATATAAAGTTTATATGCATTATAGGGCCTATCATTTTTCATTTTTATTTTATCTAACTTAACAACCTCTTGTGTCATTCGTTTTATATATTCACAGATATCTTCTTCGGTCGTTTCTTTGTTAACGTTCGAAATGAACAATGGTGTTTTTATTTCTGAAGCTTTAAATTTTTCTGTTACATTAAAACATGCTTTGCCGGTTTTACTCTCTACTCTGTTTCTCAATTTACGTCTATGCACAGTAATCCACTCATTTTCTGGCCTTTTTCCTTCATTACTATTATTTCCTCACTCCTTTACATTTAACAATATAAAAAGCAAAAAAAAACATATGACCGACTATAAACAGTATACATATATGTTTTATATTATATACATAAATGAATAAACTAATACTTATATACCCATGGCCATAGATCACAATATGATAAATGCAATTTCATTACTTTACAGTAAAGATGCCATGAATATTCAGCTACTATACTAAGTCATGAAAAAAAAAATAAACATATTGCTCTAGGTTACATTTATTTATAAGCAAATAATAATACTTTAGTTACATAAATTGTCGATCAGTGGAGATATGTGATGGATTAAAATAAATTGTCAAGCATTTGTTGGCAGGATAACAAATTCAGGAAATTAGTTAAAGAAAGAAAAACTTCCCAAAGGAGACGCTCAATGGAGCTGGTATGTTTTTTAATATATAAGGAGTGGTCTCCTAGTAGGCCATTTTTGTGTTCATTTTATTTTTAAATTATAGGTTTTAACGGTCTTTTGGTTCCACTCTTTTGATAATTTTGTGATAATTTTATCTATATATATATATATTAATACATTTAATAAATTAAGAAAATTGCGGCGTCGAATATCAAATCCTCGTGCAATTAAATTGCAAACGCGATAGACTCAACTCTCGACTCGACCAAAAGGGATAGACTTAAATTATATATAATTACGTGTTCTACGTAATTGTATTACTTGAATTGGCCAACAGTAAAGTCCGCTAGAGCACATATCTATGTTTTAAGATTTCAATGTAAACATTTAAAAAAAATTCAAGCATCTTATCCATTAAGCATATTCAAAACCCAGTTAGGGTAATATATTGTAAGTTTACATAAAATTTATTGCGTGAATATATGAAAAAAAATAAGGAAAAGTGTTACTAATGTGTAAAAATACTTGAAGTTCATTGGGGAAGGCCTATTATTATTATTTACGAATTGCTTTCTTTTTTAAAGAATGGTTGCACTGGTCACACCGGTTAAAAGTAGCAGGTAGTTAACGAGTTATGATCTTAAATGAAAGACAAGTATGAGAATAATACTTAATTTAATTACTATACGATTATTTAAAATGATACCTGTTTTAAACCCTTCTCTGGGTCCATGGTCACGAGATCGACTAAGATGTTTGGCGTCGAAATGTCATTGTTAATTTAGCTACCAACTACCTCAATTTTAAATATAAAATTTTGTGATCCAGCTTATGCATACTGAGCTGACATAATCATGAGCAGTATTTGTGTGCATTTTGGGTTTAATTTTTGAAGTAATTGGATACCAAGCAGGTTGGAAATGACATTAAACTCAACTTATCCTGTTATCTGGATATGCCTCTGGGCATAACACACATATAAGTTTGATTAAAAGTTAATAAAATGCGCATTTTTATATCATCATGATCTTATGTTTTTCATTATCGAAAGGCGTGAAAACTGGAATGAAGTAAACAAATCGATCCTGTGGGTCGCATGGAGGCTGTGATACTCCATTACAAATATGGTTCTAAAATTGTTAATTATAATTAATTTAGGCGTCGTTATTCTTTATAACAGGAAAAGTTGAATATAACAATTCCATATCCTTAAATGAGCCAGTCCAAAGACTAAAATTTATTTGCATAAACGTGGTTTGCATTACACGGAACCATTTTTGTCTATGGCTTCATTTATTAGTGAAAACGGGACATACAAAATAATTTGATTAATGCGTCGATTATTTAGAAATGGTTGCGCCATTCCGAATAATCAACCCACCGTAATTGAATAGTTAAAACGGTTTAAATAAGTTACATAACAAAACCGGTAATTTCTATATTTCGTGGTCGCGAGAGTTAAAGCCCTTATATAAAGTAAAGCCTGTAAAGTTTACTTAAAATTTTCAAGCCTTAATCACTTGAAAGTTTTGGTAATGCGTCTTTTTCATTCCCGTAAGCTTAATGTCTTACGGAAACTAATTATAATAAACTTTAAGTCATACTATCAATTCAAATTTAGCGACTATAATTTTAAAAATAACTTTTATTGTTACATGATAAAATCACTGCTTCAGTCTGTGTTAGTCCACTGCTGGACATAGGCTGGCTCTAATGCACGCGTTCTCCATAAAGGGATTCTTGGACCGTATCCCACCACGTTAGTCCAATGAGGGCTTAGTGGGTGACTGACTACTTATTAAATGTAATTCATCTTCATTATTTTTTATAAAACACGGTAACAATACGTTTATCAACCTTAGAGAGATAGTTCACCGTTAGTCTAAGATCGCACGTGAAAAGAAAATTAAATTAATCTAGAAACGAGCTTAAGAAGCTCCTGCGGCTTCGACTCAGCTTTAATGGGATTTTAATGGCGTAAACTATATATAAAGGAAACACTATAATACACTTCAATGATAAATTTGTTACATATGAAAACAATTGTATATAACACGTCGAAAATCATTAAATTAAATATTTAAAAAAATACAACGATAAAAAGAAACAAAATGAAAAGGTTAATATATCAAATTTTAACGTAATTAAGTAGTATAGAAATAACATACGATCCGATGTTATTTCTATACTAAATACTATTAACATCTACTACTTTTAACGAGACAATTTTTTTGACGGTTGAATATATCAAAAGTATTGAATAATCCAACACCAAACATAGCAATCTTATTTTCTCGGTAGCATGAAATGAGATATTGCCGCATTTTTCCCCGAACCCTATTTAGATTGTGTAGTTAAGCGTGTATGTATGGAATAATCAAATTTGTTATCTATTGTATAATGTAATCCTTGATAAAAGTTATACGAACATTACTTTAAGAAATGGATATTCGGCTGAGTGTTTTTTATTTATTCTATTAACATTTTTATATATTACATTTTTTTATAAAAGAAAGCAATAGGTTAAGACAGCTATATAAAACCAATATATGTATATATATGATAACATGGAAAATTATCTCTGAATTGTAATACCTCCTACTTTTGGGAAGTCGGTGAAAAACAAACGACAATATTAAAATTATCTGCAAAGTTAGTTTATCATGTTTAAGTGCGTTATGATTTTATTATAAAATGCTAGAGATGATTTCATAATTTCAGTCCTATGCCTTATGGTTCCAGAGATATCGTGATGAGTGAATATATAGGTGACAATCTCTTTTATATGTATATAGATATAATATGAGACACTTACATTACAAGATTTAAAATGAAAATAGACTCTAGTTGTTTAGTACAATGCAGTTTTTTCACTCTGGTTAAAATAAACTGGACAGTTTCATTTTATCTAAAGAAGACGCAACATAGCAGTGTAACAGTGGGTCCCATAAGATTTATTTCATTCCACTATTATCCTGCACACTTTTTTTGGAGATTTGTTTAGTTGCTATTACTCTATTTTACATCGAGTTATTCTAATCATTTAAAACAAATTTAAAACTGTATTAATTAAAATAATATACTTATATACTGCTATATACGTTGTAAATAATCAGGACTCATAAAAATCATGAGATGGACGAGAACTGTTGACCTAAAGTTAATTGCACCTAGGGCCACGATATAAAATGTTGTATCCTAAAATCATAAATGTGAAAAATGTGTCCGCATGCTAATACAAAGATAACACACGCAGACAAAATTCATGAAATATACGTATTTTAGCGTTTATTATATACGTATTTTATACAAAGTTTACACTTGTAAAGGTGCCGTTAACCATGAAAGTAAAACAACCACTTAGTTCTTTATTAAAAAAAAAGATAACAAGGGTCAAGGTTTGGAAAAAGACTCTAATGTCCATTTGTTACTTGAAGGTATAATAATATACAATGATTGTTTTAACAAAAAACCATCATTTTATTTTTTAAATCTTGGGTAACTTAAAGTATAATAAGTTAGTCTCTCAAACGAAACGGGTCCACTGGAACAGATTCCATGCTCACTTTGTCATATAGTTTTATTCATGTTTTATTTCGAATTATTCCGTCAATTTGTTTAATTAATTAAATTTTCTCATTCTTAACCTATTGAAATTTAATTAGAAAGATTAAGGCTGAGGTAACTTATGCGTTTTTTTATAATAATCACTGTCGTAAAATATCCAGGTTAATTTTCTCACTTGTAACTTATTTTGATGTTGATTAAGTGCTTTAAATGGTTATTATTTATTTATAAATACATTTCATCGACAATTTATAACTATTTATAATACGAATATTTGCTATTGAAAATACTAGTTTTTTTTGGGAAAAAAGGAGCGTCCTTTTAAAGATTTTATAATAAAAAAAAAGATTTTATATCAAACTAGCTTTAGCCGGACTTCGCTGTGTCAAATGGAGGAACGTCCATATTGTCTTCAAGTATACTGTATAGTTATAAAATGAAACTACATTTAGAGACCATATCATCTAGACACCAAAATTTCATGGGTTTAGCTTCAATGACTTTCACTTGACTATATCAACTGCGGTTCGGAGGTTTTGGACCATAAAGACGGCAAGACAGATAACCGCGTTAATAAATTATAATCGATGAGTCTTCTTGCAGCTCTACGGTTTGATTTTTTATAGAATTTTAAATTTTTTTATATTTGTTGGTATTGCGTAAAATTTATTATCTTGCATAAAAGAAAATAAGTATTTGTATGAATCAATCAATCAAATTTTAAAATTCAGCATTTAATATTATAGAAGAGGCCTAGTCTTAGGCTTCTTTTGAGTCACCAGGAGGCATGATTTTATGCCACCTGCATCCACCGACTTCTTGCAAATTTTCAGTAATCAACTATAAATATGATGACTCACAAACAATGAGTAAATATAATAATAGTAATAAGGTCTCATTCAATATCATGGTTCTAAATAAGCCAGCATTCCATTAAGGGTTAACGACAGCGATATCGCCTTGGGATAATGTGAGGGAGTGGCAATCTTCGAGAGGCATTTGGCGCGTTTCCAGGATCGTTCTTCATTACTCTCCTCATTTGCTCCAATTCATGGGCGTCCATTCAGCATCATCGTTCCACGCTACTTAGTGATAACAGTTGCATCCGTGTTTTCATTTATTTTGTCATCTTAGACCACTACGCCTCTGGCAAGCTCGTAGATGGTGCTGAATGCCTCAAGTCGTATCGTTTGAGGCTCAGTATCAGCAAATATTTTTAACGGATGATGTGGGAACTAGATCTGCAGGTTTTCCTCTGACAGATAGTGATGCTCTAGCTCAGCAAAGACAATGCCTTACCGACTAAAACCTCCGATTTCCCTCCTTTCACTAAAATACCTCGCAATGCGTTACGATTCATTTCTACATTCCACGCGGACTACTTCACCAGGTCTGGGAACAGACTACCTGGATAGTGAACCGTCAATATGCCTAGGTGGGACTAATTTAAATTTGTCCCAGCCGGACATAACTACTGGCGAGCGCATCGATGATCTTAAGAAAGAATCGCAGATTGGAAAGCGAACGGCGATATCCGATATCAATCAGTTAAACCAAATCTCTCTTGAAGGGAAAAAGACTTTACATATCCTTAGAGCGACACTAAGTTCAAGCGGGTCATAGGCAACAAGGTTGAAACAGTCGCGTTCGGTGCCTTTGTCACCTGTTTCTACCGAAGCTCTTGGACAAGTCTGGCAAGTCCAATGTGAACCAACCCTGGATCTATTCAACCATCGATGACTTAGCTTACGCAGTCCGTAACTTCGAACCGGGAAAAGTCTGGACTGGGCGGCTGCATCACTCACAGGGTTTGTGGCGGCTCACTTCAGCCCGCCGGTTCCAAATGGTGACGAAGTCGCTCAGCCTCTCTTTACTACGGGGTCACTCACTTGGTTCCTAAAGATAAGGTAACCACTGATGCAATAAATTCCCCATCACGTGTCTACGACCTTCTACCATTGTGGAACACATCCATTCTGAGCAAAACTATCCGACATTAAAACAACTTATAATGTCACGGGCTCAGAATGGGTGTCAAGGCGTTGGTCGTTGGACCGAACCACTCCTTATTGACGCGATTATAGGCAAAATAATCAACGCAATCGGACCTTCTCCGCCTGGATGGATTACAAAGGCGTTGACTCAGTACCTCAACCATGGTAGTGTGTACTAGAACTATACAAGATTAATAGTACGGTTAAGTTCTCCAGGCAATGTAGGGGCGATGGAATACGCACTTTGGTTCAGGACGAGCGGATGATCGGTTCTAGCTCAAATGCAAAAAGCGGTGCTTCTGGCGACCGCTCGCATCGTCCGCCAGTTTCTCTCCCTTTCAACTTAACCCTTGGTATTCCCTGCCGAGGGCTACCGTCTGGCTGAGATTTATCTATAAATTAACTGTTTATTGTATTTATTGCTTTATATTTAGCATTTTATTTATTGATATAAATTATCCCCTTAGCCAGATGAAAAAATTCTTTTAAAAAACTAAATATCAACAATGTCCTCCAGCGAATTACGAATTAAATTATAACGCACAAGTGTTCGCGCAAACATAGGGGAACTCCCTATTCCTTTATTCCCCCAAAGCCCGACGGGATGGATAACCAACACAACTGGAGAGGTATGAGGCGCAGGACCGACTTTTTACAGGCACATCTGACGGATTGATCATCGTACTTTACACGCAATCAAGTGATCAGCCCGCATTGCCTAACAACGGAAACACAACAAAAAGAGTTGTTTTCCCAAATTGAACCGACGACCTCCTTTAAAAAAGCCCAAACCCATACCACTAGGCTACGGAGGCATTTTTGCTAAGCATTTATTATTGAACGTGGTATTGGATGTTATATAAATTCAGCGATTTGACTTTGACTGAAAAAAATATCTTTCAAAATCTCTAAAGTTGAATATTTGATATTAAGCAGCTGCTTTCTTTTCAAGATATAAAATAGTAATACATATTGTTACGAATACATTCACCTATATCGAAATAGCGTTTACATTTTTGCGAAGCAGTCTCGAATTTTTAAACGTGCTTCAATGTTGGTTTTACCTGACGTATATTGTGTTTTCGATTTTCGCCAAAAATGTTTCTTTAGCTACTGCTATATTCTTTTGTACTAGTAACCCAGTACGCTTTTCAGAATGTTATTTTTTTTAAATAGTACTTTAAATTTTTTGGTTTTTACTATGCTTATCATGAAAAATATTGCTAGTGAATTAAAGAAAATTGTTAAATTAATAAATAATTAATAAGTTTATTGATAAACTTTCATTTAAAAAAACTCTTGGGCTAAGATTTCTGAGCCCCAGTAAAATCAGACAGAACATAAGGCTTTGAAATGTTCTTTTATGTAAAAGGTTGTCTTCTTAGACGGTTTGATATTATTTAACAAGTGCTTGCGCCACTTTTACTTAACTAATTTTGTGCGAATAAATTTTAGTTGAATTTAAAAGTAGCCTTTATTATTGAAGTACATAAAGATTAGATTTCTTTAGATTTTCAAATACCATTGATCTTAATATGTTAAACATGTTCCTTCAAAAGCCAACCCGTTTTAATGACAAAACCTTTAAATAAAGTTAGCCTAGAATTTTATATAAAAATTTTTTATTTGAAAATTTTCAATTATTTGATTTTATAAACGATAAAATATTTTTAAATTTTTTTTTTTTGTAACATAAATAAATTAAGAACCCTTAATTCAAAGTTTTTGTTTCTAACACCCAAAAGGATTCCATTCAAAGTCCCGTTCTCCCCACATTGAACTAAATGATGATAATCTAATTTGCTATTTTTTATATCGTAAAGTTTTATTAAATAAATAAAATTGTCCTTATTCTACAATAAGTCCAATTTACTGCAATAAGTAAATAACCGTGTTTTTTTATTGTTATTTCAGCTGGTTTAACAAATAAAGGATTAATGAAATGGCATCTGAAAATAGGTTTTTAGAAAGGGTACAAATAATTTGAGTTTTAAAGGATAAAAACGCAATTCTGCCCGATAAAAATGGAATTGTTTTTAAATTTTCTAAATGTAATGAAATTGGGGTCGTAGTTCGTCATTAAGAAAGTTTTTCCAAAGCCCAAAACAGTTACCAAAACCTACGTTATCCATTTATATTGAAAATGCCTGAAACTCTGTCTTTTCGCTACTTTCCAATAAACTCCGATTTAGGATTGGCATGAACTTGAAGTTTAGGGAATGCAATATTTGATAAAATTGATGGGATGATTTAAATAGAAACGTCATAATTGGGGTTTTTGCCATACTTAACCTGAGAAATTTTTATATTTTTAAATTTAATCTTTATTAAGCATCATAAGAAATAAAACAATATAATCAGTCTGTATTTTGAGCAATGTGTTTTTTTTTTTTTTAGTTTCCAGTAAGAAGTTTAACTGGTAATTAAAAACTATCTTTATGTCGTCATGAACGCATTTTGGAACAGTCTAAGTTTGTCTATGTTGTAGACACTCCAAATTACTCTATATTAAAGATATTTTTATATGGTTTTCCCTATAGCATGTGGCAATGTCTCCAGGCATTTTAGAATAACTAAGCATTTAATTTAAACTTTTTTAAAATTACATTGGTATTTAAATAATTGATTACCGTTAAATGATTAAAATTTATTGCGATGGGAAATTTTTTTTATACATAAACGTCATGGAACATTTGACGATTATAACCAGGCACATGATTTCAAATGGGGTTGAGAAATTTCGTATGTTTATACTTCAAAGCACGTCGTTACCCCTTATATTGGTAAATTAGTGCCTAATAGCTGTCTAGTCGGTCATTTTTGTTGATTTTACTTACATTTATATTGAGCCTTGTTTCCAGTCCCCTGTTTGTTTCTGATAGGTATTCCAATAGTCTCTGGGTCAGTTTACCTGTTAGAAATGTTAGGAATATTTGATTGTTCTTGTCTAGCTACTTTCTCCAGTGACCATATGTTATTTATCTTTCCATCTTATTAGTTTGACTCATTTAGCTTTGCGTAGGTGTCACTCTGGCGTTCATCATAAAATATTTACTAATTTTACAAATACTTTTTTATAGCTCACCATTTTTTCTAAATTAATGTCACAGTATATACAATAAAATTTTAACCTCAAAAACTTCACTAGCAACGGATAAAAACAAAGTAAAACTTGTCTTTGGTATTATAATTTCAAGACCATTTTATCGGTATTTCAAATTCTTGTATTTTCTCCGAGGCTTTAACTTGTCGTTTCGCCTTTGAGCAATTAGAAAGCGGATCTGGCTTGAAGTGAATAACTGTGGATGATTTGTAGTCTTGTTGACGGTTTAAAAAGAAAATAATGCAATGTTATATTTTTACCATAAACGCAAAATTTAGGGGCCGTAACCGGAGCAACAATATATACTTTTTCAAAATAGAAACAATGTGGCCATAAGAAATATAATTTTTTAGACGTAAGTCATTTAAACCTCGTTGCTGATTTTAAAATAACCTGCAATAAACATTTCAAAGTAAATAATTTTAAAAATTAAATAAGCATTAAAATTTTATTGTAAAATATGTAGTTTAAAGTTTTATTAATTTAAAATTTTCACTTTTTGTGCATAAGTTACAGACATTTGATTTAATTAACCAGGAATATAAAAGTTATCAGTGTTTTCAATTCCATCAGAATCAGGGAGTTTTGTGAAGGCTAAAGATGAATAATGAAGGTTAACGGAATATCAGAGTTATGTAATTCGCCTCATATAAAAACCCGAAAAATTTTGTTGAAACTAATCTAATTTTCGTATAATACACCAATAACATCGTCTATATCCATAATGATCAACTACATAATCCGAAAAGTCACACTGCAGTATCGACAACAAAATTTGAGTTTGCTTATAATCTCTAAATGCTGATTCTTTCTGTTCATCAAAGGTTTCCTTCTCCGTTTCCCTATAGTTTAGAATTCATCAAGTTCTGTAAATTAATTTAAATAACCATATAAGATTTTTTAAATAGCATTTTATATAATAAAAATAAAAAATTAAACAGAATTTGATAAGTTTTTAAAACAAAAAAAACATAAAAAGATAATTGAAATTGTATGCATTGAAAAACTTCTAAATTGACATAAAGTTTGGGGCGAAGAATAATTTATCCATTGGACCTCCATTATTTTCAGGGTGGTTTGTCGGAATGATCTCATTTATTGATTACTTATTGGGTTCGTTTGCTCTGTTGATATTTTGGTTTGAGTCTTTAAGTTTTTTTTATATTTTAATAAATATATCTTTTTTCGTATTACAAAATAATATATAAGGTACAAATTCAAAACTAAAGTATTTACATGTTGACGCCCAATGGCACTTAGCGACTGAAATCCATTCAGACAAAATGTTTTCCGTCATTTTTCAAAATATATTTTTACCGTTGCCGAATGTTAAATGTTATTTTGACGATATATATCTTTTCTAAATACTTAATAATATGGGAACTCAGGGGTACCTGGTACCCTGAGGCCTGTCTACAAAAAAATACTTCCATAGCAGGGTCACCAAGGTTCACCCGCCGCCACCAAAGCATCTTTTAAAAATATAACCTTTTCTGGTAAAAAATTGCTGAAAAAATTCACATTTGATCGTCGTATGTATAATGTATGATAGTTAACTAAACATTTAAAAAATGTATTAACCATTTGAAAAAAGTGTGAAAACCATAGAAAATTGGTGATCATTTACTTCAATAACCTATGTCATGTCAGGTTTTAAATAAATTTTCTCGAAGTTGAAATTACTGAACCAAATTGGCCTTTTAGTTCCAAAAGAGAAAGGGTTTATATTTTGCCCATATTGGAAAAGTAAATTCTAATATTTCTTCTTGCATTTTTTCGTTGGACATTAGTCAATATCTGTTGTTTTATACATTAAAAATTCATTGAAAGTAATTGTTTATGCATTATGTTATTTTGTCAAAGTAAAAATTCAAATTAGTAATAATTATATATTTCATATTCTTTGATAAATTACAAACCCACTGGTTTAAAAAATTTAAAGGGACTAAGAATGTAAAAAACGTGTAAATAAAAAAAATCTTTTAAATTATGATGAATAGGATCTGATCTGATTCCAAAAAAATCTTTATTTAAATACTCGCTATGATCAAAAGGTTCTGCGTGAGGTAAGATTTGATCATGGTTATCGTCAAGTCTTTATAAAACCTGTTATGTGCCTAAAGCTTTGAATAAAATGAAATACTACGTATAAACCGTATACTTATTTTTAGTTCAAACTCTTAAAACCATAAGCTATAGCAGTAATAAATGTTTTAATTCATCGATTTTGAAACAATTTTTTCCAGTATCAGATGGACGCTATATTATTTCTACATCGGCCTTTCTACATTCTATAAAGTGTTTTCTGCCGGCAGTCCGTTTGTAATAATATTACAATAGCTTTTGCTGTCTGTGCGTTGAATGCGTAATCAATAGAAAAGTAGGTTAGATTTTATATTGTGATGATACTGCATTTTCTAAAAGAGTAATACAATTTTAAATGTTTAAGTACTATAAGTTATATAATTGATAATAAAATTTGCAAGGAGATTAGAGCTTATATGTAATATAACTGAAAACAATATTTAACTTACAAATAACACAATAAAATTTCGGTCTTAAAACTCCTGCTTTTTCTTTCCAATCTTTTGTATCACACAAAGAACCAACGGAGTTTACGTAAGGCCGTGACCTAGCCACACAAGAGATTTAGGTGTTGTGGCTGTGCACTCACTAGCTCTATGGCCAGGTTTGCCACAAACATAGCAAAGCAAGCTACGATCCTGCTAAATGGGACACTTTGTGCGAACGTGACCAAGCTCAAGGCATCGATAGCATAGCTTGGTGAAGATATTGGACTCTAGCAGCTGTCCACTCTATTAATACAGCTGACTTATCAACTGCTGTAAGTAGACACCGCACCCATACCGTCCCCAGAAAGGTAGGGCGGCGAATTTTGTCAACTTTAACTTCGTTAGTTTGGCCATCGCAACTCCTACGACCTCTGACGTTATGGACTCATCTAGATCCATTATCCTAAGGTCTCCAATTTTTGTCGGTAGTAAAATATGCACGTCCTTATCAGCAAGCACCTCTCGCATTGTGGCGACTAGTATGTCAGCTTTGGAGTCAATACCTGGACCAGATATATTCAATTGAAGTCCCCCTGAGTGCATCCCGTGCTGCTTATAGGAACGTGAGGAAACCGTGAGGAGGTTTTAGGCATGACCATGTGCTACTGAATTCTTCCTTAACTTTGGCGTTTTTGGTGTCGTCACCTAACTGAATTATTTCTGACCAATCAAATTACAAAAGAATCGGATTCTCCCCTTTCACTTCTAATATCAGACATATGTGCCCGCATCTTCGTTGTCTTCGGGTTTTATTCTGACAGCCCTATATCACTTTACCAAACTTTCACCACCTACTTTTTTAAACCTTCTACTTGGTTTTATTTATATTGGTTTTTATGCAGTGTAGAGTACGGTCCTCTTATATTTTTTAAGGTATGTATTTAATCACAATGTCATGTATCACACGTTTATTGCACACAGAATGAAGATTTTTAATGCATTAACTTTTATATACTACATACACTATACTACCGTGGAGTTTTAATATCCCTCTTTGCAATTTTACAATGTTTTGTTGTGATTATTTGAATTAAGTACCTTCTTTTTTTGGAAAGTCGGTCTATGAAGAGTACACTTAAAAAAGATTAATTTCGTATTAGATTAGATTTACTTAATACGTGTGGAACCAAATTACAAGATAGATCTAATTCAAGCAATATTTATCAAAATTAATTTTTGAACACTAGAACGACTTGTAGCAATAATTACTCAGTATTTTTAATTAGTGCGTAGAGAAAATTCTTGAAGTAAAGTTGCCGTTAGGGTAAGGATAACATATTTAACTTTAATCTATCGCTGTTAACACTTTTATTATTTTCTATGAGTATGTGTACTGTGTAGTCACTTTACATATGATTATATTTCGAAATAAAACAATATGCGCACAACAAATAGATCAAGTAATGGTTCACTCAAGTGAGGTTTGCTTAGCTGTAGGACAATGTTTCCAACTCGTTACATTTTACGTCTGCTCGTGATAACGATATGGAATCGTGACTATGAATAAAGCAGCTAAAATTTTTATTACTATTTAATAAGGAAACAGTATTTTCCTTTCTTGTCTTCATAATTTGTTGTATATTTTATTTTTGACTGATTCTGACGAATGTGCAGTTTTAGGACTATGCAACTCAATTGGTTATAGGACAAGCACAAAACATATAATTAGTAATTATAATATTAAAACAAAGATAAATTAAAATACTTAATTAACAAAATAATTATATGGATAAAAAAAATTAAAGTTTTCAGTAATTTACACTTATAAATCTGGGCTTTAAAAAGATAGGGATCACTGAGGGTTACAAGAAAAGAGATATTTATAAGTCTGGGGATGTTAGGAGGGGATATCATAGAGAGGAATAACAAAGTTACTGCATGTGAAAAACAGATGCTCTAGTGTACCCTCCTTTAAGCCACATTGGCTCAGTGAAGTATCTAGTATGCGCAGTTTAACCTAAAACACTGGGGGGCAAATGTGACCTAAGCGAAGGCGAATAAAAATTGAAGTTAATAATTTGGCAAAATGTTTTAGAGGTATAATTATTATTCGTGTTTACTGATTTCGTTTGACGTTGACAGTCGTTATGTTATCAGTCGGTAGTCAGACAGTTGGTAGGTTATGTCTAATAGGGCTGTATTCAATTATATATATGTGTACATTTAAAGTATTTAGAAGTTATTTTGTTCACTAATTATATATTTTTTTCTTATTTTTTTCATAATTTATACATGCTAATTTAGTACGACGTGATAATGTATATATTTACTATAATTTTAATTAGTAAAGATTTTGCTATTGTTGTTACTTAATTTTACCTTTTAGTCTTTTGCTTGTTTATCTATGCAAATATGTTTGTTTTTTTTTAATGTAATATGGTAATAGTTTGTACTAAAGTACTGTTTTGTTCTTTATTCTTATAATGTGTGTTTTCTATTTTAATTTAAGTTCGGTGTAAAAGTGGCTGAGAGGTGGTTTAAAATTCGATTTAGGTTTTTGCATTAGAAATTTTTGCATTATGTAGAATATATTTTATTTTTATTTTATACAGTATTTGTATATTATTTATGTATATCTTCCATGTCCACTGAATCTGATATTTTCTTTTTTGGAAATTAACCTGCAACTTCTTTTGATGTCGAACCTTTCTCCTTATTAAACAGCTCCCTCTGCGAATCTCTCAATTTAACGTTTGGTACAATACATTATAAACATTTAAAACTCTGTCATATAAATACTCAAAGCATTGCAAGTTACTATGATGACCTGAATGACTCATTTTTTAAATGCATTGTTCAAGCTATCCTTGTTTCCGAGAGTTTGCTAAAACCTCATCTTCCATCCTCCATGTATTCTCTTCCTAGCTATATTGGTGCGCAACGACCGTATAGGAAAACGAGTAGGAGGCGTCGCAATATAGTTAAGAAGCGATCTCTAGTATAAAGTACTGGCTTCCTCCTATAATTATGCCGTGGCTGAATACCTTTTCCTCGAAGTTACTGTCAAAGGTAAGATAGTAATAGCAGTAGTATATTGTCCTTCAAATGCTGACTGCTTCACTGATTTAGAATCGGTTTTAGAATCCTTTGGTTCAGGTATCTCATCATTTATTATAGGATTTATAATCTTAAGTTAATTCTGTACTAATAAGTAGTTAATCTGTACTTTAGTAGTTAATAAATTCCACAAAATTGTCAAGTCAAGCTGTTTTCACATACTACCGCTTAAGGCTACCCACCATAATCTATCTGTGAAGAAAGTTGGCTTGACGTAATCATTTTTTTCTTTTTGGGATGACTCGTTGGTGGAGTTAACGCTACAACCCGCGGTTCGAGCAGAACTTTGTGCCAGACTCTATTCTGTGCTTAGCCGAGGGCGCCGAGGGACCTCGGCTCGGCTTCCTTCTTTTCCGTAAGCGGCTTGTCGAGTGCCCAGGGCCGAGCCTCGGCTCGATCACGCTGGTCAGCCTATCCCGTTAGCAACATTTATCGGGGGCCGGTGGCGAACTCGGCTCGATAGGTTGCTTGGACTTATTAGTGGAAGTTAATAATCCTATCCCTATCTGGTTGGTGGAATCCCGGTACGTGCCGATATCTGATACGTGTTTCGTTTGCTCTGACGGCGAGGACAGATGTTTGCGTCTTTTGTGAGTTAAAACGTGCTTGGCAGATCGTAATTCATCGTCCGGATCTGAATCGCTTTTGCCCTCTTCGTGGATGTCGTTTTTAGCGAGTAAATTGTTGGTTCGTGGCGGCGCTCCGAACAGATCATTTTGGGTGTTGCAAGCGGTCAAATATCGGATGAAGCTTGCTTTGTATGTTTGATTGTGCTTTCAGATCCAGGTGCAGGTCAATGTTGGCAGGTAATACGCACCATGCCCGCATGATCTTTACAAGGACTTGAAAGCTTGTCAATGTGAGATCGCTTTGCATGCAAAGCGGGACTGGCATATGTTAAGATTGGACGTATGATTCTTGGTATAAAACTCCTGTTTGCAGAGATAACGCTTTTGGATTGATTAGTGGAAGAGTCGACCTAAGACGGCGCTCTGTTTCGGACCGCGTAATGGCCAAATTCAAGGATTTATCTAGATTACCCTGAGTTTTGGTTCTTTTTCGACCAAGGGATAGGCAATCAGGGTCACTTGAAGGACGGTGTCGCGTGAAAAAATGGCGCTTTTGAGGATTCATTCTTCCCATTTCGGAACCATTCCCTAGGATATTGGCCGGGATTGGGTCTTTGACTAACAAGGATAGGACATCTACTGGTTGAGTTATGCAGGTGTCATCTGCGAATAAAGGCAGTCTACAAGACGGTGCTGGGGATGTCGTTAGTGTATAGGTGAATAGGATTGGAGCTAATGGCCTTAGGAATGCCGGCACGGACCGGTCGAGGTAGTGATTGGTTCCTCTCGCGGTATCGGAACGTTGATTCGGAAAGTCTCGTAGTAGTCAGACACGGACCTGAGGTTATTTAAGCCCTTCGTGCCACATCGAACGCCTTCGCCACGTCGAGGAAAAGCGCTCCGTGTGATGGCCTCGATTGGACTTAAATTTAAGTTTTTACTAGAATATAATAAGTACATCATCATCATGGATTTGTTATCATTAATTTTAAACGCACTTCTGTCCTATCAGTTCTCTTCAAAGTGAAAAGAATAAAAATGGACGTTCTGTGGTTGATACAAAATTATAACATGTTTAGGTAAGGATCATATTTATAATTAGGTTACAAAATTTATAATATTTTTGTTGTTTTAAGGTGAAAGAGAAGAGATATTGTTTTGTTTAACTAATTGATAATAGAAAATAAATGGAAGCCAAGCAAATGGCGAAGGCTGATACATGGGCACAGAGAAAGAAGATGAAGGGGTTGAATTTACTTGCTTACTTTTTATTGTTTTATAATTCAGAGATAACGATTTATAAACACCCTAGAACCGTTAATTCTATTAGCCTTAGTACCTTCAGAATAAAACGCTACGATTTTATAGATCTAACTTTTCTGTTTGATTTATGTCTTGTACATCCTCTTCTATAAATATGACAATATTAAATTATTGCTGATGCAATTATACATAGTTTTAAGATCTATTATATAACGAATAAATTTATTAAGTAAACACCAGAACTGCTGTTTAAAAAACCTCAATTCCGTTCAAGGATATATCTTATGGTATATGCTTTTTTACTTTTTGTAATAGAACTTCAGTGTAGTGTAAACAAAAACTTATAAATAGATCTTCATCATCATCATCGACAGCCTGTGATAGTCCACTGCTGGACATAGGCCTTCCCTAATATATCCCTATCGATTAGGGGGTTTAGAACCGTATCCCACCACGCTGGTCCAATGTGGGTTGGTGTCTGTGTGGGTATATATAAATACCTATGTCCAATAAGTCCTAAAACAGAATTTTCCCTCAATTATTGCCCGAATAGCGATTTCTTTTAAAAATCTTGTGTTAAATGTTCTGTCTCTCCATCTAACAAGGTCGTGTTTCTTAATTATTAGTTCACGTTTTACTTGTGACTTCCTGGATTAGAATAATACATTTTACATAATATTGTGCAGAATTTCTTTATTTAACAATTTAAAAATTGTTTTATGGCCTACAGTTAATCACTTTGGCCCTATAATAGAATTCGTGACAAATTCTATTGCGGCGCGTTGATTACTCGGAAATGGGGCCAATAATCGAGTTATTTTGCTTGTCTTGTTTTCACAAATAAATGAAGCGATAGGCAAAAATTGTTCTACTCAAAGTAAAACACTTTCTGCAAATATATTTCATCGCTAGGTGCGCTCATTAAAGCCCATAGAATTATTATATTGGAATATTCCCTTTAAAGATTATTTAAAAAGGCTGACATAATTATCTTTAATATTTTTAAACTTAGCAAATTGAAGTATTTTTTTATGCTTAATAATATAGATATATAAGATACCTATACCATCTTAGTCTACCCGTGAATCCAAAATCTTAGTGTATTCGAAACTTCAGGAACAAATACATATAACTAACGCGAAAAATCCGCGAACATAGCAATAAACTTTTAAATATTAAAAGATCTTCAGCCTTTGGGTTTGATCAATACATATTTTAAAAGTTTTTACCAAGTAGTTTAGAAAACTTTTGGATGTTAAGCAAAGGAACACAAAGGATAGGTTAAAAGCACTTAATATATAAATAAAGTAATAAATTCTAATTATAGAGCACTCCACAATTAACATTTTATATAACACTAAAACATAGACTATGGTCTATGTTTGCGTAGAACTAATTGGACGACGAAATAGAATTTTTAATGTCTTCATTATTCTGTGTTATACGGTCCACTCTATTATTACAGTTGTTAACTGTGTGGTTTCAATTTCATTAAAAAACCCTAGAAAATATAGTAATGTCATGTTGACTAGCTTCCCCTGCATAAAATATTTTTTTTTATGAAGACGTAAAATCTTTAATACTTACTAATTGTTATATGTATAAAATATAAAAAAAATATTGAAAATAATTCAAGTACTATTTTTTTTTTCTTTATTTGCATTAATTAATATATAAAATATGTTTACTAATTCATACATCTTTTATACTGAAAGGGCTCACATATAATTTAATTAAACACTTCAGGTTCAGTCTTAAGTCTTCTTTAAGTAATTTTCACTTATTAACTTCCTTTAAATAAGGTAGCACTAATTTTAATCTTGTGACGTTTACACATTTCGTGAGAATTTAAATAAAGAATTATTTTATTGGACAAATAAAATAAGAAATCCACCTTCAACAAAATAAACCTTATGTTATAATAATTGTCCATTTAACTTTAATTCCATCAAAATAACTGACCGAAATGATTAGGCTACATTCTTGCTGCCCTAAGAAAAAATAATAAATTGTTTTTGATGAAATATGTGACTTAGCTTTTTTAAATATTATAAGAATTCATGTTTGCATAAAAAATAAGAAAAATTCATATCAACAAACAGGAATTTAATTTAACCCTTTTAATTTATTTTTATTTAACCTTAATTAAAGGTGAACGGAAATATTTGCATAATTTTTCACATTGATAACTAAAAGTTATTAAATCTTAAGGGCCAAGCAAAATTTTTGCTATTGACAAATCTTGTTAACAACTTTAACAAAATTGCAGGTTCGTTAATTCCTTCTTCGAAATGATATCAAACTTAGATTTAACCAAAATAAGTGTGCTTGAGTTAAGGCATTATTAATTTTATTTTATTTGTTGAACCCCTTAAAATCTCAAAAGGTAATACAATTAAAAATTCAAAAATTATAAAGTTAACAACGATAAACAATGAAAGGGTAAATCAATTACCAGGATCTCAAGGTGCTGATTAAACGCGACGATTATTTTTTAACAATAGAACAAATTTTCTTTACATTAATTACAACACTTCTAAATGATATAAATAAAATTTAAACAAATGTTGAGAATAAGCAGGCTTATTACAAAATTAAAATAATATTGGTAAAAACTTTCCTTAAATTTGCAAACTGCATCACAAATGAGAAATATTCACGGGTAACTAAATTAATTTGCAGAGATGAAATTGAGACAAAAATGTTGCAGCGGTCAACAATGGAACAGGGACTCATTTCGTTTGTATAAGCCTTAGGTAGTGAGCCGTTAGACAACGGCTTGGATGATAGATTTTTTCCAGTTATTTTTGTTTCCTTTTAATTTATACTAAATCCATACTTGGATAAAATTATTTAAATAAAATCCTTCAAATGTTTAATTAAGACTTGTCAGACGCTTTTTAACATTGATAATGTAAGACTAATATTTTAGACAGTGAGGAACTTTGCTTAAATTATTTACACAAAAATCTACATTTGTACATTCAGTTGTCGTATTGAAACTTTCGGTGTTGGGACATTTAGATAAATCACCTAATTGTCTGGCAAATGATTCTGAGTCGGATGGCATGTAAAAAGTCAACCAGTTGCATTGGACCATCATTTGAAAACCCAAATAGGTGGCCAGCATTAGATAACTTGGGTCTAATATTGAGATGATAATCTTCCTCAGTTAGGTTTGTTAGGTCACATTTAAAAAAAAATCCAATTAATTGTGCTTTTTAGGGTATATTCATTTTTAAGGCTTACAATTTGGTAAATGAAAATGGATTAAATTATCAAAGATATATTTCAAAGACATTTTTACCATAAATTGATTCAATTAGCCTCAATTAATCAATAAAGGTTTTAATTTAAAATATAATACCAACAATAGATTAAAATTTTTCCTCCAATCTTTCAATTCATCGTCGTTTGGAACATTTGGTTAAAATTATGTATAAAAGCCTTATCCAAAGGTTTGGTTCACAACGGGTTTCTGTGACACCTCTTAACAAACTTGCATTGATAAAAATTACAATTTTATAATACCTTATATATTTAATAAATTCTTCTTTAAATGTAATTCCTTTAAATTACATTTTTTACAATTTAATCTAAGCTGAGTAGAAGCCATTCTGCTTCAAGCATTCGAGAACATAAAAGAGCCATTTGTAAGGACCTGCAACGAAGTCAGTGGTTCATCCAGCGGATTCACAAATTTGGTTGCAATTGATTAAATTAATATGAAAGTGAAAACATCCATTTTTGTTATTTGAGTCACTGTAAAAAGGCTTGGTATTCAGTAATATAATTTAATTTTCTCCTAAACCCTAAATTAAAACTGAAAAAGGACCATTGCTTGTAAAATCTATTATCCCTTTCATTAAAGCTTTTCACAATTCAATTAAAATATTATTAAAATTAAAGAAATATCTATTTAAAAACTTTTCCAAATAATTTTTGGAAGAATTTGAAATACTTTACAAAAATTTAGATCACACGGCAACTTAAAGTCTTACCTGCAGGAACTTTCTTCAAATTGCCAAACGGCAAATTTTTCGTATAAACATACATTTGCCTTTAAGTTCTTAAATTATTAAAATATTAATATTAAACGACCTATCCTTTTCATGGATAGCAACATTAATTATATTGTCTTTTAAGTTAATTTTTATCAAGTGTTTCAATCAAAAATTATAACACAAACCTTTGTTAAAATTTTTTAAACCATTCCTAATTATTTATGGTTTTTATTAAATTCTAAACGCTAAGATTTCAGGACCGTCACATAAGAAAAATTTAAATAAAACTTTAGGTATAAAATGATTTTCAAATTTGTTTTAACCAATAAAAAAAAATTTTTTTTTTAAATGTAATCCCAAATTTTAATAAAAATAAAATTATTTTATTCAACCAGGGGTTTAATTTTATAAAATTTTTAATATTTTGAAGAAATTTAAAATTATTACTTTACAAATACATTTTCCGTTCATAGATGTCACTGTCCGAAGTAAAATCGCGCTATAGAGAGACTTTTCAGTTGAATGTCGCAAATGCCCAGGTACTTTGGTCCTAGGGCGGAAAATATGTACTGAGCAAAATTTTTGAAAAGCGGATCGCTATTTATGGATCCGCTTAATTTTCCACAAGAACTGTAAAAGTTACAAAAGTTAGTGTACCCGTACGTTTACATTACCAAAGCGATCACCACTCTTTACTTTTGCATGATTGCATCAATTCAAGAGGTATCATGTACGTGTTAAAGTAAGTGATGTAATGATGGACAAGTGAAATTTTAACAAAAATATAACCTGACTTCAAACAGCATTAAATCATTTTGCGCATTATAAGTCGCTGACAACTTGCCTCTGCAAGAAACTACGCCGCGTTTCCACCACGGCATTTGAAATCTCTAATATCTTTTACTCAAAATTTCATGTACGGTACCTCTAATGCAAATTGAATGAAAAAATTTTTAAAGGCATAAGCTTTTATGTCAACGTACTACCTGAAATAACCTTTCAATAAGCCCTTTTCATTCGCAATATATTTAAATTTTCAACAATATTTTACCTTAAATGGCTATCGTGGTTTATTTTATAAAATAAATGCATGCGCGTTACAAATTAATTATTGGCCATTCGAAGAAGTACAGCGTAGTTTAAGTCATATTTTACGGTATCCGCAGTGTTTGCAATTTAATCGCACGAGGTTGTGATTTTTTTGACGCCAAAATTTTCTTCATTTAGTTAATATCTTTAAACCACTAAATGCCTACATTTTTTAAATCAGACCAAATGACAGCTAATAACTATCAGTTAAAATGAATGAGCTAAATCATCAGCGAAGCAACAAGGTAACATATGAAAATTAGCACGCTCCGAATTGAGTACCTCCTTCTTTAGAAAGTCTGTAAAAATTCGGTATAAAGAAAGAAAGAAAGAAAGAAAGATAAAGGTTTATTGGAACATATAAGTTCATACAACAACAATAAAAATATAACAGTAATACAAAATATACAAATTCACCAAAAAGGTGTCCACTGGCGTAACATCACGAAGTTTATAAGCTTCAGCGATTGCTGGTTTTCGTGGAACCTAAAGAAGCGTTTGATGGCAATGTTCGAAAATAGTAAAAGTAATAAAACAACAAACATCAAAATGGAAGTAAACATAAAAATACAATAGAATTAACTATACATATCAAGAAACATCTTGAATAGCTGCCTGTTTGAAAGAAAACTTGTGTAGTATATTTGGAATGATGACATCATGACAATCAATCATTCATCAGTTTTGCTTACAACTAATTTGATCGTAATTAACAATGTTGTGAAACAAAATGATAATACACTATTAATGATAATAAATTTTATAGGTCAATCATCTATTCAAATTATTTCTTTGCCCCATAAAAACGAAACTGTCATAGACTGTTTGAACTATAGGGATAATGTGATTACTACGGCTTATATATGCATCAATAATGTGGTATGACATGCACACATTCTAACGAAATATAATTCTATTCCTTTAATTGAATCATTTCAAACAATTTACTTATTTTCACAGAAAAAGCTTAATACCAAAAATGTAAAACGAAAACATAAAAGCTTTAAAGACTATTAGTTTTTTAATAAAATACTCTAGTGAAATAACTTGTAGTAAGATTATTCTTAAAATATCATCTACAAGATTGTTCACTTTAAATACCGAGAACAATAAAATAATAAACTAACAAGTGTAATTTTTGTTAATTTACCAAAAAATATGACCGATTTCAAACAGGACCAATTTATGCAACGCTTGTATTGCATGCAAGGTAACAAAGAAAAATTGCGCGTGATTTCTGTGCCGCATTTTAAATCTCTTAAATTTTTAGAGATATTTATTTGATCAAAATATCAATTATGTTTTATGCTACTAGAATGAAGAATTTTTAAAATCTGTTCATTTAACTTTCACGTGAACTTACACTACCTTAAATGAGCTTTAAACATGCCAAATTGCAATTTAAAAAAGTAAAGTAAAATCGTTATCACATAGATTATTAGAACAGAGGCTAACGTGAACTTTGTTATGCACCATTTTAAGAAGTACAATTACGTAGAATATATTTTATGTCTATCTTTACAGTTTTGGCAGCGTTTGTAATTTAATGGTATGAAGTTGTGATTTTGCTGCCTCCGTAGCCTAGTGGTAAGGGCATGTGCTTTGGAGGTCGTAGGTTCAAATCCTGCGGGACTCAACAAATTTTCAATGTTGTTTCCTAATTGGTTAGGACAATTCTAGACCGATCACCCAATTGTCTGAAAAGTAAGATGATCCATGCGTTGGATGGGTATGTAAAAAGTCGGTCCACCCACCAACCCGCATTGGACCAGCGTGGTGGGATATCGTCCAAAAAACCCCTAAAATGAAGTCTTAGATAATTGAGGGACACACGACAATAGACCAAAAAAAACCCGTATGGCGTACCATTAGGTTTAATTCTAGAGTGTGAAACAAAATGTGATTGAAAATGATAGCATCTATGTAAATTACCTAATATTTCAAAAATTTTATGTTTATACAAAGTTTGGTTTACAGAACAGTCTTATGATAACACTAACATGGCAAAAAAGTTGTATTTTCAAACTATTTAAAATGCACTGTTTAACTGTTCCTTCCATAGACCTAAATAAACTGAGCAAATCTTGGTTCTTCTGTAATTGTATGTTTTACATACCTTATTCTGCAGTTTTCAATTTTTAATCTATTATTACAAAAGAATGATTACAATGTTACAGCAACAAATGTTGCTGGTAATTTTCAATAATACTTAAATAAGTAATTAGTAGTACTAGAACAAACCTACAACAGTCTATTACTGAACACAAACCGCGAAAAAAATCCGTTAGAGAATTGTGCGTTTTGCAGTTTTTATAAATATACATAAGTAAACCATCGCAATACTATTTTATTGATAAATGTCGACACAAATTTTTCCAAGAACAACATCGCAAAGGACATTACTGGTAAAGATATTTACTGCTTTTGACGGTATTATCTTCTTTTTCGAATATCTCTGATTCAACTTCCAGAATACAATATCAGATAATTTGAAACAACAATGATAAAAAAAAAACTTTATTTTGGTATATTAACCGTCTCATTGTCTAATGAATAAAAAGTTATAGAAGAAAAACGGTTTTTTGCTTCTCCTGTAAAATATTTTTTTTCCAATTACCTGCTCATTCGGTGGGGGCAACGATTTATTAAAAATACAAGGCAATAAAAATACACCAAAGGCGAGCAATGGTTCATAATTTTTATAACTTTTGACGAAAGTAAAATTTTTTACTTTACAAATACAATTTCCGCTCATAGATGTCGCTGTCCGAACTTAAATCGCGCTATAAAGATATTTTTCATTTGAATGACGCTAACGCCCAGGCTATAGGTACTTTGGACCTGTACTTGACATCATCAGCTTGCTTTTAATTTTTGGAAAGCGGATCGCCATTTATGGATCCGCTTAGTTTTCCACAAGAACTGTACAAGGAACGAAACTTAGTGTAAAAATAACCTTTTCATTACTAAAGCGATCATCACTCCTGACTTTTGTATAATTGCAACATTTCAAGACGTATCACGTACATATTGAAGTGATGCCATAATAAACGAGTAAAATTTTAACAGAAATATATGATTGACTTCAAACAGTATGTTACCATTTTGCGCATTGTAAGATAGCGACAACGTGCCCTCAGCAAGAAACTACGCCGCGGTTTCCGCCACAGCATTTTTAAATCTGTAATATGTTTTAAGGTATTCATTAACTTTAAATACACGTATGATACGTTTTATCTAAATGGAATAAAGAATTTTTTAAATGCATTAACTTTTATGTAAACGTACATTTTATTACCTTAAATGAGGTCTGAATATGCCCTTTTCCATTGAGATTTTTAACTATGTTTCACATTAAAATTGCTACTGTTAGTAATTCTTTAAAAAATACATGTATGCGTTTTTGAACTTTATTAATACCCATAAATAGAGGTACAATAATGATAAACAGAGTATGAGTCAATTTTATACGGTTTTGGAAGCGTTTGCAGTTTAATATCACGAGGTTGTAAGTTTTGTCGCCGAAATTTTCTTAATTTCTTTGATATCTATTAAACTTCTAAATTTCTTTTTAATGGGATCAAATGGTAGCTAATAGCTATCATTTTAAACAAGAATGAACGAAATCGTAGCATTAGGAGCAAAGCAACAAAGTATAATGTATAAAAAAAAAAGACACATACGCTACGAATTGAATACCTCCTTCTTTTGGAAATCGTACAAAAATAACACAGACAGCCGTGGACTGCCTCCTAGTCATTAATAAGATATAACAATCAGTTATTCTACTTCTTAGATAGGAAGACACGTGATGAAATGTTGACATGAAGACACGTGTCGAACATTCAATATGAATCGAATGCAGCTATTTAGAAGTCGGTCGAGTTTATTGAGGTGACCTACATTTAAGTCGAATTAGCATACGTCACCTTACTCGATTAGAGGTAAACTTAAAGTCTGCACAATCATAGCTTTGGTTGTCATGGGTAGAACTTTTTTTTAGCCTATACATCAATCGCTTATGACTGGTGAGTTTTTGGCTGACAATTGCGATGTGGGGTTTTCAGCTAAATTTGCAGTCTATGATCAAACCAACACTCTGGCTGTGCACAGGAGTGCCGTCAAAGAAAATCTGTGGTTTTTGGGCTACGTCAACTATCGCCAAACTTCTGGAACTGCCAAGCATGATAGCTTGACAGTTCGCTGGATTTATGGCTAACCCAAACCTATCTGACAAACGTTTTATAGAAGCCAGATCTTCGACAGGATATGTGAATGGATGTCATGACTGATGGTATAAAAGGAAAAATTAACCAGCACCAACAGTGATTCTGGTGTTCTCCATACAAATCCTAACATTGTCAATCACCTAAAGGAGGGCAGAGGTTATAAATAGACCATGGCCAGGT
The DNA here is from genome assembly GCA_029286875.1 of Lamproptera curius. Lineage (NCBI taxonomy): Eukaryota > Metazoa > Arthropoda > Insecta > Lepidoptera > Papilionidae > Lamproptera > Lamproptera curius. Next base: position 1,374,975 of record JAGSMT010000052.1, read on the forward strand.
CTAAAGCGTGGTTAATAGTAACTCAGTAAGTTATTTCCAAGTACAAAACGGGAAAATTGTTTAAGAACACTTGTTTTAAGAACCTTGGAAAGAAATGGAAAAATAGAGATAGATTGATAATGAACGAGAGGTGACGGATTGGAACATTTTAGGAGATGTCAAGCCAAAGTGAGTAGCCTGGAGAGGCACAACATGAAAGGAACTTGAAACAACGTGAAGAAACTTAAGAGAGCGTGGAGATTCTGGAGATTTGTATTAAAGTCTCCCATGATGACGTAGTGAGAATACCTCGAACCCAAGATTCCAGGACCAATTCGAAATCGGTGTAATAGTCAACATTGGGGCGACACCTAGGACTATTTTTGTGTAGTTAAGAATGACCTATATAAACATATACTCAGCCGATAAACATAATAAATTAAAGGAAATCCTTTGCCCACTCGATCGTTGCGAAGTAGGACAAACATAAGAAGCGGATACATCTTCAAGAATGTAGTATAAGAAGAAAAACAGACCGAAGACACATAAACAGAGAGAAATTATGATGTTATAGTGAATCTGATCCTCGCCCACAAATCAAAATAACTTCTGTCCAGTAATAATATAATGCAAGTCTGAATCTCATCAAACAAAGAGATTATTCATTATTATTAATATTGGAAAGTTACAAAGTATTCCGTTCAAATTACGTTATGAATTTAAGTTCGTTGTAATTTTGCTTAGGGCTCTCTTACAAAGTAAGAATAGGTAAAAGCTTTTAAGCATATTGCTTTGGAACAACGATTAATCGTTTGCTTTCAAAAATTGCAAATTTTTTTTTGCTTTACCTCAGCGCAAAAGTATTTTTACAATCATTAAGTTACACGCTTCTAATTTTATTGGTCATTACTCACTAAAAGAAATAACTATGAAATTTGCATTATTTTAATTACTTTATTACAAAAATGAAACGAATCTATAGCGTTTACTAGTCTATTCTTATTGCAGTGTCCATTTTCCAGGAACAAAAATTCACGTATATTATATAATACTAAAAACCCCGCAACCCTTGTGGGTAGAATTTCGTAAAATACGTTCTTAGCTCACCTCTACTCGGCGAAAAGAATATTCTTACCGAATTTCAAGTCGCTATGCCCTATGGTTCCAGAGATATTGTGATGAGTCAATATTTAGGTGGGAATCTCTTTTATATATATATATATATATATGTATAAGGCAGTAGGACATATGAAATTGGCGGTGTGTACAGAAGGAATATAAAGTTAATTTTGTTATATTTAATCAATTAAGGTATAAATATTTGTTATGTATACATTTTTGCCATCTTAAAAGATAAAAAAAATTCATGGGGGCAACACATAACAAAAAAATGGTATAAATCTTGAAGCAGGAGCCAAGGAGAATGTAGCAGCTAGTTCTTCCCTTGCAGTTGCTGACAATAAATATGTACTGTGTACTAGTGGACGAACGAGGCTCTGGCGAACCACCCACCAACCCGCAATGGACCAGCGTGGTGGGATACGGTCCAAAACCCCCTAATGGTTAGACGAAAACGCCCGGCCCCCAGTTCCCGTAGCCTTGCTATTCCTGGCCAAGGCGGCGGCCACGGTGACGGCAGGGCGGGGTGCTAGAATCCCGGGAGTACGTAGGCCGCAAAACCAACTGACCATCGCAACTTACAACGGACGCACACTACGGCTAGATTCTCATTTTACCCAACTGTAAGAGGAGCTTAAGTGCATAAGATGGCACGATTTGGGATTAAGCGAATTCCGTAGAGAGGATACTGTAACCTTAGAATCTTTTGTACTTTAGGCAGGGAGAAAATCCATCACAAGGCGAAGTCGGGTTCCTGTACAATGTAATTGAAGTATCCAGTGTGACGGGGAGGGTTGCGTACCTTGTGATTAAACTGACCAATAGATACAATCTGAAAATTATCTATGTACGCACCAACGTCGATATACCCGGATGATGATGTCGAAGATATGTACGAGGACATCTCAAGAGCCTTACATAACACGACCAAGGCTCACTTCGACGTTGTCATGGGGATTTCAACGCCAAATTAGGATTACAGGCATGCAGCGAATCGAAGCTGGGATAATATGGTTACGGGAGCAGGAATCATAGGGGCCAATTTCTTTGAGGAGAGGGCTGTTCTTAATGAACTCGTTCTTTAAGAAACAGCTCCAAGGAAATGGACGTGGCAGAGCCCTGATACTGTGACCAAAAATGAGATAGACTTCATTATATCGGACAAAAGTGCATATTCAGGGATTTATTATGTATCAGTGATCACAAGGTTTAAGACCGGAAGTGATCACCGACTTCTGAGAGGCACCCTGAATATAGATTTGAAGCTTGAACGGTCCCGATTGATGAAGTCTACGCTCCGGCCTAATCTGCTCCAGCCTATCATTGATCCTGGCACATTTCAGATCAATCTGGAAAATCGATTTGCTGCCTTGGAAAATACAATCGACGTGGACGTTGACGAGGAACTTGATCGAGTGGTAGTAATTCTTCGGACGAGGTGCAAATTCTGCGGTCTGCGACGTACGGGCAAAAAGTCTAAACTTTCGGGAGAAACACTAGATCTCATGGCAAAGCGACGAAATGATCCAACCGTCACTTCGTTAGAACAGCGGGTTCTTAACAAGACCATCTCCAAGCTGGTAAGGCGCGACCTCCGTCACTCCAATACGCTCTCAATACAGAGAGCTATTGAGCAAAACCGGGGGTCCAAAGTCTTCGTACAACAGCTTGGAAGAAGCCATCTAACGAAGTTGACCAAAGAGAACGGAGAAGTCGTCGCTTCGAGACCAGAGGTTCTCTCGGAGGTTGAAAGCTTTTACAGCCAGTTATACGCGTCGCATTCAGCACACCCGGAGCCGGATGAGAAGGATTCTCGAGCCACTCTTTACCCGCCATGTGTCGGATGATCTTCCAGAAATCGGCCTAGACGAAATTGAGGGATCTTAAGCAACTTCAAAATGGAAAAGCCCGGGAGAGGACGGAGTCACGACGGAGCTTCTAAAGGCCGCCGTAAACCGTTGCTGAAAAGACTCGCCGTCTATTTAACTCTGCCCTTCTCTCCGGGAGAACTCCTGAGGCATGGCATAGGGTTTGTCGTATTGTTCTTCAAAAAGGTGATAAAACCCTTTTGAAGAATTATCCACCAATATCGCTCCTGAGTGATGTCTATAAGTTGTTTTGTGTAGGATCATTTCGAATCGTTTGCACGAAAACTCGACGAAGCGTAGCTTCTAGAACAGGCCGGGTTTCAGAGGGCTTACAACACCATAGACCACATCCACACAGTGACGCAGGTTATACAGAAGACTCATGGGTATAACCAGTCCGTGCATGGCATCTGTGGACTATGAGGAGGCTTTCTAATCCCTTAAGACCTGGTCTTTCCTCGAGTCCTCCAGCGGTGTCAGATTGATTAACGATATATCGAGATGCTGAGATGTCTGAATAACGCCGCCACTATGTCTGTTGTAGTCCAAAATGGGCAGACTAAGCCTATCCCCCTGCACCGCGGTGTGAGACAAGGAGACGTCATGTCTCCGAAATTGTTCTCCGCCGCGCTGAAGGACTTGTTTAAGACGCTCAACTTGAAAGAACACGACATAAATGTGAATGTCGAGTACATCTCACATCTGCGATTTGCGGACGATATCGTCATCATGGCTGAGACCGCAAAGGACCTGCAGAAAATGGTGCAAAGCCTGGCTGAGTCTTCTGCACGCATCGGTCTCCGGATAAACTTGGGTAAGACCAAGGTCATGTTCAACGAGCACGTTGATCCGGGACCGATCACAATTGATGGCACCTCCCTCGAAGTAGTTTTGGAGTACGTTTACCTGGGCAAACGCTCCAACTAGGTAAAAAACTTGGAGGGGAGGCCAACAGAAGGATTCAGCTGGGCTAGGCAGCTTTTCATAAGCTTCGTCGAGTTTTCTCGTCACCCATCCCACAGTGCCTCAAATCGAAAGTCTTCGATCAGTGCGTCCTACCCGTTATGACCTACGGTGCCGAGACTTGGACACTTACGGTTCGACTGGTCCACAAATTTAAAGTCGCTCAGCGAGCTATGGAGAGGGCTATGCTCGGAGTATCTCTGAAGGACCGCATCAGAAATGACGTGATCCGTCAGAGAACCAAAATCACCGACATAGCCCACCGGATTAGTAGCTGAATTGGCAGGGCCGGTCATATAAGCTGCAGAACTGACGACCGCTGGAGTCGAAAGTTCTGGAGTGGAGACCGAGGCTCGGCAAACGTAGTGTAGGACGCCCTGCGGCAAGATGGAGTGACGACATTCGCAAAGTGGCCGGTGTGGGCTGGATGAGAATAGCCGAAGATCGGAAGCGGTGGCGTGCATTAGGGGAGGCCTATGTCCAGCAGTGGACTAACACAGGCTGATGATGATGATGATGACTTGTGGACCCACATCAGCTGTTTATTTGCAACTAAAGGCAGCGATGCCATACCTTAATTACTTTTATTCATTTAAATGTCAGAAGATGAGCCTTCTGTTTAATAAAATTCTGTACTGGGTAACTCTTTTTACGGTATGTCTTTTTAGTCATTACTAATAAATTGCAGCTCGTGAAAACTTGAAAAGCTGTTGAATTATAACTCTCCGTAATTTTGATGTACTGAAAACGGTCTGTTATTTATATAACGTATGGACTTATACCGATAACCCTCTAACCATGTCCACACAGTACTTCTGATACTTTTAAGTGTAGTTACATTCGGGTAAGTTTATAAGTACCTGATACCTGATTATAAGTTTAATCAAATATATATATATGTATTTTTTAAATCGTTTTGGGAATTACCTCGTAAAAATTTGGTGGCAGCGGTGCGATAACGGTGAAGTTATCCTTGGGACGTCTCCGTCAAACCTAAAAGTAAATAATTACAAAGTACAAACTTTAAAATCATCGTGGGGTCCTGGTGATATGTAGCAACTACAAACAACTCAATGCGAAACTATTATCAACATTGCATCAGTCCTGAACTACTTATATCCGAGCATCCAGAGAAGTGAGAATATATATAGCTGTAGCGTCCTAAGCTAACTTAAACATGTTCCTGAGTGTGTTATTCGTATTCCTGTAAGACTATTCAAGCTATTTTTCAACCTATGTGCTATTCATACAAGTTTTCGTGACAGAAGCGGTAAAAATGAAGAGACAAAAGTATATTGACAATATATACGTTTACGTTTACTGTATATGTAACTATATGTATGTACCTAATATGTGCCTGTATTAATTAGATTTAAAGATTAAGCCTGTTCAAAATGTTAAATTTCATTTCAAGTTCCATATTTGTATTATTTACAGTTAAGTGCCCCTAGCTCACTCAGTTTCCTCAAAGAATATAAACTAGCTCGTTAATAGCGTAGTCAACTATAATGAAAACAATTACGATCCTAATCCACATCTATTAATACAAAGAAAGTCGAATACTACGACTACGATGCAGATCAGAGTTTAAACGTATAGTGGGTCTGCAAGTGTCTCGTTGGGCCCTCACAACAAACATTACTAGCTACTTATCTTTATAATGACACCCTACTAAATTCTTCTTCTAAGGACTAAACGGGTAACCAGCACCAAACATGTATCAACATAAACCACATTTATGAAATTAAGTGTATGTCATGAACAACATCTTTACCTTATATACTTGTTCAAACATCTGTTTCTGATAAATAGATGAAGTTTTCGGTCGATACCGGATCTTCCATATGCTTACTAAAAATTCCTTAATAACAACGTTTTCTAATCTTGATCTCGCCAATATAATTCAATCAAAAGGTATAAACAGCAAAGAAAACATTATGCCAACACTGCATTGGATGCATGTTCTGAAAAGGTACTCCGATATATTCCACTTGCCAAATGATGCCTTTCCCTTTACCAACGTCATCAGACACGAAATCTGCACCGCAGCAGATACCTTATATATTTCCTGAAATACAGAAACAAGAAGTAAATTCTCAGATAGACAAAATGTTAAAACAGATGATAATCCAACCATTAATTTCTCCTTGGTCCTCTTCCATATGGGTTATGCCGAAAAACGTAGATGCATCGGGCCAAAAGAAATGGCGCGTTGTCATTGATTACAGAAAATGAAATGACATACGGTCAAATCTAATCGGTGAAACGTATCCTACCCCTAACATTGTTGAAGTTCTTGTCCAACTGGGTAACTCAAAATACTTTTCCACATTAGATCTTGCTTCTGGTTTTCATCAGATTCTAATGTCTCTTAATGATTCATATAAAACTGAGGAAAACTCTTTTAAGCATCCCTCAAGGACAGTTTGAATTCATCCGTAACCCGTTTGGAGCCCGTAATGTATTAATTAATTAAAGGCACTCCCAGGACTTCAGGGAGAGCGTTGTTTCGTCTATCTAGACGATATGGTAATATACTCCCATGATCTTAATACTCACATACAGAATTTAAATTTAATTTTTCCAAAGACAAATGCGAGGACACATTAAACATAAAATAGCTTGAAACCAGATCCTTACTAAGTAAAAACCGTCCAAGAATTCCTGAAGAAGTCCTAAGGATATTAAATCGTTTCTTGGGCTTATATCCTACTATAGATGATTTATTCCTGAGTTTTCTTAATTGTCTAAGCTCCTTACTTCGCTACTTAAAAAAGACACACCTTATAAATGGACAAATGCACCACAATAAGCATTAGAATCACTTGAAAATAAACTAGTCACTTCCTCTGTCCTTTGTCCTTTCAATATTACCTGTGATGCATCCAATTTTGCAATATCCGCAATATTTTCTAGAGGTCCCACTGGAAAAGATCACCCTATTGCTTTCTCTTCTCGTACCCTTAACAAATACAAAACAAATTACAGCACAACGGAGAAAAAGTAACTAGTTTGGGGGTTTGGAAGAAAATTTGTAGTTGTAACTGATCACCGTCCTCTTAAATGGATAATCAATCATACGGACCCAAGCAGCAAAGTACAGCCTTGGCGTCTACAACTTCAGGAATTCGAATATAAAATCGTGTATTGCAAGGGTAGATTAAACTCTGCAGCCGATGCACTTTCCCGTTAACCATATTTCTAAAAATTGAGCAACGACCAAACCCTAAATACCCAGACTATGCAGCGGATAGCATGTCTAAAGTTCCTAAAAATAAAAATTTCTTCTGTGTTTGTGACCACATAACGCAACGCGCCTCAAGTATCGATGGAAGTTGTAACCAATTCTTAAAAATCCATCAACTACAAATCCAATACTGAAATAATAGAACATTCTGATAGCATACTAAAAAGTCGTGATAGAATTATAGACATACCATCGTCACTGGATCTCGATAAATCTGTTCCATATATTGAAGAAGTTATGGCAAATATAGAAAACTCCGAATCTTTGGCAAATTCACAAAAAACAATATTGTCATATAATCTATTATCCAAAACCATCAGTCTTATTACTTACTTTTCCCAAAAGTTTATCACTTTGACACCTGCGAGATATTTTATGCTGAGCGATATTTTTAAGTCATTGAAAATTCTTAGAAACCATATTTTAGAACAACTATGTTCAGTTAATCAGATAAGTAAACCAATTTTAAAAATCCATTTGATGAACATCAAAGTTTATAATATAATTTGACACTTGTTTCATAACATGAGAATCTAAATTAATATATGTCGGAATAGAGTATACTATCCTAATTCCTCTGAAGTTCAGAAAATATTGCGAGAAAATCATGAAATTCCTATCGCTGGTCATCTAGGCTAGAATAGGATGTTCAATAAACTTTGTGAGCAATATTACTAGAAAAAAATGCGAAACCAGATTGAGAGCTATGTTAAGAATTGTAACTCATGTCAAATAAATAAAGCGTTGAGAAAAGTTAATCGGGCGCCAATGTAAATAACGACAATCTCTGAAATGGGGCCGAAGAAGTGGTTCCTATTCCTGAATCCGGTCCAGCGAAACATAATTACATACTTATTCTACAAGATGACCTAACCAAACTTTCGGCAGCGTATCCAATTACAGCACCACAAACGTAGAAACCAGTGATTGCCTAGTTCACTTTATATATTTATGTATTTGGAATACCAAAGACAATCCTTACTGACTAGGGCACTAATTTCACAGCTGAAATGTTTACAGAAGTGAGCACGTTTCTAAAAAATATGGGGATGGTAAGGAGTAGACCATTTTACACAATTATAGTCTTCTCCTTACCATCCCCAAACTCAATGTCCTTCAGAGCGCAGTCACTCAACGCTCAATGAATGTTTAAAATCCTGTATGTCAGAAAGCCAAGACAATTGGCCTATATATGTGTATACAGCCATGTTGGCATATAATACAACCATTCATTCTACTAAGCACTATACACCCTATGACCGGTTGTAGGTCCCCTTTTTACAGGAGACCGTCTGGATAGGTACCACCGCGGTGCCTATTTCTGCCACGAAGCAGTAGTGTGAAAACACTGTGTTCCGGTTTGAAGAGCACCCTAGCCAGCGTATTTACTGGGTAAGCGAGACTTAACACCCTATGTCTCATGGTAGGCAGCGCGTTGGCGATACCACTAGTATTGCCAATGTCTATGGGCGTCGGTGGCCACTTCCCGTCAGGTGGCCCGACTGCTATCAGCCTGCGTATGCCATAAAAATTACTCCTTTGCCATAAACCTGTCCTCCCCAATTCCATTTTACTTACCCAGATTACATTAAAATCTTACAACATCTTTTAAAATTTACACGAGACAAAGCTATCATTAGCGAGGAGACTTCAAAAACATATTAATGAGACTTTGTTTTCTTAAAATCACCTCAGTTTACGACAAGCTCTATCGCCTGTATCCTACCATACACGAAATATGAAATTTTCAAAATAATTTAAAGAAATTTTAATGGATTGAATTGGCGACACGCCGAACATCACTTTGACGAAGTAAAACTAGCCCGCCGTAGCAATACTTAGATATATCTCGGTATAAGAATAACAGTAATAACAATTCTATACTCACGTACATATACAATAATTCGGATCGCTTGTATTAATAAATGGGCATATTAGTGTAATGATACCGTTGGAAATTCCCATCACCCGCACAATTAATATTTAACAGTGTGGTAGGCAGCCTCAATTTCACATGCAAACAGGCGTTTTAATTATAGTGTAAAATTTTGATTCAAACTTACTACCAGATTATTTTTGTGTTAAAAATACTCTTAGCACGTTCTGGTATATATTTACGAGAAACAGATCATTTTATTATATGTTATATTGTTTAAGTAGTTGTAAGAAAAACTACATATTTCATCAATACATTCAACACTTATTATGTAGTAAATTTCTTAACTGGTTCAAAATTTTTGTGTTATTCTATTCCGATTTGACGATCCGATCCCGTGACACTTGTTTTCCATTTTTAGCCCGATTAAAAGAGTAATCAAATAAAATTGTTTTCTTTCTAATCTTTTGGGAATTATCTCGTTACCGCTCATTCAACTACCCAAAAATTACACTAGCCTATTTTTTAATATAACAGATGTTAGTAATATGCTTAAGCATATACATTTTAGTAAAGAAGATATTTGAGCAAAAAGTAAAGAAGGCTAATTTAAATAACTTATCGTGTAGCTTATCTTATTACGTTTTTAATAAGTGTGGTTAAGAACTGAATCAGAATGTCATTGTAATATTACACAAAAACTACAAAAGAATAAGCTGAAATAATTTCTTATCTGGTATCACAATTATAGCTCTTATATAAACCATCCGAGTTCACGACTTTACTTGCGTAGTCCTAATTAGATGCAACAAGAGAATTTTAATATCTTTCTATTCTGTTTTACGCAGTCCTATTTATTATTATACAGTCTGTAGTTACATTCCTTCCAGATTTTTTTTTTAATTAACATAATGGAACCTGTGTTTTGTTCCTCTATATACGTACTTTCTGGGTATTCATAGAAAATATTTAAAATTATCACAATGATAAAATATTAGGGTAAATACACATTTTTGAGTTTTAATTGGCATAGATTTAACTTTTTTTATGTTACCTCGTCACTTAGTTTCCGGTGATCTTATTTGTTATTATTTTCGTCTTGATTTTAATACACTGGTATATTAGTAATAAAACTTGAAGTGAAAGTTCACGTGTAGTTTACAACGCCACAGTTACCCTTACCGTTACAGTGTCGTTACGTACTAGTGTTCGTTAGAAGACGTCGTTTATTGGAAATAACGCTTCGAAAGATATCATAAATTAGCAGGCAGCCTTACACATTGTTTACTTAATAGTGACGCTGCTTACGGTGTCTTTAAAAGTTATCGGTGTATATTAAATTAATCGGTGACTTCTAAAAGAATCACTATTGGGTTCAAACACTATTGCTGTGCGGTAAAAATAAGCACCGTATTGGTATACCCAGTAGGTCAATCGTAATAAAAAAACGACTGGGCCAGAACTTTAGCCGTAAAAACAAAGACTATTTTAGCTTTTGTTTTGCTTTTCATCAAATTCATATTAACATTTAATATACCCAATATAAATCGTACACGATCTCAGTAAATCTGAATGTTATCGGCCATATAATTTTTATGAAACTATTTCTCGTTAAATTTTTACGGACAGCTCTTCTTATCTGCATACGCAGAACCCGTACCCTCCATGTTTTACGAGGCCAATAAAGTCAACGAGGGTAAAATAATATTTCAATTTAACAACGTCTTAAAGGTCGCAAAAGGAGAGAGCATATCATGTTTAATGTAAAAACTGTTGTCGTAAATGAAAAGGTTTTACGATATATTTTGTGAGATTTTGCACGATAAAATAATTGCATAGAGATCTTTAGACTAAAAATTATTTAATATACTATAAATAAAACAAATAAAATGCTTGAATAAATGATAAAACGTAATCAAAGGTATCAAATGTCTTATAATTGTGGATGGAATCAACAAATTCAATCTCTTTTATGTTTTTTTATAAAGGCATATATAATTTATATATGCTAAAATTAAAGTTTAACTGCCTCCGTAGCCTAGTGATAAGGCCTCTAGAAACCGGAGGTCGTGGGTTCGAATCCTGCGGGGACTCAACAAATTTTCATTGTTGTTTCTTAGTCGGTTAGGGCAATTTGAGGCGATCACCCAATTGTCTGAAAAGTAAGATGATCCATGCGTCGGATGGGCATGTAAAAGTTGGTTCACTCACCAACCCGCATTGGACCAGCGTGGTGGGATACGGTCCAAAACCCTCTCATAGATAAATGAGATGATTGATGCATTAGGGGAGGCCTATGTCCAGCAGTGCACTACAACAGGCTCATAATAAAAATGATGATGATGATATAATTAAAAAATATATATACCTGCACTTATAAATCATTACGGTGTTGTTTTATCTTCAGCTATAATATCATTGTATATAAACTATTTCTTACATCATCAGCCGGTGATAGTGTAACTATTTTTAATAGGGTAACTATTTAACACAGTAATTTAAACCAATGACCTCGTTTCAAAAAATAAGGGCACAAGTTAGTTCTATTTAGTTGCAGTGAAATTAAAAAAACACATTCGATATTAGATTTTGGAAACGCTGGTAAATATCCTTAAAAAGAAAATTAGAGGTTTTTGTAATATTAACAATACTAACAGTTGTTTAGAAACTCCCGGGTATAAATTCTCATGTTAGTATTTCAGTTGTCAAAATCTATAGATTGAATAGACAAACTTAGGATATTCGATGAGTATTTGGGATTAAGTTGTTCTACTAACCCCATTGGATTTTCTGTAGAATAAGGTTAAACCTCTTCATCAGAATAAATAAATAGCAATTGATGCATATGATAGCTATTCAGAGTGGACTATTAAACATGTTTTTGAAAAATGATTGATTAATTAATACTTTACACTGTCAAACTCTGTACAGTTCGTTTTGTACTTGTAATAGTAACTATCATTTACTATAGCATAATCAAATCTCACACACACGCCGGTGTAAATTATTAATATTCTTAAGTAGTTTGGTCAATCGTACATTAATTTAAGATATCTGTTTGAAAAATTTTAAATGCTAGAACTCTGTTTTAGGTTATTCGAAGATAAAAAGAAACATCAGATATAGATTTAGATTACCGTTAAATACTTAAAACTAAATTTAGAGGCTTATTCACATATTAAATATAACAGTTGTTTAAAATCTCAATTGAAAACAGCAATACTAATTACAGTCAAATTCATAATTGTCATCAATCAGATCAAACTTGTCCAATCGAATATCGATGCTGATTTAATTCCATTCACTCTTAACCCATTAGAGTTTTTGACGATCAACAGACTGGTCAATCGGTTTTGATCCAGAAATACTTTTACAGCACATCCACATGGATATCTACTTTCAAAATTGTGCTTTACAAAACGTTGTGCTTTAAAAGCAGCATCATGAAAATTATTTCGTTCCTACAGATCAGACACACTCTCGGATGTTTTGCAGACAGCATTGTACTGCAATAGAGAGTAGTATTCAAGACCACCTTAATTAAATTTTAAATAATAATTAACTTAATAGTTTTGATCAATCAGGATTACAATAGTGGGAAATCGTATTAAATATTCGTTTTAAATATAGGTCAAGAATATGCTCTTGACATTTAAACCATATCTAAAAATGAAAAAACAAGAAATCGATAGGATATATGAGCTTTAATGTATCGAAAAATATTTGAGGAAGGTTATATTCAATAATTTATATCTACGTGTAATAATATTCATTATAAAAGACCAAATCATCAATACAACAAAACCGTAACAATAAAACGATCTAAAAAATATCTAAGAATTTCTTTAGTTCCCAGTATTATGGTTATCCTTTGTTTGATATGTTCGTATATATATTATAGACCTATCTAAAGCTATCCTATACGCAGGCAACGAAATGAGCAGTTATTATTCTTTATCGCTTATAATGTATTGCTTACGCCAAAATAACTTAAAGTTAAATGTCTAAGAACTTGAAAGCATTCAAAAATAAAAACGCTCAAAAAAAGATATTGATTTAGTTAAAACTATTTCTGTTTTTAACTACATATTTTTAGGTTTACATAATGCCTAATTTACAACTTGGTTAACACATTGCGAATATATCATAAAAAGACATGCAATCAAAGGTCACAAAGGTGTTTAGTATGTGCAAATTATGTTTTAGTTACACTTGTACTTCGATACAGAATAATATTTTCGGAAATCTCCATTAACAATGAACATATATTCAGAGCACAGAGGAAATGTAGGTCTATACTTCGATTAAATCCGATATATAATCTAAATAAATGGTTTATTTAGATGACTTTAAAAGCATTAGAAATTTTAATTTGAATTTTCCATCACTTTATATTTTTGTGACTGCTGTATACGTAAAAACGAACATTCATAAGTATAAATATACATGAAGCTTAAGAAATAGAAAATAAAGAGATATTCTTTGACTAAATGACAGTTGTGTATGACAAAATTATTTATTTAGATTTAAAATTAAGAAATACAATAAACTACTAATCCACATCAACGATAACACGACAGTTATTCAGTTTACGAAAGAATTACCTATCGAATTAGTGCAAATGTGACTATACTATTCGATAATGGAATTGCTGAATGCATTTAGAACCGTCTTTGTTGTACACATGTCACACTACCGTAAAATTGATTCATGACGCGGATTTCGGAGCGAAACGAACTGTGTTACAGTTGAGTAAATCTACATCGCAGCCATATTTGATCATGAACGCTAAATCTGGCATATGTCACGCTCGTGTTATTGATAATCCTTCCATTACCTCTAGCATATTACGTATTTAAATTAATTATTGGAATACAATCGTCGCCTAGTGGCTATGGAAACCTTCTTTACAAATACAACCGTTCTATTCTATATAGGGTGGCCAGAGTCCATAGCCAAGTGCCCCTATGGGGCAGGAAGATAAAATAGAACTAGGACCAGAGGTTGATTAATCTGTCCCTGGCGAATTCAACTTGTACACAAAGGCCGAGGATGGCTACAGATCAATCTCCTTACGACCGTTTCCTTCTCTCTTCGGAGCGTATTGAGTGTGGATATTTTCTGCCTATTTTGAGCAGCGTCTACGGCTCGCCTTGCACTTAGGTCTACTAAGTTACTATTGCACTCCCCACACATAGCAACAACCGCAGGTACTGGACTCTACTACCGCAAAAAAGTCAAAACCAAAGTTGCCATGAAAATTAAATTAAAAATATTTGTTTAAACCGGAATACTAACCCTCGTTCAAAAGCATAAAATAATTACCTCAAAGCCGTATATGGTAATTTTTTTAATATTCGTCGTTTCATTCATAGGACTGCATTGTTAATTTGTTGGGAACAGATTTGGGAATTTGAAATAATTAAATATATTCAAAATAAAAATCAAAAACTGTGCTAATGTTATTTATTTTATTTGAACATAAAATTTAAATGTTCCGTTCAATAAGCTACTGGAAAAACATAAAATATAGTTTATATAAAAGGATTTATCACATACAAGAATTTTGGATAGTGGGTTTTCTGCCTACACAGATAAGGGGAGCCCTTCTTAAATAGTAAAATGAAAATTTTCTCAATAAAATTTTAAAGCGTAAAAAGGTACCATATTTCAAATTAACAGAGATTTTGTTGCACTTAAGACTGTATTTATATAGAAAACGGTAAAAAACTTTATGCTTTATAATAGTACGTCTATAAAGAACCATGCGATAATGAAAATCCATACGTGTTCATTCTATGGAACACTGTGTCCTAAAACCGTGCAACAGTAAAAAACCAATGAATAAATTAATAAAGCAATTAGTTTAAAAGCATAAAACGTATGACTTCAAGAAATTAAAACCGTTAATATCCTTGACTCAATTTTAGAAATAAAATTAACTATTTCGCTACAGTTTTGTTGGTTATTGGTATTTGTTGGGCTCATAATCATGACTGAGTCGGCAGCATGAACTTTTGAATCAGTTCCGGATACGATTTAAGTTAGGGTTGTCGGATCGTATTTTTTTTAAAGTATAATGTTATATTATATCCTCCAACTATCTCCATAGTCTGGTGGTATGAGCTTGCGCTTTAGAAACCGGATGTCGTAGGTTCGAATACTGCGGGTATGCAACAATTTGTCATCGTTCTTACTTAGTTGAGCCATGCGGGCTAATCAATTGATTCCCTATTTAGTCAGATGATCGTTGGCTAGGAAAAACGTCGATCTTGCGCCTAATCTCGCTCTGGTAGTGTCGGTTATATACCATATAAGAAGACAGAAGGACATAACTGTTATTATCATATTTGTTTAGTTTAACCACTATTAAGTGTACCTCTTTCCCATTATCCAGATAGGACGATTGACTAGAGAGAAATCTAGGGAACATACGACTATTTCATGCCAATCTGTTGCATGGATTGCTTGCATTACTTGGATATTCATTTGTTATATAAACTAGTAACGATATGTATGGTACTGTATTTATTAAAACTTTATTGCAAAACTTTAGATTTAAGTTTACAAGAGAAGAGGCAATCCTAGTGCTATTGGGCGTTCTTTCCCATTCAACCCGAGGCGTAGTGAAAATTGATATCGTCTAAAATATCTTATTTATAGTACATAATCGTTTTAGTTTCGATTGATATAATCTAGTTGTCTTGTTTTTCAGAACATTTATTTTCTAGAAAATAATCCCCCGCCTTGTACTGTAGCTTGGAAAATAAATATCCGAACTCGTTCATAGACTTGTCATGTTTTAAGTAATTTATTTCTGATATTTAGAATCCTTCCAAGCCATGATCACAAAGACTATAGCGAAATTTTACACATAATGAAAACTAAACATAACCAAAACATGTTAATCACATTTCAGTAAATTTAATTGCGTAAAATTAAGTAACGATTATCGAACAGTTTGTCACACTTTTTTAGCAGAAAATGTGGTAATATCCTATCGTAAATTACATGCAATTAAGACCATTTTAATTGTTATTTCACTTTGCATTCTCAGATGTCAACCCTGAAACATTTCAGCGTATATCAATCTATTTTATAGTAAATAGTTGGCTTAGCTGTTAGTTCGCGTGCATTTGATCATGTGTAAGCACATATATATATTTCTCAGTTTGGTCACGCTTACTTACGGCGGAAACAATGGTGCGTATGTTCTTGTGTGCGTAAATTACTATACATATTGGTATTTAATGCCATATCTCAGTATTTATTTCTGTGTGGAAACCATTTCCTGTTACCGTCGTTTTTCTGGTTGTTTAAAGCAATATGGACTGATCACCCAATTGCTCGACAAGTAAGATTTTTGTCTACGTTATTATTAACCTACATTATGTTAAATTTTAATTTCTTTATGATTGACGCTGTACATACATCAAGTTTAATCATTTTGTTACGATGAATAGATGATAGATATAGGGTGTCAAAACATAATCTTTAGGAAGCTATATTACAAAATTACCATTATTTACAATTCTATGCACTTATGCCTGTCTTTCTGTTAAATGTTTTGTTTCAGAATACAAAGGTCTTCTTACTCCAATTTGCGTACAATCATACTATCAGTTGTTCGTGACGCGGATGATAGAGCCAAGAAATTACTATTACTTTCACGAAACCTTGACTGATCAAAACTCACAAACTGGTAACAAGTATAACGACAGCTCGTCCAATGTAGACGTAAGGCAATTACCATTCACAGAAATAACACAATTATTACTTTTATCTTACTTCTTGACATGATAATTTAAGCCTTAATAAGTTTCTGATAATAATAATAATAATAACAATTATTATTATTATTAACGCCTAACACAACATAACTAAAATCTAAGCAAAGCTTGTACTGCTATTGTTATCAGTTATTTAAAGACCAGTGACACTAGATGACTGGAAAAATACATAGAAAATTAAAATTACTTTACTTTTGTAAATAAATATAGATACGAGAAATATACTATGTTTATCACACAATTTTTGTGATGGCAATCGAACCTACACCTTTGGTGTAAGTCAACGTCACGATCCACTACACTAAGTGAGTCGTCACTTTTAATGTAATATAATCTTCAATTAGTTTCACTACAGTTCTTAAATTAACTCACGTTTTATTTGCTTATAATACAAATACACAGATTACTTATTTTAGATACTGATATAATCTTTTGCTAATAAAAACGAAGTCGCTTACGCGTGTCTAAAGACTAATGTTTCCACTGATAACAGCAAAAGTGTGAAGTAGGATTGTAATTGTATAGTGGTTGTTTTTTACCATATGTATATCGCTTTTAGTAATAATATTTTGCATGTATATTTTATTTCTTTTGTTGTGATTTATCAGATATTAGACTGAACACAGTAAAGTCAAAGTTGAATATTTTATTCAGTAGTATAACACTTCTTATTGACTGTCAAATAATCTAACACTGGTTTGGTAATGGAAGGCTGTAAACCTGAGAATAACCGGCGTAAGAAACTTAGTGGGACTTATCTCCTCCTTTTGTTTAATGATTTTTCCAAAACAATTCATTACTAGTGTGTGTTGCACACAAACGTTCACCCGCCAAAACACATTGGACCAGCGTGGTGAGATACGTTCCAAAACCCCCTAATGGATAGGGGTGTGTTAGGGGAGGCCTATGTCCAGCAGTGGACTATTACAGGCTGATGATGATGATGACACAAACTTTCCTATACAACTTTTTTGAAATGATTACCAGATACAAGCGGAACGTTCTGGGATCTTGTTGTAGAACAGTATACACTGCCCCATGAAAGATTTCACTGTTATCGGAGTCTTGTTTTGGAACGATGAACAAAATTATGCTTATTCCTACTATTTATATTATGCATACCACAATGTTTTACTAATTCATTTTTATGTTTATTGACATACGTTATACTTTCAAATATTAATTGAGAAGAAAGTCATTGCGTTTATTTCAGTAAATATCTATCTCAGCGATTAGCGTCCTCATAATCTCGTGTAATATCGCACTTGAGATCAGCAAGTGATCTAGATTATTTTGATTGAAATGTTGTTATACTTAATTATATGATTTAAAACCGGTGGTGCACACACTATTTCTTCAGTCTTATAGCCCGATAGGGCAAGCAACTGGAGTTTATAATTGTATATTTAATTAATAAATGGCAACACGCCATCATACAAAGTCAACCCACACATCTATTCAGGATGCTTGGGTTGATTTTGAACTTGAACACTATTTTTAGGTGATGTGGAGGATAGTTGGTGGCGGAATTATATCAATAACACAAGCACCGTATCAGGTGCTGTACGGGAGCTATTGTGGTGGGACTCTTATTGCTCCCAATTGGGTCCTGACCGCAGCGCATTGTAAGTAAGTATTTGATTGTGTCGTTATTAGTAAAGTTAACAAAAATATATCATCTGAGCTATTATATGCCTAATAATGTGGATCATTTTATTTAAATACCTTCTTTACCAATTGTAATATTAGAAAAATATGAGGTGCGGATTGCGCGAAAGTTCGGCGTCACAACACCAAAAATTACAAAATTATCATCATCAGCCTGTGTCTGTCCACTGCTGGTCATAGGCCTCCTCTAAGGCACCGCCGCTTTCTGTCTTCGGCTATTCTTGTTTAAAATCATAAATTACAATTTGTAAGGATTGTTTATATATTAATTAAGAGAAATGTTGTATGTTGTTTTTATTTGCAGCAAACCAAAATACATCTTTGACATATGAACTTAAATTTGTGTTTCACAAAAAGTAAATAAGTATTCTACCGTATAACCAAGTTGTACTCAGAATAGATCTAAACCAAGTTGCGTATAGCAACGTCAGCGTAATACAAATTGCCTTCAACGATGCACGTAGACCTTTTGATGTAACACAATTTTAAATATTCTAGAACGTGTAATTAAAAAGTTTCTTTTGAATATATTGCTAATTCAAAACACTTTGACATTATTGTTGAAAATTGCGCTTTATTGGGAAGACTCAAGTTGAATATAAACAGACCCAGGACCTTGAAGGTAACTGATCCGTTCAATATGCAAATTGTCCAAGATGTTGTCCATCACTAGTTACGGCTCCTGTGAACAAGAAGTGCGAAAGAGAATTGGAATGGTTGAGAACAACATCTGAGTTCAATCTTCTTATTTAAAAGATTTCAATTCATACTATTACAGGGAAGCTGATAACTTCGTATACGCTGGTTCAACACAACGCAGTTTAGCGACCCAGTACAGAATTTGCGCGCACTTCACCCATCCCTTGTGGAACACCGCCAATAATCATGCACATGATTACGATTACCAGCTTGTATTGTTGGAGAGCCCGATACCCGTTACGAATAACGCTAGACCTATTGCGATCGGAACTCTTCAGGACCTCAAACCTGGTGATATGGTCGCAGTCACCGGATGGGGACATCTGCAGTATAAGGTATATATAATCCATGTTTAGTTTTTTTTAATTATTTCTTCGTTTTTCATACATAAAAACTAATACATCCATTTTAATAACGTCGCCATATTTAAGTAAATTATATATTTTTAAATGTCGCACGCTCTAAATCTCCCCTGTGGCTCCAAATTATCTAAGCGATGGAGTGAAGCGTTGTAAACGGTAAGACGTTGTTATGAAAATGGGAGTCAGGAATAATGCATCGTATTATTTTTGAATCTGATGCCTTTTACGTTGCTAGCTCACGTGGATGTGTTATTGTTCTTCAAAAAGCCATGAAGTTAGTTTAAATATCAGACTATAAGGACATAACATCCTTCACATTTAATTTAATCTATCAATCGATAGATTGAATTTTCTGTTGATGTCGTGGATATCAGTAGCCAGTTACGTGCAATATAAAAAAAATATTCTGTCATTATCTTTAGAAGAAAATAGCATTAATTACTGCCAGTTAAGTTAAGCTATCTTTTAGTAAAAGTCCCGTGAAAATTGGGCCATCTATTCAATACATAAGCACAGAACAAACCACTAAATATACAGACAAAAAAATATATTATATATAGCGGTTATGTATCACATTATGATAAAAACAGTTATTTTGATGTTACAAACAATTCTTACAATTTTATTTATTTAATAAGTTAAAGTAATATTCCCGTATGAATACTTTTAGAAAAGCTGGATGCAGGATCTACTGAGAAGAGTATATGTTCCCGTCCTAGGTAATGATTTCTGCAAAGGTCTCGCTGATGGCTTCTATAAAAATATCACCGATAGAATGTTCTGCGCAGGATACCGTGAAGGCGCCAAAGACTCTTGTCAGGTACATGTTCAGGATTTTGTCTGCTGTCTTATCAATAAAAAATTTATATATATAAAATTCACTAATACTCATACACATATCACTTATACACATGAAGTAATATCCATTTGTTAGAACTAACTTTTATATTATTTGGTTGCGCGGGCGCGTGGTCACTCAAGTTTCGTCAGCCAATTGTTATTGGACCAACTAGCTCGAGTGACGGCGCTATGGTAGATCCTATTAGAGGACCAGACGCGAGGATGCGGCTCGAAGGACCATGTGCGTAATCCGGCTTGGACAACATGGTTGTGAAGCCGGATTAGAAATACGATAAAAGGAAGGATAAATACCTCGTCTGATCGCGTCACAGCTGCAGGCGTTTGTGTTGATGCGGTTGGGGTTTGCGGTAAACTAAAAACTATTAGAACGGAGCGTTGGCCATTCGCGTCGCGTGTCTTTAAAATATGACGCGCTGTGTAGAAACTCCCGAAGGCAATTGTTCTACTGCGGCGGCGCTGGCCGCCGACCGCGTCACGAAGTATTCTCCTTTTACCCTCCTTTCTTCGCGAAATGAGGAAAAGTTAAATGAAAAAAGAAGGGCGAGCGAAAGGAGCGGTATAGTAAAAAAGGGAAGGAAGATTATTGCGTAACCAATTTGCGGCTGTGTTAGGCGACATAGAAATGCGCGTGAACATTATTTCTTATTTAATTTAAAAATATAGCCCTATGAAAAGTATTTAAGGGTATTATAGAGTGTAAATAGAAGAAAGTCCCTCGACTGGGTCGGGGATGGCAGCATATGTAACGCCTTCTTCTTCGTCCGCTATATCCTCCTAGGCGCTTCCAAAGCTAGATTTTTAAGATGTTTGTAGGTGCCATCTACGGCGGGCCTTACCCCTAAGGCCAGCCAAGTTTCTCTCAGGTGTCCTAGGACTAAGAGCTGAGGGGAATCGGGCCATACGAACTGAATACGTATTGGGAAGAAACTGGGACTCCATAGCCAAGATAAAACAGTTTATATTGCTCGTATGCAATTTTCTGCCCACGCTGTTCTCCCCCTGGAGATGGCTAGGACACTAATTCCCTGACTCTTTTCAACTCCCATATTCTTCCATGCTACGTATCATAATAAGAAGCGAAAGGTCGTGCCCCACAATTGTCCATGACGCCCTTGACGCTGTTCGGGCAAGCAACTCATCAAGATGAATAGTTCTTTTTTTAATATTAGCAAAATCTACTTTTCATTTTAATGTCAGCTAATTGAACCCTAGGATCATTTTGCCCCTTATGTAGGTATCATCTTAGACATCGGGGTAACTATACTATGAAAGAATTTAAAAAAGTGGCACAGTATAATACATGAGATAAAATAATAATAATTTAAATTTGATATTATGTTCACTGATAAATACAATAGATATATGCGTTAGCAAAAGCCACGAAATATTGTTGAACAAACAAGAATAAACGGTCAAAACTTCCGGATCAGTGGTAGATTTCAGGGGTGGTGGGTCTCCTTCTTACAGAGGCGGACCGTCTAGGGCGGTACAACTGCGGCGCCTGTTTTTGCCACAAAGTGGAAATGTGAAAACACTATCGTGTTCTGGTTTGTAAGGCGCTGTAGCCAGCGTATTTATTAAGTAAACGAGACGTAACATCCTTTATATCAGGGCAGGCAGCGCGTAGGTGATCTCTCTGATATTGTCAATGTCAACGGGCATCAGTAACCACTGCAAGCAGCAAGGTGGTTTGACTGCTTTTTTTTTTATGGCATACGCGGCAGACGAGCAGTCGGGCCACCTGATGGGAAGTGGTCACCGACACCCATAGACATTAGCAATACCAGTGGTATCGCCAACGCGCTGCCTACCGTGAGATAAGTTAAGTCTCGTTTACCCAGTAAATACGCTGGCTACGGTGCCTTCAAACGGAACACAGCAGTGTTTTCACACTACTGCTTCGCGGCAAAAATAGGTAATAATAATAAACGAAAACATCAGCAGGAATCTTCTTCCGCAATAGTGCTTTAAAAATACATTAAAAAATATTACGCATAGTACTACAATATTTTTTGATTATTAACAATAGTCACTAATGAAATTCTCGGATCTACGTCAAGTAAGCATGTAGCGTTCATATATTTATTTATTTTAACTTTATGCATATATAGCTCATCACCATCACCATCTTCATCATATCAGCCTGTAAAAGTCCAATGCTGGATAAAGGCCTTCCCTCATGAGCCGCATAGAAGTAAAGCACAAAGGCGGCTTAATTTTAGTTCAGGTAGTTGAGGTATTTTCTACCAATCAAACTTGTGATTATAAATAAAATATTTGATGTGCACTGATATTTAAGACAAAGAAAACATATAGCTTATATATGTAGAAAATTTACGCTAGAAACAATTGACTTATTACCTGTGTAAGTGTATTCATATAAATTAGTATACATATATACTTACTATCATTAAAAATAGTTTATTCACAGTAAGTTCCTTTACAGATAGTCTTTATATTTTCGCTCGCTGCTATAATTTTGTCTATCCTAGTTTCAATAAATAGTATTAAGGTGTCTTCCAACCTTCTTATATAACTCTCTTTTATCTTCTATACTACAGGGAGACTCCGGCGGTCCAGTCGTCCACAATGGTAAGCTGGTTGGTTTAGTTTCTTTCGGCATGGGCTGCGCCTTGGCTGGTAAACCGGGAGTGTACAGTAAGGTACCGGTAGTTCGCGATTGGATACAAGATATTACAGCACTGCCTTTATAATTATGTACATTACACTTACCACCGCTGTACTCTATGTACAATCGTCGGCGATATTGTACTTTTATCACTCCTGTGCCCCCTGTTATGTACAATCATTGGTCTAATCCTTCTAGGCCGAACTTCATATTGATATTATTTTGAAAATTAAACTTTTTATTACATGATCCTTTGTCTCATTTATTGTCATTAATATTCATTGTAATATATTTGATCAATCCACTTTATATTGGGTTTAGTCGAATATAATTTACCGTTTTTAAACCTATAGTTAATATTTATTGAATGAATAATAATTAATATCATTTCGATAAATATTTATCGAAATAATAATAATTACTATTCATTATTCTTTTATATTCATAAAATAAAAATAACAGTAATAAACAGCCAATTTTTTTAATAAATTATTTTTATTTTTATTACGACTGATTTATATTCAATGAAATTTATATTTTATATAAATAACTATTACATTTTAAGGTTAAGGTTATTTATCAAATATGTCAAACTTCTTATTAAATGATCCAAAATAGAAATCTTTCCACATTCATGAATATGCATGGTTTAGCTCTTATCACAACTCGCAAATGCTTATTTCAAAAAGAAGGACGCCTGCTTATCTGATAAGGAAAATGAAAAAAGGGAAATAACAATATTTTTCGACTGGAACGTCATAAGACTTGAATGCTAATTTAGAGGCTCAGATTCCTAAAATTTCCATAGCAAACTTGGTTCAAATTGCTTTCAAGTACGTAGAAAATTTAAGGACGAAATTACATTTGACTCTTTTATACGGATTTACAGCAAATTCATAAGTTAAAGAATCCGTGTAAAGCTTGAAAAATATTTACCGATCAAATCTGGAACCGTAAGATTTGACAATGTTTGCCTTTATAACAAAATTACATTCGAAAATATAGTGTCCTTAGGCGAAAAACATTTGGTTTTACGAATTTTATTTAATACCGTTTCAGTAAAAATCTAGCGAGAAACAACGATATCATTTTTATGTCATTTGAAAGCAGCATCTGCTATACATGCAATATTATTTGTTTTGACTCAATTACTACACTGATAGAATATCAGCATTTGTACTAGAATTTTAATGATTTACATTGTGTATATAATGTATATGTCCTTAGGTCAAATATTAGTCAAATATAATCCAAAACAAATTCAAAATTTCAAATAAATTCAATATTCTTTACTCAGTTATAGAAGTTTACACTTGTTATTGATTGTCAATATCACACTTACCACCGGTTCGAAAATTCAGTTTTGCCTCTAGATTCTGAGAAGAACTGATGAAAGAAACGTCAGACTAAAGTTTTTATGTCATCTTTTAGATAGCATAACACAATTCGTAATTGGCAGGATTAATATTGCAATTTCCTGAAACAAGACCTGAAGGAGTATTTCATATATCCAGGCTGTAGTTATCATTTAATAAATTCATTAATATCGTAATAACATTTAACATCATAAACGTTCTTTGACTACGCTTTTACATGTTTTAATAAGTTATAATTCTGAAAGTTTCAATTGGATTTTGTTTTAAAATGTATACATTAGTCCATATAAAACACTTAACTTATTCTTCGAGTCTAGTGTAGGAAGAATTAAATTATGTTTGTTCCTTGTAATATAGGTATGTTATGTACATCACAATGTCTTGGGAAATCATTTCTATTTTTTTTGCACATACATTAAATTTTAAAATATGTATTGAGAACTAACGGTCATTACAACAACTTTCTTAATGATTCTTTGGAGCCCAGGTTAAAGACTGCACGAATTGCACATTTTTGGAGGACAAAGATCATATAAGTATCTGCCGCATTTCCCCACCGTAGAATGTCATAAGACATAATACTATGAAAATAGCTGAGATATATATATAAACGAGCTGTCTCCACATCAGTTAATAATCTAATTCTTTTCACTGCGTAAGCTGCAGAGCTTAGTTTACTTGCTAGCCTATTAATATGGGGGCCCCATTGTAGTTTTGCATCTACAGTTATTCCTAGAAATACAGTTGATTCAACTACGTCTAACGCCTCCCCATTCATAACCACTTCAAATTTACCATGCTTCACATTAGGAGTCATGAATCTAATACATTTTGTTTTCCTTTGGTTAAATAGCAAGTTATTAACACTAAACCAATTCGCTACTTTGGAGAGAGTATTATTTACATCGTCATTTATTGACGTATGTCGTTTAATTTTAAAAATCAAGGAGGTATCATCTGCAAACAATACTATCTCTTCGCTATTATTTATCACACATGGTGAGTCGTTTATAAAAACGAGGAAGAGAAAAGGCCCAAGAATGGATCCTTGTGGGACCCCCATATTTACCGGGGACCCGGGAGATCTTTTACCATTCACGTCAACCCTCTGAATTCGATGGCTCAAGTACGAAGACAGAAGGTTGAGTGTGGTATTTCTTATACCATAGTTACGTAATTTCCTGATTAATCTCATGGTGTACCCAATCAAAAGCCTTTTTGAGATCACAGAAAATGCTTAAAGCATCCTGTGATGCTTCCCAAGCCTCAAAAATGCTTTTGACTAGCCGGTTGTTGAGCGACCATACTGCTTGTTATTTAAAAGGCAATTACGATTGAAATGTTTAACCAATTGATTTAGTAAGAGCTTTTCAAATAATTTACTAAGAGTAGGCAGTATAGATATTGGTCTAAAGTTATTAAGGTCCGTATTACATCCTGATTTAAATATCGGAATAATTTTGCTATGCTTTGTTAGGTCAGAGAATTCGCCCCTTCTGATACTTACATTGAATATTGCTGCTAGGTGAGGTGATATTACATCGATAATAGAACTTATCACCTAAACAGAGATCCCCCATAGGTCTGTAGTTTTTTTTTTTATATCTAAAGTTTTAAATGTACTTACAATATCTCCGGTATTTACGTCCGTAAAATTAAAATTCTCTGTACATTCATTGGTATTATCTTTTAATAGTGACTCGGCAACTGTTGGAGAAGATAAAAGTGACTTGGTAGTAGAAACTGGAATGTCCGAGAAGAATTTTTTGAAATAAGTAGCAACATCTTCGTCACCTTCTATATAACGGTCATCAATATTTAGAGTTATATTAGAGTTGCTCTTAGTACCCCTTCCAGTTTCACTGTCGATAACATTCCAAGTCATTTTTATTTTGTCTGATGAATTTTTAATTATTTTTTGAAGTTATACTTCTTTAGGCGCGTTATGAAAAAATGATGAGAGTGAAATTTTAAGATGCGTGACACAAAATTAACAGTTTATAATGAAAACGGTGAAAATGTAATAAGGTCCATATTACATAGTGATAAGGTTGATTTTTGTGTAGTGATAATGGAGTTGTCGTTTTTTATTTGCGATAGTTGTTGCATAATGTGCTCTATGAGTTAGGATTAAGGTTCGTTTTTGGTATATATATATATATATATATATATATATATATTATTATTAATAATATATTTTATATTATTTAAATTTATATTAAATATATATATTAAATATATTATTATATAAATATATTAATTTTTGTAATGATGTTTATTCAACTTGATATAATGGTAATATTTTTATTCATTTAATATATCAACATTGTGATTATGTAATACGTTTTAGATAAGCGCCATCTAGTCACACATAATCAAAGCTTCTGATTTATAGTACCGCTGTACGAGTAAGCCAACATCTCTTAGGAATTCTACATTTGTAAGCAACAGATGGCGCTGAACTACCAGTTATATGATATATCAAAGTACGTCTTGTGAATCCATAATTTCCTAATCGAATTATTTATGATTAGTTCTTGTAAATCTATCATCTTTAATTATCTTAATTATTTTTGATTGATATTACTTACTACTTGTGAATATTAGTGAAAAAAATTGTGCTTATATACTTTTTCAAGTGCTCCAATATAATTGAGGTTATCTATCCGTATGTATTATTTATTGATATAAATTAAAATACTTTTATTTAATATAATTAACACTAAATATTATTAAATTATTAATTTTAAATACTTATTATTGGTTAATTAATATTCACAAAATAAAGAAATAAATTTAATAAAAAGTTTGTGATAAAAATTAAAATTGAACAACAAATTATAATATTAATTTTTAATATTTGCTATTAAATTGAATAAATAATAAATATTTATAAAAATAACTAAATAAATTTAATGAAAACTTTTTGATAAAAATGATAACTGAAGTTCCGATTCAGACATTACGGGAAGATACTATGGAAGTGGATATCATTTAATTAAAAATACAATTCGAATAATAAGACAATTTATGTTAGACTTATTGTAAGAAAATAAATATTTATTTATTTAATTTTTCAAATTTAAACTGAACTTTGTTGATTATCCTTTTCCAATCCTTCTATTATTTTATTGTAATTAATTATTTGCATGCAATTAAAAACTATTTTTTAATGATGCCAAAGAAGTATAACTTCTCACGCGCGTACATAAGAACACGCACCCATTTTTTATTTGATATATACGGATTTTGCGACAGTACAATTTTTTTAAAATATTTTTGAATAAGCATTGACATGTGCAACAAGGTCTTATTATGATTATATGTTTTTTCACTGCAAAGCTCATATAATCTTTGCCTGCTATTGTGAATTCCAACTGTTGCCCATTCACTAAAAGCTACAGAACCCTTTCATTTAACCGTTTTAGAAGTAAATATTGATTTAAGTTCTTTCCTTATAAAAGTGAATAATGTATTATACAGCACATGTGGGTTATCGTCATACTGTAAATAGTAATTTTTTGTAATATATTACTTCTAAACTTCTCAATACGTTTTTTATACATGGGAACAAACATATTTTTTTAATTGTATTTTTGTCTGATATTTCATTTAATCTAAAAGAAGCAAGCTGGCCACAGTGTTCAGAACTTAATTTTTTAATAATTGACTTGTTTAAAGGTTGACAGTTTGTAAATATATTATCTATACATGTAGCAGAAGTCTCAGTTATTCTAGTAGGTTCAAGAAATAAATTGAGAAGGTTATATGAACTTAACAATGATCTGAATCTAATTGTGGTTGTAGAATTATCTAATAAATTAATATTGAAGTCACCACAAATTATAAAATACTTATTAGATTCGGATAGCCTTAATAATATTTCTTCTAACACAACTTCAAAAGGTTCATATAACGAAGTGGGAGGTCTGTATACGCATACAACAATGAAATGCTCCAGCTCTGCACATGCTATTTCAATAGTCCGTTCAATAGAGAGGCTCACAACATCTTCACGATTTTTATATTTTAAAGCATTATTAATAAATATTAAAGAGCCACCGCGTGTAGCTTTATCTCTACTAAACAGGCTTCCAACCTGGTGACATCCAAAATCAGGCATAAATTGATGTTCTTGAAGCCAGTGCTCAGTTATACATAAAATATCTATTTTACAACTATTTAAGATATCGATAAACGATCTAAAGTATTACCCAGAATGTTTAATAATTAAGTAAAATTTTAGTATTTCTCCTTTTTGTCACCTTGTACAAGTTATCGTGAGTTATGATCTCCCCTAGTTTCCAATTTACGCAAATACCTACTACGCGATATTGAATGAAAACTTCTTTTTCAAAATTAATTTCGTAAACCTTTATGTTTTGTCTTTCTTGGTTTTCTATGTTATGTTATCAGTGTTCCATCTGGGAGTAAGGGAAGAGGGAGTGAAGCTTTGTTTACACTTGCACCACTCATCTGCATAGTTAAATGATCTCTAATATAGATCGGCCGCCGTAGTCGTAATCGGCTAAAAGGATTATAATATTACTTTTATTTGTATATATATTTTATTTGTATATTATCACCCACCAACCCGCATTGGACCAGCGTGGTGGGATACGGTCCAAACCCCCTAATGGATAGGGGTGTATTAGGGGAGGCCTATGTCCAGCAGTGGACTAACAAAGGCTGATGATGTGATGTGTATATATTATAATAGGAGAGAAGAGGAGTGCTAATAAATTTTCGAACATGTAATAGGACAAAACACGTATTATTAATGACTGCAACTCCGTGTAAGATGATAGTCGTATGTATTATAGGGTAAAAGCCGGATAATTACCTCGGACGGATACATGTCCCAGTTTCAAATGATCTATATTAGATATATCGATAGTGTATCTTTTTGATCACAATTAAAAGCGTACCCCGTGCAGGCCGCGTCAGCCGTTGAAGTGGGCAGACGTATTTTGTCCGTGTATGAAAGTATCTTATGCGGCGATACTTTGAGGAGCGCCAGAATTATATTAGTAAGTAATCTCTGTTCAATATTTTTGTAACTGATTGGGATTTTACTCAAAACTATATTAATTTAAGTGCATTAGAGTTTAAATTGCACTGTTTATTAAGTTTTATCAGCCCTACTCTCTTTTCCGGATTGTTGCCCTTTTTTTACCCTGGGGAAATGCCTACGAATACCCGTCCTCGCGGGGGCAAAGACGGGTCAAAGATGTCAGACTCGCACCGACTAAATCCACCACGTAGTTCCTTAGTTCCTTCCTGACGCTTTTATGGTGGGGTCACAGGAACGTGCTTACACTCATCTGCAACCCCACCAGCGATGGCCGCCGAAGCAGCTACATCTTGGCCCTACGGCCATCTGCTTCCCTCTGGGCGCGTCGGAACTAACGCGCCCTTCGTCTCGGCCTCTGTAGTTAGGTAGCAGACTCCCCCGAGTCTGTTACTCAGGGGCCGTGGGAGCTAGAAGTTCCCAGCCCACGCAGGGATGACCTCTCAGCCCCCAGCGGCGGCCCGGATGTTAAGCTCCATTTCGGCCGCAGAAGCAGGATAGATCGACGACACCATCCCGAATGTCCCCTACTCCCACGGCCCCTCCACACCGCATCAGCGATGCGGCCCCGCCGAGTCGCGGCGGATAGGGAGAGCGGCCTACGGAATACCGACACTCCTTTTCCTCCGCGACTCCTCTGCAGAGGACAGAAATGGCAGCGCGTCCGCTTCTTGCCCGTCCGATGCACCCTCTCAAGGCGCATCCAAAGCTGGCTTCTGCAGCCAGCTTGGAGCAGCCTCCTCCACAGCCGGCCTTACACACCTTAGGCCAGCCCCTGTTCCTCTTAGCTTCCCAGCGGCTGGCCCAAGCCGCAGGTACTAGGCCCCACCGCTACGACAAAGAAAGAACCTGTTTGGGGGAACGGTTTTTCAATTGTTCATTTAGCTTATAAATAATCTATTTACCTACTTGCCTACATATCTAATCGTATTTTAACACTTCTATGAAAATACCCTGCCCTTTGCTTTGAAAAAGGAAAAAGCTTAGTTTCCCATATATTGAAGCTCGGGGACACAGGCAGAAGACTTCTTTTCTCTTGAAAGTAGTGAATTCGCCGATTAGCCTATTATCCTAAAAAGGCGAAACATTTACCGTTGCTGCTTGTCGCAACGCTATTGCCATTTTCCCCCACCTGTTCTGTTCATCAAGGGAGTATCTATATCAATATCATGAAATGCCTGAATTTGAAGAAGGACATCCTCCTTGCTTTATATAAAAAAAAAATGCTCAGAACTTTTTTACAAGTGGCTGACCGAACATTTCATACTCAAGCAAGCCTGCAGGAAAAGTATTACTAATTTTGGATGGTAATTCAGAAAGTTAAATGAGCCTATATTTAGTAGGCTCATTGAACTTTCTGAATGAATAATATATGCGTAGGTGTGATGATGTTGTATACAGGTAAATATTATGTACCACAAAAAGGTCAAACAGTTTTAATGTATACAAATACACAAGATTCGAATTTCTGAGTTAAAACAATAAAATAACCTTTATTAAATGATAACATCGTGATATTGAACCGTGAACCGAACAACAAAATGTTGTCTACCTGAAAAACAAATTGTCCATCTGTCTCTGTCTTTTTGTCTAAACGGCTGGTCTGATTTTGATAGGACTGAAATACAGCCGAGGTGTGAGCTAGGCTACTTTTTTTTTAAATATTTTTTTTTATACATTACCACGCGAAGTCACGGGCAATAGCTAATAAATAAATAAACATCTATAAGTCCCTAAGGCAGAGAATGAGGGCAGGTATGTACATTATGACTGCCTCCGTGGCCTAGAAATGATGCAACTTTACGAGTAGCGTGTACTTTAGAAACTGGAGTTCGTCGGTTCGTATCCTGCGGGGACTCAACAAATTTTCATTGTTGTTTCCTAGTTGGTTAGGGCAATTTAGGCCGATCACCCAATTGTCTGAAAAGTAAGGTAATCCATGCGTCGGATGGGCGTGTAAAGTAAGTCGGTCCACCAATCAACCTGCATTGGACCAGCGTGGTGGGATACGGTCCAAAACCCCCTAATGGATCGGGGGCGAAGTATGTATGTACATTTTTGGACTATTAATCTATTCCAGATGAAAATAATTAACGAAACGAGGTTAATCAAAAATACTTTTATTTTGCACAATCGTATATCAACGATTTTTAACCGTCGTATGAATTTAATTATATGAGTACATTATCACGTGACATATAAAAACTTATGAAATAGTGAAGGTACATAGGTAGTTTTGTGAGTTGTCCAATATTGATCTGTATTAAATAGGCAGTGAAGTCGCTTTTACAACGTACAAGTTTATCGCAACAAAATGCAAACACTTCATTAAGGAGCAACAAATGCATCTGTTTCAAAGCCTATGGATATACAATATAATATAGATATAATGAGAAAAGATTTTCTTTAGTAATTTTTCGTAAAAGTTCATCGTACCCTCTCAAATAGCTTCATTCATTCATTTTGACATTTGACACTTTACAATGAAGTTTCACATTAATGGATATAAAAATTTCACTCATTTAATACGATCATTCATTGACAGTTCGGGTTTCATCGTATTCCGATGAAGATCCAAGTTTTCACCAAAGAAAACAATTTCTAACTACATCTATAGTGAACTACGAAACTTATAGCAGTATCAGTGTCGTAGCTTTGGCGTTGTTATTGTTCATCGCATTTTATATTTAAGCCAATCGATGCTCGGAATAAGTGTAAACATAGTGACCATAGCAACGAAATGACGTACGTATGGTGTTGACATTAGTCGACTGTCACTCAACGATTGACATCTCAGTGACAACTCTTCAATAAGAACGCTAGATGTATGACGCCGCTACGTTGACATGGGTCACTTTGTTAAGATTTAATCCGAATTAAAATTGGCTATATAATAGCTATAAACAGCTGAGCGGTAAACAACCAATAACAACTTATATAACGCGAAGAATATGGGTTCCGATGTCATATTTTTACTGCATGACATACATGTAAAGTTTATAGCTCTTAAAACTAAGGTGATAGACCTCATTTCACACTAACCTATTGAAGATATTGGAAGTCATCAAATACTATATAACAGCTCCGTTCCAATATAGACTATAACACAAGGTGATATGATTCAAAATCGACTGTTCATCATGATACATATAAAATATCTTAATATATAATTTAAAGTACCAGTAATACACATCTATATAGTATTTACAATAAATAACTCTAATTACACTCTTAAAGATATCCCAACGACTAGCTTCCTTACTATTTATAAGCTGGTCTCAAACACGACAAATCTTTTAGAAAAACAATTATAAATAAAACATATACATAACATAATAACATCACCAAAAAGCCTGTATCAGCCAGACTTTTGACAAAGGAAATTCATGAAACGTTACAAAAACGACGTTTCTTCGTCTTTCACTGATAAAATACATATGGAATTGTTAAAAAAACTGCGTTTCTAAATTTTGCGGACGAACGAAGAGATGCTAACATTTCGTTGATAATTTTTCAGGTCGTAGTCTGCTGACCTTCACTATTTTACACACATACTGCATAAATGACACATTATTACATAACCTTGCGAAAAATATTTCATTAAGTAACTACTTTAATTTTTGTTATAATCGAATCCTCTAACCATACATATACAATGAAAAAACACAATATTTATACCACAGTCACAACTAAATGTGAAATCTACGAAATTAAGTCGAAGCCCAAAACAACAAATTCAAGCGGATGAAATAGGCACCGCGGTGGTACAACCCCAGGCAGCCCCCTACAAAAGGGTATGTACCATCTACAGAAAAATGCAGTGTTTTTATTGCTGAAACACTTTTAAACGATTACTTCCAATTTAAATGACCATTTGGTGGCACCTGCGTTTGATATAAAACTTTTTCTGCAGAGATTCCAAAAATTACTTTTTTTATAAACTATATATATATATATATATATGTATGTGTGAAAATCACAGTGTTTTTTAAAGCACAAATACCGAATACCAATAAAGATGAAGCTTTTTATACAAAATCACAGTTTTAATATGCCTTTAGAGACAAAATTTTGCATAACATTTTTAAACTCGGAAACGATTAATGTATTAATTTCCGTACAGCGCAAAATTAGTAGATATTTCTTTAACCAGTAAGAATCCTTGAAAACCTGACGTTATTTCATACGCATGATTAAAGAGAAAATATTGAGTAAAATTATAGATAAAAGGTGCAATAGGGGATTTTATAAAGTGCATATAAAGTTTACAAATAATAAAACATAACCATACCCATACAGTGAAAGGGCCAACTTTATCATATTTAACGTATCAATTGCATTTCAAACCTTATTAGTATTAACGTAAGGTTTATAATTCCATTTTTTTTTAAACGGTAAAGTAAATGGTAATATAAATTCAAATCAAAGTCCCATAGGATTTGTGAACAGTGCAGTGATTTTAGTGCTTAAGACATTTTTAAACAATTTTCTTAACCTTTGGCCGTAACCATCAAAAACATTACTTCTACTTGCTGTATTCAAGTATCAACACTAATTTATTACAATGCTGTACACATTACTCAATCCTCATAAGAAATCAATCCACGCTAAAAATTTTAAGCTTGAAAAAAACTTTTTAATTAAAGAGAAAACTAGTCGCTTTATTTTTCGAGCTCTAATTACAAAATTTTTAGAACCACCCAAAATCACCAGTTCTGTTGTACACCTTACATTACACGATGTTTCTTTTAACTTACATATAAATCTTATAAGTAACAACTATCTTAAGAGAAATGAATCACAATATACTTTTAGACATATTGTGTGATGCATAAGGACAGAAACATATTTTTAAGTCACTTACACTAACTACATTATCTGAAACTCGATGTACAATTTCTAACCGTATTCTTCAGCACACAGAGCTCAAATTCCTCGAGCATCTTAACCACAAAATCTCTTATTGATCCTTCTGCAAGTCATTTTCAATCATATCGTTAAGCCACAAGACTGAAATTACACAACCTTTATAAATCCATTTTATATCTAATATCACTGCAATCGATTTCCAACTCTGATCTTTATCACGTAAGGTTTATTATCCTTTTCTTTATCACTTCCCCTCGACCGTATTTTATACGACAATCAAATTTACACTCTAAACGTGAAGTATATAAAGTCCACTATCCAACCTCTATCACATATCATCTTCGACCATATTCTCTATGGAATGTGTTTACATTGGCCTGCATTTAGTTCATATGTTAGGATTGTATCAATTGTTTCTTAGAGATTAATTTCAGTTCTAATCAAAGTTATAATCACTGCGACCAATTTTAAACTTTACCCTTGAGAACATAGAGTTTAATAACCAATCTTTTTTTCACGTTTAATTTTTGAACGTGTTCTAATTATTTCCAATAGCAATTAATACAATCAATATTCAACTCTAAATTCTTAGCCATAAAGTCCATTATTCCAACCAAGTCTTCATTTCAAGGTTTATATTCGCGATAGCAATTACACTTGCAAATCCATTCTAACTGTAACTAATTTAAAACTGAAACCTTTAACAAAAATAAATTCTTTATCGTTTATCTTATCTTCGACTGTATTACCTTCAGCATAAGGTTCATGTTGTCTTACCAGTCCCTCTTGTAAATAACGTTGCATTAAAAATCCAAATTGTAAATCTAATCTCACTGCAATCAAATTTAAACTCTCACCTTTAACACATAAAGTGCAATATCCTACGTCTTTCTCGCATTTCATCCTAGATCGTATTCTCATCTTATTAAGGTTTATATTGGCATATCGCCAATTCTCCCCTTAAGCCTTTTCTCATTGGCTATTTATTCTTACCACAATCAATTTTAATCTCTAACCTTTAACCCATAAAGTCCACAATCCAACGTCTCCCTCACATATCATCCTCGACCGTATTCCCATCAGGATAAGGTTCAGATTGAGGCGTCACCAGTTCCTCCTGTAAGACCTTCTCCAACCTTTGCCGCACGTCGCCTAGCAACGCGCGTTTCGACGGCTCGGCCACCCAACAGGACTGCATCACTTGCCAACACTCTTCGGTGAAGTGTGGTAGCCGTTCAGGCCTCAGACCTATGTAAAAGGAAATGAAAAAGTGATAGAAATTATATTAAATATATAAAACTAACGCTGATAAATTGTATGTAAATGTTCATCGATTTTACAATAATAAATTTTTCTTAGTCGATTCCGACTACGGCGGCCGATCTATATAAGAGATCAGCCAACTGAGCACGAGCATTTTATAGTACATCAGTGTACGCGCTACTTAGGGTGCTCTCCCCATTCCTTCCCCCTCATAGTTCTAGGGGCCGGATAACCGACACGCCGGGAGAGAGATAACGCGCTTGATCGAATTTTTTTAATGGCCAGATAAGATAATCCACGTGTCGCACTTGGATTATCTTACTGCACAGGAAATCGGGTGATCAGCCCGCATCGCACTAACCAACTAGGAAATAACATAGACAATTTGTTGAGTCCCCACAGGATTCGATTCTACGACACTTTTTTTTTTCCTTGAAGTTATGCTTCCAGACTCATGTCTTTAGTAAATTTCATCTAACACAGAGTTCGCGAGAAGCTCCCGTCCCCACAAACTAGAAGACAGGCCACGAACTAGGTGAGCACACGAACTAGGTGACGAAAACTACGACACTTACTCCTAGATTTCGGAAATAGTGATGTGTTATTACATCACTATTTCCGAAATCTCACTCCACTAGGATGAATGTAGGATGATATACTATCACGTAAGTGGTTTCACAAAACACATACCTCGTTTCACTTTACTCCACAATTGTTCCTTATTCTGGAAAGCCTCGAAGGCGGCAGGCAGCTTGATGTTGCCAGCGCACATACCTTAAAACAGAAATATAAAATAAATACATGTATTATTTCGTCTTGCCACTTTCCAAAGTTAACATGAGAAAGTTTTCTAATCCATCTGGTATATAGCTAAATCAATACGAATAAGAAGCCATTAAAAGGACAATTAAGGGCAAATTTCTAAGAGCAGGAAGTGAAATAACGTTTATTTTATATCTTACTAATTTATGTAAATCGGCAGATATGGCCACCTTAAAAATTACTAATTTACCTTATTAATTTAGACAATATTCTTAAGTCCATTTAAATATTTTCGCATTTATATTTATATCGCATATATATATATAAAACGTACCAAGGTTTTATATAAAACAAAGAAAAAAAATCATTTAAATAAACAATAAGCTAAGATATCACATGGAACCAGATCTTTGACAAAAGGCTCCTAAGTATATGTAAAGGTGAGTTAAACAAATCAATTCCGGACGAATCATTCGGTTCGTTATATACAATATTAGTGAAATATATCAGACTTATATTATTTATTGGCGGTGGTATGGTGGCCCCCTTTTTACAGGAGACCGTCTGGAGGGTACCACCGCGGTGCCTATTTCTGCCGCGAAGCAGTAGTGTGAAAACACTGCTGTGTTCCGGTTTGAAGGGCACCGTAGACGGCGTTTTTACTGGGTAAACGAGACTTAGCACTCCATGTCTCACGGTAGGCAGCGCGTTGGCGATACCACTGGTATTGCCAATGTCTATGGGCGTCGGTGACCACTTGCCATCAGGTGACCCGACTGCTCGTCTGCCTGCGTATGCCATAAAAAATTACACTATGTCAATATGACTTGCAAACACATTAAACCCTACATGCCACTCACCAGAACAGAATCCCAAAGGCGTACACATCCACCGCCGCATCATAGTCTCCATCCAACAGCTCAGGAGCCATATGAACGGGTGTCCCCACCACGGATCCTGACATCAGAGCTTCGGCAGCACAGAATCCAAGGTCCGAGAGGGCAGCTCGACAGTTCCCGTCTAGTAGTACGTTCTTCATCTTCACATCGCGGTGGACCAAACCGAGGGAGTGGAGGTAGCGGATACCTAGAGGTGAGATCTGGATAGTCTGGTCCATTTTGGTTCAGGCTTTATCGATTTGTTCGATGACAAATCGTTTTTATTATCAATGGTTATACCGATGAGACAAGTAAAAGCAGAACATAATATGCCCATAAGAAAAGCAGCGTAAGGAAGACAATGCATCTATATCTCGGAGACATGAGTTATGTCTAAATTACCTAGTAATTTCGTTGGCAACCGAGCCTTCGACCCGGAAGACGTTAATGTTTACAGATTATTTATTTGCAACATAAATAAGCAACGCGGACTACGACACCAGCCGGTCCCGTGTAAAAAGAAGACCATACATCTTTTAAAAAGCTTTAAGCTTCTCCAAGCAACCAAGTTACACAAACAGTGGAATCCAAAAACATCCATTACAAAGAATATCTGGATATTTTAAGTTCAGTCTTCAATCGGAACCCGAATATGTAGTGAATCAATAATATAGTCAGTATAGTAAAAATGACTCACCATCAACAATATCAATGGCAATCCTCATCCTGCAAGCGAAACTCAGTCCCGTACGAACGGCCGCGTGCAAGTCTCGAGCGAATCTCGCAGAAACGAGAAGAACGCAGGGAGCATTGCCTCCACTACCCCTCTGCACTAAGGAACCCAGAAGACGTACGATTCGCGGATGGGGTGGTATACTCCTAAACACACAATTTATAATTAAGAAATAGAACCTCATTTTATAGTTAGATAATAGAACTCCAGTATATAGTTTAATAGAATCTTTTTATAATTTTATAAATACAATGTTAATAGTTTAAAATAGAATTCCAATGTATGTAAAGAAAATGCCATCTTATAGTGAATAGTCCTTACCAGGGATGATCGATGTAATGTACATATAATTTCTTTGTCAACTGCTAAAGATTAC
The DNA here is from genome assembly GCA_029286875.1 of Lamproptera curius. Taxonomy (NCBI): domain Eukaryota; kingdom Metazoa; phylum Arthropoda; class Insecta; order Lepidoptera; family Papilionidae; genus Lamproptera; species Lamproptera curius. The sequence goes on from JAGSMT010000052.1 coordinate 1,413,364, forward strand.
AAGTGGTCATCACGTCTCTACGCCAGAGATCCACCGCCCACTTAACGGCGCTTCTGTCTTCATCATCATCATCATCAGCCATTGTTAGTCCACTGCTGGACGTAGGCCTCCTAATACACCTCCAATGGTCCAATGACGGTTGGTGGGTGGACCGACTTTTTCCCTTCCCATCCGACGCATGGATCATCTTACTTTCAGACATTGAGTGATCGGCCCAAATTGCCATAACCAACTAGGAAACAACAATGAAAATTTGCTGCGTCGCCGCAGGATTCGAACACACGACCTCTGGTTTGTAAAACTTACGCCCTTACCACTAGGCTACGGAGGCATTTCACTTACAGGAGCTTCTGCCTTACAGTGGAAGTAAGACAGATCTGCAATACAAGTTCCAAGCCAATTGTGAGCAACTCTTTTTAATGGACGCCGTCTTGGCGTTAATTTACAAAAGGGATATGTCCAGCAGCGGACTGCAACGGTTGTTTATGATGAAATATTACTAATATCCTTACCTAGTATAAAAGAACTCCATCGCAAGGTCCTGGTACCGTCTCTCGTCCGCCGGCAGCACGGACTTTACTGCAGCCGGCCCGTGGCCCGCCCATCGGCCGCGAACTGCGTACACCACGCCGTATTGTCCTCGACCTGTGATGTAATATCGACCTTATTATTAAAATGCTAAGGTACAAAATAGATTGAATAGTTTATTTACTCATGTGGCCACGACCTGTGATGTAATATCGACCTTATTAATAAAATGCTAAGGTACAAAATAGATTGAATAGTTTATTTACTCATGTGGCCACGACCTGCGATGTAATATCGACCTTATTAAAACTTTATTAAAGTACGAAATAGATCGAATCATCGTCAGCCTGCAAAAGTCCACGGCTGGACATAGGCCTTCCCTATTACACCCCTATCCATAAGGGAGTGTTGGGACCGTAACCCACAACGCTGGTCCAATGCGGGTTTGTGGATGGACCGACTTTTTTACATGCCCATTCGACGCATGGATCATCTTACTTTTCAGACAATTGGGTGATCGGCCCAAATTGCCCTAACCAACTAGGAAACCGGAAGACGAAAGCGTTTTAACACTACTGCATTTCGACATAAAAGAGCTTATAGTGTATTACTGTGCCCGACGGCCCCAGTAAAGACTATTAAACTTTGGTAGGTTGTGAATTCTCAGCTAACCTTGAACTTAGCTTGGCATAAATGAAAAATTTGAAGACCCTATCAGAGATGGTCATGGTTTGTGATGGACGACTTCAAACATCGAGAGGACATACTTTCAAACAATAACAACAAAATCACAATTAACTAGTAACGAACAACACCTCTTACTCTGTATATTCTTAAATAGCTATTTCAACTCACCTAGTCTCCTCAGTCCAAATTAACCTTGGAGTTCTACATACAGATCGCACATTGATGTACTTGAGACTAGAGGGCGAATGCAAAATTGAGTATCACAAAAGAATTATTTAGTTGGACTTAATCTAGAATATATAAAAACAAATCCAACATCTGAAAGTCTTTGTAACCAATGACTTGATGCGCTATTATATAAATACTAATGTTAGCCTAACCTCTCCGTCCAGCCTATTGTGGACAGTATAAAACACTTTTTAGGGGCGACCAATCTCGCACAAAAGATTAACAGTATGATTATAAGCAGTTAATTAAAAATTTGACTGCAACTCGTAGCCTAGTGGTATAGGCGTGTGCCTTTAGAAACTGGAGGTCGTGGTTTCGAAACTCTGCGGGCCTCAACAAATTTTCATTGTTGTTACCTAGTAGGTCAGGGCAATTTGGGCCGATCACTCAATTGTCTGAAAAGTGAGATGATTCACCCAAGAATCCGCATTGGACCAGCATGGTGTGATACGTTCCGAAACCCCTAACAAATAGGGGTGTATTAGGGGAGGACTTTGTCCAGCACCGGACTATCACAGGCTGATGATGATGATGAATGTAAAAGCCACTTAAAAAAGCGAAAAATAAGCAAAAAAAAGTCGATTTAAGATGAGATAATCACAGCTGTTCACCGTGACATAACAATACCGACACACTTCAAATACAGCAATTATCATTGTTATTATTAAAAAACTACTTGCTTCTTCCTAATAGCCAGTTTGACATCCTCCGTGTGGTGGAGACGACTCGCTAATGCCGCTTCGAGCGATGCCAGTGCCGATTGATACTTTTCATGGGCGACACTTAGTCTCTCCAATATCTGTAAAATGCATTAATTTATTTATATCTATTACTAGCTGCTGCCTGCGACTTCGTCCGTGTGGTAATATAAAATAAATGCCTAGGTTACTATAAGATAATGTAGCTTCATCTTCAGGCATTTCAGTGATTCGTTATTATGTTCTCATTATCAGCCTGTGTTAATCCACTGCTGGACATAGGGCCTCCCTTAATGCATGCCTCCGTCAATAGGGGGTTTTTGGAACGTATCCCACCAATGCGGGTTGTGGGTGGACCGACTCTTTACATGCCCATCCAACGCATGGATCATCTTACTTTTTAGACAATTGGGTGATCGGCCCAAATTGCCCTAACCAACTAGGAAACAACAATGAAAATGTGTTGTGTCCCCGCAGGATACGAACCCTCGGTCTCCCATTTATAAAGCACACGCCCTTGCCACTAGGCTATGGAGTCAGTCGTCTTACGCTGCTTTGTTTTGGGCACGTACCAACAGGTTAACGTCCTGCTCAAACAAAAACTTTAATATGATACATTGTTTTGCCACCATTGAGTCCCCTTATTACATTTTACATTTGTGCAATAAGTTTAAATAAAGCCGCATTGGACCAGCGTGGTGGGATACGGTCCAGAAACCCCCTAATGGAGAAGGCGTGCTATCGGGGAGGCCTATGTCCAGCAGTGGACTAACACAGGCTGATGATAAAATAAAAAACATGTTTAATAGCCTTATCGCTTGAAATGTCTTGTAAAACAACCTCCGTTCGGGCCGATATTATTATAGTATAACATATATACCTGTCCTGATATGATCCTGGCGAGACGATGCGTGCTAAGCGAGTGAACCGTATGCAGCGCCACCTGTCTCCGCCATACTGGACTGAGAACACAACAAGCCTCTTCCGCCGAACTGCCCGCACCGCCGAGTCTAAGAAAAATAGTAAAGTCTTTACAATTATCACAAATCACCCCGTGATCTAACCGCCTCCGTGGCCTAGCGGTATTGGCCCTTACTTTATGGAGCGGAGGTCATGGGTTCGTAACCCGCGGAGAAACAACGTATCGTTGTCTTCTGGCTGGTGAGGACAATTAAGGAAAAGTAGGATGATCCATGCGTCGGATGGGCATGTAAAAGTCAAACCCACCAACCCGCATTGGACCAACGTGGTGGGATACGGTCCAAAAACCCTTTAACGGAGAAGGCCTGCATTAGTATAGGCCTACATCAGCAATGGATTAACACAGACCGTAATAATGATTCTATCACCTATAGAAAAGTCGCCTCAGCGAATCCAGTAGACTTCTTAACAGCGAATACGAGGCACATGGTTGAAGATCAACTTGTAAAGCGACCGCCGCTAGTCGTCGAGTCGCCTCGCTGGCCGGGCGACCACCCAATTCGCGTCTACATGACGCCTCTAACGACCAAAGGCACCTAAAAGCATAATAATAAAATGCATTACAAAAAATAAAAGGAAAATACTGATAATAATAGCTCCAATCACAATGTAGTGCATCATTTTATATAGATTTATTATTTTATTTAATAGTAATTACATGAAATTTGTTCTGAATTAAACGTTTACTACTTTAATAATATTCATGTACAAAACGCCATATATTAGGATATTATGGAAATTATAAGTCATAACCGTTTCTTAGTTGTATTCACCAATAAATATTACGACCGTAAATTAAAATATAAACCTCCCAAGTTAGATCAAACTTCACAAAGCATGTAATTATTTAAAAAAAAATAGCTCCGTTGTTTAACATTTCCGATCAATCAAAAAAATTATCGCTAAATTAATGAGTAAACATTTTTTATAATATGATAAACATAAATAAATAAAACTCGTGGTCAAAATCCAATAGAAACTAGAAGTTAACCGATTCCTCTAACATTCTCTCTCGTTCATTTTTCCTCTCGTTTTAAACATATTAAAATAATTAGCCCCTATATAATAATCATGTAACATACCTTTGTAACGTTCCGAAATAGTTGTCCTTCAAACAGTCCACGAAGTTGACGAGTTTCAAACTTATCTTGCGGCTGAGTTTCGCGAGAACTGTAGACAAATGAAAAAGCATTATTGGCAACATGACATGTCATGACATCATCAGCCTCTGATAGTCCACTGCTGGACATAGGCCTCCCCTAATTCACCCCTAACCATTAGGGGGTTTGGACCGTATCCCACCACGCTGGTCCAATGCGGGTTGGTGGGTGGACCGACTTTTTACATGCCCATCCGACGCATGGATCATCTTACTTTTCAGACAATTGGGTGATCGGCCCAAATTGCCCTAACCAACTAGGAAACAACAACAATGTAAATTTGTTGCGTCCCCGCAGGATTCGAACCCACGACCTCCGTTTTATAAAGCATACGCCCATACCACTAGGCTACGGAGGCAGCAGAGGAGGTTATTGGCAACACAACTTAATTAATTACCACAAATCCTTATCGAAGTAAATCATGCAAACAAGAGATATTGATATTTGGAATACGTATAGAAATTTAAATTACATTTAAGAGCAATGTTTCTAATGAAAATTGCAGTAAAACAATGTTTAATAATGAGATATGTTAACTCTCGTTTACACACTAACTACGCCTTTTAAAACTGAAAGTCGAAGTGTTTATACACTACAGATTTGTGACAGAATCAGGCGCCATATAAGGGGCCATCCATATATTACGTCACACAAAATTCGTGATTTTTGCCCCCACTCCCTAATGTGACGTCACATATTTTGCAATTTTGCGGCTTTAAAATTAACATTATTTTAGCACATAGATTTTAAAATGTGACGTCACCAAATTCAGACCCCCTCCCACCCTCTTGTCTCACAAAGTAACACTTCATCGACCTCCACCATCCCCCTATAGTCTAGTCAACGAGTGGTATTTTGGTCAAAACTTTTTAAAGGTCTCGGATAAAAATGGTTGTGGGCTCATTCGATTCCGGATCGCATGTAGAAAGCTTTTGGAAATAATTCAAGGGCGGGTCGAAAGAATTGCAAGATTTATGAACAAGTAACTAAACAAAAAAGGGGGTTGAGTTTTTTGGTTATATCTCGCAAACTATTGGAGATATTTTAATTTGCAAAAAAGATTCAAAATCAGGCGAAGAAGAAAAAGGGAACTATAAATTTTGCTCGCTATAAAAATTATAAAAATAGGTCCTACAATTCCGGCAGTGAGAAGTTTTTTTTGGGAATATCTTTCCCTAAAAACTAAAACCCCTTTATTTTGTTTAATTTTTTGTTTATAACTTTTCCAATTTTTTTGACCCGCCCTTGAATTTTTTCGAAAAGCTTTCTACATGCGATCATTCGGGATCGCATGTAGAGTAGACGTATGAGCCCTCAACCAAATTTTTCGAGACTTCTAAAAACTTTTGACCAAAAAAGCACTTGTTGACAAGACTACTAAACGAGTGACGTAATTTATGGATGGTCCATTAAGAAGATCACCCTTAAACCTTTATTTACCAAGCCATTTTCCCAAGTCATCATATTATTTAACATGTAAAGTATTTCCTTACATCATCAGCCTTTGTTAGTCCATTGCTGGACTTAGGCCTCCCCTAATACACCCCTATCCATTAGGGAGTTTTGGACCGTATCCAACCACGCTGGTCCAATGCGGGTTGGTGGGTGGACCGACTTTTTAAATGCCTTTCCAACGCATGGATCTTCTAATTTTCAGACAATTGGGTGATCGGCCCAAATCGCCCTAACCAACTAGGATGAAAATTTGTTGAATCCCTGCAGGATTCAAACGCACGACCTCCGATTTCTAAAGCACACGCCCATACCACCAGGCCACGGAGGCAGTATATCTTAACCAAACTAAAGTATTATTATTTCGCATACCCGTCTGCTGGACGTCTAATGAGGCCTGTTTTATTGATATATTCGCATTGTTGGCACACGTCGTGTTCGTACTGTTGGTGCTGTTCGAGTTCATGTTAAGGATCGACGGCCACCCACTGCCTGATAAGGACAACGCTTCAGACTCGTTCTCCACTCTAATCATGTCGATTTGGGACATTATGGACGCAGCGTCGTCGGCTTTTGACTGAAAATAATTATAAAATGTAAAAATATAACATATACGGGTGCATTATAAATCCGAAACTAAAGTGGTTAGATTATTTAAACGAATATTATCGATACATGAAACATGTAAACGGGGTTTGGAAATCATTTACGACCGTAGATGATAATGTAATAAATAATTTTCTCCGAGGCGATTTCTACTACGGCGGCCGATCTTTGTAAGACATCAGCCAAATACGCAGGAGACACATACCTACATACATAGTGCACAAATGTAGGGACAAAAGCCAGCCGCACTCACTCTTTCTTCAGTCTCAATCCGACGGGACGGCTCACCGACACGACCGGAGAGATCAGGGCGACGACTTTTACATGCTCATCCGTCGAATGGATCATCTACTTACGGAATCAGAGATCAGCACATTGCCAACGACAGAAACAATTGAAGTGTTTAAGTCCCTGCAGGATTCAAAGGAATGACTATCTTCGTACATTTTGCGATATAATATATTCTGTTTTAACCGATAATAAATGTTCTATAGGTGAAGTGAAGAAGATGTCTAACACTTCTAAGTCCTCTCTATTAGGTTTTTATTATTAATGAGAAACTAAATTTATTGTGTGATAACATTTGAATGTGGTAATCTTTTATTGGCTTTTCTACTTGTAAATACTTTTTATTGTTTATTGTGTTCTAATTATAAGCTGTTGATTACCTGAATAAAAAATAAAAAAATAAATTAAAAAAAAAACACTGTCATTCTTGATAGGGTATCAAATACCATTAGATTAAACCACTTCTTCATTAAAACATAAAAAAATACCACTTCCTCATTGATGTTCCTAACATGGTTTCCATCAATCCGCATGGGACCAGCGTGTGTATACGGTCCAAAAACCCCCTAATGGAGGAGGAGTGCGTTAAAGAAGGCCTATGTCCAGCAGTGGACAAACACAGGCCGATGATGTTTCATTAAGCATTGCACTGTAAAGACCGTTCATCGACATTACCTGATACCCGCAGCTCCCGCTTAAGCTCTCGTCGTTCGAATGGATGATCTCGTAGTCCTCGAAGCTATAATTGCAAGTGGCCTCTTCGGCGTCGCAGGGCTCCTCCGGCGGCCAAGGGGCTCTGTGGCAGGGGCTGCTCAGGAGGGAGGCGTTGGGGCTGTCGCGGGGCGAGTAGAACACCGAGTTGGAGACGGTGTAGCGCTTGTCCTGGTGGCAGGGGAGGTCTGGGGGATGATCGAATTGTGAGTGAGAGGGAAAGAGCTTCATCTTTGTCTTCTATAAAATGAAGTAGCCTTAGTTAGTCGTAGTTACATCAGCAATCGTACTGTCAAAGACCGGTCAAAATCTGACCAGCCATTCCAGAGATTTACCGGAAGAGACGGACAGACAGACAATTTTTTTAATTGTGACTTGGTTATATGTTTCGGATATATATGCACACATATACAAGCGAACAAAAATTTTATTTACGTATTTGTCTATAGAAAGCCCTCCCTAGAATGTGAAGCATATAGTTAAACACCCAAAGCCCTGAAGCCAGGGAATGCTGACCATTGATATGTGATCCAAGAAAGCCAAGGGTCAGTTATCAATAGCTATGTTTAGTTTCAACTTAGAACAAATAGATACATTTACTTTTTGTAGAAGTGACCAGGGATAAATCAATCAGTGGGTAGCGATTAAACAATTAAAACTTTCGTGGGACATTGCACTAACAATGTATTCCATAAACGACTAAAGTGCTGCTTGAGTGCGCGACAGGAAGTATAACTAACATTCACTTCTTCTACTTTACCGTCCACGCTCCAATCCATAGCAGCCACTTCGGCTCTCATCTCCTTCAACACTTCCTGCATCATCTGCAGCAACTCCTGTTTTTTCTCGCCCTCGGAGAACTTCTCGTTTATTGCCTGAAACGATAAACGAAAAAACTCCATTTTATGAATCAAATATTAATACACAAGGAAATTAATAGAATAAGAAAGTCGATCCACCCACCAACCGCATCGCGTCAGCGTGGTGGAATACGCTCGAAAACTGGAAGGGGTGCGTTAAGGGGAGGTCTATGTCCAGCAGGGTCTATCACAGGCTGATGATGATGATGATGATGTGCTCCGCAAAAATGTAGACAGAACCAATTTAAAGGACTCAACAAATTTTTATCGTTGTTTCCTAGTTGGTTTGGGCAATTTGGGCCGATCACCCGATTGTCTGAAAAGTAAGATGATCCATGCGTCGGATGGGCAATCAAAAGTCTGTCCACCCACAAATCAGTATACCGTCCAAAAACCCCCTAAATGAAGAAGGCGTGCATTCGGGGAGGCCTATGTCCATCAGTGGACTAACACAGGCTAATGATGAAACTCTCTTCAAAGGGCACTGCAGTAAACTTAAAAACTGGGTGGGCGAAGTTAACATAATTTCTGAGGATTTATCGTGTCTTACGGTGCTTTTTTAATAAGGGTAATTGGTACGGGCGTATCAACATCCGTAACTGCCTCCGTAGCCTAGTGGTATGGGCGTGTGCTTCAGAAACCGGAGGTCGTGGGTTCGAATCCTGCGGGGACGCAACAAATTTTCATTGTTGTTTCCTAGTTGGTTAGGAGCAATTTGGGCCGATCACCCAATTGTCTGAAAAGTAAGATGATCCATCGTCGGAAGGGCATGTAAAAGTCGGTCCACCCACCAACCCGCATTGGACCAGCGTGTTGGGATACGGTCCAAACCCCCTAATGGATAGGGGTGTATTAGGGGAGGCCAATGTCCAGCAGTGGACTAACAAGGCTGATGATGTTTGTGATGTGTCAACATCAAGTGAATAATCTCATCTCGTAGCTGAGAAATTAATAAGTAAACACAGGCGTGGCATCGTAGCTCACCTCGTAGAGCTGCCGTTCCTGCGTAGCGACATATTGTATCTTCTTCGGTACCACTTGAAGCTCCCGCGCCAAGTCGAACGAGGCCAAAATAAACTGCTGAAGCAATCTAACGTGTACCTAATAAAGAAATAGTATAAAATTTTAACAAAAAGCAAACCGACTTCAAATCTAGCTATTAATTGTCCATTTGTTGAGCACATTCAATGTAAATTACAGACTAATTCATTTTTTTCATGGACGCCACAGTCAGAACTGGACCAAATTGCTATGGGAACAAACGGGAAGTTCTTTCTGTTCTTATCTGCTTGTTTTGTGGTTCGAACAAAAACATATTATTGTGTATCCTAAGAGACTAGATTAAAGTTACTCACGAGTAAGTGAAAGATGATAACATACTATGTCTTCCACGACAATAATTAAATAAAGGTAAAAATGACAAGAACCAAAAAGAGAATTATCAAAATCAGTCCACCAAAATCGAGGAAGATTGATATCTTACGTCACTTTCAATTGTACATACATGTATTCAATTACATGCACTATTTTTGAAATGCCGTAGGCATATGGCCTACCTCTTTGGTAGGCGATATGTCTTGAGCATTATGTACTAGTTTAACATAAGACGATTAGGAAATATTCAGTTAAATGTTAGGAGAATTAGGTGCACTAGTAAAATACTAAATCAATTTAAAAAAAAGTAAGCAGTGATTTTTTTTATTGCCTACGCAGGCAGTGCATCTGACGGGAAGTGGTCACCGACGCCCAAAGACATTGGCAATACCAGTGGTATCACCAATGCGCTGCCTATCGTGAGACATAGAGTATAAGTAAGACTCGTTTACCCAGTAAATACGCTGACTACGGTGCCGTTCAAACCGGAACTCGAAAGTATTTTCACACTACTGCTTTTCGGCAGAAATAGGCACTGCGGGGATGCCACCCACCAAGTCAATGAAAGTACAATTCAACAATAACTGTGTAATTTATACACATACACAAACAGACACGCAGTTTATAAAACATAAAGCCCAGCCGAGTACCTATTTCAGAAGTCAGTCAAAAATTGACATTTATATACAATCACTACACCCGCTTTAACAACAACTTTATGGCCCACCTCGCTCAGCCTACTGCAACGCTGCAACAGCGCAGCGTTAGCGCACTCCGCTCCAAACTTCAGAACAGCGGATATCATAGCCGGTCGGCGGTTGCAAACCGCTCCCGCGCCCGCTCCGTTCTCTCCGCCCGCTGGTTGTGTGGCCGTACGGAGAGCGTTTTCGTCCAGTACCAACCATTGGCTTTTCGCGTGATGCTTGGGGGGTGGACCGACTGTGAATAATATTTTTAACGTTTAGTTTTATTAATTTTATACAGTGTTTTAACGCACAATATCGTATTAAGTCTTTCAATAAAATATGTGCATAGTATTGAACAAAACTATTTAGTTAACATAAATAATTTCGAATATTTTTAGACAATTTATTTAAACTAGAGGATAGATCGTCTTAATTTTTAGACGATTGGGTAATCGGCTTACGTTGGCCTAATCCAACAGAAAACAACGATAACAAAAAGACGAACAGTCGACCCACCTGATATTAAGTGGTCACCGACGCCCATAGACATCGACAATACCAATGCGCTGCCTACCGTGAGGCCTAGGATGTAACGTCTCGTTTACCCATTAAATACGCTGGCTACGGTGCCCTTCAAACTGGAACACAGTATTGTTATCACACTACCGCTTTGCGCCCGAAATAGACATCGTGGTGATCCCACACGATCCCATACGGCCCCTTGTAAAAATCTCCCTAATGTTCTCGGGATTTCAAAGCAAGAGCCAATGGGCAACGGAAGCGGTTGTTTCAAAAGAATTGATCGGGTTGTATTATCGACACTGAATTTCTATTTCGAAAATCTATTCTACTAGAAAGATAGTTTGAACAACCTGGACCGACTTTTTCTAATCATCTTACTTGACAAGCTCTTCATGGATTGGCCGTATATCCCTAACCGACAAGCTAGAACTCGAACCCTCTAATCCGATACCAACCGCCTCCGTGGTCTAGTGGTATTGGCCCTTGCTAAACGGAAGCTACTTTGTGTTATCGTTGTTTTCTATTTGGTTACGACATTTTGGGCCCATCGTCCAATTGCGTGAAAAGTAAGATGATGCATGCGTCGGATGGGCATGTAAAAAGTCGGTCCACCCACTAACCCGCATTAGACCAGCATGGTGGGATACAGTCCTAAAACCCCCCCAATGAAGAAGGCATGCATTAGGGGAGGCCTATGACAAGCAGTGGACTAACACAGGCTGATGTTGAATCCATACCACTGCAGCACGCAGGCGACATTCTTAATTAAATGACATTATCATGATAAATGACATTGTACTTATTTAATACTTACATATCAACTCCCACTGGTCGAGGAGTTCATTCATAAAGGCGTTCTGAGCCTCAAACAACCTCCTGTTCTGCGTGGATACATCGTTTTCGGGAGATTCCTCTCTATGCCTGCAAGAAATCATCTTTGAAGAAACAAAATCGGTGAGAGTGGAGTGAAAAAGTTGTATGAAGTCTGCTAGTATTACTGGGTGTTGTACTATTTGTACTGAAATAAGGATATTTATATTGATTCTATAGCCGCGCATAAATTTTAGGTAGAAATAGGTTTTCTATTGCAAAGTTTCAACGATTTTCAGAGCAAAATGTAATAAAAGACTTATACAATTGTGAGACTGACTTAAATTCTTTTTTAAGACGAGCAGTCGGGCCACCTGATGAAAAGTGGTCACCGACGCCCTTGGACATCGTCAACACCTGGGGTAACCTTATGCGCTGCCTACTGCCAGACTTAGGAGGTTAAATCTCGTTTACCCAGTAAATACACAGGCTACGGCTACGGCTAGTGTTTCCCACTACTACATTGCAGCAGAAATAGGCACCGCCACGGTACAGCCCCAGATAGCCCGGAGTAAAAATAGATAAATAAATACAAAAAAACTGAAAAAATACCTCAAAACACCATCCTGTATTAGCCCTTGGTCGGACTCCGGTAACTCTTCTGCGCTGAAGCGATCCTCCGTAGACTCGGTCGCTTCAACGCATATCTGAAGCCTTCCCTCCAAGTCCCTACTTCTCTTCTCTTCTACGTCTCTGCTGTCAGAGAAGAGGAAGAAGAATACCTGCGCGGTCGGGTTCAGCTGCTTGATCTGGTGTAGATCTAAGCAGTTCTGGGGACGTAGGGAAAAATATTTGGAACTACAATTTAAACATTTGCTATGCACCAGATATTTTACGCTATATACGGTATATCATGAAACCAGTTATTATCTTACTGTGACATAAATATATTCATCAATTTCAATTATTTTCAATAACAACTATAGCCAAAAATATAAGTGTGTATTTTTTGTAATAAGGTGATTCAAATAATATTGGAACAAATATCTCATGCTTACAGATCTCGATCGACCAATTACATACAAAAATATCCATACAAAAAATCGGTCCACGTGTTCTAAAACGTATTTAAACAACAAAAAAGTTGAATATTATTTCGATATCTCGACACATGATCCCATAGATCTATTATAACCCTACACAAATACTTATAATCTTTATAAAAAGTTATTTTAAAGTAGATATTGTAAATATTAAACACTAAAAATAAGGAACGTTTTGAAAATAATTACCTCCGAAGTGAACGCGGCCGCCTCACCGCTAGTAGCTTTCCAATCGTGTTGGTGACGATTACACTTATCACCAACATCACCAACACTATCACCGTTACCACCAACATTATCATCACCAACACTATCACCTCGCGTCATATAATACAGATTGAACGTGGACCAGAAATCGTCCTCACTCCTAGCTACTATCCGACTAGAGTTGATACTATCCCTGAACACGTTCCTCCCAGTTCTATCCACCGCGTAAAGATACACCGGATTGTAGTTCTTTAGTATCTGCTCCCTTTTATGGTATAACTCAGCGTGGTCTTGTTTCAACTTTAGATAGTTGGACGCCTCCGGGTTGGATTGTATGTCAGGAGGTACTAGGATACAGAGACCATCTTTCAGAAGTGGATTGTTCAGTTCCACTTCCAACATTGTTGCTAGATCGGTGTTGTCGCGTCTTAGTAAGTCCTGAAAGAAAATATATATTTTTTTTATCCATTTAATTTTGCCACTTAAAGGACGCAATCTGATAATGGAATTATCGTTTTAGGCTTTTTCAAATGTAAAATATGTGTCACAAACAGTATATTGCTAATATGAATGTACATTTGTTGGTTTTAAAAGGTGACAAAAAAAGTCCCGTTGAGTTTCTTTCGCCGGTACTTCTCAGGTGAGAGGCGGCCTATTCCGAACCAGTGGTAGCGTGTTTGACAATCAATAAGCGAGCTCATATATTTCTATATCAAATATAGATATTTGAATTTGAATTTAGCTCAAAATCAACGTCACTCAATCAAATACAATCGGAGTAAAAAAGCCTTAGATCTAATTCTAATAGCCCCAAAACGCTTATAATTTAAAAGTGAATGTTATTTATATATGAGTTGGAATAACTCGTTTAATATCAGTAATTGTTTACTAAAGTCAAAGAAAATATTTTGTAAACCGACTTAGAAAAAATGCACATCAATACATAAATGGAAAATGTCTAAAGTAAAGATCCACAAAAGGAAACGTCGGGAAAATTCTAGACCTAATCAAACGCGATAAAATCCGTAAAGCCTTTTGCTAAATCATTCCTCAAAAAGGTTTAAAATGGACAAAAACAAGATGTTAAGTTGCGTCTGCATTGCCTCCGAAGCCTAGTGGTATAGGCGTGTGCTTTAGAAACCGGAGGTCGTGAGGTTCAAATCTTGCTGGTGGGACTCAACAGATGGTAAGATCATCCATGCGTCGGATGGGCATGTAAAAACCCCTAATGGATGGAAGGATGAGGGGAGGCTATGTCCAGCAGTGTACTATGTAAAGGCTGACTGATGAAGTTGCTGTCACAAGACGTTGTTTTAGTAATTGTCGTTCAGTAATTGACACCTAAGTGACATAGTTTAGATCGACTTCATATCTTACTCTTATCAAGAGTAATACACTACTTATAAATTATAAGAAATCCAATACCCAAGCAGTCCACCTACGAATTTTCCAGTGTAATTTTTAGATTTTCGGAATGTTTTTACCCGGGCTAAAAAGCTTATGAGTGCTTATATCATTAAATAGAGTTACGACCTATTCAATTTATCCAAATAAATCTTTGCTCTCTTATAATATTAATATGGATATATTATAAATTCAGTCAAAGTTTCACGCGAAACGCGTGCCAACTAGCAATTTGCACTCGCGAGGCGCTAACGAGTGAAACAAGTCCAACACAAACAGTTGTACACTTGAATTTTGCTCGCGAAAATTGGCTCTAACATCTAGTTCAGTTTAGTATACTAGTTTATGATTTAACTGCCTCGAAAACCTAGAAGCGTCGCGCTTTAAAAACTGAAAGTCACGGCTTCGAATCCTACGGTTAGTAGCTTTTAGTCGCTGTTTCATAGAAACCTTACCTAGTTTCCGTCTTTTTTTTACTAATATACAATAAAATAAATACTTTGTACCACACGATCAAGTTCAAAACTAAGTAAAGCTTGTACTATGACCACTAGATGTCTGATAAATACATTAAACTTATTTTTCTTTTGTAAATAAATAACATTAATAAATATATAACATTAATACAAACATCCAGACACTAGCGAAACATTATGTTCATCACACGGTATTTTTCTCGCGTTGAGAATCGAACTCATACCCTCTGGCGCAATAGTCCGGATTACTAACCACTGCGCCAAGCGGGTCACGTAACGATCAACTAATAAGAATACCTGACTTTTAACGACAATTGACTTTCTTCACGTTTTTAAAGTATGAATCTTTCTTTCACTGACTTCAGGTAAGCTCCTCAGGAACCTATCACTAGGATATAATTAAACAATTTTAAATTAGATTTTTAGGGTCATTCTTATTCACCTGAAGCGGCAGCGTGTCCCAAGGCCCCTTGTTGCACTCAAGATCCTCGACGAACTCGAACTCCGAATTGCCCAAAGTCAAGTGCACTTGTGTGCTCGCCCCATGTTGGATATGAAGCTGTAAGAATAAGAAAGACAAAACAGTAACACTAATGTGACAATTGGACCAGCGTGGTGGGATACGGTCCAAAACCCCTAAACGCAAAAGGCGTGGTGCATTAGGGGAGGCCTATGTCCAGCAGTGGACTAACACAAGGCTGATAGTGAATGTAACAAAATAATAAGGTGGTAGGTGTCCTTTTTACAATGGTAACATAATACCAAGGCGTTGCTATTTCTCCTGAAAGCAGTATGTAAACATTTCTTTTTCGGTATGAATCGCACCGTATCCAGCGTAACTGCTAGTTGATCGAGAGGAAAGTCCCATGTTTCGGGGCTGTGAGCAGATTTGAGGCTTATTACGTAATCTTTCTCACGGACAGAGCATATTACTTAACATCACGTGAATGTTTCGCCAGTATTACCGATTGAACCAATAGAAAACCTAACCGAGTATAATCTAGGCAAGCGTAACTTCTTAAATTGTTAAAATTTCGAAATGGTACTTCGAGACTGACATTTATAAGAGTTGGACAGGTATGGAATTAAATAAAAAAGTTTTTTATATACATTTTAAACTAGATCAGGCAAATGTAATATACAAGAGCCAACTAAAGCACGTAATTACAGTAAATAATGCGGGTTATATAACTACGAAGCGACGTCAGTAGCCAGCTAATCCAATCATTATAGTAAGTTCACCTCGGAATTAAGGATCCCGGCTGTCTGCAAATAATTGTATATTGACACCCTAACATTAAATAAATATTTAAATAAGTAATAAATTGACAAATATTTATAATCAATGATTTATCGATAGTTCATCAACTAAATATGGCGCATTTTCAACCGGAGGCACCGGTTGACCTGAAGTGATGCTGTGACCGCGCGCTCACCGCCCTCTATCTCCAAAAAGGAAGAAATTTTTTTTAACAAAATTTGTAGAGAATTTAGAACTGTACAATATTGCTAATAAATATAAATTGCAGAAACCCATAGGAAATGGGATATTTCCAAAAAGCGCAAAAAACTGATTTTTGTGACCTTTGACCTTGAAATTTAATAGTTTCTTACGGTGTAAGCAAGGTAGGAGTTACCATATGTAGGTTTTGAGACAATTTTAGGGTGTCAGTATACAATTATTTACAGACATACAGCTCTTAAATTACTGGACTAAGCGTTCTCGGTCACGGATTGTAAACGAGATGCCAATGGATGAGAGACATTCAATTGATAAATACGCTATACTCACGAAATCACACAATGCCAAATTTAATACAAGTACATGGTTATCAGTTTTCCAAAAATAGACAAAATTATGTAAAAATCCAAGTATAACTTGTTCTAGATCATGGGATAAACAAAATAACCGAAACAACAATTTATTGGCATGGGATAAATTGTTGCTACCAATATAATTATTTCTATTGCTTGCGCGAACATTATATATTATTAAATAAAATTACTTTACGGATTTTATCGCGTTTATTTTTTTTGCCCTATATCAAAATTATTGTTGCTACCAATAATTTTGATATAGGGCAATACTACGCTAAACCTAACGATACCTCTACGAAACCTCAAGGGATCTCTTAAAGAATTTCTATCATAGCTTCTATGCCCACACCTGACTTTGCTTAGGAATATAAAATAATCTAAAAACACTACTTTACTCTACTCACCCATCTACACCCTCTCGGCAATGGCTCTGGGAGAATTTTTCTTCCCAACAGGCAATTCAGCAGACGTGCTTTGGCGGTTGGAGTCGTTCCTAGGATAACGAAGGCGGACGGACGAGAGGACTCGTTGCCTATCTCCTGGACTATTGTAGCTATCTCAGGGTCTGGAAAGAAAGAGTGAGGCGTATGATGATTTTACTTGGATAAGGCGACAAAACGAACAAGACGTACACCTATGGGTAGGGATAAGTAGTGTATTATTATATAATTATAAGTACATACACATATTACAGGCGTAGGGATGCGACGACTCCACGGTCCACTTGACGGTGGATCTGACTTACAGGGAGTAAGACAGATCCGCAGTAGAAGTGCAACTAAGTTAAAAAAGGCCTATGTTCAGCAGTAGATTGCTAAAGGCTTTTTATGATTATGATGATGATGATGATGGTGGTATGATAATATTTAAACATTTTATTAAATATAAAAGTTTACATTTGCTTATTCATTATCAAACACGCTGCCACCGGTTCACAATAGGACTTCCCAGACCTGAGACGAACCAGTAAAAGAAACTGTATGTACAACAGTACAGTAACTGTAGTGAACAGTGCACTGCCTCCGTAGCCTAGTGGTATAGGCGTTAGTTTTAGAAACCGGAGGTCGTGGGTTCGAATCCTGCGGGACTCATTAAATTTTCATTGTTGTTTCTAGTTAGTTAGGACACATATGGGCACGTCACTAGATTGTCTGAAAAGAAGATGATCCATGCGTAGGATGGGCTATATAAAGGCAGGTCCACCCACGAACCCGCATTAGACCAGGTGGTGGATATGGTCCAAAACCCCTAATGGATAGGGGTGTATTAGGGGAGGCCTATATCCAGCAGTGGACTATTAAAGGCTGATGATGAGTGAACAGTAAAGGAATCGTATTGTATGTTTGTTTATATGTAAGATATCATTTTTAATATACTTATAATGTTTTCTTACTGTTTTTGTTTATTTTATATGATGTAAATCTTTTAACTTATAGAAACGTAATAGCGTCTTACGTCTAGCGTTTTTGTACCCAATTTCTTACTGAACTATCCGTTACGTTGTCTACATCAATTTCATAACTTATTTGGATCAAACGTAACGTTTTTGTTAAATGTCACAGATATGTTAACCACTCCGACACAGTTGATAAAACAGCATACGACAAACATCATATCGTTGCCATGGGATACACTGTTTACACGTTTTTTATATATATATTTCGTAATTGAAATAAGTTAACCTATTTAACATTTTGTCAAACGATTACGAACTGAGTTCAATTCAGTTATAAATTGCTTGTCACATGCTTGTCATGTACAAGCGGGTTGGCAACTTCTGTACCCAATAATTTTATAAGATAGCATCTCCTTCGTAATATTTCGATAAAAAATGGTAGTCTGCAAAACGATGTGCTGAACGAAGTTTTTGAAGTTATACTTTTAGGCGCGTTATGAAAATGATGAGAGTGAATTTACGATTTTGACACAAATTAACAGTTTATAATGAAAACGTAGAAAATGTAATAAGTCCATATTACTATAGTGATAAGGTTGATTTTGTGTAGTGATATCGGAGTTGTCGTTTTAATAAAGTTATTTGATAGTTGTTGCATAATGTGCTCTATAGAGTTAGGGTTAGGTTCGTTTTGGTATATATATATATATATATTATTATTAATATATATTTTATATTATTTAAATTTATATTAAATATATTATTATTAAATATATTAATATTTGTAATGATGTTTATTCAACTTGATATAATGGTAATATTTTTATTCATTTAATATACAACATTTTGATTTATCTATGTAATCTTTTAGATAAGCGCCATCTAAGTGATCACATAATCAAAGCTCTGATTTAGTAGTACCGCCTGTACAAGATGAAGTCTCAACATCTCTGAGGAATTTCTACATTTGTAGCAGACAGATAGCGCTGAACTACCAGTTATATGATATATCAAAGTACGTCTTGATGAATCCATAAATTCTTAATCGAATTATTTATGATTAGTTCTTGTAAATCTATCATCTTTAACTGTCTTAATTATTTTTGATTGATATTACTTACTATTTGTGACGATATGAATGAAAAAAATTGTGCTTATATACTTTTCAAGTGCTCCGATATAATTGAGGTTAACTATCCGTATGTATATTTATTGATATAAATTAAAATACTTTTATTTAATATAATTAACACTAAATATTATTAAATTATTAATGTTAAATACTTATTATTGGTATTTATAATTAGTTCTTAGTAAATCTATCATCTTTAATTATCTTAATTATTTTGATTGATATTACTTACATTTGTGAATATTAGTGAAAAACTGTGCATATACTTTTTAATGCTCCAATATAATTGAGGTTAACTATCCGTATGTATTATTTATTGATATAAATTAAAATACTTTATTTATTATAATTAACACTAAATATTATTTATTTGCGATAGTTTTGCATAATGTGCTCTATGAGTTAGGATTAAGGTTCGTTTTTGGTATATATATTAAATAACAGTATATTTTATATTATTTAAATTTATATTAAATATATTATTATATAAATATATTTATTTTGTAATGATGTTTATTCAACTTGATATAATGGTAATATTTTTATTAATTTAATATATCAACATTGTGATTTATCTATGTAATACGTTTTAGATAGGCGCCATCTAGTCACACATAATCAAAGCTTCGATTTATAGTACCGCTGTACAAGTAAGCCAACATCTCTTAGGAATTCTACATTTGTAAGCAACAGATGGCGCTGAACTACCAGTTATATGATATATCAAAGTACGTCTTGTGAATCCATAAATTCTTAATCGAATTATTTATGATTAGTTCTTGTAAATCTATCATCTTTAATTATCTTAATTATTTTTGATTGATATTACTTACTATTTGTGAATATTAGTGAAAAAAAATTGTGCTTATATACTTTTCAAGTGCTCCAATATAATTGAGGTTAACTATCCGTATGTATTATTTATTGTATTGTAATAATTTATTTGCATGCAATTAAAAACTATTTTTAATGATGCCAAAAGCATTACTTCTCACGCGCGTACATACGTACACGCATCCATTTGTTATTTTATTTGCATAAGTAGGTAGGCGAGCAGTCGGCCCACCTGATACAAATTGGTCACCGACGCCCGTTGACATCGGCAATACCAGGGGTATCAACCACGCGCTGACAACCGTAGAGACAAAGGATGTTAAGTCTCGCTTACCCAGTAAATACGCTAGCTACGGTGCCCTTCAAACCGGAACACATTAGTGTTTAGTCGTAATTTTGCGCTGACTTCCAAAAAATTTAACGGGTGTAGAAGTTTATTTTCTTTAATATTTGAGAATTATATTTACTTGTTAACTTGAAGCCTGTGGAATACGACCCTGCTTGTTCTTTATTGCCTCCGTAGCCTAGTGGCATGGGCGTGTGCTTTAGAAAGCGGAGGTCGTGGGTTCGAATCCTGCGGGGACTCAACAAATTTTCATTGTTGTTTCCTAGTTGGTTAGGGCAATTTGGGCCGATCACCCAATTGTCTGAAAAGTAAGATGATCCATGCGTCGGATGGGCATGTAAAAAGTCGGTCCACCCACCAACCCGCATTGGACCAGCGTGGTGGGATACGGTCCAAAACCCCCTAATGGATAGGGGCGTATTAGGGGAGGTCTATGTCCAGCAGTGGACTATCACAGGCTGATGATGAG
Organism: Lamproptera curius; assembly: GCA_029286875.1. NCBI lineage: Eukaryota > Metazoa > Arthropoda > Insecta > Lepidoptera > Papilionidae > Lamproptera > Lamproptera curius. The sequence continues at coordinate 1,434,140 of JAGSMT010000052.1, forward strand.
GATGATGATGTTCTTTATTTTGCCAATGAGTAATGTATACAACATATTTATAAAACACTCCACTGCTATACATAGGCCTTTTTCAATTAACGCCAATACGGCCGATCCCTTGCTACTCGCTGCCAACTTGCTTTAGCGCATACACTTAGATTCTGTTCTTCAAGGCAAAGCTACTTTGTGTTATCGTTGTTTTTCGATGTTTAAGAAACTACGGGCTAATCACAAATGTGATTGAATTCATGATTAATACATCGGACGGATACGTAAAAGTCAATTCCGGCTGTCGAGACCAACTGTGACAGTATGAAGTTACGTCTTGTCTTGAAATATAATCCCTTTATCGAAAGTTGTCTACCACTTGAGTTGTGAAGGATAGTCGCTCTATGTATAGACTGCTGCACGTAAATCTGGATGAATAAGAAGCCAATTCCAGAATAGCTTCAGATTATAAAGGATTTATCCGTTTTACAAGAGTCCGTGTAGGGAAGTGTCCCCGCGGTGCCTATTTCTGTTGCAAATCAGTAGTGTGCGAACACTAATCTCTTCTAGGGTACCGTTGATACATATATCTCAGGACGGTGAGAGGACTTCTAGCGACTAACGCTGCAGTTCTTATGAGACAGGGTAGGTATCACTTACCACCAGGTGAATGTCTTGCTTGTTCCATGGCTTAAACCGATAACATACTGTCCTCCTATTCGAATCAGACTACGGCGGATGATCTTATATTAGAGACCAGCCAACTGCAGAGAAGACATTATAGTCCACGAGAGTAAGAGACAGATGCACTTCCTATTCCTTTATACTCTCAACCTATAAGGAATATGGTGGTACTGCTCTATACAAAGTACAATTAAAGCTTTCCAGCTACAAACACTGTGTCACTAACCGTACGTAAGCACGTCTGCGATTTCGTGCAGTGCGCGCGCGGTGTCGCGGAGCAACGTGCGCAGTGTACGCGAACGCGTGGCCACGCGTCGCCAGGCGCCCGCCATTTCACCAACATTAGCCGACGCCTGAAACAATTAAACAGATTATAGGGTCTCATATTTATCGATACCTTCCATATTAGTAAGCAGCAAGTTGCCGTATCGACAGAATCACACTGGCCCTCGTAAAGTTTTGTGCACATCTCTAAATTAATGTACGACGTTGTCAAAATAAAGGTGTGACTTGTCGTAGATCTTCTGCATTACTAAAATTAATCCATTTTTAGCCCTTGACGCAAAAGGAGGTATGTTATGACTTTGACGTGCCCGTCTGTGGCCACAGATCTCCCGATAAAACGACATGTGTGATGAAAATCGGTCTAGCCGTTTAAAAGTTGTAGTGGTTAAAGTGGGCAAGTTTGGTCCGAAATTGTGTCGGGCTCTTTTTAAATGTAAATTATGTATATAAGAATGGTTTAAACGATGCAAACTATGGTGAGACTTTGCACTTTGAATATGTACTACAAACGGTTAAACTCAAGTGAAATCGAAATTGGTGCCGACTAGTTTCGGACCTATCGGAGGTCCTTTATCATCGTTTGTAGTGCATATACGAATGGTTTTATCAAAATTGCAACAGCTCAAGTTACTTGCACTAAGCACTAGAGACTTGTTTAACGCTCTGGCTCAAGAGAGAACTGCTATCGTCCGTCCGTCTGTACAAGCATTTCTTTTGGGAATACGTTGGGGATTTCAGTAATTTTTTGTAATTAAAATTGGAACAATGTGACGAAGAATTTTTTTCTATACAGATAAAAGCTTTTTTAAGAGATTGCATGTTCTGATTTCTAATTGATTTAACCTGGAAAACTATAAGGTGATTTCCGTTGCCCAAAAAGTATAATTATTCCTAGAAACAGAGAAAATTACACGTCGTTTATGGTTTGAATAGACAGAGTATTGCACTGAACCCTCGAAGGTCTTTTCATTGTGATGTCCATTAATAATATATCATCATCAGCCTGTGATAGTCCACTGCTGAACATAGGCCTCCCCTAATACACCTCCATCCATTAGGGGATTTTGGACCGTATCCCACCACGCTGGTCCAATGCGGGTTGGTGGGTGGACCGACTTTTTACATGCCCATCCGACGTATGGATCATCTTACTTTTCAGACAATTGGGTGATCGGCCCAAATTGCCCTAACCAACTAGGAAACAACAATGAAGATTTGTTGAGTCCCCGCAGGATTCGAACCCACGACCTCCAGTTTCTAAGGCACACGCCTATACCACTAGGCTACGGAGGCAGTGAATAATATAATAATATCTTTTTTATTTTCTCTTTAACAAAGGTTTATACAAAGTATCTTAAAACTATGATTAACACAATACTTCATGACTTCAATGGACAATTACATATCCATTATCTTGTAAAGAACAGTTGCTTTCAATAAACGCTCATTACAACATAGCAATACTGTAGTTGTAAATACACTAAATGATAAGAAGCTTTCGTAGCGTCGGGAATTGCAACCATTTTGCGATAAGTCTTTAAAACAATTTCATTTAATAACAAATGTGATATAACAGGAAACAACTGTGGAAGTCGATAAGGATATTATTATTTCTTTTTACTTATCAAAAGCACCTATTTAAGGTAGCTTTAATTATTATTGGCCTATAATAGTCCACTGCTCGACATAAGCTGCCTCTGTAGCCTAGTGGTATGGATTTGCGCTATATAAACCGGAAGTCGTGGGTTCGGATCCTGCGGGTCTCAACAAATTTTGATTGTTGTTTCCTAGTTGGTAAGGGGAATTTGGGCCAATCACCCAATTTTTTGAAAAGCAAGATGATCCATGCATCGGATGGGCATGTAAAAAGTCGTTGCACCCACCAACCCGCATTGGAGCAGCGTGGAGGGAAAAACAAAATTCCCTAATGGATAGGGATGTATTAGGGGTCGCCTATGTCCAGCAGTGGGCTATCATAGGCTGATGTGATGATAATGATGATGATGGACATAGGCTTTCCCTAATGCACGCTATCGCTTCCTATCTTCGGCTCAACTCATCAAGCACACACCGGCCACTCTGCGAATGCCGTCACTTAATCTTGCCAAGTTACGTCAAGCAGGTCAACAAACTACAATACATAGATAAAACACTGTAGTTGAGCCAATTTGGACTTCAAAGTAACCCGTAATAACGAAGCGCCGTCGAACGTTTACTATTATGTACTCATCATCATCTTAATCATAAGCCTCTATTAGTCCACTGCTGGACATATGCCTCTCCCAATGCACGCCTTCTCCATTAGGGGGTTTTCGGACCGTATCCTATCCGCTAGTCCAATATGAGTTGGTGGGTGTACCGACTTTTTACATGTCCATCCAACGCATAGAGCTTACTTTTCAGACAACTGGGTGATCCGCCCAAATTGTCCTAACCAACCAGAAAACAACGATAACACAAAAGTGTTTTTCGCAGCGGGATTCAAACCCACGACCCGCGGTTTATAAAGCAAGGTCCGATACCGCTAGACCACGGAGGCGTCTATTATGTACTATAACTCAGTATTGGCATCTCGGCGACAATTCGTCAATGTGAACGCTAGATGTATGACGCCATTTGGTTGCCATGGGTACTGGTAGTAGGTCCCCTTTTTACAGGGGGCCGTCTGGGTTGGTACCACCGCGGTGCCTATTTCTATATGCCGATGTAAAGGGCACCGTAGCCAGCGTATTTGCTCGGTAAAAGAGACTTAACACCCTATGTCTCACGGTAGGCACGTTGGTCATACCACTAGAATTGCCGATGTCTAAGTGCGTCGGTGACCACTTCCCATCAGGTGGTCCGACTGCTTGTCTGCCTGCGTAGGCAATATAAAAAAATATTTACCGATCATTAATGTATCGGAAATCAAACGAATCACAAGCATCGTTCAAGATAGGAACGCTGCAGTGCAAGTGTACCTATCCCAAACACAGAAATATACCGGCTATCAGAATCAACAATAGAGCAGTACACGTGATGACGCATGCGATGAAATGAATGACGCTAAACTTCAACTGAAGGTCGTAGATAACTGGCGTCGAACAGAGGTACACGTAGAAAAAATCTAATTGGATACAAGTACAACCGTTCAAAGTTAAAAACAACACTGTCAATGAACAAACTATGGAATATATAAATAATAGTTTAAAAAAAACACGATTTTATAACAAACCGAAAATATAATTAAAAATGAGAAAATATTTTTTAACATCAAAGACTTTACATTACAGCAGCACGAGGTGAAACAATCAATCATAATGAATTAATTCAAAATTAAATTATAATAAATTTTAAGTTCTAAACAAAATCATTTCATTCAGAGTGAAAGCCCTGCGGTGCTTGACATATTAAAAATCGCATATTAAATCATTCTATTGGCAACTGTCTATGTAAGGAGACTTATGGAAATGTTGTGAAATGCTCCCACGCTTTTCACTCTGAATGAAATGAAATGATATTGTTTATAACTGAAACTTTATTACAATTTTATTCTGAAGTAATGCATTATGGAGTGACGACATTCGCAAAGTGGCCGGTGTGGGTTGGATGAGAATAGCCGAAGATCGGAAGCGGTGGCGTCCATTAGGGGAGGCCTATGTCCAGCAGTGGACTAACACAGGCTGATGATGATGAATGCATTATGATTGATTTTTTTACCTTCTGCTACTTTAATATAAACTCTTTGTTTTATTTAAAATAATGTATATAAAAAAGCGTCTTTGTAGTTTTTTTAAACTATTATTTATGTTTAATTTTTTAGTACGATCTATCAATTAGTTTTTGAAATGTATTCTATATGTAGTATTAAGAATCGTTTCGTAATGTATTCATCTCATTTAAATCTTTACTGTTACAAAGCATTTTCTCTGTTAGCTTAGAGCTTAAAAAAAAAAGAAATATTTTTGCATTGTCATCGGTCCTTTGAGTCGAATGCAAAGTTTCGAGTTTATCAGACGTTTCGAAAAAGGTGAAAATCGTGTTCAAACATGTCGTTACATACATAGGTACATCCCGAACTTATAAAAGCGTGTTATTACATAGACTGAGAACCAGAGACTAATAAGAAATGTCCTAATAATAGAAATGTTTTAAATAAAATATAATATTTTATATCGCATAGGTGAAAATACTTTCAGTACACGAAGGCTAAGCTATCCTAGAATAACATAGACTACTTTTTACCTGACTAAAATTCTTTCCAAAAGTCTAGTAATAACACGGAATGAGCCATGGCAAGACTGCTAGTTTACAATTAGCTTATTTCTGTAACATTAGCAACATTAAGGGCTTTATTTGATTAATGCATCCTTTTAATTCGCAATAGATATATTAAAATGTCTTCAGAGTCGTTACTACTTCAGGGGCCGTAGTTGTAATGACTTGGCCTACACTAATCACCTTTGATATATATTAAAGATCAACCATCAGTGTATGTAGTGTATTAGGCGTATAAGTGTACGCGCGAACCCAGATGTCCCTCTTCTCACTTTCATTGATCCGATGGGACGGAAAACCGACACGACCGGAAAGAGAACAGGCGCTAAAACGACTATATATTCCGAATAAATTTACATAGCTCTCCGTCGCTTGAATCATTATACTTTAGAGCCAATCGTATAATCGACCCTTGCCTTAAGAAACTAAGAAACGACGATGAAAAGTGGTCGAGTCCACGCAGGATCCGAACTGACGATCTCCGGTTGACAAAGCGCAAGATAATATAATACCAAGAGCGTAACTGGACGTTAAGAGATACAACATACGTAAGGAATGTGTGAAAGGCATAGGCAAAGTTGAGTTTTACTTTATTTTTATAACGACACTTAACAAAATAAACGTGTTTCTTGTACTGTTTTGATATTTTACTGCACAAAAAGAAACTTGAAGTAACGGAATGTTGCCTTTCTTGATTCGAAAATAGGCATAATAATGTCCTCGTGTCCATTACGACTACGGCGGCCAATCTATATTAGGGACCAGCCAACCGCGCAGGAGATATTACAGTGCACAAATGTACGCGCAAACACAGGTGCACTCCCTGTTCCTTTATACGCTAAGCCCGATGGGACGGATAACCGATACGACTGGCTAGAAATATGGCGAAGGATCGACCTTTACCTGTACATCCGATGCAAGATCATCTTACTTTATAAGCAATAGGGTGATCCGACCACATTGCCGTCAACGACTAGGAAACAAAATTAAAAGTTGTTTATACCCGCAGAATCCGGAACCCACACACCCAATTTGTGAAGCGTCAGCTAATACCACCAGGCCACGGAGGCAGTACATGAACAGTCTAGTTAAATATTCATACTGTTTTAAAACTTTAGGCTAATTTGTATCGGAGACTGGCTTGCCATACCGGCTTCGGACGGGTTGACATTTTAAAACATTCTATAATGAAAAACATATATAAAAGAGATTGATTATAAATCATTAACGAATTGGCGCTCTGTTAAAAGTAATATTATGATAATAAAGTTCTCCAGTCGATTACCACCACCATTGACCACTATGACGGCCGATTTATATTAGAGATCACCAACCACACATCAGATATTATGGTTGACAAGTGCAATCAAACACAGGCGCACTCCTGTTCCTTTATACTCTTAAAGTAAATTATAGTAAATTAAATACAAAAGTAATATTATATCGCATGCATAACGATACGACACTTCTTCATAAGGGATACGTTACTTTTTATCATTATTTGTGTGTCACACAAATGGACAATCCATACGAAAGTTTAATAAATCGTACGCCCTATTAGGTACTTCATTCTTCTGGAAAGGCAACTAAAAATACTTTTCGTGTCTAACACCCAATCTTCTGTGTTGTAGCATTTTTCTAACTATTAATATTATTAAATAAATAAAAGATTTTAGAGGTAATTTAAGTCAAAAACAATGACCTTGACACAATTAGTGAAAGAGTAATCACGGTGATTCGTTTGTTTACAAACGTCATTTATTGTCTTAACCTCATTTCTTTTATTATTGATAATGTGCACCCACAACCATAATATTTATATAAGAGAATTTAATGAACATAATGACTCACAGCTTTATTTCTGGAGCCATAAGGACTTAAAACATATAATTTGATCGCAATATTTTCTTGAAGAGGTCTGGGGTGGTAAAAAACACATTAAAAGTAAAGCTCGGGGGATAAGAGTTAATATAATAATAATATACCGGTGGTAGGTCCTCTGTTTACAGGAGACCGTCTGGGTGAGTACCACCTCGGTGCTATTTCTGCGAAGCAGTAGTGTGAAAACACTACTGTGTTCCGGTTTGAAGGCACCATGCCAGCGTATTTACTGGGTAAACGAGACTTAACACCCTATGTCTCACGGTAGGCAGCGCGTTGGCGATACCACTGGTATTGCTGATGTCTGTGGGCAGTCGGTGATCACTTCCCATCTGGTGGCCCGACTGCTCGTCTGCTGCGTATGCCATAAAAAATATATATATATATTTCCGGGCGAATAAAACAACATTGTCTAGTCACGAACTAAGCAAAGCTATGTGAAATGGATAACTGATAGATACTACATAGACTTACTTTTCTTTTATAAGTAAATACATATTATATAGATACGAACACCCAGACACGTGAAAAACACTAAGTTGAAAACACAATATTTTCCCCTGGAGGGAATCGAACCCTTTGTCGCAAGAGACAGGGTCACTAACCACTGCGCAAGCGGGTCGCCTACAATATTAGTTTAACCGCAATATTACTACTTACAAACCGATGCGTCTGCCCCATCCTCACTAAACGCTGCTTAAACAAAAAGGTATATTTTAAATATGATATGGACATAATTCTCTATACCCTGTAGTCTAGTGGTATAGGCTTGCGCTTTAGAAACCGGAGGTCGTGGGTTCGAATCCTGCGGGAACTTTTCATAGTGTTTCCTAGTCATTTAGGACAAAGCGAGCTGATCCCCCAATTGCCTGTAAAGTAAGATGTCGGATGGGCATGTCAAAATTCAGTCCTGCGCTTTATCTCTAGCCGGTCGTGTCGGTTATCCGTCCCATCGAGCTTAGAGAGAATAAAGGGAGTTCACCTGTGTTTGCGGGTACATTTGTTCAACATATCTCCTGCGCAGTTGACTGATCTCTGATATAGATCGGCCGCCGTAGTCGTAATCGACTTGTGGGACATTATTTATTATTATTTAGTTATTTATTCAAGAACAAAACTTTTCAATGCAACTTAGATCACGCCTTTCTCGTCTGTCATGTGATAAGATTATAGATAACTCCGATGTTATCTCTGTTGACAAATAAGTCAAATGACAATTAAATGACAAATGTGTCAACAGTAACGATAAAGTAAATTATAATTTTACGTATTTTTACAGCATTTAAATTACTCTAAATATTAATTTTATAGTTATACCTTTCATTATTGATCCTTTATAGCTTCCATCATCCGCCCCGAGGTTATTAAAAACGCGATAAAATTCGTAAAACTGTCTTACATTGTTTTACGAGTTTTATATTCATCATCATCACAAGCCAGTGTTAGTCCACTGCTGGACACAGGTCTGCCTTAATGCACGTATTATAGGGTTTCTTCCTCTCTATTATAGGGTTTTTGGACCGATCCACCACGCTGGTCCAATGCGGGGTGGTGGGTAGACTCGACTTTTACATGCCCATCCGACGCGTGGACCATCAAATGTTATATTATTTACTATGCATCAGTATTTTAGGCAAAGCATTGCAAAAAATTTGCAATTAAGCATAAATAACGAAAATAAAGAATAAACTTTATGATTACCGTTATATAATTTTATAAGTGGTTTTTTCACATAATATTATCTTTATTTAGAAAATATATCGAAGAAATCATAGGCCCTTGCTTTATAAACCGGAGGCCGAGGTTCGAACGCCGCGGAAACAATTTTGTGCTAACGTTGTTTTCTGGTTCTAGTATTATAAATAATTTTGTAGTGATTAAAATGCGATAATATATTGTATTATTTATTATTATTACTATTACGAAAGTATTTAAATCATGGTCGATTTTTGGTAAAACTGTGAACGAGACTTGACATTCAAGGTTATTATGTGAGCAACTGGTAATGTAACCAAGGTTACTATTTTTACAGAAAAGTGTCAGGCTATCATTATTCCAGTGTTCCAGTTTAAAGGACAACGGAAGTGTAAGAACTGAGTTAACGAGAAGTAACATACATATTTGGGCGAAGACCGCACTTGTGACGTTGACTTGTTTTGTTGTTAACGACTTGCGTTTCCTGTAGACATGGCGTATCGTTCATCATCAGGTGAAATATCCGAGCATATTATTGCGTCATTCAATCTATCTATATATATAAAAGAGATTCCCACCTATATATCGACTCATCACTTATCTCTGGAACCATAAGGCGTAGCGACTTGAAATTTGGTAGGAATATCCCTTTCGCCGAGAAGAGGACAGCTGAGAACGGATTTTAGAAATTCTACCCACAAGGGAGGTCGGAGGGTTGCTATAAAACTAATCACGGGATCTTTAAAGCCTGTTAAACATGTATGTAATAAATCAAATAATATACCCGTCATACATATTAAAGTACGTGTATGTATGTATGTTGCTACACTTTCTCACATTACGTCATTTAGATACAAAAATGTTACGAAACGGGTCTGTACGCATGTTAAGCTCGACGTATAAAATACATAAAAGTGAAAGCGAATAACAGTTTTCTGAGCATGTGAGGGCTGTCTAAAATAATTGTTTAATTTTAGACAGCATTAGTACAACGTTCCCCCTAGCGTAGTGGCCGATGAAGCCGACTTTAAACCAAAAGCTATGTATTCGAATCCCTTAACGTGAAAATGCGTTCTGTTAAAAAAAATATATATTTATAATTTAAGAACAGTATTTTTCACAATATTAAGACAGTCTTGGTATATTTACGAAACGAATATTCCTAGTAATATTATAAATGTAAAAGTTATCAACAGATTTAGATGAAACTCACGTCGTATACACAGCTCACACATGAGTAAGCAGTAATGTTCACCATTTAAAATGACTTTGTAATTTATTTTAACCCTAATTGAGGCAGCAGGGGACGCCTATGTCCAGCAGTGGACTAACGCACGCTGATGATGGTGAAATAAATAGTCTGTTTATAAATAAATGACTAAAGCTTTTCATAGGATCTTGAAATTACAATAAGTAGAATCAAACAGCTGCAACGTTACGTCTTCATAAATCTTACTTTGTGTCAATACAACATGTAACTAAGTCACTTCTTTATACCGTTGTTTAGTAATCATGATGATGATGATGATGAATTTATTTTAACTCGCAATCGCTGTCTTATCTAGAATTTTAATAACAGAAAAACACAACATTCAAGCCCAGGTGGCTGGTAATAGTAACAGCTTAAGCTTGGCTCAGCTACTAGAGATTTAAGCACTCACTACGTACAATGTAACTTATTAACGTAAAACATTATAAATAATATTACGGCCATTGCCGATCCCATTAGAGAAACTGTCTCGAGGACTCGTCTAATATATACATACAGATGTTATTAGTATTAAAATGTCATTGAACCGATTGAAGCCTCACAAGTGTAAGAAGTTCTTTTGCAGAGCCTTGAAAAACGTCTTATTTAGTACAAGGTCCATTTTGTTTACCTATCTATACTATAGTATAAAGAGATTCAGATTTTTTGTTTCTTCGTTGTTTGTTAAAAGGAGTTAACCGATTTGAAATATTCTTTCACCACTAGGAAATTATATTATCCTTGAGTAACATAGTCTCTTTATCATTCACCCCAGATTAAAAGAATAACAGAGCTTTGGAAATACTGTAGCTACTGGTATAAACTAAAAAAAAGAGTAATATAAAAATAGATCAGATATAATAGTAACAATGTTCTCCAGCCGATTACAACTACGGCGGCCGATCTATATTAGAGATCAGCCAACTAAGCAGGAGATATTATAGTGCACAAGTATGCGCAAACGCAGGCACACTCCCTGTTCATTTATTCACTCAAAGCCCAATGGGACAGATTACCGCCACAACCGGAGAGAGTAAGGCGCAGGACCGACCTTTTACATGCCCATCCGACATCCGACGCATTAATTCGCCATTTAACAAATTGCCTAACCAACTACAACAATGACTATTTGGTGAGTCCCGCAGAATTCGAACCCACGACCTCCGGTTTCTAAAGCACACGCCCTTACCACTATGCTACGGAGGGAGTTATAGATCAGATACCTTAAATGCAACTGCAGAAAAAGTGAAATAAAATACGATGATTTTAAAGGAGAGTCACAATAAAAGTTTTTTTTAATTGCATACGAAGGCAGACGAACAGTTAGGCCACCTGATGCGAAAGATGTCTCAAACGTTCATGGACATCGGTAATACCAAGGGTATCACCAACGCGCGCTGTCTACCGTGAGACATATGATGTTAAGTCTCGTTTACCCTGTGAATACGCTGTATATATATATATATATATATATTTAAAGTAAGTAGAAATGTAAGTTTGTGTGCTTATCAGTCATCTAGTTGCCATAGTCCAAGCTATGCTTAGTTTGGGACTAGATAGTGTTGTGGCATCGTCCTAAATTAAATTCAATTTAATAACGAAAATAGAAGTAATATCTTAACACATGTACATGTCGCAATTGCAGTTAGCAACAGCAAACGAACGAACAACCCACTCGCTTGAGCATCAGTCCATAGGGTCAGATATCGAAATAGAAATAGTTACAGCATTAATCGTGAATTACAATATTACAACGATCGCATCTCTCATTTCCTTACGATTGGTCGGTTATCGCATAGAGACAATGTAAACAAGGCTGGTCGTAAATCTGTAGCGGTATCTGTCGAGGGGTGACCGGCCGGGGTTATCTACCGAGCCTTGGGGCGTGGACTGAGAAATATTAAGAGCCTAAAGAAAACAGGATCTGGAATGTTAATACTAAAGTGACTAATCATCATCAGCCTGTGATAGTCCACTGCTGTACATGGGCCTCCCCTAATACACCCCTATCCATTACGGGGATTACGGATCGTATCCCACCACGCTGGTCCATCTGCCTTACAATGGGAGTAAGAAAGATCCGCAGTACAATTGCAATCAGTCCATCAGCCTGCTGAGCAACTCTTTTTAATGGACGCCATCTTGACGTTTATTAAAAAAGGTCTATGTCCAGCAGTGGACTGCTAAAGGCTGCTTATAATGATGTATGATGAACAGTTCAGCTATATTAGACTCGGAAAAGAGCCAAACATTATAACCAAAAACAACGACGTGGGGTCGTACGGACGGTGTTGTTATTAGGCTACTGTCACTCAGCAATTGAGATCTCGGTGACAATTGACTAATTAGAACGCTGGATGTATGACGTTCCTTCGTTGTCATGGGATACAGTGATGCCATCAATTCCGAGTCCGATGATGAACTGTGATGACACTCTGACCTTAACACACCTGACACCTAACTTGAGTTAGGCATAATGAATAGGTAAATATAAATACTAGCTAACCTATAAAAGTTAATTCCCGAGCGTCAAAGCTGTAAGAAAAGTTAAGAAATACTTTTTATTTCTTAACTTTTATGTAGTATTTATGTAGTTTGTATGTAGGAAATGCCTACGCATACCCGTTCTCGCGGGGGCAAAGACGAGTTACTTCGGACTCGCACCGACTAATACCATCACGTTGTTCTTTTGTGGAGCGTTAGAGATGGGTTCACAAGAACTCATTGGCTATCTTCTGCGACCAGCGCTGGTCGCCGAAGCAGATCCATCTCGGCCCTACGGCCATATGCCTGCCTCTGGACGCGTCGCAACTAACTCGCCCTTCATCTTCGCCCCTATACGTAGGTGACAGACTCCCCCGAGTCTGTTACTCAGGCCCCAGGGACAAGACTCCCAGCCCCCCGCGGTGGCCTCGGAGTTGGGTTCCGCCGCTATCACCGTTTCGGCTACAGAAGGAGGAGAGACACCATGCCGAATCTCCCCTCCTCCCGACACCTTCACACCGCATCTCATGGGTGCGGCCACGCCGAGTCACAGATGATAAGGAGAGCGGCCTAAAGAATACCGACACTCCTCTGCCCTCGAGACTTCTCTTTGGCTACAGAGGAGAGGGATGGCAGCGGTCTACCGCCTCTTCCTCGTCCACTGCACCCTCCTAGGCGCATCCGAACCTGGCTTCTCTAGCCAGCTTGAAACAGCCTCCTCCACGGCCGGCCTTACTCCTCAGACCGGCCAGATTTCCTCAGCTTCCCCGCGGTTGAACAGGCCGCAAGTACTGAGATCCACCGCTACGATAATGCGAGAACCTGTTCGGGAGGACGCTAAACAGTACTGTGTTTACTAATTTAATAAAGAAAATAAAAGTGACAGCCATAAAGTTACGAATAAGAAAATGTATAATAAAAGAGAGATACTACAAAGGACAGTTATGATAAAAATTATCATTCAAACTTTTAAAGTAATAAAGGACTATGTAATAACATGTGCATTAAATATACTCAAATGATTTTAAGTAAATTTATTACAATATTTACTAAAAGTAAATGAAAGCATTTAATGATATTATCGCGTGTTCTTAATTGACCCTTTCCAGCGTCATGGTCATATAATAATCGTAAAATGGGTTTATTCAGCATGTGTATTACTCGAGTAAACAAGAGAAGGTTTTATTATTAATAAGATATAATACATAATTAATATCATACAGTTAAGTAATCGGATAATGCGCTGACCACGGTCCACGAACTTGTTTAAAAATACAGTGCCAGATTAAAAATGTTATAAGGTACAAATTTTAATCGATTATTTAAATAATAATTTTATAAATAGGTGAAAAAACAACTTGTACAGTGTAAGCAAAACAAGAAATCACTTTTCGTGTACAATTTTTAAACGAATAGAAAATAAATAACACAACAAAAGACGACAAATCCCATGCCTCAGGGCAACGAGCGAACTTTAAGCTTAGTATATTTATATGTTGCATTTCTTATAGACAAGACAGTTCACTTATTTTTAGATGAAGAAGAAAAATACTAAATAATGTCTTCCGAGTCGAATCCGACTACGGCGGCCGATCTATTTAAGAGATCAGTTAACTGCGCCATAGATTATAGTGCACAAGTGTACGCGCAATCACAGATGCACTCCCTATTCCTTTTTAGGCGGCTAATGAGATAGACTCTCGATAAAAGCCCGATGTGAGGGATAACCGACACGACCGAAGAGAGATTAGACGCAGGACCGACTTTTTACATGTCCATTGGACGCATGGATCATCTTACTTTACAGACAATACTACGCGTAGCGGCGCCTGACTGGTTTAGGATCGCAATCCATCCAAAGCCCTAAAATTCACAACCACCGGCATTGCGCGGAGACAGCTTTAAACAATATTATTCACATACCTCCTACATTAGTGACAAGTTGCTCTTCGAATATATTCTATCATACATTTATATGTTCATCGATGTGCAAACATGTGAAAACTATTGTTAATTGTAATCAAAGCAAGTAATCAATCGATTTTATTATAAATGCAATAAAGCCACAGAAGGACGCGAAGACACTACGACTATATTTATCGACTATACGATATTTCGTAATAATTGCGATACTAAATTACATTTACTATATTTGTTATTGATTAAAACATTGCTTTAATGCTGTTGTTTGCATACACTGAATTGTTCACTGCAGTACTTCTCAATAAATATATATTATGGTAAAACATAAAATATATTTTAACATATAAAAAATACAATACAAAATGGCCCACTTTAAGAATGAGAATATAAAATATAATTTAACAATAAATAAATTTAAAGGGCTGGGTGAGAACGGGCGAAGACCGGAACGGATGCGTGCGTTAGGGGAGGCCTATGTCCAGCAGTGGACTGACACAGACTGATAATAATGATGGTGAAATTAAAAAAGTTGTTAAGGTACGTTTATGTTCAAGGTATTTATAATATTAATAATTTAAAATTATAACACAGCCTGGTAATGGAATGCCTACTCCAGGTTTTGTTTCAATATTGCGTAATATGTATGTTTATAATAATTTGCTAATTATTTTAAAAGATTACGTGAATAAATTACCTGCTAAGTTTCGTATGCTGGTATTCCTCAGCTCTCGGTGTCGTTCTCCGACCCAGTGGTAGTGTTTGACAGTCAATAAGCAAATGTAAACTTTTATAAAGAATAAAGATATATGAATTTGAAATGAGTTATAAAAATAGGCAATTAATAAATTTAAATATATTTAAATTCAAATACTTCCTTCAATAAAGAAGCATTATCCTTGCTTATTGACTGTCACAATTGCTAATCACCTAAAAATATTATAAAACAAAGTCCCCGCCGCGTCTGTATGTCTGTCAGTTTAAGATAAACTCAAATACTACGTCACAGATTGTCACGCGGTTTTCACTAATCGATAGAACGATTCATCCGGAAGGTTTAGGTACATAATTTGCATAATTTCTTTGTACATTTGAGTAAAATATATAAATGTTTGTCAGAGATGTCGGAAATACATTAAGCTGTCCGAGATCTGTAATCGAAAACGCTGCCTAAAACCCATAAGATATGACAAAACAATGTTTGGTGGAAATATTATTCTTTTCTGCCTCTATAAAAAAGTCCGCCATGTCATATATAATGCCTGGACGGATTTTGACGGGACTGTCTCTAAAATATGATATAATAGGGCGTAAAATAGGTTCCATTTATTTGTACAGAGTTTTCTTTAATGTCATCACGCGAACGAAGTCGCGGACAATAGCTAGTTCGGAATGAGACGCAAGGCCTGAGAAGAATCGGTGAAAGGCGTTAAATATACGCAAAAAAAAATTGACCAGCACACTTAAATGTTGACAACCCCTGCAACAAGGAATACATGTTAAACGGAAAAGGAGGTTATCTGAGCTGCCTTTATCGAGACTTGTTAGCTCGCGTTCGCTTCAAGATTTTACAACTTGATTGCGATATTTCATTTAATTTAAAACGTATGAGTGGTTAGTCGATACTGCGGTAAAATTTTCTAGGTCTCTTTAAATACTATACTATTGAGTCATGCAATCTTTAAAAAATGAAATAAATAAAATTAAATTAAAAAAATTGATATTAAAAAGGCCACTGTCCAGCGGTGGATTGATAAATGCTGAAATTAAATCAAATATTGAAATTCTGGTTTTTAAATAGTCATCCTTAATTTTTCACTTACAATCCATTTAAGCGCTCAGCTTATTGGAATTGTAACTTATTTTGAAAATGTTTAATTTTAACATCAGATTTTGTGGGCATAAGAATATAAATCGGATACATTTGTATATTTATTTATTTTACAATTTTTGTGAAATGGCGTACTTAATGCCAAAAGCATTGTCTCCCAGTCAACCATTGGGTGAGGTACAGCAAATAAAGCAGGTAAACCATCACATTAACTTCTTGAAGCTAGAAACAACGATAACACAAGTCTCCCCGCCGGATTCGAACCCACGACCCCCGGTTTATAAAGCAAGGGCCAACACCTTTAGACCACGGAGGCGGTGGTCATTATCCCTACCTATATTTACGTTCAATTTTAATCGCCACAACCACACACGCACTTTATGATGCATCACACGAGATAAGCCCAAAGCACATGTCATGTTTATTTTTAGAACGTTTTTTTTTAATATCCTTTTTCAAACTACCACTTTACAGTATCGCGCGACTGTTGCAACATATGTTAAATAAAAATAATAATTAATCAAAGAAACATTTATGTTAATTTTAACAAGTTGTATATGAGTAATGAAATTGCGAATCCATACTAATATTATAAATACGAAAGTAACTCCGTTTGTGTGTATGTCCGCCATTACCACTAATCCGATTTGAGTAAAATTTGGTACACACTTAAAATAGATTCCAAGAAATAACATAGCCTATTAACTATTCCGATGAAAGTGGTTTTAAGCGTTCAAATGGAGATGTAAGTTAATACGGAAATTCGTCGAAGCTAAAGCCATCACTGCCTCCGTAGCCTAGAGGTACCGGCGTGTGCTTTAGAAACCAGAGGTCGTGGGTTCGCATCCTGCGGGGACTCAACAAATTTTCATTATTGTTTCGTAGTTGGTTAGGGCAATTTTGGTCGATAACCCAACTGTCTAAAAAGTAAGATGATCCATGCGTCGGATGGGCATGTAAAAAGTCGGTACACCCATTAACCAGCATTGGACCAGCATGGTGTGATACGGTCCAACCCCCTAATGGATAGGGGTGTATTAGGTGAGGAAGTCCAGCAGTGGACTATCACAGGCTGATGATGTTCCATTCAAGTGATGGACAGGTGCAATGAAATCACCTCATGTATATTATTACAAAGTATATTTGAGTTCACCTCGCGGACATGCCTCTTATGTCACGCGGACAAAGTCGCGGGTAACAATTAGCATTATTGTATTTATTTTAGCTTTATAAATAGAAGAATACCAGTTATGCACGCACGTATAAAGTGTATATCTTATAGGTATCGGGTTTCTTTAGGTCTCATTAAATACGCAGTAAACAATATCGGCGGATGTAATCGTACAAAATAACTACAATCAAGTAAATGCACGAAGTTAATACGTAGATGTACTTGAACATTAATAATTATTATTATCTTTATATGTATACACTTATTAGACTGCACAAATATATATAGTGAAAATTTAATATCATTTAATGTTTTAGTCGATGGATGGATTCAAAGGATTGGTTTAAATATAATACTAATACTAAAAATCGTAACTGGGAAGGCCAATGAATATATATATAATACATAAATATATCATATATACATATATATATATATATATATATATATATATATATATTATATATATATATATATATATATATATATATATATATATCAAGTGCTTCATTAGACTGCAAAACTCGAAGAACGGCTTAACCGATTTGGCTAATTTTGGTCTTGAATTGTCTGTGGAAGTCCAGGGAAGGTTTAAAAGGTGAATTAACATAACAAAATTGTCGAACTGAAAAAAGAAATGTCTTTACCTATAATTTGTTCCTAATGAGAGTGAAATAAGTTAATTTACAATCTCAAGTTAACTATCTATCATATTTTTTTAAAATGAACATTGATAAATCTTATACAAAAGTGTAGATCTTTTATCTATTGATTGAGGTAGTATAAAGTGCTGGTCAACTGTTTTATATAATTTGTATGTGGACGCCTGCGCACGATTAGTGACGGCATACGCTAACGACGAAAGTGGCCGTTGTGGGCTGAATAGCCGAAGATCGGTGGCGTGCATTAGAGGAGCCCTATGTCCAGCCGTGGACTGACACAGGCTGATGATGATGATGATGAGTAAGAATTAAATATTTTATTTACTTAAAAATAATAAAATATTGCTATAGTATGTCGCAAAAAAAAAACAATTTTATGGTTTGATTATGGATACAGACCAGAGAGAACTTATGTTATATAACAGACTATTTATGATCTAGCCCAGCTTTACACTGGATCACCCAATTGTCTGAAAAGTAAGATGATATATGCGTCGGATGGGCACGTAAAAAGTCGGTCCACCCACCAACTCGCATTGTACCACCGTGGCGGGATACGGTCCAAAGGCCCCCTAATGGATAGGGGTGTATTAGGGAAGGCCTACGTCAAGCAGTGGACTATCACAGGCTGATGATGATGAAATAAAACTAAAGACTACATAAGACCAATTATTTTATTTTTAACTAGGTCGAGTATTTTTCGAGTTTCTCGACTCGCTACACGCAAAAATACAGATCAAGTTAAATAATATCAATATACATTACATACACTATAGTCTACGTTACGTTGATTTCATATATATGTTGGCTACTATCACTTATATATCTGAAATGATCTGCATTGTTTATTTAAATATTGCAATTAAGAAATGTTTGACGTGTCTTGTCAGGGCAACATTAGAGTTCTTACTCAATGTTGCCCTGACATACGAGATAAGCGAACAAGGCCCTTTTATACTGCTTAATGTTCAGAATCAAAGCAGAAAGCGGCTGTTGCCAATATTTACTATACACACAGAGAAGAAAACATGTATTTAATACACTTAATAATAATAAGAATATTTTCGTACAATAAACACAACATCATTTAGCACCAAACTAAGCAAAGCCTCCACTATGGAAACTAGATGACTGTTAAATACATAGAATATTATTAAATAAAATGACTTTTTACACGTGGCCACGGCCGCTGGAAAGTGTTCGAAACGTCGTGAATTTAAATATGTAAAATAAACGCGATAAAATCCGTGAAAAAGTAATTTTATTTAATAATTTATAGTATTCGCGTAAACAAAGAAATAATTATACATAGATTATCTTTTCTTTCGTAAATAAATACTCATCATATAGATACAAGCACCCAGACACGAGAACAACACTATGTTTATCACACAAAAACTTTTCCGTGGTGAAAATCGATCCCACACCCTCTGGCGTTACAGTCAGGGTTGTAAACCACTTCACCAAGCGGGTCGTCAAATTTGATACAATGGTATTTTTATAGTGGACATAAAAATAACCCACTTTTTTTTTTTTTTGCTGTTTCTTTTCTGGTATGAGGCGACCTATTCCGGACCGGTGGTAGCGTGTTTGACGCTCATAAGCAAGTGTGAAATTCTATGTTGAATGAAGACATTTGAATATGTTTCATTGAACTGAATGATTTGTAACCATGGCGGTGACTATTTCTGTCGCAAAGCAGTTACGCAACACGGGCTCCGGTTTGAATTGCACGGTTACTAATAAAACGTAACAACCCATAGTTAAACTTTTACTGTATTATAGTATATTGTGCCGCTTATCATCAGGTCTACGCTCTCCAATATAATTTTTAATACAAACATTTAATTCAGTACAATTACAGCAACATCAGTAGTAAAATAACTCTTCCAACAAATTTTCATTGTTGTTTCCTAGTTGGTTAGGGCAATTTGGGCTGACCACCCAATTGTCTGAAAAGTAAGATGATCCATGCGTCGGATGGGCGATGTAAAAGTCGGTCCACCCGCTAACCCGCATTGGACCAGCGTAGTGCGATACGGTACTAAACCCGATAATGTATGGGGTGTATTAGGGGAGGTCTATGTCCAACAGTGGACTATCACAGGCTGATTATGGTGAGATTAGGCTATTGACAAAAGTACAGTATGTGCGATGCCTCCTCGAAGACAATTAAGCATAGGTATGTCCTTGCATAAACAAAATATGATAAACTTGGCAAGATTTTATCGTACGTGCCGTCCGGATGTGCGGTCGGCCGACGCGGGGAAGCACCGCATCCCCAACAAAGATATATATACCTTAACCACAGCTATCTGTATTTTACTGAGCTTTACTATACCACAAAAACTGTTGATATGATGAAGCAATAATAATTTACATTACCTTCAAAGGATTGTACCGTTTTTTTAACCAAATCATAAATAAGTCATATAATCTTTCGAGAAGTTATTAACATATTTTTCTGCTATAATATATCGCAGCATACATTATTTCCCTTCCAGTCTATTCGCGATTCACCAACGATTTTCTCCGAAAAAGTGGAGTCCATATTAGGAGTATATTATTAGGTACCTGAATATGTATACGTTTGTTTTGAATTGTATATTTTTTTGGGTGTTTTAATTATATTACCTCTTTTTGCAAAAAATCCCTGCTTTTACTCATAATAATCAGTTCTAGGTCAGCTAGAATTTACCTATAGGTTTTGTTTGGAATACCTACATGGTAGATGTCATTGACCTAGAGTAACAAAATTTGGAAAAGCAAGGTTTCTCCAATAAATAATAGGAACTCCAAAGATAAAAAAAATTAAATTAACAGTTGTACATAATTAACATTAGGTGTCTTCGAACAACAACACGATATGTACGATGCCGTTACGACCCCATGGGTAACTTTTGTTTACCGCCATTTTGTGTCTAAAGTTATTCATTATTTTCATATCTTTTCCCCTTTTTTAACTGACCATTTATGAATAAAATATTGTGATTCGTAAACTTTATTACTGAACTAGCTGTTGCCTACGGCTTCGTCCGCGTGGCAATACATTAATGAAATCTTATAAGTTTTTTAAAGAAGCCTAATTCACTCCAAGATACATAAGCTACCTTGTAGTGAAAGGCCCAACACAATAGGATTGACCGTTCCAGAGCTAATCCAGAACAAACAGACATACAGGAAAATCAAAATTAAAACATTATTAGTTTTGATACATGAATTGATTATATATCACAATGTTATAATTTAAGAAGGGTTATTCTGATGGTACGAACAGACACTTGAATTTCAATTATTTATATAGATATCTGATATCCTAACAAGTACAGAAACACTAAACGAATACCTATCTTTGTACTGCCACTTGATATCGCAAATGAATGAGGATATTATTCAAACAAAAACCTACTACCTTTATGGGAGGTCCCTTATGACATCATACACGCTTAACTGTTTAGAATTTCAACCACTACGAGTGAACATGTTGTATGTTACTATTCTTCATTGAAATATATACGGATTTTACTTGTATTAGTTTCTTTCTTGTAAGCAAAAAATGTAGATATAAACTTTTTTAAAATTAACATTACTAAACAACATATGAAAACTTATTGACTCCACGCACGATTCAAACCCACAACCTCCAGCTTCTAACGTAGACGCCTTTACCACTTGGCTACTGAGGAAGCTATTTATTTATATGATATATTTTTATTGTACAAAAAGTTAGGATGTTCTGATGTTTAGACTGCATTCATTTACTTTTATATTGTTGAACCGATTTCCATGAACCGCAAAGCCCTGATGAAGATGGTGTGCATTAGGGGAGGCCATTGTCTATTACAGGCTTACGATGATGATAATGATGAGTGTTTATTTGGTGGGATTTTAAAAGCCCCGTTTTAAAGAAATACAGAGTATATTATTCATAAGACCGCTATTTTGATATTGTAATTAAATATGGTGCCTTTAAAACAGATCACTATTAAGCACTACTCTCTCTTTCACCTCTTATTAGCAGCAGTAACAGGCACTTTAATCCATAATTTTAATCAATAACCTTTCTTATTGACAACTACTTACAAGTGCGTTTTTATAATTGATCATTATTCTATTGTAGTTAATAAACAAGTCAAAATAAATAGTCAATACTTAAAAAAACATTAAATTGGAATGTTTCAAAACAATGCAATAGCAAATTATTGAATACACACCAATGAATCAACCGGATTTTAATTAGTAGTTTACCTTGTTAAAATAATTTCTTGAATTGTTTCAAGAAACTTAAAAATGCTGTTATTCTTGTTTTCTATATCAATAAATTATTATATTTGTAAGACAAAAATGGCATATACACTAATATTTAAGCAAACACTTTTTTATTTAATTACATATATGATGGATGCTTGTTTATTTACATAGCGATTGATATTTAAGAGTTAATAGACATACTATTTTGTAACTGAAAAAAAATCCCAGTCATAAAGTTGATACCAAATTCTCTATGTACTATGTATTAGTCAGATTATAATAAGATTATTTAAAACTGAACCAATGATATTAAGGGTACCTATTATAAAGTAATAAACAAATGGGGCTGGAAAACAATCTATACACAACTAATAAACTTGGAGTGTCCATTTGTTAAATATAAATAATCATTATAAAAAAATTAATTGTGATACATTATCTAAACACATAACAAAACATTTTTTATTTTGTCTGTCTGTGTATACCTCAATTAATACTAGTCTCCAGAATGGCTGGTCTGAATTTGACTGGGCTTTCACTGGAAGACAGGTAATGTAACTCTGAGTAACATAGACCAGTTATTTCACAAAATGAGTAACATTTTTTTTTAGCAGCTAGTATATAATAATTAAGGATGATTAAATTCAAATAACTCTTTTGTATATTAAGATAAGTCCTATATATGTAAAATTATGTATATTGGTATATAAAATGTAAATGAGCCGATTGCAAAATCAACATATAACCTGTTCAAGTACAAGGATATTAACACAGATACAAAATTCAATTAAAATCAACATTGTATTGATTCAAAGGAGAAGTTAATAAACTATAATGCAAACTGGTTCTGGCAATTACATTTTCTCTTTGCACATCCTGTTATTATAAATATTAAATAGAAAGTTATTGCACCCGTTAGTTACATGTTATGAAATGTGATAAATTTTTTATCATCATACATGCTCAATAGAGCCTAAACTTAATAGTTTCCGGGGATGGTAGCTTCCTGCAAACTCCGTGTTTGACAAAGCTTACTAAAAACATTAGTACAGAAAAATAACACCAGTTATGAAAAAAATCTGAAAAACCTTTTGCACAACATCAACTTTGAAACACAATAAAAAGAAATATCTCTTCTCATCTAATAATCTTAACACCTATCCATTACACCTGATTAAAATAATGCATGTTCTATCATTATCACCCTGTGTTAGTCCACTGCTAAACATGGGCTTCCCCTAATGCACTCCTTCCCCATTTAGGGGGTTTTTGGACAGTACCATGTTAGTCCAATGCAGGTTGGTGGGTGGACCAACTTTTTACATGCCCGTCCGACGCATGGATCATATTACTTTTCAGACAATTGGGTGATCGGCCCATATTGCCCTTAATCCTGAGTCCCCACAGGATTCAAACCCACAACCTTCAGTTTTTAAAGCACAAACCCTTACAAATAAGCTCTGGGGGGAGTTAATCAATTAAATTAGTGTCTTATAACTCCACAATATTCCTGCACATAAAATCGGCTATTTTATTATTTCGTATCTCTTTTTGCTTAGACACTATCCATCATCTTATATCCTTAAATGAATTCTGGGATATGTATTAAACCTCCATCTTGCCACTACTGTTTTTTTTATATGCAGAAAATATAGACATGTGTTTAAAATATATTTGAATCTATAGATTTAAATTAATATATATAAATTTTACAGTTTGAAATAACATTTCACAAGTTAATACATTCTGGAAGAACAAAATGTATTAGACAGGTGCAATGTTTTACAGACATTTTTAGTGACAGCCTACAAACACCTGTCTTTTCCTTTACTATGTTTTATTTATCATATTAATAAGAACTTTTAAAATATGTAATTGAATAAGGATATACATGAAATTTTTTGCACCTTATCGAGAAAATCATAAAGTGATTTGAGGTCATATTCTATATTAAAATTATTACTTTCCAATGATGTTGCATAAAAATTATCAAATAAATATTAATGATTTAATATTAAAGACATTAATTACAAAGTAAATAATACACATTATAGAAGGTTTGTTAACGATTGTACAACATGAAAGTAAATATCAACAGGATCTAAGCACCAAAGGCGATAATAAAAATTTTAAAATGTAGGTAAACAAATAAAAATATTAAATTTTTTTGTAGTTGATCACTAGCAGTTTTGTAACTAATAACCCGCTAAATTGCACGAAACGGTCCAGTAACTGTTACGAATACAATGTGCAATTGGCAAAAGCGCAATACTTACAGGACTGTATAAAAACTGATGGCTGGCAATTGAATTTCTGCTATTTTCCTTAATCACATAAACAAAGTTTTACACTAACACTCAACCACAACTTCAATAAAGAGTTCTCTATTTTTAGTCTTGCACAGATTTAGTATTCAACACACGAAAACGGATTAGTGTAGAAACAGTAATCACAACAAATAAAAATAAACTGAGTGAACTCCGCACAAGTGCATCTCACACTTGTACGTTTCGCATTTCACTTAATTCAACAGTTGTCGGTTGTCACGTTGACTTTTATACTCAAAATTGCCAGTAACAAAAAAAAATATACGACGTAATCTTAAATAAAAAAGAATAGTTTAAATATTAAAACTTCAGGTGTTAACTGGATGTTAAAAGTGACGTAAAGGTAACAAAAGTTTTTAGGTTGAACATTGCAATAGAAAAAAATTGTATAATTGTTAATAAACTCTACCTTGAGTTTACAACATGTAAACTGAATATTTATTGTTACATTTGGAACTTATTTAAAAACACACTGGCTGGTTGTTATTCGTATGATGGATTTGTTGAACCACCAGTCCCAATCTAGTAAGAGAACAGTCAAATTACGTTGCAGCAAACCGCGTTTGGTAGCGGTTCAGCATTAGTAGTAGCTTAAGTTTTCTCCATTGTCTGCTTTGTTCAAGCTAATTTATTATCATAATTCGATGAGATACGGTGTATGCACTTATTGATAAAGATACTTGTCGGAAAATTATAAGTCTAAGACTCAAGATAGTCTATAAAATTTATTAATTATATTTGAAATTGATAAGTTAATATAAGCAAAAATCACATGTTTTGCTATTTTCGGAACTCTTTGATTTTTACATTAAGCACCGCTGTAACATGCGAAATGCTTGCTTGTTATTTTAAATTCACAACAACCAATATACAGAGGAAAAATATTATATGTGCATATACGCATTTATTATTGTAGTGCCACTTAAATGTGTTTCTGTTGGTCTGATATGTAACGGCAAAAATATTGCTCGATTTGACACTTTTACAGTGATAAATTATGCATGTAACAGATGACTTCAAGTTATTTTAATTAAACAACATAAATTATTAGGTGTTAGTCTACGCATTACGGTTTTCTTTGTTTCTTATGTTAAATATTTTCATAGATGTTTTTAAGCTTAAAACATATAAAACACCTTGTAAATAAAAAATAGATTTGCGAAACCTTGGCTAACACTACTTCGTTCGACTAAAGAATAGAATGGATTTGACGTTGAAATACTTTACTTTTTTGCTGTTTTATATGAAGTAATAGTTTTTAAATAATTTTATTTAAATTTAACATTAATATAATGTTCTTTAACGTAATGTCATAACATAATATTTTTAGACAAAACACGAGTGAGGGCGGGACAAGTAACGCCATCTATGCGCGCTAGTGGCAATTACAAAGCAGATAAGAACCACTTCGAATGTATCCACAACGTATCAACGGATGACCTAGTTACCTCGATCAGTAAAAATAGCGGGCGACAATAGCTCAAACACTATTTTTAGTGCGTATCTCTCAAATCTCAATCCACACACCCTTATCTATCGCATTGTTGTCTCAGCGGGCGCCGAGGTTCGCGGGCCGCGTGCACACCCACGGCGCAACGCACGAAACACATCTATAACAGCACAGCGCCCGTCAAAATCGATAATACACCGCGTACAGCCAGTCCGGGTTGTTTTTCCGACGGAACATTAGTGTCCCCGTTTAGTTGCCTAGCGTTTTTAGTTTAGTAAACAAGGGAACATGTTTTAGAGGGACCGCAAGATGGAGGGCAACGTCAAGAGGTACATACGCAGCGAGTCGGCGAGCTGTGCCCACATGGTTGAGGAGAGTGCAGCGAATAATAGAAAGAGCGCGGACCCGCACGAGAAGCTGAAGGCTTTGTTGAACTCGCCCGAGGAGGACACGGACGATAGCCTGCCACCGTCGGACGCCCCTAAATTCGGAACGGTCATACACAATAGAATCTTCGTGGGCGGCTTCTCTTTGACCACGACTGACGAGGACCTGTGGAAGTTCTTCTCCGGCTTCGCGACAGTGACGGCGGCCAGGGTGATTTATGACAGAGCAGGCGTGTCCAAATGCTACGGGTTCGTCACGTTCGCCAGCCCCCGGGTCGCCAGATTGATTGTGAAGCAGGTTAGTGATATTTATTGGGCATGCCTTTGTCGTGCGAAGCGGGCCGTATGTTAGTCGTTACCAGTGCCCTTAATTGGCGGGTGGAAAAAAATCAAACTGTCATTAAAGGCCGATTATGTTTTGTTGTATTTTTTGAAATTATTTTTTTATTTTATTATCTTACGCGTCTAATGCTTTGATATTAAATACCTGTATTTATTTATTTTTAAATATAAATACCATTTAGCTACAGTAATATTAAATATAATATTATTGTCAAATGCTTAGAAATAATGCAATTATAAAAATATTTTTATAATTGCAATTTTTTTCGACAATGAACTTGCGGAAAGAGCTGATATTTTCGTATCTAATCGTCGCTTATCAGTTGTGATAAGATTTATAAATGTACGAAATGAAGCTGTGATGAACAGGTTTTACTTTGTGTTTACTAAAATCTTCCTTAAATTTTCATTCGAAGGTGTATATTTCGCATTATTGTGCTCAAGAATATTTATATGGTACTGATGAGGTTTTTGTTCTGAACTTTTGATACCCGCTTATTGTTCATGATGACGGCATTAGAAAATAAATGTCAGATATGTTTAATTTAATGAATTTAAACTGAAACGATCATAATTAACGTATACTTATGGATTCTAAATAAATGTCAATATCACTTTTATTTTCTTTTGTCTATATACCAAGTCAGAAAACGCTTGTGTATATAGATTTCAAGATTTTAAAATTTTCCTATAAGTCTTTACGATTGAAATTCCGTTACAAAGCCAACTGACAAAAGAAAAAATATTAAAAAAAAACTTACGTGATATGTTATCTATTAAAAAACAAAAGTAGACGAAAAATAACATACATTCATTAAAAAGTGTCGCGGAACAGCGATCGTTTAAAAATATTTTATTTGATGAGAAGAAAGGGCGTTACCACTTGTATAAAAATAAAATAATAAATAATATTTAATAACAAAAGAATATTTATTTAATACTAGCATTCTTCTTATGCCTAAATTATCAAAAATGACAAAACGAAAAGCGGATTACCAAAAAAAAACAATATTTTATACTCTGGCGTAAAAAATAATTCATGTCTCGTCAAATTCCGTTTTATAATTTTTGAGTGGTGGAATATTTTTTGAAGTGAACATATTTGAATACTGGTCATATACACTGAAAGCAACGACGGATAAGTAAAAAGTTTACGATCCCCTTATAAAGCGCAATTTTGTGCGCACATCACATCGATAGCCTGTGTTAGTCTACTGCTGGAAATAGGCCTCCCCTATCTCACACCTTAGAGGGCCTTTGGACCGTATCCCAACACGCTGATCCAATGCGGGTTGGTGGGTAGACCGACTTTTTATATGCCCATCCGACGCATGAATCATCTTACTTTTCAGACAATTGGGTGATCGGCCCAAATTGCCCTAACCAATTAGGAAACAACAATAAAAATGTGTTGATTCCCGCAGGATTCGAGCCCACGATCTCCGATAAAGCACACGCCCTTACCACTAGGCTATGGTGGCATATAAGATACATATAAGACTAGGTATATAACTGTTATATTTTCTTTGTAACACGACATTCGCGTAGTTATCGAATCGTTATCAATGATTGATGCCTTCGCTATTGTCGTATGTAATAATACAAGGATTTCTTTTTCATCTTACTCTCTTTGGAGTAATAAAATAAGTATTATAGTCTTGGGCCTTGTATCTTCTAACAATATTCATGATTTTATTATCACTTTAATGGCATAGGACATATGATAAAGAATATAATAATTATAGACACGAGAACGACCATGTAAAGGGTTTTTAAATATCGGGTGTAATTTATACAAATAAATAAAAATTGGAGTGGCTGTTTGTAACGGCGAAATAACCGTTTTCAAGTAATAACATTATCACTAAGTAATATAAAACAAAGTCGCTTTCTCTGACCCTTTATCCCTATGCATGCTTAAATCTTAAAAACTACGCAATGGATTTTGGTGCGATTTTTTAATTAGCTAGAATGATTGAAGGGAGGGTTATAAGGTATAATTTATGCACAATATTGTAGAGAGCGCTGATAAAGTGATATAATTTTCGATATATTTTACAGATATCAGTATTGCACCCAGCGGTGTCGGGGCCGGTCGTTAGTAATATGAGACCAGTGTGGTAGGATACGGTCCAAAACCCTCTGATGGAGAATGGAGCCTATGTCAGATCATAAAACATTTTTTTTATTTACTTCTGTCCATTTCTTCTGGCTAATCTTCGTTCTGACTTTCACTGGAAGATAGCTAATGTTACCGGTAGTAACTTAAGCCACTCTATAGAAACAAAATTAAACAGCGGACAACGGCTAGTTTTCTTTTTAGTAAATGTAAAGTTATTAAATGGGATAAAGTCGGTGAAGCTTTAAAATTTATCATGTATACTTTTCGTAAGACAACAAAAAGTATTATGGTATTTATGCACATTAGAAACGCAGAAGACGTATGTAACCTTGTGTAACCTTTGTGTCACCTTTACGTTCTTTATACTCGCCGGAGTACCCTTTAAACTGGAACACGGTAGTGTGCAAGCACGACTGTTTTAAGGTTGATGTAGTCATCGCGGTAGGATCCTATATGTTGCCTAAATACAAAAATACAATAAAAATAAAATATTCGTATCTTATTTCAACCTTTAAACCTGCGTTAATTAGCTATTTCAGCATCAAAACTTTTTTGGTAAAGTTTGGTATTAGAGATATACTACATTATGATATATATGACTAGTCAATACTAATTCATCATATACTTAGAAATCAGATTAAGTAAGTTATTATTCGCCATAATAAGCGTGTAAATTAGACGGATAAATTAGATATTCATCTTATTTATACTTTTTATATATATTTATACAAACATTAAGCAACAAATTTGTTAACTTTTTTGTGTCTTGCTTCCTGCCAATGTTATCATGAGATCTGCTTATAACAAAGTGTACAATTTTTAACAGATTTACCTATAGCAACTAGTACTTTCGCCACAAACCGTTATTTTACCCATTTGGATATTTCTCAATTAGATAGATGAATTAATGTCACTAAATTTTAAGGCACTTTCGTTCTAAAATGACCGTTAATAACGGTGCATGAAGTATTCTTTATTTACATGCAATGAAAAGAGCCCCTTTTAATAAAGAACTAGGAAATATACAAATTGAAATAGTAATACAAAGTGAAAGTGAAAAAATTAGCAAAACGGAGCTTGAAAAAACCTCAAAGAGCAGTAGAAAATTGTCGTTTCCAATGGCGTAATAACGATTTCTTTCATTTACATAACTTATTTATTTCCTTCCAAGCAAAGGTCTAAATTTTTTAGCGCTTTAAAGTACACCGAACTTGAATATTATTACATCTGTAAGGATAACAGAGTCTGTAGCTGAGTTTTGGTCCTTCCTTTCTTAATACCTCTATTTGTATTTAGATTGAGATACTAGCTTTGTAAATCTTTTATGTTTAACTGTGTTTTCTGTTACACTATAATTTATACAGCAAAAGTATTCCATCGATTTAGTTATTCAAGTCTCTATAACTGTTACTTAAATTTGAAAATTCTTCAAGTATGTTTCAGGTGAAGCGTGCAATTTTTATCTGCACGACCTCATCTTCAGTTTTAAGTGAAATGTCAGTGATTTCCGATATTTTACTAACTTTTGAATCTTTTATCTTTTGCACTGGACTTTTATAATTAGTTTTTACATTCGGAATTTTTTATACGGGGTTAGTTGGAGTGGCTGAAAGTGTAACACTACGGAAAGGGACGTTACGATTGCGCCAGTTGTTACACAAGTAACTGTTGTTATTGTTTTAAAAAGCCTTAAAAGTACAAAATATTAAAAATTCATTCACTGCATATCTTCCGTTAGCATGCTATCTTCTATACTAATAAATAAGATTGGTGTTAGTTTGTAATATTAAAATAACCGTTTTAAAACGCATACATTGTGATATAGAAACCGTCAAAATTGGACTTTGACGGTTTGTCTTAGAAGACACAAAACCCTCTAAAATGGAGAAGGCGTGTATTAGGAGAGGCCTTTGTCCGGCAGTGGACTAGCACAGGCTGATGATGATAATTAGAAAATAGCTGATGTACCTGTGAGTAATTTAGGCTACTTTTTTATATATAATAATAATATTAACGGAATGTTACACGAGACAGAGACGCAAACTACAGCTAGTGTTGAATGAACGACAGATACGAAAGTATATATTATACTTTCGTATATACTTTATAATAAACTATTTTCTCCTGCCGAAGTTACTACTAAGACTATTATTTAGTAGAAAAAATCTAATATTTTTTCCTTATATATTACCAGGCATGTATTTAACTATGAATTTTAATTTTCAAGTATTTGTTCCACTTTACTATTCTCCTAAAGTTTCGTTTATGACATTTTAAACTGGAAATACCTGTGTAATATCCGAGTTGGTCAGTTTATATTTTCTTTTTTGATCTATTTGTTTTAGTCTTTTTATGTCCTTGTATTTTTATTACATAAGCATTTCTCAACGGCGGTACATTTATCAGAGACGTTTGTATTAGGTACGCAGTTTCAGCCTACGTAGGCATCTAATAAAATCTAGACATAACGGCCACCGTCTAGCTATAAATGCCTGCCTAGAAATGTGGCTCTGTAACGAATAAATTATTTACGGATATTGTTCAAAATAATATTTATGGCTGTGAATGATATTTAGTTTATAAGATTTTTCTATTTTTATGTTGTTTTGACGTTTGTTTTATAAATATTAGTTTACAAACTTTACTGTTCTCTCCAATTAAAATATTTCGCTCGTCTATACATTTCGAGTTTTTTATTTTTTCTCTTTATATGTTTTCTTATTTCTTCCTTTAGTACGTATCGTTATTTTTATTTGTAAGCAATTGTACAATATATCCTCCCTTCATTCATTCGCTTTTCCTATGCTTTTACAATTTTTATTTCACGATTAATAATTATTTTTTATGAGTTTTTGTTCTCTATTTTGTACGATGAAACAAACAGGACATTGGTTTTTAAGAGACATGCCTGTTTGAAACAAGTGTTGCGTGAAAACACGATTTTTTCCCTTACATCCCCATTCTTAAATCAATGAAGCGACGAGACAAGGCGAACGGTAACTTTATGGAAAGCACTAAATCTTGTACATGATGAATGAAGTGTAATATACTAGAAATTCACTCGATAACTTTATATAGTATCTTACGTTTTGTTAGTGATTATTCCATTAGCTAGGGAACCCGTTAAACCCAGACTTAATAGTGCTTGCACACTGCTGCTGGAATCTTGCCACTTTCCACAAGACATAAAGACCTCTCTAGACATTAAACATAGCACGCTATGCTTCAACTCTAGTCAAACAAGAGACTTTGCTCAAACTAAGTCTTATGTGTACTTTTTAGAGACAAATCGTCGCCTCTTATTGGTTAAACATCGCGTAGGAAATCAAAATGGCCGCGGTCCACCAATAGTAAAGCGTTGGTTTCTGACGGCACTAGTGTTTGACATTAGATCTTTTAACATTTATTACCAGGCCTAAATTTTTAATTAACCTACAGATATATATGTACGTAAGACCGTATATCTATCCCGTAAATTCAATCATCTGTTTAACTTTGGCGTAGTTGGGTCGCCCTTTAAAAAGTGTTTTTATATCAGTTTTATGCGTTGTTAGCAATATAGATTATCGCTTCTTGGTGTTTGGGAAATGTTACATATAGAATATATCTCGTGTTGAAGATTTGTGGTGTCCCTTGAAAATAAATCTTTGAAGTTGAAGTAGAATAGATCTTCATGTATGTATAGTACAAAAAAATATT
This sequence comes from Lamproptera curius, assembly GCA_029286875.1. Classification (NCBI taxonomy): domain Eukaryota; kingdom Metazoa; phylum Arthropoda; class Insecta; order Lepidoptera; family Papilionidae; genus Lamproptera; species Lamproptera curius. The sequence continues at coordinate 1,466,815 of JAGSMT010000052.1, forward strand.
CTAGATTTTTACTTAAACATGAAAAATCTCTGTCTCTTTTCACTGAAAGCATACAAGTGTATGTGCTTGAGTACATAACGTTGTCCAAAAGGATACTCGGTAGGCAGGGTGAGATAGATTACTTTTATCCCGGAATTATAAGGCCGCGGGACGAATCCTTTGACCTACATACCCGGCTCTAATGGCTTCGAAGGCATAATCCCAGCATTCGCTGAGAAAATCGCGCGTCTATATTCCTCGTTAGTAACGCATTATAATCTGTACATCTATTGTATTAAATCAAATTCGAGTCATCATCATCATCATCAGCCTGTAATAGTCCACTGCTGGACATAGGCCTCCCCTCATACACCCTTATTCATTAGTTTATTTTGGACCGTATCCCACCACGCTGGTCCAATGCGGGTTGGTGGGTGGACCGACTTTTTACATGCCAATCCGACGCATGGATCATCTTACTTTTCAGACAATTGGGTGATCGGCCCAAATTGCCCTAACCAACTAGGAAACAACAATGGAAATTTGTTGAGTCCCTGCAGAATTCGAACCCCCTCCGGTTCATAAAGCACATTATAAATAAGTCAATATATATTTATTTCTTGCATAAATCTACCGGTGGTAGGTCCCCTTTTTACAAGGGACCGTCTGGGTGGGTACCACCATGGTGCCTATTTCTACCGCAAAGCAGTAGTGTGAAACAACTACTGTGTTCCGGTTTGAAAGGCACTGTAGCCAGCGTAATTACTGGGTAAACGAGACTTAACATCCTATGTCTCACGGTAGGCAGCGCGTTGGTGATACCTGTATGACCAATGTATATGGGCATCGGTGACCACTTTCCATCAGGTGGCCCCGACTGCTCGTCTGCCTGTGTATGCAATAAAAAAAAATAAATAAATAAATAAGCATCTAACAGAATTGTCAGAAATTACGCAGAAATTTGTGTCAATATGTTTGTTATTAAAGTATGTTTTAATTATATTCAAATCAAATTAAAAGTAAACACAAGTCGACAAACAAACTTAATTTTCAAGTAACATCGACCTAAACATTTAATAAGGCTGTATAATTGCCATCAAAACAATATTATCTGACTTATTTAATATGTACCCAAATTAGGAAACTGACGTAGATACTTGACATGTAAAACCGCAAGGGTTTGTATATAATAGAATATTTGAAGATTTCATCATCCGTAATGCTGAGAATTTCTGACGCAAATAATTTACATAATCGTGAATATTATTTGAAGCAAATACCGGGACTGGATTTGCGAGGATTCCGTTTTAGCTAAAATGGCAATAACTGGAGTACTGTAATTTTAGTATTGTATTTAATTTTTTTTGCTACATAATAGCCAAACAGGACTTAACATCCTATGTCTCACGGTAGGCAGCGCGATGGTGATGCCAGTATTGCCGATGTCTAAGGGCGTCGGTGACCACTTCCATCAGGTGGCCCGACTGCTCGTCTGCCTGCGTAGGTAATAAAAAAATAGTTAAATACATCTAGCATTTCCAGGGATTTTTTGTGTATTTTTAGATTTTTTGAATTGATTGATAAGTAGCTTTCTGAAAAATTATTTCAAATCGGATTAGTATTTTCGAAGCTTATTTAAAATAAACAAACTGAGCTTTCTTTTTCAATATTACCATAGATGCAAGATCTTCAATTGTTGCAGACAATATGTAAACAAGTTACATTCTGTAGTATATAACTTTAATCAATAACTATTAAAAAACTCATATAACAAATGAAGAAGTTTGTAAGAATGTAAAAAATAATGTTTGTAATTAAATCGCATAACTTTTTATTATTTATCAGATATAGTGCCAATTTTTCTGTATATCGGTGCTATACATATAAAAATAAATAAATAAAAATAAAAATAGACGAGGAGGAATTTCACCGGACACTAAGTCCACTAAGTACCAGCCATCCTAAATCATAGGATAATACGCTTCTTTTACCTAACTAAGATGCATAATTAAAATAGCTACTGTGGCTATAAAACCGTCTTTCCGGTTCTCGCAACGTTTTCTAGCTACTGTTTTGCAATGGTGTTACACACCTTTTGGTTCCTTATAAAATGGGGCAGCCTCGGGAAACAGGGTGCAGTATTTTTATCCCTTGATATTTACCTCTCGATGAACTTCTCTCCGGCGTTTTCCGCTAGCATGACATGTCTTTCATAAAGGTCATTTTCAGGTAAGAATCGCGTTGATTATAACCCTGGTGTTGCTGATGTCGATGGGCGTCAGCGACCACTTTCCATCGAATGATCCGCCTGCTCGACTGCTTTCGTATAAATAAAAATCCCTCGGAGGAAAACACATTTGGGACAAATGGCATTTTAGTTATATCACACTAAAGTCAAAAACTGCCTCCGTAGCCTAGTGGTAAGGGCGTGTGCTTTAGAAATCGGAGGTCGTGGCTTCGAACCTGCGGGGACTTATTTTTCATTGTTGTTTCCTAGTTGGTTAGGGAAATTTGGGCTGATCACCCAATTGTCTGAAAAGTAAGATGATCCATTTGTCATATGGGCAAGTAAAAAGTCGATCCACCTACCAACCCGCAGTGGACCAGCGTGGTGGGATATGGTCCAAAATCCCCCTTATGGAGGAGGCGAGCATTAGGGGAGGCATATGTCCAGCAGTAGACTAACACAGGCTGCTGATGATGATGATGATGATGAAAGTCAAATAAATTTATGCTTATATTATTATATATGTCCGTATGTCTATACTCTATTATAACAGTTTTTAATACATCCACATAGGTAACTAACGTTAAAACCTCCTAAAGTAGGTAGATTAAAAAAAGCTTCTCATCTCAAGTAGCATGCGGTTTTAAAACGAAAAAGCGAAGACGCCCTCCGTCTCTTTTGACGTTCGACTAAAGCCACGGGAGCGGAATGCGCTGACCTTTTTGATTCGCGGACCCTAATTCGGCGTTGCACAAGAATATTTCAACTTGGCTGAGCTCCTACTTAGAATTAAGCCCATTCATAGCGTGTTGAATGTGCTCGTTACGATCACTATCCGAGATTGTTATACTAATGTAAAGTGGGAGAGTGTGTTTGTCTGACTGTAAGGCCTTTTGATTAATTTGTGGATTCGAAATATTATTATTACTTTTACCATTGTTTCTCTGTTGAGGGAAGTTAAGAGCATAACCTATTCTTAAAAGATGATAGCTATAGTCAGAAAGACTTGTGCGTGTTTTCAAGAAAATCTTTAGCAGCCGTGATAGGACTGCATTGCTTTGTCAACTGAAATCGGGTTTTAACGTCAATCTCATAGATTGTCTTATTTTTCCGGCTGATATTGTCCTAACCAACCATACAACAATTACTACACAATTGTTTTACGATTAAAACCTTCAACCACCAGTTTGTAAAGCGAGGGACTATGATTCTAGGCCACGAAGGTATATGAGAGCAAAATTATGTCTAGAATTTGTATAACAAAGTCTAATGTCAATTATTAAAACGTGAACTATTGGGTTATATGAAACGCTGTTGTAGGACTTTATTTCATTAAGACATAATCGTGCATATTAATCTTGAGATTCGATATAGTGTCATCATCATCATCATCATCAGCCTTTGTTAGTCCACTGCTGGACATAGGCTCCCTAATACATCTACCATTAGGGTTGGACCGTATCCAACCACGCTGGTCCAATGCGGTGGCTGGTGGATCACTTTTTACATGCCCATCCGACGCATGGATATCTTACTTTTCAGACAATTGGTGATCGCCCAAATTGCCCTAACCAACTAGGAAACAACAATGAAAATTTGTTCGTCCTGCAGGATTCGAACCACGACCTCCGGTTTCTAAAGCACACGCCCATACCACTAGGCTACGAGGCATCGTATAAGTGTGCTGAACCGGAAATATCTCCTTTTGTACAAAAAAAAGTAGCCTAAGTGACTCCTAGTTACATTAGCTATCCACCCAATAAGTCGCATTGGACCAGCGTGGTGGGATACGGTCCAAACACCCCCCCTAATGGAGAAGGGGAGGCCTATGTCCTGCAGTGGACTTACACAGGCTGATGATGATGATGGATAATTTAAAAACGGTTATTTTGATATAACAAACAGGCACACCAACTTTGTTTATGTCATGTCATGAACATTTGCTTCTTGATTATACGTACTTAGCTATCTCGACCCAAGTACTGAGATAAGGCGCTATAAATACATCAAATATATGTACGATACAGAAATTATCTAGCGACCTAACTTCAAGCAGTAAATATTATGTCTCAGTACGTTTTTTACTTCCAATTTGTCCTTTCATGCGACCGAAATTGATCACGGCCCGATACATCATGTGAAAAGAATTTGATAAAGAAACCTTAGCAAAAGTTACGTTATATCTTGCTCTTTGAAAGTGTATGAAGTGTTATCGTACTTCAGTCTGGAAAGTACGGTAAGTTTTGCGTATCTTGAGTATTATGAAACAGATGATCGATAACGTGGCAGACAAATATTCTTACTTTGGCATACATTCATAGCAGGCCGTGATATTACACTATTTATATTATCTATGAATATATTAATAATACATAATGTATATGATTTTAAAGTGGTTTTAATTTCACCGAACTAAAAAATTTTTTATCCTGAAATGATATCAGCGAAAAGAATGAGAATTTTAAAGTTTTCTCATGAAACATTTGTCTTAGAAAATTATATGAAAGAGAAAGCGCTTTGAATTTCGTAAAATTTCTTCAGGCTTTTAAGGTATTCGATGTCCCGTTTGTTTTAAAATATTTACGGGTTAAATAATACGAGCGATAAATTCTTACACATTTGTTAAATTTATAATGCTCTAACGCATGGACGATCCCAACACATTCCTTCCTCCTTATAACTAGTTGACATTTCAATTTACCATCAATGATAATTCTTACTATGTTGCAACTTCCTTTTTCACCATATACCATTCATTTCCCAAAAGCGCAAACTTTACTTCAACATCTATCTCCATTATGCTGTTCAGTAAGTCGACCAAGTCCTTATACATCTTGATAATTCTACCACTCTCCTTTCAATAATGTTCCTAGTTACTATGACCATTGGCATATATTTGGATTCATTATATCTAGGTACCAGAACTGTTAGTGATAAAATTGTCCTATTCCGTTAATCTGAATTGACATGCATTTGTGATATTTCACTAGTATCAGTAGTACAGCATCGTTTAGTAACTTTTACAATTATCACTTGATCTAGCTAACCTAGAATTTAGAAATTATGACCATAAAGTATCTCAGACATTCAGATTAATTTCGAAGTATCAGTCTACAATCGTCGCAGTTTGGTAAACTATTCAAATAATCTTCGTTAGTATAAATCACATTGCTGATGCTAGAGAAAGATATGTGACCTAACAGTTTAGACATTTCGTATTATTTTGGCGTAAGAGTTACGTATCAGTGCTAGATGATCGTGAATATGAAACATCAAATATCTTGCTGCTTTATAAGTGCAGTTTGTGCGTATGGACGACTAACAGGGTTTATAAAGAATGTGAATGATCCTAATGATATTTGTCGCATATTTCGTTTAGTTTCGGCGTTATCAGATTCGCTATCAAGGTAGACTTAAATTGGACGGGAAATATGAAATGAACAGATTTTTTTGCTGGTCTTTATTAATGTTGGCATATTTATTGTGGTGTATGAAACGATCTATATAGGGTTTTATAAAGGATGTGATAAAATTATTCCTAAATGAAACGTATGTTTTCCATATTTTTACATTAACATAGTATTATTATCGTATTAAATTTATCTTTCATATAAGTATTCCACTCAACGTACATAATTTGGGGTTTATTCATCGGACAAATGTCGTTGTTCATAAACTGCCTCCGTTGCGCAGTGGTATGGACTTGAGCTTCAAAACCGTGGTCGTGGGTTCCAATTCAGTGGGGACTCCAATAACTTGTCATTGTTGCTTATTACTTAGTCAGGGTAATGCGGGCTGACCACTTGATTGTCTGTGAAGTAAGATAATCCATGCGTCGGATGGGTATTTAAAAAATCGGTCCGGCGTCTGATTTCTCCCGGTTGTTGTCCCATGTCGGTTATCCCATCATACTACGAGACTGAAGGAATAGGGAGTGCACCTGTGTTTACGTTATAATATTTATTTTTCGCCTGTGGTGAACAATTTAATTTTTGTCTGTTACGACGTTTCTGTGCCTTTCGTGGATATATAACGTGCCATGATTATTTTCAAAAATCACAATCACCACACAGCTGAAACTGCGGGCAAAGCTAGTTAAGCATAATACCAATGGTGTATACAAATCGATATCGCACTGGCAACAATCGAATAACATTCTAACTCGATAGATGAGCAAACATCACTGTTTGCCCCTAAGCCTTATGCCAGCCCGTGAGGGGGTAAAAGTGCCCCGTGAACCCGTTCCCCGAGCACCCTTCAGAACGGCGAACGTTATCCACTCCAATTAAATTCACCACTTGACGGAATGCAACAACCCCGCCCGGAGGAGGAAAACCGATTTTTATAATGGTAACACAAAAAAAGGTCGTGTTGGCAACACTGGATGGGAGTTTTTTAATTGATATCTTCCTTTTTTGTGATCATGGATTAATCAAGAATAATATCTTTTTACGCTTTCTTTTTATTGCGAAAAAGCGCCTGTATCTCTTTTATAAATGTAGCGGACACAATTTATTCAAGAGTCATCATCATCATCATCATCATCAGCCTGTGTTAGTCAACTGCTATACATAATGCACGTCCCCTAATCACGTCTCCTCTATTAGGGGTTTTCGGACCATATCCCACCAGGCTGGTCCAATGCGGGTTGGTAGGTGGACCGACTTTATACACGCCCATCCGACGCATGTAATTTTTTGTTTATCTACTTAAAAAGTGTGCGTTTCAAGTATTAAGAAGTCCCTTTATGAACCGGACCCAAATTAGCGAGACACGACCCTTGTTCTGTTGTTTTATTAATTAGTTTGTTACTATATACAGTATCAGATTTTACAATTAGCTTTCCATAGATTAACTATTAGAAAACATTAACATGTTTTCTGTAACCATTTTAAAATGATTTCTGCGCTAAGCCAAAAAATATTAATAATAATTATTGGTAATTAAATAATTCTCGGCGATAAATTTCGCGGAACGGTCTGTAGTTAGGAACGTTAAAACAATTAAATGTGCCAGTTTTATTATAATTGTAATATTTCTCCCCTCGAAAAATATTAAAGCAATAATATAATCAGCCCACGTTTGCTATTAATTTACGTCAGGCGTTAATGCGCACCTTAATTGCACAAAGCCGCTTCTACCCAACAACAATCCATCAAGCACAGTTGAAAATAAGAGTTAAGGGAGTGGTAATTTTTCCTCATTTTAGTACTTTTTTTTGTGAATGTCTTAGCTGAGCTATTACTACAATTAATTAGTTTAATTACACGAATCCTACACGCTGTTGAATAAAAGGAACTATTATCTATTATTCTCTGCTTTATAATTTTATTAATGTTTATTTTACTTTAAAAATACTTAACTGTAAGTTTTGACAAATTAAGCATCTTCTATATAATAATATACCAAAGTAGAAAACGTAGTGTAGGACGCCTTGCGGCAAGGTGGGGTAGAATAGCCGATCGGAAGTGGTGGCGTGCATTAGGGGAGACCTATGTTCAGCAGAGGACTGAAACAGGCTGATGATGGTGATGATGAAAGTAGTAAAATTCTACGTAGCATCACACCTAAAAATAATTTATTAACTATCAAAATCTTTTCCGCATTTTTTTGTATTTCTCTGCTATTTAGAATACGTAGCATTAAAAGGGTTTTTTTAATACCAAACAAACACAATTATTTCTAACTTCTTTGCCGTACGAAATATATAGTATTGAAGTGGTATTTTAAATACCAAAACGTGAAGCGATCTGCAGCTCAGACAGAGCTAAAGCAATACATAACCAGCAAACAATAACCCCCGCTATATATTGGAACCTATTTCTCAAGGTTAATTACGACATGAATAGTCCTTACAGTACATAGGTAAATCCTGTAACGTACGAGCGTTCGTTGCCTTGATTGACGTGAGAATTAATTTTGTACAACCACGTTTCAGAGGTGTCTGCCACATTTAATGTCAGTCATTAGTTACGTTGAGTCTGAATGTTTGGTGACACGAGTAATGGATACACTCGAAAATTAGGTCACTGTGACGACGTAATGTATCCTATTTGTTACAGAATATGGCATTGCAATCTATAAAAATAAATCAAATTTGCGTGTCCGTTTGTAACATCAGAATAATAGTTTTTTTTTTAAATAAATGATTACTATTTATGGTGGTAAGTCCCCTTTTTACAGGGGGCCTTCTGGGCCAGTACACACACGTGTATAAACACCACTGGTATTGTCAACGTTTATGGGACCGCTTTTCATGAGGTGGCCATTTTTTTGACTAATAACCTGACAGAAATAAACAGACAGTCGCGCATAGCAACTAGTAATTTATGTTGTTGCTGCACGTTCTGTTGCTAAAGCGTATTTTGTCGTATAAAACTTTATTGCGTTAATTATCTCGTTTCTTTTAGTACTTACTTTTTTATGGTCTATCAAAAAATTTAAAAAATCGGCGTTTTTGCGAGATAACATCTATAAAACCTGATTGTTCGCACCCAAAACTGCTGAATCGTAGTCCACGATCTGAAATTATAAGAACCGTGCGTGCAGTGTACATATTAACGGGGAATACGGTACTCTAAATATTTTTATAAAATTCAAGCGGACATACTTCATCAGAATTGAAGCCCTATATAGAGCCCTATATAAAGGGTCTTTTTAGATCTCAACTCTCCTAAATTTGCGTAGAGTTATTAAAAGTTTTTTTAGTCCTGACTTTGTACAGCGTTCTTTTTTCATGGCATATTACGTGTTTATACAGGCTTAATTATTAAATCAATATTAAGTTTTTGAAAATAAGACACACGTAATGAAAGAAGAACTTTTAAATTTGGCAGTTACAATTCTAATCTATACAGTTTTACTATTAAATTAAATATTAATTAATAACACCGAAAGTACTGCATCGCTTAACGAAACATAGGTTAATAGACTAGACCATAAAACAAACTCTCCGCAGAATCAATACGTCAATTTCCGACATGCAAAGCCAACGTCTATACATTTAGGTTCAACGCCCATAATGTAGAGCAATTAATCATCACCATCATCATCAGCCTGTGATAGTCTACTGCACAGCACAGGCCTTCCGTAATACACCCTTATCCATTAGGGGGTTTTTGGACCGTATCCCACCAGGCTGGTCCAATGCGGGTTGGATCGACCGACTTTTTATATCCCATCCGACGCATGGATCATCTTACTCTTCAGACAATCGGGTGATCGGCCCAAAATGTCCAAACCAACTAGGAAACAACAATGAAAATTTGTTGAGTACCCGCACGATTCAAACCCACGACCTCCGGTTTCTTAATCACACGCCCTTACTACTAGGCTACGGAGGCAGTCGAGTAATTAAACCAAATAAATTCTGCGGAATAGACATTTTAAAATCATATATAAAAGTGTCCCACGACGAACATTACTCTTTTTAATACGCGAATTTGCCAACAGATTAAATATCGTATTAACGCTATTTCAGCCTCGTGTTGAAAACCCTTTAAAATTACTGAACGTATAGTCTACTGATTTATTGCGCCGAGAGGATTTTTATATGAGAATGTGACAATGGGCCTTTTATCCGCTTTCGTTGGCTTCGTATGAATTAAAAGTGATTACACGTTTTTTATGCGAAAGATTTAAACCGGAATGGATGAATAATTTAATCATGTCGTATTTTTGAGACTGATTGAATTATATAAGCAAGCGTAGCTCTAGTGGTGTAGGCGTGTGCTTTAGAATCCGGAGGTCGTGGTTCGAATCCTGCGGGACTCAACAAATTTTCATTGTTGTTTCCTTAGTTGGTTAGGCAATTTGGCCGATCACCCAATTGTCTGAAAAGTAGATGATCCATGCGTCGGATGGGCATTAATCGTCCACCACCAACCGCATTGGACCAGCGTGTGGAATCGGTCCAAAACCCTAATGGATAGGTGTGTTAGGGAGCCTAGTCAGCAGTGGACTATCAAAAGCTTATGATATGATATGTATATAAGCAAGTACAAAATCATTTAATATTAGGATCTTGAAGTGGTTATTATAATACGAAATTTAATAGTTTTTTATTATAAAAAGTAATGATTAATAAATTTACACGTACCTTCGCTAACTCAAAATTGGGATTAAACATCTAATCGACATATTATTTTTTTAGTTACGATTCTTAACGAAACGAAACAATTTAGTGTTCAACAACTTCTATTTTGCTACAAGAATTGGCATAGTAGTTTAGCTTCTAAAACCTGTGAGAGCGAAATTAGAACCCCGTGACACTTTTGCGTTTTAAGTGTGATTTTACTTTCGAATACTTTGCATTTTAATTTTGTGCTATCTCCTTTGTTAAATCGAGATAAATAACTTTAATAGGTGTGTATGCAGTACTAAAGTTTCTGTAAAACTGTTACCAAATCCCACTGAATCAAAATCACTAGAACCTTGTTCTATTTCAGTTAAACAAAGAATCTAAACGTCACAACAACACAAACATGTCGGAAGACGAAAGCACCGCACCAAAGAACTCATACACAAGTTCCCAAGAGAACCTGATAATGTTACGGCCCATTTTAACTTGATAACGGGTAACTTTCACGATTTGCGTCCGCGAACACTGAATAACTGCTACAAGCGGCGCGAAATGCAAATTCCTCTCGGGCCATTAAGTACGGCAATGGCGAAACTAGTTCCTCTTACTTAGGCTGGAAGTTACGGAGCTTTTTCGAGTGTAAAGTGTTGTTTCGACGAGAAATTTCGGTAACTTATGTTGTACTTATTTGTTCTTTATGTCAACTGTTGTTCAACGGTGATGACTTTTTACAAGGGACAGTCTACTGAAGTACAACAGCTGTATCTATCGCTGGCGCAAAGCAATTGTATAAAGAACGACATGGCAGACATTTAGAACTTTATAGAAGTGCACTATAGTTAGCTGTGTAAATGACAGAACATCTCATATCCCACGTGACAACTGAATTTGGAGTGCCTTTTCTCTCTTTCTACTCTGCATTTCTAATTGCATCAGGTGTACGCCCTTATGGCATAGCTTTGAGTATTAAGTCGGTAAGACAAGCGATACATATAGCTGTACTTTGACATATATAGCTATACTCTTATAGGTAATCTGTGCGGTAATCTGACCTTTTAAAATAACGGAAGAAGCGGGTTTTTAAATATGGTATACACTACTATTAAGCCAAATAAGTCATAAAACTTGCATAAGCCCTACCTACATTACTCTTTGGCCATTAGAGTTTAACATTTTCTTTACTGAATTTCACGTGTTCTTTGGTTTGGCTAAAAGCTTCGCAGGTAACGTACTGAAAGAAGACATTATGTTCATCATCATCATAATCAACCCCTATCAATCCACTGTTCTTTTCTAAGAACGCCCCAGACGGCCGATCCCCTGCTCACAGAGATCGGCATCCCACCTGGTCGGTGGTAGACCGACGCTCTGTCTTCCCAAACGCGCTTCCATTTCAGAGAATTGTATTAATTAACGTTAATTTCCTATTACCTGAAAATAATGTTATGATTTCAGCTTTAATCCATTTTGATAGTCAAATCTCTCATAAATTTGTTACACTTGTCTTGGGCGAGTAAATTGGAGTATCAACGATTCTTAAAATGCATGTTATTAATTTTTTAATGAAACTTTTTGTATGTTCCTCAATTATGGTTATAATTATAAAAGCTACTTAATACTTCATATACAATAACCAAGGCTCACAGAACGGTAAGACTTTAAACACTATTAAAGACAAAAAAGAGCATAATTACTATCGATTGTACTGAAATTTCGATCTTAAGTCTATGGGGAAAGAGTTATAATCATTTGGCAACCGACCGCTCGTCGTATTTTCCAACCCTTCATTGTCTTATATCCTCTTACAGTATGTCTTCAAGACGTAAGGGAACAAAGGGGAGCGTTTGAAAGAGGGAGGTAAAGGGTGGATTTAAAACGGGAAGATTTACCCGTCAGAGATTTCAGATTCCATGCACAAGTATGTCTTTTACCGTAGTCTTTACTTCCAAGTAACTCTTTTATCATTTTATCAAAGATACGATATGTTGTATACAATATTTACAGTATAATCCCCTTCGTGGCAAGCGGTGTTGGTCTTTGCTTTATAAACCGGAGGCCGTGGGTTCGAATCCCGCGGGGAAAACCACTTTGTGTTAGCGTTGTTTTCTGGTTAGTTGGACAATTTGGGCCGACAACCCAAGTGTCTGATAAGTAAGATGATCCATGCGTCGAGTGGGTGTGTAAAAAGTCGGTCCACCCACCAACCCACATTGGACTAGCATGGTGGGATACGGTCCAAAAACAGAGAAGGCGTGTATTATTTACGTATGTCCACTTGTAAATAAAAAAATCAAATACCATTCCAAATTATTTTGTGGCATAGATCCAGTGTTGTCCAAGATCGTATTAAGTAACTTGAAGTGTGTAATTTATCCATTATAATGGTCCATTTATTTGCTTTCAGTAATAAAAATACTTCAGATGACGTTTTTACCAATGGTAGCAAGTAAAACTATTATGTGTTTCAGTTCAAAGGACACATATTAAAACATTACAAATAACAAAGCAGTTAGCTTTTTTGTTGTTTTATATTTTTGTTGAATGCAATAAAACGTATAAAAATCAAAATCGAATCGATTTAAAAGCTCAATAATGTTAGCGTAAAAGCGCTATTCACTCAGAATACTATATTATCGATTATAGATTGAAACGCCAGCAGGATACAAACAAAAAAAAAGCGCTGACTAAAAGCCTACAGGAATATTTTATAAGGCAATCCGCCCATGATCGATTGGCTACGAATTGCTGAATCATATTTAGGTTAGCTGGCTTTATGTCACAGGGGAGGCCTTGTCAGCAATACTCGGGAATATTACTATCGTTTTTAAATTAAATTACTTCTCCTCTTAAACGATTTAGAAAACGTGTTATTGCTGTGGAAAAGTAACTATTATTATTTAACTTGAGTGTATTAATTTTTAATAATACTTTAAGAAAAAAGAAGAATGTTAACAAGGATGAATGTGTAGGAATATCCTGATAATAAACACAAATAAAACATTTATTATATCTGTTAATTATTATATCTAGTTTATACAAGTAAAATAAAGTCGATGCCATATTAATCAAAAAGTTGAAAACATATATCATAATCATCATCATCATCATCATCAGCCTTTGATAGTCCACTGCTGGACATAGGCCTCCCCTAATAGACCCCTATCCATTAGGGGGCTTTTGGACCGTATCCCACCACGCTGGTCCAATGCGGGTTGGTGCGTGGACCGACTTTTTACATGCCCATCCGACGCATGGATCATCTTACTTTTCAGACAATCGGGTGATCGGCCCAAATTGCTCCTAACCAACTAGGAAACAACAACGAAAATTTGTTAACCAACTAGAAAACAACAATGAAAATTTGTTGAGTCCCGTGGGATTCGAACCCACGACCTCCGGATTCTAAAGCACACGCCTATACCACTAAGCTACGGAGGCAGAGGAGGCAGAAAACATAAATTCTAAATACAAAATTATAGTAAACAAAATATGAGGACTCAAACATAACCAAATGTTATACGTCGTTTTTTCCTATAAAATGTTTATCTCCCGTACCATCGCAATAGTTTATTTTATTAACGTTGAATTGAAATTAATTTGTCTAAACTGCAAGACTCGGATATTATAAATTTATAAGTAAAAAGTTTAAAAGAAACTATCCAGTTATGAACCGTCTCTGTGGTGTAGCGGTATTGGCCCTTGCTTTATAAACCAGAGGTGGTGGTTTAGAATCCCGCAGGGAAACGACTTTGTGTTATCGTTGTTTTCTGGTGATCACCCAATTGTCTGCAAACTGAGATGACCCATGTCTCGGAAGGGCATGTAAAACGTCGGTCCACCTACTAACCCGCATCGGAATAGAGCGATGGGACACGGTCCAAAAATCCCCTAATGGAGAAGGCGAACATCAGCGGAGGCCTATGTCTAGCAGTGGATCGACACAGGCTGATGATCGCAAATGACGTTTAAACACCAGAACAGCAAATAGGTTAATTTATAAAGAATTTTTCTGTTTTGTGGTAATATAAAAAAGACCACGTTCAATATCGCCGGAAACAGATGGTCGAAGTATACATCGTGCTATTACCAAAAATGTTACATGCTTTAATTAGAAAGCGAAAAAAAAAAAACATTTAAAATCCTTTTAAAAGTGCATGCATTTAACAATACAGATAGTGAAAGAAACAGTTATAAAATATCCACGAATATTTAGCACACAGTTGTTGCATAAAATGCACGCCGTTTCCGCCAAAAACCTTTTTTTTTAATTAAGGCAAGCGTACCTTTGAACTTTACGCCCACAAGCTCACGATTCCCGGGTGCGGGCGGAATTTTCCAGATGCAAATCCACATTACGATCAACGACCGCATCAACATTTAACCTTTCGTTGGAAAGCGTAGCTTTACATTTATATGAAGACTAGCTCACCCGTCAAAGGTATTTTTGCCATGTAAATAATTTGATATGATAACAAAATTCCATACACAGGTAATCACATGTAGGGTATAATATTGAGAGGGCTTACCATTTGATAATAATTGATGTTATCGAGCGGGAATAAAGTGATAATATTGTTAAAATGACTATTAAAAAACAGGGATTGGGTATAGAAAAGCGAAAATATTCACACCCCTTATTACTTAGTGGCTTAAAACATAGATATTAGCCGATTCTCAGACTTATCAAATGTGAATAAAAAAATTCATAAGAATCGGTCGTTCGGAGGATTATAGGTACGAACATTGCGACACGAGATTAATTAGTCCGGCGGTTTTACACACATAGTGATGTTATTATTGTGTGTGTGTGTGTTGTAAATTATTATTATACACTAGCTGTTGCGTTCAACTTCGTCCGCGTGGTACAGTAAAATAAAATAATTCAGTAAGTTTTTTGTAACGAACAGCCTAAGTTACTCCCAATTACATCAGCTTTCCTCCGTCCGGCTATTCCAGAAATTAGCCAGAACAAAACGGACAGGACAAACGACGACAAGGACAAACAAAAATTAAAAATAAATTGTGTTTTGTTAAATGCATTGATTATCACAATGTAATCATTTAAAAACGGTTATTTTGACGTTACAAATTGACACTCAAATTTTATTAATTTGTAAAGATTGAATACTTGTAAGACCAAAAGTTTTTAATGAGTTCGCCGGAACAGCTCGTACGTGGAACATTATTTCTTAATGCCTAACACTTTTTACCATATTTAAATTTATTTACCCTTTACCTTCATATAGCCGAAAAGTAAAAATATGTTAGTTAAAGTGGCTAATAGTTACTGGATTATAATTAGAGTCCGACCGAAACTGTTTTTCCGGCCGAAACCGAAACCGAAACCGAAAGTTCGGCCGTGGCTTCAGTTTCGGCCGAAACCGAAACCGAAACCGAAACTCACGTGACCAAGTATAAAAATTCTTGAAATACTAAAATATGGAGCTTTTATGCCTATTATTTTGCTTTATTTTATTCATGGTATGGAGACAGTATATCAAACGTGTGGTAATCGTTTATTTCAGTTGCTAATATTTAATATTTTTATGTAACTTTCTTATAGCAATATGAGTTATTATTAAATAAATTAATAATTGTGACTGTTGCATTAAAGACTAAGTATTGGTATTTTGAATTTTTACTAATTAAAACTTTGGTTTGTATTTGTAGTTCGAGGGGTCAAAAAGTAAAATGCGATAGAATGTAATGACTATGATAGCTTAATTATTTATTTTCTAGATAATCTTCGAGTCCACCTACACATCAAGTCCAGCGTTCCAAATTTCCAATGCTTCATTTCCTTTAAAAAATTGTCTTGGTCCTGCAAAAGGTCACCACGGCATCGTTTACTTGTTATATATAGTTTTAACACATGTTTCCTCTTAAGTATTGTGTCAATTTGGAAGAAGATGAAAAATAGCTAGGCGCCAGATCTGGTGAATAGGGGATGCTCAATTGTGCGCTAACATGCTGAACGGTGGCCATCGCTAATGCCAACCTATGCGCCAGTACGTTGTCAAGATTAAACAGCTCGCCTCGTTCAAAGTTTGCCTCTTTTTATCATTGACGGCATTTCTCAACCTCGGTAATAAAGCTGCATAATCTGTAATGATGGTTCCATGCTCCAGGTAATCAAACAACAATATCACTTCTGAGTTCCAAAATATTGAGGCCATATCCCGGCCAGGCCATATACCACGGCCACGGCATGAAGATCCTTCGGATAAACTCGTGTTTCGTCACTGCCACAAACTAGATTTAAAGTTTTTAGTTTACTTGTCCAACGATATCTTCGAAGTCGATTATGTTTCTGATTCTCGGTACCCATCTTGCGGAGACATTTCTCATGTTCAAAATTTGTTCAATATGCGTTGGTACCTCTATATGAAATGCTCGTTTCTTGGATTAGGTATCAGGTGGTAATTCTTTAATCGCTAAAACAGTTTTGAATATGGCAGCATATTCTTATTGTTTCTTGTTGATTACTGGCTTCGATGGACGTCTGCAACCATGTTCGTGTTCCGTGTACGTTTTCCCTACTCGAAATTAAAAAGCCCACTTTGCGACAATTGATTATGACAGAGCAGTCTCTTCTCATGTTGCCTTTGAGCCGCAGTAAATCTCTTGCTTGTTAACTTTTTATAACAGTGGTTTTTAATGACAAGGTCGCACTTGGGTTTCTCTTTTTCGAGAAAATTTTGCCACACATAGCAAGAAATGACTATCTACAGAAAAAAGTAAAGAGACTAGAAGATTTTTTATTAACACAACAAATATCTGAGCTACACTTTCCAGTATTATTTGTATTTATTTTTGGTTACCAAGGAGTATATATTTTGTTCTCACTACTATTTGTTCCCTCGTCGTCTTTATAGAAGAATCATCTATTTCTTTTGTCAAACTTGGATTGTTTGTCTGAACTAAAATCGACTGATCTGACCTCGATTGTAGCAATGATACATTTAACTTTCGCTACTATTTTGAAAACAAACACTTCTGAAACCAGTTTCGGTTTCGGTAAAATTTTCAGGCCAAATTTGGCCGAAACCGAAACTCGGCTGAAACTTGATTTTGGCGAAACTCGGCCGAAACCGAAACCGAAACCGAAAGTTCGGTCGGACACTAATTATAATTGTTCTGATGCTAGTATCATCGGGTTTTGAATTAATCTATTGGTCATATTATAACAGCATCAAATGAATAGAATTTACGATTCACGTAAACATAATCAAGTAATAGTGAATATTATTAAATGACAAAAGCTAACAATACTGTCCACTGACAAGAAAAGTAATTTAAATAAAACGCGCTTCGCTTACTCTTATACTGTTTATTTCTCGTAATGTCATTCCCTAGAATTTATATTCTAAACGCGACATCGTCATGGAAAACTGGCTAGTATGAAAATTAATAGAAATGGGATTTATTTTAACGAATCAGAAACAAAATGATTTTTCATTTCTATTTACAATAGTTGATTTTGCATTTTAATTATTTTGTTCTTGTACAGAATAAGCATGTATAATATATACTATGAAGGGTTAGAAAGTATAGTATAGGATAACAAAACCTTCAAAACAAGTAATATACAATATATGCAATTAACAGTTATGATATTTTATAATATAGATATTTTGTATATTAATATAACGGTATTGACTTGATACTGCTCGGTACTGCCTCCGTAGCCTAGTGGTATAGGCGTGTGCTTTAGAAACCGGAGGTCGTGGGTTCGAATCCTGCGGGGACTCAACAAATTTTCATTGTTGTTTCCTAGTTGGTTAGGGCAATTTGGGCCGATCACCCAATTGTCTGAAAAGTAAGATGATCCATGCGTCGGATGGGCATGTAAAAAGTCGGTCCACCCACCAACCCGCATTGGACCAGCGTGGTGGGATACGGTTCAAAAACCACCTAATGGATAGGGGTGTATTAGGGGAGGCCTATGTCCAGTAGTGGACTATCAAAGGCTGATGATGATGATGATGAATATAACGGTAACTAACTTTGCCCAGCTGTAGGATACAAAAAATATAATAGTTGCACATCCCGCCTGGACTTTGTCTTTGGGGTGTAGCGGTTCACTCCACGATCCATCAAAATAAAAACCAGAAGTATAAAAGCACACCAATGTCAGACAATAATATTCAATCCATAGTTTTGAAGAAATGACTGTCACTTTTTATCCATATCTTTGCTTTGTCAATCGAAGTCAACGAAATATCTTAAATATGTATTTACATAGTAAAGAATAAAAGAAGCTAAGGTATTTATTTATTTATAAATGGCTTACCTACTAAAAATTATAAGAGCATTTACAGTATAAACGTAAGATAAACTAAACTCTATATATATGTATTTATATTATAGGTAAACACAGCGTTTCAAAAAAAAGCTACTGATTATTTAAGTGAAAACGTAGAGAGATAATATTTTCTAAATTATTTTTTCGTCCCATGTCGCATATGGATACACTCTAATATTCTAAAATAAAAAAAAATCACAAAAACGGCTTTAAAATAATAATCGTCATAATTTATTAAGCAGATATACGACATTATTTTCCATAACATTGAATCAAACCCTTAACAAATTACACAACTAAAATTGATAGCCGTTTCAATTACGTCCCCTACAGATCTCCTTATAATCATCTCATCAAGAAAATGCCTCGGTATAGCCCTGACAGTTATGAAATAGCCCAATAAAATTGTACTTAATAATAACGCTGTTTAATGTAACGGATGGGCTAAAGCTGTTTGTAATCGGACTGGGAAAGATATTACCTGTAATTTTTTACATTTATTTTGGTCGTCAAACATTAAATTGAAATTAATAACAAAAGCAAAAAAAAAGGTTTGTCGACGATTTGTAAGATTGCAGAGTAGAGTTATATGTTTATTAATGTGTTATTTGCAAATGTTTATGACAAAATGATAATTGAATAGTGAAAAATGAACAATAAATTCCAGGGATGAAACATTATTGATTGATTAAACAAATATCCGAATATTTCGATTCCGATAGAATATGATAAAACTATTAAAATGACCATTAAAGAGCGGGGTTTAGTTATACAAAATCAAAATTTTTGTACTGTTTGTGTTTTACAATGCCACATAATAAATATTCGCAAAATTAAAAATAAAAATATCCCTTATCTTTTAGGGGAAAATAGGTAGTAGGCGATTCTCAGACTTATTGAATATGTATAAAAAAATCGTGAGGATCAGTCAAGCCGTTTCGGAGGAGTATGGGGACGAACATTGCGACTCCAGAATTTTATATATAGGATGGATGCCTGTTTGAAATCCATTGTACAACAACGATGTGCCGTTATAACACGTAACAATGTTTCAAATCGCATCGCATAGATATAAACATTTTATATAAGCGCAGTGTACTTTGTTTAGACGAGTTTCCTTGTGTCAGTTGGCAGTATTGTTAGAATTTTATATATTACATGGATGCCTGTTTGAAATTCATTGTACAACAACGATGTCCCGTTATAACACGTAACAATGTTACAAATCGCATCGCATAGAAATAAACATTGTTAGAATTTAACGTGTTCGTTCTGAAGTAAATGTTATTATATGAACAAACTTGCTGGAGTGTTCTGTGAATTGTTAAGTTTTATAGTTTTACTTGTTCATTTTAAGTCGTTGATTTAAAAAAAATTATGGACTTCAATGTTTGACCTCTCGTAGTGCCTTTACAGTAAATATTTTCAAAATACTAAGCAAAAAAAGCTGGATAGAAGTGGTAAAGGAATTTTTCTCGCGTTGCGAAGTTTTTAATATAAAATCGTCCATCTCGCACTTAATATAATACGGAAATAAATATCATTGTTATTTATTCAGATAAAAATGTATACATAGTATTTTAATTGAATGTACTTAATAATCATCGGGCCTGTAACTACCAAAATTAAATTTAACGGTGCTATTCAAGATTTTACCAAACGCTCTAACTTTCACTCGAAACCTTCGTTGTAACTAGAAGGTTTAAAATTACCGCATTCGTTAAAAATAACGTTAACATGCATCTCGTAGAGTCCGCTCACATCCGCGATGTTGCTGGCCTGTAAAGTTCAAAGGTACTTTTGCCTTTTAATAAAGAAAACAGTTGGAACCGTCGTGCACCATTGCTGGTTTAATACAACAGCGGATTTAGGATTTTTGAAGAACCTGTTTTGTAAAGTTTGTCGTTAATGCATTGTTGGTTAAATTTTCAACTGATTATATTTGTTTTCCGGTTCTTTCTTCCTATAGGGAAATAATCGTCATATGTCGTTGCGACGAATGACTTTTAAAAAAAATAGAAGGAATCTATAACATATTATAGTCACGATTTCTAGGCTTTTGTAATTATGTTTAATTAATAGTATGCAATACTTTTTGTTTACTTTTTCTTTCTTTCTTTTTATCTCGTTGCTTCGCTCCTAGTATTAGCTTATTCTAGTAAGAATAAATATAATAGAAAACAATCCTTAGTTATGTTGTCTAAGCCACAAATTCTATAAATTCAAATAATCGTAGAAACGTAACATCAAATCTATTCTCAAACCGCGTCAAAATCCTACGGCTACAGAGGCGTCGTCATGAATAAATGTAAACAAATTGAACGGATACAAATTGAATTCACAATGCGACGTAAAGCACTCGCTAGATCGGTGCACCATTGCAATTCGCGTTGATATTCGTGCGGTTTACGCGTGATATGTGAAGAATACTCACTCGATTGAAAAAGTAATATGTATTGTAACTTATATGCATTTGTATTGTTCTCCGTAGCCTTATGGCATGGGCTTGCCTTTAGAAACCGGTGGTCCTGAGTTTGAATTGACAACTTTTTATTGCAGTTACCGTTGGTTGGGAATGCAGGCCGAATCACCCGATCACCTGTTAAGTAAGATGACCTACTAAAATTATAAGAGCATTTACAATATAAACGTAAGATAAACTAAACTCTATATATATGTATTTATATTATAGGTAAACACAGCGTTTCAAAAAAAAGCTACTGATTATTTAAGTGAAAACGTAGAGAGATAATATTTTCTCAATTATTTTTTCGTCCCATGTCGCATATGGCTACACTCTAATATTCTAAAATTAAAAAAAATCACAAAAACGGCTTTAAAATAATAATCGTTATAATTTATTAAGCAGATATATGACATTATTTTCCATAACAATGAATCAAACTCTTAACAAATTACACAACCAAAATTGATAGCCCTTTCAATTACGTCCCCCACAGATCTCCTTATAATCATCTCATCAAGAAAATGCCTCGGTATAGCCCTGACAGTTATGAAATAGCCCAATAAAATTGTACTTAATAATAACGCTGTTTAATGTAACGGATGGGCTAAAGCTGTTTGTAATCGGACTGGGGAAGATATTACCTGTAATTTTTTACATTTTTTTGGTCGTCAAACATTAAATTGAAATTAATAACAAAAGCAAAAAAAGGTTTGTCGACAATTTATAAGATTGCAAAGAAGAGTTATATGTTTCAGTTTATGACAAATTGATAATTGAATAGTGAAAAATGATTAATAAATCCCAGGGATGAAACATTATTGATTGATTAACTAAACATTCGAATATTTCGATTCCGATAGAATACGATAAAACTATTAAAATGACCATTAAAGAGCGGGGTTTAGTTATACAAAATCAAAATTTTTGTACTGTTTGTGTTTTACAATGCCCCATAATAAATATTCGCAAAATTAAAAATTAAAATATAGGGAGTGCACATCCCTTATCCTTCAGAGGAAAATAGGTAGTAGGCGATTCTCAGACTTATTGAATATCAGATCAGTCAAGCCGTTTCGGAGGAGTATGGGGACGAACATTGTGACACCAGAATTTTATATATAAGATGGATGCCTGTTTGAAATCCATTGTACCACAACAATTTCCGTTATTTATTTATTTATTTATTTATTTACACTTTAAGCACTAATTGTACATAGAGCGGACTTAATGCCATAGGCATTTTCTCCCATCAACCTTAAGGTGGTGCAGAGATAATAAGTGGGAGGTGCACAGATAAAATAAAAGAGAAGGTACCGGTTAAATATAAGTTAAACATAGATATAAAAGATACCTATAAATAAAACAATATATATTATGATATAGATACATATGCATAATATATACGTAAATATATATAATTAACATATATTGTATATATAATACTATATGTATAATATATATATATATATATATATATATATATATATATATACATAATTATAAATAGAATGATTCATACAAATTACCACATAAGTATATACATGACGACAGTATTATGTTATATTTTGTCTTTCAAGTCTTTTAATAGGTGCTCTTTGGTTTTCTTTTAAAAGTAATATAACTTTTGGCCATCCTGATTTCAAGAGGTAGCGCATTCCATAAAAGTACAGACTGGATAAAGAATGTAGAGTGCATGAAGTCAGAACGGTGAACGGGACATTGAAGTAGATGTGTCGATCGAAGATTTTGTTACTGACTTCATGTAGATACGAGAAATAAGAAGATATATTCGAGGGTGTAGTAGGAGAATTTAGAAAGGAATAAAGAGTGGACACGAGTAAGGAGCGTCGATGTCAAATAGGTAACCACTGAAATTGGGAACGCGTACGCAGAAATGTGGACGTATTTACGTAAATTGAAAACGAAACGAATGCAGTTATCCAGAAGTCAGTCTAGTTTGTTGAGGTGATCTACATTGAGCTCAAAGTGGCATATGCCACCATAGTCGACAAGAGGGAAAATTAAGGTCTGCACGAGCATGACTTTTGTCTGAATAGGCAAAAGTTTTAAAACGATAAAGGCATCGCAGAACGCTCGTCACTTTCCTTACAACGCTTGCAACTTGAGCATTCCAACTCAGCGTTGTGTCAGAAATATAAACCGGATTTTTAACCTCGGGGCTGAGTGGAATATGGCTGCTATCAAAAGTAATTTGAGGAAGTGATGCCATATCAACCTTTCTCAAAGTGCGTGCACTACCTATCAAGATAGCTTGACACTTTAAGGGGTTAACGGTTAATCCAAACTTACCACACCATATTTTGATAGCCGCTAAGTCGTTATTTAGCTTTAGGATCGCTTCGGTAGTTTGTCAATTGATTGTTGAGTGTATAATTGTAAGTCATCGGCATAGAGATGATACGCACATTGAAGATCATGAATGATAAAATTAATAAATATAGAAAACAGAAGTGGGGAAAGAATGCCGCCTTGAGGAACGCCAGATTCGATGTTTAACCAACGCGATGATGATTCATCCACATTAACCGATTGTTGGCGACCTCGAAGATATGGAAATGAACCATTCAAGCACTTCTTCAGAGACCAATTTTCATCAGTACGCAATTTTGAATTTGTGAAATAAACGATCGCGGCGCCTCATGGCCATGCGAATGCCTTCAGTTAGCCAAGGCGCTGGTGGTCGACTTACCTTAACCTTCTTTATAGGAGCGTGGATGTCGTATAGCTCAGATATAAGGGCGTTTAAAATTTGAGTCTTATCGTCAATCGTATGTCCCTTAGTTACAGCGCTCCAATCCACTTTCCCAGCATCCTCACGTAACTTTTCCACATTCAATTTTGAGTAAGACCGTACATGTGCAGAACCGTTATAACACGTAACAATGTTTTAAATCGCATCGCATAGATATAAACATTTTATATAAGCGCAGTGTACTTTGTTTAGACGAGTTTCCTTGTGTCAGTTGGCAGTATTGTTAGAATTTTATATATTACATGGATGCCTGTTTGAAATTCATTGTACAACAACGATGTCCCGTTATAACACGTAACAATGTTTCAAATCGCATCGCATAGAATCGTAAGAATTTAATGTGTTCGTTCTGAAGTAAACGTTATTATATAAACAAACTTGCTGCAGTGTTCTGTGAATTGCAAAGTTTTATAGTTTTACTTGTTCATTTTAAGTCGTTAATTTAAATTTTTTTATGGATTACAATGTTTGACCTCTCGTAGTGCCCTTCGTAAATGTTTTCAAAATACTGAGCAAAAAAAGGAATTTTTCTCGTGTTGCGAAGTTTTTAATATAAAATCGTCCATCTCGCACTTAATATAATACAGAAATAAATATCATTATTATTTATTCAGATAAAAATGTATGCATAGTATTTTAGTTGAATGTACTTAATAATCATCGGGCCCTGTTAACTTACCAAAAATTAAATTTAACGATGCTATTCAAGATTTTACGAAAACAATCTAACTTTCACTCGAACCCTTTGTTGTAACTAGAAGGTTTAAAATTACCGCAGTCGTTAAAAATAACGTTAACATGCATCTTGTAGAGTCCGCTCACATCCGCGATTTTGCTGGCCTGTAAAGTTCAAAGGTACTTTTGTCTTTTATTAAAGAAAATAGTTGCGAACCGTCGGTGCACAATTGCTGGTTTAAATACAACAGCGGATTAACTATTTGCGATTTTTGAAGAACCTGTTTTGTAAAGTTTGTCGTTAATGCATTGTTGGTTAAATTTTCAACTGATTATATTTGTTTTCCGGTTCTTTCTCCCTGTAGGGAAATAATCGTCATATGTCGTTGCGACGAATGACTTTTAAAAAAAATAGAAGGAATCTATAACATATTATAGTCACGATTTCTAGGCTTTTGTAATTATGTTTAATTAATAGTATGCAATACTTTTTGTTTACTTTTTCTTTCTTTCTTTTTATCTCGTTGCTTCGCTCCTAGCGCTCAAGTTTGATCTTTTCTTATTTTAATAGTTGTCATGTGGTTCCATTAGCGATTAATAGTTTAATAATAAGTTGTATAATCGATATTTGAGAAATGAAAAAAATACGGTGCCAATAACCACAATCTCAACGTCATCATCATTATCAGCCTGTGTTAGTCCACAGCTGGACATAAGCCTCCCCTAATGCATGCCTTCTTCATTAGGTGTTTTTAGGACCATATCCCACCACGCTGGTCCAATGTGGGTTGGTGGGTGGACTGACTTTTTACATACCCATCCGATGCATGGATCATCTTACTTTTCAGACAATTGGGTGATCGGCCCTAATTGCTCTAACCTACTAGGAAATTTGCTAAGTCCCGGCAGGATTCGAACCTACTACCTCCGGTTTTTTAAGCACACGCGCTCTTGGGATTGGCTTAAAATAAAGTCTGCGAGAGCATATATCTATGTTTTAAGATTAACTTATTTGTGCAGTGAACACGTTGTTACTGGCTTATATTAAGCAAAATATTTATACCCTGTCAAAAAATCATATTTTAATGTTATATTTGAATTGTATTTATTAGATACGTTCGTGGATATACTTTTCAGTCTTTTTAGTGTTCAGGGGATAAAATATTATACAGAAATAAAAACATCCGAATAAAAGTCTTAGTTAAAAATTAAATAATTAATATAATTTCTATAAGTGATAAGGAAAACTTTACGAACTAAAATGTTCATTAGTAAAACCCCGTTAGTATTTAAAAGCAAACTGTTGAAAAGTTAAAAATACTATATAATCGCTTCTGTAGTCGCTCCGAAGGTAGCCGAAGTAGGTATTCATACTGCAGTGGACTGTCTAACAAAGCATAAATATTCTAGTAAGAATAAATATAATAGAAAACAATCCTTAGTTACAGTTGTCTAAGCCACAAATTCTAGAAATTAAAATAATCGTAGAAACGAAACATCAAATCTATTCTCAAACCGCGTCAAAAATCCCCACGGCGTATAGAGGCGTCGTCATAGAATAAATGTAAACAAATTGAACGGATACAAATTGAATTCACAATGCGACGTAAAAGCACTCGCTACGATCGGTGCGATTGCATTTCGCGTTTGATATTTCTGTGTGGTTTACTCGTGATATGTACGAAAGCAATACTAACTCGATTGAAACAAGTATACACCGTATTGTAACTATATAGTGCCATATGTATTGTAAATTCCTCCGTAGCCTTATGGCATGGGCTTGCGCTTTAGAAACCGGTGGTCCTGAGTTTGAATTGACAACTTTTTATTGCAGTTACCTAGTTGGTTTGGGGAATGCAGGCCGTAATCACCCGATCACCTGTTAAGTAAGATGACCCATGCGTCGTCTCTCTCCGTTCGTGTCGATTATGCGTCCCATTTTGAGAGTATATAGCACCTGTGTTTGTGAGTACACTTGTGCACTATAATATCCTGCGCAGATGCCTGATCTCTGATGTAAATCGGCCGTAGTCGGAATCGACTAGGAGGACATTATTATTGGTGTCGTTTATTTCTAATCCCTTTTTATCGATACGGAAAATTTGCGAACTGAACACTGTTTTCTTATGTAAGTTAGTTTAATTATATGTATCAAAATCTATTTTTCTTTAGAAATATATTTACGTTAGAATCATAGCTGTCAACTAATCAAAAATGCTAAGAGAGTATTTACCTAACTATTTTAGAAATTGTTTCATACCAACCTTTAATTCTTAGGAATTAAGTCTAATAACATATTTGTATAAAATTCCCATCAGATTGTACTGTTGATTTATAAATGCATAAATGAATGTATGTTAACTAATGAAACCTCTACGGTGTTGCTGATGATGAATTAGCTAGGTAGACATTATTATTATGATTGTTACATAAGTATAATCACAGTATACTTGTCATATAAATGAATAAATTATGAGGATTTAAACACACTATGTAGAAACATCCTAAAATACATGTTTCTTGGAACACATATATTGTAGATAAAACAAATAAGATGGTTTACCAGCATGAATGGAAGTATGGCAGAGATAGAATTAGGGCTTATCATTAATACATTCCTACCTTTCTCGAAGGAATTACTAAACACAGTTATCTTAGGTTCAGCCACGGTACTCAGCTTTCCCTATCAGCTTTTTTATTGTTAATATAACAGTGCTATATACGTTTATGGAAGTAAATACTCTGATATTCATCGTTATCCCGTGAAAACTTCAGAGGCGTATAAAAGGGAAAAATCCCACTGCAAATAAAAAAAACCTCGCAAAAAGCAATCGAAACCATCGCGCGATACAAAGATAAAAGGCGCGGAAACAATGGAAGCTTGTATCGGAAAGTGCTCGCTGGGTGGAGCGTAAAGGGCGTAGTGCCTCTACGGCGCCCTTCGTAGCACTCGTAGCCAACAAGTGGGCCGATTCGTAGTAGATCCGTAGCATTCGCTTTGTTCGCGAAACTTCTAAGGTAGGATAGATTGACTGTAAGAAAGGGAATCGGCTTGTTGGTAAGGACCGTTAAAGAAAATGTAAATAATAAGTCGCTGGTAAAAAAAAAAGTTTTAATAATAAAACGAAAATCCTAGCAGGATTTTCGTTACAGAAACACCAGAAAATCGTGATGGTCAGAAAAACGTGAGTCGTGATGGTATTTACCATGCAGGGCACCTGCAAAATTAGCATAAATATGATATAATAATATTATTTACTAAAATGCAAGATCGGTTTTGATGCTTTTTACCCCATAAATTTTACTTTTTAAATATATTAAAATAAAATTATATCCAAATGAAATGTAATGGTCAAACGCTTAATAGGATTCGGATATTAATCTAACTCTATTAACAACTATGGAATTGACATATACTTTATATGCGAAAAACAATAAAAAACCAATCTTCTTTATCAAATAAAGGCGAAGATCACATTAGTATACCCGTGACCACCTGCAAAGGATCTGATTTTTAAGAAAATTTAACGTAATCAAGTGTAACATAAGCGTGCAAGCAAGTATTATCAGTTAATATCGCAAATAGATCGGCACACAAAACTTGTACGTACCAAGCGTATTGTGTACGTCCCTCATGTAATTACAACGTACAAATAAAAGGCCCATTGTTATACTCTATTGTGCATTCGAGCATCAATTTACGTATGGATATTCAAAGCAAAAACAGCGCCGCTACGCCAGCAACGCCCGCTACGGCCCGATTCGTAGCGCCATTCGGTTTGAGCTCATTGTTCGTAGCTCTACGGCGAATTTTCAAAGCGGCCAACGCTAATGAGCCCACGCTTTAAATCGCCCTTTGTGGATTATATTCTTGATATCGAATTGTTGGAAAGAGCTTTTGTGACTTTTAGAGACCGATTCGGTGCACTTTCAAAACCCTTTAAGTCGAGGGCGTTGAAGTTAGTTTGTGAATTGGTCAAGTAATGGTGTGGAAATTATTTTATTCTTTGCAAAGCTGTAACTCTGAAATTCATTTTAATATAAATCATGCATCTCAATTTACTAAATAAGCTTTGTATTTAAGTTAAGTTATAATTAAATAAGCTCCTGCGGCTACCTCGACATTCACTTGCTATTATATTATAAAAAAATTTACAGTTTAAAATATTTGCAAAAAAAAAATAGTTCATATAAAACAAAACCGAATTTAAATTATTGATGTATGTCACATCTCAATCAAATCCTATTGAATAGTGTATATAGTAGACGATGCTTTACTTTGATTATTTAGCGGACCATTAAACATGCCGTGTTATTAAAATACTTGCTGACTAAAGTGTTAAATAATTATGCGATCAGGTAACAGGATCGCGTGCAATGCGCAGTTTTTATTTCCATCTATCATTACAAATAGTAACCTAAAATTAAACTGCAAATTGATATTTCAGATATATAAACACACACGTGCACTCCTTATCACTTCTTATTCCTTTTTACTATCAAAGCCCGATGAAATAGAGATAAGGCGCCGTACTCACTATTTACATGCCCATCCGTCGCATGGATCATCATTATTTACAGGCAATCGGGTGATCAGCCCGTATTGCCCTAACCAACTAGGAAACATCAATAAAAATTAGTCGAGTCTCCGCAGGATTAAAACCTACGACGTCCAATTTCTGAAGCACACGCCTTTACAACTAGTCTACGGATTATGTAGTTTATCGGGTCAATAACTTACGATACATCAGGGGTCGAGTTTCCCCATCGACAGCATTTCATATACGTTTCGTGTCAATAAAGCAAAATTTACAACGCAACCGATTGTGCTCATAGCGTTTTATTCGAAACGTCACGCTACGTTTGACAAATGCGAAACACGTGGCGCGTGCCTATCAACTGCGTAATCTACGTTTGACTGACGTACGAACGGAAATTTCAATGAAACAATTTCTTTTCCATTATTTTGGGCTTCTATTTTCGGTGACGAATTTAATTTTTCGTAGCGATAATGTACCGGTCGTAGTAATGGGGCTACGTGTAATGTGATTTGACACTTGAAGCATATTTTTCGGGTTAAAAATACACGATGAAGTATTAGTATAAAATCGTAGTATTTTAAAATTTTAATAAACAATAGCAAATATTTAAATTTGAAAATTATTAAATAGTTGTTTTTTACAGAAAAATTTCTACTTGTACTAATACCTCATGCACACAAACAAACGGCCACCCGCTAAGTGTAGTCGTTAATGACCCTGACAGTTGCGGGCTCGATTACCTCGAGAAGAAAAACTATGTACAGAATTAAACTGTTCCCGTTTCTAGTTGTTTGTATCTATATTATATGTATTTATTTATAAAACAAAAGTAGGTATATTTGTTTCCATAGTACAAGCTTTGGTTACTTTAAATGTATTTATGTTATTTGTTTAGAAATATTATCATTAATAAAAATTTACGTAGGCGACAAGTCTTCAAATAAAATTACTCACCAAAATGATATGTACATCTACGTTTAGGTAATTATTTATATATGTTGTTTATGTGTAGATTCCAGCTCGTTGGCTCTTATCGAGCCTTAATAAGAAAAGAGAGAATAAAATTTTACTTACACACAATATTTGAATCCCTTTTTATCTCGAACTGTGTGCCCTTTTAAATTGTGATATTATTTTCAATCTCTCAGAGGTGGGTCGTGACACAAAAGTGTGATAAAGGATCTCTTTCGTACCTATTTCATTTTTCGTAAGCCCGTATTGTGTTTTTTTGGAGGGAAAATTTTCCAAGAGAAAAATTATGCTTCTATCAGATATTCTTTGTCGTCTTGAAATGTTTCGTTTGCGAACACTGGAGATATTTTTAATGTGTAATGTATATCTTAGAATATTGAAACCAACCTTTAGTGACATAGCGTTTCTATCATTACGTGTGATGTGAAAACCTACACGTGTGTAATAAATATTATCTATCTGTCTATGTATAGGACAAGAGCTAACCTTTTGTTATAGATAGGCAATAGTTATTCATCATCATCATCATCAGCCTGTGTTAGTCCACTGCTGCCCTCTCCTAATTCACGCCTTCTCCATTAGGGGTGTTTTGGACCGTATCCCAACACGCTGGTCCTATTCTATTATATTTTATAAATTGCATATTTTTGGTTAACGCTTCTATCTATGGAAACTGTAACATAGCGCATATTTACTATAATATTGGCTATGACCAACGTGGCTGATCTATTTTACTCTAAAAATAAATGTAGCAGTAAATGAAGAAACATGGCATAAATTTTAATACACATGGTGTATTCTTACAATCTATATATTAAAACTAAATCCTAATCGAGTCTTTGTGGAACAAAATATGTTTTTCAAATTAAATACAATGAAGTGAGTAAAGTAATGTGTTTTCATTATGCAAGCAATAGTTACTAATACACAAATTGCGAAAGAAATAGTATAACAATATATTTTAGTCTTTTATTTTTTAATTTGATAAAATATTATACATTTTTAATCAATAACCTTAAGTTGCTATTGTAATATGGCTGTTCTTTACGTGTCTGTTGTTAGATAAAGTTAGACTTTTAAATTTTATTTATCATTTATTTCTTAGTCAAGATAATTATAACATTACAAATGTTACATTATTATCGAAAAAAACGGATTTTACAAGTTTTTTCTTTGTTTAAAGATGGTACAAACCCATTCAGCACCCATCCTGTGCTTGTTGTGTTTAAGTTATTATAGAATACATTTTATTCACTTTGGCTTATAAGTAAAATTAAGCGCTGCTAAAAGCTTATCTAAGAGGGCATGTTGCATCTACATATGTACACCATGTTGCAGAAATGCTTAGAGAATAGATTAGTTGGCATTTCATGTCAACATTATTTGTCATGCCAGGGGCTGGCAACATAAATCTTGTTCCCCAAAGGACATGATATATATGCAATGAAAACATCAAGTACAGTGACGTAAATTACAGTGAAATTGGAGCGAATATGAATAGATCGTTGAAATAACGGTCAGATTCCTAAGATTAATAGAAATTAATATGGAAAGTGTATAGTCTTATGTTTTATGCGTAAGACCATGTATTCGCCATATGTGCATTGTACATAGTCACTTAACTTTACTTAGTACTGTAATATACAGGTATAAATATGTTATCTTGGAAACATTAATACTTAAAAACTTGAAAATTACTGCTGCGGAACCCATGTTTGTCGCTAAGAAGCCAACTACTTAGTAGGTAAAAATATTACCATCGTTCTGGTTCAAAGGGCATTGATCTGTTTAATTATTGATAATCACTTCGTAAGGTTGTAAGCTGACTTTTGCCGCTTTAAGTTGAATTTATTGTAACCTTTATTTGTAACAGGTACCTATCTGGTTGACGTCACTACATTCAATAAGAAATAGATAGTCTGATCTATCAATTTCTTATTGAATGTATTTCTAAAAAAGTAAATACATGTTTCTGCAATTGTAAAACCGACCGTGCAACTTTTTTGTATAAATAAAACACAAATACAGAGCAACCGTACAAAACTGTCGTCAAAAATACATTTGCACAGTGCACCCGCTACGAGCGTAGCAAAAAAGTCCGCTACGAGCCGTAACGAATTGCCCCCACTCCGCTCGTAGAGGTAGCTACGTAAATGGCTACGCAAATAGTCGGAGTGGATTTTGCCCCACTGAAAGCGAGAGTGGCGGCTGTTTGTCCACTTTGTGACTTGGTGCCGAGTGCTACGTCAGGCTTATCGTTCTTTTGGACCGCTTTGTTTCAACGTTTGCACTACGAGAGCTTCTTCAACATGGCTCTACGTTGCACGCTCGTCTTTACAAACGTTATATTATAAATATGACGTATTTTTTAAGGTTTTAATAATGTCTACAACAGTAGATTATTTCGACATAATTTTATTAAAAGTCATTGTTGTGTCGCTTTAGTTATTGAAGGTTTTTTTTTTCGTTTAAGTGATAAGACGAGCAGGACGTAACCCTGATGGAAAGTAATACTCCCTGCCCAAAAAAACAGCAACGTATGACCACATATACCGTTTCGAAGGGCATAATATTTTACACTGCTTACCTCAATGTAAAATAATATGCCCTGCAAACCGGAAGACAGTTGTGTTCACTAATTACAAACGTTAGTAATACCACAGACCGAATAGAACGACAGAAAGGAATCTATTTAACATATAAAAAAGGTGATAAAATCTTCGTCACTTTGCCATATAGAAAGTCAATTTATTTTTTGATGGTTGGACAAGTATTGGCTGCTGATCGATTAAGTTAACTTTGTCACAAAATAGGATGAATGCAGAAAATAATCAAGAGCTTCCTTGTCAAGCGTTATAAAACGTCAGTGCCTACCTCCTGGCCTTTATTCGGGTACAACCATATAAAGTAATTACTCCGTTACAAGGAATCATTATAATCTCGTAGCAAGTCAATTGATGTCAAAACTCAAGAAATACCTAGATAAAAAAGAAGGAATATAATACAGAACATTTCGGTATGTATATTTTTCAATAATATTAGGATATCTGTAGTCTTCTTTAACAAGAGATTGACATATGTAAACGATACTCAAATCATAATTATGGTGTCTTTTTTACCTTTGAAATCTGCTTTAATTCTTATAGAATTGCACTTTTCATATAAAAAGCATTTTGTACAAACGCCGCGGATGATACCGGTTCTTGATTTTTAATTTACAACGTTTGAAATCTCTAACGGTAAGAAGCTCTTACAGTAATGGTTTCACATTGCTCACTTTCCATTCTGAGCTTACGTACTGTCAATGAAATGGGACATTTTTGCAGTAATAGTGTTTAGTATAAGAATGATCATGAAAAAATTTTTATTAATAAGAATTTTACAAAAGTTAACCAATATAGATTACGATTTTTAATTAACATTTCGACGAGACAATAAAGAGATTCACCTGTAATTGTTATTTTCGTCAAAAAATAAAGCTCCAGAGGCCGCAGAGCCGGAAGCAAAAAATAGAGTTATGTCTGGTACTATCAGGTTAAAAGGAAACTTCTAATGTATCTACTTAACGCCAAAATAATCCTCGCTTGCTCTGAAACTCTTTTAATTTACTGATAGTTCACTCTGCAAAATTACATTTAAAGTAGAGCTTTCGAGCTACGATTTGGTTTAGATTCATTCCAAATGTGATGTTAATCGCAAAGCTTTAATAGAGTCGTTTTATAGACTAATGGATTAAAATATACTACTACATAATAGCGAACGGAGACCAGGAAGTTCTGCAACAAGCTATACATGTTATGCGTTTTTTTCAAATATAGACTATTTAATTTGTTTACCTTCATGACTATAAGAACAACCTTAGAACATAACCATATCTTTTGTATTTTGTTTTAAGTACACAATTTAACTAAAATTAAGTGGTAGGTCCCCTTTTTACAAGGGACCGTCTGGGTGGGTACCACCACGGTGCCTATTTCTACCGCAAAGCAGTAGTGTGAAAACACTACTGTGTTCCGGTTTGAAGGGCACAGGCAGCGGCAGCGTAATTACTGGGTAAACGAGACTTAACATAATATGTCTCACGGTGGGCAGCGCGTTGGTGATACCTGTATGGCCAATGTCTATGGGCGTCGGTGACCACTTTTTATCAGGTGGCCCCGACTGCTCGTCTGCCTGCGTATGCAATAAAAAAAGAAAAAAAGATATTCTATACACGTGATTGTACTATGTAATGTATTGTACAACATTAAACTATTTTTGGTATAATAAGCTCTATTACACAACACCTTACGGTGAGGCGTTGGTTGTTAAGTCTCTACAGTTGTTGCTACGGTTTATTTCACACCAAAACATGGCAGTATTTTCACGATCTTTTATTTTAAGATAAATGCTTAATTATAACACGATTTGGGTCCAAAGCAAAATATATCTCATTTCAGAGTTATCCAGGCTTAATACAAACGACCTATTTACACCGTGAGTTAATTTGAATGAAATTTAAAATGAATAACCACTTCAATTATTGAAAAGTGTTATCTCTATAAAAATTCTGAATTAAATTTATGTTTTCAGTTTAAAACTATAGACCTCAATTTTATGCGAAGCCCTGCAGTATTTGCACTATCTGTAATAGAACTAACTAACTAACTTCCTCCGTAGCCTAGTGGTATGGGCGTGTGCTTTAGAAACCGGAGGTCGTGGGTTCGAATCCTGCGGGGACTCAACAAATTTTCATTGTTGTTTCCTAGTTGGTCAGGGAAAATTGGGCCCATCACCCAATTGTCTGAAAAGTAAGATGATCCATGCCTCATTTACATGCCCATATGTAAAAAAGTCGGTCCGCAGCAACCCGCATTGGACCAGCGTGGTGGGATACGGTCCAAATCCAATAAGGGTGTATTAGGGGAGGCCTATGTCCAGCAGTGGACTATCACAGGCTGATGATGTGATGTGATGTGTGATGTAATAGAACTGTTATATACCAACAAAACTCTTTCGCGGTTTGTTCTTCACTAGAAAGAAAGAAAGAAAAAATGTTTATTTGGTACATTCAGTCAATACAAAATATATATATATATTCATAACAAAAACAATATTACACACACACAATGAACCAATGAACCAAAAAGGTTTCCTCTCAGCGTTGAATCATGAGTTTTTTACAACCCATGACTGCTGGTTTTCAGTGGAACCTAATATAAAGATAGACGGCTACTACTTAGACAATTAATATAAAAATAAATAACACATATATATTTTTTTATAAACGGTACATAGATTTTTTTTGTAAACGGTTTATAAAAAAACCGTTTATAAAATTTACTTTATAAACGGGAGGTCGTGGGTTTGAATCCCACGGGGAAACAACTTTGTGTTATCGTTGCTTTCTGGTTGGTTAGAAAAATTTGGGTCGACCACCCGATTGTCTGATAAATAAGATGATCCATGCGTCGGACAGGCATGTAAAAGTCAGTCCAGCCACTAATTTACATTGTACCAGCGTGGTGGGATACGTTTCAAAACCCCGTAATGGAGAAGGCGTGCATTTATAGGTGCCTGTATCTAGAAGTGGATTATCACAGGCTAATGATGATGTAGATTATGTTTTATTTTTAATATATTTAACTATATTTATAAATTGTTTCCATCACACATTGACTGAAATAATTGCAATTGCACACATTGAATGATATATTGATAATGTAAGTTTAAAAGAATTCATTTTTGAATTTCATCTTTTTATTGATAACGATGATAATATTTTTATTTAACGTAAAATTAAATCAACGATACTACGAAATATAATTTTTTGGTTACATTTAAATGTAACCAAAAAATTATATTTTGTCGTATCGTAGATTTAATTTTTCATTTGAGTTGTATTATAATATTATAAATATAATAATAATTGATCGGTGTTTTTATTTAAATATTCTCAAACGTTTTTATTTCACGTTGTAATCTCAGTGAAAAGTATAAGTATTTTCGCATCAGAAACTTTTTCCATTCATTTATAAAACGTTGCGTGTATTTTAAAAATCGTGGTAGGTAACGTTCTATTGAAATGTAAAATAACAATTTTTCCCGACTCCGCGAACCGAGCGTAAACTGTTAACGTTTTCACAAATGGAAACGGTTTGAATCGTTATTCAAACTGTTATTCGGTATTCGATAAAACGTTATAACAGTTATGTCGAAATCAAACGTTATGAATAAAAAGTTAAGATTCTGTTACACGACTATTTCATACTTTAACGTCATTACTGAAAATATTACATGAGTTTTTTACAGTGTGTGTTCTTCTGCGTGTATTTTTTATTTTTTTAAAGTTTATGTTTACATAAAATTAAAATAAAATCGTATAAAGGCGTTTTGGCCGTATTTATTTTATGTCAAATCTGATGTAGTGTTTAGGCGTTTCAGAAATTTTTAAATTAAAAATGGACGACGACCGGATTACCTGTCACGATGACGCTAAGTGTCTTG
Organism: Lamproptera curius; assembly: GCA_029286875.1. Lineage (NCBI taxonomy): Eukaryota > Metazoa > Arthropoda > Insecta > Lepidoptera > Papilionidae > Lamproptera > Lamproptera curius. The sequence goes on from JAGSMT010000052.1 coordinate 1,503,320, forward strand.
GCCCGTCTACTGACCATAGACTCTGGGAATTTTTAAATTAAAAAAATAAAGCATAAAACTGACAGTATAAACCATTATTTACCATGTCTCGTGTTTATCTTGTAGTATACTAATGGTTAAGTCTTTCATTAAATAGAACCAAATTGTAATCCTAAGCGGGTACGAACTTTTAGTTTTCATACGTCCTAGAATATAGGGAATAACGAGTTTCTCGTCTAAGCCGGTATATTCCGGTTTAAACCGGTTTACTTTACGACTTTGCAATATCGCACCGCGTCAGAACCGTTTGTGCTACTTTTATAGAAGCTAAATAGCGATTTTCTCAACACTGTTTCTTATTTGATGTATTTTAAACGTCTCAGATTTAATGACAATAAACTTTACCTATAAGTATTCATTACTCATGTTGAATACACAGACGATATTTATAGTTTTGTTTATGTTTCTATAAGACTCGAGTCAGTAATGTTTTTAAAATTTACTCGCCATAGTTCACGCGATTATTTTACGAATAAAACAACCTTCGTTCCATAGTTGCCTAGTAGTAGTGGCCGTTCCTTTACAAACACTGAAACCTGCTATATAAAATTTATGTTATAATTGTTATCTTGTTGGGTCCGTTGGGAAATAGACCCGGTTGAAATCTTTCATTCGTTATAGTATGTAAGTGTTTTAAAATTAACTGATATCAAAAATAAAACAATTAAATGCAGGTCAAACTATCAGAATCAGAGTCTGACCCCATTATATCTTGGGAATATACTTAGGGGGAGGACATAATCTTATCCATGTATTTGTATGTATAAAGTATTATTAAATCATTCTAAAATGAAAAATCTTTTTAATTGTAGCAAACGCACATAAATAAATATGTAAGGACGGTTTTAACCCGCTGACATCATCGCTCTCGACTGAATAAAAATGTTCGTTATTTTTTACAATTTCCAGCTCAGTAAATATTGAAGATGCCTTTGACGACCTCTCTAATTTTTTTTTCTCATTTCTATGATAGACTTCTGTCATTCGATCGGTGAAAATATTAAATAAATATTTATGCGGTGGTGGAGACTTAACTGCCTTTTTTAATGACTGACTGTTTTACTATGAAATATGATTGTAAAGTTTATCTTTCTACAGGGACCGTCTGGGTAGTAGTAGTGTTTAGGCAAAGCAGTAGTGTTTAAACACATCTGTCTTCCGGTTTGAAGTTTACCGTAGCAAGTGAATTATCGTCTTGACAAGACGTTACTTTCTTCCATATTTCAACGAGCAACGAGCAAATTTGTGGCGGTTCATGCTGCGTTTCTTATGAGCAGATAATATCATTATCATTTAGGGTTAACATTCTACAAGTCCCTTTGCATTATATAAAGTTTCTGTGTACTTGTCCTGTGTTCGTGTGACTTATAAAGCAGCTATCAATATCTAAATCGGATATAACTACTGTTCTAACCATTTCTCTTGAAAATGTAGGTCTTAATTTAAAGGAAGGATATTATTTTTTTCGCTGGATATCTTATAGACAGGGCTTATCGCTTACCATCAAGTGAATAGGTGAAGGACACATAAGACTAAAAAATTAATAATAATAACAAAAGTCATTTAATCCGTCCAGCGGTAAAAATATATATTCAGCTCAGCATAATATTGGCTGATGATGATGACCTGCTATTCTGCTGACACCTTAACTAGACGTCCAATGTACAAAAATTATTTGACTAGATTCGATTTTTTTTTAGAATCCAGAATTTAGAGTGTGTTCTATTTAATTGTTATGTTCGAGAAATATACATCGTTATTTTGTCAGGACAAGTGTTTAATATTTGATCTATTTTACGAAATAAATCCAATTTTTCTTAATTTGCTTAATTTTCGTGACAAAAGTTGTTCCTTCAGGCCACGGGCGTTTCATCAAGCGATAAAAATTATAAATGTTATTGTTTTTGAACTATCATCCCATTTATTTTTATAGAACCCCGATGTTCCAAAAATAAATATTTTTACAATCGTGAAACTGATTGTAATAGTGAAATATCTCTATCAGTGATTGTTTTCATGTTTTATTCCTAGGATACACACATGTAGTACGTTTCTTCGGTCTTTAATTTTGAGCTGTAATCTTTGTAGCTTTTTAAAATAAACGTATTGTCTCATTAAGTAAACAATAATTTTGTAAGTTAGATTTGTTGACTAGTTAAGAACTTTTCGTAATTAGTCAACAGTCAATTCGCAAACCCTTTTGTGTACCTTTTAGAAATTATAGTAGCTATTGCGATTAATGTAACGAGACTTGCATCTAATATCAAAATCATATTACATATCAAAATTCAACTATTGTGCTACACTTTTTTTTGTTAAGCACACTTGCCTTTGCAAGCAAGCAATACCACCTATAAAATTTTTTACGTATGAGCCAATAAGTATAATTGATGCGATAAGAGATTTTAGAAGGTGGTAGATCTTTTTTTACATAGGTCTGTCTGGCGAATTACCATCATCGTACTTATTTAAGAAGTAAAGCAGTAGTGTATAAAAACTACTGTGTTAGACTTAAAGCCACCGTAATCACTGGGTAAACGCGACGTAACATCTCGTTTCCATTTGAGGTCTCTTTGTAACAAGTGGATCTCTAGAGTCTAACGCAGCGGTTTTTGTGTATAGGGAGTATCACTTACTTTCAGGTGAACATCCTGCTCGCTTTTTTGTTATTTATAACATTTTTAAAACTGCCTCCGTAACCTAGTGGTAAGGGAGTGTGCTTTAGAAACCGGAAGTCGTTGGAATTCTGCGGGTATTCAAGAAGTTTTGATTGTTGTTTCCTAGATGGTTAGGGCAATGCGGGCTGATCACCCGATAGCCTGTAAAGTAAGATGATTCATGCGTCGGATGAGCATGTAAAAAGTCGGTTCTGTGCCTGATCTCTCATAGGGAGTGCAACTGTGGTTTGCGCGTTCATTTGTGCACTATAATATCCCTGCGCAGTGGCCGATGTCTAATTTAGACCGACTAGGAGGAAATATTATTATCATTTTAACACTAGTTACGTTACAGTTTAACCTGTAAAATTGTTATGTTTTCACATTTTTTTTTCATGTAAACAGACACCATTTTCCTTCTCTTGTACGACGGAACAACTACAATGAAACCCATGCCCTTTAATAAATAATATCTTTGTTATCATATATAATTTGTATATTGTACATGGTCTTGAAATTCGCCGTTATTTCTACCGTAATATGCGATCGTACAGTATTGACCAGTCTCCAACATTGCTGGCTTCGCAAACGCTTACCCCATAAATCCGGGATTGCCAACGATTTTATTGAATTCACCCACTATTTGAAAGGATTTTCCAAACGTTTCCATCTATTTACTCGATTATTACAAACTTCGATTGATTCTATTCGCCCGTTATTGCTTGCTTTATCTTCTTTCTATTAATCCACGCTTATGAACGTTTTGCATGTCTTTTATTCGACGATAATGTATATTTTCACGACGCTGTTTTTTTATGTATTTTTGAACGTAACTTATGCGTTATTATTATACAATTGGATTTTCTTTTAAAATCATTAGATTTAGAATTAGAATTCGAATTTAATGAAGTGAACTAAATATATGATATTTAATTAATTATCGATGGACAATACATAATACTTCCTGTTGATTTTATGTGACAGAATTTACATATAATATACTAACTATATAAAAATTAAAACGTAATAAAAATTAGTAATATAAATATTTACGAGGTGTTTGAACTTAAAATGAGAACATTTTATATAGCGCTTTTAGCCGCTTTTTAAAATTATTATAGCTAATACTCGTAGATAAATCTTCTTATTCTACAATGCAATAATACTGAATAATAATAATTATAAAGAATTCAAACATTACTATCAAAATTAAATACGCAAGCTTTCTCTATAACAGACCTTAGAACTTAGCCATGATACTTAGGAACGTTACCACCGCAATTTCCAACCCTTCTCATCAAGAAAAGCGCTTATTATAGCTTAGCATCTTATTATAAACACCCGCTCGTAAATAATAACTCAGTACTCTACAATGTTACGCAACCCGAGGGACGTTCGGGTGTAAGGTAGCGCCCGGAAAACGGCAATCCCAGCTCGGGACGCGGTTCCCTTGACCCGAATACGTTCCCCGGCAAATAGGCCGCCGGTTATAATGTACCGATGGATCCGGACCCGACGGCCCGTGAATTCGAGAATACCTCGTTTTGTTAGCGGATGATTAAAAAGAAATACATTGCGAACGATCCGCGAGCGCGCTTCCGCTAGGTTCCCCCGCGTGTAATGACGGCTGGCCAATAATGACGATGTTGCGTTGCAAGTTGTATTTTGCAGATACAAATTAACGAACAAGAGTTTCCAAACAATCGTACTTATTAATTGTCTTGTTTAGTGGTCTATCTGCCTTCGCTTCGGTAAGGAAGTTTTAGAAACCGGAGGTCGCGGTTTTTAAACCTTGGACTCTACAACTTTTCAATGTTATTATGTAGTTGGTTAGTGGGGCTGACTACCGATTGCCTGTGAAGTAAGATGATCGATGCGTCGGATGGTCATGTAATAAGTCGATCCTGCGCGCGTTTTCTCTCCAATCGCGGCGGTTATCAGTCTCATCGGGTTATAAGAATAAAGGAATAGGGATCGAACCTGTGTCCGGGTGTACTCTTGTGCACTATAATATGCTTGCTGATCTGTGAAAGGCGGCCGTAGTTAGAATCGACCAAGAGCAGAAGTAGTAGTTATTTGCCTATTAGTCGGTCTTTTTATTGTTTACTATAGACGAATAGTTAAGATCTATCCGCCCTGCCCGGTGCCACTTGGTTGCTATGGGTTACATTGTTTTAGTGGTTTATGGCGATGTCATATCACATGTCACAGGTTGGAGAGTGAATCTGCAGTATCTTATTCATCATTAGGTATTTGATTGTAACGTATATACTACTAAGCTATGCTTGAAGTAGATGTACGACAAAAAAATAAATAAAGTTTTTATTTTTTATAATATCGAAGAAAAAGTTAAATATTCATAATTAATTCACCATTGACATACTTAGCGTTCTTGACCGGAAGTGGGGCAAACCGGAAACTAGGGGAGACGCCAAATTGAGGCGAAAAAGAGGCAAGATAATTTAAATACGTCAGGCTTTTTCTCTGTGGTGTGCCTTAAAAATCTTTGCTTTAGTCATATTTGTCCATCGGAATGTAAAAGATTCAAGAAACTAGTATGGTCTTGTAAAATGTACACTTAACGAATGATTTTTTCTTGAACAATGTGTTTTATTTTTTTTTATTAGGAGTAAATGGGACTGTTTTATTACACAGTGAAAAAAACTTGTCATCTAGCTTGTAGACTAGCAAGATGTTAGTGCTTGTTGAAAATACAGTAGTTACTGAGTGTTTTAATAATACTCTGAATCATAATCATCATCCGCCTATGTTAGTACACTGCTAGACATAGGCCTACTGCACGTCTTCTCCCTTAGAGGTTTTCTGAACCGTATCCCACCACGCTGGTCCAGTGCGGGTTGGACCGACTTTTTACATGCCCATCCGACGCATGGATCATCTTACTTTTTCAAGCAATGGCGAGATCAGTCCAAAATTTCCTTAACCAACTAAAAATCAACAATGAAAATTTGTTGTTTCTCCGCAGGATTCGAACCCAGGACCTCTGGATTCTAAAGCACATGCTCTTACCACAAGGCTACGGAGACAGTTATATATTTCGAATATAGTATTTTAATTTAATTATGATGTAAATTTGTATTATATTTAACACAAAATTCACAGGAAGTTACCGTCCCCACAAACTAGGTGGCCGACACTTTTTTGATTTTTTGAGCAAGGCTTTAGATGAAATAATAAATTGTATTAATGACAATATAGATTGCATTATAACGAGATTGACAACATTTTCCATCTATTTCGTGAATTTTCTTGATGGCATAATTGTTTTCCACGGTCCACTGATGCGTCTTAAGACTGTTTTATTGTGCGTTCATTCCCTTATTTCGTTTCTCCCTCTTTGAATCCGTTTACGGGCATCAGGCAATTGTATACTTTTTTACTTTCATCTTATCATACTTTTTCATAACTCAACGATGACAGAACTTCAACTTTGAATGTATACTTCGAGTCGGGTTCACTCTTTTTATTATCGTCCTTCGTCACGTACGAGAATTATTTTTTCTATTTGTTATTGTTTATTATTTGGTTCCAAAAATTTTAACTTGCAATTGTTTTTTGGTGTAGTAGACACAAAAGGAATAACCAACTGCGTAATAATACCAGGTTACATTTTAACCATTAACGTGCTTGTTTTCAAGTTGTAATCCTCTGTAATATTTCATAATGTACAAGTATTACAGGATTACAGTGCTACTGAAGTATCATACTCAAGTTTGTTTGAAGAATTAGGCAAAGGATTAATTTGTGTTTGCCGTTCTTCAGAGGACTGTCGAAAATAAATCTTGGAATTGAAAGTTGAAAGCACGGGGCGTGCTTAAGTCGGTTTCGAATTGATTAAATTGTAACGAGTATTATGAAGATTTGTGAGGTGCTTATTTTTAAACTAAAAGAAGATACTTTGATAAAAGGTACTTTTCTGTGCTGGCTGCCATGTTTTATTTATTCAAGTATTTAAATGTTTTTACGATTTATCGAATGAAAAAATACTTGATTATTTATTTGTTTAAGATAAGCAGATTTAAAGTCAGATTAATAGGTTTATTCGATATATATAAAACACCAATTTTGTTTGGTACTTTAGAAAAAACATTATAGCTTCATCTTTCTTAATGTTTCATTAAAATTAAATATTATGTATTTTCTTTTCATTGCTCGTTTTTCATCAGCAGCAACATTCCAAATAAAAACTTTGTATTATCTTCAGTTTGAAATCTTACACGAATCTAACACGTCTCAACAACCTTGAAACTTCTTCATTGTTTAGCTTCATTTGGAGAAACATGGTTGAAAACATTTCTTTTTCTATCTTTCTTAAGAGGATAGGTCCAACCCACCCTCTTGGGGACCTTTATAATACTTGTAATTAGGTTGAGTGGACTTCTTAGAGCGACTTGTAAATCATCAGTTGAATGAAAGAAAAACTGTTTCAGTGGGGTAAATTAAGTCTGGCCTCCATATAATACTTAGCGTAAATGTTGCAATGACATAATATATTTGTATAGTAATAAATGTATTTGTACAATTGATACGATCATTAGTGGTGAAATGTTCCATTTTTTTATAGATATAATCTAAATTTATGGCGCTGTTTATGTTGAGTTAATTTGTGCTCTACTTAATCATTTCTCTATAGTTATAAAGTCAGTTTTTAATGAAACCATACATATCAAAAAGCACATTTAGGCTAAAACTTTAGGTTTGTAACCTCCACAACAACAACATAAACAAGAAAATACAAATACATCCTGTATTTGTATATTAAACTAGACCTATTCATAAAAATATATTTTATATTTATTTTAAACAATAATACATAACATGAAAGTTATGACGTACATTATATTGAATTTAGAAAATTTAATAAAATAAAATTTTTAAAAGAATGATTCGGACTTAAAGGAAAATTTAAAAAAATAGCATTTCGTATAGGCTTAATGTAGCGAAATGAATTGTGCAACACTAAAATATGATAGAATTACTGCGGTAAGCAATGTAATCAGAAATTGATCATGAAACCTTATTCGTGAAAAATATAATGATCAGACTACATTTTTTTCATAATAACAATGTAGTCTACCGACACACATATTTACCCTCTTTGTTGTGTTATTTCTTAACGCTCGCCAGACCATGAATGACGTATTGTGCCTCGGTGGAATTATTCCCAAATATTGATTACTCATCGACTACCCAGTTTAGTTTTCGATTAAAAAATCCTTCGTATAAAGTAAAATAAATATCGCAAAACCGTTTCTTAATCATGGATTGACATACTAACGAAATCAGCATGTAGGACGAGTGAGAAGTCAAACGGGGAGCCTTCTGTCTCTTTCTTATCTATGAGGCATGAAAAGGTATTTGATTTGCGCTTACCTTAGAGCCAAAATGAACCGGAATCTATGTGAAAACTGTCTTATGTAAAACTGAAATGGAAAAAATATGAAATAGTTATCATATTAGTGTAATATCGTGCGGTGTTATATGTTTAAAGGTAGCGATGAAGTAGAATGCTTGTCTTTGTCGTAGCCTTTATTTGTCGGTATAAAAGTAAATTATCACCTAAAAATTTAAATATTACCTAAAATTTATAACAATAGCGACAAAAAGCTCTATGATGGCTTTTTCTTTTTTTTATTGTGTACGCAGGCAAACGAGCAGTCGGGCCACCCGATCGAATGTGATCCACGACTATGGACATTGGCAATACTAGTGGTATCACTAACCTGCTGCATACTGTGAGACATAGGATGTTAAGTCACGCTTTATCCAGTAAATACGCTGGCTACGGTGCCCTTCAAACCGGAACACAGTAGTATTTTTGCAATACTGCTTACACCTTCCGCTCTGCGCTATTAAATACAATAGGCAAAATAATGTCTTAAGTACAAGCCTTAAAGCAAGGCTTCAACCAATTCTAGGTTTTGTTTGTAATTCCATGTATTATATTCAATATTATACTTATATGTATATATTCTATACTTATTCGCATAATCAAAGTCACTTTTTCTGTCCCGATATTCCTATACATGCTTAAATCTTTCAAACTACGCAACGAATTTTGATGCGGTTCTTTTAATAGATAGAGTAATTGAAGAGGAAGGAATATATGTAAAGCAAACACATACTTAATATAGTAGTCGCATTAGTAGCATAGCACCCGTGCGAAGCAGGGGCGGATCGCTAGTTATATATTAATATTAATTTCCAGCTTTCTTTTTCAGCTCTGTCAGTTTGAATTTAATAAAAATATTATAGTATAGACGTTTATGTCAATATATTCTTGCATGTATTATCTCATCTACTTCGTTATATATTTAAAGAACAAAGGATTTGTTGGTTGTTACAAAGTATTTTTAACACCACTCTACAAATCGTTGGAGCTATTTGTATCGTTATCGTGACGTTTTAAGAAATTACCTCCTACCTTTGTAATGCTTTAAAACGATGTGCTGTTCGACAGAATGTTTCACAAGCTATATTTTAAACCGCTTTTATTATTAGTGCAGGAAAAGTATTTTAGATTTTAATAGCACTTTTTGAAATGCTTGAAGTTAGCTAAATAATTAAAAAGTTATTGAGAATTCTTACCCTTCTCAATATATAGTTCATAATCTCAAAATTGATCAGTAAACTCTCAGTTATTTACTTACGATGTTGGGTAATAAACTGTTTAAAGGTGACGCCTGGCTTTAATAATGTATAAAACTTTTTTAATAATGTATAAAACCCGGCTCTGCACGGGTGCAATACTGATGTCTTTAAAATCTATGGAAAACATGTGTAAATTTTGTTTGTTTTTTTTTTTACAATGTAATGCATGAATTTTACATAAAAACAATGCACTTTAATCACTCAATCTATATAAAAAAACATCAATCCGTTGTACAGTTCTAAAGATTTAATCATTCATAGGGATATAGGGAAAGAGAAAGCGACTTTGTTTTATACTATGTAGCGATGAAGCGTAATTATAGTTTTTTTTTAATATTTCGCTTTTATTTTCATTTCATCATCATCAGCCTATAATAGTCCACTGATGGCCATAGGCCTGCCCTAATATCTCTCAGGGGGTTTTTGGACCTTATCCCACCACGCTGGTCCAATGCGGGTTGGTGGGTGGGCCGAAATTGGAAACATAGTTGTTAAGACCAGCATAATTTCAGATAATTTGAATGTCTTCAATATATACTTAGAACAGTGACGATCTTAATATGTTTGTTTACAAATTACCTCCACCTCCTTTGACTTTAATATTTTTATCGACAGAATTCTCTGAATCACAGACCAAAGTATTTTATTACCGTTTGTTGGCAGCAAAAGTGAATCTCAATTTGTCCCACAAACTGTTACCGTATGCAAAATTTATGTAAGTTTCAAAATTTTCCGAATCGGAGTCCAAGAATCCATTCAAATATTCTTCTCATAATAACCCATTCGTAACTTTTGTAAAGCGAATTTTCAATATATGTATATAATAATATGTATAAAATAATAAGGAAAGTTATATGTTATTAAATCCAATTTTTAAAGATATTTAGCGCTCTTTCACATTTAGTTATTATATGATGATGCAAGAATAATTTTAATTTACAGGAATAACTAGGATTTTAATAACTAGGAAACCAAAATTAAAAATTGTTGCGATCACTATTCTTAACATATAGTAAACAGGCCAAATATCAATAGGTCAGAATATTAACGTAGTTATATTTTTATTGGAACAAACGACAAAACGAGCACTGCATTTGCGTCATGGTAAGCAACACGCCTTGCCCCCCCGAAAAGTCACGCCCACGTGTCTAGTCATCACCCTGAGACATGCGATGATAAGTATTGTTTATCCAGCAAGGTTTGAATAGCAACTAGGCACGGTGCCCTTTAAACTGACACAGCAATGCTTTCACATAACTTTACGTTAAAAAAACGTGTGGTAATGGCGTCAGCTGGAACAGCTGTGTTTAAAAGACTAATAATTACGTGCATAATGAATAAAAAGGCCACTTTTCCAAAGTTCTATACGTCAAGGGCATCAGTGAATATACCGAATAATATGAACACACTAAACCGGCTTTGAAGTATCGTTTTTCATTATAATTTCTTCTTTTGGAACTCTCCTCGGTCGATGATTGAAAGGAAAAGGGACCGCCTTTTGTTGTCGACGAAGCAATTTTAACGCGAAAATGATTTTCGATGGCAACTTGTTCGTTCCACTTTTTTAATATCAAACTGTCTTACAGCTCTTATATCATTGGCGTCTTTGAAATTTTCATCTTTTTTAATTTAATATTTCGCAAAGGGTGGTGAACAAGTCCTCGGTTCTGTTATAAAATCAAGGGGTAATATTTTTTATAGCGGTTCAGCTAGTTCTTTATAGTGATTGTTGATTACTTCCTTTTGAAAACAAATAAGTCAAGTAAAGTAGCATGATTAATTAAAGGATATATATATTAATATTGATCGTCATCATCATCAGCCTATTTTAGTCCACTTTTTTTCTTTTGGCTGGATCTCGTGCTCTGTGGAGTAAACCTGTAGAACATAACCGGTTCGGGGCCGTTGCCACAGGCGCGTCTCCCGTAAGTGACTTAACTCACCAAGGGCCCCAGAGGAGCCTAGGCTTGGTTGTCACTCTTTTGGTTCCTGTTAGCATGCTGAATCGAGGGCTGCCCAGGTGGGCGACGCCTCGGCTCGATTCAGACGCTTTGCAATGATCATATTTTTAGTCCACTGCTGGACTTAGGCGTCCCCTAATGCACGCCTTCTCCATTGGGGGGTTTTTGGACTATATCTCACCATAGTGGTCCAAAGCTAGTTGGTGGGTGGGCCGACCTTTACATACCCATCCGATCATCTAGCTCTCCAGACGAGGTTTATATAGATTTTGCATTCAAATTGCAAGATAAACTAAGAAACAGATATTCTTAAGATTCAAGTTTGTCATTTATATAATGATAACAAAAATCCTGATGATAATTTTTAAAAATACTTCTTGTTGAGGATGTACCTACATTAAGTATGTACCTTTTAAATACTTTGTGCTGCTTATGCAAATACCATACTTTGTAAAAATAAATAGTGTAAATAGTTGTAAAGTAACGAAACATGATTAAATTCGTAAAACTGTACTATTTAAAATATTTTTCCTTTTATGATATTTTTTTGTATCCAAAATAAATAATAATACTATAGTCAATGTCTACATTTATAAAAAAAGATATTAATAGAAAACTATAAGCGATTTTCCGGGAGAATAATAGTGCATTGAGCTTTGGAAAGCTTAAGTGCTTAGAGCATGGTGACTGAAATACCTTTTAGTGCTATTTGAATATGGATTTACTGGAACCGCCCTCCAGACGTCACTTGACCGCATTTAGCTCGCGGTAAATAATATACCATAAGCCACTTTGTACGATGTTCACGTAACATTATTTTATGTGGATGAAAAGATAGTGTCTTATAACTTTTCTGAGCCATTTTTAGGTATTTAAAACGATTCATCTTATCTTTATAGTTAGAATTTAGACAAATCAGAAGTAGGACATATAATAAAGAAGAGAACCGTTTTTTTGTATTGTCATTTTAAAAGTGTTGGAATTTTAAGGAACTGAACCATCATTATATTTATATATATGTATATTAGGATTTTGTTGTTTTGTTTTTTAAATAACTTTCTATTTTGTATACTTAACGCTATTTTTCTTATTTGCCATATCCTGTGCACCCATAATGCTATCTCTGCACCACTTCAAAGGTTGCCTGGTAGACAGATCTATTGGCCTTAAGTCCGCCTTTGTACAAGATTTGTGCATAAAGTGTAAATAAATACATAAATAAATAAACCATTTTACAGAAAGGAAACGATGGCGTAAATTAAAAGAATATTTTAATTATTATTCGGGCGCACTTGTAAGGATTTAAATTACCTTCTAATTGCGTTCAAATCTCAGAAAAAGGTTAATAGGAGACTGAATCAAGAAGTGGTAATCTTAAATTAATTAAGAACATAAAGCTTATTTTAAGACTGCGATGACATGAGCACGAATTGTTTTTTTTAGTGTAAATTAAAATTTTCAATATTTTAACATTTGTTTGTGTTAATATTAATGAATAAAAAAACATCTACGAAGCTATCTTTATATTTATTCGGGTTTTTCGGTACAAGTTAATTCTTAAAAATAATATTATTTGTTAGAGAAATTATAGAAAAAAAGAAAAAGACTTTGCTTTACGTGAACAAAAATAACATAGATATTGATTTTAAATACAGAGTTAATAGACAGTCGCGTAATTTTTTTTCAGAGAAACTAAACCACGTATTGCTTGAGAGTTTAATTGATTCATGTTATACCTTTCAGAGTGGTGGGGTTATGTTCTCACCGTTGGGGCGTCTCCGCGTAGCTCAAGCTGTAAGAAAGCAGGTAAGACAGGAGATTTGATATATTTTGATTATTTTTGGTGAGAACTTCGATATGGCATACAGTTTTGTTTACATTACTTAGTTAAAGTTTGGCAAAACAAAAGTAAATGAACGTCAAAATTTAATTAAGTTTAATCTAATCATGACTTCATAATATAAGTACTTAAGAAGTAATTCTTTTGACATTACTACATTTTAGTAGCATAGAAATGGAAAATCTGATAGCCATGAAATTTAGTAATCAGGTACTATTTTATAATTAGACTAGCTGTTGCGCGGCTTAGTTTGACTTAGAACAAACAGACAGACAAAAATTTTATAAATGTTGACTTTTTATATGTATGTATCGGTTATGGTACGGTTGTTACAAACAGACAATCCAATTGCATTTATTTGTATGGATTAAGTATCAGGCTATTGATAAATAAGGCTCAATCAGAAAAAAAATTGTGTCGATTAAAAGAAATGTTTCACTTTCCATAAAGTCCATATTTTGCTCTGTTAGGTTTTACCTTCCGGACTAGATGGCGCTGTTATAAAATCTGTTACAATTTATTACATTGCAAAACTACGAATATTTTGTTTATATATCAAACGATTAAATTGCAGATGAGCCAGCTGCCGATGCTGAGTGCTGAAGCAACGCCACTTCAAGCACCTCTCTGCTATCAGCTGCTATGCGCGCCTCCTCTGGCCCCAATGCCGGCGTGCGCTCCTTGCGAGTTGCCACCTCCGCCATACGCTGTATATCCATTGCCATTTGACAGTAAGTTGTTTTAAGTAACTTTGAGTATTTTTACTTAAGTTAAATATGTGAACACTTAAATTGTATTTATAAGTTTGCCTGCAGCTTGATCTTGAAATTGCAGCGTTAATTAACACTACGTGATAATCTTAGGCTAATATGGTTATTTTTTAAAATGGAGGGTTTCCTGTATCCCTTAATCAAGAAAATATTCAAATGACAGAACTAATTCAGTACAATTAGTATATTTTACCATCTAACCACATTTATCTTCACCAGAGTCGTAAAATATCAACAATCTTATCGGAAAACACTGATAAGAAAGCATTAGTTATCCCATATTTTATTAAATTCTTCTTAATGAGTGTTAAAAGTAAACTCTTCCTAAACGGTGTGGGCGATTTGAATGAATGTTTTTGTGTGTGTGGGTTTGAGAATAGTTAGGATTAACAAATAAACCCGGCAGATGGCATTATCTAAAGAATCTTCTTAAAACTTCATATTGCTTTGTTTTATATTCTCAATCGCTTGTTATCATGCAGGACATTGTAGGACGTGCGTTGTTAGTTGAACTGTCCAGTGTAAATTTAAAACTTTGAAATTGCGTAGGATACCATTAACTTGATTTTGTTTCAGCAACTCCTATATACGGGCCGCCAGCTCAATACGCCCTGGTACCGGCACCCTTCAGTGCCTGCTGCGAGCCATCCTGCTGCGCTCCCCTGGACAAGCAGCCTCGTGTTCCACCACCACCACTCCACCCTGCGTTCATTTACTGAGATGAACTCAACAACGCGAATAGCACGGTCGCGTTTCTCAAGCCGTTCTATTTTTGATGTCAGGTTTGGTTTCGATATCTATATAGTTCTGGTTTTTGATAAGTTTATTGGTGTTCATGTTAGTTTTTTGAATCTTAAAAGACATTTGGATACGTTGGAAATTATAATTTAGATTTTTATTTGATTTTTTGACGTTGAAAAAAATTATGTGTAATACCAGGATTAACAGAATCGCGTTAATCAAGCTTTTCTATGTCTAATGTCAGGTTTGCTTAGATCTTTCGAGGTAGCTAACAGAATTGGAATTGAAATTTGGAATTTTTTTTTCGATATTTTAGTTGCAACAAGAAATATACATTTTCAATTCCAGTTATAGGAAACGCGATTCTGTACCTGTATTGATTTCAAATGTCTGTTTCATTTTAAAATAGTTGGATTGTAGTCATTTAGATATTTTTGGATGACTTTATGGTTTAATTTAAAGAAAATTTGAATACATTAAAATTTTTATTTGAGGTTTGGAAAGGTGTTATAGTAATAGACAAAAATATGTGTAGTACCAGGAGAAAAAAAACGCGGTTTTCAACTTATTTCCTTTTTAAATGTCAGGTTTGTGTTATTGATCGTTTCATTGAATTTAGATATTTTTAGATGAGTTTATTTAGTATGTTTACGTTATCGATTGTTCAATGTTAAAAGACATCTAATTACACTGTAAGTTGTAATTTGGATTTTTGTTAAGATATTGATTGTAGTTGCAGCAAACAGTGTTTACGTTATCGAAGATCAGGTCTTCCAATTCAGTGTATTATTTGAATTTTCTATTTCATTTTACAATCAGATTTCGATGGAGTGAGATGAGAGAAGTGTTCAAGTTGAATCGATGGTGTGTTTTTCGAAAATTTTCTCTATAACGCTATCATGTATGTCTCTCGATTAGTAATCTTAAGGATCTTTAGGCTTCTGACAGGTGTATGGTAGTTAACGCGTGCTATCGAAAATGTTATATGTGTTTTGTACAAATATATTGGCTCATTGTCCGCTCTGAATATACTTCTAATAAATGTTGTCTCGTCTTTAATATATAATTATAATTAAAGTATAACATCTCAGGTGTATAACGTTACATTTCTTTCTATGAATGTTGTTAGATCGTGTGATAAATAGTGCGATTTGTAATATCTATAAGGTTATCGATGTAAGGTGTAATATCATATTAAAGTGCACCAAAGGCACAACGAATAAATGCACAAAACTGATGATTTGCTAGTGCAAAATTACCTCAGATAATACAGTTGTTATAGCTTGTTATCCTTTTAAAGGAGTTCCGTTTATCCATAGTCTAAGATTGTTCTGTTGCCCTAATGATTAGAACAGAGAAATGAATCTATTTTTGAACGCTTTAGTTATTAAATGTTGCTAATGACAATGATGTTAAACCTGGGGTCCAAGGTGTGATGTGTGGTATACATTTTAGAGGTCTGATTTGACGGCAACTTCTGTAGTAAGCCGTTGGTGGATCCTAAAATGTGTGCTGCGTTTACCGTTATCGATTATTGTCCTGGAGATGGATTTTTTATGTAGTTACCTCAACGAATCTGATGGCAATAACGGTGCGAATATGATTTGCCGATGCGATAGCGTATTGTATATTTGTTGAGCATTTTAAGGTATATAAAACTGTTATTGTGGGACATAGGCAACGAACTTACGGTGGAATTAATCCAAGAAAATCTGATTATATTTTGTTGTTATCGTGAGCTAATGTTCAAATGTAGCACCAACTGACAAAAAATGGTAATAGGACCAAATAGTTCCCCGGCACAATATAGTCAAAAGTTGGAAGCACGAGTCATACAGCAGTTATTAAAAGCAAATTATTTATACTGATTCAAATCAATTAGCAATTACGTAATTGTTACTTTTGTTTTATTGTTGATACATATTTGTTTATAAATATCCATGGAAATAAAACGCTATACTATCGTGAATGGCCTATTCAATAAATATAAGACGGGTATTCTGCCTTTTGAGCGGTGAATAAGTCATAAAGCTTTCTAAAGCAATAGTGCAAAGTGTTGAAACATTATCATTTATTTTTCTAACGTTGCAACTAGAAATGTACAAATTAATAGGTAAATCGTAATAAAAAAAAATGTTATCTAGTTAATTGTCAAATCAGAATATATTGTGCTATGGTTAAGCTGGTTTAAAGATAGAATTTGCATAAACAAAGTCAAACGTCAATCTGTTTGGCGCCAAAAAGTCTCACCTGTCATTGGTTAAAATCGCGTGGTGATTAAACATGGCCGCGGTCCACCAATGAGAGCGCGTTCGCTTCTAATGCCATCGGCATTTGGCTTAGAAGTTTCTTTACTTATTTTCTTTGTATAATCTGGCTCAACTGTACGTTGAAGTTTAGATAGTTTAAGGCTTTCTGAATACTGCCACACCACTGTACTCTTACATCGTAATTACTTCGGCTAAATCAATAGTACTGTACTTTGACTAGTTTACTAATGAATCCTGTCAATTTCTCGTCTTAACTTCTAATCGTAAGTTGTATTTAATGTTAAAATATTTCCGCTTCGCTAATAAACGGCCCCTCTAGTGTCGTGGATTGTTCGCCAAAACGATTTTATATGTGTGTATTCGGATCGTTGTTATAAATTATAATTTTTCGATGTAACTTGACGGTTCGTACGTCGTTGTGTACTTAGTGATAGGTTATTAATATGAAGCCTCTGTGTAGGAAATATTTAAAACTATATCTATTACGCGTATCATAGCTTATTTGGTTGCCGTTGAAACTATCTGTATGTTGAGCAAAGGCCAAAGTGCTAAGAAATAATATGTTCTTAAAACTTAAGAAGATAGTTAACATGATAATTATGATATGAATCATAAACATATACACACCTATAGGTACCTTTTATCTACATTTTTTTAGTTTACATTGCCGATAATGATGGAATAAATAAATACATAAACGGCACGTTACAGGCAAAAGTATTGGACGAAATACTTCACAAAAATGACAAAAAGCTAATTGGCATGAATTTTGACAAAAAGAAAAAATAATTTGTTTGAGTAAATGTAACTCAACATGTGTTGCGATCCCGTTATCTGATGTAAAAAAGTATAAAGATTATAGAGAAATGTATGTAAGCATGTTGTCAAATATGTTTCATGATTTTGACTTATGACTTAGCTTGTTTTTTTCTCCGCTGTAAAATTTACAGTGTTTAGCATAAAAATTTCAGATTGTCTTCAACTGATTTTACCTTACCTAGGCTAACGTTATTTTGAGACTCAACGGAAGCTACCCGTTCTATTAAAAGGTCTATAGTCAGCGTCCATTTTATCCATCGATTATTTTTTTATAATAATGACTAATCTCTATATAACGAAGTATTTATAGTCTTGCAGTTGAACTTGTTTTTATCATAAGAGCAGAAAGGACATGAGTTGATCGTTATGTACTTGCAAATACATACAGATACTTTTAGTGGCAACAGCATGTACCAATATTATGTGGCCTAGAGACTCTCTGCCTCACATATCGGATAATATGTACGCTATAGTTAATTATTTTTCATATATCACGTCTTGTAAACTATACCGCTAGATGTACATTCGATGAATTGGTATTTGTAATTTAGACAATATTACAGTATTTGACTAAACTGACTTAAGTAGTAGACTAATCTATTGTTAAGCAACCTTTCTAGGAGACTATGACTATTTTAGCTTATACATGTACTATCGATGTGATCTTTTTTCTAATAAATAAATAAAAATTGGTGTTTATAACGTTTGGTGTGAAAAAAATGCAAAAAAAATAACTTAAAAATAGTCGCTCTTCGAAATTTTAATGTCTCTCGATTCTGACGTTTCTTTCTTTGATCGATGTTTCGCAAATAGAACGGGGCAGTTATATCTAATTCAAACGAAATTAGTATAACCCTCAAATTTAATAATAGAAATTATCGATTCATCGGAAAGATACGTCTTAGAATCGATTTAAATGTCGTGATATAATATAATACTTTGTCATAATCTGTCGCTCTAATATTCAATTGGTGTTTCTTGAAGTCGTCTTCTAAGGTTTATGATACAATAACAAACGAAGGCATAGTGAATGGAAACGAATGGAAAATTAGTTAATTTTAAATCGCAATTGCAATCATGTGGCAGATATGTATTATATTTTAACTGTAGGAACAAACGCACCAATCAGTGTATGGGGTTTAGATATAAAGAGAACCATCTTGATCAATCAGAAAATCACAAATAAGTGGCTTCATAATAGCATGAAGTAAACAGAAAGTATAAAAGCTATTTTTTTAGTTTATTTTAACTTCAATAGATTTTTATGTTTCTAGAAATTGTAATCTTCTTCTTATATGATCTGTCTATAGAAAACCTTACCTTACCTTACCTTAACCGATAACTCCTAAATGCTGTCAATTTTAATGAATAACTTTTGATCTGTCAAGATGGTCCCTACAAATAATTTACACTCTACATAACTGTTGAATGCTGATAGTGACTATATTATTGTTAATTTTATTAATTTAATATTATGATCACAACATATGTGCACACTTAGTCCGTAGTAATGGCAATTTGAAAAGGAAGGTTGGACACGTTCAGACTGAAATCTATAAAACGTACTCAGATCTTTAACATTAATTGGGTAATAATTATTACGTTAGCTGCATTGCTCGTTGTATTCTCCATTGTAACATTGTGTCACAAGGAATCATATTAATTTACTCATCGATCATGTAAAACCGTTATACATTTATATTTGTATCTTGATTTATCTTAAATCCAATATCCAATAAGCTAAGTTTTCCATCATTATCATCAGTCTGTGTCTGTCCACTGCTGGACATAGGCTTCCTAATGCACGCCACTGCTTCCGATTTTCAGTAATTCTCATCCAGCTCCCAGCAGTCACTTTGCGAACGTCGTCACTCATCTAGTCGTTTAGTTGAGTCGTTTAGATCTCTCCGAATATCAATTATTTCTCTCTCTTATAATAAAGAAATCGTACACAGTTATAAAATTTTTGATTAATCATTATTTGGAATCAACAAAACGATGATTGAGCCCTGCATATAGAAATATGATAAAAATTTTAAAGTGCTACTTTGCTATTAAACATGCTACCCACCTATAACATAAAATGTAGGACATGGATTGGATGGAACAGTATAAAACCTATGAGGCCATTTTTATGTACAGATAACAATTAATAAAGATTTTGATAAATCAAGCGGAAGTAAAAACTGCTGAAATGACAGAAGAATAAGACACGCCAAGAAGAGATTAGACGAAAGTATTAACTCGGAAAATTGCAGCAGCAAAACTTTACTTACTGGGGTCATTTCATATTTGCCTTCAATATTAATAGCAATTTTATCTTTGTACTAACAAGTCTGATGTTTGATAGAGTGAAATTAAGGAAACATCTGAATTCGTTGTATAGATTTCTTCCTGAGTTTGAGTAGAAGAGATCGCCATCTATTGCTTATAGAATATGCCGTCCGTGCATAGGCACTGATCTACGGATGTATGCCCCTGTCACCAGTAGATTACTTCTTTAGATCAACTAAATCCGTCTCCGATCTGTTAGTAACACGCAATGTACAGGGACGTTGACAATATTGTGGCACTGTTGATGTGATTACACTTTACTTAGTAATATTGTCCATACCTAGCGCGCTTCTTTCGTTTCAAGTACACGCTTTAAATAATATTTTTAACGAAGTTCATTATATTTTTCTTTAAAAAAAAATCTTATGTAAGTTTCAGCTCACTTGAGTTACTTTAAATAACAACTTTGTGTAATATTATTTATTTTAATTTTTATAACTATCTTACTGTAAACTCCAAATTAATTGATAAAAACAAAATTGATAAACCTATAACTGAAAAAATATTTTGAAAAGGTAAAAAGAAAAATGTAAAAGTTATTTTATTTGGATTTGATTACTGTTTTAAACTTAACCTGAATGTTATAATAGTTTTAATTCAGAACCTATATTTTAAGGTTTACCTTTTTTCTAAGAACTGCTGTTAAAATTTTTATTATGTACTTATGCGATTCGGACTTAAGGCATCAATCGATCAGTATTGCTTATAGAACTTCGTTATGCATAAAAATTATATTTTAGGAAGCAGTTAAGCTGATCCATGGTTAAATGTAAATTCGGTAAAAGATTCGTGGTAGATGGCAACATCCTCGGGGAAGAGACTTGACCGTAAGCCCTTTGGGGGTCGAACGTTTTTTGATATACCTTTTACAAATTTATAGTCCGACATTTCGTTATAGGTTTACCCTTTAGAAATAATTATTCGTTGTTTATAGATGTATTTAATAGCGGTGTTTTAACTGTTGACTACTTTTAAGTCCCAATAGTCGCTCACTTCGCGCACTTAGATCGCACTAGATGCGTCTAAAGTTAAATAAAATAAATGAAATATTTTTTTACGGATTTTTTCACGTTTTATTACTTTACGATTAATTATAAAATATTTCTGAAGTTTCTGACTCTTCCTAGCGTAAGTTAAGAAGTCGAACGCGATTATATCCGTTAAAGATTTTATCGCGTTTTCTTACTTTACGATCGTGTAAAATGAGAGACATTTTTTCATTTCATTTTAATTTCTAGCGTATGTTTAGTAAATAAACGCGCAAAAATCCGTAAAAAATATTCCATTCAACATGTGTAGCGTTTGCGTAAACAATGTTAAGCTAACTTGTCTCATCTTATAGTTCGTATATACATAAATTTGTGTAAAAAATACGTAATCTTAAATAGTAAGTGTGCTGATTTAATAAGTGTATTTTTCTGATGATAAATCTATCGGTGTCGTGTTCTTAAATCATTATCAAATAAAAATCTGCTATGTATTGATGTGTTAAGATATATATACTTTAATGCTATTGTTATTATTTTAGTTTAAATGTGAAGTTTTACATTTTTAATTTATAATGTTTTCAATCAGTTTTTAAATCGTAAATTATTATTTAATAAGTGCGTTTTATAAAGACTTTAGTATTGTTTCAATAATAGCAAAATGAAAGTTGACAATGTTTTATTATATATATAGCTATTTCTCGTTTCGATTCGAATTTTGTTGCTCGCTTTCATTATTATAAATAATAATAAATTATTGGTATCAATATTTAAGGATGATCAGTACTATTAATAATTATATTATACTATTATTAGTTCGCGGCCGTAATAACTCGCATTTTCCTTCATGATTCATAACGCACATGATGTTATTAATACGAATTAATAATAAGTGAAATATTTTCTATTATCAGGCATCATCGAATGTATCTAGGTAATGAATGGATGTTATCGTAAATTATTAATAATTATCGTCTAGTTATTGTATGTGATATTGTTATTGGAATTATAGATATTTTAAAGACCGCTAATAAAAAAGACAATTATTAATAAATCTATATTCTTCTTGTTGACTTTTGTGTATTAGGATAATTCACTTAAGGTAATTTATTGATTATAAGGAAATTAAGCGTTAAATATAAATGCGTGGAGATAGCTACTTTAGAACTATATAATGGTAATCGTAAGGGAAATCATCATTATATTTTAGGCTAAGGCGGAATGTATTCTGATGTAGTTGAATGTAAAACAAATATATGGTATACTAATCAAATTATATTACAATGAGGACTACTACAAAAGTTTATTTATTGTATTGTATTACAAGAAAATAGTGTATACATGTATATTATCTTTCTTTGCAGCACATTCAAAACTATGTTAAAACTGTGGTAAGACTTTTTTTTGATCACGAAAAGGAAACTATCTTTAAATATATCTATTTAACATACAAAATAATCCAATATCCAAACTATTTGATGATTTAATTTATTTGTTCATATATTTATTGACGAAACACGTTAATTTGGTATTGCAACATTCGTGAAATAGTATATTTTTAATTTACAAATGGTATTAAATTCTTATTAGGGCCTACTGTTAATAGTACACAGCAACATGTTACATTATTAAATTTAATATATTTATTATGCGTTAGTTTTGATTCGTTATTTGTAACTGTTAAGATTTTTATTATTATAACGCCGTGTTATAGAAGAAAAGGAATTATTTAAACGAATAAGTAGTATAATGCCAAAGTTTATTAGCTGTTGTTGTATTTAAAATATATATTTTCTTTTTCTTCGATATAAAATCGGTTTCCAGTTGCCAGCTATTATTTTTTGGATTAAAACATGTCCATATCACAGGTTACAACCATCAGTGTGACTATAAACTATAATGATAAGTACAATAAATAAAATTAATGAATAAAGAAGCAATAACGATTAATTGTAATATTTAAGTTATAATAAATAATTATAGTGTATGGAAAAGTGTTTTATTTTAATGGATCCTGTTAAACTTAGAGATAGTACGTCTCCTTTTTACAGAGGGGCATTTTTAACGCAAAGTGGTAGTGTGAAAAAATAATCGTTTCCGGTTTGAAGGGCACCGTAGCTAGACTATTTACTGAGTAAACGAGAAGAACATCCTGTCTCACGGTAGGCAGCGCGTACGTGTTACCTCTGGTCTGGTCTCTTATTTGAAAAAGTCAAGGGCAAATTATACTTTCTTCTTTCTATTTTCCTAAGTTATCATGGTATGATTATCGGCTTGTAATCCGTCTAGATTTCGTATGAATATTCCATCTGAATGAAAGCCTCTAGCAATTGGCATCTGATCGTCTTTACCCAAAAGGAATTCGATCGGTAGATCAGTTCTCAGTGAATTTCCTATAATGACCTTGAAAGATGGTCTTGAAACAGGGGCCGTCTTTTTATATACCTCTCCGACGCATATATCACCTTACGTTTCACTATATATAAGTCACCGATTGTAAGACCCATGTTGCTCTATCCAACCAAAGGCAAAGAGTTATTTAAGCAGGATTCGAATTTAAGACTACCGGTTTGGAAGCAGTTAACGGACTCAGAGAGCCAAGGGGTAAACTTATTTAATCATCACTAATAAAAGGGAATATTTTATGAGTGAAGCAATTAAATAATAATTTAAAAAAAATTTAACAGAAAAACCAACTTCAAAACAAAAAACTATTTCAGAACAAATTAAAATACACTAAAAAGTAAAAAATATTCCCAAAGATGTCAATAGCTGCGGTGGTTTTCTGCCATCGATAAAAATTGGCGTCGAATCCCTAGTTATGTTGAGACGCAACATCGCCGTATCAGAGGGTCTAGTGAATGAAGCTATGGGTATAATTAAAAAATTCAAATAGGCTGCATTGAAGAGAGATCAACTGGAGGATGGAGAGCTTCTAGAAGCTGTGTATATTAAATTTTATGACAAATCTATTGGGCTTAGGCTAAACATATTAATGGTTTCATAACCATTTCTCCATCTAGTTCGTTTCAGGCATTAAGAGGTTATGGAGATGTGGAGCGTCGTATGCTGCCTCTAATATTTAGCTGGGCGGTTATGGTCCATAAACTACAGGGTACCACCCTTGAATGAGCAGTAATTGACCTAGGTAAAAACAAAACTTTGCATAAGGTCAAACAAATGTTACACTAATACATGTTAAAATTTTGGAAGGCATAATTTTATCAGATTTGGACGCCAAAAAATATTAAATAGACCACACGACGATAGATCGTTGACAGAAATAACGAGACTACGAAATCTGTCTTTCGACAATGAAGGTCACACATGACAAACCCTAACTAATGCCATTAGAACGCTTCATTTATTCATTCATATAGCAACCTTACTGTAACTCATTAAGGAGTTTCGTTGATCATCGTATTCGACTACGGTAATTACTTGAGCATGATGATATGTTAGGACTCAAAATTACAAATATTTGGATAGCGGAGGTTTTTAACTGATTTGCTCCCTTCCAAAATCCATCTTCATCCTTTCCCCCCCTTTCGATCCTCACGTGATTTACGGACGGCCCCTAGCCGATGAAAGATTCCTTCGCTTTTTCATGGATCCCATTACCAGAACCTAACCAAACTCTTATCAAACTGCCATTGAGTTACATTCTTTCCAATAAATAAATAAAAAAGAATCTTTAAAATCGATTGGCGTCAAATTGAGCATTTGTTGAGCACATACTTAATGTAAACTTCAGACTTATTTAGTTTCATGGATGGCATTGTCAGAACTGGACCAAATTGCTCTGGGACCAAAGGGAAAGCACCAGCTTTCAAATTAAAAAAAAAACATCCAAATCGGTTTACCCAGGCGAAAGTTCTGGGTACAAACATAAAAAAATACAGACGAATTGAGAAACTCCTCCTTTTTTTGAAGTCGGTTAAAAAAAACATTTTCACATATAAATTTGCATTATGCTCCATTGCTTCCGTGGCCTACCAGTGTTGGACTTTGGTTTATAAATCGCAGGTCGTGGGCTCTAATCCCAAGGGGAAAAAACTTTGTGTCATCATTATTTTCGGGTTGGTAAGAATAATGTGGGCTGATGACCCAATTGTCTAAAAAGAAGAAAGAAAGATGATCCATGGGTCGGATGGGCATGTAAAAAATCGGTCCCGGTAGTCAAGACCATCTTTGGCAGTCGTTATCGGATGTCAGAGCTTTCTAATTTACTGACTGTTCTTAGAATGCTCTTTAATGAAGTAAATCTGGATGAATTAGAAGCCGGCCTCATGATAACTTGGGAAAATGGCTAGGTGTAAAAAAGGTTAGCATAATGCTCAAAGGTGTGATAAAATAAGCTATATAACAAAGCAACTGGGATAGACCAAATACTTAGATTATTTACCGCTATTAGCAAAATAATAGTTGCTGGTTTTCGATGGTACTATTTTTTTTTCGTGTATAAAGGTTTCTGAACACCTAATCATTTTCGTTGTGTACGCAAATATGGTACGATTTGATATAATAACAACATTCGTCATAAACATCAACATGATCAGCCCGTGTCAGTTGACTGACTGGACACAGACCTACCTTAATGCACACCACTGCTTCCGATCTTCGGTTATTCTCATCCAGCCCACACGGCCACTTTGCGAATATCGTCCATATTGCCGCATGGCGTCCCACACTGCATATTAGGCAATTATAAATAATAAATATACTATTTAAAGTTTGATTGTAATTTTTTATATTGAATAAAGCGACGAGCAAGCAGGATAGTACGCGATCCGGAGTAAACCGCCAAAAGTCAAAAGCAGATGTGTGGTTAGATGGATATTATCTCTCCTAATCCAGTACATACTATTTATACTATGTATCTTCAATTGGAATGCAATGGTGTTTTCAAACTGCAAGACTAGAGATCCGTCTCGGCTTGGCACAGGTGGAAATTTTTAATAAAGAGAAGGGACCGTCTGGGGTACCTATACAATTCCTATTTCAGCTGAAAATCAATAGTGAGTAAACACTTCTGACTACCGGTTTGAGGGGAACCGTTTCCAGCGTAATTACTGGATAAACGAGAACAACGATCGTGTCTCAGGGCGGTGAGCGGATTTGCGGCGTCTTAGGCTGCTTTTACTTTAGGCAGGTTAGGTATCACTTACACTAGCTGAATAGCTAGAACGTATCATCGCTTTAGCCGATAAAAAAACATAAATAAGGACATTTAAGAGGGATCATTAAAGAGTTTTTGAGATTATTCATTCAAATTCAATTCAAATTCAAATATCTTTATTCAATATAGAAGTTTACACTTGCTTATTGATATTTGATATAAAAATTCATTAATATCTAATAACCTTTAACACATAAACGTTCCTTGACTACCTTTATACATTTATTAAAAGTTAAATTCTGAACGTTTAATGGGATTTTGTTGTAAAAATGTATACATTGTCCAATAAAACACTTACTTATTCTTCGCAGTCTAGTTGCTGGAAGAATTAAATTATGTTTGTTCCTTGTATACATGTTATGTGCATATTGTGATGCACATAACATGTATGTCTTGGAAAATCATTTCCATTTTTTTGCACATACATTAAATTTTAAAATATGTATTGAGAACTAACGGTCATTACAACAACTTTCTTAATGATTCTTTGGAGCCCAGGTTAAAGACTGCACGAATTGCACATTTTTGGAGGACAAAGATCGTATTAGTATCTGCCGCATTTCCCACAGTAGAATGCCATAAGACAATAGTATTATACTATGAAAATAACTGAAATAAACCGAACGAGCTGCCTCCACATCATTCAATAATCTAATTCTTTTCACTGCGTAAGCTGCAGAGCTTAGTTTACTTGCTAGCCTGTTAATATGGGTGCCCCATTGTAGTTTTGTATCTACAGTTATTCCTAGAAATACAGTTGATTCAACTACGTCTAAGGCCTCCCATTCATAACCACTTCAAATTTACCATGCTTCACATGAAGTCATGAATCTAATACATTTTGTTTTCCTTTCGTTTAATAGCAAGTTATTAACATTAAACCAATTCGCTACTCTAGAGAGAGTGTTATTTACATCGTCATTTATTGACGTATGTCGTTTAATTTTAAAAATCAAGGAGGTATCATCTGCGAATAATACTACCTCTTCGCTATTAGAAATATACACACAAAATACAAAATTTTCTGTTATAATATCAGTATAGATTGTGTTAAATTAATTATATATATTATACATTTACAATAAATATATATTAGTTTTAAAGTTAAAAGTTACATGAATATATTTGGTTTATTTTAATATATTTCTGAATTCTTAATTTATATTTTTCTCGACGGCTTGCAAAGTTATCATCGGCTCTATAATCCTATCAACCGAATAAAAAATTAACATTAATAAAGACATTTAAAAGAGATAAAAGATAATTTGCTGCTTTTTTATTACACGTTGAGTTAGTTATATTAAGGTTAGTCTAAGGTTTTTTTATATTTTTACTAATAAAGATAGCCTTGGTGATGTTGCTTTGCAATAACGAAACAGTTTTTTAAATCGGTTTCGTGATTTTGAGCTTTTCGTTGGATACAAAAATAAAAAATTCCCTTTTTAATAACAGTGTAGAACTTTAGATAAGAGTTTTAAATCCGTGTGTGATAAGACTAAATTTACGTAAAGATGTGTAAATTTTTTAGCATATTCATTCATCAATATACAGCTTTGTAATTATTTTCATAAACAGAATTTAAAATATTGACCTTTTCAAATACATGTATAATACACTTGTAAAACGATCGTTAGTTATTCAGTGCTTTTACTATTTTAATAATTAGTTATATTATTCAAATTACAAGTCTTTAAGTATTAATCAATTATTTACATATTAATAAACATACAATCAAACTATTTAAACAATGACCATAAATACATTCAATACTTATTAATAAATTAAACTTTTCACAAAATCCACTCAATATGACTCATAAGATGTACACGGCACTAATGTGTAATAAATAGCTGTAGCTATAGATATGGTGATAGAACTAGCTCCGTAGCCAATTGTCATGGGCTTGTGCTTTAAAAACCGAAAGTCGTGGGTTCGAATCCTGCGGGGACTCAACTATTTTTGAAAGTTGATTGTTGGTAAGGACAAAAGCTCCCAAATGGAGAAGGGTGCATTAGGGAGGCCTTTGTCCAACAGTGAATTAACACAGGCTGATGATAAGATAAGATATATGAATTATAGACATTTTAAAGTCATGTTAGTGACGCGAACACTCAAGATTCACCATTCAAAGAGTGTCTAATGTCACGACCTGGTCGGTGATAACAAGACATAAGTTTTTTCCAATAAAAAAAAATCCCTCGTGCCTAAAGAGTTTTTCATTTGAAAAAGAATAATATGATTTGCCTACCAATAAAAATAATTCGAAGTAGTGTATTAAAACATGTCTCGAGCCTTCCATTATGGTCAAATCACGCGTTTACGATGTGGAAATTATGTGTCTGCAAAAGCGTTTTTACATACAGTAATGAAACCTCTCGCGGCAATGATCGTAAAAAGTTTGCCGGACACAATTTCCTAGTGTCGTTTACATCAGTAATATTTTTGTAAGTCATATTTGTATAGGAAGACTATTTTTATTGTATACTAGCAGTCCGTCCTCGGATTTACCCGTGTTATTTTCATAATTTTGTATTGGATACCTCTATAGTAAAAAATAGCCTATGTATTACTCATGGCTTTAGCTACCAAATGTAGCTATCTAATGATAAAAGTATTTTTTTATATTTTAGACCAGGGTCGATATTTTTAAAACCAAAAAAAAAATAGTAGGATGAAACCTTTTCTTTTCATCTTTTTTCGTTCAGTCTGTCCTCCTGTGGAATGCGTTACGTCTAGAAATCAAGATGGCTACTTTTAGCCATCTTGATTTCTAAGACTTTTAAGATAAAGGTAAAAGAGCACATCCTTAAAAATTTTTTCGCCACTTAAATGAAATCATCGGACATAAATATTTTGTTTATGTATATATATATATATTCATATTATTTAATGTATTTCATTTATAAGCTATTTACATACATGTTCAGGTATGTGTTTAGTACATTTATTATATATAATGTATTTTTATATGTTATATTAAATTTACATATCTATTTTGAGTACATATTTATTTTTACCTTGTTAATGCACCTTTCCACTATATCTCTGCATCACCCCAAGGTTGACTGGCAGAAAATGCCATTGGCATTAAGCCGCCTCTGTACAGCTTGTGCAAAAATATTAAATAAAATAAATAAATAAACCCATTAGAGAAGGAGCAAAATATTATAAAAATGAAGGAAATAATCAGAAAAAAGTCACATGACAACGTTCTAGGTAATAAAAAGATCTAATACTTTTTCATTCACACTTTTTTCTCAACCTCAAAATTTATGTAAAAAATTAAACAAAGAACAAGTTTTTGGTTATTTATTTTTATCCTTTACAATTTTTTTTAACGAAATTAGGTGAAAAATTACTTATTTATGTAATTTTTGCTGTAATTTATTTGATTAAAAATATTTATTTTTTCTTGTCTTCTATGTTTAATGTCAGCTATATGTTCCTTCACGCGGGTTCTTATTGCTCGCTTCGTTTGTCCAATATAAGAAAGGCCACAGTCACAATCTAGCTTGTACACTCCTGGGTCTTGTAGAGGAATATTGCACTTGATAGGTGGTAGGAATTGACCAATCTTCTTCAGCGGCTTGAAATAAGTTTTGATTGAAGCCCGCCTCAAAATGTAGCCAATCTTGTCAGTTACGCCTCTCACAAAAGGTAGAACAGCAGGTACTCGCTCCACTGTGGCTGCCTTCACTCGGTCACTGTGACGCTGCCGTGGCGCAGCGAGCTTGTTGTCTCGCAGTACTTGCTTAACATGGTGTAGCTCAGCCGCCAGGTGTTCATCATCACAGATCCCTCGTGCTCTCTGAAACAAAGATTTGCCCACGGTAGCTAACTGGGATGGATGGTGGTGTGAATTGCCATTTAAATATTTATTTGTATGGGTTGGTTTCCTATACACAGTATGGCTCAAGGTGTTATCAGGATTGCGAACAATTAAAACATCAAGAAAAGCTAAAGAATTATTATGTTCTAACTCCATAGTAAACTGTATTTTTGAATTTATGGAGTTAAGGTGGTTTAAAAATGCATTTATTTTATCATATGGTAAGATGGTAAATGTACATCCACGTAGCGCTTATAAAATCTTGGATGAATGGGAGCAGTGAGTAGGGCCTTCTCCTCAAAGTCTTCCATAAAAATGTCAGCAAATTGTTGTTAGGAGACACCGGGCAACCCATCGCTACACCATCCATCTGCATGTAGAACTCATCTTTCCACTAGCCAGATGATAGGCAATGTTTTAGTAAAAATGCATATTCTATTGAGATGTTATTTTCCTCTAACTTTCTTGTTACAATATTGATGCAATCTTCTATAGGTATAGATGTAAACAAAGATTGAACATCAAAACTAACCATAGTTTCATTGTCAGCAAGATGTAGATGTTTTACCTCGCTAAAAAAAATGGTATGAATCCTTTGTAAATGCGCTTGTTTGTCCTCTGAGTGGTGAGAGGATTTTTACTAAATGTTGAGCCAATTTGTAAGTAGGTGAGTCAATTTGGCTACCCCGTGACCACGGCCGCTGGAAAGTGTTCGAAACGTCGGGAATTTAAAATGTAAAATAAACGCGATAAAATCCGTAAAGTAATTTTATTTAATAAAACCTTTCCTCGTTATAATATTAGTACCTTTTGAGTAAAAGTGAATATTATAGTTCTCAAGTAAGTGACAGAAATATGTCAGTTTTTATATATTTTGTGACTCTTAATTATTCTTTATCCTGAGGGTTTCTCCAAGTTATCGTGGGATAATCTTTAAAATCGCCTAGTATCATCTCAATAATACTGTTCACAAGAAAACGTTTCCCTATATCCAAACAAAAAAGTAATAATGTACCAATATGTATCTTGACATAATGCGAAACAATGATCTCCAGTTTGTAAAGCCAGGGACAATACTATTTGAGCACATGGCTGTATAAGTTTCGGTGTATCAGAAACAACAAAGCTTTAAATCTCAATCATTTGACCATGAATGGTTAAATGTTGGCCGAAAGGACTTAAACGCCGTCATTAAAAGTAATTAAAGGCGATAAAAGCTGTAAAACTGTTTCATTAGCCGTCGTTATAGTGTATTAATTGTTAATCAGCTGATACCGACGTGGATTAGACGACCTAAACTACAAAATAGCCAATGAGCTAGGAACAATTAAAAATATAAATCTACAAAAAGATGATCATCATAAATGATGATGATGACAAGAAGATAATATTGATTACTACTAGTAAACGTCAACCCTTACGCGAAATTTTAACTATATACTATAAATTTCGGATCTTTTATGCTTCTGATTAAAACATCTCTAAGCATCTATCGTAACCAGCTTTTATAAGTCTACTGCTGGACATAAGCGTTTTTTAATGAACGCCAAGAGACGGCTTACTACTTGCTGCCAATTTAGACCAGAATACCACCGCGTCGGAGGCCTAAATGCGGCGTCTGCTCCAGAACGTTATTGGCCCATCGGAGAACCGTTCTTCTGACTATATAACCAGCCCACTGCCACTTCAATGTCCTAATTCTTTGCATTATGTCAGTGATTTTAGTTCTTTAACGGATAAATTCGTTACGAATTTTATCCGACGTAGAAATTCCGAGCATGGTGCGCTCCATAGCATGTTAAGCTACTGCAAACTCGTGGACCAATCGGTCCGTCAAAGTCAGCCACGTTTCGTGCCCGTATTTCATCACGGGGAGAACGCTGTAGTTGAAGACCTTCGTCTTCAAACCCTGCATTATCTTTGACGTGAGAATTTGGTTCCTAAATGCTGCCCAGCCCAACTGACAGCCCAGCAATATGTGACCAAGGTAGAACAAACAATTATAAACAATCATCTATTAAGCAACTATAGCGTAGCCAAATTTGACTCAGGAATAATATAAATTGAATGAACCAGCGTAGTTAATATGGTATTATTAAGAGACGACCGCCTCCGTGGCCTAACGATATTAGCACCTGCTTTATAAATCTGAGATCGTGGGTTCGAATCCCGCGGGGAAACAACGCTTAAAATATTTGAATTATGTAATAATTATTATCTAATATAATTATAATCGTAGTTTTCTAGTCCTTTAGGACAATTTGGGCCGATTACCTAATTGTCTAAAAATTAAGTTGATCCATGCGTTGCATGGGAATGTAAAATGTCGGTCCACCCACCAATCCGGACCAGCGGGGTGGGATATGGTACAAACACCCCAATGGAGAAATTATTCAGTGACTGACATTTCAGTGACAATTCGACAATAAGCATTCTAGATGTATGACTTTACTTAGATGACGTGCGTTACAGTTTACGTCAAATTAAATAGGCTAAGTGTCTAAATAGGCACAGATCTAGACAGAAATTTGTATATTTCAGCGTATCATAACGATGAATCCTTTTTAATTTAAAATACGTCCAATCAAATCTAAACACATATCAGCATTTAGAGATGCGCAATATTAAACTCAATCCGCTTCAACGACCCATCGAGACATTGTAGTTTTTATCGCGGCGTATTGTCGAAAAGAAAAAAACTTGGCTAACTCCCATTATGTTTAAGCCAAATGTACTATCGATTTATGTTTAGGAAGACGGGATCTTTTTAATCATACCCTAAAACCATTACGTTTAAATATACTTATAGACGAAACAGACAATTTAACCGTGATATTTACGTGTACGGTTCAGTATTAGCTTCATTTTAATTTAGCTAACCCTTAAATACTCTATCTGGTATCCCGAGCAACCAAGTTACATAGTTTGCTAACAAGAGCGTCTATAAATAATTACAGTTTAGTCTTTGAATAAATGTACAAAAGTAACCAACGTCGAAATGTCAATCACCGAGTGACTGTACACTTATAAA
Source organism: Lamproptera curius (assembly GCA_029286875.1). Lineage (NCBI taxonomy): Eukaryota > Metazoa > Arthropoda > Insecta > Lepidoptera > Papilionidae > Lamproptera > Lamproptera curius. Next base: position 1,536,448 of record JAGSMT010000052.1, read on the forward strand.
ATTACTATATGTATAAAGTTGAATATATGTTAAATTTATAAGGGATTGATAATGAAAATATCTTAGATAACATAACAGTTAAAGTGAATTAGATAACGTATAAACAAAAAGGAGAAGAATACAAGAACATATTTTAAGGCATTTACAAATATTCTGTCACTGCACTGTCTGTCTGTTCTAGTTGATCCAGTTAAGTCACTATGTAATACGGTGACTGCCATCGTAGTATAGTATGAATTGCACTTAAGAAACCTTAGGTCTAAGGTTGCAAGGGACTTTAAAATGTATAAAGAGGAATTGCACCTGTATTATATTGGCGCGTAAAGTCAAGAACACGTTATAATATCGCCAGCTTACATAAATTTTCTGCCGTAGTCGTTATCGACTCCAAATAATTTGTACACATTTTCCGCATTAAATCAATTTAAATTTAGAAAACCATAATATACCATAACATACTTTGTTTTATTTTTTATAGAATGTGCAACCATTTTTTTAAAGCTAGGAGTTCATAAAAACCAGTAGACATGTCTAGTATTTTTTTACTAAACCATCTACGTTTATTAGACTAAAAATTATTTTAAATAGTAATACTAGACTAGACAGATTACTACTAGAACAAAAAACTATGTATTCGGTAAAACAGAAATAACCTTAATTTATTAAAAAAAAAAGAAGTTTAATATTTAGTGAAAAAGTTTCACAAACATAAATATCAACATGTAGCCCTATTACAGTAAACACTTTTGAGTAAATGTTAGGTTATATAATTTAAACACTAGTTATTCAGTGTACAATGTATGTTTATCCAGTTAGTAGGAGATCGCGTGTTCTACGCCAATCAAGTCTTCATTCAAATCGCAATAGGTTTGTTAACGCAAATCTACCTAATTAAAATAAAAGTAAAGAAATAAAATGCAAAAGAATTTCTATTATTACCACGTTTAAAATAATTTATTAACCGATAATATGAATTATCCACAACCATATTTTTTGTACACTTTATTTAGAAAATAGTTTGCCCGAGACCTATGCCATTCAAATTGTATTCAACCGGAAGTTTGATAGTACACACAGTAAATAAAGCATAACTTTTAAATAATACTTAAGAACGGATACTGTACGAAGGTCAGCATACTATATATACGTATCGTGAATCGTGTATGAATAAAACTATTGTAAGTGATGTCCTGATTAATGAATTTTGCTCACAGTAAGTTTTTAGTAAATAGCATATTTACTTAAAGTTTGTTTTTAATTACTAAGTTTAACAAGTATTAGTAACTAAGTTTTTTCTTTGTTCATTCCAACGTGGCGACAGTTTTGTTTCCAAGCGAATAATATGGCGAGTTTTTCTGTAACAAAAAAATTGTTTCTAAACGATGCTATATTTCAGGACAACGCAGGCATAACGCTGGTATAGTAACTGCTTTCAGTACACAATCCGAACGCAATTGGATTTGTAGGCATATTTCTTAAAACCTGGTTAAAAAACAATAACAATGTAGCTAGTAGAATTCATCTCGATTTTTAGACATTTATGCCCATACCAACCAAACAAACAACTATAACACAAGTTATTCCTTTGAAGTTATCGATTTGATGACCTATGTTTATTTTATTAAATTTATTAAGCGCAGAACATTCATAGCTCGTGCCCATAGGAAAGGAAGCCTAAGACGCCACATATCCGTTCGCCTCCCCGAGGATCACAATGTTACGTCTCGTTTACCTAGTAATTAAAATAGATAGGGTGCCTTTCAAGCCGTACGGCAGTATTGTTTATATACTAGTATTTCTAGCATAGACAATCCCTTGTTAAAAAAATGACCTACCACCAATAAAAAGGGTAAAGGACCAATTACCACCAAGCAACGGTAATGATAGTTTTCATTTTGTTTTGTATATACAGCGTATATCTCCTATGTTATTGTATATCAACCAAATATAGGATCGTAAACATTCTACAGATACCAATAGGCCGAGGTCAGGGCATTGACTTTTTCACCGAGTTCCTTTGTAACGCCTGCACCACTGTAACGACTGCACTATATGCAACTTATAAAAGTCGTAGCCCAACTTGCGTATTCATTGGCCGCAATCCAGCATTTTTCGGACATCAGAATATTCGGAATCGACGTATACTTCACGCATACTATGCTTAGATTATTTTTCATAATTTAATTTACAAGCACTAAGGAATTAACACTAACAAAGCAACAGATTAAATTTACCAAGTTGTCATGGGGTAGTTTTTATACTTATTTAAAAACGTGTGTATAGCTGTAAAACCTAATCCTTTGATTAAAAAACATTGAATTATCACAGTCTTATTTACTGAAAGCTATTTTAAGTATGCCTTTTATTAGTTAAAAACAAAACAGCATAATATAACAGGAATTTGTCTAGCCTAAGGCGCTTTTAATCATTAATTCAGTTAAATAATATCATAGTACTCTCTATCACTAGTATATTAACTGACATCACCAACGTACTTTAGGTCCCAATGTTTGTGGCATATCTAGAGCGATTCCAGATTTCAGCGCAGACTTAGCGCCGTCTGAAAAATTATAAGGGACGTCCCTAGTGCGTAACTTATAATGTTCATAGCTATAATTTTACAATTGGCCTTTCCATTCTCTGTTCAATATGATCGTGAAGCGATTCACGAGCTTTGAGCTACCGATTCGATAAAGTTACCACATTAACTTGATTTTATTAAAGTTTGAATTAAATCCAGATAACTAGTCATAGAGTAAATATATAATAATAAACAAATGTATAAAATATAATACACTTTTCAATTGCCGTCTTCGTAACTAAATTCGTTAACAACGTGACCCGTTACAAGTGAAAGTTGACAGGTGTCATGTGACTAGTAATAAATAAGGTAATTGACATATGACACAAGGTAAGTGACAAGTGACAGTGCATAACACGCGCGATGATTATAAAGTGGCAGATGTCAGTTTTCCTGATAATGATTGGCCAGTGGGAGGAAACAAATTGTATTTAGGAGATAATAAAATATTCAATATATCACTATCTCGTGCCTTCCAATATCTTAAAAGATATAATATGTTAATAGCAAAGATTGTTAAGTAATTTCTAGATTTTAAGACATGTTTATATCATATTTACAATAATGTGGATTGCTAATGGATTTCGTTAACGGCGACCGATCAGTTAACTCTGCGCTACGGAGGCAGTTAGGAATCAAATTTCTGCTTTACTATTAATTGAGTTAATGTGAAGATCTATACAATAGAAAAATCATATGTTGGAGATAAGTATGACGAAGGGAAAAGACGACAATCGGATGGCTTACATACGAGATACAACGTGCTCAAATGTAAAACCCATTGCTTCATCCTCCCGTTTTTGTATGTACCTAGGTTAATATTGGTTTCATGGAAGACTGTCTATAATCACCAATACGGAAAATATACATGTGTATTCCATTTTTTTCTTTGTTATTATTATCGAGTATTTGATTCCCAAAAAAAAAATAATAAAAATATCCGTATTTTTTCTGTCGTATAACAATCTTTGCTTACTTTGGGATGAATATTGCTGTGTATATCTTTTGTTGAATAGTAAAATTAAGTTACATATTTTAGATAAGCTGATTGTTTTTAGTTTACATAATTATTGAAGCAACGGTTCTGCCAAGATAAAATACTAATTGGATTCTATTCTCTATAGTTTCTTCAATAAATAATACAAAAAACGTTTGATGCTCATCGAGACGCTCGCTGGACTGATTTGTTTATGAGGCAAAGTCTAAAACTGTGTATCTCATTATATTTTCGAGACTTATAGATTGACCTAGAAACGGTGGACTCAAGTGACATCGTCTCGATACAGATAGACGAAAAAGAGCTAATGGATCATGATTAACATTAGCGCCATCTAGCGGAGCTGCGACGCACTAATGCACCCGCCACCCCACAATCAATCAAAAGCGCAAATGTGAAAAATAAAAAAGGCCCGCGTGGTCGTAACAGACTTGTGCGAAGGGGACACTAGATGAGATATGGAAAGGATAGAAAAAGAGATCGGACGATCATCTAAATTATTATATTATACATAATATTATTTGGGTGGATCGTTCGTGCAGGCGAAATTTCAAGATGAAACATAAGGCTGTTTTAATTTGTAGAACCTTAAAATTCGTCACCTTTATTTACTTAGTACAGCGATTCTTCGATGAAAAATAGCATTAAATTTAAATTTTTTGTAAAACCTCTCATTTATATTAATTTAACAATCAAATGCAAGAATTGAAAGTTTTAATAAAAGTTAGCATTATATTTTTTTATTGTTTCTTGTATACTGTGGAAAATTATTTGTTTAGCTTTATAATAAAGTTCGAATCTATATTAAGAACGTGATCATTAAAATTGAAACAAGATGGTCGGATGATTGTATTGTAAAAATTTTTTCCGGTCAAAATAATTCCAAAGAAAATTGTATGAAAATGATAAAGCCTATTATCATTTAACATTATGCAAACACTCAGATTATTTATCTTATTCTATTGTCTACAGATACGTACATAAATTAGCAAATAAATATTGTAGGCATCTGAAAATTTGCAGTATACTGCGTTACTATAATAGTATTGTCTCCAGTGTCTTAGAGGACGTTTGGACCGAGCCCGCCACACACCCCCATAACTGTGTATTCAAAAATGCACCATGATTCTATACACATAAATCTGAAATTGAAACCGTTCAATCTGTCACTTAAGCTGTTATTAAAGCAATGCCTGATGAGACCCGTCGGCGCGACCAACCAGAGGAAATGTCACTTAATTTAGGGTTAAAATATAGTTTGACTGATTCCTGAGGGTTGGGCGCAAGGTCACTGTGCTAGTCATAATCTAATACCATTTGTGTGATTGTAAGCTATTGATTGCGCAAGTATCCAATATCTTTATATTTATTATTCTCATGTACTTGTGAACAGTGAACTCCTTCTAGACGGCTAGACCAATTCGAATGATTTTTGAGGGTGTGTATTTTTTATGTTATCTCATTTCTCTGTTTTAAATTTGGAGCACCATTAGCCTGTGTTAAACCACTGCTGGACATAGGCATCTTTGATGAACCCCTTCTCCTTTAGGGGGTTTTTAAACCGTATCCCACAACGCTGGTCCAATGCGGGTGGACTGCCTTTTTACATGGCCATCCGACGCATGGATCATCTTACTTTTCAGACAATTAGGTGATCGGCCCAAATTGTCCTAACCAACTAGGAAACAACTTAGAAATGTAGTTAAATCTCCGCAGGATTTATACGGTGATATACGGTTTGAAGTCGGTCGTATTTTTTGGTTAAAACTTCGCATCATTGTGTGTGTTCAAGTGGATTTGAGGATTGTTTAGAGTAAAAAATAAGCCCAGCAGATGTCGCGGTAGCCGGTATCAAGGTTATTTACCTATACTGCAAGTAAACTGCGGAATCGACCTTGATTTATTACTTTTCTTAATAGATTTATTGCTTGGTATATCACGCAGGAAAACATCTTGTCCGCGAAGAGTAATATATAAATACTTAGTCATACATTTATATGAATATATACAAAAAACTCAGGTAGGCTAAGATGTTTCTCTGACCTAGATCATTCAAATACCTTTAGTAAAAAAATATATTCTAGTTATTTTTGCATGTATAAATAAGGCAGTAAATTAAAAGGCTATTACGTTCTTTGACGACTTCGAAAGATGTTTTTGACATGTGGGATAGACTCTTTACATTTCTACGCGATGCTCGGATGATCTCAATTGTTAGGTAAATGGACGACCAGCCCGCATTACCCTAATTGTATTCTTGTACAATTTGAACCCAGAATAAGCAAGCAAATGTTGCTCATGAAATAAAAAGACTATAGAATGAATGGCTGTAGAATGAATGTTTGAAATTTGTTTTCTCTTTTTTTCACAGTGTTTGACACAATCACTTTTATAGATGGCCATTTGTCTCTACTCTTTCGCTTTTGGAAAGGCGATGATGTAAATGTAATAATTAAAATAACGAACAGCAGTATATAATATCTTAATCTTAATTACCTTAATCTTTTACGAGAAGAAATTTGTGGAAACATCTACAAAACTACGTATTTAATACGTATGCTGCCAAACTATTTTTTGGTAAATCAAAAACGGCTTTATTGATTTTGTATAAAATATTTATAATCTTTATGAGATTAATCGTTGTTTGTTTCTTCTCATCGCAGAAAGTTATACTAGAAAGTACTATTTAGGAAACTTCACAATTTAATTTCGTTAACTAATTTAATATTTTTTGCAATATGCATTAGAATTTGTGCTTGATTAATTTGGCGATTTTTTTAAACTAGAGAATTTACATGCGATACTTCTAAACTATATACGATCCAAATAAGACCCAGAGTGGTCATGTTCTAATGTAGCCTGACACGTTGTAATCGGTTGACCGCAAGCATGTTTAAACACCGCGATATATTTATACATCACCATCACCATTGTTAGTCTGTGATAGTCCACCCCTGGACAAAGGCCTCCCCTGACGCACGCCACTGCTTCCGACCTTCGGCTATTCTCATCCAGCCCACACCGGCCACTTTCTGAATGTCGTAACTCTATCAAGCCGCAAGGCGCCCCACACTACGTATATAATATCATTATCCTATATTTATACAAATAAATATAATTAGAACGTCAATTTGTATCATATTTTTTTAAATAAATACACTGACAAAAAAAAACTGGTGTGAATTTCAAGATTTTCATTAAAAGATGTCAGATGTAACAAAGCGTACAGATACAATTTTTTTTAAAGTTTTTTTTTTATACTATATATATCTAAGCAGACGAAGTCACGGACGAGGGCTGGTTATCAATAAAACGCCCAAAGTTGAACGCCAAGAATGGACATCAGACTTAAGATCCATGTCATATTTGGTCCGGATAAAGTCAAGTTGGTTAACTATATCAATGATAATAAATAATGGATTACTTTTCGAATTGAGAATGGTGTAACCTGGATTATAATAATTACTTAGCAGTAGGCATGCCTCTAATCAAATAATCAATAAAATTGCATCCCATTTTTCCTGTAATGCATTTTTAAGAGCCGTAACTGGATTTCTTTTTTAAATTGTCTTCCAAGCTTATCCTAATCATGCTCTATGAGATTTGAATCAGGCGAGCGCGCTGGCCACTCCAAAACATTTCTACGGTTTGGAGGTGTTCGAAAACTACGGCTGCAGTATGAGGACATGGAAGGAAAACAAATCTATCTCCTATAAAAAGGGCAAATGGCATTACAAGTTCTTTCAGCACATTTCTATGACGCAGAGTTCCGTATTTGCCCCCATACGATAACAGACCCTCCACCATAAGCCTCTATTTCGATAATGTTATATTGAACATACCTCCCTCCAGGGAGTCTCCACGGTTTCAATCCTTCTATCATCCGGTTTCAGACCAACTATGGATACATCAGATAATGTAACTTGACTACAAGCGTTGTCATTCCAGTTATAGTGATTGAGAGCAAAATTAACACGAGCTACTCGATGCCTTATGGCGAGAAGTGGGCCTTTGGCAGACAAGTGGACATTTATACCTGATGATTTCTGCCTTCTTCTTACAGTTCTTGGACTGATTGCAATTTCATGAGCTTCTTGGAGCTTGCTTCTCTCCTTAAATGATGTTAAGTTCTTATTTCTAAGCACACTGTAACGATAAACCGGTCGTCTCTGGCCACAAGTTTTCATTTCCGTTTTTGTCCTGTGAGTCTCGAATACTGTCCAGTCTGTCTGTAGGTACTTCTTGACAACTCAGTATATCACAGACTTAGATACTCCTAATAATTTGGCTACATATAGGAAGGTGTGACCAGTCTCAATTAAAGTAACAGCCCTAGGAACAATTGGTTAACGTTAAGATCGGGCATTCTAGTTTATTGACAGTAAACAATCAAAATTAACACGATAAACAAAACAGTGTCTGTAAAGATAAAAAAAACACCAAAATTTAAACTCAGGACAAAAAGATGCTTATAAAGCAATAATTTAGGCAAAAAAACGAATGAAATTCGAAAATAAGAAACTTTAAACATTCGATTATTAATGGGGATTCAATATTATTTGTGGCCAGTAATTTATAATGATTACAATGGGAAATATTTAACCCGTTTTTTACGTTACTCTTAATTTGTCCACAGATGTAAAATAATGTACGAAAACATCCGTGAAATAGACTTATTAAACAATAAAAATTATGACAACTGTTATTATCAGTTTTATAGTAAGTTTCAAGGTATTTATGATGGCATGTAAAAGTAGGTCCACCCACCAACCCGCATTGGACCAGCGTGGTGGAATACGGTCCAAAACCCCTAATGGATAGGGGTGTATTAGGTGAGGCCCATGTCCAGCAGTGGACTATCAAAGGCTGATGATGATGATGATGATGAACAATCTATCTCTTTAATTTAGGCCTATCAATTTTTTGACGTTGTTAATATACAATAAGCGCCATAAAGAAAAGAGCACGTGAAAATATCTTCTTTCTGATGATGTGTGTGTGTGACGTGCACTCACCTCACTGGAGATAGCCGTAACTCGTATGGCCTGAATCACCAAAGCCTTGAGAATACTCCTCCCAGTAGTAGCCCAAGGGCTGCCGTTTTAGTCGCTACTCGAAGCGCCAGTGTATGAAATTGGTCACTAAAACTCCATTGGCTTCTAGGTCTAGTTCGCAATAAAGTTACTCATCCATCCTCTCCCCTAGTTTTCCTAAATAACTGTTTTAGCCCGTTGGACACGTCAATCCTGGGTAAACTGCATTTCCTGGACGGATTAGATGTCTTACTTGATAACTTTTTTTCATTTCTATAACTGAAACTTGAGAGAAAAGCTTAGTTGGACTTTGACGATAAAATTAGTGTAAACAAGTTAATAAAGTTTAACTTGAAGACATTTCGCAATCAATGGGTATATGGCATCTAATTCAAACTATCCGAGTTAAATGTTAACTCGAAATACTTTAACTTTATGTGTTTGGAACCAAGTCACTTAAGTGAACTCTTGGTTAATTACATGATTATTTATATTTGTAATTCCTTTGATAAATTTCGTCTAATTTATAATCGTGAATATGAGTTACTAACTCATATTGAGGTTGAGTTATTACAGAATATTTGATAAAATTGTACTAAAGCTTAGAGTCAAAGAAAATAAAATAATGTTCATTATGATTCTAATAATATATGTTTAATACATTGATGTGACAGCCTTTGTGTGTTCTGATAAATAATGGTTTTTATATTATAACGTAAACTTTTTTTATAAATTATAAAATCTATCTCTCCTATTTTCAATACATTTATTATGTAGAAACAAGTCATAACTATAGTTCCGAGCCCTAACTTTCATCGATCAACCTGTAACTATTATTTATTCGTCAGTAACCTGTGCTCAGTCCTCACTGGAACTAGTGTTTCCCTCGAATAGCACCTTTCCATTAGCGGTTTTACTTAGTTGACTAACATTATTTTTCCAATACATAAACTATGTTCGAGCCTCTTCTACTATCATCCCACTGTTGTCATGCTGGATAGTCAGCGAATTTTATTCTATCAAACCTCGTCAAACATAGTAGTTTTTAAGATGACATTATTCAACAAAATAATGTTAAATTGTAATCGATTTATACAACTCAAACAATCAACGGTATTTCAGATGTCATTATCAACAAATAATTAACGTAACCGACCAATAAGTTCCAGGTGCTGTTAAGTTGGTGTTGAAATAATTTTACGACATCGTCCTAATTTTACTCACCGAATGTCAAAACTTCCAGAGGTAATATTTTAATGTTGAGGGTGAGATTACGCAGCAGAATTTAATATTCCTGTTTTCGAAGTTATAATTTGGATAGTTTGTAAAGTTTTTTTTTATTGTAATTGTTAATATCTGATGGTAGGAGTTATTGTTATTATCTTCGGCTGATTCGTTAAACTTTTAGTTTTTGTAAATGAATCATTAAAATATTACGTTGAGCTAATTATTTATTGTCATCTCTCAGTTGCTAGATGCCAGTTTTGAGTTTGGATATTAACAAATTTGTGGATTCAATTTACAAAACTTTCAAAAATTCGACCCTCTTATATCACGTATATTGATTCTAAATAGCTTCTGCTTATGTATGGGTGAAAGGAACATGGCTAACGTTTCCATGTTTGCACCTGCAAATTAAAAAAAACCTTATGTTTCGTGTTTGACGAGGCCAAAGCTTGTTCGAATACTAAAAAAATACAACTAGTTAATTATAAATTAACATGTTTTATACTCTTCTTAAAGTATGTTTATATCTATCCGATGCATGGGTCATCTTGCCTTTCAGACAATTGGGTGATCGGCCCAAATTGCCCTAACCAACTAGGAAACAACAATGAAAATTTGTTGCGTCCCCGCAGGATTCGAACCCACGACCTCCGGTTTCTAAAGCACACGCCCATACCACTAGGCTACGGAGGCTATTGGCCTTCACGGAAATATAATTTGTGGATAACGTTTTCCAAATAATGTACTGTGACCTGTTGACTTAATATATTCTGATAATATTGGTGTTACCTTTTCTTTTTCCGACAAATATGAAGTGGGATTAAAAGCCTCTGTATGTATCTATGTATATTCTATTATGACTAATACGTACCGTTTTAGATTAAGATGCCCTGTACTTAGGCAAGAAACGACGCAAAGCAAATTGAAACGAAGGAAACCGATAAATATTCTTGTTTATATCATGATATTGCAATTATAACACTATTACATTTAGCAATATATGTATAAGTTTTTGGTGAAATCATAATTGAAGACATAGAAATTGGTTAATTTGCTATGAAATATAAATAATGTCATGTAATAATCAGCGGTCATCGCAGACGATACAGAATTTAGTTACATTTAAGTGTATAAAACATTTCGTAGTGGACGTTACCCCGCTTTATGGTAAGGTTAATCGCCATGCTTAATGCCAAAAGCGCTCCCCGTTACATTTTCATCAAAATGCTGGCAACAACGCTAGTGCAGCATATAAATAACGAAAAAACATATTTGTATGTTAAACTAGTCGGGATGGGAAAAAATTTAGAAGGTCTGAATCGTTTCATGCACATACGATGCATGTTTAATTCTTAAGGGTGAATGGTCATTCAACTTTTCACGAATTAAAATATTGCAGAAGTTGAATCAAAATTTGATAAATATCGAGAAGAAAAAACCAAATCGTTTAGAAACGTTATAGAGGAAGAACATAGAAACTTTTATAAAACGGAGCTAGATTTTAAATATTTTCTAGTAAATAAAACTTTTTTAAAATTTGTCAGTTATGCGTACAACAATTCATAAAGTATTATGATAAACATTAAACTAATTAATATAGATTAATTTTTATGCTTATATTCTAATTCAATTCCAAATAACTTGAATATTAACAAGTCAAATGTAAAATAATCTTCTTAACATTTTTAATTATAACCTAATATATTTTTAAAGTATGTTTAGATCTATTTTTCAAACTTTTTTTTTAATATAACCATGAAAAAAATGTAAATAATCAATCATGTACAGGCAAATCTAAAATATGTTTTGGCTAAAATAAAAAACAAATTCTACAAAATCTTATCTTATATATACAACAATCATCCTTTAAATTCTCCGTGTGTACCACCAGGTGAACGTTGGCTTGTTAGCATACGACGTGGAAAATATGTAGGGGACGTTATAAGAGGAAAGTGAATGAACGTGTTTGCCACACGCTGTGTGGCGAACTGAAGACACGCTTCGTCACCTTACAGTGTTAGAACTTTCCCTGTTTGGACGGTGTTCTCGGACAATGTTTGGCTATAAACAATGCTTTTATATTATAAGTGAGAACATGTGTCAGTGTGGAAGTTTTGCCACATAAAACAAAAAAAACATTCAGTTCAGGTTACCAGAAATAATGCTCTAATGCTAGAATAACATGATTATAAATAAATAAATTAATATTCTAAATCAACGGTAAAACAGTGACAATAATGTACAAGAGATTATAAAATAGCAAGAGACAAAAAATTAGGCAATTGTACGTTATGATTTATTAAAAAGAAACATGGAAACATTTTAATTAGGATGTTACACAATTTTTTACCATTTTCCCCCGTGGTCTAGCGGTATTGGCCCCTGCTTTATAAACCGGAGGTCATGGGCTTAAATACCGCAGAGAAATAACTTTGTGTTATCGTTACTTTCTGGTAGGTTAGAACAATTTGGCCGATCACCAATTGTTTCAAAATAAGATGATCTATACGTCGGATAGGCATATAAAAAATCTGTCAGTGATGATGCTGATAAACCATTTTACCATATTACAATGTTCTTAAATCATAAGTACGTCAGATAAGCTTATTGGCAGTCGTTACAGCGACTACTTTATAGCAAATAGACAAAATGTAAAAAAAAAGTTTTGTTATATGTATTGGTTGTATATTATAATATGACCATTTAATTCCACCAATCCGCATTGGACCAGCGTGGTGGGATTCGGTCCAAAAACCCCCTGATGGAGAAGGCGTGCATTTAGTGGAGGCCTATGTCCAGCAGTGGACTAACACATGCTATTGATGCTCATTAAAAAACGGTTTTTTAGATGTTACAAACGGAAACTCCAATTTCATTTATTTGTATACCTTATAAATAACAACGAGTATATAATTAGGTATGAATTACGGAAGCTCATATATCTGCTATTCTCACATAAACTGAGATTGCAGTTACAAATAAATACAAAGACACAATAACGGCGCTCGCCTAAAATTTCAAATGGGCCATTCGAAGGGTGCGCCTTCGGCCGAGCCAACTCCGCGACAAGTATTATCCCACTTATTATAACTAATGAACATTATTAAGCATTTCTTTTTAATGCCTTGACTTGATTAACGACCCCCCTCGTGATAACATCCTCTAACCTGACAGCTGTAAGTGCCATAAATTATGATAGCATTTAGCGTTTTTTAATAATTTTTATTTCGGTAACTTGTTATTAGAATTTCATTAAAAGATGAATGTAGGCTAGGTCAAATTATGATTTATATTTAAGTATACTAATGAAAAAAAAAACAATTAATATGAATAAAACAAAATTAAAACAAAAAAAAGTGTTTTTTTTAGAGTATTCCACTCTTAAAACTGGACATTTATAATGCAATACCAAGTAGTTCACGTCAAAAATGAAGACTTTAAAAAAAACTTTTAAGTAATAATGGATTTAATAACTAAATTTTAAGTAAAGGAGCAATGCACGACATGTATGTATGCACTGTCACCTTATTCATTCATGTGCTACGGCGTAGCACTACGCCACGACAACATGTGACGCTACATTTCTATAAATTTCCACCATAACATTGCATTACTTATGGAATTCGTAGGTTCCCTATGCCGTGGTGCCTAGTACTATCGCAAAGCAGTAGTACTAGGCATTCCAGTTTGAAGAACTTCGTAGCCAGCGTAATTACTGGGTAAAGGAGGCTTAACATCCAATAGCTTATGGTAAGCAGCGCGTTGGTAGTCCCCATGATATTATCGATGCCCAAGGACGTCGATGACCACTTCACATCAGGTAGGCCAACTGTTCGTCTGCCTTCATTTGCGCTAAAATCAACATCATACCCTTTTTTTATGCATCCTTACATATTTATTGTAACCTGAAAAGTAACTTATTACATATTAATGTAGGAAAATTATTTACTCAAAATTAAAATTAAGTAAGCATTGAGTACTTAAATTCCTTAAATTCTATGCAATAAAAATACGTTCGTCATTCTGTACGACTTAACAAGAACCTAGATACGTAGTAGTAATTTACACTCAGCACTTGCAAGTCTTCAGATAGCTGCTTAACTGACTCGAATAATTATTCGCACACATGCAAAAAAATAAACACATGCAAGATAACGCTATCTTTTTCTAGGGGGAAGGGGAAAGTTCCTAAAAAAGGCTCTAGAATCTAATTTTGGAATGTGCATGTAGGAATATAGATTATATAAGATATAAACTTAATAGGAATAATATATATATATAAAAAATATTTTCGCGGTTATAAAAACGCTACATTGTCATATATTAGTTGTTAAATTATTCGAGTTAAAGTCTACGGGTAAGGGTTCAGTGTTTATTATCTAGATTTATTTCATCTCCGGGCCCTTTAAGGGGCATGATTGCCAAGCCAGCTAGCGGACTGGCTTCCATCGAGGTTACTGAACCCATCAACTCATCGCTCGGTATCTAAATCTACACATAAAAGTTTTTTAAAATTGACGGATCGATTAGTAGTAGAGAGCCTTTGAACATACTATGGTACTATATTTGACTTAAAAGGAGTAGAAACATAAAATCAGCATAATTTTAATGTTCATGTCGGAATAGAATCTATTACCTATCGGAAGGGATGGCTTTGCCGTGTTCTTGTAGCGCGAAGAAATTCGCTCTCGCCTTCTGTCAATATATGTTGAACGCTTTCCAACAGGTAAAGCGCTGTTTGTTTTGATAAAATGATACGCCATTTTACATTGTTTTCAAAGAAAAACGTATCTTATAACAAGTTATCCAGATACATCACTAGAGAAGCAACACAGAATTTGACACAGAGATTTACTATTTATTCGATAAGAATAAAAATATATAATTATATAAAATAATTGAGCTTAATTATTTATACAAAACAAGTTACTGCATAGCAAAATACTTAAAAAAATATAAACATTATTCACACCCACAGTTAATGCAATTTTGAATATATAACCAAATAAATTAAGCAATGATTTTAAGAACGCATGTATGTTAAATTTTAACTTTTGTATCTCTCTTTATATCAATCATATCCAAATCTACGTTTAAGTTACACCCTACTGTGATTAGAATAAAAAAAAGCAAAACCACTACATAATACTACTATTAAATAGGATAATAATACAAGGAGGGGCAATAGCGGCATATTTCTAAAGTTTATCTGGCAATAAAAGTCACACGTAGCAATTGCCTCTTTTACATATGCGTGCCAGGACAAATTTATATTAAAGAACACTAAGAACATTTCCCTTAATGTATTAACGGAAATATGTTAGCCAGTTTTACTCGCAAAAAACTTTTAACGGCAAAGTTTTTGGAAGTTTTCTTTAGTAACCCAATAATTATGGACTTGCTTACTGTAGAGCACGCTATTACATACATTAACAATAATAATATAATGTGCTTTTTTCCCGTAGAAAAGTTTATTTTTGTACATATTAAGACATTTTAACACAATTTGATATATTTTAGATTAGGTTACTAACGCATATCCCGTAGCGCTACGACTCTTTTTTAAATATGGAACAACTAAATGGTGTCACTTGTTATACCCGTTACAATATTTAGTTCTATAGACATTACCCGAGGAATGTTTGAATAAAAGCTCGTATAACATGTCGTTATATGAATTATGACCTCTCAAACAGTCCAGACGGCTCTGATATCATGACGCTTGTCTCGTCACCCGTCTGGCCGTTAGCAGACAATATTTTACATGGAAACGATACGTATTAGAAAAATGAAACATCTGTATTCATGCCTCGCGGCCTATTGAAATATAGGCGGCTACGAGACCGCGTAGCGGGCATCTCTAGGGCGTAGCGCGTACACCAAGATGTAAAGTCAGTTGTAAGAATCTGATGCAATTACCGCCTGACTCATCTCGCGCAAAAAATACACACAATGCGGCGTTCGAGTTGCATCTGTATCTCCTCTCGATGATCAGGGAGCGTTTGAAGGATGCAGCCGGGTGGGAGTAGAGCGGTGGCGGGGGTAGAGGCGACGCGGCGCCTCAGTCGAGCCGTGACCGCCGCGCCGGACGCACGTGTGATGGGACACTAGTTTTGAACCAAATGAGGACTCCGCGGAACCGGGATTCGCGAGTAACGTGCTTTAGTAACGAGAAACTGTCCGCAAGTCGTTGTTGAGTGTGTTCCTTTTACAACGTTGGATAAGAACCCCTTGGACTGTAACCGTTGGTGGCTAATGTGAGTTGAGATCTAGCTGCGTGTGTCTGCGAATCACGTGTCCTAGATTTGGGGTGTCGTCGCTGGACCGCTCCAACTGCTACATTTTTACGTTTATTTACGAGCAGGCAAAGCTTCCGTAGAAATGTTTTAGATACTTTTATAGCTTGCATATGTGGTAGTTATGTAGGAATGAAATTCTCACGTATAACTATTTGTCAAATTTTTAATAGACAAATTTATGGGTTTCCTTTGATTCCTCATGTCATAAATTGTAAAATAAAAGAGAAAAAGGTGTTTACTTAATGTTCACTTAACCTAGTGACATAAAAAAACATATTTTTCCGGAATACTTTTCGCGAACTGCTTTTCCCGGCTTTTTTATTTATAAAATATATTTAAAAAGATAAAAAACACCTAGAATTGTATTACAAGAAATCACATACACTACTGTCGCGCCTGACGCACACTTTTACCATGTACATTGCATATTATACTTTAATGCATTACATTAAGATCGCTTTTCGCTGCTAACGGATAGATAGTAACATTAAAGCCGAATGTCTGTAAATTTACTATCTTATTTCTTCATTTTTAGTTAGCTCCTCCGCAATGCTTCGGCAGTAGTTCTATTCTGTAATTTTTCAATAGATGTGCGAACGTTACGTGGTTTGAGTGCCAACCGAGTTTTACTACATAAATAGCAATCGTTATATATGTTTACTGTATATAGGTTATGTATTGTATATGTAGATACATTTACTTGTATCATATTATGAAACGCGTTTAGACCGAAACGCACGTGGTTCACCTGAAGGTAAATAATTCCTGCCACGTGGCATTGGGCTCAATTAACCCACCCCTGCGAGGGGCCGGAGCGCATGCTTCCGTAAATGACAAACCTGTACTACTGATTGTTTATTAATCCCAAACGGTTACATCATTTAGTAACAACATAATCAAACAGGCGCATGCAAACAGATTCAATAAGGCTTCAATCCGAATGAAGAGTTTGCCAGGATAGACGACTGAAAGTGATCATTTCCCCCGCGGTCGCCAAATCGTAATCCGTACGTCGGACGCCGCCGACAATGATGATGCCGAAACGGGCCGCGATGACTGTCCTTTTCGAACTCCATAGGCGACTTAATATTCGGAACGGATCATTTGGCAGAACACATTAGGAGCGCTGTGTGTGCGTGTGCGTGGGGGTGCGTCTGGGGTGGGGGGCGATGCGGGTAGAGGGCGAGCGGATCGATGCGGCGGCGCTGGGGTGTGATTTGCCTGCGGGCCTCCCCACCCCCCGGAGATGGCCCGGCAGACAGGCGAGCCGGCTGTAAAGTCTGACAGACTTCTAGCCGTCTCGGCTTGTTTTGAGGCCAGTGCCGGACGACCGTTACGCACGAACGCAGCCGCTTTATTAGACCAAACATCGACTCTACATTCACTATATTCGTATAATTGCAATTAGCTCGCGGTTAAGAGTCCACGTTGACTGTATCTTTGTAATGATTACAGTCTATTAGAGTTAAAATCATTCACTTTAGTACAACAGTTTGGCGAATGATACGTGATATCATCGTTTAGTTTGTTTTTAAATGTTAAGTTGTAGTATGTGTAGAAATGTTTTAAGTTTTTCTGCTCAACATAGACAAATGTGCTAGGAATGATACTGACTTTAATAAATGCAGAGATTTTACCTTCAATAGCGCCAATATTTGACTTGTCTCATCTTGACTCATTCTAAAACATGTTTCTAAGTTGTAAGTCAACGTGAAAAGTGTGTACTTTAGATTAAAAGTACCGCGCTATTTTAACTCAAATAAAAATACATTTTTACTGTTGCATTATTTTTTTTCATTATTATAAGATAATTTAATTCTATTCTATTTTGATTAAAAAAAAACTTGATTATAAAGTAAAACTGTCCATCTGATACAATCTGTCAGGATTAGATTTGCTAATAAATATAGTCAGACTTGTCAATTCTTAAGCAACATCTTAGGCGGTCCCGTGACCATGGACCCTGGAAAGGGTTTGAAACGTCGGGTATAATTTTAAATCCAAAAAACTATAATCTGTATCATATATAATATTCGCGGAAGCAACAGAAAGTGCAATGAAATTAATAAAAAAATGAAACATGCGAAATAAATTATTTCTTTTTTTTCACTTTTAACTTTTAGATGTTTTTAAATATTTTTTTATTTAAATGATATGTTAAAATCTTTCTACAATTCTATTAATGAACTAAACTTCATTCATAATAGACTTATTGACAAGATAGTTTTCTTGGTATTTTAAATTACTCTTAAATGCCAAAACTTTGAAGAACGTTATTCCATAACTTTATTTAAAATGTTAAATAATACTGTTGATTGTTATTTATTTAAAAAGATATAATTTTGATTATCCGTCCACCAAATTAGCGTCGCAAGCGGTATAAAACATTTGAATAAAATTAAATTTACATAAAACTTTTTAACGATAAATAAAGAATTAATTTATTGTTGAATGCTTACTTAAATATTTGAGGACTGCATTTTTGAGGCGACCTCAATAGTTACTTAACAACTACGTGGTTCAAGTTCCAAAATCTTGGCAACGACACTTACCGAGTCAAATTCCAAGGTGAACATATCGCCTGATTATTTTAATCAGAACATTGTATCTCGCAACAATTGACATTCTACTAAAGGTCTTTTATACGTTTAGAATTATTAAGAATGAACAAAATACAAGCTGAGATGGATTCTTGTTCATATGTTTTTTTTGTTTTAAAACATTTTGTTCGTACTTAGGAAGAATATTTAATTTAAATGCTCTCTCTATATTTTTTTGCGTACGCAGGCAAACTAACAGTCATTTCACCTGATGGAAAGTGGCCGACGCCCAAAGACATCGGTAATAGTTGATATTACTAACCGCTGCCTACCGTGAGATATAGGGTGTTAAGTCTCGTTTACCCAGTAAGTACGCTGGCTACGGTGCCCTTCAAATCGGAACACAGCAGTGCTTTCACACTACTGCTTTGCGGCAGAAATAGGCACCACGGTGGTACCCAGACAGTCTCTTGTAAAAAGGGGACCACCAGTAAGTTCTCGTTAAATCTGCACTACTAATGTTTTTACAGCAAATGTTTATACTGAAATAAATGATTTATAGGCTCAAGTAGCTCATATCCGCTATCGGTCAGTATCACAAACAGAAAATATTTGTATTTTTAAATTGAACGAGAAAACTATGATATAATGAATTTTCAAATCAATTATTTATTCACAAAACATAATCATCGAGTAAAATACTACAATCATGCTAAAAATACAAAAACAGCTTAGAGAACTCGATTGAAAACTACATAAAATTTACACTCACTTTATAAAAATTACAAAAAAGTCCATCGAACGGATTATTTAATTATATTATATCATTATTTAGGAAATGTTACAAAAGGCAACCCGTGCCCACTTGATACTATTACACGCCAATGACTACCCAAGTTAATCATATAAATCCGCTAGTATTGTTATGCAGTGGTAAGCCTAACTTGTGGTGGGGAATTCTTCGTACGTCACACTACAAAATGTGGAAACTTTTTTATAGCAAAAATATTTTCTTGGCTTGCGATTCGTTTAAAGGAATGTCTTCTTCACCGTCGCTCCGGTATTTCGCAGTTAAACAATCTACTTTTTTATAGCTACTAAATTATTCGTTTTATTAGTGCTTCGTCTGATAATCCTTACAGTAATGTTAGTTTTTTAAACACTTACTTTATTATTGAAACGTTTTGTTTTACAATTTCTTACTTTGACAGTTATGACATGTTTTGGAGCGATTTAAGTTATGAGATTATATTGAATTATTTATAATATTTATCCTTCTATCTAAGAAAAAGAAGGCTAAAAGTAATCATGGCGTAAATTAGTGCATGTCAACGTAAATTATATATAAGCTCTAATGTTCATCATATCCAATTAACTATTATTCATAATATGTTTTAAAGTAAATAAATACATATGTCTGTTAATCATCTAGTTTTCATTTTGCAAACTTTACTTAGTTAGAGATGGGATGGTGTCGCGTCAACCGGAAACACTTATTTATTGCATTCTCTATAGACTGAAAGACTAAACACT
This sequence comes from Lamproptera curius, assembly GCA_029286875.1. NCBI lineage: Eukaryota > Metazoa > Arthropoda > Insecta > Lepidoptera > Papilionidae > Lamproptera > Lamproptera curius. The sequence goes on from JAGSMT010000052.1 coordinate 1,556,658, forward strand.
TTATTGCTTATCATCAGGTGAAGCCTTCACTTGCGTTTCTGATATACAAAACACGAAATCAAGGATTAATTTGGTAAACACTGCATGTAATCAAGTAAAACGCCGCTGGCCATCTTGATACCGTCCGCTTGGTTTTCCTCAACTCTATCTGATCAACGCGCTAATGTTATTTCTTCCCCTCTGGACATGGCTCGTGCAATGTTGTTGCTTGTACGGAAATTATTGTAATCTCCCCACATGTTCCGCTTGTCTAGAGCTCTCTGATTTGCTCGTACTCTCTTGTATGACTCCCTTTTACGTATACGGATGCAAATGCCGGCCTTGTTCTTTGTACGTCATTTGTTATCGTCAAAATGTATGTGTCTTTTTCTGAAAGGTTTAAGAGCGGCTTTTATGTAACTTTGCAATTTAAAAAAAGGTTAGAAAGTTGAAATAAGATCATAGTTTTACTTGTTGTATGCTTGAAAACTTATTTTTAAATGTTCTACAAATTTTACTCCGTGGAGTTTATAAAACATAATTTTATTCTATAAGTATTTTTTTTTTATTAAATTAATGTTTTTTTTTATTTTATCACGGGTGTCAGCTAGTATACAATAAAAATAACGGCGGTTTGGCTTCCTATATTCTATGCGTTCATTATTGACCAACTTCCCAAGAGCAGAAGGTATTCAAATCAGAGCGTTTGTTTTTTTATATAAATGTTACCTCGTTGCTCCAATATTTTAAAGTAGGTAAATAGATATTTAGAATAGGCTTCAGTATTCATAACCTTATACGATTAAATTACAAACTCTGGTTAATCCGGTGGTAGGTCCCTGTTTACAGGATACCGTCTGGGCGGTACCACAGCGGTGCCTATTTCTGCCGCAAAGCAGTAGTGTGTGAAACACTCAATTGTATTCCGGTTTGAAAGGCACCGTGGACAGCGTTTTTGTTGGGTAAACGAGACGTAACGTCCTGTGTCTCACGGTTGGCAGCGCGTTGGCGATACCACTGGTATTGCTAATGTCTATGGGCGTCGGTGATCACTTCCCATCGGGTGGCCTGACTGCTCGTCTGCCTGCGTATGCCACAAAAAATCCTTAAACTTAAACTATGTTTACCAGATTTTTTCTACATTAAAATCCTGCAAGTGCATATTACTATATTTTACGAATAACCAATAGTAACTAATTTATGTAAACATTGTTAAAAATTGTAATGAGGCATATTCAAAGCTTATTTAAGGTTATGTAAGGTTGGTCCACATAAAAGTTGATTCATTTAAAAACGTCTTCATTCTATTATAAAATTTGATAGATAATTTTTTTTTAATTAAATTTCTTAAAAAACATCAGAGATTAAAAATACGGTGGCAGAAATTGAAATGCAGCTTCGTGCAATGAGCAAGTTGTTAACCACTTATATTGAGCAAAATGTGGTTGTATTTTTATTTTATATTAATATTTATTAAAACTATACGTATAAAAATAATATCAATACGTTGATAATTGGTTTGCGATAATATTTTTGGGCTGTTAGTTAAATGGTTTTGTGAGTCAGGGACTATATTAAAAATGAAATGTAAAATGGTCTGAACAATAAATCGCCGTGAAGTTACAACACCGCAGAACGCGTGACAATAACTCATCCATTCAGTTTTTTAATACAAACCCTTAATGAAATGTAAAATGATGCAGCGAGAGATAAATCAAAGTACTAGTTCTTTTTTGATGACAATATTTTTTTAATAGATATATACGTACCTAATTCTTTAAATACATTTTAACTGGTACTGTTAAATATCACAAACTTCTTATTTAATTGACTGTCAAAGTTGATAGCTTTGAAACATTTTATTCTTTAAATGTTGCTGAAGGTTATAATAAATTAAAATCTTACGTTTGGTTTCCCCTATACTATGTTTAACATACAATAATGTTCAATTTTTTACCGCATTCATATTATTTATGCGAACGCAATTTTATAACATTAAAACAGAGTTCATTTATTAAATAAAACAAATTTGACATTGTTTTAGGATACATTTGATACAAGATTTACATAGTTTTAAGAAACACTTGTTTTGCTAAAATTTGCAACAAATTCGTCGCATTTACCCTTTGATTAAAAGAGGACCGAAACCACTACACGAATTCTAGGAGGTTTCATTAAAACGTAACTTTTAAACATAAAATGAATAAATACTAAACACTTTAGTTTTAATTACACTTATTTTAATCCCTGGAGAATACACACCAAGCAAAAATTATTGTTTATTATTCGTATACCTTTCAATATCGACCAAATATATAGACTTACGAGTATAAATTAAGTACTCATGAGAAAATAGAATTAAATATTACCTTTGCTTTCCCTAAAGCTAGGGTCTTTTGCACATCCAGCGTAAATATAGAGTGTTCGAATCCGTCCATAAACCACAGTTTAATCTTGCTAAAAGCCGAAATCCTAATACGTGCTCAGCAAGGTGAGCTGGGTCGCATGATTAATGTCCGGCGGCAGTTATATTCAGGAATTCCAAGCATTAATGTCTCTGCGGCTATTCACCCGCGGTCTCGGACTCTTAACTGCAGTTTTTCACGTCAGTATTTTCAGCGGGGACTCAACGAATTTTTATTGTTGTTTCCTAGTTGGTTAGGGCAATTTGGGCCGATCACCCAATGGTCTGAAAAGTAAGATGATTCTTGCGTAGGATGTGCATGTAAAATGTCGGTCCGCCCATCTAGCTTATATTGGACCAGCGTGGCGGGATACGGTCCAAAACCTCCTAATGGATTGGGGTGTATTAGGGCAGGCCTATGTCCGGCAGTGGACTATCACAGGCTTATGATGATGATTTTTAGAGTTACGCCTAAAGTTCGATGTGGACTAACATTGGTTTAAGTTTTAAACAGGACAGTAAAAAACAAAAACAGGGCAATCTACAATCTGAATTCACGGAAATCTTTACGTAATGTTCATAATAATACTGAAATTTTAATTTCATCCTCGCTATTCATATTTGAAAATATTATGTACGCCCGTAAAGATATATGTTTTCTAAAAAAATATTAGACCGCGCAGGGGTCGAATTGAACCCCAAAAGCTGCTCAAATTTAGACTGATCAGAACCAAAAAATCTTTCTTGTATAATAGTACAAGAATGTACAATAAATTAAATGACGCCTTATTGCAACTGAATGATTCGAGCTTTTGTAAAGTTGTCATTCCTTTGACAATTTTACGAAAGCTCGCTTATAGAAAAAGTATTCTTTTATAAATTATATTGAGGATCAAGATATGTGGAAGATGTATATATTCTGCATTTGCAAATGGACTCCCCAAATGCACGCCTCCTCCATCAGGGGGTGTTTGGACCGTATCTTACCACGCTGCTCCAATGCGCGTTGGTGGGTGAGTGATTCAGTAGAGCCTAAATTGAAAAAATAATTTTAACTTTGACAAAACAGTAATAATATTACGAAAAAGTCATAGTTAATATAAATGTGCGGTTAGAAAGATTTGCAAGTAAATGTAGTGGATAGATGATTATTCTCTTTTAATGTTATCAACATTGTCATTTTTACTTGTCGAACTACCTCCATGTATCCCCCAAAAAGTATAAAGATAAGGTGCCCGTAAAGTGCCCTAGATCTAAACAGAACTTTTTTGGTTATCATTTTTAGATAAGTGATTTTAAATCACTATGTTTCATTAGTTTGCGATTGTCTTTTGTCCTCTGATTTCAGTTGGTAAAGGAATTATTCATTTAAAGTTAGGGAACACGGGTTGATTCCTAAAATACTGTAGTCAATTGGACAATTGGAACTTCTAGTTTAGATATGCCAAATAAATAAAGAAATTAGAAGTTTTGCTTTCGCTAACGGATTATTTTTTTTACGCAATAACTTTGATATATCACATCTATCCGTAGTAATATGTTTTCTTAAATATTTAAGTCGTGGCTTTTAATAACGCAAATTAAAAATGTTTTAACAGGTTATACGTAAGATGGACAAGCCGATGTCGTGGCATTAGTGTTAAGAACGTTTTTGATTATCGGAACGAATGATAGAGCATTCAAATACACACACAACTAATCCACTCATTGCATATACTATACCTTAATGGGCATAGTGTATTACGGGATCGTAGTGCGTAATTAGTATTGTATTCAATTTTTATTTAATTTAAAAGTCACCCATATGACTGATCAAATTACAAGCAAGAAACAAAAGAAGAAATTATGATGTCACTTCACATACAAGACTAACGATTTTATTTGATCATAATATAGCATTTTAATAAATTTTTTTAACTATTTATACCGTTTCATCTTCTTGTCGTGTTTTTATTTTTATTAAATGAACTAACGTGATCAAACATACAAAATAGTTTTGTTTGACACGTACAATATTCACGCAAACAGCAGAAAGTTTTCAGCACCTTGGCTCATTTAATACAAACTACCTTCACCACCAAGACGTTTATCATGAAGGATTTGATTTTCCCCTTTGACATTTCATAAGGTTTTTGGGTCAAAGCCAAGAGGTTTCAGCACCTGTCCTTGTATATAGTTGTCCATAGGCGCGGCTAGTTTATACACATTGTTGCAGTGATTTTAATAGTAGAGCCTATTTGGCTTGTTATCTTTAACCACTGTTTTGTCTATTCTATGTGTTACAACTCTTTTCTTTAAATCAGTTTGACCTAATTTTAAAAGATTTTGTAAATGCTATTCTATTATTCCGATTTAATAAATTCATTCTGCCTGATGCTTTTTCTATTATTAGGTTCAACCTTATAAATTATAAGGACCATGAGGCGTTGCTGCGTAGAGATACGTTCTAAATAAAATATGAAGTATGTGAGTTCTACATACATTTTGTTGTCTATAAAAATAATACACCGACTAGTACAGGACGAATAATTATTATTAAAATAATTAAAGTAATATACGTACAGGCTTTGTTTAATAACACAGAAAGTAAAAAACAAAAGATAATTACCGATGTACACAGAACGAGCTGTTACTATATTAGTTATTCCTTTATTTCATTCCGCATTACTTGCCTTATTAAACTTTAAATATACCTACAATCAGAGCAAAAACGCTTTCACTTTGGCAATAAAATACGGATATACCAAAATGCTTAGGGTAGTAACGTGTTTGGTTACCCTTCAACTCGAAATATTACCAACAGATGTTAATGAAAGTTTACTAAATTATTATTCATCAGAATAAGATATAGTTTATGCTTCTTTATATCATATGTTTCTGAACGTTTTTATCACAAATTTACTTATATAAATTCTTTACTAAGAACCTTACGTATGACAATTCTTGCATAAGAAACTTACTCCCCACCGGATGTCTGTTCTTTTACAAATTCGCACTGGCTGTCCCCGTGTTGGATGACCACTTCACGAGATAGAGTGATGACCTGTCCAAATGTGCAGTAACTTGAATGCTTGGCTCAGAATCGTCCCTTTTGGCGACTTATGAGGGAGACCTTTGCTCGCCAGTAGGTTTTAACTGGCTGATATGATAATGATGTAGGTAAAGTTAGGACAGTTAACATTAGTGTTTCTTAATTTAAATTCAAACAGCTATATTCGATATTGAAATATTTAACTCGATTATCTATCGTGAAAGACGCCACCATTGATCCGTAATAGAACGTTTTTGACCTGAGAAGATCCGGTGAAAGAAACTCAGCGGCCACTTTTTTTTTATAATCTATGAAATAATAAAATATACATCTATATTAGATATCTAGACATATTTACCTTCGTAGTCCGATTTTTAAGGCATGTCACCGGGTCAGGTCAGAATCTTTTTTCGCTGTGTAAAAAAAAATCTTATTAGTATTCGTACGCCTCTCTCGCATATGTAAAAAAAGTCTTTTACAGTACAATAACAGCGGTCGAATAGAACACTCATTCGTGTAGCCAAGTATAAGTAACCTATCCATCATAGATATAGTTCATCATTGCAATTTGTATTCCGAACATGTGGCCTGTTATTTATTTGTCACAAGTGACTTTGCATTTGACATGTGCTGGTGTATCGTTTTTACTACTGTCGGAGGTCCATTATATTAAACAAGACATGGTTGTTTATTTGTCTGAATGTTAATGTCATAGTTGGTAAACGTCCGTCATTAAGATTCTTTGTACTGTTATGTCTATTTGATAACGTGTGGCAGAGAATTTAACGAGTCAAGCCGGGTAAAAAAACCTGCTGTGTAATAGAAACCACGCTTTTAACTTTGCCTTAAAAAAGGTAACATTAAATTTTTTTAATTTGATGATATTTTTCAGCCCCAATTTTTCCGAAGAGTAAGAAGATCCTTCTACACTTATACACACAGGACTGATAAGGGATGCATAATTGTGGTGCCTATTTCTATAGTAAACAGGTAGTGTTGAAACATTCTTGTGTTTCTCTTGAAAGTATTCCGTAAGAGTAGCTCGCTTATTTATTAGGTAAAAAGAGACTTTCTAAGTAAGGACTTTTGGTGACTTAAAATTTGAACATTTAAAATATTTTATAAAAAGAGCTTAGATGGGTAGGTGAACGACTAGTTCATTAAGTTTAGTCTTAAATTCATAATAAAAAAAAAGTCTTAATACTAAAAAAAATATATTAAATAAAATAAATGTCCGCCTCCGTGGTCATGCGGTGCTGGCCCTTCCTTTATAATCCGGAGATAGTGGGTTCGAATCCCGCGGGGAATCTACTTTGTGTTATCGCTGTTTCCTGGTTGGTTAGGACAATTTGGCCCAATCACCCAGTTGCCTGAAAAGTATGATGATCAGTGCGTCGGATGGCCATATAAAAAGTTGGTCTACCCACCAACCCGTATTGGACCAGCGTTCATTAGTGGAGACCTATGTCCAGCATTGGACTAACACAGGCTAATATGATATAAAAGTCGAATTAAAAGATAAACTACATCTTTAAAGAGATAGTTTAGGAGTTCATTATTAACATTTATTTGTATTGATCGTAGAAACGAGATGAGCAAGACATTCTTCAAGATGATAAATGATACGCCTTGGCCTTAAGACACGACCTGAGACATAGAATTTTACCTCTCGTTAACTCATTGGTTACACTGGCTATGGTGCCCTTTAAACCAGAAGACAGTAGTGTTTATATTTTTCTTATTTACGGCAAAAACAAGCACGATAGTGGTGCCTTCTATTATTACTTTTTAAATAATCCTAAAAGCTTTTATACGAGCCAGTAAGTTTCATTTATATTATTCGTACCAAAATCTTTACGATTATTAAATTTGCAAACGCACTGAATGACATCATTTTAAATCTCTTCAGCAAGCTTTTATATTCAACCGATTTTATTATGATCCTATAAAGTTCGATATCCAAAGTTTTTATATAAATATCTATATAAAGTTTTATATTTATCGGATATAAAATATATGTATCTACGAAAGCGGCCACAAATAATTTATTTCATACATATTAAAAGGTAACAAGATTTTTATATATATTTTTACACTGTTTAGTTATAATTCGTTCTTTTATTATGAGCGCTCAAAGTAATGTTGTAGTAAACACCTACAACGCTCATATGTGATCTGTGTGAAGTTCTTTTCCAAAAAAAACATCTTGTTAATTAGTAACTGACGTAATTCAAACCACTCAGTTAACATTGGCATCATCATCATCATCGGCCTAGACATAGGCTTCCCCTAATGCACGGGTCCATTTACTTGGGTTTACCTATTCACACTTCATAGTATGTACATTCATGCCATCCGACGGTCATTTAGTTTCAGGTTTAGGTTCATATTATTTGCTTCCAATTATAGTTAAAGTAAAATAAAAGAAAATTTAGAACTGGTTAAAATGAGTATACGTAAGAATTATTTGAACCTTGGACCATCTACACTACTATTTAATAAAGTTAGTCGCAACTAATATATGAGTAAAATTAATATCACGATGACCGGAGGTTTAACATCAACTTTTTGTTCGGAGAAACAAGAAGAGTTGGATGTTTAGTTGGCGGCAAGCAAAATGCCCCGGCCATAAAAGTTGTAGCTTAAGTCAATGATTTATTCAAAGTTCTCTTTCAGTAATGAAGTATTTTGTCTCGTTACCCTAGTATTAGTAGTTTATTCTACAATAAGTGAGTGATTGCTACAACACAATAATGAACTGCTTGGGCACTTGTTATTCAAACTATGATAAAACGCATGTATGCAACGATATTCTGGACATTATTAAAATTATTTACATACTCTCCATATGACCTGTGTGAGGAATTTTAACCTGTTTGTTTTTTTATAATGAAGCATTGACTAGTATACTGTCCGAACATGGCAACGCTTTCTGTTGCGTACACGAATACTATACATTATGAATAATAGTTGTTTTTAAGAATTTTGACCTTTTAGATGCCCAACATCTTAGTCGTTGCCGTGACTATGCACCCCGGGAAAGGTTGGAAACGTCGGATTTAATTTTTAATTATATCCGTACATAATATACGCGATGAAATCCGTAAAAACTGAACTATTTATATTGGCAACGCTCATATTAAATACGGATTTCGAAGATTTTGCGCGTTTATTGCAAAAATAATGTTCTCGACAGACATATCTTAGCAAAGCCTGCCCTTGATTAAAGACTATAGACAGATTCCGAAATGTTAAAAAAATTGAATACAAAAAACGCAGAAAATTAACTTAACTTTTTGAAGGGCGCCTAGCCAGTGTATTTACCGGGTAAACGAGACTTAACATCCCATATCTCACGGTAGGCAGCGCGTTGGCGATACCACTGGTATTGCCAATGTCTATGGGCGTCGGTGACCCCATCCCATCAGATGGCCCGACTGCTCGTCTGCCTGCGTATGCCATAAAAAAAAAATAACACGAGACATGCCATGCTCAGACAGCATGCACAAAACCCTAACCTCATAAAATAACACACAGGTTGATAAGAGGACTTAATATGTACAGTAATCACGTAAATAAAAGTAATAATTATTGCGAGTCTCATCGGAAACTCGCAAAGATCGGATAGTACAACACCGGAATACGAGAGTCATAATTTCCGGCAGTTAGGAGGACAGGGGCGGAGCGGCTAATAGCTTCGTAACCTCACCCTGCCCGTAACATCCGCTATGAACGCTAAGCTGTATCGATTCTATACTAGTCTTGTGGTGAATCCATTTGACCAGGAGCCCTCTTCCGATTCTGGTACTGTATTACCGTAATTTACAGTACTTGCATTGTGTTATACGAACTCAGTATTTGGTACAAAATTTTCAATATGTTATAGATGGTAGGTCCCCTTTATGCAGATGACCGTCTGGGGTGGTATCATCGCAGTGTATTTCTGCCGCAAAGCAGTAGTTTGAGGATACTGCTGTGTACCGGTTTGAAGGGCACCGCAGCCAGAGTATTCACTATGTCTTACAGTAGGCAGCGCGTTGTTGATAACACTGGTATTGCCAACGTCGGTGACCACTTTCCATCAGGCAGCCAAACTGCTCGTTTGCCAGGGTAGCCAATAAAAATAAGGGATGTAAGGATAGATTCACGTTCACCGATTAAGGTATACTACCTACTGCATGCAAAGAAAATACCGCACCACAAATTTCTTCCGTTAAATACTATGATATACTCGTTTCACATTTTGCGCTTCCATAAAATACCATAACCCAATTTATTGTAGATCTGTGCATACATGCATATCACTATAAAGAAATAACTAGTACTTTACTCGACATTCATACAACATCGTCAATATTTAAATTACATTAACACCACGCCACTGCACAAAAGCGCATAATGTTGTGTCAAATTTCACCCAACACCCAACGACACCGAACTGCCTTAAGCCACTTACGTCATTAATACAATCGCTAAACGGGTGAATGTAAACGCTGTTAATAGCTTAGAACGGCACCACAAAATGATTTGGGTCATACATTGAGCTGTAGCCGTTATGAGCGTCCGCGACTGGTCGAAATTAGTTATTTCCCTCGTGCCATAATTATTTTATGGCGGTTATGCTGGCATGTAATCCCAGTATTTGGCATGGGACCCAAAACTAGCTATTAAACGCCCCTCTTATTGCAATGCAACCCCCCTGGCTGCGCGGAACGCTTAAAAAATATGCGTTTTTAACGTTCCAGCATCATATTGGCCGTTTTGAATGGCTGCATCGGTATTACTGTTGTTTTTTGTAAAAGCAACGGAGATAACTATTTTATTGTGGCTTTTGTTCTTTTTACTTTTTTATTAATAAATAGGTTAATCTTTTCTTACTTTTTTAACCTGCTTATGGATGTTTAATATTATTTTTCTTATTATGGTAATGAGTTGAGGTTAAAGAAATAAGTCAATGACTTTTTTGGAACAAATTATTACAATTCATTTAATACAACTGCTTAGAAGATTTTACATGACCATCCGAAGCTTGGATCCTCTTACTTTACACGCAATCGGGTGATCAGCTCGCATTGCCCCAATGATGTAGGTAACAACAATGAAAAGTTGTTGAGTCCACGCAGGGTTCGACCCCTGTTTCTACAGCGCAAGCCAATAGTACTTAGCTACGCAAGCAGGCAACTACACTCAATTGTAAACGAAAAACGTTATAAACTACTCGATAATACCCGCGATTGTGTTCGCGTGGAAAAGCAATGTGTATTGGAACATAATACATAGTGCATACATACCGGTGGTAGGTCCCCTGTTTACAGGAGACCGTCTGGGTGGGTACCACCGCGGTGCCTATTTCTGCCGCGAAGCAGTAGTGTGAAAACACTACTGTGTTCCGGTTTGAAGGGCACCGTAGCCAGCGTATTTACTGGGTAAACGAGACTTAACATCTTATGTCTCACGGTTGGCAGCGCGTTGGCGATACCACTGGTATTGCTAATGTCTATGGGCGTCGGTGATCACTTCCCATCAGGTGGCCCGAGTGCTCGTCTGCTTGCGTATGCTATATAAAAAAAAAAACATAATTGTATGTAGCTATTAGGCACAAAGTTTCATAGCATAATTTTTAATAATGAACACTCTCTATATAAAGTTTTCATCTCCCATTTCAACCCTTTCAACCATTTTTTGCAGTTATAAGTAAACTGGTTATGTCCTTTCTTGGAATCTTTTCTGCGTATGAACAATATTTTAAAATAATCGGTGCAACGGATTAGACCTTAGATATAGAACCAGAGAGAAGAAACTAAAGATGTAATTTAGTGCAAAACGAGGGTCGTCTGTCTCGATCGGCTGCAGTCTGGTTTCAAGGGCCTTTGACCTTTCTTTCAATTTAAATCGGTGTGCGTTAAATTGTCCCTCCCTTTAACCGTCTTCAAGCGGTAAATCGCTGGCTCGACACCAAACTCGTTAGTCTATTGACAATTTCAAATTGCGCGTCCTTTTCTTAACAATGATGTGAAATACGATTATTCATTATAGTTATTATTATGTTTATGTGTTTTTGTAGTACCTTTGTTATACCATTCAAATAACAACCATTTCAGGTATCGCATATAAATTTATTAGACCGACATTATATTTAGTTAATTTTAGAGTTACTACATCAAGATTAGATTCACCACCCTTCGCCGTCTAGGGCGGTACCACCGCGGTGCCTATTTCAGCCACGAACCAGTAGTGTGAAAACACTACCGAAACATTACTACTGTTTATGTTTTGTGTGTGTGGTAAAATATTTGTCGATTTAAATTTAAAAAATCCAAGTGGTTGATTACACTTTTTATCTATGTTAATAGAAATAACTTGTACTAACAGTAACATAGCTTCATAAATAAAAGACAAATAACATTATAACGAATTAAAAGAATTTATTCGCCGTCACATCAAAAGAAACCGCTATAACAAAATGACCATTTAACATATACATCTTAACAAACTTTCGAACGTATTCTATGCTCAAGTCAATTTCATTTCATCTATAAGCTGCAGAAGCGTTGTTATGTTAAATGGCCATTCAAGTGAGCAAACGTCAAATTCGATTTAAAAAAGGTTTATTTTTCTCTGTGGAAAAACAACGACACCGATCCCTTTCACCTTGACTCACCTCTGGTGCGCAATATCTTTTTTTGCCGCCACGAGACTTCATTCGTTTTGTGTCAACTCAGCCGTAAATCCTAAACAAGTCGTAAAGCAAGATTGGTATTTATAATCTGTCGCTATACAAGAGTTTCCATTGGAAATTGAAATGACCTAAGAAGATAAAGATATAAAATTGCTCACAGTCGTTGAAGAGTCGATACGATACCATTAATAACTGGATAATTGACAAACTTTTGTGTTAATTCTTCGTCTGGATGTTTTTATAACTCATCAACGATGTTTTGTTAACTTTAAACCCATAAAATGTCCAGCTAAGCTATAAAAAACCTCGTAAAACATTTGGGTATATCATTAAAATGATACAAATTGTTTATGCACTGAATTATTACGCTTTTGTACGGCTACTTTTATTAGCTTGTTCTAATTATTGGTATTTACGCTTTGAATATTACTGATGACAGTTTTAGATAGTATAAAATACACTATATACTATATTTTAAATGTTAAAATAACAAGGTGTAATCAAGCATTAATCCATTTTGCTAACCTTATACCTAAATATGCTTGTTATTCACACAATTCAAGACCTTTCTTTCCTGCGTCCTAGTCTTAAATAGGCTACATAGTCTTGTCGCTATTGTAGTTAGCTATTCCAGTGTCTTTGCCTTGAGACGTCTCGGTTAGAGTTTAAGGTCATACGGTGACTTTGACGCTTTTTGCCCCATTTCTGCTGAACGTCGTAATTGGAAACTGAAAAGAAATTCCAGTCCAGACTGGACCATGATAGTGATAGTCAGTTTAAATATCTTACTTGTAGAGACATATGTCTTTGTCAAAAATAGACACAATGGACGTTACATTGTTTATGTTGAGGCAGCGTTGCAATATAACCATCAGAAATAAACTTAGTAGTAGATGAGAGAATAAATATACACGTGTAGCCTCACGGTACGTTAAAAGTCGATCCCGGTCACCTTTGGCAGTCCTTATAGGATGTCGTTGCATTGAAATTTACCGACAACTTACAATTCATCTATCAATTGAATTCAACTCTTCGGACTGAGTCAGATACCAGTGGCTCCGCGTAAAAACTATTATTCAGATAACTGTGGATAGATATTCAGATAATTCTGGATAGATTAGCAGTCGAAGCCAATATTACTTAGGAAAATAGTTATGCAAAAGAAAGATAAAGCTTTACGACGCTATCTATTAACCAGAGATCATAGGTTCAAAGTCTGCGGTCAAAACAATCATGTTTTTGTTGATTAGTAAATTCAAAATCAATTTAGGATCAAATTAATTCAGAATCGATTTCCCAAGCACCTAACAACTAGTGTGACATTTATGATATCGGTTGATGATATAAAAAGTAGCTTATAGTAGTAAAAATATTTATTGAGACTATTATCAAATACACATATATCTATGTAACAAAACTTTCGTATATAGAGATAAGTTAAATTTAATACCGCTGATATCATATGTTGATCTTTTGAAAAGGACTTCTAATAAATAGAAATCTAATTATACGTTAAAAAACATTTTAATAGCAATCAATTATACTTTTCTTTGTAAATATTACACATTTTTTTTATATTTCACTGATTTTAAGTAATTTTTATCAAGTGACAATTTTCTACCATTGAAAGCACTTTCAAGGAAGATTTTTCCATATTGATTATTGTGAATGAATATTTATTTTTCCGTAAATATGATTTTTAAAATCGCTCTCTAATATCGACAATCACAATTGTATTAGTCTTGAAAAACTAAAATGGGTCTTAACAACAATACAACAGATAATAAACAGACCAATATATCTGTTTCGTATGCACTGTACTCGAATACAAATTCACGAAAAACAACTGTGTATTGGAATGAAAGAAACTAAAGATGTAATTTAGTGCAAAACGAGGGTCGTCTGTCTCGATCGGCTGCAGTCTGGTTTCAAGGGCCTTTGACCTTTCTTTCAATTTAAATCGGTGTGCGTTAAATTGTCCCTCCCTTTAACCGTCTTCAAGCGGTAAATCGCTGGCTCGACACCAAACTATTTAGTCTATTGACAATTTAAATTGCGTCCTTTCTTAAAATGATGTGAAATAGATTATTCATTATAGTTATTATTATGTTTTGTGTTTTTAGACTGTAATACATCAAATAACAACCATTTCGGTATCGATTTAAATTTATTAGACCGATATTTAGTTAATTTGAAATACTACATCAAGATTAGATTAACCACCCTTCGCGCTAGGGGGACCACGCGGTGCCTTTTTGCTACGACCAGTGTGAAAACACACGAAACATTACCACTGTTTATGTTTTGTGTGTGTAGTAAAATATTTGTCGATTTAAATTTAAAAAATCCAATTGGTTCATTACACTTTTTATCTATTTAATAGAAATAATTTGTACTAACAGTAACATATTTTATAAATAAAGACAAATAACATTATAACGAATTAAAAGAATTTATTCGCCGTCACATCAAAAGAAACCGCTATAACAAAATGACCATTTAACATATACATCTTAACAAAGTTTCGAACGTATTCTATGCTCATGTCAATTTCATTTCATCTATAAGCTGCAGAAGCGTTGTTATGTTAAATGGCCATTCAAGTGAGCAAACGTCAAATTCGATTTAAAAAGGTTTATTTTCTCTGTGGAAAACAACGACACCGTTCCTTTCACCTTGACTCACCTCTGGTGCAATATCTTTTTGCCGCCACGAGACCTCATTCGTTTTGTGTCAACTCAGCCGTAAATCCTAAACAAGTCGTAAAGCAAGATTGGTATTTATAATCTGTCGCTATACAAGAGTTTCCATTGGAAATTGAAATGACCTAAGAAGATAAAGATATCAAATTGCTCACAGTCGTTGAAGAGTCGATACGATACCATTAATAACTGGATAATTGACAAACTTTTGTGTTAATTCTTCGTCTGGATGTTTTTATAACTCATCAACGATGTTTTGTTAACTTTAAACCAATAAAACGTCCAGCTACGCTATAAAAAACCTCGTAAAACATTTGGGTATATCATTAAAATGATACAAATTGTTTATGCACTGAATTATTACGCTTTTGTACGGCTACTTTTATTAGCTTGTTCTAATTATTGGTACTCACGCTTTAAATATTACCGATGACAGTTTTAGATAGTATAAAATACACTATATACTATATTTTAAATGTTAAAATAACAAGGTGTAATCACGCATTAATCCATTTTGCTAACCTCATACCTAAACATGCTTGTTATTCACACAATCCAAGACCTTTCTTTCCTGCGTCCTAGTCCTAAATAGACTACATAGTCTTGTCGCTATTGTGTTAGCTATTCCAGTGTCTTTGCCTTGAGACGTCTCGGTTAGAGTTTAAGGTCATACGGGTGACTTTGACGCTTTTTTGCCCCCATTTCTGCTGAACGTCGTAATTGGAAGCTGACGAGAAATTCCAGACTTCTGACGACTGGACCATGATAGTGATAGTCAGATAATAACTGAATTAACTTTTTCCAGAACTGACACACCCATATTAAATTAAGCCTATTGCCTTTGTTTTCTATTATTAACACTAGTAATCTCTGGAATACAACTGATATATGCTAAAAATCGAGATTTTAAAGGTTAACATTACTTCTTGTAGTTAAGGTTTTTATGTTATTGTCAATAAATAAACTCTTCTTAAATGGACTTTACTCACCGCAAATATCTTTTGCTCTTTTTCTAATGTTGTGCATATTTTTTAAACTTCATAAAAATTGGTAATCGAGGCTAGCATATGCATATGCATCAGTATTTTGATCCAACATATAGTTAAAAATTATGTGATATTGTAATACACAGATTTTTGCTGACTTATATACATATAAATGAAAATTATATTTCAAAGGTTCTATTAATCCCCTTTTTAAATATTTTATGATCAAATCGAAACATTTTAGGGTTAAGTCATAAGCTATTAGCATATTATATAAGTTCAATATGTGTTACACAACGAAGTTTTACAAAACTAATACACTCTCCATCCTAGTTAAATCTACTGTGGTAGGAGTTCCTGAAAAATTTTTAATTCTTTACCCTCGTAAATTATGATAAATTGTTATTGACATCATAAATTTGTATCCACGGTCAAATATGGCTATTATATTACTCGTAGATCGTTAACTTTACAAATTTACCTCCAACTCTTTCCGATAACTTTAAATTGGTCTAAACTAAAATTTCAATTTTTAAAATATCTGCCTTTGGAATTTGACCTTTTCTTAACATTAGCTTCCAACACCAAGTTGTTACGGTTTATTATAACATTACATAATCCGATTATTAACTCAAATGAAAGGTAGAATTATTAATAATATAATAGTTATAATTAACATAAACCACTATGGTTTTGTCCTGTACCCACTTTTTTCAATTAGTACACTCTGGTGTCCCTCAAGGTATAGTTTTATTACCACAAATATTTCTTTCGAAATTAATTGGTACGTTATGTTAATGACAGTAATTCTCTTACCTAGCCATTTACCCAATTTATCTTGGGATTGGCTTTGAATCAATTACAAAGTCCTGAACAACAGATTTTACGCAGAGCGAACGGGATCTGAGCTCCGCAACCCAACGGTTAAACTGCTTTTTATGAATTAGTTGTCTGTGAATTTGAAGGCTCTGACATCTTATAACGGCCGTCAAAGATGGTCTTGACAACATCATTGTTTTTATTACGCTCATACAGTCATAGCAAAACAAAGTCCGCCTATTATATAGCATTACAAACAAACGTTCATATAATCCAATAATACATTAAAACTTTGCCAGTATCGTGGCGATCCCGCTTCACATATATCACATGCACAAAGCGGTCGGGTTTTGTCGACTCTTTTTATTCGGGCCCTGTGCATTGCCTTCGCGTAACTGCCCAGTGCATTCGTGACGAACACAAAACCGGCAATGTATACCGCGCTTGTCTGCGAGGCCATTAAATGCGCAATAATGCAATGCAATTGCAAGTTGAATGTAGTTTACGTCTTGCTTAACTAGGGTTGGCTCTCGGATAAGCGGTGGGGGGAGGGGGGTTGAAAATATTTTTTATTGCACCAGAATCCAGTGTTCATGCCAACATTGTGTCAATGCCGCGTATTTATTGGTGAATGTGGCTTAATTAATATATTTAATTGCCTTATACCAGAATTTTTGCAATGTTAATGACATGTGTAATTTTTATTATACTATGATATAACCTATTATGGTTTCACACACCTAACATGTTTTTATATTCACGGGACCATAACACACATTACTTTTTAAAACCTATTTTTTTATTAGCAGAACATGTTCTTACATTTTTATATTTTACTACGGTTACTGTTTCTACTGTAAATTACAGACAGAATACCTTCTTATGTTATTTTTATGTATTATATTTTCAGCATAACCCCTTTTTAGCATGTATACTGCAAGGATAACGGCAGCCCTATTGATATTTTCCCATCTTTACACGTTGTGCTAGTGTGCGTGAGGACCCCCGGCTTTTACCATTTGCCACCCCTTGGCAAGCTCTCCGATGCCACTGTATACGTAATATCTATGTAAGGGTGGTTGTTCTAGGTTTATTTTTGAACCGAACTTAAAACATTGTAGTATGACCGATTTGGCATAATGCTTAGTGGTGTTGAGTGCAGCACTTGGGTGTGAGCGCCTTTTTTCACAAACGCCGGAAAGATGTTAAGCGTATTTTTTAAAAAGATATATAGTAGACGGTGGCCTTATCCCTTTTCCCGGAGATTTACATGGTGTAACTGCCTCGTAAATTACAAGAACACTGGGGGGTCCGTGTCGTGTCGGCGGGATATGTGGTGCATTTAAAAAGTACAAAACGGTCAAGGAACGAGTATACAAGCTCGGTCACTGATTCACGATGGGGATGTTTTAAACATGTTTATTCAGAATAGCTATAAATGGATTATAATTAAGAAAAGCGTTCATAAAATGTTATGTTATGAATCATTAAAAATCGCGATTAACCATAGGAACTTTAAATAGGTCACTAGAAGATTTGGTACAAAGAATATTTATATCGTGATATTTCATTCAGAAAGAGATAATTAGAGGAAAATGTTAAGACGAATAGATAAATAAAGAGATTAAACGCCTGCATAGCTAATAAAAGAAATGATCACCGGAATACACAAATGTTGCATATGACTCTTTAGGGTTTTTATTTTGTGTTATTTAATCTTGGAATATAAAACTAAAATACAACAAAATATATTTATTACCGCTAATTTGACGTGAGTAAGGAACATATTGAGTTTCCTATTATTTTCCCCCCTCCTGGAACCACGAGTATAAATAATATTTTCATTTCTCTTCCGATTCCAAGATGCTTGATTCAGATAGTGAAATCTCTTAACTTTAAGCAACTTCGTTTCGTTCCGAACGAGCTAATCCCGTTTATCAAAGAGTTACGTTAAATATCGATTTTTCATATTTGCCCAACTTTTTCGTCTTTCGCACATTCTATATGTACGCTTTAAATGGTATGCGAACAATTATTTGCAAGTTGACGCGTATACACTTTATTATGAAATAAAATTATATTTACGAATATAATTAAGATAATGCTAATAAGTGATCATGCCACTAGAGAAAATGGCTAGGTGAAAGAATAAGAGAATTAAGATATCGCCACATCACTTGTTAGCAAAACTTCTTTACAAAAAATATACGTAATTGCTGTCTATTGAATGAAGCGATATATATGCGACCATCTCGTAAGCGTAGAGCTCAACCAGCAGTACGCTTACGAGATGGGAAGAAGGAAGATAAACTTATTGATGCACTTTGCCCATACGAAATGCAGCATAAGAGGTCATAAGTCCTGTCTCCGCCTTGAAAAATGAGATGTTACATCTCGTTACGCTGACCACGGTGCCCTTCTACTTCGCGATAAAATAAGAATCATAAGAATCGCTCTGACAACTCTCAGAGCGATTCTTAAGGTCCTGTTTTACATAATGCCCACAGAGGAAGTCATCCGCTGCAAGCTTACAATTCCAACATGTGACCATATTCTGAAATTACATTCTTGTTATTCATAGTTCTTTTTTGTAATGATGAAGTTTTAGAAAACAATATTTTTGGCATGATCTGCAGTAGTACTATGAAGGAATTTTTTGAGCTGTTTGTAATACTAACTTAATATGTATTGGTAATCGGAGACGAATATCACAATGTTTTCAGTAAATTGCACGAACGGCAAACGAAATCCTGCTTCAATTGCAAATCGTAGACAGAAGCAGATCTTAAAAAGAGAAACAAGAATCTCTTAATACCAACCGAAGTAACCGAGTTTTGTATCTGTTTATTAGTAAAATAAATTACATAAGGGGCTTAATTTGATCTAATTCATTATTACTTAAAAATACTAGCAGTATGTTAATCAGTACAAAAAGTTAAATGAAACGTACTTTACGATAACGCGTTTTAAAACGATCGTTCAATGACACCACTCAAACCACGTTATGACAGTTATACACAGGTAACATAGGTATGTAAAAAGTCGGTCCACCAACCAACCCGCATTGGACCAGCGTTGTGTAATACGGTCCAAAAACACCCTAACGGAGAAGGTGTGCATTAGGAGTCTAGCCTATGTCCAGTAGCAGACTAACACAGGCTAAAAATGATGATGATAAGAAGCATAATAGCAACATAATCACACAGAATGATTCGAACCGACACCCTTAATTTATGTTAATCCATGTACAAGCAAATAGTGTTAAAGCAATCTCACGTGACTCTATTGAATCCTAAGGGGATTATCCACAGATTAGCACTAACACTGTATTAATCTAACGCTACAAGTACTTTATTGTTAGCACTACAGCTAAAAGCCTTAGTGACCATTTTATTTAAATGGAATAAATTAAATTTGCAAACCGTTTTTATCTATTTATCACATGCGTCGGATTGACTTGTAAAAGTCAGTCTGGTAGTCAAAAGTATTTTTGCCAGTCGTGTACCATAGTTAGTTTCATCATCATCATCATCATCTTCCTGTGATAGCCGACCGCTGGACATAGGCCTCCCCTAATACACCCCTATACATTAGGGGGTTTTGGACCGTATCCCACCACGCTGGTCCAATGCGGGTTGGTGGGTGGACTGACTTTTTACATGCCCGACGCATGGATCATCTTACTTTTCAGACAATTGGGTGCTCGCTAATTGCCCGAGTTAGTTTAAATACTTACTAATCCATCGAAAAAAAAATGCGTAGGTCCAATGACCAATGCTCTGTGTTAAAACTTTTAGTCAACCATTATCACTTTGGAAAATTTATGTAACAGAGAATGTACATGAAAATATTTATAAATAATTTGAAAAGACGATACGAAAACCCTAGTATTACTGAAATTGCAAATTTTTGCCTGTATGGATGTTTGTAACTATAACACTAAAAATATTAAAGTGATCCAGATTTTGGAAACCAAACATTACATGGACTACAATTGTTGAAGATTTTAAGATTTTGATATATTGATACGTAGCTAGCTCGGCTAGATACGTAAAAGCCATTTCAAATATAGTAAAATAAATGGAAGATCAAAAAATAAATTAGCTTCGATTTCGTTCACTTGTAATAAAAATCTAATCTATCCGCCCTTGCTACACAAATAATACATATTTGTAACTGTATGATTATACTAATACAATTCCGAGTAATTTACAACTGAGCACATGAATGCCTAATGTCTCAACAGGTTACTATTAAAGTTACACGGCAAGCAAGAAAGTGATTAACCTCCATTATATTTATTTATTGATTGATAACCTTGTTGTGCGATTAGATTATTTGAGTATTACATTCATAGAAAAATGCTTCAAATGACAATTTTAAGATATTGGCACTTGGTTAATGAAGAAATCTTTAAACTGTGAATTATATTGATGGAGAAAATCGGGATGCCTGAAGATTCCTCAGTGTCCAGTGTGAAATCAGCCCCAGTTTTTTAAACCTTTAGAAGTGATTACAGTATGTTGATGCTCTAAAACTTACTTTTGTCTCAAGTTTAATCCTTTGGATTGTTAAAAAGAAATCACGCTCTCTTTTATGTAAAGTGTTATTATGATGATACTGGGTAGATTGCATTCCAACGCCATAATAATTTTGGGTACTGAAGAAGAAGACATTAAAGTAGTTCTGGGGTGAGACATGACTCATTCGGAACATATACAAATAGAATATGTTACAGCTACTCATTGTGGCATGCAGTCTATTAGTGTATCAAAAAACTGGCGTTTTACTATCCTGGCGATAGTAATACTGTAGCTTATTGAGCTAAAAGGCGGGAGGTTACGGAATAATCATCTCCGTTGCTTAGCGGTATTGGTCATTGCTTATAAACCTGGGGTTATGAGTTCGAATCCCGCGGGGAAACAACATTAATATTCTTTGGTTTATTTCATTATTATAAAATAATAATTATTATCGTTGTTTTCTGGTTGGCTAGGACAATATGGGCCGATCACCCAATTGTCTGAAACGTAAGATCATTCATGCGTCGGATGGGCATGTAAAAAGGTCCCGATCCCGTTTGTCAAGACTATCTCTGGCAGTCTTTATAGCAAGTTCTTGCCTTGAAATTCACTGACAACTAATTCATCCTTAGAATGAAGTTTACTTATTGGGTTGTGTGTCAGAAGCCAGTAGCTCTGCGTAAAATGTGTTATTCTGGTAAATCAGGATGGATTAGAAGCCGCCATGATAACTCGGGAAGATGGCCAGGTAAAAGAGTCACGGAATAGTGACTTACTTTATAACTATAGGCATGTCCTAATAATTTTAAATCATACTTAAAAACAATGTTAAAGAACGGACGGAGGCTTATCTACTTTACGTCAATGCTATTTTTTGAAGCCGTTCGATTGATTCGTCGTTGGTTCCTGTACAATTAGTAGCAACATTAATGTCACTCCTAGATGTAGTTTAGGAATATCATTCGTAAACTACAACGATTTCTTTTAATGTACAATAGAGACGATAAAATTACTCAATTCCTAGTAAAGAGTTATTGTTAACTCGAATAAGATGGAACACGCAATGAACAGCAGTTACGTAAGCTCCGTTCAACAATTAACCCCGATTCGGTTACAATATTGCAGTCGTATGTCATTTGATGCGTGTGTGGATGGCTTGGAATGTCTCCTTTGTGGGATTTATTGTGGCCTGCAAATGTCGGTTTTAGGCTGTGATATTTACTTAAACTTTATACAGTAGCATATTTAATGGCAATAAGGTGGGTCACAGATCTTAAGTGGGGCCGTGCACGGAAGCTATGTTCAACTTAAGTGATGTACATGTTTAACAATTGACCTCTGCTTTACCATATTTATTTTAGGTGTTTTGTTTTTCTGAATAAGTTGAAAAATGATTAGTTATTGTTAGAAGTGAACTATTAGGCAAAACCTTAGTTATCTCATCTGTTTTAGTTGGAACTGTAACGTCTCAAATACTTTAACCTTTTCTGTTGGTCGACCGTAATTTCTTTACTACTTTTATTAATCGTTGTAAATTTATTTTCATCAAACTTTATCAATAATTTTGATTGGTCAGGTGTCAGTCACTCTACGTGACAGTTATGCCTGTTAGATACATTAGGCATAACCGTTACGCCTAGTTTTATAATACTTGAGATATTGGCTAGGAAGAACAGAAAAATATTATAATTTAATCTATTAAGATCTGTAAAGTACTTGTTATAGCATATAACACTGCACTGAACTGAACAGAACTCATTCGAAATTTTTTACACGTTCTTTCTTATTCTAATTCATATTTTTTTTACGCAGATTCATGTTTCTTGCAATGTTAAGATAATAAAGCCATTACGGCGATTTTTAGAGCGTAAAGTAACAATAACACTGAATATAACACAAAATGCTCCTGAATAGGAATATGGTTCGAATAGCTAGGGTAATCACTAGGTAAATCAAATATAGCACGTTATTAAGTACACTAGTGAGAGGAATCGTAGTGCAATTAACTTTTATTTGAGTAGGGCGTATCGCGTAGTATAAGGTTCTACACGTTGTGTTCTCGTAACGAATAATCAAATACATTTTAGATAAATTTAGAAAATATAGGTCTCAGTAGGTAATATTTTTTGGGTATACTGAAAATATATTGATTACACGAATTATTTACTATATTAAAATATTATTTTTTGTAAACTTTAAATTTCAAATTACTCCTGTGATATAAATAAAATATATAATTGATCGTTCATTGTTCTAGGTTTAAACGTCAAATGTTATTCAATTTGAAAAGTTATTAAAATATAATATTAGTGATCTAGTTAAATTTAACATAGATTTACTTTTTTATTATATTCCTAAACACAAGAGGTGCCACACAAATTTATGCTCATGATTTTGTACAAATCAGATAGAATAACGTGGCTCCCATTAAATTTAAACTTTATCGTTTCTGTATTATAAAAAAATGGCAAATATAAGATTCAGCGTTATCGGATTGATTATAAAAATTATAACATATAGGAAAATATTATTTCAGTAAACAGTACAAAAGTAAGAATACGACCATAGTAATGCTCAGAACTGTTAAAATAGTACGCTTACTACAATGATAAAAATAAAACGAACTGTTAAAAACATTTTTCATTTTCAAACAGAACTCAGCGATAGGTGCATCGATGCATGCAATATACACAGTATAAGTCGTCAGACGAACAATTGATGCGGTCACGCGAAATTACCCTAATTCTATTAACCAAAAACGTACTGCCAGACAAAAACATATTCAGTACGCTACACACCCAGACGGACTAGCTCAGTCAAGCTGCGCCGCCGTCGGGAAAACACCGCGGGGCGGTGCGTGACTCGCGTCATAAATTCCTTCATCTCCATTTCTGTGTCACGGCGTGTCGCGACTCGTTTCTGACGTGACCCATCCAGTTTCCTTTACTTTGTGCAAAGTGACGTGACGTGTCAAATCGAAGTGGTTTATTTCGGTGCGAAAACTTCAGCCGACGAATTTCCTTAATCGACTTACTCGAGCGTTTCATATAGTTTGGGTTATTTTTTGGAGGTTAACCGTGAAGGCGGCTTCAGGGGGACGGTTGTAAAAGGTCGGTACGGCCGTGTCGTAAAAGTGCTATAAAGTAGTAAACGTACCGTTTAGTATACTTCACGTATCAGTTGTGTTTTCTTATTGTATTAGCGGAAATGCTTATTGGCTCCCTTTCATGTAATGTGGCGATGTCTAATATGTATTAAGTGTTTTGTAATTTATTCATAAATGCACTTTTTATTCTTTGATTAAGCTTATGCCAAATTAATATATATATATATATCTTTTATTAAATTTTTGCATTGTTACTATTATTACTAATTTAGTTTATGAACAGTACTGTTTTGTTGCATTATGAGATGATTGGTGGTAGGTCCCCTTTATACAGGGTCCGTCTGGGTGGGTACCACCGCGGTGCCTATTTCTACCGCAAAGCAGTAGTTTAAAAACACTACTGTGTTTCGGTTTGAAGAGCACCGTAGCCAGCATATTTACTGGGTAAACGAGACTTAACATCCTATGCCTCACGGTAGGCAGCGCGTTGGTGATACCAGTATTGCCATAATCTATGGGCGTCGGTGACCACTTCCATCAGGTGGCCCCGACTGCTCGTCTGCCTGCGTATTCAATAAAAAAAAAATAATTTACCAAAAGTTTGAGGATATTCTATAGCTATTACTTTCTGAGAATTCTTTTTTTCGGTTTTATGTTTTAATAACATCCTTATAAAATGTGGTATTATTATTATATACAATATTAGCTAAGGCGAATAAACTTGCGTTTTATTTTATAAATCTTAGTTGTATATTTCTGTGGAAAACATCTACAATCATTCAAATTGCTTGAATATTCAACGTGTAATTTCTAGGTAATGTGAGATATTAATAACTATTATAACTTAATGGGGACTGAACTACTCTATTCATCCTGATGGTAAATATAATTATTTTTACTAATATGTATATCAAAATGTAAATTTTAAAAACTTAATAATGTTCATCATCATCATCAACAGCCTGCGTTAGTCCACTGCTAGACATACGCCTCTTCCTATGCACGCCTTCTCCATTAGGGGTTTTGAACCGTATCCCACTACGCTGATCCAATGCGGGTTGGTGGGTGGACCGACTTTTACATGCCCATCGGACGCATGGATCGTCTTACTTTTCAGACGATTGGGCTTATCGGCCAAAATTGACCTAATCAACTAGGAAACAACAATGAAAATTTGTTGAGTCCCCGCAGGATTTAAACCCACGACCTCCGGTGTCTAAAGCACAAGCCCATACCACTAGGTTACGGAGGCAGTTTAATATTACTTACGATTTTAATATTTAAGGCACTTAAATATTATAATCGTAAGCGTCTAATATAATAATAACGTTTATGTTTCTTATTGTAATCGAAAATTAGAATACACCAAAAGCAGAGATAGGCTTGGATTTAAGATGTACTACATACGTCATGATTTTCGCCCCAAAACAATATTGAAGAGAATATTTTCGCTAACAACTCCGATCACAACATCAGACGTAATAAATTCACGTATAAAAGTATCGTAAAAATCGACGACTATAAACCCAATATAATTTTGTTCGTAAAGAAAGGGACTTCAAGAGATTCTTATTATCCACGTTTATTATTCTTAGAGTTCTAGAAAAATCTACGGCTGGATTTATAAATAAATGGACCAGAATTGAAATAATATTTATTTAGCAACATTTACAGGCCAATGTTATTGTAAAGTATAACTTAAATTATATTGTTTGTTATTTTGTACAAAATGGACGTACATATATAAAAAAAAAAACACGATGTGTTTCTTTAAACACGAAATATTATGATCTAGTAACGATTTGTTTAATGGTTAAAAGAAAACTTTAACAAATAGTATCTGACTGTTTGATGTGTTTTTAAGCAATTGTCTATATCTAAGTTCTTGTTGACTAAAGAGATAAATGTTTCTAAATTGATTAGTTTAGAACTCAATAATAATATCCACTGATAACTTGGTTGTGAAAATAATCTTAAAACCCCTTTTACACATTAATGTAAGGAGGATAATACCCCTGTTTGTTTTTTGTGTCAATTAATAATGTTAATGTTGTAGTAAACGTTTATGCCTCTATTACAGTACACGTGATGTGATTACTTCTATTCAATATTTGTTACAGTTTTATCTTTAACCTTTTAACAGATATCTAATTTTTAGAAAATAATATAAGAGAAGCTCCAACAAATATTAAAAAATAATGTATTGTATCAAACCCCAGAGTTATAACAAGAAAACAATAGTATTTTTCAAAACAATCGTTCTCGCAGCGAAAGCGGATTAATATGTATATAAAGTGTGTAAATAATAAATCCATTCGAAGTAATAGTAATAGTAAAACTGAAATTCACGACATTGAAAGCTTCAGTTTCAGCGGATGTCTAATGACGGCGTCACTTGATGTTAAAAACTGAAACTGCAACGGAACCGGGTCACAGAAAGTGGGTTGTGTTGACTTAATTTTTATCGTTCACTCATTTTAAGCACTTGTCTGCGGAGTGACGCGGTGAACACTTAATAGAGATTTTATTTTTCGTCGTGTATTCTCGAATTACTTGATGAATCTCTCATGTAAATGTCGATGGAGATCTGTACTAATTTTATAGTTAAAGTAGTTTCGATTTGTGGCTTCTACCGCGTGTTAATTGTGATTTGTGATAGTAATAATGACACTTTTCAAATTTATAAGCCCAAAGGTTTATGCATTACGTATCGAAATTGCTCGCCGATGGCAGACGCATGTGACCCCTTTATTATATTTTGAATAAACTACACTCCGTCCTTATATATAGCTTTAAATTTTTACTGATATCATCATCAGCCTGTGTTAGTCCACTCTGGACATAGGCCTTCCTTAATGCACGCCTTCTCCATTTAGTGGGGTTTTTTGAACGTATAACACCCGGTTCAATGCGGGTTGGTGGGTGGACAGACTTTTACATGCCCACCCCTCTGACCATCATCACGGCCTCTAGTTTCTAAAGCTCAAGCCCATACCACAAGGCTACGGTACGGTACCACGGTGGGTTCGAATCCAGCGGGACACAACAAATTTTCATTGTTTTTCCTAGTTGGTTAGGGCAATTTGAGCCGATATCCAAATTGTTTGAAAAGTAAGATGATCAATGCGTCAGATGGACATCCACCAACCCGCATTGGACCAGCGTGGTGGGATATGGTCCAAAACCCCATAATGGAGAAGGCCTGTATTAGGGAAGGCCTATTTCCAGCAATAGCCTAACACAGGCTTATGATGGGTTACAAGGGTTTGAATCGTCGAACTATAGTATGTATACAACTAGTTCATACTTGCGGCTTCGTCCACGTGGAATAGCGATGTTTATTTGAGTATAATGTATATAACACTAATGTATTTATTGAATGAGTCTTTATTTAGTCAAAACGTTTGATAGCTTTTTCTTTAATAATGACAATTTATAAACTTTTATCCTCCAGTCCAATATCTAGCATATTTTTGTGGTATAAGTAGCCTTCGAACTGTATTGAAAGCTACTAAAAAATACATGCCTTGTAACTCATGGCAACAAATCGTTGTCGTATATCTAGCGTTCTTATTGGTGAATAGTCTTTGTGGTGTCAATCACTGCGTGACATTCGACGTATGACATTCGACGTCATTTTATTGCTACAGGTTACTTTGTTTTTAAAATGGAATTTAAAATTGAAACTAATTAAACTACAGAGGTGAAATCAAATCAAATATATGACTAAAAACAATTTAAAATATGTTTCTATTACGAATAAAAATAAAAAAAAGAAATATGATTCTCACCATTTCGTACTTCATGCTATTATTAATTAAATGAATGCTGATTATCTATATTTCAAGATAGTATAGTCTCAATAAAAATATATTATCATTTAGGGCGAACTTTGATATTACTGACGGTTTGACGGATAGTCAATACCTTTGAAGTGTTCCGCCAGTCTAGCCTTGTTTGGCGAGCGTCTCAAAAAATATATTGTAGGATATCTCGATATTCCACCATTTAGAATTCCGTCTAGTCTGTATTATTCTGAGCTGGTAATATATTCATACATAAGTCACGTCTATCATGGATGGGAACATTTGATTTTCTAATTTGATTCTGGCATAGATATCGCGCGTTTTTTTGTATGGAATTTTAGTTGTGTCAGATTTGATTTTAATGAAAGTATTGTTGTCATGGTTCAACAATACCTTCGTACGTGAAAATAATATCTAACTTCAACTTAAGATTACGAACTAAATTCAGGTTAAATTTTTAAGTTCTTTTTTCCAAGTGCACTTGCGCTATGTACTAAAGTTCCCGGTACAAATCCCTATAATTAAACGCAGTTTCAAGTCACATGTATTTCTACTCATACAGATGTAGGTAAGAAAAACATTTGAACATTATTATAGGATCCTTATTATAAGGAAAGTACAATCGCGTTGCTTATTTTTACCGCAACACAATAGTATGTTTGGGAGAAGAAACGTAGGTTGCCATAACTTGTTACAGGTAGCAAATTTAGTCTTAAATTGAATGTCTTCTAAATATGGCATGTTATTTGCCATTAGATAAAGTCTCGTACATTTTGCCGCTTTAAAAAAGCATAGAAAACAATTTGGCCGTTGAGTGCCTTCAAATTCTATTCAAATCTGATGGAGAAAATTAAGGTCATACTTGTTTATTATTTACAAAGCATTCAAAACTAATTGTATTTTATGATATAATTATATTAATATCACTTCGACAAGTGATAATAGTATGTCAACTTTATTAACATACATTAAACAAGAAATTTACATTGGCATCTTTTATCGTCAGTTATTGACTTTATTCCGGATATTCAATTATTTTAAAGGCTTCTTCTACCCTTACAATCATGTGCACAGATGACAAAATCCCTTTACATATTTCTATTACATTTGCCATTAAAAAGTGGGATTTTTTAATTATATATTGCCATTAAATCATCATTATTAACCAGCCGAGGCCTGCGTATTGATGGCGTTTGTCATTCGTCACAGATCCACACCCAAACACTCGATAGCCTACTTCGGCGATAAGACGTCTACCGCCCCCCGCCCTCCCGCCTAGACTGGCCGGCGCCGCCCAAGGTTGTCTAGTGATACAGAAGGTTAAGGACTGGCTAGGGCTTTTTATCAGCTAATTGCACAAGTCTGGCGCGTGATTTCGATCTAGACTCCACTGTGTTCGATAAACTGTCTGGGCCCGATTTTTTTTTTATTTACTCGATTTGCGTCTGAACTCTTGCAATCGGCCAGTTTGTAAAAAGTTAATTTGATTTTTTTTTTCAGTGCGATAAAAGAAAATTAACTCTTTCCTTTGATTATAATTGTGTTTGTTGCATATCAGTTTTTATATTATGATTTTGATGTTTGAGAAACTTGACATATTTTAAATGTTAAATCGTAAGGTCATCACGGAGGGGTAAAAACATTGTAGAGTTTTAAACGAGCTTTGAGGAAGGTTAAGCTGTTAATTTATTTCATTTATATTAAAGTTTAATTTTTGTAATATTGCTAAAATTTTTCGATAACTTGTTATTTTAAAGAGATTTAATTAAAAGATAAAAAAAAATCGTTCAAATTATTACATTTATATTTTTATTCTAACAAATATATTCATTTTTGTAAGAACATTATTAAGTGCGTTTCAATTAAATTAAAAAATAATGAAGCTTCAAACAAGATATGCACCATTTCTTTTCTCGCAATCGCTTTAACTTATTTTTATTGTTCCAACCTGAAATAAAATACTCACATAAAGGGAACTTTTCACTTAAAGCACTAATACACTGTAAAGCGCTTACATGCCAACGAGCGTGCCATTTCTCAAAGTTACAACGCGCAAGTTACACCACATTTCAATGTTACCGTATCACTAAAACGTGGAATGGATATCAAGCGTTATTCCTTACTCAGAAAGCTGAAAACAATTTTAAAAACTACCGAAGCTTACCTTAGCCTGAAAAATATTGAAAATTTCAAATTCAAAATCTATTTGTGCTAGTTATCTTTTGTTGCGAATAAATTTTGTAATAACGTTACCCAGTGTACGACGATTATTTGTTTAATAAGTCTAATTATAAACCGGATACTAATTGGTCGCATTAACAATTAGTTAGGTTCTTAGAACTTATTATAAAAATATTACTTCGGTCTTTAGCGTTGGCTTTTTTCTGCCGGAAGCAAGAATAAAATAATATTAATATATTTTTGACAGGTTTAAAAAATATCAAGCCAAGCTTGTACCGAAACTAAATGACTAAAGAAACTAATTTCTATTCACATTATATAGATACAAACGCTCAAAAAACGAGTAATACACTATTTTCATCCCACAATATTTTTCCTTTCATGGGAATCGAACCCACACCCTACGACGCAGCAGTCAGTGTCACTAACCAGTACACCAAGCGGGTCGTCAATAATAATTCACAGTTTCAATGACACTATACTGAGGTGTAATAGAAGTGACGCAACATCCTGTGCCTCAAGGTGACTACGGGTTTGGCTTTGTATGAACGTACAGTTCTTGGACATGGCAATTAAGGCGTATTGGTTATATTTTGGCCTTTTTTCATCTATTTGTACAATTTTGGTGCACAAATATATGGTACAAAGGCGGCTTAATGCCTTTGACCTTGTGTCCGAGTCATCCTTTGGATGACTTTGCAAATATAAGGTAGGCATACAATTTTCAACAATTACATATTAAACGCTCATAATATCTCTTGGTTAATAATTAAACAGTAGCTACATAATATATTCTAGTCTAAGAATACGGTATCTTTTAACAATAAACATCACCTTTTACATGTGATAAGTTATTTAAAGGAGATGTAACATTTTTAATGTCTCTCGTATAATTGTATTTACAATTATTAAAATTATCTATAAAGTAACATTAGTTTGCACCATTTGAATATTAATATATGTGTACATAAATAATAAAAAAATATAATATAATAAACTTTATTTCTAGCAACAGACAGAGGTCTTAATTAAATCGAGGCTTATTTTAAAATAAATTGTCGAGACTCTAAAAATTGCACACAATGTAAGTTAAGATAACACTGTTTTAACAACCCATTCGAAAATAATATATCTTTTACAACGATTTCAACTCATCTCACCATTCGCTAGGTCGTAAGCAGCTGAAATGTTCACATAGGAATGTGTGTAACATTTATCAAAAGACATTTTCCAACTACACTCAAAGTGGGTCTTGATTTATCTGGAAAATAGTCAACCTCGGGAACTTTGCCACTTAACCCAATATAGAGCCGGTCGTACTACCGTCGTGATAAAAACTGTCGGCTCTAGGAATTAAGCCGTCGACGCCTCACAGTCGCTCTAGGTCATCTACAACCTCATTATAAATGACCCAATATCTAGAAAAACTACAAGGCGTATGCACTTTATTGTCGACACAAGACTGTCAAAGTTGTTTAGGTTCTGCTTATTACTAAATTTTTTTAAGTTATAGTTCTAAGCTTTTTACGTTATGTATTATATATTATTAAAAAATTATTGTAAGAGGTAGTAAATAGTTACTTTGGTAATCATAGTCTAAGTAGTCGATTTTTCACAATAATTTTGTACTATATAAGATTTCTGTAGACATAATAGTATGATGAATTCCTTCGCAAATTAGTCGATATTGTTTACAAATGTAATGATTCTATTATATATAAACTATGATGCTCTTAGAATTAGTAAACCTAAGTCGGTTAAATCTAGGATACTTATTTCCATAGTTGCGCGAAATATTACGCTTATAAATAATTCGATTTTATCGCTTTATTTACTTTGATTCGATGGAAACTATCCAAAGGCGTGTCAGAATTTGAAAATTCAGTCGTTTCTTACATCTTGCTGTACTTTTGAATAAAAGTATACAAATCAATTTGCAACAATATCTTACATCCCTTTTTAGTAATCCATAGTACAATGAAACTAGTCCTATTTGCTCCTTTTTTATACGATCAGTCCTAATCATTTAGTCCTTATGTCATATAAAAAAGAGGCTGAAGAAAATTTAATATGATCAATAGAAGAGTAAGAAACGTAGAAAATAGTAAAGTAAGAAAGTTTTTTGTTAAACAAGTATTTTTTATAGTGGGCTGCGTGTTAGGCAACGTAAACAGTTTACAGGTGGCGTTTGCATCCGTGACCCTGAAACGGCCTTAGTTACTTTGTTTTCATGAACGGTAACGTAGCCTTGTGTAATTTCAGGAGTGAACTTCAAGTTAACGTAATCAAAATGTCGTATCAAAGTTCAATCTTACTTTTGAGGCTGCCAGGACAGAGATCGTACGACTTTGATTGTGTTGTAATATATTGGAATTATCGCGTAAATTTAAATGTAACTGTCGGTGTTTCAATTCTTTTTATTTCTACTTTAAAATTCTTTACAAATATTGAATTGTTAAAAGACTCGGTGTTATTAAACTAAAAGGCTTTTAACGGATTGTATCGCGTTATATTTTACTAGCAACCCGCTAACCCCCTTGTGGGTGGAATTTCGCAAAATCCGATTATTCCAGAGATAATGTGATGAGTCAATATATAGGTGGGAATCTCTTTATATAGATTATATTTCAACTCCCGACATATTTTTTCCAGTGGCCGTAGACTGAGATGTATAGCATATTGCCATTTAGATCCGACTGAATTATACTGAAGTAGAATTATCAGATTTTTATTACACTTAAAGTTGCCTAATTTTAGCCTTTACTCCGACCTATGCAAAATAAACTTATTTGATAATTTCTGTGGGCAGCAAGAAAAATAACACAAGAAAGTTAAGCTAAAGCTTAGTCATAATGATATAACTGCCATGACACGTTTGCGGTGTTAAGAAATACAAGGACATTTAGTACGTCGTTACCGGATTATCTCAATATCTATATCAAAATGTATTGACATTGATTCTAATAATATATAGGATAGACGAGAATACTATAGGATAAGCACGATGTTATGGTTTCAACAAGGTTGTTTATAGAGGAATCTATGAATCTAAAGTGCAAGTCTGGTTCTTAAATGTAAAGAGATTTTATCATATAATCAAATCAAAATCAATGACAGAAATAATAGATTCGATAAGGGAACAGGTGACATGGAAAATACGATACCGCAAGGATAATTTTTGATTTATAAATTCGTATTA
Organism: Lamproptera curius; assembly: GCA_029286875.1. Taxonomy (NCBI): domain Eukaryota; kingdom Metazoa; phylum Arthropoda; class Insecta; order Lepidoptera; family Papilionidae; genus Lamproptera; species Lamproptera curius. The sequence goes on from JAGSMT010000052.1 coordinate 1,590,073, forward strand.
GTAGAGTAGACGCCGAGCGTAATCGGTTATTGACAGTTATGTAATGTTTACGAGCGGGAACCCAGTTGGGGGTGAAAAAATATCCCATAGCAAGGGTGAGACTGCCCTCATAAAGAACTTCTCACAATAACATCACGATATATGATGGGGAAAACAACGGTGCAGATTATTGTGAATCTACGAAAGCATCCATCACTCCACCAGAGGGATAATTTGCATGTGTAATGCTTGATTATTCTGACACTTCGTTGTGTTAGAAGAAAAGGGGACGTGAAAAGTGTAAAGTTCTTACTGATATTAGTTTAGTACAAAGTAACGTTATTGTTTCCGATTATAAATAGGTTTATGATATCTTATTTCTTATACTTAGCTATTTTCTAAAGTTATCATTGGGTTGGCTTCTAATCCATCTAGATGAGCCTCTATAACAGTTCTAAAGCGTTTTTAGAGCGTTATATAGAGGTCACCTGACCTCTACAATCCAAAGAACAAGCTGCCTTAGTAATATTTTTATTGTAGCTAATATCTCAATGTATTGAAGAAGCAGTGTGATAATGTTGTTAATGAAATAGTGAATTGTTAACATATCGAAATTGATTTTCTAATGATTATTTGTGATTTTGTTTATATATATAATATTACATTGGGTTTTTAATAGGAACTGTTTGGTTTTTGTGCACTGTGTTTTTTGTGTACCGTACCTTTAAAATTATGTTATATTTGAATGTACATTTTAAATATGATTGTTTCATATTTTAAAACAATCGATATTATATCTGAGGCATTTCTAAATATATGACACAATCGATTCTGATTTGTCGAACAGTTTTGCATATCATAAAAGCGATATAGTGTGTTTGCTGAAATGGAGCTTGTTGGTGAAACATGTTATTTGTTTAAATTCATAATTTTTAGCCAGAGCTATTACTTATACTTTATACTTAAATATTATGTATCTATATATAATATATATATATATATATATATATATATATATATATATATATATATATATATATATATATATAGTGATAGATTTTTAAGTTTGTTAAACTTTATATGTATGACCATATATGACCATAGCAGTAATGTACGAGTCTAAACCAATACAAGTCCATGCAATGCAATTAAAATTTAGTTTTTGTTTTTATTTGATATTTTGACCGATAAAGTGCGTACGATAACATACCGCAAAAGTTTAAACACGGGAAAAAAAAAACTTTGTACATCACAAAAAATTATTCCCGTATCAGGAATTGAATCCACAACCATCAGCGATCAGTTCGAGTTTCTATCGTTTAAGTTACATGTTCCAGAACGGCTGAAATATGTGCATGTAGATGCCTTTTAAAGTGCTTCTAGACTTTTAAAACTTAGTTCCATATTTGCAGTTATATTAGGCAACGTAAGACTTACTTAAAATCACTCGAAGAAAGCTCACCTTGCTTACACGCGTTATACTGTCATAAGTTTCCGAAAATATTTACCCCGATGCTTTAATTATTTATATATATATATACTATTCCGTTTAATTATTTATATATATAATGGTTGTACCCTAAGAACGAGAATAAATTTCAATAAATTTAACAACAATTATTATAAATGCTATGTGTTATGGACATTATGCACATTAGCTTTTTTATGTATTCATTTTTAAAGATTTTATTAAAATAAGCTTTTGTCTAAATTAATATGTTATGCCTTTTAAATTTTGCATTAAATATTGTTATAAACGTTTAATAACTGCTTGATAATGAAATTTACCCAAATAACCAGAAGTAAGAACAAATTCAACATCAAGCTGTTACAAACGATAAATTAATTTAAATAATTACGAAACGTAGTTATAATCGAGTTAAACATTTAATATCTCTTACAACCCTATTAATATAGCGCTAAATGGTGAGGAGAACCTTTTCATTGTCTGTCAGTTAATTACGGCCGCTACATTTGCTGAAATGTAATTATATCGGCATTTTGTCCCCTCGTAGCTAAAGGTCATAGGTCATCTACTAAATGTCGAACTGTGACCTTACCACAATATTTCCGATACTCTGATAGAGATACCGCCCTGTCACGTTCCTCGTGTCAACGGCCCTGCACGTGGCACGCCTACGCGCGGTTAATGCCTACGAACGCTACGTAGTATGTAGAGCTACGATAGATGTAGCGCTACGTAGCGTCTACTTTGAACTTGGGAATGTGCGTGAATAAATTACTTTTGCGGTTACTATTAGTTCTGTTTTTTTAAACATTTACTTATCGTATATATTATTCATATTTATCGTACATTGTTTTTATGGTAATAATTTTAACTTTTGCTCTTTATATTAATTTTCTTTATTTAATAATTTAACTACACAAATTTATTATGAATTTATTTCGGATCGTAGCTTTATAATTTTTTTTAATAAATAATTCTGTGAGCCAGTGTTTCAATTTGTATTGAAAATAGAATTTTGTAGTCTTACAATTGCATAATTACGCTATTGTGAAGGTTTGTATTGATAAATTGTTAAAATATTATGGTAAAAACAGATACAGTCAGTACAACTTAGCTTGTTTTGTTATTTTCACAAATATATGATTATTTTCCAATTTTTAGGTACGTTTTTAAATTATTAAGAAATTTGTTGTCGTATTGGTCCATGAAAACGACTCACTCATCCATAATTATTAACCTACATGCCATCAATTTTTAGCCTTAATGACTTATGACTTAAATATGGACATAAATAAACTTAGAGACACGTTCATTTGCACATAAATTGGATTTATTAATATTATTTATCGAATATTTATATTTAAACAAGAAATCCACCAGACAACATTACAAACAAAACTCCATTAAAAGTTTACAGAAGAAACGCGGTTAATGTATTTTGATTACTTCGACAGTTCATCGTTTGACTGTCACTAAGTTTTTAATGTATACAATTTCATTAAGGTATGACTTCAGGAACTTCAAATCATCTGAATAAAATCAGAATATTTTTTTTTTTTTGCTCCTGTTTTTGGAAAAAAAAGTTTCAATAAGTTGCCGGGGTCACTAGAGAAATTTATTTACAATCCTAATTTAATTTAAATCTTAGCAATTAATTAAACTCCAATCTCTTAGAAATTAATCACTTGAACGTCATTACTGGAAAAACAAGCTTATTTCTCCACAAGCAATAGAAGGGGAAGAAATTAATTTGGGAGAGAAGAAAGTTGGTACAGTGGAGATGCAATAAATATCGCTCTTTGAAAATCCCTGAAACGCAATGATGTCCTATCAATTAGAATGATAATGCAGTAGTTTCCTTCCGCACACCGTATGCACATAGTCCAGTTCTTTGAAATGTCAAGAAGTACAGCTGTAACAATATTTAGAGAAGTTAATATTTATTATTTAATGTGAAAGCGAGATCTTTTTAATATTTGTTGGCATAACTAAGTAAGTTCAGACTACTGTTTGGTCTGTGAAGGGATAGTTTCAATTCAACTAAATTTTTTAATAATCTGGTTACTTTTTTAAAGATAGAAAATATTATTAGTGTTATTATTTTATAACATTTATGTTACCAGAATAGAATAATTGATTTTTGTAAAATAAAACATATATATACTTTACTAGCGACCTGCTGAGACCTCCTAGGTAGGTTATACTTAACTGATAAGCTTATACCACGACGGACTTATTTGTCAATACTGTATGGTACATTATTATGTTTTGTTCTTCCAGAATTTGCAAAGTCACAGTCCTCTAAATTTATCCCAATTTTTCTACGATATCACATATATATATATATTAAACATTTGAATCATTCTATCTATTGAAAAAACCGTTTCAAAATTCGTAAGGTAGTTTTGAAGATCTAAACATACTTAAGTACGGACAGACAGCCCAAGCGACATTGTTTTATACTACATAGTGATTAACGAAACTCTTGTGATCTATTAATTGAAATACTTTGCGCCGGAAAGATATTCATAGGAATAGTTCTTATTTTAATTAACACGTTAGTGCTGTAATAATTTAATTAAAAAAATATATATAACATTATTAAACACACAATGATTACCTTTAGAAATGTAAATATCGATTTTTGCATCTTTAAGGGAATTACGGGAAAATATTAAGGGATTAGAAACCGACCTTATTATAATTTGTTGAAATGGCAAGACAAACAAGGAAATTTCTGGAAAGCCTGTATGTTATAAAATGTTAAAACGTTCGCAGTCTGTGGTGATTTATTTCAACAAAATTTCTACATTTTTTTATTTCTGGTCCATTACATATGGACTAAAACATATGATTTCATGATAGCTAAAATAATTTATCTTTTATTTAGCATACTTTCTTAAACTACTGAGTTAAATATTTTATAGTTTATTGCTATTAAATTAAATCACGACGTCGTCATTTAGAACTACAGCGGTGAATTTTTTCGCCAAATTTTTATATTAATATATATTATATGAAAATATTACAGGGTAATATCTAATTGCAGTAAAATATCTCATCAAGAAAGTGATTAAGAATCAAATTTAATAAAGTTAATCAAAGTAACAAGATTTTTCGTTATTACAAAGTAACTTTAAACGTTTCTCTTGTTTCAAATGAAATATCTATTTTTGCGGCAAGCAAATTGGTTTGCTTGGAACTCTATCACATCGGGGATCGATAGTAAGCGGTTCCGTACTTTCAAATTGGGGAATTTGAAACGATATTACTTCTAGTTGGATTCTATCACACATGGGATACATTGGCGAGCGAAAGTGAAGAATTAAATGATAGACGTCTTGTTAACATGATAATTACATGAGGTCTAGACTCACAAAGTATAAGTATATCTAAGCAAAATTTGAAGTAATGCCGTGCAATACTATATTTGTATCTGTCGTATAAAGTTGTTCCTCCTAAAAAATATATATAACTTTTTTACGTCAGTTATAATGTTTACAAAATTAGGCAAGGGTACAGTTGCTTTTTAAAATTCTATTTCAAAAAGTATACATTTTACTAAACTTTTTAAACGTCTTATAATCACAATATCAGATATTTCAAAATATCTTCTTACATACACACACTTTGAAGAATTCTGTACAACAATAATCGTGTATAAACGTTAAGGAATTTTATTAACTGGTTGATAATTAACTTTAATTTCAACACACAGAGTCATCATTACCACGTTATAATAGTAAAATTATATTTTAATGTAGGTCTCTTTTTACCAGGGATCGACTGGGGTATATCCGTGGTGCCTATTTTTGCCACAAATAAGTAGTGTGTATACGCTATTGTTGAAAAAAGTTCCGTAATGATTGGGTTAGCGAGACATAACATCTCTTGTCTCAGGGCGGTGTGCTGATCTGTGTTACGGGCAGGCTTATCACTTACCCATCAGAAGGACGTCCTGCTCGTACCATCGCTTTAATTAATAAAAATCCGATTATTTTAGACACATTTTCTTATAAACGATCTAAAAGTTTTTTATAAGACTATATTAATTTTTATACACATTTTGTAAACAGTATCAAGTTAGGTTAAATATTCTTACGTGTCTGGATTCGTTTTCTCTTAAATAACAAACCTTTTTTTAAACGCTGTGTTTACCTATAATTTAATTAAACATGTATAGGGTTAACTTTGTATTGTAAATGCACCTATACGTGTTAGTTGGTGAACCATTTATGAATAAATAAATCGCTCACCGCTCCGCTCGTCACTGTAGCAGCACCCGATACACCCAATAGACGCTGGCCCAGTTATGAGCCGGGAACTTTTCACTCCATGAATAATATCCCCCGGATCCGTAGCTCTTGTAAATTGAAAACAATAGTTCAGTGGCACGCGTGCTTGCGTCAAACTCATCTGACGGCTCGCGATTTATTACGGATCATTCGGAAACTGTAGCGGAATGGGGCTTTTTTTTGTCTACTTGAGTGATTTATAATCGAACTTTTAACGGATTAACGATAACTGTGAATGTATTACGCGGGTGTGGTGAAATTTAATGGGTCATCTTTTGATGGAAGGAAAGAGTGGCTAATTTAACGGTTTCTATTTTGTTTTTGACAGGATATTCTCGCAGGGTTTTTACCAGACGTGACAAGGTAAATTTAAATTGCTCGATAGTATTAAATTAAGTTAGGTGAGAATAATATAGACTATTACAATTTAAAAATCAATCGACTTATTGACTATGAATGCATTTACATTTCTAAACTAGTTATTGTCAGCTTGCACAAATGCATAGAAAAGTGGTTCTTATCGTGGTGAAAAATTAATATTTCTTTAGTCGTCTCCTAAATATTAAAACGTTGTTTTAAATCTCATCGGAAGCGCCATTAAAACTTTTAATTACTATTTAATGGCAGAGTTATAACGTTAGAAGTGATTGCTTTTAAAGGTATAACTTCAATTCAGAGCTAGAGTCTCTTTAAATTCTGAGAAATTCTATTAGTTTTTACTGGAACATCAATAAATTTATTATTGTTTTAAATCATTATATAACCTACAAGGTAATATAATTTTCATCCAAATTTTTTTTTATTTTTAAAATAACTCAATTTCATAACTTGTCAATCCGCTTAGTGCGGTGATTAGTGCACTGACTATTGCTCCAGAGGGTGGTTTCCATTCCCACCACGGGGAAAATATTGCGTGATGCAAATAGTGTTTTTCTCATGTCTGTGTATTTGTCTCTATATTACATGTATTTATTTACAAAAGAAAAGTAAGTTTATGTATGTATTTATCAGTCACTTGGTTGTCATAGGACCAGCTTTGCTTAGTTTGGGACTAGATGGTGTTGTGTTATTGTCCTAAACCATTTATTTATTTATTATTATTATTATATTTTTCGTAATTTTCACGCCGTTTAGAAACGTCTATACTCTTCAGATTTTTATTACCTTTGAGTTGTGTTTTCAAGCAATTTAAATACATATTTATAGTGTTTTTGCTTAATTTGTGTCAATGTTTACAATTTAAGGTAAAATACAATTTAAGACGTCGCCCATAAGAAAAAGTTGCTCGATATTCTTTAATAACAAAATCGTTATCGAATGTATGTTAACATTTATAATATACCAAAAAATAATGCGTCATAATACATACAAAAGAGTCGACAAATTTTGTAAATTAATTCAACGTAGGAGATACACTTACTCATTTGTCCAAACGCTAACACCTGGTTCGAAAAGGAAGCCTCTGACCTGAGACGAACCGGCGAAAGAAACTATGCGGGTCTTATTTGTTGGCATCTTTTACAATAAAATAAAAACAATGAATAAAAAACCTGGAGCGAACATTTCTTTTACGTTTTAACAACTTTTAATACACAAGGTTCCTCAACAACTTTTTTAAATGTATTGTTGGTTAAATTCTAAACAATTTCTGGGATCTTGTTGTAAAAGCGAATATTGTCTCATAAAATATTTGTAAAGCTTTCACGCAAACAACTTTGTAAGATCTAGTAACAATGTCTCCCAGTGATACATTTTGTAAAGGTATAATTATAGACGCACCCTCGATAATTCGCGTGGGCTCAATCGTAAATATAAGACCTCCAGGGAAGGAGACCTCAGTTTACCGGGAATTTTCGACCGAAGCTCACGGTTCTAGCTATTTTGTAACACTATTAAATTATTGGATTGAAACTATATTTCAACTTACTATACGAACTGTAGCTAATTAAAAAGGTAAGCTAGCCTTCTGTATTAGTGAGTTAAGGATTGGAAAATTTACGATTCTTTGAGTTTTCATTTTGTCTCTTTTCTTTAAGTCTTTACTTATAGTCTATGTATGACACATGACGACGTTATCGTGCAAACACTTTGCACTTTGCAATACATTTTCTTCTTGATTGTTTGATACGCAATCATTGATTCAGTAAAAGAAGTCAAAAATTGACATAAAGATAAACTCTTTTCCTTTACTTTATCCTTTGAATTATATTAACAATAACTATTTTACTCAAGCATAGAAGAAGCGTTGTATCATTTAAAATGGATAGATTTTTCTTTTCTCTTAACTAAAACAGTACCATATTTTATTATCCTTCATCGACTTCGAATTTTCAATTAAATCTGTAAAACTAAGTTAGCAAAGAAAATAAAAAGTATATAACTGAAAGAAAAAGGTCTAACTTTTTAAGTAATTTAGTTTGCTTCATTGTTCTGAAGAATTGTTTTTTAAGTAAAGAATCTAAGTAAACCTTAAAAATAGATTTTTCCAAGAATACACATTTATTTAATAAATTTACTTAAGCAAAATTAGTTTTCTAGATTTTAACTTTCATAATTTTCTGAATATACGCGGATTCTAAAAGCTTTTGTCTAATTTTAACACAAACTATTTAAGTTTGACGAGGAGTATAGAATTTCATCATGTTATTGATTATTAAGAAGGGATAGAGTAATTTGGTTTCCTTATCATCATCATCATAAAAAAGTCCGGTAAGAATAGAAAAGAGTGTTATTTTTTGGATTCGTTTGCAATCATCTGCCAAGTTCCATAATCTTTGTCTATTAAACTTTTTTTACCGTCACGAAACAATGACGGTTTTTAAGACGTAAATATTTTTTAAACAATAAAGCGATAATAGTTCACGAATTAATTAAATGATTATGCTCTGAAAATAGTTAAGAATTTTAGGCAGATATTAAGTTCAAATTTAGAAAGTAACATAGCTCTAGTTTTGAAAGTGCATCTTTAGCCATAAGAAAATTCTGACAGTTAATTTAGTTATCATTTAAGTTCTTCTAGATTCGTCTTAATTAAAATTTATATAAAGCAACAATTAGTAAAGTAATAATAACAGACATTTATTTGTGTATCTTTAATTATCCAACTCGTGTGTTATCATATTAAGAATAAATGAATATATAAATCGAAAACAGCCGAGGGAAATTGCCCAATAAGTCATTCATAACCGTGACCCTTCAGGATAAGACTGAATATAATTCAGAGAAACGCTGATAACGAATGACTGAGGCGCCGACAAAGGCATTTCCTCCGACGGAAATCAACGACGAAATTTGCACTCTTATCATAAGTTAAATATAACTGAGTCTACTTGAGAAATTCAGGTGAAAGAGCAATTTTACTGCATGATGGATAGACACAACTTGTTGATGATGATGATAAGTGTTGTTGGTGTTGAATTAAAGAGAATTAGTGTATAAAATATTTTACGTCTTCTGATTACTGGTATCACTTAAATATTCTTCTAGTGGGCGACTACTGGTTTGTAAATTAAGCGTCCTTGTTTTACAAACCAGTAGTCACAGCTTTATATTCTTAAGGGAAAAAAGTTTAAGGTATCATTCTTTTGTGGTGGTTTCAGACAACATTTCCTAACATGTAAGTTAAAAGTAAGATGATCTACGCCTTATGAGCATGTAAAATTTTATACTCGTTGCACGATCTTTTCTAGACGTTATCGGATGTCAGCAAAATAAGAAACTTTGTTAATATCCCCAATATACTGGTCCCGCGGATCACAGGATCACAGTTTCAAAGCCACCGAAGTTAATTTCATTTACTTGTGTCATCTTACGCTGCGCTTACTTTTGTTAGGGCGTATTTCAGCGCTACGGCATATATGATATTCGTTTTAAAATAAAAATTTTCTTCTAAATTCAGTAAAGCACTAAAGTTTCTGGCGCTATAATAAAATGAATGAAACACTTATTCATGTGAACTCAACTTTATTTGAAAAACTGTGTGCAAAGTTATATTAACAATATCAAAACCATAAGAAAGGACAACAAAAGCAAACTGTCACAAGTTGAATACATCTTGTGGCAAGAAAAATAGCAACGATTTTCATTGAAATATGTTTTTAATTACTCCATGAAGCCTCTCGGCCTCTTTTACTGCTCGGCTTTTCTCGGAGGGCATATTAATTAAGGCAACATTGTTTTAATAAGCTGTGACATTTAATTATCGTTCATTTCTTGCTTTGAATGGTTAGCTCAAATTCAAATAATTTTATAGGTTCAATAACCTGTTGTCGGTTGAATTCTTATGGGTATTTATAAACTTTAATTAATCATAAATATTTGGGGTTGTTATTACAGATTTGTTTAACTTTTGATTCTGTTATTATAGACTTGTTATTTGATTAGATGTATGTATTATACCTTTTCTAACTTATGAAACTAAACTTTGTACGATTACAAAATCTAAGTTACTCGATTTAGAATGACTATTAGATAATTGACCTGACAATCATTGATTTAGTTGAATAGAAAGAAGAAGAATCATCAGTTTGTGCTAGTTCACTGCTGGATATAGGCCTCCCCTTATAATGCACGCATTTTCCATTAGGGGGTTTTTGGACCGTATCCCATTACGAACGCGCGTTGTAGTCCTATGACGCGCGTTGGTGGGTGGACCAACTTTTTACACGCTCGTCCGACGCATGGATCATCTTACTTTTCAGACAATTGGGTGATCGGCCCAAATTGTCCTAACCAATCAGAAAACAACCATAACACAAAGGTGTTTCCCGCCTGATATGAATCTATGACCTCCGGTTTATAAAGCAAGGGCAAATACCGCTAGACCATCGAGGCGGTTTTAGTTGCATTATCTTTTGTTGCACACATATAATATGATAAACTTGAAAATACTCGAAATTTCTATAGACCAATAGACTGTTATTTAAACAATTTTTTTAAATATTTCTCTACTTATATTTATTTAGAATTATAAATCAAATTATATAATGAAGAACCTTACAATTTATACTTATATTTTCTGTCATAATGTCGTAATCTCGTGCCGTAATCGTTATAGCACTGTATCCGTCAAATGCTACGAATAATCACGTCTCCAGTAAACCGATAGTAGGACTCTTGGTTACTGGTGCCATTTTATTGTTGTAATATACGCCACTAATCGTAGCGGACGAGACATTAGTCATGACTTGAAAAGATTCGTATCAACGTAGCGGTTACCAAATATGCACCGTAATACCAGGCGCGCTTCCGGTAATCCCGTAGCTCATTCAGTGGGTACAACTTACACATTGTACCATCAGATTTACCTCCAATAGTCCTTTGGCTCGCCTTGCATCGTCGCCATTACTTAATACCTAATTGTGCGTACCTTCAGTGGTCCCGTACTCGCATAAAACCATAGCCTTTAACCTGTACGAATCATAACCACTAACCAGAAACCGGAACAGAGCCCGGAACCTTAATATTAGACGTGCTTTCAGTAGTCCTGTGGCTAGCATAGCACCGTTGCCGTTATATACAACGAATCATAATACCTAACAAGACATTAGACGAGACTCCAATAATCGCATAGCTAGCGTGGCAATAAACAGCTACGTGCCGTAATATGAGGCGCGCTTCCGGTAGTCCCAAAGCTTCCGTAGTGGTAAACCGTCACATCAGATTTTTTGATGTGACGGTACCTAAGCTCTCGTAGTGATTAACAGCTACGCAAAGTCATACTGGACGCTTTCGGTAGTACCGCAGCTCGCATAGCCCCGTAGCCGTTACACGCTACGTAACATCTGCCGTGTCTTCGCCCGCAGGCGTCGAGATGTCGCGAGGGCGCGGTGCCGATGGCGCGGGCTGAAAGCGCTCGGCTAGGCGCCGATGCGCGCCTGGCTCGTGCTGTGCGCGGCGCTCGTGCTCGCCGCGGGCCGGCCGCGCGCCGCCACCGCCACGCTCGCCGGGCCCGCCGCGACCGCGCGCCCCGCCCCGCGCGAGCACAACGCCGCGGAGCCCGCGCGCCTGGAGCACATCAAGACCCAGATACTCGCAAAGGTACGACCAAGACCTCAGTAAGGATTCTTAATATCACATGAGGCATATCTTCTCCGTCAAATCTTGTTATATAAAAACAGTTTTCCCAGACCTCGTCTCATTAGAAGACTGAATCTCAAGGTGGACCAAGACCTCACATAAAGATTGTTAATATAATACAGAAAAGTTCTTCACATAGAAGTCCGCTGTTATACTTATAATCTTTCCAGAACTGCAAAATCCTCCGCCATGTTTTTTAGAAAGGTAGTTAATCTTAGTGGAGTGACACCATCATAGCTATACAAGTAATGTACGAACAATAAAGCAGACCCAGACTGGTTCACTCTTTATGATAATCTTGATATTCGAAATATTAAGACTATTAATGAGAACTATAAGACACTTCAGATATGACATCCCATTTATAGAGTACCACGTCTGCTATTTGGTTTATTTATTACATTAGAATCAACAAGGCGCTCTTTTATGTTGTATGACATGAACTACGTAGTTCGGTTACTAGATGAAAAATGGTTACCAACGCCCGTGAACATCGACTATACCAGAGGTATCACGAGGCCTACCGTATGTTACACAGGATGTTACGTCTAGTTCAGTCCAGTAAAAGCGTTAGCCACGGTGCCCTTGAAACTGGAATACGGTATTCCTTATTAAAGCTGAATCGATCATCGGCGGCCGATCTATATTAGAGATCAGCCAATTGCGTAGGAGATGTTACAGTGCACAAATGTACGCACTTCCTTTTCTCCCATAGTCCGATGGGACAGATAACCGACACGACCGGAGAGAGATCAGGTGCGGTACCGATGTTTTACATGCCCATCTGACGCATGAATCATCTTACTTTAAAATCAATCGGGAAATCAGCCCGCATTGCCCAAACTAAAAAACAACATTGAAAATGAGTCCCCGCAGGCTTCGATAACGACCTCCGGTTTCTAAAGCACACGCCCTTACCACTAGTCTACGTGAGTTGCAACACTTATAATTATCGGAGAAGAATGACTTGACTTTGACTTTAGCTGGGACTCATAGAGACCGACTGCTAGCGCGTCTGCCATGGACGTGGTGCAGCAAATACGGCGAGCCGCCGACTGCACACGGAGCGACCATCTTCGAAGTTAATAAGCATGAGGGAGATCATCGCTATTGCACATAGAGGTACCTTGGACTAAGTCGAGTTTTAACTAACATAATACTAATTTGACTCGTTATGAGGACTGTGCTTAACAAATTGGAATTTAATGAGTAAACAAATTTTAGTGATTCATGGATAAACCTGACCACATGTGATGATGATAGTTTCAATTAAAATGAATGATGAGTGTATACAAAGGCGAATGTATTCAAATATATTACAAATTTAAATTTATTTACTTTGAAATTTTATATATAGGGAGCTTTATATAAAGTGATAACTGTATTTCTTCGTCTTTTAATATTTTTAAAACTGATTTTTGATATCTGTGTTTTAAATCATAAAATATCAGAGAGTGTTGTCGAATAAATAAATTATATAGATGTCTGATTTCTTGTAATTTTATTGTAAGAAAAAAATCATAGCATGATAATTCTAGTATTAGTATATTTAGTTAAATTAAACTCTTGTAATTCAAATTCAAATTCAAATTCAAATATCTTTATTCAATATAGAAGTGTAACACTCGCTTATTGATTGTCAAGGACGCTACCACCGGTTCGGAATAGGACGCCTCGACCTGAGAAGAACCGAAGGAAAGAAACTCAGCAGGGCCTATTTTGTCATCTTTTAAAATAATCAAATATATACATATAAATTTTCTTATAGAGCTACATACAGTACTATCATACAAGTATATTACACTTGAAAAAGCCTGGAGCGAGCATTCCATTACCAGCCTAGTGTTATCATTTATAAATTCATTTATGTCATAATAACCTTTAACACATAAACGTTCCTTTACTACTTTTTAAATTTATTAACAGTTAAATTCTGAACGTTTACTGGATTTGTTGTAAAAGCGTATACATTGTCCCATAAAGATTTACTTATTCTTCGCAGTCTAGTTGCTGGAAGAATTAAATTATGTTTGTTTCTAGTATTTATGTTATGTGCATCACAATGTCTAAGAAAATCATTTCTATTTTTGCACATACATTAGGTTTTTCGAAAATGTATTGAGAAGTAACAGTTGAGTATTTTAATCTCTGGGAACAATTTCTCAGGGATTCCTTGAGCCCAGGTTATAAACCTGCTCGAATAGCTCTGTTTTGGAGGACAAAGATCGTATTAGTATCGCCTTGCACTTCCCACAGTAGAATGCCATAAGACATTACACTGTGGAAATAGCTAAAGTATACTAACTCGGGCCGTCTCACGTCAGTTAATTGTCTGATTTTCTTGACAGCATATACTGCAGGGCTGAGTGTATTCGACAGTCTAATAATTAGAGGGTCCCACTGCAATCTGGTATCTATTGTTATTCCCAGAAACACGGTTGACTCAACAACGTCTATCTCTTCTTCATCTATAAACACTTCACATTTACTCGGTCTTACATTTGGAGTCATAAATTTAATACATTTGTCTTCTTCTGGTTCAGTAGCAAATTATTGACACTAAACCAGTGCGCAACTCTAGAGAGAGTATTATTTACATCGTCATTTATTGATGTGTGTCGTTTGACTTTAAAATTAAGGAAGTATCATCGACAAATAATACTATCTCGTCGTTTTTATATAACATATGGTAAATCATTTATATAGATGAGAAAGAAAAAGGCCCAAGAATAGACTCCTGTGGACACCCATATTTACCTGGGGCCCTGGAGATCTTTTACCATTCACGTCAACCCTCTGAGTTCGGTGGCTCAAGTACGAAGACAGAAGATTGAGTGCAGCGTTTCTTACACCATAGTGACGTATTGTAAAGATACCAGAGAGCAGTTTAGAAGATTTCAAGAACATTTACGTAATAAGTCCAAATAGATTATAATCATACCCAGATGGGTATAATTATAATATAATACATACTCTTATTACAAATCTTTCGGAAACATAAACTAAAATAAGAATATACACACTTTCCTTGTTATTCCTAATATTTAACATAGTTTTTAACGAATTGGTATAATTATAACTTTGACTTTCCATAAACGAATAATAATTTTGGCAGTCGGGTATAGCCCCCATTACACATTTCTAATTTTGTGTGTACATAAAGTTTAAATAAATAAATATAGGGAAAGCCCTTTTCGTTATACTTTTTTGTACATTAACATAAAAAACTGCACTTTTCTTATGTGACCGACTATATGTTACGCAGGCAGATATTAAGCTTTTTTTACGTCTATTCTTACCCACAAACATAAGTTATCTGAATGGACATGATATTTGGGATTTTTCACATAAACGATGATCAGACAGAATCTTCGAGAACACATCTATTTTACTTTTATTTCTCTACTTTTATCCGGAGCAATACGTTGTTTTTTAGCTTCACTTAAATAGGCGTATTCAAAGACATGTTATTGTGATTTTTATTATATTCTGTTAAGTAAAAACTACTTTTACTAAATCGGAAACAATAAAATAAGCTTTGTATAAAATTTGATAGTTAAATTAAAGTTAACGCAAATCAAAAAAATGTTAAATAACATTATGCTTGGTTTATTATGTAGATATATTCACTTTAAACGTGTGGTGTACAGTATGTTACACAAAAAACGAGGCACTAAACTATTTTGGCTCAAAGCAGCATTAGATAGGTTTGAGATGTTCTTATTCGTATTGTTATGTTTAATTTTAAATCTTGATGAATATAGGTAAGGGCATTATAATACTTAGTGGATTACTTGGCTGGTTCTTCATTGGGTGTTATTATGCTTAAATTATTTTAAATATGTCTTGAATAATTTGCTAAAATATTTAAATATTTAACACTTTAATCAAATTTAAAAAGTGTTTTTACTATTTAACGATATATTGTAACATATTCATTGTTAATAGAAAATACTCGTTTAATATTTTCATTTGTATACTTTATTTTATTCGACAGACTCTCCTACCGTTAGATAAAATGACCTATTACAATAAAATTCTGCTCTATACTTTATTCCTTTCACATTTCTCGTATCGTTCTGTATGGCGAAATGACTCGTATGGATAATCGTATATGTTTGTATATTCTGCTATAAATAACGTATTATCTGAATAAAATATGCTCCATTACATTCCAGAGCTATGACTAACTTTCTGTGAAGTATGATTTCAGATAGAGCGCCTGTATAACACGCGTTTCTGGTGAATAAGAAAAGGCAAGTAATCTTTTCAGCTCTAAATAGTGAATTAATAGAATGTACGAGAGTTATGCTCAAAAATTTTTGGTGTGCATTTCGAAGCAAAAAAACTTTTTGTTGAGATTTAAATAAGTAACCTTTTTTAAACTGACAGAACTTTTTTTTAACCGATAAAAAATACTTTTAGTATTATGCAGGACAACGGCTTACTTTTTTAAACTATTATTATTTTTCTATGAGACATTTTTGCTCTATTTTATGCAAGAGGAGCTTCATTTTTTCTTCGAAAATATATTTTTGTGTTTTACAATAATGTAGAATCTGCATTGACTGCCTCCGTAGCCTAGTGGTATGGACGTGTGCTTTAGAAACCGGAGGTCGTGGGTTCGAATCCCGCGGGGACACAATAAATTTTCATTATTGTTTCCTAGTTGGTTAGCAATTGGCCGATCACCAGTTGTCTGAAAAGTAGATGATCCATGCGTCGGATGGGCATGTAAAAGTCAGTCCACCCACCAACCGCATTGGACCAGCGTGGTGGGATACGGTCCAACCCCCCCCCCCCCATAGAAAGGGTTTATTAGGGGAGGCCTATGTCCAGCAGTGGACTATCAAAGGCTGATGATGCAAGAATCTGCATTGTACAATTTTTAGTTTATGTTACAAAATTTATATAGGTTTGACTAAGGATGTAGTTTGAATATCAAAATATTAAATTTTATGTCTTGTAGTATATGTAATCTTACTAATCGACTTATTTTTATCGCCTTTAACTATAGCTTGGTAAATAATACTTAAAATAAATGTAAGCAAAGTTACTCATAGCAACAAAGCGACGTCTTACGTAGATATGTGATTAATATAATATAACGCTAAATGTAATATTATGACAATCAAATATACACATATGTTCATATACCTTATTCTGTTGCAATGGATTACAATTTTACATTTTATTATTTTTATAGCTGTTTTAGTATACAGTTATAAAATATATTATGATACTATATGGCTCCCAACTAGCTGAACATGAAACTTCTGATAAACCTCAGAAATGACATTTAAAAATCCAAAACAAACTTCCGCTCACAACCGGAAGTGACTGATGTTACCATCACACGATAGCGACTCGTTAATACCCGTAACCCGCGATGGAATCGATTCCAACATCAGAAAACAATTATTGAGCTTTATCCCAATCTGGTCGTAAAATAGCATCTCCCCCATTGAATAAAACAGGACCGGCGATATCGTAAATCAGCGATCATACCGCTTTCATTCGTCGACAATGCATAAATGTATCCGTAAAAACGGCCATTTGAAAAAATACGCTCTTAACGTACACTAAAGTAGAATGATGAAAAGTTTTAGTCTTTTAAAAGTTGTAAAAAACTTTGGAATATTATTAGCTTTGAAGAAAACTGATTGGATGGCTAGCATTCACAGGTTACTGCTGCGTGAGAAAAATAATTTCGTTCGTTAAGTTTTCATATAATGAATGAACGTTTAACTTTCAAAAACATTATTTTATTTTATGCCTTTGAGGGATGTCATTTTTATTTAATTGCAAATAACGAAGTTTTGTAATTTTGGAAACTTTTGTTAAAAAATATTTGACGGTCTTAACTAAGGGCAATAATAAAGAGCTAGAAAATAATGATAAAATTTAAGCTTTTCTAATGGAGAATTTTAATTTATAAACGAACATAAAAGTTTACTGGTAATAAAGTTTTGGGACGGTCCTGATAAAGTTATTTTATAAGATAAATACAAAACAATTACATTACACCTTTAACTTGTGAAGTTTAAATTTATTTTATATTAATTCAGGGTCTATACTAAATTATATTACTTTAAAAAATTACTTACTAGAAAAATAAACTTGTAAATCTGCGTGTTGTTCAATTTTTTATATCATAAAATATTGACTTTTCATTTTGTAAATTATTAGAAATGATTCTTTAACAAATTCAAATTTATTTTCAGAATGAATTTACAAACGGCATGAGAACTTTGATAAATTTAAAGAAATACCAGAAGAGTCGGGTAAGTTTTAATTTTTTCATCATCATCATCATAGCTTTTGTTAATCCACTGCTGGACATAAGCCTCCCCTAATACACCCCTATCCAATATTTTTTTATTATATACATTTTGGCTTCATGTGAAAAATTATATTATTTTCTAAGACTAATCCTCTGTATGTGAACTTTTAACACAGCACACTTTTTTTAAATTTTATTTTAATGTTATACAAAATCCACAGCTCTTAGTTAATTTACATACAAACATTAAAACTTAATCTACACCCAATAACGGATTGTTAAAATAATGTACATTTTATCCAATTATTATAAACAACAGATTGAGAGTATAACGTAGGACTATATAAAACTAAGGCCTAGACTATTTAAATTATAATGTTTCTTTATGAAACAAATTTAAAAGACAATGCCCTAATATAACCTCGAAACTCTGTTCGCCAGAAATTATGTTTAATTTGTACATTACTGATTTATAATGCTCTTAGACAAACTTGCATTAGTACTGCTTGTATATTGTACCGATTTTAGAAAAGTCAATCCGTTCTTGTGTCAAAACAAAAATAACATTGCATTAATCAATTATATATAAAAGCACAGAGTGATGTCTAAAAATACATAGTCTAAATATCTTTTACTATTTAACATGCTTATAGCGTGTTTATAAAACATTTAACGAACCTTTTACACGCGATAATATAAAAATTTACAACATCAAACAATAGCTTGAATAAAACCTCATCATATTAGCATTTTACAACAACAGCAAGAGCTTACAACAGTTAATTTATTCTTAATACCATATTATGTTCATCCCAACAAAACAATAACGCACTCGAATCCACGGAACTAAATAAAAACTGCCCAAACAGTAGTACAATGAGCTGCAGCGTTCTACCATTCTAGTATTGTTCGCTTCAATGATCTAGGGTGGTACAGAACGGGAGTTGCGCAACTCTTGGGCAAGCGCCAGCACCGCGTTGACCATGCAGCAAAGGCGTTTTTTTTTTATTCTGTATCGAGTTCATCGTTAGTTTTCCAACGCGGCTTCGTCCACTGTCCGTCGTAAAGGAGTGTTTCCGCTATAACATCTTGAGATATGGGCTAATGGTGTATATTCCATTAGTTCTGAGACGTCTTGCACAAAGTTTTAAGCGGAAGACTAATTCGGTCGCGTGAATGAATGAACGATGTTGTTGCTCTCCTTTAAAGCGAGAAATTTGGGCTAAACAGTTATGACCAATTATAACAGTTGCGTGTGTGTTTAAACCATGTTTTGTTTAGTTTGTCGTAAGATAATTTCGTCTTACGTTTACTGATTACATGATAACTTAACAATACAATTCACTATTGACAAAACATACATGCAATAATAAAGATTCAAGTTAAACTTATCTGCAATAAAAAAAAAACTCTACGTTAACCAACACGTTTGACAATCAAATACACAATAAAACAGTCTTTGTTTCCTTCTAATGCAATCATAGGTTTAAAAGCAATTATTTAATACGTATAAAGATGTATTTATCAAAACGGTAAGCAGTTGATTTCTTACTTACTGTAGAATACAAAATTTCGTAACAAAAGTAATTAATGATGTAGTCTTACTTATTATTAAGTTTATTATTTACACGACAATCGAATTTAATTTATAGAAGTTGTGTGTTCGTTTACAAACGTTTACATTATTAAGCATATTTTAACGTTCGGTTGTAACGTGTAAAATTTTCAGAAGCTATACACTGTGTACATATCCAGTAGGTTTCCCCTTTAAGCGGTCCTCAGAGATTTAAGTGGAGGGAACCGAGCCAAATGTAGAAAGGTCAACGGCACTGAGATTTTATTTCAGTGTTTGTTTTAAAAATTTCACAGCGATTATTGCAATAAAAAGCTGTTACGCTTGTGCGATTGGTAAAGGCATATTAAATAATTTTCATGTTGTTACTATTTGACCGAATTCCCAATAAACAGAGGTACTCAATTTGGAGGGTATGTTTTTTTAATATAATATGTCACCTCGTTGCTCCGCTCCTAGAGATTCGATTATCTTTATTCTTTTATTCAATGATAGATATTAGCTTCCCATTGTCGTTTAATTTTTTAAATATTTTTTTAATAAATACTTTAATAGATATTGGAGAAATGAAATAAAATTACGGCACCGTTTATACTGCTTATATTGCGCAAAATGGTTGCATGCTGTTCCAAGTTGGTCATATTATTTGGTTAAAATTTCATTTATTTTCCATAATATTATTTTAATTTGAATTGTCATTATTTGTTTGCTTTCTGCATATAATTAAGACCTAAATAATGATAAACCAGGTCTAGCTTTAAGTATTTTTAAGTATGATATTTATATTTTTATTCGTAACTAATATGAGCTGTAGATTTTGTTTGAAAAAAAAATGCTCTATTTAAAATAAGGTTTCACTTATTGCTTCGTATAGTGTTGTGGTAATGAACAAATATAATTTTAACTACTGACATACTGTTGTTGATTGCGTTTTAAATTTGTTAGTGGACAATGCTATAGGCCTTCCCGCAAGTATTATTGCTAGAACTATCTATGCCACAGTGCCACAGAAAACACTACTACGATCTGGTTTTAAGTGCACAGTAGCCATCGTAATTATTGGGAGAACGAGGTAACATCCCATGTTTCTGAGTGGATAGCGAATTTCCGGCGTTTTTCACTGTATTTTCCAAGCTTACGTATTAGTTACGCCAGAAAAACTGTTATCATTACTTATTCGTTATAAAAATTATTAGATAATATCATAATGCCTATTTTATGGCAAAAACTAAATCATAGGTAAACATTGTCTTAACACAATTGCTATGATTAATGGTATAGGCGTTCGTACATTTACTATTAAAAATGTTCATAGTTTGGAGAATGCAGAATATATGCAAATTGATTAATCTTAAGAATATAATCTTGTAATTTTTTATCCCTTAAGGGAAAATTCTTATTGGTAGAATTTTTATACAAAAAAATACTAAGAATATTTCGGGTTCTATCGTGTTTATTTACTGATAATATATAGTATCTTTGTAAGTTATGTAATGAATTATATTATTGTTAAAAATCAATCTTATAGCACGCGTAACTTTCACAAATTCAATTAAAGAAAAAAGCTAATTCCTCCTTTTCTGACCCCGGTTCTTTTAAAAGCAGTGAAATATGTATTGACATCGTATCAATAAATTACAATTTAATAATGGATATATGTTACTGGAGATCAAATTATGTCCAACAACATAATATTCTCTGCTGAATTTTATTTATGACGCCGTTTACAGACGAACGACTAACGCTGACTATTAACGTGTCCGTCGCAATTAAGGATCTTGTGGTTCGGAGGTTATTGACTAATTAGTCTATATTGTCTTTACACTCGTACCTAAACCTAACCTAATAATCAATATTCGTTATCTGAATCAGATAATGCTAATATCAACTACTCAGGATAGTGACTAATGTATAGATCTGGTGAGAGATTATTTTCTTTCGTGAAAACAAACGAACAAAACGAATGAATAAAGCTATTTGAGAGAGCACGATAAATACAAACTTTTCCGAAAAATTATGAAAAATATCGACATGAAGCTAAGAAAATGTATTTTAAATTTGAATACGAAATAAAAAAATGCATTAACGAGGTTTAACTTATTATTATTGCGGTAGTAATTGTGGCCTACATTGTTATTGCGACGCACCATGAAACAAGCTTTTGACATGATGTAGTACATAATGTAATTGCTCGGCTACCGATTTAAATCCAACCCGGTCACATAGCTCTATTATCAAAGTGGCTTAAAAAAATCTCAGACGGAGTAATGGGCTAGATTTCATATTTATTGTTAACGGCTTTAGTTACATGCATTAAAGGATGGATAATGGACTTCTCCGGCCAACAAGCCCAATGTTCTCAAACTGCAGAAGCACCGTAGGGTGCTACTTTCAGCGGGTACACAAACGGACCGGCATTAAATTTGAAAACGCTTCCGCTTGTGCGTCTCTTCCTATTATTTACAACGGTCAAATCCGCTTGCAGTGCCGCCGCGTCTTTATTGCTCCATGGCTCGTTCTTCAAGGAGGGCCGTACATCAAAATTATGCCTCTCTGCTGGCAATAAAATTTTAAAGTTAAATTTTGTCGCGTCGCTTATATGGGAGTAGCAAATAGCCTTTGTTGCTGGAAGATTTGTTACTTGCATTCATTGCGTACGATGGCTTACAATACTTATTATTATTTGACCCGACATTAAATCGGTCGTTCCAAAAAAGCTGTGCGTTTGTAAATAATGCAATGAATATTTAATGTAAGACGTACTGAATTTCAATTCGCGATGGCTTTTTAATTTTTAAGTAAATATTTGCACTTTTGATTCATTATCTGTACTTTACGAAAAATTCAAAACTTTGCTGTTGATTAAAACGGTTTAACATGAAAGAGAATAACTTATCACTCCTTAATATGTTCACAGTAAATTAAATATGAATAACCATTTTAGCAGCCATCTTAATGCACTTTTCGGTACTTTATGAATAGCAGACAAAAAAAAGTGCTCACGTAATGTTTTTAAATACCTCCTTTAATAGGGGATATTGAGACTTACATGCAGCCATGATATACCACTTATCAATAAGGGACTTCAACGTTGTTCAGTCAGTTTACATTGTCAGTGATGAATAATTTCAAGGTAGTGGTGATTTTAAGTTACAGCTATATGACCATCACCACTGAATCCAATATTTTTCTTCTTTGTCCTTCTGACTTACCTTCTTCGAAAGTTTGGAGTTTTTTTGATGACTTTGAGGCTCAGATTTGATGGAAACATGTGAAAAATGGACCATTAGTAACATGCAATACCAGTGGTATCACCAACGCACTGCCTATTTTAGACATAGGATGTTTACAGTCTGTTTGCAGTAACAGTTGCTGTAAATCAATGCATATGTTCAACTTTGAAAGCTATCGCCTCATTGAGAAATAGTTATCCGCATGTTGGACAGCCAGATTAGATGTTTGTATCCCTTACTAAACTCTTGATGGATAAAATTAAACTTTCTAATACATTCCTTTAGATCCGTAATAAATTGTACGTATTATAGAAAATTTAGTGTCGTTTCATTCAAATGCAATTAAGTTTTATATTAACTGGTTATCGATATATTATTTAGCCATAGTAACTATTGGTATAGAATTTTTTTGACGAGTTGACACTTCTAATATCAGCATGACATTGCGGAAAGTGTTACGTTGTGTTCTTCATATAAGTAAATGATAACACAATACGACATTAATTTAAATAGCAGCATTATTGTATTAATGCTTCATACATGATAAGTTTTATCGCAAGGTTATTTTATTACACTGTTGTTTTTTAATATTTCCAGTCATAATTTATTATTTTACAATCATCGCCATCTTTAGCACAATATGTAGACATAGCTGTTGAAATGTTTTCAATGACCAAGATTACAGCCGATCTTTAAGCTTCGCTACCAACTTGAAGTGACTAACTGAAGACATGACATACCACCTGGTAGATAAACACTCATCGTTTGACCAAATGTGATCCTAACTCAATAATTGATCTTTATATTGACAACCAGTATTATAAATGAAACTGCCTTCAGCCAAAGTAGGGACTACTTTGGGTATATCCATACCATATTTTTCTAGACGTAAGTCAACTTCACAGCATGCAGAATTGGGAGAAAGTACTATAACTGGAGATACTCAATAGCTGAAGAGCATTTCAAATGGTTCGAGCCATTATCCATTACAGTAAAATGTTTTACGGATGTTCGTCGTTGTATTATATTCAGTTGTTTGAATAACTATTTAATCATATTTAAATGCCTTTTTATATTAATTTTTAATATTTTGACGATACCATTTTAAAAAATATTTGGAAAAACGGTTGAAATCTTGCTATTCGTCCATGATATATGAATTCCTTATAAAGACTTTGCGATTCTAGATAAATAACCTAGAATGGGAAAATATGCGATAAAATTTCCAATTCCTTCATAATTAACCTAATATTTATTAAAATATGTTATAAATTCATCTAAAAATATCAATATAATAAGAAATGAAAAATGGTGGTTTAAGGGGACCGTCTGGGTGAGTGCCACCGGTACTTTTTTCCGCAAAAGCACGTGTGACAACCTGCTGTATTCAATTTGAAGGCACCATGTCTCAGTGGTGCGCGTTGGGGATACCACTAGTATTGCTGATGTCTATGGGCGTCGATGAATACTTCCCATTAGGTGGCCTGACTGCTCGTCTGCATGCATGGGCAACAAAACAAAATAAAAAAAAACCAAAAGCAATACCATACCTATTATTATACGTACAACACATATAATTTACTTCCTGTTTTATTTAATTTACTAGTTGTAGTAATAAGTAAAAAAAAAATTTCTTTTTTCTTTTCAGGTTTCAACTATTTGCTGGTACGACTATTCTAGAGAAGCAATAAAGGCTGTTTTCTTTCATTAGGTAAATGGTTTTCTCTTTGTGTTTTTCGTTAGATTTCTTTAATAAATCATTGTGCCGAAAGTGTTGCGTTGAGATTTTTGTTTTGCGATAAAATGAAACAGAAGCGATTGTTTTTTCTAATACAACGCAGTGACATCAATATTCATAAATCGATATCTTTTACTGTTAATTTGGTAGGAGTATATAAAAGAAATACTAACTACTGCCTCCGTAGCCTAGTGGTATGGGCGTGTGCTATAGAAAGCGGAGGTCGTGGGTTCGAATCCTGCGGGGACGCAACAAATTTTCATTGTTGTTTCCTAGATGGTTAGGACACAATCGGGACAATTGTCTGAAAAGTAGATGATCCATGCGTCGGATGGGCATGTAAAAATTCAGTTTCATTGGACCAGCGTGGTGGGATACGGTCCAAACCCCCCTAATGGACAGGGGTGTATTAGGGGAGGCCTATGTCCAGCGGTGGACTAACAAAGGCTGTTGATGTATGTATGTATATAAAAGAAAAGTTAACCTATATTGTGACTTTGAATATCAAATGTTAGTATAGGTGATTGGTTCTTTTAATATATCGATAAGAATCCTACCATTGATATTGTTCTTTCATTGCTTGTCATGCATATATAACAGAAGTCTTCAAACGGGGTGTGCTATTATCATCCAAATCAAATAAGTTATATTCAAGTATTCGAAATTCCACTAATTGAAATAATTGTAAAAATTTATATAACAATAAAATCACTATCATATTATAATCGAAATTTTTCGAAATATCCAGAAACTCATGAATCATTCCAACCTCCGAATTATTCGAAAGAAGCTTCAAATGAAATACTAACATACGACTCGGAACGAATAATTCGAGCTTACTAATAAAGCACAGCCATTGTTAAAACATTACTTTGTTCTGGTTTGAAGCAAGTTGTTTCTGTTGTAAAATGTGGATAATAAGATAAGGTAAATGATTTTATTCATTTGCGTGTTCATAAGGTCGGCTATTAGATAATGCCTTGGGCATTAGGCTTTATTTTTTGTTAACATTGCGCAAAAGTTTAAATAATATAAATAAGGATTAAACAAGTCGTATATCAGGGCAGCGAGCGGAACGATGGCGTTATAAGCCAAATTCCTTACGAGCAAGCTGATTTGCTTACGATTAAATAAAAGAAAGTCATTGTACTGAATCGTGACTGTTTTTCTCTACTTTAGTTATATTAAAATCTGCTGGCTTTATATAAAGCGATATTTTCTTTACCGTAGCCATCGTAAATGTTAGGTTAACGAGAAATAACATCTTATGTCTTAAGGCGGCGTGTTTTATATAGGCTGGGCGTATCAATAACCATAATGTTTGTCTTGTCGCTTCAATCAATAGAGAAAAAGCCAAAACTGAATTTACATTTTTTTAAGTAGTAAAAGCAAACAACAATTTTAATTTAAAACTATGATTACGAAAATGAAATTAAACAAAAGCCTATTTCGAGGGCATAACTCAGAATTTAACTTGTTACTTAATACTAGTACTGTTAGTGTAGTAGGGCGTAAGGCGGTTGTGAACAATTTATTAAATTTTGCTGCTAGTTGTTTCAGTCCACCTCTGCTTAAAGGTTAGACCTTTGCTTACCAACTATAGGCCGTGTGTCAAGTGAAACGACGTTCCGCATAGTCAATTCTATTTTTGACAGACTTCCCTAAAGGAGGAGGAATTCAGACCGTGTTTTGTTTTCATATATATTATTTTGTTCAACCGCTCCAAGTTTTTTTATATAGCATACGCAGGCAGACGAGCAGTCGGGCCACCTGATGGGAAGTGGTCACCGCCGCCCATAGACATTAGAAATACCTGTGGTATCGCCATAGCGCTGCTTACCGTGAGTGCTTACCGTCTCGTTTACCCAGTAAATACGCTGGCTACGGTGCCCTTCAAACCGGAACTCAGCAGTGTTTTTACACTACTGCTTCGCGGCAGAAATAGGCACCGCGGTGGTACCCACCCAGACGGTCTCCTGTAAAAAGGTACTCCGATTTTATTCATTCTTATTATAAAAGATGGATATTAGCTGTCATTCGGTCCCATTTTTATTAATTTTATGATTATAGATAATCAAGAAATTAAAAAAATCACGGCGTTAAAAATCACAACCTCAAGCAATTAAATTGCAAACGCTGGCGAAACTGTAAAAGGTAGACTTAAAGAATGTTTTTCACAATTGTAGTTCCTAAAATGGTATATAATAAAGACCAAGAGCATGTATCTACATTTGTTTTAAGAATAAACTACAATTATTAATTTTATGTAAAACATTGTTAAAAAATGCAATAAAGCAAATTCAAAGCTAATTTAAGGTAATATGAATGTAAGTTTATGTAAAAGTTGAAGCATTCAAAAAAATCGCTCTACGAGCATAATACATGACATTTTGATTAAATGAATACGTTATTGAACAACGGATTCTATCGCGTTTATTTTACATATTTAAATTGCCGACGTTTCCAACACTTTTCAGCAGCCGTGGTCACGGGGTAGTCTACCCCGTTACCTGTGTCCTTTTATGCAAAAATGCATAGTATTCGAGTATTAATTATAAATGAATACAGTTAAGGGTATTAGAGATTTAAATTGCGGTGACAGAAATCGCGAAGTACTTTCTTGTAGACGTCACCTGCTTATATTGCGGAAAATTGTTATATACTGTTTGAAGTCATATTTTTTTTTTACTTCACTTGTTGGCAATCGTTTGTACTAATAATCTGCTTTCCAATGTGCCAATATCTAGTTTAATCCTAAATTTCAGTTTAGCCGTTTCAGGCATTTAGGTGTCTGTGGCTCTCTATTTGGTCGAAAATAACAACTTTTTAATAAACTGGAAAAGTGGAGTAGGATGAAGTTAAAGCGTTGTTTAAATAACCTTTTTTTATTCAGTGCAGATCCCTCGTTATATTGATGTAGCTTGATGGTTTATCGTAAAAATTATCAAACAAGCTTGTTGTGTAAATTAATTAAAATAATACACAGTTCAAAAGTGCGATAACGTGATCAGATAATACAAATACGGTTGTGTTTGTAACGACATACATTTTCTGGATGATTCTTTAAAACCACTATAATTACATTCATGGCTTAAATCTTTCTGAAAAAGTCGCAATAATAATATTAGTCATAAAATGTTGTATCTAAATCCGTCATTAATGTATTTTGTTTTGACATAAAAGATTTTTTTCTATTTAAACGGTAAACTGGTACAGACTTACCACTGTCAGAAAAAACACCAGCAGCGTGCGAATAAGTAACAACTGTTTTATTTAACTAATTTAAGATCAATACGTAACATATCGAGCGGCGTGCGAATATGCGTTGTTTTGTCTGTTATTTCTTATAAGGCTTAGATACAGTTAGAAAAGATTTCCCTCGTAACTTTTCGGAAATTTTCGCATTTATAGTGCTATCTCAAATAGCTTCATTATATTTCCACACCCTTACACTATATTATGCAATGACATTATTCATTTTGACATTTGACCATATTTAACAACAAAGTTTTATACTTATGGATATGAGAATGTAACTCACTTAATATGATTGTTCATTGACAGTTCGGGTTCATCGTATACCGATAAACATCCGAGTTTTAGTAGTTGAAAATAATTTCTAAATACATCGACATAGCGTGTCACTTATCATCAGGTCAAACTGTTGCTCGTCTCATCATATAGGTAACTAGCAACCCCCCAACCCCCCTTGTGGGTGGAATTTCGTAAAATCCGTTCTTAACTGACTTCTACTCGGCGTAAGGAATATTCCTTCCAAATTTCAAGTCGCCTTATGGTTTCAGAGATATCGTGATGAGTCAATATATAGGTGGAAATTTCTTTTATATATATAGATTAAATAAAGCGGAGACAAAAATAAAAATGCTGTAGGGTATATTGAGAGTTTCTTAAAATTTCTGAGGTTTAAATGGCTTTACCTCGAGCTGGCCTATTTTTTTTATGAATAGATTCATCTGATGATCAAATTTTAATGATAACTTGCATTCAGTAACATCAAATCGTAACATAGGACTAGTTTATTTACTTTTTGTCTCTTTATAAAAAGTATGTTTGATATTTTTTAATGTTTTGCAACATAACATAAAAGCACATAATTTCATATATAATAAATTAATTATTTTTGTATTAATTTTCTATTTTCATTGATAATTTGTTCAAACTCCTACGTAGCTTTCTCCTATGTACCATTTATGCAAAAAATGTTCAAATAAATAAATGTTGCAGCAAGCGTAAGCCCTCAATCCCCAGAACCATATTTTTTGCTCTAACATGCTCACTGCACGTAAAAGCTACGCCATTTTTGGTCTCTTTTAAGGTATTCATTTTAAAAAAATATTGTCTTTGACACGTAGAACGTGTCAACTTCAATATAAATTTACACTGTGTAACTTTAAATGAATTCTTATTTAGAGCTTATTAGTGTCATTGTAATTTATAAAAACGCTTATATCAAAATGATTATTGTAGGTTATTCTTAAAACATGGGCATATGCCGTCGCAAATTTTATAGTAGGCCTATTCTAGGACTACCATTATGTTAAACTTATAACATTAAGTACATATTTTACGGTTTCGCTAGTTTCTCGCTAATATATTAAATGTCTATCATACTACAATCATTATGATAAATTGACCATATCAGATGAATAATACTTATTTATTCTCAAATGGCTCTGATCAGCAGTAACATACAAACAATCCATAATAATTATCTTTGGAATCTAAAATATGACAATTAACAGTTTACAGAGAAATAAATGACAATACCTTAAATTAGTGTCAATCTTCAGTCCCTAGGCAGCCAAGTTGTGATTCATAATTTTATTTCTATCAATACGAAGCTAAGAACTCTCGATCGATAAATCGGACGCATACGCATCGGTCATACATCAATATTAAGTGCAATCATACACTTAGCAAATTGATATTACTATTTCCTATAACTTTTGACGATTGAAGTACATTTAATTAATATAAGTACTAAAGTAATTTAATAATATGCTAGAAATATGATCTAATATCAAATATCCTTGTAAAATTGTGCGGCTTAATCTTGAGTCTCAGCAGCTCATATTTGATTCATCAATCTTACATTATCATCAGCCTTGAAGCTCAAGAAACTGGATTCCGGCATCGGATAGGCATGTAAAGTCGGACCTGCGCTTGGACGCCATCGTTGGTCCATGCGTTGTGACCGATCTTATTTGAAGTTCCACACATTACAAATTAATATTTCCCTTCTTTATTTTTCGTATAAGGATTTTTTTTGGCCACGATTACTAAGTATTAATTAAAATAAAAGTATTAAGACGTAATTTAAATATCCTAGATAACGAATTGGTATTCAAAACCCAATAACATTATATTGTTATATTTCAGCTTCTTTTGCATACGTTTATAAATCGATATATCTAATACTCTTTCGTCAGAACTATTTTATTATTATAATACAAAGAAGAACGTTAACATCTTTTTCTTATCATGTGTTTTCATTTTTATTTATAAATATTTTATTTATATATCATGCGTTGACGTATACATTTCATATACATATAACAATCGAACGTACCTATATCTTGTCCGTTCAAGTATTCACTATTGCTTTCAGGAACAACGACCTTAGGGTCTTGTTCTCTTACAAGTATATCCGTATTTACGCATTGTCATAAATATAACCCTCAAAGGAATAAACAATCAAGGAGGCCCTGATAAAATGGCCATTGACCCTAATATCAGCTTCCTTGCCAAAGTTCAAACTTCATGCATAATATATTGCGTAAGGACACTTAGTATGAATAGAGCAAGCTATTGTGTATCATTTTGATTAGACGTTAACACAGTGACACCTAGATGGTTAAAATTACTATTTTTTAAATAAACTTTTATACTCAGTACTTAACTTTTACATATAGTATCGTAGTAAATTGGTTATAATGTTAATACAAAAACCTCCGATTGCATTATATCATAACAATATATATCTGAGAATATATTAGACTTCGGAGAGATCGTAACAATGCATATCATATGCCCATTACCATAACTATCCAAGTGAATTAAATTTGTACAGAATCATATAATGAACAGGTAAAATTCGCTCAATTCTGCATCAGATAAGGATGCCTCTCACCCAATAACTGGCAAAAAACTCTCTTACATATACTTTTTTAGTCAACTTTTACTAACTATATATCATGTGAATAATCGTTTAATCTTGTCAAATTAAACTAAAATTATTTGTTTATTTAATCTGTGTGTAATCAATTTAAACTCATTTACTAGAAGTTATCTTTACTAAACGAAAATTCGTCGACAACCCCAGTCGAAGTTATTTTCTAAATGTGGTAATTTTATAGTTAAAAAGCGACCATTTGCATGAACTTTCAAAACTATTTCATCGTCATCATAATCATCAACTTGTGATAGTCCACTGCTGGACATAGGCCTCCCCTAATACATTCCTCTTCATTAAGAGGTTTTGGACCTTATCCCACCACGCTGGTCCAATGCGGGTTGATGGGTGGACCGACTTTTTACATGCCCATCCGACGCATGGATCATCTTACTTTTCAGACAATTGGGTAATCGGCCCAAATTGCCCTAACCAACTAGGAAACAACAACGAAAATTTGTGGAGTCGTTGTAAAATTCGAACCCACGGCCTCCGGTTTTTAAAGCACATACCACAAGGCTACGGAGGCAGTTATAATATCATAAATTTTTAGCCAATCCTTTAAAACGCATTTATTTGGAAAACATAACAAGATAAAAACACTCAGAATAAAACTCAAAGCGCCGTTTGGTTTTGCAAATGTGTAATAAACTGAACCAAAATTGAAGTAAGAATAGCTTAAAGAAGAATAGCGTAGGAGAACTAGGATTATAGCTGCACACACAGTAAGTTATCAAAGCTGCACACAATTGGTTTAAAGATTAAATTAACTATCTTAAAAGAATTTGAGGAAAAAATAGACACGTGCGAGAATTCCTTTAAAACAAAGATTTCCTTATAAAATCAAACGTACATTCACATAATAAATCATTGTATGATTCATTGCAAAATTATTAGGCAATAGGAACTTGTATAAAGGCCTACAATAATGAAAAAAATACTGTTATTTATTTATATAGTCATATGTTGTCAAAATTATTGAGCAAGATATCGAATTACTTTTAAAAAAAAGTAAATAGACACGTCAAATCAAATGAGGCATTTTCATTAAAATCCCATTTTGGTTTTATTATCTATAACCCACGGTATCATTCTAAGAACTGTTATATTATTGAGACTAGAGAAAGTTTTAATCGTCTATGTAACCCATAGGTGCAGATGCACTAGGCCATTTACCTAAACGCTATCTTCATACTTTGACCTCAGCTGTGTGGTTTGTCGATAGCTGGTGTTTATCCACTGTGTTTACTCCAGTGAAGCGATAGGGCTCGGTTGGGAACAAAGTTCCTTTGGTGCCAACGCCTTTGCACCGAGAACTAATACAACAATGAACAATATAAGATACGTATAAAGAAAAAACAGTAACTATTTTATGATGAAAGATCATTTTGTTCTTTTGGTGTACATGCTGCACTGTCTTGGCTCTTTTATCTTGCATTTGCATTAGTATCGTATGGTGTATGAAAAAATGTAAGAAAAGCAACCCCAAATTAAAAAAAATCTATGTTTTACGTAACGTTTTTCTAGTATAATCATTTAATTCATGAAGAAATAAATCTCACACATAAATATTTTCTTCCTGTAATTTTTTTGAGAATAAATATTTTATTGATTGAACAATGTATTAGTAAAAATGCAATTATATCATACAAAAATATATAATAATTTGAAAAAAAGGTTTTAATTTAATCCGTTATATTGTGTTCTGATTTCAGGATCCATCTAGGAAGAATGATGTGGAGTTTAACCGATGTCAGTGAACAAGTTGGCTGCGCGATGTTCGCGAAAATAAGATCATCCTAGCATATCTCGAGTTATGCAACGGATTTAAATCAGCGATCAACTATTGTAGATTTAGTAAAAGGAGCAGGATTGTTCCTGTACAGGTTGCTCAGTGCTGAGATAGTGCGTATGAGTGATAGTATATTCACATAATCACTCTTTCCTCACTGCCATGGGATAGATAACCATTTCGACACATAAATCATTTTCCTTTATATACCAGGCAAAGTTTGCTTGCATTGCCTAATAACTTAGATAACTGAAGCAGATACTTCTTAATCCTTATACGATTTGGATCTTATAAGTGCATATTTTTATTAAGATTATTAATCAGAAATTTTCCTGAAGAAGGGATTTCATCAAAAATATTATCTTGTTTAAATTATTTGAGTTTTGATAAAACAAATAAGAAAAAATACTATACTAGAATGTGACATGCAGAATAACGTTAAAAGTTAAAAGGCAAATTGTGATATGTATAACTTTGTTAATAAATTATTTATGAAACTTAAATATTTTTTATTTCTAATTTAATAAAGAAACTGTCAAATCTTATAAAATTTTAAATCAAATTGGATATAACTGCAAAATAAATATAATAATACCGGAAGAATAACACAGCGTTAAATAAAAATTAGATGACTAATAAGTTCATAGACTTACTTTTTTATTTCAAATAAACACACATTATATAGATACAAACACACAGACAAGATACGTGGTAGGATTCGAACTCACAAGCAAATGCAATAAATTTATAGTGATATTTGTTCCTTCTATAAGTACTTGATGACTAGAAAGTTATTTTGTAAAAGCATAACGCTCGGCTTCTTTCACCAGTTCTTCTCAACAGTGGTGTCGAAAGTTAGTGTGGGAGCTTCCCGTGAACTCTGTGTTACATGAAACTTACCAAAAAGAAAAGTTTGGAAACGTAACATCCATGTCAAAAAATAGACCCAATTTTGTATAAAGATATTTGAATTTGATTTAATATTTATTCATGTCGTCATTTTACATCACTATCATCAGCATCATCATCAGTCTGTGTTAGTTGACTGCTGGACATGGGCCTCTCCTAATGCACTCCATCTCCATTAGAAGATTGTTGGACCGTATCCCACCACGCTGGTCCAATGCAGGTTGGTGGGTGGACTAACTTTTTATATGCCCATCCGACGCATGGATCACCTACTTTTCAAACAATTGGGTAATCGGCCCACATTGTCCTAAAGAACTAGAAAACAACGATACTACAAAGTTGTGTCCGCTTAGGATTCGAACCTACGATCTCCGGCTTATAAAGCAAGGGTCAATACCGCTACGCCCTGGTTAAGAGTTTTTATCATCAGTATATATACTGTATGTTGTATGACATCTCACCTCTTCGAGTATCGAAAAAGTATCTCGGCTGATAAAAAGTATAATGATTAAATAATATAATGAACTGTCTCTGTCATTCATTATAAAGCAGCTGTATTCATATGCAGTTTATGTATTTAACCCAATATAATTTTTACCTAAAAAGAACGAAGAATGAGGGAAATATAGATACTAAAACATTACGTGGACAAATTTCATGCAATAGTAATATAAAATAGATCCAATGAGTATCATTATCCATTACTATTTTCTTATCTTTGTATTATCTATTAGTAATAAATTAAATTCTACGGATTTGCACTCGAGAGTAACTTCAGCTTAGTATTATACTTTCTTGTGTTGACTGTGAATGTGGTCTCTCTTATATAGGCCACACTAAGCGATCCTTCAGAACTAGGATAGAAGAACACATAAGAAGTCTACAGTATGCGACCATGTGCTTGATCAATCCAACCATTACATTAGATTTTACAAACCACAAATCCTTGCCAAAGAACAGCGATTCTTATAGAGGACTATACGCGAAGCTATTAAAAGTGAAAAAAAAACATCCTAATTTCAATAGAGAAAATGGTTGGGATGTTTGCTTGCTTTGGATCTAATTATTTAAAAAATTGAACCCAAGCATAAATTTACTGCTAGATCTCAAGATACCATAAACTTAGTTCGCATAAAACGGACAAATAAATTACATACAGATATGAAAGTGGCCGGGTAAAATATTTTGACAGACAAGCAATACCTTAGTTTATCCGTGACCATGTATCCTGTAAAATATCTGAAACGTCGGAAAAATAATAAACAAAATTATTCACGATAGAATCCGTAAAATCTTTCATTAATTCATGTTCAGCTTACATCATACATCATCAGCCTGTTTTAGTCCACAGCTGGACATAGGCCTCCCCTAATACACCCCTATCCATTAGGGGGTTTGGACTGTATCCCACCACGCTGGTCCAATGCGGGTTGGTGGGTGGACCGACTTTTTACATGGCCATCCGACGCATGGATCATCTTACTTTTCAGACAATTGGGTGATCGGCCCAAATTGCCCTAACCAACTAGGAAAGAACAATGAAAAATTGTTGCGTCCCCGCAGGATTCGAACCCACGACCTCCGGTTTCTAAAGCACACGCCCATACCACTAGGCTACGGAGGCAGTTCAGCTTAGTAATTTCAAATTATTTTTCCACGCTTCAGACTATTTTGCTGCCAAATTATGACTACAATAAAAACGTATCAGAGGAATATCATGTTATGATTAACCTTTGATAGCTGAAGCAATAAATATACTTCTATAGCTTAATTTTTTATTGGACTCTCAATTGAGCATTTGTCTAAAAACCCAATCATTATTATTTTGTCTGTCTGTTAGTATATCATATTAAATCACCGAAAGCCGGCAATTAGTGTCTCTATGCATTGCATTGCAATTGCTTTACTAGGTGCATGCTTGTGTATTGTTAAATTTTTTATCATATTTCAACATAAGACCTTTTAAACGCTATGTATACTACTTATGAAAATAATATACATATAGTAAAGAACTACTGAATACTTTTGTATAAATTCACGGATTTAGTGTATATTTTCATTATATGTATACTTTTTTCGTT
Source organism: Lamproptera curius (assembly GCA_029286875.1). Classification (NCBI taxonomy): domain Eukaryota; kingdom Metazoa; phylum Arthropoda; class Insecta; order Lepidoptera; family Papilionidae; genus Lamproptera; species Lamproptera curius. The sequence continues at coordinate 1,625,695 of JAGSMT010000052.1, forward strand.
GAACTGGCACTACTTCTTCAATTATCAATTGAAGAAAAAATCTAGAGTATTCTATTCAATACATTTCATTTTATAAATACAGACAAATTGCTTTTAATTACAGTTAATTCAAAACATATTGTTTTTTTTTTTGGCTTCAGACTAAAAATCATCATGAAGTAGCCTATATATATTTACCAGTAGTTTAGTATATATATTTACAATGATCATTATAATCGTTGAATAAATGCACAAAAGATAAGCAATAATATACTTATGGAATATGTGTCGGGAGTTCCCCAACTTTAAGCTGATCGAATTGCGTTGTTAGACTCATTGTATCTCAAAGTATTAGCTTTGTATACAAATGTATTGTTACAGTATTTATTAAGGTATGATTTATATCTTCTACTTATAACACTAAGCCTAATAGATTTATTAATTGTAAGTTAATCTGTAACGATGGTTTCTTACAAAAGATTTTTTTTTATCATAAAAGTTATTATATTTTAAGCCAAAATTTTAATTTAAAATGCAAAATATTTTGTTCCCTTTTTAATGCATCTATCTCTCATGTCAAAGCCAGCCATTACATATTTTGCATATGAAGAAATTAGATAAAAAACATCTTATTCATATCTTTTGATTTCTATTTTACTATTCAAGATTCCTTTTTAATATATGCTTTTTTATTTTTTAAATGGTATTGCTGTTATTGACTTTTTGGTCTGTCATCATAATTGGGGAACTTAATATGGCACTGTGTCATTTTTTTTTTTTTAGCATACGCAGGCAGACGAGCAGTCGGGCCACCTGATGGAAAGTGGTCACCGACACCCATAGACGTTGACAATACCAGTGGTATCTATATATATGCAGCCGACGCGCTGCCACTAAGACATAGGTGTTAAGTCTTGGTTACCCAGTAAATAGCTGGCTACTGGTGCCTTCAAACGGAACGCAGCAGTGCACACTACTGTCTTCGGCAGAAATAGGCACCGCGGTGGTACCCACCCAGACGGTCTCCTGTAAACAGGGGACCTACCACCGGTGAACAGGGGACCTACCACCGGTTAGATGGAAAGTGTTTGTAGTATGCGAAAATAATTAGGTAGTGGGTATTGTACATAAAGCTTTAATCTCATTTAAGACGCCACTGTCAATAATCTTTTTTAATGTAAATTTCACAAATTATTTAGTGAAACATAAATACGATATTGCATCAATTATATTAGTCACCTTATGCAATAACTGTTATAGAAGTTTGGGCTGGACATTAATGTCAATTGAATGGGTTGCGAATTGAACGTTCTGGAATGCTTTTATTAATTTAATTGCACTACGAAATGATAACTCGTGGACCCCAATGCCCTCGGTTACATTGTACGAATCTAACGCTGCAACACTTTATCGATTATTACCGGATGTATGCCGCACGTGTAATGCATTCTAGTGTGTGCATGTTGTTGTGAAATTATTACGATGGCGTTAATAAGAACCTTCAAAATATAATCATAATAAAATCCTCCTAGTAGATTCCTACAACGGCGACCAATCTATATTAGAGATTAGTCAACTGCATGATAGATATTAAAGTGCTCAAGTGTACGCGCAAACACAGGTGCAATCCCTCTTCCTTCACTGTCGTAGAACGATGGGACGGATAACCGACTTGACCGACGCATGTATCGTCTTACTTTACATACATTAAGATGATTAGCCCGCATTAAACTAACCAACTAGGATACAACAATGAAAGTTTGTTGAGTCCCAGCAGGATTCAAACCCATGACCTCCGGTTTGTAAAGAACCAGCCTTTACTACGAAGCTACTGAGCATTATCAATAACACTATTATAATGTATATAAATACTGTGTCATATTGTTAGATATATAGGAATAGTCAAATTACTTTTTAAGTTTACTTTACCTCATGTTCTACTAATATAGATATTTAAGCAATCGGTAGAGATTTTTTTTATATTTTAACATAAATAAAGAATTATGATATATTTGTAATAGTTTTGGTATGGTCGGTTTTTTCGTTACATTCAAAAATATAAATATGTCCAGCTTTGCACCATTATGGTTAGTTATACTACAAAGGGGACATATTCAAGACAAATTAACGATTAATACCGGTGATAGGTCCCCTGTTTACAGGAGACCGTCTGGGTGGTGGCTATTTGGACTTTTGGTATGTGGACGCGGTGCCTATTTCTGCCGCGAAGCAGTAGTGTGAAAACACTATTGTGTTCCGGTTTGAAAGGCACTGTAGCCAGCGTATTTACTGGGTAAACGAGACTTGACACCCTATGTCTCACGGAAGGCAGCGCGTTGGCGATACCACTGGTATTGCTAATGTCTATGGGCGTCGGTGATCATTTCCCATCGGGTGGCCCGACTGCTCGTCTGCCTGCACATGCCATAAAAAAAAGCAAGTAAAATTAGTATTTGACCGACTTCCCAAAAGAAGTAGGTACTCTATTCGGAGCGTATGTTTTTTTATATATGTTACCTCATTGCTCTGCTCTTGGTGCTCCGATATTGTTCATTATTTTTTTAAGTGACAAATATTAGTTTTTTATTGGTCGCATTCTTTTTAATAATTTTGTTATAAATAGTTTAATGAATATTTGAGGAATAAAAAGAATTATGGCACCAAAAATCACAACCTCGTACGCTAGGCTACGGAGGCAGCTTGTGCATAATTCAGTGGCAGAAATCGCAGTGTAGTTTCATACGCAAAATGGTTATGTACTGTTTGAAGACGGTCATATTTTTTTGTTTAAAATTTCACTTGTACAGCGATAATATGCATTGTCACACAATCGTTCTTAACTAATTTCTTAAATTTGTTGACAGACAAAAGCTAAAGCTTTCTGGAATTTAGTTGCAAAAAGTCTACATTGCACTATAAAAGATTTCATTGTTCTTGGAGTCTAGAAAAACAAATTTACGCTTATTCCTAGTATTTATGTTATGCCTATCCAGTTGTTTAACAAATTTGTTATAATATTTATGATCGTACATTATATTCTCAAATATATATCGAAGAGAAACATTCAATACTTTTATTTCGGTAAACATCTTTCCTAGAGATTCTTTGGAGATCAGTTTATAGATTGCACGAATCATTTTTTTTTTAAAATAAAAATTGTATTTATTTCAGACGCGTTTCCCCACTGTGGAACGCTATAAGATATTATTTTGTGAAAATAATAATGGAAATAACTACTAATGTATTAACATCGGTTATTGTGCTAATATTTATAACTGGATTAGCCGCTGAGCTTAGCTATTTGGAATCTATTTGAATACCAAGAAATACAGTCGAATCTATGATAACTAGCGAGTTATGTCGGTCTCGCCGTTGCTAAAACCACCACGTAGATTCTTCCTGGCGCCTAATAAGTGGGACTACAAGAGCGTTACCACACTGCCTATGCAAAATTTTAATATTAAATCCACTGTCGGCTGTAATGATAAAATAAGTTCATTTTGCATAGGTCGGAGTAGAGATTAAAATTATGTAATTACAAATATAATTTGGTAATTCATATATAATATAATTAGCTACAGCACTGGCAACAAGACGCATGACATCTTAGTCTACCCCGTGACCACGGCCGCTAAAAAGCGTTCGAAACATCGGGAATTTAAAATGTACAATAAACGCTATAGAATCTGTAAAAAGTCCTTTTAATTCTATTCTATAAGAAAACGTAAAAAATCTTTTTTCTTATTATATTAAATGATACAGTTTTATGACACTTTAATAAAAATAAACGATAAGGCGAGAGTCTAGCGCACAATATTAAACAAGCTAAACAAATTGTACCTAATTTGCGCGATTTCTTTGAATGCCAAAAAAACAGGCTTGGAATGCATTTAATCCCATCTTTAGACAATAGAAAAATTGTTCCTAGAAAAGGTTAAAGCTTATCTACCTGGATTTGCATAAAACAAAAGATTTTTGGGGATTTAACATAGCCGTTCAATGCGGCTTAATGATGTCATAAAAGTACCCATGTTATGATACTAGAAATGGGATGAAATAAATACTAACAGCCACCCAAAAAAAACCGTTTAAAGTCTGATAATAAGTTGGAACTATTAGCTAACGAGCTTATCGTTTCACAATATGCCATTAGTACTGTTTTTGTTTGTGTCAATGTTTATCATCCGTTATCGCCGGTAATTATAAGAATAATGTACAATTATTGAGAAAACAAACGAAGCGCTAATCGCGTTGTGAAGGAAAAATGGAGATTTATAATCGTCTTATGTAAAGATATAAATATATTGTGCAAATAGTACGACTGTTCTATTAAATATATAAATAATGACCATATTACGGACATTGTTTCCTTATTTCAAATATCTGTATTAAATTAATTCTCTGTTTGATTGCACTTCATTGGTTAGTAATAACTTGTTTCATCTAATCGATCCTTTCCAAAAAAATACAACAAATCTGTAATCACTATAATCAATATTATTCTTTTAGTACAATGACTGTAGCAATTTAATAAACTGCGTTTATTCATTATATATGAAAATCATTTCTTACCTTGTATAATATTATATTTTTTACTATGTTCAATTATATTATTTTTTTAATAGTTTTTAGACTAACCTTCCTCCACATTAATTAGGTACTATTTTGCTAAGTAGTTAGTTCAATACAATTTTCTGGTTGTATCTTGCTTTTAATGGGATTTTGGTTTAGTCATTCATATTACATTTTGTTAGGTAGCGCTATAATATATTTCTTTCTACTGTATTCAAATCACACAAGGATTGAGAAAATAAAACGTGTGCGGTGAACATCATTTTCGCAAAATGATGCAAAATTACATACAGTTTTTATTATTTACTGTACTTTTGAAATATTTTTTTCATATACGATTAATTACCGAAAAAATATTAATAAAGCAGCTTATACAGCTGATTTTCATATTTTGCTCTTTTCAGTTACATTAAGGTGCAACGATGAACTCAAGTACAACGTAACTTAAACAATAGTTTTTAGGTTAAGCAATTTGCTGCCATAATTCATTCGTAATTAGGACTATAGTTGTGTCGTTAGCTAAAATCTAGATACACCTAACGTGCCGCGTGTACGGGTGTAGTGACCCTGATGATATATAAAATAATGTTTATAGTAAACGTACATTGCCCTCTAATACGAGATATAAAGGAGCAAGGCCCCCGATACAAATGGCCAAAGTCTTAACCCTGGACATATCTCGAATTTACCGTTTCGATTTGTCTATTTAGATATTCAAGTTCTTGTTTAATTTCTTTTCATTTAAACAATTTTATAGATCTCTTAGAAAGTAGCCGTTTTGTTAATTAATTTTTTGATTACTTAGTCCTAAATATGCTGGTAAAGCTTGATGAGATGAACTATAATAACTTAACAAACAATTTCTAAAGTTATGCACCTTTAGTTAATCTACATAATAAGTGAGCAAACCTCGTATATACTGTACAAGTTTTATCCACAATAATCACTTACTCCTAATGTATGAAAGGAACAATGGATTGCCAATACAAAATAACTTTAGCAATAAATAAGGAAGCCCTTTTTTTAAAATGAGGATTTCCTCTTTCACTTATGTATGTTTTGAAATCCTTAGCGATATATAGAATAAACTTACCTTTTATAATGAAACTTTTACAGAACACATATCATCATCATCATCATCAGCCTTTGATAGTTCACTGCTGGACATAGGCCTCCCCTAATACACCCCTATCCATTAGGGGGTTTTGGACCGTATCCTACCACGCTGGTCCAATGCGGGTTGGTTGGTGGACCGCCTTTTTACATGCCCATCCGACGCAAGGATCATCTTACTTTTCAGACAATTGGGTGATGGGCCCAAACTTTCCTAACCAACTAGGAAACAACAACGAAAATTTGTTGAGTCCTCGCAGGATTCGAACCCACAAACTCCGGTTTCTAAAGCAAACGCCAATACCACTAGGCTACGGAGGCAGTTACTAGGCTACGGAGGCAGTTGAACACATTTATTAAAATAAAATTAGTTTTTAATACAATTTTTTGTTTCGAACGAATAAAAAAGTTAGTATTAGTGCATACTAATCATCTAACAAATACTCAAAAACCATAGTTTAATTTTTATATACTATATAGGTAACTTAACAGTATTAAATTAGAAGATATAAGTGACAGAGGTAGACCAAATGAAGCGTATGTGATTACTAACAATGACAGAAGTCTAACAGCCAATTTTTATTTGGTATCAGATATTATGCTGATTGAGAATGCGAGCATAAGAAAGATTAACAAAATCCGATTAGAGATCGGATCAAACCTTAGGCTAATCATGAACTGAGTCTACTCAGTGCCGTTTTATACATGCCTATCCGAAGCTATCCTTTCCACAACGATAATTGGGTGATTGACATCACCACTACAGCAATCTAGTAAAAACAACAAAAACAGTTGAGGCGTAACCGGTTGCAGGATTGAAACCGGTAACTTAACACTAAAACCGGTTTCTGGGCCTAGCGGTATTAGCCCTTTATGTTATCGTTGTTTTCTGGTTGGTTAGGACAATTTGGGCCGATCACCCAATTGTCCGAAAAGTAAGATGCCCACCCCGGACATGTAAAGGTCGTACTTCTCATCAACCCGCATTGGATTAGCGTGATGGAATACGGTCTAAAATATCCTAATGGATGATGTGTGCATAAAGGGAGGCCTATGTTAGTTCACTAACCGATGATGATGATGATGAACTCAAAAACTACCCATTATACCCCACTAGCTTCACAACTTACCAGTGAGGACTGGGTTTTTATTAATAGAAAACTCTCCAACACTGCACTCGAAATGTACTTTCTGTTGAAACAAAATATTTTATAAGAAAAATAAAAATATCGAATACGGTAGTGATTTAGTAAAGTTATGCGATTGTTTTGTTTAAAAAGACCAGAAAAAATATCTTAGGTCTAAATAATACTCTAGAAAGAAGTTACATATAGGACTTAGTCCATTGGTCGCATGGATCCTACGATGTTAACCAAGCTTTATCGAGTGGACCTTAAACGTTACCAAAAACATAGAAATACAGTGGTCGTTACACATAAAATTTGCACAGATACTCTTAATTTTCAAATTATAAAAGAATTAAAAAAATATATTGATTTTAGAGTCTAGTGTTTTCAACCATTTAGCAGCAGAACTCTATTAAAGCGTAAAGTAGCTGGACTTGAAGCTGTTCTGAGTAAAAGACAATTTGGTAGGTTATTGCTCGTTAGTTGCTCTTGTACTTTGTTACGAACGCTCAATAAAATGCGCTTATTTTTCCCTTACTTGATCAAGCAGAGAGAAGAGGAGAAAAAAGTTTTTTCATATAATACGTAACGTATTTATACGTATTGTATATAAATATATTTGAATGGAATTATTTAAAAATTCTATAATATATTCTATATGTTTATCGATTTTTCGCGTTAATTATTTATATTTATTCCTGATGAATAAATTAAAGAATTAACGCAACCCGTTAAACCAGAACATAAGTTGATTATGTACAATAATCGCTTATATAATAGAAAAAAAAAATGATGTGTTAATAAAAGGAATATTTATGATATTTGATATAAAAGTTTATATAATTATTTCTTTTATTTACGCGATTATTACACATATCAAATCCACTAATTTACGGATTTTTCGCGTTACTTAAATATATTTATTCCCGATGTTTCGGATTCTTATTCCCGATGTTTCGGATTCTTTCCAGCATCCATGATCACGGGCAGACTAACTTGGTATATGTCTGTATCTTTTTTTTATCTAAAAGTTTATAGTTTAACTAACGTTTTGAATAGTTATTAGTCACGGGACTGGCTGATTAGATTGAAGTAGACTTCATAAACGAAATAAAATATTATTGTTATGAAAACTCGTTCATTGTTTTACGGCAGTTGAATCTAAAGAATGTCGCTTTGGATTGTTTAATTCCTTTGCCAAACTTATACTTAAAGCTTATACCATTAAATATATATGTTTTCGCTGACTTTAATACCAAAAAGGATATCACTAACAATTATTATGATGGATGCCTTAGCTACTTAAAGGATTATCTCTAGATGTAAGTAGTCTTAATGGAAGCTGCTAGAAAGGTTTTGTGTCGAAGAAACTCTTTAAATTCGTAAACTAGTTAAGCTAAGTCTTAAGTAACAGAGAATATTTTTACACCCCGGATTTTATTACACATTATTACACACGGGCAGAGCCGTGGACGAACTGCTAGTAAATTATAAACTAAGTGGGATCAAAAAGTAGTGACTTAGAACATAATAGCTATTGATAATTTGATAATTCATATATTAACTTAAATTTTGGGTCTTACTGCTAACCGAGTCTACCGATTTTGCAAGGTTTCAGTACCTTAAAAAACTGTCTTGGTCCCGTAAAAAGTCGGGAGCCCACGGCATACATATTTAATGATCAATGTATTTAAGGTCACAATAAGCCATTGCATCCGTAAAATGTAAAGGTTAAAATAGTTATTGTGAGTTATTCTCAAGTGTCAAGTCAATATATCCCATCGTGGACTTTTGGTGTTGACTTTTTTAAGGTCTACAGAACATCGTTTTCTTTTACGTCGTGGCATTTTGCCAGCGTTTGCAATATAAGCGAAATAAAGTGTATTTATTTACGACTTCACATTAGAATCTAAATTTGTCAGTTTGTCTACAACATTATGCATGTATTTTAGACATAAGCCTTCGTCTTGAACCTTTCTATCTTCTAAAAGGGTTTCAATTTTTTCCCGTTGCGTAGTTAAAAGAATAACGCATAAATAGGTATGAACAGACGGCGACATAAACTTTGTTTTATACATTGTAGGGAGATAAGACGAAACGCAGTACTACTTGCACAGTGCTAATTTGCATGGAAGTAAACATTAGTTCATAGTTTTAATTTATCATACATGAAATATGTGCATACCTTATGACTAGACTTACTTTGTAAAATTTGATAAATAAGTATTTTGGGCCCAATTTTACGTATAATAAACAATATTTTTTGGTTATGAATAGCTGAATTCATATTTCCATTATCACATGTTATCATAAAACATATTATGTTTATAAATACATCAAAAAATTAAATCAGCTATGGTTCATCGAACTTTGAATCTCTTGGCAACAAACGTCAAACTTATAAACATTTTGATATCAGGGGGGATTGAACGAAGTGAGTTAATGTCTCTGAGGTATTTCATGGAATTGAATTGTACTAATAGGGTAAGTATAATGCACAGATATTGTCAGGATATGTCGGTTTTTTTTCTGTTTGTACGCATTTGTCGTAATTATCGTATACAATCACCATCACAAATTTTTGGCAAACGCCTTTGACTGTGTTTGTCATAAGATTTCCGTTTGTAATTATTTTAATATAGGAAGTGGGTTAAATTTGAACTAATAATCTTCATAGAAATACAGTAAAGTCAACTTCTTGCATAAAGCTAAATAATAAAGGATGAACCTAGCACTTAGCCATTGGAATTCAAACAGGATTTCCCCTAGGGTCAATACTTAGACCGCTTAAGTTGTTATTGCGATAAATTATGTGTCAAACTAATTTGCTGTAAATATTTTTAAGTTAAGTTTACTTTGTATAGTAAATTTTGATAGCGACCCAAACAAGATTGATGGTTTTTATGTTTTGTCACTAAAATAAATATTTTTCTTTTTAATTTGTTCCTATAAAACTGTAAATTATCATTTGAAGGAACTTAAAAAAAGAAGAAGGGTAGACTTCTTAACATTAATTCATTTAATTGGGCTTTTGTAGTGTTAATAAATTATATTATATATTGATGCACATAAGAAGAAGGTTTACGACTTTTAAAGTCAAAATCAAAAACTGAACTGATCTTATTAACGTTAAAAATTATCATATTAAGTTAATTTATTTATTTCATAAGGATATTACTTATTATTTGATTCAACATTAATAATAAATGATAACATAGAATATTATCGAATTGGTTTTATTGATTCAATGAAAACATTAACCAAATAATTTCTATGGCACTGATGGTGTGAACAAGGTTATGTGAATTGGGAGTCTTTGTCCTAAATGGATATTTAATAACTATGTTGCAAGCGGTTGCCGTTTGAGACGAAAAAAAAACAAAAATAATTCTAATTACTATATTGACAGCATCATTTCGCAATCCCTAAATCCCTTTATATTATCTAAAGTATAATTGAATTTTAAGCAAAATAAAGGATTTGCTTTTAAATATTTTGGCTGGTTAAAATAGTTAAGAGCAAGGTTGATTATGTAAAAGCTTTATTGTTACGTTAATATTCATAAGATATTGATATCATTTTTAAATGAACTTAAAACACATAAAAAGAAATCATTACTATGGTATAATATTTTAACTTGTCGTGTTTATTTTTGAAACTAGCAATATAAGTGAATATAGAAAATGTGTACAGTAAACTTTATAAAGTTTATTTTTTAATGTAGTCCGATCAAACTATTATGAAAATTAAACCAAAAGCAGCTTAACAATAATTATTAAACAACTTAAAATAATATCTTCGTACTAGAAATGCAAGAAAAAGTCTTAATAATCTTCTAATCCTTTCTGTTTAATCTTCTCTTTAAACAATAGAAACATTATTTGCAAAAAGATTAAACTGTTCTTCTCGAATTTAAAAAAGAAAAGCGAATATTGAGAACTAATCACTTAACGGGTATCCCAAATGTTTAAATAATGTAAAGATCATAAGTCATTAATAAGAATCTATCTAAAGTCTCCAGTAATAATAAGGGATATGTTCACAAATTAAAGAACATACAGGAATCACGAAAACTATCATCATCCTGTTGCTTCATTATTCATTATTTCACAAAAAGCAAAAAGTGAACTGAGTAGTAAATTCCGAATACTTTATCATTGTGATGTACATCAAAATTATACGACCCTCACACACCACATCCCAGTGACAACTTGTAGTAAGAAATATGAATCTACGACTAAATATTCTACTTTCTAACATTCACGTTATCATCAGCTGACCTTTGTCTCGCAGCCCAACGACCGTTATCGCATCGTAAACACTTATTAAAATTCACAAATCGAATTAATTTCCACGCTCCCCATTGGCCAATGGAGTCTGCTGCATCTATATAAGTGACCCGAGGGGCGCTAACTCCTGCATTTGCCTTCCAGACGAGGTGGGAGCAACAAGTCAATAGTATTGTTAGACTAAGTTAAGACTGATAAAGAATTAAGTGCTTAACCCCCTCAAAATGGGGACGCCTAGAATAAGTTTCACCGCGCTGAGTGTTCTCCTGCTCTTCGTTTTATGGAAACCAGCTTACTCTGGTAAGTAATAATAAAAATAAATATGCTTTGATGTGACATATTTAACTGATTTTTTTAGTTTTTTTTAAGACAATATTTAAGATTTCCAATTATCTTAACTGCTTCTATAAATTTAATGATTAACGATTTATATTATTTATTAAATATTATCTTATATGGTATTAAATTATTTTCGAAATTCGTTACTTTAATATTTTAAATTGTGTAAAAACTTCGCTTTTTTAGGATATATTTAAAATTTTTTGTGTCGTTCCAATAGAACGATAACAATTGGTTTTTCACATTTTATTAATATACTAGAAGTATTGAATAATTAAGTAAACTAGCAAACATAAATTGTATTTTTTTTCGGGGAAAAGCGAAAAGTTAAAATCCTGATTAAAAACTTATAATGTTTTGAAAATTATATAAAAAGGGAACAATAGGAATCTAAGTTTACTAATACAATTTTGCGTAAAAGTGCTACAGATTTTTTTATAGCTTTCATCTATTTTGATAATGTAGATTGTAACGGTGTTGAAAACTTCGAAAAACTTTAATTTTAGTTCGTCCATCTTCGGTACTTCGCTGCGGCTAACATAAATATATCTATACAAATATAGTTTTAAAACTTTATGCACAATATTCAAAGAAATTTCATACAATTGTAATACAATGAAAATTGTTTATTGCTGTATACAAAAAAAATACTATCTAAACACAATAAATAATCAAAACTGGGCTCAATTTAAATTTTACTTCTATATCTTTATAAATATATTTTTGTAATTCATCATCGCTAATCTGCATTACAATATAAAAAATTCGAATTAAAAATATCCTGAGCATAAAATGTCCACGGTTCTTCTACATCTCTTTTTATATCCCAGTTGTCTCCAACTGGCTGATAACTGAGAATTCGCAATAAACACAATACAGTGTCTATTGATAACATCCACTTTGACCCTAGATTGCGCTATCTCGTTCGTCACCGCTGTGGGTCAATGTTCAATATTTTCGATACAAATATATACGAATCTAAAGCCTAAAATTACAGATTACTTAATATGCTGTTTAAGGCTTGAGTCAACAATTGAATTCTACGATCAGTAACAAAGATTGTATTTGACTTGGTTAGGTTCGTTGCATTATATTCAATTATTCCTAATCTAACGCATACTTAGGCAATTGTAATATTAAAACTATTATTTGTATTATTGGTTATCAACTCAATAAGTTTTCGTTCAGTCTAGAATACTCACACAGTACAGTCAAATCATGAGCATTACTCATGATTTGACTTAGAGCATTTTCAGTCTATCGGTAATTTCACAATCGAAATTGATTTTCACAACTATTTATTTTGTCTATTGATCATTCAAAGTTATTGTAATAATACGATGACTTAGATTTTAGACACAGTAATAGTTGCGATAAAACAAATAAGTGATGTAACGCTAAACGAGAAAAACATCTTTTGGAAACTTGTAACATCCTGGATAAGTCTTATTTCTACGTTCAAATTAAGTCTTATCAAATGTTAAGAATAGTTATTGTATAAACATTTTATATCTAATCGTTCTCCTTGACAATGACCAGTTGTATTAAAAAGTTGGCTGGCGAAACTTCATACAAGGGTACGCTGATAGCGTTGTGTTCTTTATTTACCTTATCGCGGTTCGCGACCTCTCGTATCAAGTCACGGGTGGATAGGTGACAGCAAAGTAAGAATAATTTCACGTATCGACCACACGCAATATTGAAAAGAACAGTACCGTTTACTTGGTTAATACAGTATTTAATTTGTTTCGTAAAGACTAAATAAAGATTTGTATGCGTATGTATGAAAAATTTGTTACGTGACTTTAATTTCATTTTAATAAGAAGGTTGTGATTAAGAAGTTAAAGGCATTAGACACCAAGTATCTGACGGAGTCAAAGGATAGACAAAAATTGGTGCAAGAAATGTTTTTTTGGCACTAAAAGATTTAAATCGATGCTCTCTAGATATCGCTCTATAGATACGTGCTTAAATTACTTACTTCTTTGTTGGTCTCAGAAGTTGTTGATTCCCACGACATGTGATTTCATTAAGTCGACGGATGATGTCTCTTTATCCCATCTAATTTGTGAACGATCCATAAACCACTGAGCAGTCGCATCCGCGCACAATAGGGCTTGTCATAAAGTTCGACGAATGAGAATATTGTTATTTTGATCAAGTCCTTGTGCATTCAATACTGCTGAATGTAACATTAGCAACGATAATACTCCCAATAGACCTATTTTCTAAGCTTTCATCTTAATGCTGACTAAAAGGTCTACCAAATTCTCCTTAAAAACAACTGAAGTCGTAGTCATCACAATAAAAAAATACGGAGAATTCTAAATATATCCACGAATATGTCTAGACATATGGATATGACCTATGGGTCTAGAACAAGAAAATCTAGACAAAAATGTCTTGTAGTTGGTACAAAAAAAATTAAGCCTCAACATTATTATGATTTGAAATGACTGCTTGATTGAACCAGTACACTAGGGAATACAGAATCGTGAAGGTACAGAAACTTCTAGAGGCCCAAGCGACAAACATACGCCGAGGCTATCCCGTTCCCAAATAAAATCACGAAGACAACCCGTCTCCCCTCTGGTGATTTAGCCAAATTGGGTAATTGTTATTCGGCCGCCGCTGCGCCGGAATCGGCCACGTGACTGCGAAGAGAAATTGTAAGCTGGACGCAAGTAACAGTCTGTTTCAAAACATTTAAACTCACGCTGTTAAGAAGAAGAACTTTTTGTTTATTGAATGAAGCTGTTATAGATAAAGGACGTTTCCCTAATAGTAAAAGATACGCTGTGCCCATTACAATACCTCTGATATAACTCCGATTCTCCTTAATTATACATGCAACTACAAGCTGTGATAACATTTTTGAGCAATGAGCAATTTAAAAAAAACGTTGCTCATAATTGCCACGCTGAGCAGACGATTGAATAATTGTACTTATACTGTGGCTCACAGGGTCGTCACATCTGTAGATGTAACAATCAAGCTAAAGCCAAATAAAAAAAAATCTTTTATTATAATAACTTAACAATAATTTTCCACGGTTGAGGTTATAACTTAATGTGAAAGGGTGACCGTAGAGATATCGTCGCCTCATTGAAGCCTTAAAAATATATAATACCGTATACATGAAACGCACATGTTCAATAAAAACATTAAAGTATTTTATTATTACCCACAATTCATTTAAATTTGTCTTATTTGTCATGACTTTAAACGTTATTTAAATTTAATCCGATTAAAAAATATGTTACATACAAAACTTCAATAAATAGATGATAACCCTTATTTTGCTAAAAACTTTGTATAGCTTTGTATATATATAGGTAAGGTTTACATGCAAATGTAAATAACCAGAGAAGGTTATCTGTTCTAAATAGGAATGTTCCTAATACAATTTGTGCATTTAAATAATAATTGTTTGTTTGGCCTTATTGACCCGGAATCTAACACCTAATCAATACACTGTAATTCAAACGCGTGAACTTGTTATGTATCTTGACCTATGAATGTAACTTGTTTATATGAGATAACCGTTAATTGGTTTTCTTGTATAATGATCGATTACATATTGTGGTATTAGTTTATTTAAATAACAATCATACAATGTGCGTTTAGTAAAAGTAATAAGTTAAACATCTTGTGATATTTGCAATAGTTTTTCTTGAAATTATTGAAAGTTATCTAATTAAAATTATTGTTTGTTTCAGAAAAATGTTCATTAGCGTGCCAAGGATGTGAGTATAACATTTATATTTGATTGCTTAAATACATTAAATTTGAATCCAATATAAGAAATAAAAATATTGAAGAATTTTAAATTATTAAATAGTGTAGTGAGACTTTATGGAGCTTTTCTCATAGTACGTGATTCGTGGAGTCATTGCCATAAGAAATGCAGTGCAGGACGCCATAGGTCTGCGCATCGCTCCGATATATAACACAATACATCTCATTTACCCTGACATTACAATAGGGCCAACTACTTACTGCCACGATGCCCTTAAAACCGGAACACCGTTAAATTAATTTTTTTTCCAAAAGCAATAGCATTGTGGTTGTACGTTCTCAGATGACTACTGTTAATATATTTCTTTTAAGTTACTCATCTTAGTTTTTAACACTAACATTACTTTATTATTGTATTCTTAGGAATTTGATTGGTTGTAATCCAATTTAATCATCCCGAGTTATCCCATTATAAAATCGGTAACATTTTAGCGTCATCTGCACCGACATTCTTAAATGGGCACACGTACAACTATGGAGTCGACGGAACGGTCTCAATTTTCGTGACTGGAGCTGAAAAACAAGAGACGAGCGTTAAGATCTTCGGACAGGTCTCCGTCACAGCTTTGGGCAACTGCGCTCTAGCTCTGAAGGTCAACTCCATGACAATATCTGGTCCGGATGGAAAGGTACTATAACTGTTTACCATTCATTAATAAAGAAATACATATAATCCAATATTATATCAAAACAATTTCTGTAAAAGATTAGAAAATTATTTACTTAAAAAAATTATGATCATCTACATGTAAAGAGAGATACACTATTCTGATTCTCTATGGTACCAACAACTTCGCCTAAAATGTTCCCCTATAGATTTACTAGATTTACTTCAAAAATCTGAATTTAAACCTAAGTAGTCATTCAAAATTAAAATTTTGTACACAGAAACATCCTAGCCCGCCAGGTATCGACAAAGTGGTCCAATTCACTCTCCAAGATGGAAGTACTGGTGCGGAAATCTGCGCAGAGGAAGGCGATACGAGGCGCTCGCTTAACATCAAGAGAGCCATCATTTCCTTGCTCCAGACAGAACAGAAGCCCTCCACTCAGGTATGTAGCAATGAGTGGTTACAATCGTTGTATAAATTGAAGCAATAGATATTTTAACCAATGCTTGAGTACATATATAGGTTTTGCAATACAGTATTATACTGTAAAGTGAAATAAAAATAAAAACAAAGACGTTAATGAGATCAATACGCTTGAATCACCTTACGTATAAGTCGATTAATGAAATAATAACCTTTTTATCCTTTAAATAAAGCACCACATGTATACATATACTAATGCCTGCTTACTACTTGTTACAAACGTTAAATATTAATATTTTTCTCTATCATTGTATACAGACGGATGTGTTTGGTTCATGCTTCACCGAAGTCTCATCATCGCAAGAAGGTGGCGCCACCTTGGTCCATCGCAGCCGTGACCTATCCAGATGTGCCCATCGCGAACAGGGCAGAAACGATTTCTTGACGGCCGTCTACAACCCATCAGCTGTACGTATTTTCTACAAATACACATGAGTACAAATAATACGTCTTTCTCAAGTCTATTCTAAATCTTACATTTGTTATGTCTGTTTATGTCGTAGAGTAACAGCTACGTTTATCATTTTTTTTTGCATAATCTACGCGGATAAATTGTAGAGACTAGTATAATACATTCTTCAATCATATCATTAATTAACTAAAAGACCTTTTGATTGACAGTTTTTTGTAATAACGCTGTTCATTTTTAAATATCAGGAAATTAAGGACACACAGGTTCTCCAGTCAACTTTGAATGTGGAGTCGAAGGTTAACAATGGTGTTCCGGAGAAAGTTTCAGCTACCGAACAATATCTGTACAGACCATTCTCTGTTGGAGAAAATGGAGCTCGTGCTGAAGTGAACACCAAATTGACGATGACTGGAACCACGCAGGGTGCTGGTAGCCCCGGTAAGATATTTCCTATCATTACTCCAAAAATCTGTTCATTCCCTTATCTAATTTTTAAAAAAATCGCTTGAAAATATCTTCTAATAATGTTATTGTATATGTATCTCTTACAGGAAACTGCCCAGAAAAACGCACTATCATTTTTGAGAACCCTCATGGAGTTGCTAACGACCATAGCAACTTAAAGAATGCTTTGAATGTATTAAAAGACACCAGCAAATCCTTGCAGTCCGAAGCCTCGACAAAATCTGCAGGCAAATTTGCCCAACTAGTCAGAGTAAATATTTTGCCTTCTTTTTAGTATTTTTTTTATTTTATAATCTTATAATAATAAATTAAATAATTAATTAACCGACAATTTCAGGTATTGCGAACCACCAACAAAGATGACATGATGAAACTCTTTAACCAAGTTAAAGGCAACAGTCTGGAGAAGTAAGTTCTAGGAATTTCTTATTATTGAATTTGAATTCTTGTTTTAATTCCCTTGTAAGACGAAAAACAAAAATAAATAAAAGATGCTTAATGCCTTTTAAAATGGGTTCTCAACCATTATCACACTTTACAGGAGAGTTTTCTTAGACGCTCTTCTTCGTGCTGGTACCGGATACAGTATTGAAGCTTCTATTCAGATCCTTAAGGGTAAGGAACTATCTGGCTTGGAAGAAAAGCTTGTGTTTTTGTCTTTGGGCAATGCAAGACACGTTAATGATGAGGCTATGAAGGCAGCTGCTGTAAGTGTATAAGCTGTTGGAAATTACAAATATTTAAAAAAATAATTTAGATTTTTGACTTACACAATATGCCTTTTTAGTCTCTCCTGGATAGACCAAACATCCCCAAAGAAGTTTATTTAGGCGTTGGAGCATTGGCCGGTGCTTATTGCAAAGACCACAACTGCCACACCACCAAATCTGAAGGTGTTGTTGCCCTAAGTAAGAAACTTGCTGCCAAATTACAAAACTGCAAGCCGAAAAACAAAGTAGAAGAAGATAACGTGAGTCTCGCAGAGATAATATGTGTTTTTTTCTGGAACTTAAATTTATATTTCAACATTATTACTTATTTTAATCTTTACAGGTTGTTGCTGTGCTTAAAGGTATCAGAAATATCAGACACCTTGAGAACAATCTCATCGACAAGATAGTTCATTGCGCTGCAGATGACAGTGTTAAAGCCAGAGTCAGGGTTGCGGCACTAGAAGCATTCCTTGCTGACCCATGCGCATCTAAGGTAAAAAAGTGTTTTTGTTTGATAGAGAAAGCA
Organism: Lamproptera curius; assembly: GCA_029286875.1. Taxonomy (NCBI): domain Eukaryota; kingdom Metazoa; phylum Arthropoda; class Insecta; order Lepidoptera; family Papilionidae; genus Lamproptera; species Lamproptera curius. The sequence goes on from JAGSMT010000052.1 coordinate 1,644,123, forward strand.
ATGCTGCAATAGCTATTATTTGCATAAATAATTCTTAATTTATTTGGACTTTATAGATCAAAAACAGCGGTTTGAATTTGATGAAAAACCGCCAACTGGACTCAGAGATCCGTATTAAGGCATACTTAGCAGTAATTGGGTGCCCATGTGGAAAATCCGCTAACGAAATCAAAAACCTTCTGGATACCGAACCAGTTCACCAAGGTAAGTTTTATTTGTTATTGTATGACGTAAATATCTGAACGTGTTCCTGACAAGTCAACGATACGCCTATAAAAAAATCATAAGCAACGACAAATCCGTTCCATTTCTCTGAAATTCGAACAGTAAAGACCTAGTTCACTTATAATTCGCAACAAACGTACATAATAATACTTTGTCTGTCAGGTGATTCCCCATGAGAGGACACCTTAAAAACTTGCAAAAAAAATTATTTCCTAGAATTGCATCAATCTTGAATATAGACAAATATGGAAATATTAGTTTATTAATAAAAGTATATTTTACAGTTGGCCGTTTCATCACCACCTCTCTTCGCCATATTCGCACTTCGTCAAACCCTGACAAACGCCTCGCTCGGTTACATTATGGTCAAATCGGAACACCAAATAAATTTAACATTGATGACAGGTATGAAAATAAAATTGTTACTTAGATTTACCTATGTCCAATGACAAACAAAAATATTAATATATTATAATTTGAATTTTCGATTCACAGGAAATACTCTTTCTACCGTGAGGCTTCTTTTAATGTCGATGCTTTGGGAGCTGGCGGTAACGTCGAAGAGACAGTCATCTATTCTCAAGACTCTTTCCTGCCTCGTTCTGCGAGCTTAAACCTGACAGCTGAAGTGTTTGGACACAGCCTTAATGTTCTCGAGGTATGAGTTTCAATAATGTGCCCATAAAATATAATATAACTTACTCTATAAACTTTAAATAAGATCTTAAAAGTACTAATAAATCAATGCAAGAAAAAAATTAAGTATCATTGTTTCTGTGTAAATAAACCGTCGTTTATTTAAATAATTAGATTGGTGGACGTCAAGGCAACCTCGATCGCGTGATTGAGCATTTCCTTGGACCAAGAGGCTTCTTCCGTGCAAACAAACCACAAGAGGTTTACGACAACTTGATGGAGCGATTACAAAAATCCAAGGAAAAAGTTGAACATGATTTAGGAAGGCGCAAACGTTCAATCAAAACCGAAGTTGACAACTTCGACAAGAAAGTAAGTAATAATGGTTTCTCATCACTTTTGTATATTTCAGCGAAAAATATAGTTATTTACTTAACCCGAAAAGGCAATGTCTATGAAAAACTAAACATAATCTTTTTCAGGTGAAGGCAGAGTCAGTACCATACAACAACGAATTAGACCTTGACGTTTACTTAAAGCTTTTCGGAACTGACGCCGTATTCCTGTCATTAGGAGACGATAAGGGCTTCAACTTTGATAACTTCCTTGACCAAATCATCGGTGTACTCCATGATGGCATGAACAAAGTAAAAAATTTCCAGGTAAGGTATTATTTATACTTGATACACACATATAACCAATAACTTAGTAACCTTGTCACCCGAACTCATAATTTATAACTTGGCTAGATATTTCATTTAGTTACTTTAAAATAAAATCTCTTCTCTTCGCAGAATGAGCTCCGCGGTCATCTTCTCTTTTTGGACGCTGAACTCGCCTACCCAACATCCACTGGTCTGAGTCTAAAATTGGACCTGGTCGGTGCTGCTACCGGTCGGGTAGATGTAGGATCAAATGTTGACATCCGACAATGTCTACGCAACCCTGAGAATGCTAAGATTGACATCAAGATGATCCCATCCATGGACATTGAAATTTCCGGGGTCATGTTGGTAGATGCCGACTCTGTTGGTACCGGTCTGAAGGTAGTGACTAATCTGCATTCATCAACTGGCGGTCATCTCATTGCCAAGGTATTAATTTTAATACTTAATATTTATTTTTAAATTAAACAATTATTTCATATTATACATATCTATAATAATTTGAAACGTTTGTTTACGTTGTACGTGTGTATACAAAAATTTCTAAAGTTACATATAAATTTACTAACATGTAATAATAACCTTTACCAGATGATTGAAAATGGTCAAGGATTCGACATTCAATTCGGATTACCAGTAGAGAAACAAGAAATACTCGTTGCGTCAAACGAATTAGTTTATTTCACCGCCGAGAAAGGACAAATGGAGAAGATAACCCCTGTTAAGGTTGACGCGAACATTAAGGAATATAAGGGCTGCTTTGACCAGCTGTCTGACATCGTTGGTCTTACATTGTGCGGTGAGGTCTCCGTGCCTTTCTCCGTATCTGGTAAGTTTTTAGGATCGTTATAAAGAAATCCCAGCCTTATATTTATAAATGATATGCTATAATTTTATATGTTTTTATAGGCCCAGAAGCTCAGTCTTCTATTTCTAAGTTTGTAGCCCGCTATCCACTAACTGGACCCGCTACTGTAAAACTAATATTAGAAAAGAATAACTTGCGAGGCTACCACGTCAAAGGTGTACTGCGTAGAGATTCAAAGTCAGGAAAATACGGAATTGAACTGCTCTTTGACGCCGAAGGTATTTTATATAACAAATATTTCATTAAATAAATAATTTGTGTATAATGTATTCACTTGCAATATTTTTAATTGTTATAGGATGCAAGACAGGCCGCATACAATTTAATGGAGACTTACTTATGTCAAATGAAGAAAGGTCATTGAAATTAGCCTTAGATTCTCCATTCAAAGTAGTTTCCGGAGAAGTTGCTTTGTACACAAAACCTAATAAAGAATATGCTCTGTTAGCTAAAGCTAAAATGGATGCTGCAGAATACTACGGCAGATTAGGCTTTGATGTACACAGAGAAGGCTCAAATGCAATATATAAGCCTGTGTTAGAGTATATGCTGCCCGACAATAAAAGAAAGCAAGTCGTAAAGATTGAAGGTCAAATAACTCATGATACAAAGCAAAACGAAGTTACCTGGAGCTTGAGAAATATAAATGCTGTCTTCTTCCACTCTAATGACCCACTTGACGTTAATGGCCATTACAAAGCTTTGAGTAACGGTTTCGATTTGGACGTCAAAGGAAAAATGGGCCAGCATACTTTGCTTCTTGGTGCTTCCATGAAGAGCGCCGATTTTAAAGTTGAATTCCAAAATACTTTAAATCCGTACATCAACTTCAAAGTGAATGGACATTTCGAGAATAATAAAGAGGTGAATGTGCTGAAGGATCGACAATCTTTTGATTGATCACAATTTAAATATTTGCTAACTTATATCATATTTACAGGTAATTCATAATGACATCGACTTATGGTATAGCGGAGATCTTCGAAATAATGAAAACCGTGTCACACTTAATCAATTCTACAAACGCCATGACGACTCAAAAGATTTTAGCATAATCACCAAGAACAAATGTAAGATTCTGGTTATGATTAATATTTTGAGATTTAATAAATTAGCGCCATGATAATAAATAATCAATTAATATTAACTTAATTATATGATTTGCTTTCAGTCGAGATTCATACTCTACCACTCAAACTCAAAGTTGAAGCGCAAATAGACAGCAAGAAGGTTGACGTTGATATTGAAGGGCAATACTTCGACAAGAAGGCAGATCTTGAAATTGAAGCACGAACTCACATAAAGAAACCTGGAGATTATAGCATGAAATTAAAGGCAGAATTAGATCGTCAAGGCTTAGAAGCTTTCGCTAAAAGGGACATTGTCTCTGCTGATAAGTCTAACTTTGAAAATTACATTGCCATCAAGGGTATTGGAAAGTATGAACTGTCGGGAATTGTAATGCACAAAAACAAAGTTAACGACATGAATGTTGGCGCTATTGGACATCTTAAGGTCTCCGGTGGTGGAAAAAATGAAGACATTAAGTATGTACCTTCATATCAATGATGTTATAAAGGCAAAAAGATATGGCATAAATAAAGTTACTTTTATATTGCATACAATATGCTAATCACACGATTGATGTTATTAATGAAGTTTATTTTTTTACCCAGGTTTGATGTTGGTGTCATTGACAACGCGAATCTATACTCTTCACACGCAAAACTATCGGCAAACAAGGGAGAATTCCTGGACTTCTTGCTAAAAGTAAACCGCGGAGCCAATGCCAACGGCCAACTGAAATTCATTCTTAAAGACGCTATTGCCGCCAATGGTCAGTTCAAGGTAACTGACTCGGATGGAAAAGGCAACGGAATGGTCATCGTAGACTTTAAGAAGGCTCAAAGAAAAATTAAGGGTGACTTTAAATTTGTGGTCAAAGATCCCGTATACAACGCTGAAATAGACGTTTTCCTTAACTATGAAAAAGACAACAACGACAAATTGCACATTAGTACCAATAACAAAAAGACTAACAAAATGACCGACTCTAAGTAAGTGTCCAAATATCATCGATTTTTTTTATATGTTGTTATTTCAATCGAGACAATTTGCTAGTATTTTCTTAAGAAAAATAAAATAAAAGAATGTTAAAAATATTGATTTCTTAATATTATATTGATATGTTGAATAGTTTACAAACTTTTCATCCGAATTTCTAGAAATAAATTCGAGTATGCCGGCAAGAAGACGGAAATAAATGTGTATCAGAATGGTGATATTGTAGGAGAAGGCAAGTCTAGCGCTAATGTAGAAGTTGTTCTACCAACGGAGAGATGCATTACTATGAAGTATAACAGAGAACTGAATGAGAAGGACAATGTAAGATTTTTTTAATATTATCATAAAGCGATTGACGATATTAGGTGATTCTAACCGGAAGTATTAATAGTAAATACTCTATATTAATTTTAAACGTATCTTGCTACTCTTAACAGATTGTCAATGGAAATGCTGAACTCGTGTTGTCTGATTCGGAAAAACGTGGAGCTGCTGGATCAACAATTAGCTACAAAGGCAAACTTGTAAACACAAACTTTGAGAAGGACACGATAGACTACGAGGCACAAATTGAACTGCGTCTAAAGAATGGCAAACAACTTGTTAATTCTCTATCCCTTAAAAATGTACCGCTAGGAGATGGAAAGTTCAAGGGTGACGTCAAAGTAAGTATTATAAAATGACTAGTTGTAGAAATAAAATTAAAGTTAAAAATTGACATCTTCCAGGCTAAAATATCAAATACTAAAATAAAATAATTTCGAGTGAATAAAACGACAATTAAATAAAATTATTTTAATTTTTTTTTATGTTTACGATAAGTTAAACAAAAATCATACTTAAACACATTTTTTTCAGATTGACGTTAATGGAAATCTTATACCAAAACCAGCCTCATTGACTGGAAGTGCAACATATAATGATAATGAATGGCTCGATGAGAAATACAGACTTAAAGCTAACTACGGTGATGACATGGGTGTAGAAGTAGTCGGCGATTGGATACTAAAGACAGAGAATGGCGTACAAAAGTGAGTTGCTAATAAAAAAACGAAAATGTTTATTCACCCTTTTTATATCAACAAAATAAATAATATTTATCCTAAGTATAAATTGAGATCAAAAAAGAAACTTCGCAATTCCTAGATCATAAAACAGTTCGGTTTGAAGAAAGTCTCTAGACATTTTGAACTGATCATTTAAATAATAGAAGAGCATTACATATTTATTTATCTAATTCCATGTTATTTGTATATCTTACTAGTTTGATTATGATAACTATAAAATATTCTATGTATCCCCCCATAGATACGAACTTAAAACTTATGTTTCACTCTGTAGGTACATTGATGACTCGACGATCACTATGCGCCTGCCTTTTGAAAATGCACATGATATTAAATGGATATCAACTTTCCAATTTATTGTCCCTGAGATTAAAGATTCTGTAGAGGTAAGTCCTTTTCTCTTTTAATTTTTTAACAAATTTCTATGCAAACATGCAAATCAAGTGTGTTAAGTGAATGCTATTGATTGTGATATTAAAATCAACAGTTCACCGTCATTCAATCTGTGCAAGTGAATGCGGACGTTTACAAAGTCGACACGAACGGAAAATTGGGAATAGAAACTGGAAACGCTGAAATAAAGGTTATCGTTCCACACCACGACCCATTCGTAATAAATACAAACTATGAGGCTTCCACTAAAAGTAAGTTAAATATGAAATCATCATAAAATCTTAATAACTGTCTACTGTTGGTTCTTGTCTAGAATATTTTATACATTTAATTGTTCATCCTTCATGCAGAAAAGTATTTATTCATAAAATGTTTGTTTGTCATTTTAGAAGAGGTGAAATCAATTAAGGCTGACCTTAAAGCTCATTACGGTAAACTCAGAAGAGATGTTAAATTAATCATCAATGCACCACCTCGTGAACTGGACTTTTTGCTGGTTGCAAACGCACCAGATGCTGAAAAGCTGAAGAAGCTCGAATTCAAAATCAATAGCAAGGTACACAATCTTTTATTATAGCTCCCAGATTTAAAAAAATGAAAATTTCATATGATTTTTACAAATGTCATAATAATATTAAAGAACGTTAAAAATTATGTGAATCAAATAAACTAAAGGCATTTATTGTCATTTGGCAGAACTCTGCACCCAACACATATAGCAATGTTATTACTATACAAGCCGATGATCGAGAATATAAGACTGAAGGTATCGTCGTCTACTCAAAGAGCCAACCCCTATTCGATCTCAAATACACAAGCCCCAGTTCAGCCAAAACTAGCAGGTAAATTATATTCTAGAATATTTTTTACTAAAATTTATTTAGGATTACCGAAATTTGCATGTGCTTCAATTAATTTTTATTTTATTCTGTTTAGGCTGTACCTTAAAGGTGAATCGATCAGCTCTTCACATGGTAAATACGAAGTGAAGTTGGAGAACATCAAGGATATCGATTTCGATGCTTCGTGTGAAGGAAACATTCAAAAGGACAACATCAACCTCAAGGCCCAAGCAAACTCTGGTTACTTTGGTCTCAAGGACTACAAGATGGATATCAGCAGCAAGGACGCTGGCAGTGGCAAACGCCTCGAGTTCCACGCCACAAACGACAATAAGAACCTTCTTAGTGGCAGGTAATTATTTATCATATTTTATAAGGAAACACCAAATAAAATAATAACTTTAGATCGAAACTAAATTAATAAAAAATATCTATAACTTTTTTATTAAACACTTAATTTTTTTCCAGCACCTCATATATCAGCAAACAAGAAGGCACGAAAACAATCGTTGAAGGCTCTGGGTCAGTGAAATGGAAAGATGATCAGAAGCCAGCAAACTTCAAGTACATTCGCACTATCCTCTCAGATGGCAGTGAGGTCAGAACCAATGGGCATAATTAATAATATATTAAAAATATTATAGCAATAAAAAAAACCGCATATTGATGAAATTAAACTGTCATTTTTAATAGTTTATCTGTTAAAAAATTAAGATCAATTTTAATTTTAAAATATCTATAACTCCATTATTTTGAACAGACTTTCCTGAACTTGGCGATCGGTGAGCGTAGCTACGTTGCGGAAACCAGAATAACTGAATTGGAATATAAGAACTCTTACGTGTACTGTGAGGAGAAGAAACAGTGTGCAAACATTGATCTACATTCAAAGATCAACGTCATTAGTAAGTTAACAACAAGTTTCGTAACAGATATTTTTACCATAGACACATTGTTTATCATATTTATATCATAATACATTTATTTTTTTTTAGAACCAGGTCATGTTGAACACCTCGTAACTTTCGACTTCGACCTTCGAAAGTTAGGTTTTGCACCGGAATTCGGCCTCAAATTTCCAATGAAATTTCTGAGCTTGTTCTGCCAAAGTATAGTTTGGATCTCCACGTCAACAAGGATGACAAGAAATACCATCTCCACGTTTACTGCAAACCTGATACTGGAGGTAAGTTATATTTACTTGTACATAAACTGTATAGAAATTTGAAGTAAGAATATAACCACAATGTAATTTCTAGTGATCCCGGCTGGTATCACCATGACGATTCCATCAAGAGTCCTTGCTTTGGAAACTCAAGTTCATTACTCACCAAATGGGGTTCTTCTGTTCCCGATCAAAGGAGATATTTCATTATACCCTGATAAGAATAGGCCTCAGCAGAAGACCTCTGCCAGGATGTCTATATCAGCTACCACCAGTGATGCCCAAAGCACAGCCGTTGCTGATTTTGGATTCAGCCATCCTAAACTTGGAGAGGTAATTTTTTTATCTGTATAAATACTATAAATAGGAACGATTTGTTTGTTCTTCTTGATTAGGATCCAAAACTACTTAACCGATTTTAAATATATGTTTCCTCCTATAAAAAGCAACGTAAACAATAAGTGACATAGCTACTTCGTAGCCAAGTCATTTTATAGTAACATTTAAGCATTATATCTTTGTATTCTCTGCTGTATTGGAATTTTGATGGGACTAACACAATTTATTTATTTATAATATTTTGTATTGTTAAAATTTTATGAAATTAGGTCAATGAATAATACAATAAATTGTAAATGTTCATATAATAATGCTTGACCTTATTCGTTGTGTAGGAATTAACACTGAAGCTCAACGGAAAATTGGACCGGCCCCAAGAAAACACATTCAAGATTGAGTCCTCCGCCGTACTTTCACACAATTGCTTCGGTGGTGTAAGTTATCCTTTAATTATGACTAAGTTATAATTTTAACATAATTAAAGCAAAACATGAATATTTTTTAAATATATCCTTCTATATATTATAATTTCATTTCAGAAACGTGAATCGAAAGTAAACTTGGAGGTGAACCCCACTCACGTCAAGTTCACGGTAAAAAAATATTTTTATATAATTATTTGAAAAGTTTAAAAGGGAGGAATTGTTTGAAGAAAAAAGTTATTTATTAAAAAAACGTTTACAGTTCGACACACCCCTCGTCAAGCTCATTGACCTGGAAGGTTCAGCGATCGTGAAAGATAATCTACAACAGGGCGACATCAAATTCCGTCTTTTGGAAGGCAAACCTGTTCAAGTACACGCAGTGGCCAGGGACTATCAGTACTACGAATTCACTACTGGATATAGCGGTAAGTGATTTTTAAACTGCTAATCCTTCTTGATGCCCTCATGCGTCTTGTCCTTAAAGAGTAAAATCTAGCGCAATGGGCACCACATACAGTTTAATAACAGAAAAGCCTCTATAGTAATAGGGCTTAAAGGAAAAAATGTTTAGGGCTAGTTGATAATTTTTTATTGGCCTCCTAAAATTTATTAATCATAATATACCAAATATTAATTATTTTGAATAAAAATTAAAAAATAAGTTAATTAAATTGTTATTAATTACTGTACTGTTATTAAAACTTCCTAATGGATAGCGGTGTATTAGGGGAGGCCTATGTCCAGCGGTGGACTATCACAGGCTGATGATGATTGATTTGATTGAATTACTGTCCTTTTTAAGTAATTTTGAGTTTGCTAATAAATTTATTCCAGATGAATCCGAACGCAAACTGTCAATCGTTGGTCACTTGGAGCCTGAAAAACGAGTCGATGTAGCAGTGGACATCGTGCTACCTGGCCACAAGAAGAGTATCGTTCACGGTGCTTTATTCCTTCAGGACAACATTGTTAAGAGCGAATATGGACTCTCCAAAGAGAACTTTAACTACTTTGTCGTAAGTATTGGTTTGCCATCAATCAAAACAATTTTTGTCGACTTCAAAATAGTGTAATTAATGTTTACAGCTGCATGAAATATTTTTGTTATTCTATTTTCAGTAATATATATGTAAAATATAATGTATATCAAAAATCTTTACTAAGTGGTAACTTGAGAATAATAACCATTTTGGGTTTAAAAGAGGCATTATGAGCAATATTACTTTATAAAACATACATGTATTATAAATAAAATAAACTTCTCTTAAGTGCCTCCGTAGCCTAGTGGTAAGGACGTGTACTTTAGAAACCGGAGGTCGTAGGTTCGAATCCTGCAGGGACTCAACAAATTTTCATTGTTGTTTCCTAGTTGGTTTCTGCCCAAACAAATCGTTTAAAAAGTAAGATGATCCATGCGTCGTATAGAAATGTAAAATTTCGGGCCACCCGCATTGGACCAGCGTGGTGGGATACGGTCCAAAATCCCTCTAATGGAGAAGGCGTGTATTAGGGGAGGCCTATGTCCAGCAGTGGACTAGCATAGGCTGGTGATGATGATGATGATAAAGTGGCCAGCTATTCAAATTTTATAAGCTTTTTCTTTTACAATACATTGATATCAATTAAATATGTTTTGTTACTTTTTGATAGTTGTGTAGAGTTTTCTGCATAAAAATGTTGTAGTTTTATGTAAAACATCTTTCGTTCCAGAACGCACTGAAGAATGACCTGGCCAACCTTCAAACTCGCGTTAAAGACCTTGGTGAGAAGAGCAGCCAAGAATTCACTCGTTTACTTGATCGTGTGAAGCCGACATTTAAGAGACTAGAACAGTCATACAGGGAGGACATTGAAAAGTTGGTTCGCGAGATCTCTAATGATGAAACCCTCAAGGAAATATCGGAAGCATTGTAAGTACATAAAACGTAGTCCTCTCAACATTTTAGTTACACTAAACATGTACATATTTGTTATGTACTAATCCTTTAAATGTTTTTGAACAGGAACTTCGTAGCTAAATTCTTAGCAAAATTGATCAGCGATGTAATGGATGTAACGAAACCAATGGTGGATAAAATCACTGACGCCATAACAAATATTGCTGATAAAGTCAAGGAGCTCTACGTTAAACAAGTAAGAAGTTTGCCTATACATATTTATAGACAAGTTAAACATAACTTATCTTTTGCATCACTTCCCCTTATCATTGTAAATAATGTTTGCTTAAACCCATGACTACTTTGCAGCTGGAGCCCCAAGTTAAACAGCTTTATGCCAACGTTGCTGAAGTTATAAACCAATACTTCGATGGACTTGTAGACACCGCAGCCCACTTCGCCGCCTTGTGATCGACTTCTTTGAACGCCACAAGCCTGAGATTGAAGAGCTTACCAACACCTTCACGGAAATATTTAAAGGTTACGATATAACTAATATAGAAGACTTTGTTTCAATTGCGTGATATTCAATGTTGATACATCAATCAGAATTCATGAAAAGTAAAGATATATTATACTATAAAAACGTGAAAAACCTAACATATATTCTGATACCAAAATTATTCAAATTTTAAAGCTTTTTTCCTTTTATTTCTGATTAAACTTTACTACAAGAGTAGTAATTTATACCGCAATGTTATAATTTGACAGATCTAACCAAACTGATTGTGGCTCAACTGAAAGAATGGCGCGTTAAAATGAATCAACTCTTTGAAGAGCTCAGTCGCCAACTCAACGATTTGCCAATCATTAACATTCTTAAGGAAAAAGTAAGTATATTCATATCTTTAACATTGGATTTTTATAAACTTTTGAATCGAATCAAGCTATATAATTAACATAAGTATTTAATGCAGTTTTACACATTTTAATATGTCTAATTACTGTACAATTTTACAAAATAACCGACATTAAAAGTACCTGCTAAACGTCGATGTTTCTAGAACAAACGGATTTTTCGTTTTTTTTTTTTAAATAAAATAAATTATGGATATAGCTAACGAACACGAAATAGTTTAATTAATTATTTGTTTTTATGATCAGTGGCAGGAATTGGCGATACCTGAACAGGCCATTGCCATTTTGGGTGAAGCTAACAACGCAATCCGCCAAGTTTTGCCAACGGAGGACGCTAAGATCTTCGCGGATGAATTGTTCCAATACGTTTCAAAGGTAACTTTTCTTTCCTTTTGTGGTGTGTATAAGGTTTTCCTATCCCACATTTAATTAATTGAGCTAACTTGGACAATATCTTACTATACTCTCGACATTTTGAATATTATAGTCACGATCTCATATTGCCCTAACCTTAAGAAATACATCACCAATTTCTTCCACACAGTAGTTCAAACCCGTAACCTGTGATTTGGAAAGCGTGTCTAGCCACTAGACCATTGGGCTTTCACATTATTTACGAACACATGTGTGTTTATACAGAAACTGCAACAACAAAAGGTGGACGATGCAGCGGCGTTACGCGTGTTATACGAGAAATTCGCAATGGCAGTAACCTCTCTTGTGCAGTTCGTTCGTACCGGTCTCAACAACATGGGAATAACAATGTCACCGACCTTCAGCGCTGTAAGAAATGATACTATTATTTTTGTGCCTGATCCTCATAATCATCAGCCTGTGTCAGTCCACTGCTTGACATATTAAGCCTATCAAACATTAATGATGTGGTGATGCGTATAGATTTAGATGTAGATAGATCTTAAAAATAAGAAGCAAATGTAGATATCTAAATACGATAGCTACTCATAACGTGATTTCTAAATAACAGTAATTATATTGCGAGTAAACATTTCGAGGTACACGGTTTATAGATTTTAACGAAATATGTATTTGTAAAGAAAATATTTTTGCAAAGTTTAAAGTGAATCTAGTAACAAAATTACAAAATTTATATATTGTACGAAATCACTTTTTAATTTACATGTGAAAATGAATGAATAGTGAATTAATATATTTAAATATGGAATAAAGAATGTTCCCATGCAGGTACCATGGACTCCCAGCTTTGCGCCAATTTCCGCTCCATCTCTCGGAGGAAGTGCATCCTTCAGCTTATTCAACCAACTGCTTCAAGGTGATATACCAGACCCGGTTGCTTTGTTCAAAGCATACAGACCACGCTCTCTGAACCCACTACAAGAAGTGCCATCCTTACGTAAGTACACGGACAATGCTAGCACATTATTAAGTTTGCTATCTTTTTTACCCATCAAAACCTTTTAGATAGAGAATATTTTTATTATTTTTTATTAATAATTTGAAATAAATATAAACGAATATACGTTATAGTAGTTAAGATAAAACTACACAGACTCTAGCACCACAATTGTTCTATTCGTCTGAAAATATTTTTTGTTTGATCTGAATTATATTATCCTTTATTGCCAAAGACCATATGGCAAGCGTAATAACAATAGTACAGTTTAAAAGCATAATATTCTTTTTTTTCGTAAGATTATCTGTTGAGCTGTGTTTATAACATTTTTTTAATTTACAGTCAGGGCTGTGATTGTCAATGGCCAGCACATCTTCACCTTCGACGGCCGCCACTTGACGTTCCCTGGTACGTGCCGATATGTCCTGGCCCACGACCACGTCGACAGGAACTTCACGCTGATGATGCAACTCCAGAACGGAGCACCAAAGGCCATCATCTTCCAAGACAAATACGGAACCACCATCGAGATTAAGGACAATAAACAGGTTATTAGCATAATCCTTGTCTTTTAAGCCTTTAGTAAAACTTTTTTACAAACTAAAATTTGATATTTAGGCCGAATGAGTACATTTTAAACTATCTACGCATTCTAAATTATATTTGACGTCCCAAATCAATAAAAACTTATTGATTTTTAATGGAACCTATTATATGTACGTTTAAATCCACAAGCTTCAAATATATGCAAAATAGCTGGGCTGTACAAAAACTTTTAAAATATCTAGATACAAAATTTAAATTAGATTTATGTCTTACTCGCACACAAAAAATAATTTATGTGCAATCAGCGTCAAATTAGATTATCTTAAAGTAAAACTTGTTGCATTGCTACAAAGCGCTCCTATATTCACACCCAGAAATTTTTTCATCATTATTAGCCTAGAACAATGGTTTTATTTTCTTATTTTATAGTTTAAAGTATAATATTTCCCTTGAACAATAGATGGCGCTGAACGGTGTCAACCATCCGTATCCAATACCAAAGAAGGATGCCTTCACGTACCGCCAGGCCAACGGCAACGTCGGTATCGGCTCGCAATTCGGAGTAGGCGTCTACTGTTATGGAAAACTGGAGGTGAGAACCCGTTTAATCTTGTCAGTATTTTGATAATATCCTTTCGTTAAGATCAGCACCAAAACATAAGACTTTCGAAAATCTTCGAAAATGTGACTATTAAATAATTTTGTGTTTTTTCTATCAAGTATATAATAAAAATGTGCTACACTAGTTTGGAGAACAACGTCATTAATTTGGTAAAAGAAAAATTTATAATAATGAATTGCAATATTTTTTAGGTCTGCTTCATCGACGTAGACGGATTCTACCTTGGTAAACTGCGAGGTCTTCTTGGAGACGGCAACAATGAACCATACGATGACTTCAGGCTGCCAAACGGAAAGGTAAGATATAAGTTACCTTTTTTTGCAAATATAAATAAACTTATATATAATCGAACAAACCGCCAGCCAAATTGTGCGTAGCGTCTTAAGTAAGTTAAGAAACGGTTTTTTTATATATTCAAAGCATTCCACGCGTCAAAGTCAAAATCAAAAGTCAAATATCTTTATTCTCATCATCTTTAAACTCTGTGGACATTTTTTCCTTTTTTATTAACATTTACAAAATTTTGACAAAACACATCACATTTTAATACTTTGAAATAACCTCAAGCGAACAATAAAATCAAAATAAAATTTACAATGGCCAGTATTAATAAAAGATTATTATTCTTATTTAATATAAACGAACTGTCTAGGAATATATATTAATAAGCTGAGATAGCAGCTCAAATTAGATTCGCCTCTTTTGTAATTGTTTCTTCGTTCTACGGTGTTTAAATTAATTTTCCCATTTAGATTACGAACTCGGAAGCAGAGTTTGGCAACGCGTACCGACTTGCCAGCAGCTGCCCACAAGTGAAGACCCCAGAACACTCCCACCACCAGCTGCACCACATGTCTTTGCCACCAGCGTGCGAAAAAGTCTTTGGTGGAACCTCCCCCCTGAGACCTTTGTCCTTATTCCTGGACGTAGCTCCATTCAGGTAATTATGCAAATATTTCCGTCTAATAATATGTAACCGAAAGCTTGTATGGAGGAATATTGGTTACTCGGACTCTTTTACAAACCACTTAACGGATTTTAATGAAGCGTGACAATACTTTACTTTGTACATCAGGGTAACATAAAGGCTTTAATATATAAGGGTATATTGTAGTTTCGGATTATAATAAAGGTTGCATGTACATAGAAAAAGTTCTGCCATCGGTCAACTATTCCGACACAAACGCCAAACAATGTTGGGCCTATAAATATATCTTTTGTAATAATTGTTTACATTATATTATAATAAAGCGCGTGAAATCATGGTAATATGGTAGATAATATTTTAAACCGAATTAAATTAGGTACCCTTTTCCTAAATATATTAGTGTAAAATATTCAGTACACGATCTCCAGACGATAACACTGTTGGTGAACTCAAGGTACTCAATAGCGTTAGGCAATGACAGTTGTTCTTAAATGTCTAAACTATGCCACCAGTGACCAATCAGGAGCTTGTGATATAAGTAAGTTTAAACATTAAGAATCTCTTAACTTTCAGACAAGCCTGCATCCACGCAGTGAGCGGTGAACCTGAAGATGCAATGCACCAGGCATGCCTATTGGGTCGCGCTTATGCGACATTCGCTTTAACTGGCAAGCTGCCCGTAGTCCTTCCCGCGGAATGTCTTTCCTGTGCTGATTCAGACAAGGAACGCGCCGTTGGTGATACATATGAGCTGAAAATTCCAGGAAAACAGGCCGACATCATCGTTGCCGTTGAAACGACTGTTGTAAGTTGGAATAAATTGGCAAACATCCATTGATCCCGCTAGGTACGATGAATAAAAAACAGTGTAGAGTTTAATTATTATGTTGCGCTTATAAAAGTATTTTTAGTGTTACTGATAGTCAATTAAATGATTTTTGAAATCATTTATTTAACATGAAATCATCTAAAAATAAATCATTTTTTTTTCATTTGAATTTTCCAACAATTTACCAAAATTAATGTTTTGTTACTGTAATCGTTAGACAAAAGGTTTTTTTCGATACCTACTTAGTGTAATTCAATTGATACGAATTGATTCAATATTTTTTTATTTGAATTATCCTTTTGAAATGTCATAAACATACCTACATCTAAAGATGTTTGTTATTATAAAGTCTCTAATAAAAACGTACGTGTTAATTGCTCTTATCAACTTGAATTCAATAGTATTTTTTCTTTCTATTTAACAAATAGGGTAACGAGAAGACATACAAAGAACTGGTTGTTCCGCTAGTCTCACAACTGGTCGACACTCTCAAGAGCAAGCGCATCGGTGACATCAAAGTCCACCTCGTCGGTGTAACTTCTAGATTCCCATATCCTATTATCTACGATACTGACCGTAAGTATATGGATTTATAGACACTAAATTGATTGCACTTAATGCCTTATTTCTTAAATGTTTCTTTATTCAAAAGAATCAATGTTGATTTTAAATAATACCTACTTTTAAATTTAACTTCAGTTGCTTTAGGTTGGTTATTAATTTTGTCTGTCTGCGGTTGATAAAACTAAATAGGATTTAATTGAGATATTTTTTGTGTTTATAATTAAATTCAAACCGTTGTCCTAAACAGTATGATATTAAGGAAACCAATGTTGAAAATGGTCATAATTATATAGCCCTTAAATCTAATTGTCTATGTTATGTAATTAACCATAGTTCACTTTTAATGTGATTTTTGCAGTAAAACTAAAGACACCTAATGTGGAGTTCATAGACAAGAGCCGTTACAACACAATCGAACCTATTAAGACAGGAAACGAGAAAATTGACAGTCTTGAGCAAACAGCAATAAATATAGTGGAATACTTTAAGAAATCGATGGGTAAGTAAATAATGTATTTCTTTCTTTTCCTCTTAACGTTTCTTTTTCTTTTTAAATAACGCCTCCGCGGTCTATTTGTTTGATCCTTGCCAACCGGGCTTCGTGGGTTCGAATTCTGCGGGGAAACAGCTCTTTGTCACCTAATTGTTAAGGCTAATTATTACGCTACGTAACTAAAATGCTTTTAAAATATAAAAATAATAATTTGGTAGCTAAATTATTTTTTTTAAGTTACTAACTAGATCACATGCCGAATATCTAGGATTAAAAAAACAACGTTTATAAGTAGCAGACGTAATAGCATGTCTTATACTAACATTTGACTGCCTCCGTAGCCTAGTGGTATGGGCGTGTGCTTTAGAAACCGGAGGTCTTGGGTTCGAATCCTGCGGGGACGCAACAAATTTTCATTGTTGTTTCCTAGTTGGTTAGGGCAATTTGGGCTGATCACCCAATTGCCTGAAAAGTAAGATGATCCATGCGTCGGATGGGCATGTAAAAAAGTCGGTCCACCCACCAACCTGCATTGGACCAGCGTGGTGGGGTACGGTCCAAACCTCCTAATGGATAGAGGTGTATTAGGGGAGGCCTATGTCCAGCAGTGGACTAACAAAGGCTGATGATGTGATGTGATGTGATACTAACATTTTAGGAAATTCAATACCAATGAGAGGAGTTGCTGGAATACTCTTTTATACGGCTTTACTTGTGCACAACACGTGTATAAATTAAGACTTTCATACTGATTATAAGATTCTTGTTAATTATAGCTTAACTATTTGTGTGTAGGTCTAACCAATGTTATGGGCGGCTACATGGGAATCGATGAAATACCATTAAGACCAGGCGCTGTTAAACACACCATCTCTGTCGTTTCGGATCATTGCAAGAAACAAGATGTTTTGGTGAGTCCAGAATTAATTAATAATCATTATTTTTTGATCTGCTATTACTTTTTATTTTAGGGAATTCTTAATATTTTAGATATGTTGAAAACATTGGCTTTATTATTTTTAACGAACTTTTTGTATTAATAGTATTCGGGATTACGCTACGCTTTCTACGGAATGATGTACAGGCAAACCGGACACACAAATTCCATCATTGCCAATACACCTCTGCTGTCTGAAGGAGACGAGAAGCTCAAGCAGGCTGTTGGTACGTTACTCTTAAATTATTTCTTCTAAGTTACATCGTATAAGATTTTATTACTTTTTAAAGCCTAAAGCCCAAGTAATTATTACAAAAATTACTTTATAGATGTAAACTTACAAAAGCTAAAGTAGTAGTGGGGGAATTTAAAATGTAAAATAAACGCGATAAAATCCGTAAAGTAATTTTATTTAATAAAGTAGTATGTTAAGTATGTTGTTAAATATCTCATGTTACCGTATTTTCCAAATGTAGTTTATTTTGATCAAAATCAAAATATACGTAAAACCTTAAACAATTTTTATTCATTACTACCAATTTCTTCTAATAAATAAAATAGTGTGTTTAGTTGAATATCGCGTAATTCACACAATTTATTTAACAGGATACACAAAGAATTCTGTGCTCATGTGCGGTGACAAGAAACAGAAAGATACGGAGGCTCTTCGTGCCACTATTAAGCCCAATAACGACGAATGCATCAACTTCGTCGAAACTGTAAGTTCCCGTGTTCGGAAACGATCTAAATCATACTTTAGTTTTCATCATCCTTAGCCAGTGTTTAGACCACTGCTATACATAGGCCCCTTCTTATAAACGCCTTTTCTATAAGGGGGGTTTTAGACCGTATCCCACCACGCTGGTCCGATGCAAAAACTCGGGCCACTCCGACTTTTTACATGCCCATCCGACGCATGGATCATCTTACTTTTCAGTCGAGGGCTTACTTGGGTGATCGGCCCAAATAGTCCTAATCTACCAGAAACCACTTGAACACAAAGTTGTTTCTCCGCGCAATTCAGACCCATGAACTCCGGTTTATAAACGAAGGGCCAATACCGCTAGACCGCCGAGGCGGCCACATCTGTTTTAGAGAAGTTTATATTATTTATATTATACGTATGTTTTATAAAGTAATAGTACTCATAATGCCTCTTTTAAACCCAAAATCAAAATGGTTGTTATTTTCTTTACAGTAAAAATACATATACAACAATTTAAAAGCAATAAAGTTTTAAAATCAAAGACATAGTGCCACTATATAAATAGCTGTTATATGTTAATAACTCATTTTTTTGCTTTTAGACAAACGGCATCGTTTTCTCCGCTTCCAACTATGAGACAATGAACCCGGGAATGCAGAAACAGTACCTGCAGACCGCGGCGAGCGCCATCGTCAAGGATATGCTCAAGGAAGTTCTTGTCCTTGAGTGTACCTGTAGTTACGTCGATCCGTTCCGCGTGCGCTCCATTTGTGTCACAAAGGAAAGGAAGGAAGCGGTAAGGATAACATATTTAAATTATTATTGATAAAAACAATGTTTTTGTTGATAGGCAACATTACCAACATTCACATCCATATTCCTGACCATTTGCAATCCTGTATGAGGTAGCGGAGAGCTTGCATTGTTCAAGAATATTATCAAGTCACTATTTGCTTTTCAAAACACATTTATTTTCAATACGCTTTTTTAAACGTAAAAAGTATTGGTAAATTTTTAGGTATCTTGAATTTTCTAAAATTTATTGTCTGGATTATAAAACTATTAATAATATAATCATTTATTTACGCAGGCCCGCCGACGAAAGTAAATGACATGGAAGTCCGACGCGTCATCTGTGATCAGAATCATCAAGCCATTTGTACCAAATACCCTTAGTTTTAGTTGAATGAGCTCTAACGGGACTTAGCACCAAGCAAAAAACTAACATGCTAATGTCTAGAAATAGTTTTAATTGCTAATACTATCTTATAATCCAACAAACAATATATTTCGTTCATAATAATTTTCTAACAAATTTTTACATCAGAATTACATAAATAAATCTCTATAAACCATTCTTGGTGGGATATTCTTGTAACATAAAAAGACTATCCCTAAACCTTGATATGTTAAGTTTCGTTAAAGCTCGTAGATTATATATTAGAAATCCTGTTTTTATCCTATAGGAATCTATTTATACCGAAATGCCATCAGGAGGTATTAAAATAATCGAACTTTGTATTAGATGTAATAAAATATGTTATTAATATTTGATTGTTTGATTTTTTGTCCTTTTTCGCTAGTATTGTTTCCCGAGTTGCTAGTTCGGCTTTTTATCTAACTAGATGATTCCAAAATATAGCTTTTATGCAGAGTGACTACTGTGCATTTGATAGATTAGTTATATGTCATAAAAGCATTCGACATTGCGACTCAATATATATAAAACTAGCTTTGCCCCGCAGTTTCAACCCGGCAATGGAAGTTTGAGATAATTATTATTATACATTATATTCATTCAGACCTAAAGGCTTTTCGTTGCATGCCGGAATAGCTTGCAAACGCAAGATTTTTTCACATACATGATACTTAGATATATTTTGGATAATTCAAATATTAATAATATTGTAGTTGTACAATATTTGTCAGAATCATCAGCTTTATGATAAAGTATATAAACATCTATACATACAAACTTTCGCATTTATAATATTAGTAGGATCAAATATACATTGCATAAAACATATTTTTCCATCACAAAATAACTTAGAATCAAATCAAGACGATTACCATATTACAATCTGATGATTAGTTAACACTGGATTATAAAACAATAACAACGCAAACGTCTCAAAAATTTAAATTCGAACCCATGACATCCAGCTTGTAAACCTATGTTAACCTCGACCATGCTGTTTAATTAATCATAAATAGGTCCATTTTTAAATAAATAAATAAAACATTTTTTTGTGAAGCATTTATTCTACGTTCTAAAACATGGCTTAAAGCAATTGGCACCCCGTACGAAATTAGGGTACAGTTATTGCCAATTTTACAAAAGTTTAGAAGAAAGAAGAAAATATAAACAGTGTTAGAAATCAGTAATTGTAATACACTTTGCGAACCCAGCGCATCCTAGGACCGCGCTGTGACATAATCTTGACGGATGCTCCAGCTGCTGCAGCTACTACTTCTTGGATCTAAGGGAAAATAGCCATAGTCCTATCTATAGTCCATTTTCTTGTTTTGTTAATCAAAGATTATGTGTAGAAATACCTTTATTCCACTAATACTAAGTTGATTTTCTTAACATATGTTGGTATGGTTACAAAACTTTGAAAACAGGGAAAAAAAGAAGAATACAGTGTGATCAAAAATGCTTTGGATGTTTTGGTTTGCTTTCGTAACCAGTGTTATTTAATTACTGTGTAAACAAGACGTAATTTAATTACTGTCACATCTTATGCTGCTTCCTTATGGGCAGGGTATATCACTTATCATTAGGTGAACATCCTGCACGACTTCTTGTTTTAACCAATAAAAAACGTTGCTGCTTGCTATGCAAATGCCTGTCACAGCTCCATTACATAATAGAAAAATATGTGCGAAGTCTTTACTTGTTTAAGAGTTAAAAATTTCACCGCCAATAACTGTATGGTTAAAACCATTGTAAATTATTGCCGGTTTTACTATTAGACGTAGTGAATTTATTCTGTATTATAACGGTACTTGTATATTACAATGAGCTTTAACACGCACAAACTAACCCTTGGCTAATCAAAAATATTTATACGTCTTTTTTCGAAAGCTAGCGCAAATATGGGGTTCTGTTAAGTACATTTTTATCAACAGGGAGTGTCATTTTTAAACGACACGAGTATACTAAATGACCTCTCTAGTGACATACAAATAAAGTTATTTATTATGACGACTATATAAATAATTGTAGATGAGGTAACTTACACTCTGCATCAAATTCTGCGCGTTTCCAACCAGCATGTTTATTGCCTCTTTGTCTTCTTGGTTACCTTAAAACCATACAATAAATTAAATTATTTCTATGATGCCGTTTACATTTCGTTACCTAGAAATGTCTATAAGATAACTATCGCAGTGAATATTTGTCTGAATTAATCATCATAGTTGCTTACCTTCAACAATCAAACCTCAGATTAGGACATCCTTTTTATAAACAGTCCATGAACCATTTTTATTGGTAAAATAAATATTTACTAAGGGCTTTTTTTTCCAGAAAGTATCGAATTTTTGAAACACGTTATAAAAATGGCGGTAAAATTTTTGAAAGTTCAATTCCTTTGATCCGTTGAAAAAATAAGTCATTCAACGGTTAATTTTTCATATGTAAGATACGCGTCCTTTTCATTTATACAGATCTAGTTGTTGTTGTGGATTTCAATAAATTTTTTTTTCTATAAGCGACAAAATTCATTAGGTTCGCTAATGTCAATAATTACCTTGCCGTCCAAGTGACGAGCCCTTCACCGTCGTCAACATCTTCAACTGACCGCTAATAGTCGGTATTCTGTCACAAAGCTGCAACAGATTCTGAAAGGAGATGTAAAATACCCTCAGACTTTGTGTAGGTAATCACAACCCATAGATTCTCTGCAAATCAATATAGTATACCTTACTTTTTTTTTTTTTCATCTAGAAGAATCTGTCGTTAATAAATTGACGTCCCATTTTAATATGTTTGTTTATGGGTGTATAAAGAGTTTAAAAAAGTCTTAATAATATTTTACCTTACTTGTCTCAAAAAATATAATCTACGAAAATAATACAATTCAATTATTGAGAATTAAGTTCAAATTTATATAAAATAGAAGAAAATGGGGAATTAATTACCTGGCATAGTTACTGTACTTTTTTCTATACGGTTATGCCATTTTAAGGGACCATTCAAAGGATGTTAATAGACATTTTCTGGACATGTAGAGCAATTTAAGAATAAGGGTATCTATAAGTATATCGGTTGTAAATGCACAAAGAGACTAAGCAAAAAAAAAAAAATTCTTTGGAGTATATCCAATAAATATTATTGATGTCTCACCGTCCGAATACGAAGATCCGTGCACTCGAGAGCAAGACTCCTAGCGAGGCTGCAACTTCTCTAGAAGCGCTTACTATAGCTTTCGACGTCAATAGCACCTCACGTTTCTTATCTATAAACAATAACAAAATGTGAATCGTAAGATTCTGTAACGTCATTTTCTATATAAATATGCCAATTATTACTTTGGCTTTATTAAATGATCAACGTGATAAGTAAGTAAGTAAACATCTATAGAGATATTCAATCAGTAAAAATGGTATTATGTTGAAACATAATAGGCAAGACTACAAAATGTATGAGTAATAGCACAGCGGCAAAGGGCATGGGTGTAAAACCTCACAAAACATCAAAATTTTAAAGTTACCTGAATCAATAACTCTATTCATATTTCTTACGAGTGGCCTGAGTAACTGAGTTGTACGGTTATTCGGGGCATCAGTTGGATGGACTGTTAAAACCGGAGGATCATGAAGTTAAATTTCGTGTAAAGATGTAGACTTAAAATTTTGTATACCACTAATTAGTACCCACTAACCCGCATTGGACCAGCGTGGTGGGATACGGTCAAAAACTATGATATGTGTATTAGGGAATGATGATGATGATGATTATGATGATTAGTTAGTTAGGCTGATCATTCGATGAATGGTCCACCTCAAGGATTATAAAAATAATCACTACCTGTGCCTAAGTCAAGTAATAATCACTACCTTTCCAATATCTAGCATTTGATGGAGGAGATAATCAAGATGAGTTCATTGACGTGTGCATGTAAATACAGATGTACTCATCTTGTGAACAAGTGTACTATGATATCTCCCGCGTAGTCGGGTGATTCCGATACAAATTTTCTGCCGTAATCAGGTGAAAAAGTGAAATTATTATTTGTACAATAGTTTTTCTTCGCATCTATGAAACCTACCATTTCTCATGTAGTCAGAAAGACGAGCCATTAGTACCGCCATGCGCTTCGCAACAGCTACTATCTCATTGTCCTTGGCTGACCAATCACGGACCGCAGAGTGAAGATCCAATGCCGCAGCCTATACAAGGAGGTATTGAAATTTAGCAATAAAAAATTGTTTCTAAATTTATTGATTCTCCAAGGTTAAACGAAAAAATACACATTATGAAAGAGACTTACAAAAATTGGTTGATTTGGATCATGTTGCTTTTGGAAGATGTTCTCGCCGCTAAGGGCTGACTCCACTTCACTTGTGGTCTGCAAGATCTGAATATGAAATAGAATAATCTCGTTTTATTATCCGTAAATAATTTTACACTGAAATGAAAGATTTTAGTTAGTGGTCCATCCCTTTAAAGTAACAAATCACCTTTAACAATAACGTTTACAAAACAGAATAACAGAAAACGCTGTATAGTATGATGCCAGTTTCTACTTGATAGAATAAAATTTCTTTTAATGCAATTTTGTAATGGCCCTAAAGGGTTGGTCTATTAATGCATTTTATCAACATCAAATAAATTGTGTATGCGTTTGTAAAAGTTTAATCGTGTGAAGAATACCATTGATATTGTTTCTATAAACTAGGTCAAAAACTTGTGTCTGAAGTCACTTAGGACTAACTATAACTTTGACTCATTTAGGTAAATGTATTTTTTTATGAGGTTATATATAGTAAATAAATGGATTTTCACAAATAATTTAATTGTAACTGATAATACATATTAATTTAACGTTTATGGGTTGGGTTGACAAGCAAATCCTTAAAGAATTTGTAAAATTGTATTTACCTCAGCTGTAACCTGTCTCCATTCGTTTTTGAGAGTGCCAGACGATGTACCATTAAGTCGTCTTTGGGCCTGCGATAAAACTCTACGAAGTTCCGGATCCCCGCGCGCTTGTCGTGAATTCAATCCAGCTTCTACTACGCGATGACTTAACCTACATACAAAAAGAAGTTATTAAAAAATATAAATGGCCACCATAGCCTTCTTTTGGCTAGCCATTTTGCACAAGTTATGATAGGGTTGGCTCCTAAGCCATACAGATTTACCCGAACAACACTTTTTACATACCCATCTAACAAATCGGTACATTAAACGTAAACAACCCATCTATTTATCGTAAACTTAAAGCCCAATATCTGAATAAAATCAGGGACTGTAAGGATTTTATTTCGATGGTTTATCGACTAACTAATGACAACTTCGTCCTCCAATAATTATACGAAGGTATGAACTTATTACGAATTAATTTGTTGGTTTCAGAGATTAGAAAGTAGAGAGGTGTGCAGATATGGATATCATTTAAATTTGGAAAATAAATTACAAATGGGCTATTAAATGGCAATACACGCATCAAATGTCAAAACTGGCTATATTCCAAAAATCTTATCAAGACAAAAGGAGTAAAACAACATTTAAATAAAGTGAGTTTGAATGTACACGTATATACATAGTAATCAAAACATTATATTATGTAATAAAAATGCATTACCTTTTAATAATGTTCGAGGTGTGAATAGCCTTCAAAGGATCATCGTGGACCTTAGATTCTTCGCACATGCGCTGCATCGTCTCCCCTGAAACAATAAAATAGTCAAAATCACCATTTAATTCTACAACACTAATTTAACGTTCACTGTAAACTGCTCAGTATATTAAACAAGCCTGGAAGTGGGCGAAAAGATCATCTTTTAGACAATATTTACAATTGCTTTCAAATCATGAAAATTATTGCCATTGGTAGAAAAAACATCACTCTTTAGAAAAAACAGTGACTAAAAGGTTATGGAATGTCTAAACATTTTTTTTATAAATTACCTACTCATTATTGAATAAATGGACATTTTTACGGATTTTGTCGCGTTGATTTGACACTAGGAGCTATGCAGATTGAAAATATATTTAAAATATTAAGCAAACCTTCTTCTTCTATCTATTATAATAATTATCTATTAAAAAACACATCGAAATCCGTTGCGTAGTCTGAAAGATTTAAGCATACAAAGGGATAAAGGAACAGAGAAAGTGTCTTTCTTTTATACTCCGTAGTCATTTTTAATTCTTAACATTTCTTACTTTCCATCGGCCACGGGCCAGCCTAAGATGTCGTTCGTTTTATTACCATTGCTGAAGCGAAATTGCCTGTGCAAAACCAACTCATTTGATCGTTACAATCAGCAGTGGTATTATTATGTATTATGCGCGAGAAAATCTGTATAAAAATCCTTACATTCAATGATGTGCGGTATCCGCGTAAACAGAAGAATCAATTATGTTACCTGCTGTTTGAACAAAGTCTATAGGATCGATAGACTGGTCACAGAGAAGTCGCACGATGCCATAGTGTCAGCGTACTGGGCTAGCAACGTTTTGTAGTTATCAATTGTGCTCTGAAATTAAAAAAGAATAAACATTTTCGTATTTGACCGACTTCCCAAAAGAAGGAGGTACTCGATTCGGAGCGTATGTCTTTTTTTAAATGTGTTACCTCATTGCTCCGCTCCTAGAGCTTCGATTTTGTTGATTGTTTTTTAAATAATAGATATTAGCTTGCCAATGGTCATATTTCTCTTTTATAATTTTAGTTCTTTAATATATTTGAGAAAAATTACAAACTATTAAACGATTAAATTACAAACATTGCAAAAACCGTACAAGATAGACTTTGTGATAAAGATAGAATATGTGTTGGTCTTCAATAAAGTCTGTGATAGCATATATTTAATAATATCTGTATCTTTAAGAATAATACCCAATAAGTATTTTAATGGAAACATTAAAAAAAAATAGTAATCAAGAACATAAACCTTACTTAATATAGTATATTTTAAGTTCACATAAAAGTTATTCATTTAAAAAATTCTTCATTCTATGTACATAAAACGTGGCATAGACGACATTTTGATGAAATTAATACAGTGACAGAAAACGCGACGTAATTACGTTTGTTACCTACTTTCTTCTTCTTATTCGGTGCACTCTTTACAGAGCGGTCGTGGCCATTATGTCTACAGTGGGGTTCTGAGAGACTCGTTGGACTATCGTCGTCCACTCGTCTCGCAGAGCTGTTTTCTTGAGCATTCGTTAACAGTACTTGACAGACTGGCTTTTATCTGGTCGAGTCCATCTCATCAGCGATCTTCCTTTAGCTCTGACACCTTCCACTCTTCCTTGAACAACGAGGCGCTCTATGGAGGTTCCGTCTCGTCGAGACACGTGCCAAAGAAATTGAGGATGCGGGACCTAACAACAGACAGCAGACGTTCTTTAATTCCGAGCTCCTTAAGGATCGATGTGTTGGTTAATGGATATATATGTCGTATTTATATTATGGAATTCTGTCCATGATACACAAGCATCCGTCGCCAGCACCACATCTCCAGTGCGTTCACTTTTTGCTCTTCAGTTGTTCTTAGGGTCCATGTCTCAGCAGCATATGGAAGATGGGGAATATGAGGGTTCTAACAAGCTTAGTTTTAGTGGCCTTTCTAATATTCCGGTTTTCCAAATCCTTTTCATCTTGTCCATAGCCGACCTAGCAATCGCCATCGCCGTTTAATCTCTTCCGCAACCCCGCTGTTTGTGATCAGTGCCCCAGGTATATATGAATCTACTACTACACAATCCGCTATCTGCGTGACTTCAGGCGAGATTATTGTTGGCACGATCGACAATCGTCACTTTGGTTTTGCTGCGGTTAATTTGTAGACCAAACTCCAGACTGACGTTTTCCAGTCTACGAAGTAACATCGCCACATTGTTGGCACTACTTGCGAAAAGGGTGGTGTCGTCCGCATAACGCAGGTTCGAGATCCTCAGCCCACCAATAGGAACACCGTCCGTCCAGTCTTCAAGAAACCCTTATGATGAGTTCAGTGTATATATTGAACAACAGGGTGAGATTATGCAACCCTGTCGGACCCTGCGTTGGGATGAAAACTGGTGGAAACGATTTCGTCAGTCCTAACTGAAGCCGTTCCGTCTTCGTAGAGCCGCCGTAAAATGTGTATGAGATGCTTCGCGCTCCCATCTCGGAGAGTTTTCAAAGTTTAGGCCACTTCACGAGTCAAATGCCTTAGAAAATCAACAAAACAAATATATGTAGGTTTGCTGAACTCCCTCGCTTTTTCAACTATTTGGCGTACAATGAGGATTGTGCGAGTGCCTTTTCCTTTTACGAAGCCAGCCTGTTCCGGAGCGATTTCCTAGAAAGGAAGAAGTGTCGATAATTGCCGCATTTCTTTGTTGAACCTTTTTGTGAAAGGACAAAGATTGTATGCACCCAGTCTTTGAGGCCAGTCTCCTGTTACCCAAATCCTATTGCATATGTTGTGAAAGATAGTCACGCCTTGTTCTCCCATACTCTTGATCGTTTCTATCGGATAGAATCTCCCCTACGGCTTTGCACATTTCAGGTGGTTAATGGCAGCTTTGACTTCTGATCTCAGTATATCAGGTTCCATTTCGTCTTCGGTGGGCTTGACTGTCATAAAAGCCTCCGAGAATGAATCTTCAAAGAGCGATTGACAATAAACCCTCCACGCCTCGGATATGTCCTGAAGATCAGTGATGACTTCACCACGTCCATTTTCGATTGCCCAAGTTTTTGAGGTCAGAGATTTAGTTATGGATCGAATTTTATGAAATAAATCTTTCGATTCGTGCTTGTTTGAGTAAGCCTCAATTTCTACACATAATCGTTGTAGGTGAGCATTCTGGTCTTTTCGACACGCAGTTTGTATGCGGGCTGATAGTTTGTTAAGGACGTGTAAGTCCGTGCCCTTCGCTTTTACCTGACGCCTCTCCTCAACAAGCTTCAGAGTGTCGTCACTCATCCAACGCTGTCGTTTCCTTACCTCTGTAGATGGATTAGATTCATTGACTGCGTCAACTATCAGCTTTTTAGCCCGTTTCCATAATTCGTCCGGAGATTTCGCATCAAGATCTTCCTGGGACCAGTCATTGTATCTTGTTTGGATAGATACTTCAAACTTTCGTTTGTCCTTGACCTCTATCCTTTTTACATTTTCGGGTTTTCTAGAAGCTTAAAGTTTTAGCTGCAGTTTAGCAATCAGTAGTTGGTGGTCGGATCCACAATCTGCCCTGGTAAGGTGTGACAATTTCTGACGGAAGACTTCAACGCGAACTAATCAAAATATAATCTATTTGGTTCGGTATCTCCCGTCAGGCGATATCCAAGTATAAAGCCTCCGTGGGTGTTGTTAAAAAAGCTGTTAGCAATTATTATGTTATTGTCTGCCGCAAATTGTTAAGACGTTCCCCCTCTCATTGCGTTGCCCAAGTCCGAACTTTCCACGGATGAGCTCCACAGGTGAGAGCTGTTTCCTATCTTTGCATTGAAATCACCCAGTATCATTAAAATCTCTCTATTGGGCACTTTCGCCATTGTAGCTTCCAACAAAGTATAAAACCTTTCGATGATCTCGAGGTCAGCTGTACTCGTAGGTGCATAAGCCTGAATGATGTTAAGGTTCATCGGATGTGACTTGAGTTTGATACTTATAGCGGCCACTTACAGTATCATAGCCAATGACAGAGTTTTGCAATCTTTTGGGAATTATAAATGCAACTCCATTTTGGCTGTTGTCGTCGTTGCCGGAAAAATATACAGCGTGATCATCCGTAAAGAAGTGTCCGTTACCCCTCCAATGGGTTTCGCTTAAACCACAGATGTCGATACTATTTCTTGTTATTTCGCTTTTCAAGATAGTTAGCTTACCCGGCTTTAACAAACCGCGGACGTTCCATGTACCTATCTTCTGGGTTTGCCGCAGCTTCATATGTATTCCAGTCGCATATTTTCCATGTGATGCCTGGTTTCCTACAGACACATGGCCAGTCGCACATTTCACACCGTCTGCCCCGGACACAGTACGGCGCTGGTCGCTAGCCAGATAGCACGGCATACATACTTCTGACTGTGTAGTATTCATAGTGGCTTTCATGGGAACAATAGTGCAGTGGTTTCCCGTTGCCTTCTGCACCTACTTGTTTTGCGTAAAATACGCTGTTGGAAGTCAGTCATATTTTTTTGTTAAAATTTTACTTGTTCTACTATACTTTTTATGCAATGACTTCTTAGTTAATATTTATTTATTATTCGTTTAAATTTTACTTTGTGGAAGAACACTTATCAATTTTAACATAATTTAAGGATTATACAAAATTTTATTTAATTATGACTAAAGGATAAAAAATAAATATTGATTTTTTATCCTTTAGTCATAATTATCTAACGACACTTTTCTAGTTCCATTTGTTTCTGATCAAACAAAAGAGCTCTATAGTGGATTGATGAAATTTACACTAACTCAAGCTGGTCGTTTGACACGGTAAACTTTAATACACTTGTACATAAGCTTGAATTTTTTGACAATCTATTATTTCTATGGCACTTGTTTCGTTCTTACGAAAAATACTTATCAAAAATCTTTTATATCGTCTCAGTAAACAGATTTGAATTGCTACTGCACTACTCAATTTATGGAGTTCCACAAGGTTCTCAACTCGGACCTCCATCATAGACATTTGAAAAGTTCTTTTGTTATCTGACGATTTCAAACTTTGTAAAACTGTTAAGACAACTGAAAGATTAAGACTACCAACGGAGATTAAAAACGTTCAACAAAATAGCACAATAATATAATTCCTATTTCCGAAAGCTTTTGCATTAATAAACTTATTTACTCAGAAAATCTTATTTTTAAAATATTATTCGACTTACTTGGTGATTAGGCATACGATTTCTTTCTTCAATAGCCTTAACTAAGGATGGCGCCAGAAGTTCAACCTGAAGCATACAGTTTTAAATAACATTGATTAATAATATCATCTACAGCAAAGTAGATTGCGTTAATACTAAGAAAATACTACTCTTTCTTTACAAGAGAATATACACTAGTTGGCTAGTGTAATACCACCGCGGTGCCTATTTCTGCCGCATATTACACTAGATACACCCGCGTTCCAGGGCGGTTCAGTCCCAGCTACCAACTAATACGGTCGTCAGAACTTCGGGGTCCCGGTTCGTAAACGGATCATCGACGATCCTAAGGAGACATAAACAAATTCCTATCCTACGTACCTTCTGTACGAGTGGCCCTCATTTTAAACAAAAAATGTCGGCCACCTACTTCGTGAGGTCGGGAACCTCCACCAACTCTGTGTTAGATGAAGCTTACCAAGGACAAAGAACGTGGAAGCATAACATCCGACAAAAAAATCGGTTACTTTTTGTTGGTATGTATACGTGAAGTATTTAAAAAAAATGACTTTTATTCCTATCTCTCTACAAAGTGCTTAGAAGTTACATCTACTACAATATCAATGTTATAATATAACTTCACATCACAACGAAAGTAGGCACCATGATGGTTATACCCCTGTTAAAATAAGATTTATGAATATATTATTATAGTTCAGCTAAATTGGATAAGCAATTAATGAGAGCAAAGTGACCCATAACCACGAAGCGGAGTAGTACGCACGATGGTGCTATAAGACAACTGACACTTACTGATTGACAACGAGGTGACAATTCGTCAATAACATCGACAGATAGGTGTATGTCAAAAACAATGAGAAGTTTTAAGTGGCTAAACAGAATATATTAAAGTAGAACAAACCTGTGCAGTAGTTTGGCTAAGGCTGTTGGCAGTGGGCGGGGCAGCAGCCGTGGCCGCGAGACGCGCCGTGCGCACTATGCTGGCACTTCTTTTCAATACCAGGTTTCGTTTTGCCTCGCCCAGGTCTAGAACAACATAGTAACTTTGAAAATGATTTATATTGTACATCAGATGCCATGCGCGCTTTGTGACAACGTTTTACATGGGCGGGGCGTGCCAACATAACCTTTATCTTGACCAAATATAGCAAGAAAAAGACTTATGTTTCGGTTTCGTACCTTTATCATCATCGATCATCAACTCTAAAGCATCGATTGGAGCGTCATCTTCTAAGAATTCTTCCACGACTCTCGCTACAACAACACGTTCTAGCATTTTCTTTAGCTGCATTAGTCGTTCTAGTAGAAGTCTGGGAAAACAATTTAATATAATTAGAAATATGCAATAACCAACATAAGACATAGCTTCTAATTAAAGCTTTTCCTTTTGTAGCAACAGCAAAAAATCTCTAGTATATTAAAACTTGTTAATCTAACTTATTTATTTAATTGTAGCGACTCGTGTTGTTGGAGTTAACCCCTCAACCGGATGGAGTCGAGGGCTGTGCAACTTTAAGTGCGCACAGACTTTGATTAATCTAACCGATTCAACTTTATATTCCATGGTAATGTAGTGTTGTAGTTTTGGTTGAGATAGTGATTTAGACGCATCGCAGGTCTCTTTATTATAAATCATTAAAGTTAATAACTTATTTTATTCCACTAGCGTTCGTCGTTAGGGGACTATTAAAACCAGTCATGTCATTCGTAATATGCATTCAGTTTATCATAAAATAAGAGTATTTGTACTATGTACGTTACATTACTATATTTGGCTTACCTTGATTTCTCTTTATTATAGTTAGCTGACACCTCATTAGAAAGGCTTTCTATTTCCTCGATCACCTGCTGCATGTCATCTTTATCTAGGTCCTTCAAGTCACCAATAGTCTAAAATAAAATTATTTTATCTTCACTTTATAAAAAAATATTTCCTAAAGCGAAATAAAATTTTACGTTGTTACCCACTTTGAAAATAATACATTCCAAAAATTGTTAATTAAACCTCGTTGCCTTCGTAACTTTGTGGTAAAGGCGTGTTCTTCAGAAACCGGCGGTTGTGGGTTCGAATTCTGCGGGGACTCGACATATTTTCATTGTTGTTTCCTAGTTGGTTAGGGTAATTTGGGCCGATCACCCAATTGTCTGAAAAGTAAGATGATTCTTGCATCGGATGGGCATGAAAAAAGTCGGTCCACCCACCAACCCGGCTAGGTTTGTCCCACGCAAGTCCAATGCGGATCCAAAAACCCCTTAATGAAGAAGGTGCGCATTAGAGGAGGCGTATAATCAGGAGTGGACTAATACAGGCTAATGATAATGAACTACTAGATTCCTAGATAAACAGGAAAATTCCAAAACCTCAAAAGATATGAATAATAATAATAATACCACAACAAATAGAGAACATGATAATATTTCTGGACGAATAACGCATCATCTAAATAAAATGTTTGTACGGTGAAACTAGACTGATAAATGCGTAGACTACCATTTCTTCTGTAAATACAAATATATTATGTAGTTACGAAAACCCAAACAAGAAAAAACTACTTGTGGAATCGAACGTACATCCTATGGCGTAACGGTCAGGGTAAATAACCACTATGTAAAAAAGTTGTCGGAATAAACTGACTCATACCTCTTTAGCCAAATTTACAATGTTCTGAACTCCTTCGAGGCCATTCGATTTGTCATCTTCTTTGCATTGCGGATCCTTTAACCATTTTTTAGCTGTTTTAATCTAAAACACAAAAAAATATTACTTTACGGGGCGAGATCACTAATAAATACTTTCTAATAAGTAAGAGCCCTATATATCTTGAATAAAATCGATATAAAATATTACTTATCTGTAAAACCGACATAGAGTTATCAAATATCTCTTTTGTAATCTAGTGTTCTTAGTTAATGTCTTACAAGGGTAGTGTGTAAAAATTTCTCTTGTAACGTTAATAATTATTATTTCTAAGTACTATTTATCTGATATTTTATAATCGTCTAATAAATACAAATTTCACATTTTTCCAAGTATACTTACTGATTTGCAATGTAGCTCTTGTTTTGATGTTCGAGCTCCTGCAAAGGAAAATAAAGTTCATTATTAAGAGTTGTGCTTAAAAGAAATATCAACAACATTAGAACCTGATTCTATCATATAAACATTAATAACATACTCCTGAACTAGAACACTAGCCCCCTTACCTCTTCGGCGTAAGAGGAATCTAGCAAACCAGTGCGACGGCCACCATCTCTGTAACCAAAAAAAATATATAATTTAACTTACATTACATTTCAGGCAGTTTTTATCTGCTATACAATTGGACGAAGCGACAAGCCCAGCGGGGATTCAGCAAATAATCATAGTAGGTGATAAGCCCAGTTTATAAATAATTCAGAGTAAGCCACCATAGTAGTAGATGTCATTGTAGTAGCCGGCTCAAATTGGCAGCGAGTAGCTAGGGATCGGCCGTCTTGGCGTTCATTGAGAAAGACCTTTGTCCAGCAGTAGAGGGATAGGGTCTGCTAATGATGATGACGAAGCCATCATAAATCCGCTTACTACTCTGAGATTATAGACAATCTAGTTTACTTAGACATCGGCTACGATGTTCTTTAAACCGGAACTCAACAGTGTATTGAAAGTTATAATTTTTAGCAAAATTAGACTGCAATGCATAAACAGAAGAGACTTATCGCCCTTTATACATAAAACTAATAAATGTAGTAGTTTTACACACCAATATAAAATAATACTGTAAAAATGTAAAAAGAGCATTATAATTCTTTCATAAATACAAAAGTGTGATTGCAATGTTAAATGTTTATATGCCAGCTTATAGATCAATATTATTATAACACATAACTTGGTAATACTCAAAAAACATTTGTGATGCTCACAAACTGCATCACTTTTTGATGGACCGGGCAAAGCGTTATTCGCGTAATAAAAATCATTTGTTACGTACAAAACACACAAGTTTGTCTCATATTTTGATCTATTAAGATCGTGTATAACTTTTGAAATGTAAAATTAGTAGATATATTATGTGAATATAATATTTTGATTTTACGAAAAGACGTACTTAAACTAAACCAATTTAAATAATATTAAAATTTTTATAATACTCACATGACTTTTGCTACTAACGCCTCATATGCTTGAATCACAACAGCTTTGGATGAGGTTTCTTTTGTCATTTTGTTGGAAACTCCAGATCCTTTGGAAATTCTGTTAGATTCAGTAACAAAATCAGCAGTCTTACTCAGCAGGTCTCTGTTAAAAGTTTAAAAAAAAATCTCACAACAATATTACGGAATAATTATTATACGTCAAAAAATTAAAAATCGCGTTTATTTTACATTTTAAATTCCCGACGTTTCGAACACTTTCCAGCGGCCGTGGTCACGGGGTGGACGAACCCCGGGAATTTAAAATTTAAAATAAACGCGATAAAATCCGTAAAGTAATTTCATTTAATAATGTATAATATTCGCGCAAGCAATAGAAATAATTAAATAAATTCAATATGAGAACACATTAACACACAGTTATTATCAGTATATGAAGTGTCATTGATTATGTACAATTTACAAATCAACATATATAAAACAATATAAAAAATTCATAAGTGTCATTAAATGTTGTAAACTCGTTGAAAAGTTTTGCTAGAGAAATATAGCATGGACCAGAAAAAAAAAGTATCTATTAGAACGTGATCCAATAATCTGTTGGATATATTAGGAGACTAATCGTTTTGTAAAATAAAACTCAGTATATATAAGATAATCGAAGAAAATTCATATGTCAAACACCAGGAATAAAACATTATGCCAAAAAAGTTTAAAAAAGTACTAGATAGAAGTAAAGACTGACTTCGCATTATTTAGGATTTGATCGCAAACGGCCTTCGTGTCAGGTGAAGAGATCTCAAGTGCTGGTGTTACTTCAGGTCGATGGCAACATTCCTTTAAAGCCACCGTGACATCCAAAAGTCTTAGCGCTGCTGCAGTTTTTCGTCTCTACAATAGACAGAAGAATCATCACAATAAAAACATTATCAGACTAAATTACGATATGATATCAAATATAAAACTGAAACACTTTATATATATATACTCGTATCTATAGTTTGTCCAAATTAAAATCTCAATGTAAACAAATGTAATATCAAAATATCAAACACAAATGGCGCCAGATGCAATCGCTTAGTTATTGTTGTACCGCGTGTATTTTCATCTTAGCAGCAATAGGAAAACGTAAAAAATTAATATTCATAAAAAAAAAAAAAGCATTTTCTTTAAAGAACCTCTTTGAGCACACTATTTTTGAAACAGTCAGTAGAAAGTAACATGGTATGTCTCACAGTAGGCAGCGCGTTGGTGATACCCGCCGATGTCCAGGCGGCGACAACTTGCATAGTTGCGACTTCTGCCACGTATACTAATACATCCATCATCAGCCTTTATCCACGCTGGCATAGGCCCTCTAATACACCCTATCCATTAGGGGTTTGGACCTATCACCACGCTGGTCCAATGCGGGTCGTGGGTGGACGACTTTACGCCATCCGACGATGGATCATTCTTTTCAGACAATTGGGGATGCCAATCTATTGCCTAACCAACTTATGGTAAACACATGAAAATTGCTGAGTCCCGAGGAGTTGGTGATACTCAGCGACCTGCGGTCAAGCACACCTCATACCACTAGCTGACGGCGCCTACGTATACTAATAAAAAAACATAAATCCCGTAAACATACCATATCCACGTTATGACACTGCATAGTTTCTTCGAGTTCAGTCAAAGCCGTATTCAGCTTGTCGGTTGCTTCTAAAATTTCTCGATCAGTGTTCAAGTCTAAGATCTTTCCCTTCGACTCAGCGATCGCCTCTTGGATCTGACGAACGTTATCAGTCAATTCTTGTCCAGCAAACGAAGCCTGGAATAAGTGATTTAAAATAAATACTTGTTTTTATAGTAAATACAAATAATGAAAAAAAATATGGGGCGATCGATCGATAGCCTGCAAAGTAAGACCAGCATGTGAAAGTAGATCCTGAACACCGAAAGACTGATACGTAATCAATCTGGATCTAAATTCTAGGAGTTCTCTTAGAATTGAGATCCAGATTGATTGATTGGTTTTGCAATTTAGTCTTAAAATTTTAATTTCTGTCGTTCTGTTCAGAAGAAACTCTTCTCATGATCAACCGAACAAGAAAAAGATGACAAAATTATTATTTAAACATAGTTCAACCTTTTATTTTTTCCTCGAATGATTTTGTAGTTTTTTATATATTTTATCAGTTACATTATCTTTTAAAACAGAAAACTACTTTTTTACTACGTTCACATCATAAATGATTCCTTTCGCATTAAAAGTAATAGAGTATCAATTTACCTCATTGGCGTTGCTTGATAAAATTATATTCATGCAGCTTCTTTTTAAAGCTTCAATCGCTTTTTCCACTGCTGTTACATTAAGAAGGCCGTTTCTTGCAGTCTCCTTATACTTGTCGGATATTGAAGTCTATAGCAAAAACAAACATGCATGAAACAATTATTAATTCAAAGTTTTTGGAGCAAGACTTATATATTATGAGTCTTGCTTAAAAAATTTCAGTGACTTTTATACCTGACGTAATGCAATTTTAAAGTTTCATTGGAACTATTATTTTTTTGGCGTTAATGTAGGTATGATCCTTGGAAGAACGTCAGGCGGAAGAGTGCACTGTCAGAGCGCTAGTTCTGGACGATGTTCGCGTCTCCGTAGGTAGGATACAGAGAGCCGAAGGCCGTGAAGCCGCTTCCTGCTTCTGGGAGGAATGATGGCGAAGGAGGCTGCAAGGAGGGCCTTGAGGCTGTTACTCCCAAATTAAGGCCGAGGGAAGGTGTGACGCGCTCTTTCACCTGACTGAGCCTGGGCGCGCAGAGTGCGCCTGCCATGAGCAGCGTTTGCGCACGCGCCTGAGCGACGATTCCGGTGTCAAATACGGTGAAAGGGCCTCGAAAGAGGCGAGGCCACGTCACGGTCGCGAGACGTGCATGCCTCGGCCCGCTACAGCGATGACAGGAACAACGTTGATT
This sequence comes from Lamproptera curius, assembly GCA_029286875.1. Lineage (NCBI taxonomy): Eukaryota > Metazoa > Arthropoda > Insecta > Lepidoptera > Papilionidae > Lamproptera > Lamproptera curius. The sequence continues at coordinate 1,681,764 of JAGSMT010000052.1, forward strand.
TGTGTATCCGGACGGTCCATCTTGGTCGGAGTCTCATATCACTGCGCCTCACTTTGGTGCGCTGACGCTGGATGCTTCTCCAAATCTAACGGCTGAATGAGTGCTCAGACGCTTTAAGACGATCGCTAATGGCTCTCATGGACAACATTTGAGCTGACCATTGAATGGTGCAACAGGGCCTCTAAAAGCCAGAGGGCATTGCATCTGTGAGCTGAAGTAAGACGATTGTAGGTGTCCTGTATCTAGCCGAACCTTCTGGGACCTCGACGCAAGGTTCTTCCGTTGGATGCTGCTCAGACTGAGATTTATTTTTTATGTGCTTACCAGGTAGACGTAGCAGTCGAGCCACCTGATGGGAGTGGTATCGACACCCTATCATTGGCATACCATGTCGCCAATGCCGCCACGTTGACATGGTGTAAGTCTCGTTACCCGCTCACGCGGCTTAGGTGCCCCTTTACCGGAACACAGGTGTACACATCTCGTCGGCAGAAATAGGCACGTGGTGGTACAGAGGTCTCTGTAACGGGACACCACGGAATTATGATGTCCAGAATTAGGATTCTGTGAACAAGACGTGAGTGTCGTCCGTCCTAAGAGTGGTCGAGCGAAACATGCGTACCTACCATCTTCTACGATACAGATGAGGGCCCGGGTAGTGGATACGGGGACCTCCACTACCCAACGGACGGGTCCTCGTGACGGATGGTGTGCCCCCAGCACGCCTCAAGTTGTTTAAGGGTCTAAAAGACTTGTGGTGAGTTCGCAATTGCAAACACTCGTGATGCTGGTGAAATAATGCGATCCCACACTACATCAAATAAGAACCGGATGGAGTTCCTAGGGTTTTGAGTAAGAGTCTCACTAACCTGATTCCTTCCTAAGGGACGAAGGTATCCACGAAGATTTCCCTGGTTAAAAAAAACGTAATGATCCCGTTATAAGTAACTCCAGGTGCTTAAAGAATTAGTTTGCTACGTCGTAAGTCGGTTACGTCGTTTACAAAAGTCCAAATTTTATTTAGATACACTATAGGCAATATAACAAAGCCAAAAATAGTAGAATTATATTACTTACAAGATATGCACAATGCACCGCGCAATCGGCAACTATAAGACACGGCGGCTGGAAGTTGTTTAAGACTTTCAGTCTTATTGGTATCACCAATGCTAGCTAAAAAATGGAACAAGAATTTGAATTATGAAGATTTTTATTTAAATAAATCTGGTGTTCAAAACTCTGTTTAGAGGCCTATAAGGTAACATACATTCCAGGTATAAGGTAAGGTAAAGCATTTCCACTTTGCTAGTTTTCTTAAAACAAGGGTTGATACGACGTCGATGTTGGCATGAATCCTTGTAGTCATGTAGGTATGGGTTTGTGTTTTAAAAACCGGAGGTCGTGGTTTCGAGTCGTACGAGGACTCAACTAATTTTATTTGCTGTTTCCTAGTTATTTAGGGCAATGCGCGCTGATTACCCGATTGCCTGTAAAGTAAGATGAGCCATGTCGGATAGGCATGTGAAAAGCCGTTCGTGACGGCTATCCGTCACATCGGACCATGAGAATACAAATAACAATGATTGCACGCGTGTTAGCGCGTACACTTGTGCACTATAATATCTCCTACGTAGGTGGCTGATCTGTAGTACAGATCGGTTGCCACTGTTGTAATTGACTTGGAAGACATTATTATTATTACAGCAATCGGACATATTCGTCTCTAACATACATTCGTTCATGGTAACGATAACATGTATCATTCTCGGCATAAGCAGTTACCGATCTCTCTATACATGCTAATAGCGGGATTAGATCAGTGATTACCGATCTTGACGATGTTTGTTAAAGACGTTATAACTTATGACTGTGACTCATAAAAGTCAATATCTTACATATAACATCACTGTGACTCTGCAAAGCCTCCAAGCATTCTGCATAGCCCAAACTGCAAGTCGGCCGCGGTGTTTGCATCAACATTTTTTGTAGGTGCAAATTACTTATCTTCTCATCTGAACTTATTCCTGGATCTGTTGCCCGCATCTGTAAGTACATAAAGTGAAACAAGAAAAATGAGAAAAATCTTTTAATAAAAAAACGTTTTTAGTTAAATTTCGATATAACTGAATCACGCGTTGCCATTTGATAGCTTATTTACGTTAGATGACCAATGAAACTACATTTCAATATATTGTAGATAATTTCTATTTCTATGTATAGAGTAAATTTTTACCTTGTGGTCACCGAAGTAGTGATGGAAAAACAATACCAAGCGATAGAGCAATCACCCTTAATTCGTTAATGACACTCTCTCTCTGCCTCCGTAGCCCAGTGGTATGGGCGTGAGCTTTAAAACCTGGAGTCGTGGGTCCGATCCTGCGGGACTCGACGAATTTTCATTGTTGTTTCCTAGTTGGTTAGGACAATTTGGGCCGATCACCCAATTGTCTGAAAAGTAAGATGATCCATGCGTCGGATGGGCATGTAAAAGTCGGTCACCCACCAACCCGCATCAGACCAGCGTGTGGGTCGGTCCAAACCCCTAATGAGATAGGGGTGTATTAGGAGGCTTATGTCCAGCAGTGGACTATCAGAGGCTGATGATGATGATGATGACTCTCTCTACATAAAAATTACTATACTTTAGTTACACATTAAATTAAAAAGGGACAACATCCTCTCTGGTATCTCGCTCGCCCTGAAATTACTTCAAGTCTTAGCAATGGGAACTATGTATTTTTAATTCATTTACTTACCAATTTGTTTTTAGCATTGTTCAGTGACATGATTGCGTCGAGAAGTTTACGACGCCTATTAATTGACTTAGGCTCCTGTTGAGAATATATATGTATTAAGTAACTCAAATTAACATAAATGTACCTACAAATATATCTGTAATAATATTGTTACTTATTAACAATGGAATTCATAGATCTTGTACAATATTTTGATAAGATACAAGAAAGCATAAAATATATAAACAAAAAGTTATTGTTTTACTTACTTCGTTTAATTGTTCAGCTTCTTTCAACACTTTGAATGTACAAAAACGCATTTGCCTTGAGAGATCCTCCACTTTTCGCTGTTGTTGTAGATCCTGGATAACGTTTTTTAATTTAATTTATAATCTTATATGCCAAAAAAATCCACAGTCTTTTACTTAATCATGTGTAGTATTCGCATAAACACAAGAAAGTATTATGAACTCGTCATCTTCAATGTTATAAAAACTAATTTTGTTTATCTGTTTTGGTCATATAAAATTTGGCATTAAATTTCACTTTGATTCAATTTCATTATATGTTAAAAAAGGACTTAGTTTATAAGATATAACAGTCCAAGTTAGAAATACTAAAACTGATAAATGGCTATTAAATAATGATAGTTCTACCTCACTCTTACCTTACTCAATATCTGGGTTAGATTATCTAACTCAATGACAGTATTTGCAGTGTCGTGGAGCATCTACTTAGTGCATGCGGTTTTTCTATACTAGAAACTATTGCACTATAGGTAGCATCCAATTTATTCTGAGCTTGATTCAGTTTTTTGGTGGCATCACTGAAATGAAACGACATCGGAATTAAATCTGTTCAAGTGATACTAGAAATATTTACAAGTCATACCAGTTGCCAAAAGTAACGACCAGACTGTTATATTTAATAAGTTATAAAGTAAGTTAATTATTTTAGTTATGTCTTAATTTAATTAATGTTAAATAAATATAATAGCTTGAAAACCAAGCAGTACATTTGAATTTCAGTTGGAATAATTGATTTTAAATTGGTCGTTTCTGCGTAATAGGAACCAGTATTTCAAAATAATCTATCTTAAACATTTGTGATGCAGCAGCAGAAACGTATTGTTGTTACTGTTAAAAATACCTTCGAAGAAAAATGTGCAAATGATTAATGTCTTTTCGTAAAAGCGATAGAATAGAAAAAGGTATGTCTTTCGATCTATTTAAACACTTTCACTATAAAATACTTATAAATAGTACGAGTTGTGAATTCTATTTCAAAAGAAAGATCTACGTCTGATCTCAACTAGCAGATAATCTTAAAAAAAAACATTACTAGGTTTTAGAATTTGGTCATATTAGTTGAATAATTTTTGTATCTATAAATGAAACTTGATCTGATCTTAACTCGGCCTGAGTTTAATTCTTCAGTGGAAAAAAAGCTTGATATCGTCGAGTGTTCATGATTTTGAATTTGTTTGTCTTTCTTAAACTGTTCGAGCATTGAAAATCTTGCAGTTCCTGCCGATTGATAGTTTTTTATTAAATAATTATTCAACTCTTTCTTAAGATAAACATAAAAATAGAAAATTATTTACTAATACACCGATGTATACATAAGCTTATCGCATGATTAACGCCAATTGTTTTTTTAAATGACTGAAAATGTAAATAATTAATCTATTTTAATAAATATTATGTTAATTTTCCTTTATTTTCAAAAAATGTTTCGAGACCTATTTTATAATCTTTCAAACATTTAAAATCACATTAACTGGCCTTTTTCGTATCAGAAATTATTGCTTTCTTAACTCTCTGAAATAAATAGTTAAGTTCCTTTAAGACTTAACAAGAACGAGTAATAAACGTAGTAATGTATTGCATAACATGGTATTAATTTCTGCTTCGCAAATAATTGTAGCTGATCAAAATTTTGAGTAAGTTATACGATCAATTTGATACGATTATTGCAGTAGAATTAAAGATGATTCTCAAATATTAAATTAAGTTCTATTTTAAACCTATTAAATTTTTTTTATGATGCTAAAACGTAAAGCATCCTAAATAGTAAGTCTCAATTGCAAAATGTAGATTTATTTGTTTTTTTACCTAAATAACGAGTATATTTTGGCTCTACTGGTCGCTTTATTTTCAATATTTTTGCGTTTTTTTTTTTGTAAAAAAATATTATAGCAGAACAGTAATCCTCACCTCAAAAATTTGTTCGCCGATGACATCCGCTTCACCAGCATTGTAATCTTTCCAAACGATGGTGCATCTGCTTTTGTTTATTACTAATGTTTTGGCAAGAGCCAGTAATTTTTTCAGGTGCTGTTCCAATCTGAAAATTAGTAGTATATATTAAGTCAAATTTTACTATAATGTATTATAACCTAAAATTGTTAGATTATAAGCTAAAATATTGCAAAGAATGTTTAAAATTAAAAAAGTCAAAAGATAATAAATAGTTCGTATAACTCATTCGCTTGATGAAACATAATTGAAACAAAATATCTAGAAAACTTTCGGACTCTTGAACTTTCTAAATTAGAGGGGGAGGCTCGGCAAACGTAGTTAGGGACGTCGTGCGGTAAGATGGAGTGACGACATTCGCATAGAGGCTGGTGTAGGCTGGATGAGAATAGCAGAACATCCGAAGCGGTGGCGTGTATTATGGCAGCCTATGTCCTACAGTGGACTAACACAGTCTGATGGTAACGATGACAATCTAGAAAACCTCGACATCTATTATGTATATTCAGAATACACTTATGTGTATGAATTCATAATTCATACACATAAGTGTATGAATTATGAATCGTTAAAAATCATGTTAGTGACTTAAAAATATATTTTTAAAAACTTTCAGCAATTTGCTTTGTTTGTTAGTTAAAGATTTTTTTTCGTATAATCTTTTTTTTATCTCAGAATAAATACTAAACCTGTATTTTTTTTGAGGTTCATTCAGGTCAGTGTGGACTCGCTGATTCAAGGCATAGGCGGTGAGCGCCGGGGTGAGATCACACGCTTCAGAGGGTGAAGCCGTTACAGAACTCATTACTTTTTCGAAATCATCACCTTCCTCCTAGTAAAAAAATGTAATTTTATTACCCCGTGGACCAAGGTATACCAGGGCGAATTTGGACTTCACATTGATTGAAACATTGTTACCAATGGCAACGAAGTGAAGACATAAGACGGTTTTTATTTAACGGTAGATTTATGTCATAATTTTGCGGAAAGATGTCAATCACTAAGTGACATTCAACTATTAATAATTACATAGGAACGACACTGCTATGTTGTTGTTACTTTGTAAACATTTCCAGCACAAACTGGGCTTAACCATGAAGTCCTCAATAATACGCATTATATTATACATTATAATGTTACGTAATTTTTGTATTAATAGTACCTGACCGTGCTGAGGTTGCCTCCAACCAGGAACTGGATTTAAAAGATCAGCCAATTTGCCCTCGAGTTCAGAGACGTTGGCCAAAGTCTCATCTAGTGCTGCACTGTTCGCAGTTGCTATCGCACTTTTAACTGCAAACCTGGATAACATCGTTTATCTTTATTACTTTATGAGATTAAGGTAGTAACATGCAACAACAGGTGACGAAACCGTGTTGTTATTTTTTTTCTTGATTTTTAATATTAATGCATATTTTGGCCAGGCAATGACTGCTGTGAATGATAGTAAAGATATAAATTCTGGTAATATTGCTGTATTTAAATATTTTTTTTTTAAATATTTAATACATCTTTTACTTATTTTTATTAATCCAATGATGAACACTTAAGTTTTAAATATTTATTATTAATGAAATACTTCAGTACGAAAATACGTATTTATAATTTGATAGTTGTTTCTATATTTTGTATGTGTAATTTTTTTTTACATTTCCTTGTACTAGCACGGCGAATACTTGCAGATGATTTTTATACAAATGTAGAAAATAAATAAGTTGATGCTATGACCAGTACAATAGGTTAGTTTAGTATAGGTTGTAACGTGTATAATGTGTTTTCAACGGATAACGAAGCTGACTAAGTTTATAAAAAATATATACCTGAGTAAATTCACACTGTCCATTAATTGCAAAGATTTTTTTGTTGCATCATCTGATAAACTTGTAGCCACTGAATTCACTGCAGCAACACCTCTTTGACAGTCCTTGACAGAAATGTAATTGAAATATAATATTAAGTTAATACTTAAAATTACATTAGGGAAAAAGTAGCATTTTGAATCTAATAATTCCATATATTAGAAAGCAGCGCTACCTTCGCAAACTCTTCTACAGCATACAAATCATCAGTGAAGTTCACGTCATGCCCTCGTTCAAGAGGATTTGTCAACTTCTCACCATTGGCAGCCATTTTGTTACACTCATCCTTGATAACCTAATTTTGAAACAAATGATCATACTATCAGAATGAGTTTTTTAAGAAACCTTTCAACTTCACTGCTATGCTCATTAACTTATTTTTATCACTTAATGTTTTAATGTTATGGTTGCTAATGATTACTTGATTAATTCTTTTCATGACTTCAGACATTAATGTTCAATTAAAATTAAAATAATATTACTTAATGGTTTCTAAAACCCGAATAGAGTAAAATTACACGAGAAAATACTGCAACTTTGATTGTAGCCAATTATAAAAAAAATTATAATAATCATACCTGTAGTTGCTTCGTAGCTTTTGAACGACTGTTTTCATTTACCGTTTTAGATAGATCTTCTATGTTATTAATTACATCTTTAACGAAATCCTGCAAAATTAAAATTTGTTTTAAGTGTGCAGCATTTACTTGTCATAGTAGAAAAAAATGGAAGATGAATGTGACAATGACTATACTATTACTAGAGTAATTGTAGTTTTTATTATTATTTTATTATTCCGATGACAGGACATGAGTATATTATATTATGAAGATTTTACTAAGTTAAATGAAGATTTACTTATCGATCACCCAATACCATTTTGACTTTGTTAAGTACGCACAAAATTTTCTTGTTATAAAAAAACCTAAAAAAGATAGATGTTGATAGTTGATTACACTAGCGTATAGTATATACATATATATAATAATATATAGGGTCCAAAACATGTAGTATAAAAGTTTCCGACCTTAAAGGAAGCAGTCAGACTAAACCCTAGAGTAAAACAAATGTTCTTATATGGAAGCTTAATAAAACAAGGAGGGAGAGTTATCTGAAGGTTATGTCAGTGAGTGAAGCAAAAGCTTAATAGCGAATCTTTTGGTGGAGGACACTTATATATTTTTATATTAAAGGCTAGAACTTTTCATTACCATTCAAATTCAAACTAAGATTTCATGTACTTTTTTGAAATTCAAAATGCTTATAATGTAAATTAATTTATGTAAACAAAGTCTAACAGATCTATAATGTTTTCATGAACGCTGGAAGGAGCTACAAACGTCAGAAATAAAGTTAAAAAAAATATAAGAAATACAAAACATTAAAAATAAGGAAATAAATATAAACAAAAGATTAAATATAAACGAAATCGTAAACTATATTGAGTTTAGCTAATTATTGCCTTAAAAAAAGGAAAAAAATATGTCCCGCTGATTTTCTTATGCTGGTTCTTCTCAGGAGAGGTATCATCATAAAGATATTTTAGTTTGACTCTGATTTGTAATAGATGTTTGTCGGCGGAAACTGATCAGAATGAGTAACATTTCAGGTGCAATCTTATTTAACATTGTTCTAATGTCAGTATTTATTGTATATGTATGTTTAAAATAAACAAATAAGAGAAAAGGTGAATTTTAAAAAAGAAATTGACCTGCTCCTACTAACCATTACATCGACAACATTACTTTGCAGGCCACTACACTGCAATAAGGTCCTCTGAAGGTTATGCGTCGCGTTTTCCAATCGATTAAGTGTGTTTATATCCTTGAAACAAAATGAGAAACTTAAAATCTGAACCAATTATTTAAAAACATAGAAATGATAGCAAACAAACAATTTTATTTTCAATAATTTCCAAAACGTATACAGTTATTGTAAATTTAAAATTCTGAAAAACCGTTTTTATGAACATTATCGAAATTTTAGGTTTGTGTTCTTTTATCGATAAAATATAATGAAGATTATGATAGCAAATTTTTGATACCTGAGGGATTTGCGGCAAAGAGCGTTAGCAATGTCCAATTCCTTAATGGCTGAAGATAACTTGTCAGCATCCTGGGCATACTTGGTTCTCTCTTCCATTGACAAAGTAGGGTATTCAACACACGCCTGAGGACAAGGAATTTTAGTAAGTTGAGAGTCTAAAGTTACCATACAAAAGGGACAAAAAAATCCAATATAGCATATAATAATTAATTTTAATATGTTCTTAACATTCTATTTTTTCCTAATTCCTCCAGGTCTTGTCGAAGGTTGTCCAGAATACAGTTTTTTATGCATAGTGCTACGGATATTAAGACTTCAGAACACATGCCTCAAAGGGTGAAAAAGGTACAATAGAATTTTAGCACTCATTCATGTCATTTGTAAAAAGTTGCCCAGAAAAAAGCTGCCACAGTGTAGTAATTAATTCTGAAATCGAAAATAAATACTAACCTGGAAATTATTCAATATGTCCATGGCCAACTGCCGCATAGTTGTATCTTCTATAATCAAGGGTTCCATCCTCCTTCTTTTACCATCTTTTTGTCCTTGATGTCTTCTTTGAGGTCCTGAAGAAGTTTCTCTAGGGTCAGCCCTTCAGCCTCAACCACTTTTAAATGTTTAGATAAACTGGGTTGTAATTTAAGCGGATCACATATGGATTTAAAATGTTTCAGTCTTGCCGAAAGTTGTTCGCATGCTGTTTGTAGAATATTCTGACTAGCTGGGTACTGAATTGAGGTTGCTACAAGCTGTTATTCAAGTAAAGAAAAGATAAATTACTGGAAAATTCAAATAAAAACCATCCTTATAATAAATATAAAGTTTAAAATGCAGATGCAATCTAGAAAAGATTACAAAATAATCAACCTAAACAAAACTTAAAATTATTTTTCTAACCTGGATATTCGTAATAGTAAATCAAAAATAAATACTCGATAGATCTCATTGAACAGTTATTATTGCTGCAGTGTCTGTTTAAATAACGGATTTCCAATCATTACATTTTTATATAAGAGAATAGATAGAATATCCAAACAACATTTTTTTTCATTTTTGTTTGTGTGTTTGTTTGTTATAGCTAATCTCTGAAATAGCTGATCCGATTTTGAAGGGACTCACTCTAAATATAGCTGATATAACTAGAAATAACCCACACATTTTTATGGAAAAATAACTAAATTCTTTTGAACATATTACAATCAAAGAATCACCAAGTGTAATAAAGCTAGTCTTTGCATAACGTACAAACCTTAGCAACATATATAAGTTTACTGGCTGCATCCACACAACGGCTACTAGCTTCGCAGAAATTCTCAGCATCCTCTGGCGTAAGATGCTCGGCTGCTTTGGCACCGCTAGTTGCAAGAGCTGATGCGCTGTCACCAATCGCTTTGGCGCGATCTAATACCTGCAAAAAGTGTTATCGTAAGAATCTGACTCAGCAAAATTAATGTTCACTTTTTATTTATATGTATAACAGATGTAGACCTTTAGAAAAAAAATTTTACCTATTTTACTCGTTCTACCTTAAGGTTAATTGAAGTCTTGTGATTGTGAGTTAAGTAAAAACAATCTCAGAAATAGCACATTACCACTGGTTAGAATTGCTTCCATATACATATCATCTAATTGCTAATGCGTAAAGCTTAATTCCACTGAAGCGACATAAACTTACATACTGAGTTGTGGACCCAAAACTATGCGATAATGCATTTTCAAACTTAGTCCTCGGTAAAGTAAGTAATTAGTGAAGCTGATTGAAATATCATTCACTGAACTTTTATTGACCTAGACATGACTTTTCATACCGTTGAAAATTATCATTTTTTCGCAGCCATTTTTTCAAGTTATCCTACCGTTTAGATTAATTTAGATTAGTAGCTTATAGTGTGATCTAGTTTCACCTGGACAATAATATTAACGGGGAGCAACAGGAATCTAATTTCCATTATCTAAAGGATTAACTGCATTTAACGTTCTCATCGTCATCATCATCAACCTGTCAGACCACTACTGGACATAGGTCTCCGCTGATGCACGTCACCGCTTCCGATCATCAGCTATTCTCATCTAGCCCACACCGGCTACTTTGCCAATATCGTTAATGTGTTAGATATTTTTAATGTTGTAAGACGTCCCAAAAAGACGAATTATTTTAGAGTAATATTAAGTTACAAGATACCTCTTTTTCCTGGTTCGGATCAGCGCCTGAATCCATTGCATAAATCAATCTACCCGATTTGTTTGCGTAATCCACGGCGACTTCGTTCAGTTTCTGTAAATATTTGTATATATCGATTTAGGGACCAAGACTACATACACTTTATTGATGGACTTCTCTAATAAAGTCAAAGGTTTAACCTTATGACTGACAATGTTTGAATAAAACTTAATGTGATTCGTTCACTTAATCTTTATTTAGTGTTCCTTTAGATTATTTTAGGGAAATATATTGTTTGTTATAGAAATACCTACTTCTCTGTTATCCCTTGCAGTGTTGCACAAATTCCTTGTGGCTTCGCATAAAACGACGGTGTCATCTAGTATAGATTTTAGCCCAGAACCGTACAAGTGAGAAAGATCTGGAAGTATTAAAAAAATAGATGTAACACAATAATTTTATTAATCAACGCTATTGTATTTCTTTTCAAGTTGTTTCTCTTCATGCTAGATATTTTACTGGTATTGTTGGTTCGGGTTCAAAACTTGGCAAGATCACAGTAACATCAATGTAAAACTTAAAATATTTGATTTATTGTATGTAAAATTCTATGGCGACTTTTGAAGATAGCCTTTTTTGAAGGCTAATAGGTGAGTAACCAATTAGGATCCCTCTTATTATGCTGTACGATCCGACACTAAAACCGTCGATTTAGAAAGCTGAGCAATATTACAAGAGCATGCTTGAGGAAGTTTTAAACTGATAAAATTAATAGTAAAGATCTACGACAAAAATTGACCTCACATTGCTCGTCAGCAAATAAAACTTGTAATGCGTTTTACAGTTTATAATTACATTAAGTGCGATAAATCTTAAGAGAAAACTCCGTGTCTACACAATAAGAAATAATGGCTAATGTCTCTATGTTTAGCTCATATTTCAATAGTGAGCATCTTACTAGTTTTTTTAGACCCGTCTATATATTTTTCTATAATTATTGCTTAACAAAAAAGTAAAAAAAATAGACCATATATAAATTGTTTCTTTACAGATATTCTTTTCCTTATTAAACAACGAATATCACTTACCCTTAACAAGATTAGGAAAATTTCGCTTAGAGTCTTAATGGACTGAGAAGCTATTCTGCTGTTCATCTTCTCAGGCCCTTAAAATAAATTAATATTAGTGAATGGTGAAATTAGATAATAAAATAATCAAATTATTATTTATGCGAATACAGAAAGTTAGATAGAGCAGATATAAGATTAAGAAATTTTTAATCTTTCCAGGTTTCCAGGATTATTTTGGGTCCACATCTTACTGAATCGGAATACCTACAAATTTGACCGCAACAATTCAAACGAAAATCAATAAAACTATTGAACGGCATTTAATGGACGGAAAAACATTTCATCCATCTGATGTGTTGATGATTAAGAATCAAAATTCAATCTTTTTTCAAATCAAAGGGGGGAGGGGTACTAAGTAACATAAAAATAAGCACCATCACAAAAGACGAGATGTGAAACAGCAGCACTAGCCAATGCTAATTTCTTCTTCAGCTGTTCAGACACAACTTGTACTTCCTCCGATGGTATTGCCTCCCTTTTTTTGTTAGGAATCTAAAAAAGTAATAAAATATTTATTTTTGCTTAGGTATACGCAGTTTTAACTAACCTTACCTAACTATCGGTAGGTTCAAATTTTAGTATTTTTTAATTAGTTAACAAATATTAACTTATGAATATGAAATATTATATGTACCTCTCTTATCTTCTTTTCTGTGCTTTGTATACTTTTAAGCGCTTCATCTATGGAATTTTTCAGATGTTGCGCCTCCGCTAGAAGCTGAGGATCTTGGTCTACCACTACAGACGATATTCTTTTAGGAACTGGTGGTCCTGCCCGTTTCTGATTACCAGCTGTAATGCCACATTAACATATTAACGCAAAAATTCAACTTAGGCTTTTTTAAACGTTATTTCTAAAACAAAACAAGGAGCTAACTTTGTTGTGTCTAAAGCTGTTAAATACGAATTAATTAAAACGACATTTTAAAACCAGGTTAATTAACCGTATTTGAATTGTCCTCAGAAGATAAGTGACAAAAGTAAAGAGAAAATATGTTATAAACATAAAATAATCCTCGGATGAAATATAAAAAGTAACAGCCTGGCTAGGACAAAGACGATGCTGTGTTTCCGTCTACACTTACAGCGGGAATCCATACAAATTTCTTTTATCTCATTTATAGTACGCTCCAGCTCAGTTTTTTCGTGTCCCAAATTTTTAGAACAGGTTAGAACTTCATCGGCCATGGATAGAAGATTAGATGAGCAATTTTGATCATCAATAGACGCCGCTGTAATCTGCGGATTAAATATTAATTCTTATATTAATAGAATTTAAGAAACCGTAGGCTTTCAGTTTACAGATTGCATCATCATCATCATCAGCCTGTGATAGTCCACTGCTGGACATAGGCTCCCCTAATACACCCCTATCCATTAAGGCGTTTTGGACCGTATCCCACCACGCTGGTCCAATGCGGATTGGTGGTGGACCGACTTTTTACATGCCCATCCGACGCATGGATCATCTTACTTTTCAGACAATTGGGCACACGCTCATACCACTTAGCCGGAGGCAGTTAAGATACAGATTTACCACGCTAATATTTGCGTAAACACTTTTGTTTTAATGTCAATAGATACTTTTTGTTCGCGGATTGCATATATTTTATTTACTTGCGTTTCTTTACAAAAATATTTAACTTCAAGCTTATTACTTCCTATTTTGTAGGTTTGTTAAACTATATTTTAATAAATTTTTGTTGAAAAATTTCTTTTTTAAAGATGAAAACAAAAGCTGTAATTCTAAAAATTAAATAAAAAATTTTGAAAACATACTTGAGCTGTAGTTAGCAGTCTTCGAGCAGCATCTTGTAGTGCAGGCGCAGGAATTGTTGACGCCTTATCATAAATTTTCTTACACAGGTCTACAATCTAAAATTATTAAAATTGTTATCATTAAAGTTAAATATATGTTGATTTCTCAGATTCAGATTTGAAGATCTAAAATCTCTTGTAATCCTCTAATCATCCTCATCATCAGCCTGTGCTAGTGCACCGCTATACATAGGCCGCCCCTAATGCACACCTTCTCCATTAGGGGGTTTTAGGACCGCATCCACGGCGCTGATCCAATGCGGGTAGGCGGGTGGACTGACTTTTTACATACCCATCCGACGCATAGATCATTTTACTTTTCAGACCAATGGGTGATCGGCCCAAATTGTACTAACCAACTAGAAAACAACGATAACACAAAGTTGTTTCCCCACAGGTTTCGAACTCACCACCGGTTTATAAAGCAAGGGCCACTGCTGCTAGGCCACGGAGGCGGTCTAATGTCAAACTGTCAATATTGGTGAAACATATTGATTAAATGTACCCATAAAAAAGTAACGTTCATATAGAGATAATATATAAAATAAGTTGTAGGAATCACATTCAAGATTGTACTGTAAATTAATAATAATAATAATACTGGAAAATTAACACACAATCTAGCCCCAAACTAAGCAATGCTTATACTACAGAAAGTAGATGACTGATAAATACACAGATTTATTTTTTTATTTAAAATGAATTCATATTATATATACAAACACTCAGACACGGGTATAATAGCTTAAGTCGTACCATTCGTTTTCTCATCATAAGATGAAAGAGAAAATTATATATTACCTTATTCTCACGTCTTGCATCGTTGCTTGGTCTATACGTATACATCAACTTGTTAGAAGCGTTTGCAAACTTCAAGGCAGATTCATTTAAATTCTGAAAATAAAACGGCAATATATACTTTAATTATTCCATAAAATATATATTACAATATTCAACATTCGCCTGTTAATCCAGTGGTGATCTTTGCTACAAGTGAGGGTCGTATGTCCGACTCCTGTAGATTACTTACCCCAGTTTGACCAAATGGCGCGTCTGAGCAAACAGCTCTCGTGGCTTCACTGAGAGACTTTAATTTGTGGTCAAATCTTTTCTTAATGCATCATCAGTCATCATCAAACAATTAGAATCTGGAAAGAAAATTAACGCTCTGTTTCTTATTGTGTGAGTAGGCGATATTGTAGAAACTGGTTATTTGAACACTTTGTTGTACTTTAAGACCACGCCTACGATCCTTATCCCAGTTTTGATAATTTGAAAAATGTTTTTATTTTTCGTTAGCAGTTATAAAAATTATATCTGTTGTGTAATTTATCGAGCTCCTATTGACTTAACGGAATAACTGAATGACCGTAAATTTTATGGAAGTAAAAATTAAAACATTAACAAAGATAATTACAACTTACCTGGACAATCTCTGGCAACAATTTCGCAATAAGTTTTGCTGCCACATTAGCCTTGGCATAATCTGGATGCATGTCATCTATCAAAAAAAATTATCTTTAAATCATAGAATACAATAATAAATCATAGTTTTGCCAATTTAAGAACTACTAACATAAACATTTTGCAACTGAATATTAGCAACGTTTTTCAACACTCTTCATACTGCTAGTAAGTTTCAAAAAATAAAATAAAAATCAATCCTTAGGGCTATATCTTTATAATTGGTACAAATCATTTTTTGCGTTAGTTATATATATTTATTTATTCCCAACAGAAAGCAAATACTTTCTGTCTAAATAAGATATTATAGGTTCAATAAAGTATGCGTACCAGTTGACTGTAACAAGGATGCGATAGCAGAGTTGAGGGCAGCTAGACGTTGGGCTAATTGTCTATGAATATCGTCATTAGATCTCCTTAGTGGGGCTGCAGGCTGAAATATATGCCTATATAACATAATATGTTCATAATATATGCTTACATTTTACCTCATAATAAGCATTTATATATTTTTTATGTTAATTATAGTAGACTGGATAAACTGACTTTTTTCGGATTTTATCGTACACTTATCAGTGGCCACAGTCCACGGGTAGTCTACCCCGTGTTTGAAACGTCGGTAATAAAATACGTAAAATAAACACGATTTATTGAATTTATTGGATGTATTGTACAATTTTTAAGTTATTCGAAAAAAATAGGCAAAAGCCGCATTTATAGAAAATGTTTATCTTTATTAAACGAGTGGGACTAGAGGTAAATCATCTTCAATTATTTTAAATAAAATCTTTTATATCGTTAGACTTACTTAATATCAACTTTAATAAGCTAAAGTTCTTTTATAATTTACCTTGCCTATCTCTTTTTCTATACTCTGTATGTCTTTCAGTGCTTGGTCCAAAGTACAGACGAATTGTTGCTTTTCCGCCGAGACGATAACTTTTTCAGTCTCCATAGTCGATATTCGTTTAGGAACCGGCGGTTTAACACGTTTTGGTGTATCTACAAATAGCGGATTATAATTACTAAAATAATATCTATTCAGATTTTTTGATGTATTGATTTGAAATTCATAACAGAACAGAAAAAATACAACCGCAGAGTCTCTTGCCGTTTCTTCGGATAGGCCATAGCTACCAAACCGGTGCTAGATTAACGTTCATAAAGGCTTGGCAGAGATATTTTTTTTTTTTTTTTTAATTTTAATAACAATTTTTGATTTAAACAGTAAACTTACTCAAAACGTCTTTGCACACTTCTTTAATCTTATGAAGAGCAGACTTCAGCTCAGATTTTTCTGAACAAATTTATCTTTTTTAGGACCTGATTGCAAATTAGGCAATGATTTGTCAAGCTGTTTAGACAAGGAACTAACTTCATCCACCGATAAAATCAGCGTTGCTAAGCAGCCAGAATCATCGACAGACGATGCAGTTATCTGTGAAGAATATTGTTACTTTTATTACAAAACATATTTAACCATTGCACCATAGCGAATCTCTACACTTCACTGATTGAACTCAATAAAGTTGAGCCTGCTCATATCAGAGAAATAATCAATTTTACAAATTAATGTATGAGTATTGATGTATCCGGTAACTGAAGAGTAAAAATATGATAACGGACTGGTAAACTATTTTATCGACATAAAGTCGCTTTTATTAATTTTTGTGCATAAAGTACAAATAAGGTAATAAATAAATACCAGGGCGGTATATTGCAATTTTTCTGCAGCCGCTTGCAGTGCTGTTGAAGGCAGGGAACACGCGTGATCAGAGACCTTCTTGCACAGGTCCTTAATCTATAGAAAAATTTAACATTATAAGTTCATCCCGTATTTAAAGTTGTATTTTTTACACACCAATCTGGACTTCCGGTTAGTAAAGCAACGGTCAGCTTCACTAGACCACGGAGGTGGAAAGTATTTAAATAGCTTACTATTGTATACTCAATAAAAGTGTGAAAATAGCTTACCAGGCACTCACGCTTTGTATCAGATTTCGGGTTGTACACGTAACGAAGTTTGTCAGATGCCTCCACAAATCTTTTTATGGGCCCTTCTACATTCTGAAACGGTCAAAATATAAAAATCGTCATGCATATGCAACATAAGAAAGCAAAATGTTATTTTTGCAGCTTACAATGTTACATTTATTATAATAAATTAATCTGCTTTTTAATATTTAACAACTGGTTATGCTTATTAAGATCACAAGAACTTTCGGTAGTAAAAATTTAGGAATTTCTATTAACTCTTCTCTTAAAACAAATTACATGCCGACATATTTTGTAATGTAATACTTATTGACGAAAATTAATTTTTAAAAAGAATATTTATGCATATAATAAAATGATTTATAATTTTACATTTTTATCTGTAAGCTACATTTAGGAACAATGCCTCAAGTCAAAATTATGACTTACCATTATTTGGCCAACTTCCACTTCCAAGCAGATATCCTTCGTAGCATCGCAGAGGTGCTTCAACTTGATCATCATATCCCGCCTGCTAACATCGTCCTTCATAAGGGCATTAGATTCTAAAAATAAATGGAAATTGGTTATTAAAAATAAACATGTTTTTTACAATAATAAAACGATTCCGTCTTATCTAAGAGGTAAAACGAAAAACAAATTTCGCATCATTTAAGTTGTAGTTGTATGTCATTAACCTAACCTAACCCACCAACCCGCATTGGACCAGCGTGGTGGGATACGGTCCAAACCCCCCTAATGGATAGGGGTGTATTAGGGGAGGCCTATGTCCAGCAGTGGACTAAAACAGGCTGATGATGTATGATGTATGTATGTGTATGTCATTTGAAAATTAATAAAGGAAGTCCTGGTAGCTGTAAATACCTACTTTTTACTAATAATATGAAAATAATATGTAACATAAAAGTGCTTAACCCAATTCACTAAACAATTTTATTTATATAAACATAGCAGAATTGTTGCCTTTAATACCAGAATACTTTAAATATATAAAACTATTTAAAAGACTTACCACTCATGATACTAGGCAATATTGTAGCAATCCTCTTAGCAGCTTCATTTGCTTCTATGTAGTCAGGGTTGAGGTGATCTTATAATAGAGACAAAATAACATGCTATTAAAATAAAATTATAAATTTATTCCTGCATGAACGAAAAAAAACTGCTATGAAAACAAATTTAATCGACAATTGTAAGCAACTGTTCCAAATTTTTTTTGTTTTCTTTTTGTAGGATAAGTGTATATCCTACAAATCATGAAACATTTTGAGCGGAGTTTGTAATATACAATAAATTAACATTAAACCCTGTATTTGAAATCCTGTGCAGAATCTTCAGTCTAGTTTGATGAAAATACCTAGTTCGTCTTTGTTAAAGTTCATACAAACATTTTAATAATGTGACTTAACTCAAGGTAAATTAAAATCTTACCAGCAGATTGTAACAGAGATGCAATAGCTGAGTTAAGGGCTGCAAGCCGCTGCTCCAAGCGATTTTGAAGTTCTGTGTCCGAAAGCCGCGGAGTGCTTGTGGGCTGAAATGTATACGATGCCTATAGGTAATATCTCCATAATGTAATAAAATTTGATTTGCAATAAAAAAGTATTACATGTATATAGAGATGTCGGTTTTAGTCGTGGGGGAATCGGAACCACACTCTTTTTGCGCTCTCTGTTGGCGCAACAACCCCAAAGTGGCGCCAAGGTCACTAATCACTGCTCAAGCCGGTCGTTAAAAGATGCGAATAAAATATTATTAAAATATTTATTTACCTTCCCAATAAACTTTTCCGCATTCTGTACGTTATTTTTAGCTTCCGCTAAAGAAGAGACAAATTTTAGCCGGTTATCTTCAGAAGCAGTGTCTGAAATATATCGAATGTTTATTATGTGTTTACTTATAGGTAATTGTCAAAATTAAATGCTTAAATTTTTACTAAATCAAGTGGCGAAGCGGAACAGTCAATTCTCTTTTGTAAGTAATATGATCTACTAATTAGGACGCCACAAATCTACGTGTGCCACAGTAAATCTACTGGCTACGGTACCCTTAAAACTAGCAAACAATCATCTACACACTGCGGATGCTAGAAGTATTTCCCAAGTCAGTGCGTTGCAAAAAAAAGGCCTTCAACTTTAAAATCCAATATTAGCACTTCCCTATTCAAATTTAAATCCATACTACTTGTGTTTAATCCATCCATCACCTTATTAAAACGAATAAACCATAGTACCATCCACTCCATGATCCTCGTAAGCTACTTTCAGGGCTGAAATTGCATCACTCAACTCCTGCAGCCTCGCTTCAAGAGTTTTCTTCAGGGGGGAGGGCGCTAACTGATTTAAAGTAAATGAAAGCCGTCTGCAACTCTTGTCCAATTCTTCAGCTGACGCCAGAAGCGCAGGATCCTGGCTCGAATCAGCAATACCAACTGTCTTCTGAACAAATAGTTAATAATATATATAAAATCCTTGGTTTTATAATTTTTTTTTAAATTTTGAAACAAATGTTCTAAATATCAGAACGTTTGTTTACTTATTGTTTACAATGCGTCTAGGACATAGGAATAACGACCCGGCAAACGTTATTTTACCATGTAAATAGTTTGATATGCTAAATAATTAATGAAATTATACCCCCAAATCCGCAATGGACCAATGTCGTGCGATACGGTCCAAAAACCCCGTTGTCGAGAAGGCGTGCGTTAGGGGAGGCCTATGTCCAGCTGTAACTAACACAGGCTGATGATGATGATGAATAATTCCATAAACCGGTTGACAAATGGCGGGGATAACTTCCGAAATGATAAAATGAAGATAAAATTATTAAAATGACGATTAAAAAGCAAAAACTTTGGGTTGCTTTGTATTTTCAATGCCTAAAAATTATAAAATATTCTCCACATCCAAAAAAAATATTGGATGGACAATCCTTATCACTCAGGAATTTGAAAAATAGTTTCACAGACTTATTGAATATGCATAAAACATTTTATTACAATCAGTCAAGACGATTCGGAGGAGTTTGGGAACGAACATTATGACACGAGAATATTATTTTTTACATAAAAATCTAGAAGAAATACATCAAGGATCAATGTGTGTTAAAGTGAAAATATGATTGATATACATATGAAATCCACTAATTTACGGATTCTTCGCGTTACTTAAATATATTCAGTCATCGGAAAAATATATTCAGGATCAGTAGATCAGTCCGCCCGTGATCATGGATGCTGAAAAGAATCCGAAACGTCGGGAATAAATATATTCAGGTAACGCGAAGAATCCGTAAATTAGTGGATTTGATATGTATAACAATCGCGTAAATAAAAGAAATAATTATGATTGAAATAATTAAAAAGAAATAAATATACTCTTATGCGTTCATATTATTGTTTAATGTCCTTGAATTAACTTTTATTTTATTTCGTAACCAAAACCAAACTTTTTAATTCGTAGTCTAGTAATTAGTAATGGTGAAAAAATTTATATTTTATTCTTTCAACCTCCTACCACACTTATACGTTTCGATTTTTTTTAATGATCAAGTTCTGCAAACTTTTCCAACGATTGATTAGACCGGTTACTAATTAGAATAATAATAAATTAGCTAATTCAGTTATCAGAATTTAAAAACAACACTTAAAAATTCTATTATACTGGATAAAAAAGATTACTCCCAAGTAAATATCGTAGCTATGTTTTCTTTCCCTGGTGATCCGATCACTTCAATTTTGATTAAATTCAGTTGTAACATATTACCATAGCATTATCAAGCAATTTTTTTAGAGCCTCGACAACCTCCGAACTGCTTTTGGCCAATGTTGCATTCGATTTCAAACCACCAGTTTCCATCCCTTGTGTCAATTCTTGTAACAATTGAGATGCTTTATCATTTGCTTCTAGTGATTTCTTGAGTATCTGCAAAGTTTAATGATGTCAATTAAAATAAAAATTTTGAAAATGCAATCTTAGAACTTTAAGTAAAAGTTCATTAACAAATTAAGATTATAACTTCATAACATTTGTCTTAACCATTTAAAAAATATATAACTTTTTATTGAAATCTAAGAAAATTTCAACAGTATGATAACGATACTGTTGAAATTTTCTCTCTCGCTCTTTCACAGAATCTTAACGTATTAACGTGAAAATAAATAATTTAATTAAAACAATCTCGCCATATTTATATATAGAACATTTATTTTCAGTGTTTCTTTTATATACTTACCTTTTTCGATTTTATTATATCATCATCTCGAGTATTTTCAATTTTCTGACCCGAATCAACACTAAAAGATTTTGCTAGGTCCTGAAATTGTAGACACAAAGTTAAGAAAAATAAATAATTTAATATTTTTTTATGATTTTATAAACTAGTACTTGCAAAATTGGGCAAGTGTAACAGATTTCAGTTCAAAAATATTTAATTCAATATGTCACTTTTTAATAAATATGGTAATATTTATTGCATTAAAAATTTTTTACTTAAATTCATAATAGTAGGAATAAATATTTGTGATTTAAAAGCAAGCTTATATATATCTTTATGCAATTGCTAACATACATATACAACATAAAGGAAATTATACTGAGTAAGATATACCGCACCCTATTACTTTCATCATCCTTGAAAAATTTGACCTCCTTGGTTCCATTCTTGTCATCTGAAAAGATATTTTAATCCAATAAATTAGAAACTAGCAGTCCGCACACGGCTATGTCCGTGGTATTTTTTGATTTTGGAAATGAATTTTCATGGGTTAAAAGGTAGCCTATGTTACTTAAGTTAAATGTAGCTTTCTAATGGTGAAAGAATTTTTTAAATCGTCATAGTAGTTTTTGAGTTCATTCGTTACAAACAAACACACACAAATACGAGTCTTTATTTTGATAATATTGTATAGATATCATATTTAGAAATATTACATAGATATTATTGCGTGCATACTAATATAATGTCATCAACGATCAAGCTAAGCTGAAATTAAGTAAAACGATTACATTATACTTTTAGTGAGGACTTATTGACCACAAATGCCTTGCAGACATATGAAAAAATCTGCTATTTGCGATCTATTTAGGCGTAAAGCGCAGAAACGTTAGGACGTACAAATAGATTTTGTGTGGTTAATTATAACACAAGTTTCAATCACCATGAGGATGAAACCTTATGGCGGTGTTAGCGTGCGACATTTATTTACCAATCTAAGTATTGCACATCACAAAATAAATTAAAATTGTTGTGTAATTATACAATAAGGCAAAAATATAAGAAGTAAATTCTACATTATTGGCAGTGTTAACCATAATCTTTTCTTAATTATTATGATTAAAAAATTAACCCACCGTAACTCCTACATGCAGCTCGTATATTAGAAAGCGCCTCTTCTAGCTCTTGCCGGCTTGATTTTAAATTCTGACTTAAGGCGTAACGAGCTGGTTCCCGAACCAGCGGAGTCCAGATCGCATCTAGTTCTTGGCACGAAGTGGATACATCGTCTGCCGCTTTCTCCATTGTAGATCGGCATTCCTTGTTGCAGAATGATGGTGCCGTTATCTGTGAATTCCAGGCAAACTATTGAACTGTCAAAAAACTTTTTTCAATATCGAGAAAAATTTCAATGTATAGTTATTTATATTTTAGGATAGGTAAAGTTGCTCCAGGCACCATCGCCACTCTAAATGTACCCTGGGGCATTTGAGAGACAGTCTATTATATTTAATGAGAAGGCGGCCTGTCTACCACTTCTGCTTATCCTAATTTTTTGCACTAAGGTAAAGCCGAGGGGAATGAAAAGTGTCGATTAAATGCAAATTAGGCAATTCCTATAACACCACAACTCGGTAGCGTCCTACCACAAATACGGTATGGAGTTCTCTGTACCACTCTTTATCATGAGGTTATTTATTGTTTTATCAGGATCTGGATCTTTCAGATCCTAAGTCCCCTACCCCATCCCCATGGTTGCATGGCAGAAATTGATCTAATAGAGAAAGGTTAAAAAAACTGTAAATTTAAAACTTTTACATCATATTACTTATGCAAAAAAATATTAAAGAACTAGGATTTTATATTCTTAACTTGGATAATTAATTTCGCAGGCAGTTAGGTGACTAGTATACAGAGCCTATTTATTAAATAAAATCAGAAAATCAATTATTTCAAATCATGGGCCAAATAGTGACAAGAGTTTGTATCGTCTTACTAAATCGGTTTTCCTGGACAATGTTTATTTATACTGTATAATTTTAAATAAATAATAGTAATAAACAAATAAAAAAAATACAAGACATCTGATCGGTGAAAGGTAGAAACATGAATCAAGAGATCATACCTGAGCAGTAGTAATAAGCGCTTGTGCAACATCTACAAGGGCTACCCCTCGATCATCTAAAATTGCACCTGTCTCTTTTCCAGCATCTCCCGTGGCTGCCTCTTCATCTACCAGCTGATTGATATGTGTCAGCAAATCGGACGCCTTTTCACAAGCGATTTTGGACAATTCTATGATCTGCACATTGTAAATCAGATGAAATATTAGTAACAACAATAAATTAAGGGCCAATGCTACATATAGAAGGACAAGGGAAGTGAAAAATGTACAGTACATACCATATTTTCTTTCTTGCGGTCAACGTTTGGTGTGTATTTGTATGTTAGTTTTGAAGAAAATCTTGCAAAATTGGCGCTGGCATCATTTTCTTCCTAAAAATTTAACATTGTTTAAAGTTTTATCCTAAATCTAAATCGAATTATCGTGCGTAGCCTCAATTTTATTTTTGAATATTATCTAAAAGTTATCGATTTGTCTCACACCTGTCTAAATGCACAATTTTTTGTCCATTTTAACAGTTTTAAAAAAAAAAATCTAAGCTCCTTAATTTAAAACTATTTTATAAGTTAACTCAAAATAATGCAATTAAACTTCGCTAATACAACGATAACGTGATAATCATGTTATAACTTATTAAAATAATGTGATCAAGTTGGCAACCAAGACGTTTTAACGAAACTTTCCTTGTCATTTTCAATTTCTTCTAATTTTTCATAATATTCTCTCTAATTATACAGGGTGGCCCATGAGTCCTTTCAAAGTCAAAGTCAAAATCATTTATTCAATTTAGGCTCTACTGAGCACTTATGAACGTCAAAATTATCCATTTACCACCGGTTCACAAACTTAGACCCGTCCAGAGAAGAACCGGCAAGAAACTCTGCGGTCTTTTTTTTAAATATTAGTATTTACAAAATTTGACCACTACATTTTTTTAAGTTACCAGGGGATTTGCAAGCGCAGAATATAAACTATTTCCATACATCTTGGTCCTCAATATAATTTATTACAGAATAGTAAGCTTTTTCTATAAGTGTTGTTTTGACAACTTTCGAAAGCTCGAATCATTCAGTTGCGTTTTGATATGAAAAAAAATTATTAAAATAAAACTAATTACATTATGAATTAAATTTTGTCTTTGAATACCGTCAGTTTGCTTTAATTCTTGAACCAACTGAATTTTGTAAGGGTGCATATGTAAATCTTTCTTCAAAATCCGTTGTAACGATGTATACGTTTAATGCTCTGGCGCGCTTACGAGTTGACTGTGTCGGATTTTCGCGAATAAACTGTGTCACTGTGTCTATGTTTTGTTCCGTACGTGACGTCCTTGGGTGACCCAACCGCGGTTTATCTAACGTCGTACCGGTCTCCTAGAACTTAGCAATCCAGATCTTAATCGTTTGAAGAGTTGGAGTGACGTTAAAGTTTGTAAACTTTAGTGTTCTCGAAATTTATGCCGCGCAACGGTTGCCGAATTGTCGTTTTTATAAAACTCGCGCACACAAAACGCACGGTCCGCTCCGGTAAAACGCTCCATCGCGACTAAATTCCCAGAAACCGAAGTTACCCACCCCGCTTCCCCTGCACCGCTCACGCGCGCCCTGTTCGTTTTATTTTACTTTTCAAAGGACTTATGGGCCAACCTGTATTAAATTTAAATTTTTATTATCTTTTATTTTGTTTATGTTGATTGGCATACAATCACTCAGACTTTTAAGTAAGAGTTGGAGATGCTTCAACATCATGATATTTGATGCCGTTCTTGAATTTGAGTATTTCATCGTGACCAAAATTTATAACTCACTAGGGTTGAGTCCATGTCTCTCACGGCACATAAATCACGTGTTGCCTCACACAATGCCCGAATATCATTTAATAACGTACGCCGAGAGTTCTCGTCCATTGTTGCGCCCACAATTTTTGCATCTGCATAAAAATAAAATAAAATGTTATGATTGGAATGAATGTAAACAAAGCAACCCATAACTACGAAGCGACGTCGTACGTATGGTGTTGTGGATACCTATCAATGATTGAAATCTCGGTAATAATTTATCGGTCGCTAGATAAATTGTTAGCGCTAGATATATATGGCGTCACTAAGTTGCCATGGGAAATTGTGCTTAGATAATTCTGAGTCTACTTTGCCTAAATTATAGTAACTAATAGTGCCCAAACACAATTTGTGACAAAAATGGTCAGAGATTACAAACTTGCTTATCTATATACATATATAGGAGATCCCGTTTTTGAACTCACTGATTACAATATATCTGAAGCCATAAAGCCAGTTGACTTAAAGTTTGCTATGAATAGTTTTTTCGCCTAGTAGAGATTAGCTAAAAACATGTCTTATGGAAGTCCACCCCTAAAAGGAAATGGCGGGGGAGTATACAAGACGAAATTACTACGCAGACGAAGTCACGGAAAACAGCTAGTCTTAGATGTTTAATATGTTTGTAACGTTTTACAGAATAAAGTTATTGGATCTAATATAAAATACCGTATTTAATATGTACCAGGACTATGGGCCAATAGTTAAGTAATTAAAAAAAAAGATATTAAGTAAATTTAAACTGATAAATAAAATACTAATATTAGCATTTTCCGTACATTTAAGGCAAAAAAAAAACGATTTCTAAAGTAGTTTGCATATTCTTACCATGTACCAGATCTGGTAAGAGTTTAGTCACAACGACTATCGCATCTTCTGCCGTCCTATAGTCTGAATTTTGACGGTCTGAAAACCAAAGAAAATTTTTATTTCAAGTCACAGAATTTGCAAAAGGGTTTAAAATTCACTTTACATCACACATCATCAGCCTGTGATAGTCCACTGTGGAAATAGGCCTCCCCTAATGCACCCCTATCTACTAGGGGGTTTTGGACCGTATCCCATCACGCTGCTCCAATGCGGGTTGGTGGTAAAAAAAATTTACTTTATTATAACGTAAATCATAAAGGGGAATGATTTTTATTTCCTTTTAAATTTACTTTAAAAGCCGATTACTAAAGTGTCTTAAAGATAGAGTAATCACTATGCCAAGTAACTTAACGGTAAATTCTCAATATTAACTGTAGTCTAGGCTTTCATATGCTGATTTGTAGTCTACTAATCACATGGAGTTTCTGGAGACCATTTAGTCGTGAAGGTCAGATGCCAATCAAAGTCAAGTTCTGAGTTAAAGTTGTATATTTTTAAATACGTCTAATAGAAAGAATGTTTAATAAATTATTCAAACTATGGTTATATTTAAAGTGAGAATAATTAATTTCTTACCGGCATTAGCACAAATAAGGGAGGCGACAGCAGAATTCAACAATGCTAGATTTTGCCCCAACAGCTGTTGCATTTCTTTTATCTTGTATTCATCAACTGCTTCATTCAAAGGCTTGAAACAACAAAGATACATTTAATGTGAAGTATGAAAGCACTTTTATTAAATTTTCAATTTGTTAAAACGATGAGACGAGCGTGACGTTTACCGTAGAAGAAAAGTAGCACGCAACACGCTCAGACAGAAATTAGCTCTCGGCCTTGAGGCAAATGATGTTACGTCTGATTTACCCAGTTATTACGCTAGCTAAGGTGCCCTTGATAATAAAAGTGTATATATATGGCGGAAATAGGCACCTCATAACAAGTACAATTTTAACCCAAAAATATGACCAACCCCAAACAGCATATAACATTTTGCGAAGTATAAGCGAGTGACAACATGCCCCTTGTAAGACACTACCCCGCGATTTCCATAGCATTTTAAATCTCATAGAGTTAAGATTTTTTAAATAAATTTACTTATACTTACCATATAAACATACTCTATATTACCTTAAATGAGCTTTAAATATGCCTCTTAGCAATTTTGAACAAAATTTTACATTAAAATTTTATTGTGGGTTATTAAAAAAATATGCGGTCACGGACTTTATTTAAGACCATTTTAAGAAGTACAAGTACATAGAACATACTTTAAGTCTACGACTGTTCGCAGGAGGTTGGAATATTAATTTCTCAAATATCTATTAAACTACTTATCACATAATAATTAAAAAATAATGGTGTAACAAATGACAGATAATAACTTTCAATTAAAAAAAGAGCGACGAGGTAACATATTTTTAAACGAATAACATGCGCTCCGAATTAAATAGGCATCTCCTTCTTTTGGGAAGTTGGTCAAAAAAGATACCTTATCACTTTCATATCGTTACAAGTTTTATAGAAATCCAGAGTATTATAGAATAAAAATAAATAAATTCATTTATAATTGGTAATTCGTTTTCCTTTCAAAATTTTGCTTTCTCATTCGGTTCAATACAAATCTATTTAACAAAAAAAGTAAATAAGGAAAAAATTGATACCATACGGTAATTTCATGAACTACGATAAATATTTTTACGCAACTTTAGGTATTTTTGATTCATTGCTTTAATTCAATATTTAATAAACAATTATAAAACCTTATCCAAGTCCTTTTCGGCGTCGGCAATTTTATTTGCAGCAGCACCCATTGTGGCTATAAAGCGTAGGCGGTTCTCTCTTTTCACTTCATAATCATTTCTCGGTTTCTCTAAAAGAAAAATTTGGCATTTTTTAATATATAATGGAACAGAGCAGTTTCACATCAATATTTTTTTAATGGCATTTACTTTTTAAATTATTATAAGAATATTGATTTAAAAGATAAAGTCAAACATGTAAAGAGAACTCTGTTGAAATTTTAGGTGTATAGTCATAATATTGTTAATTTACTCGTTTTATGAATAAACCACGTTAGTTTATTCCTGTTATTAATAAGTAACAATAAATTCTTTTCTATTAATTTCTTTCTTTGTTTAGTTTTAAATTAACAAAACTAATTTTCATGATATATTAATGCACGCATTGGTAATGGAAAATGGTTAAATTTGCGTACGACAAAATACCTGATTCCATTTTGTTCAAGTTCAAAAATATTTATCGCCATCATCATCATCATCATAAGCCTGTGCTAATCCACTGCTGGACTTAGGCCTCCCCTAACGCACGCCTTCTCCATTACGGGGTATTAGGACCGTATCCCACCACGCGGGTCCAATGAGGGTTGATTTTACATGGCCGGCTTTATACATGGATCATCTTACTTTTTTGACATTTGGGTGATCAGCAAAATTTGTCCTAACCAACCAGGAAACAACGATAACACATAGTAGTTTTCCCGCAGAGTTCAAACCCACAACCACCGGTTAATAAAGCAAAGGCCAATACCGTGTGGCCATGGAGGCCTATAAAATACGGCTAGGCCGTATTTTGGTATTTATTTTATCGTCACGTACCTTCAAATACATTTTCCATAGCAACATCAGCGTAAGCATCTCTAAGCCTGTCCAAGGCCTTCATCACATCATTCGTGAGTTCATGAAGGCTGTGCTCGAACATCCTGCGACCTGGTTCTTCTACTAGGGGCTTCCATGTCGCCGTGAGGTGGTTCACGGATGACGTTAAAGATTCCGCAGCTGCACTCATTGCGCTTTGACAATGAGGTTCCTCTATCGACGAAGCTGTTAACTGTAATAGTTACAACCGTATAAATCCTAAATTTATTTCAAGCTATCATTGGAAACGAAAACGTAAAATTTACCATAATTTGAAGTATTCTTTCAAGCAATACAATATCAAGGAACTGCCCAGGCCTAATGTCAAAAGCCCTTGAAAGATGGCCGATCCCGTGGATTAGCATCATGGTCGTCTTTATCACTTTAGCAGTTGGAATAGGATGAAAGTTCTATAAAAATATACTGGGGTCTATCATTTATCTATTTAAAAAATGCGGTTTAATCTCTTAGGTTGCTGACTTTAGATGCCAGTGGCCTGTGGTAATAAAACTGGTATTTACTTATTGTTTAAAAATTCTAAATAAACCCCCCGATAATTTGGGAAAATGTTGAGAAAAAAAGAAAAAAGAATATAGAAAACATTTTCGGTGATTTCTGGTTTATACATTGTAAATTAACAAATAAGGAGTGTGTTTTTTATTAAAACAAATGTCAACAAAACAACGGCTTACACTTTTTTTTATACCTTCAGGTATACTTCACGATCTCTAAGAATTTTATGGACTATACACAAATTATGTACTTATTTTATATTAATGTTCTTCGAACCAACTTCTCATTTGCCCGCAAATCTATATAAATGATCAGCCAACTACGCCAGGAATATTACAGTTACTAGTATAGGCGCAAACATAGCCGCACGCCCCTGACTCTCATAGTCCGATTGGACGGGTATCTATGACGGCCTATCTACCAGCTTTTTTAAAAAGAAATTCATTCCACGTATAACGACTTCGTCCGCGTGATAATACATAAAATTTTTCAAAAAAATTTTTTTTCAACAAAAAACAGCTTTTGTTGCTACCAGTTTAATAAGCTATCTTTCACACCCGTTAAAATCGGACCAGCCATTGCAGAGATTAGCGAGAACAAACGGAAATACAGACACGAAATAACATTGTTGTTTTGTTATATGTACCGGTTATATATCATAATAAACTTATTTAAAAACCGTTGTTTTACTGTTTCAATTAGTCACACCAAAATTATTATTAGTATACATTCATCTCCAAACCTGTGCACAAGCGAGTAACAACTTGGAGTCGTCAGCACACCTCGCTCCCGCCGCGTCCACTTCATCAGCACGAGGGTCATCTCCCGCTAGAGCGATGAGCTCATGTGCTTTCATCAGCAGCATTGAGGACTTTTCACCTACATCTCTCGTGATATCTAAAATCTAATACAATAGGTTACTTAAGTTATAAACAACCACACGCAGAAACATTTTAATGAATAAAGACTCAAATTATTGTTAATCATAGATTCTTCCGTCTGGATAAGTAAACTAAATAAAATAAACTAGTGTAAGGTTCAAAACAGAATAAAGCTGTTTTTAAATATAAACTTCCTCAGAAAGGTCACGTCTCAACTTGACCAATGGTTACCAAAAATACACTTATAAATAGGAAACTTGAAGTTAGTTTTATATCCGATCCGTTATATTTATTCCGGCAAAAAAAAGCACAAAAAGCAATTCGATATGAAGAAATATGAATAATAAACATTTCTCAGAGAAAATAAATATGACTGCCAAAAAGTAAGTGATGTATACAATTAAACTTTGCAACGTTTATAAAAAAAATATTTTACTCAAGTCAATCATTGCCGTTTACTAGCCACAATAAAGTACAACTTTTTACAAACTTAAATTAAAAATCTCTTGGTAACCTTATTAAAATAAACCCTAAAATTTTTAGTATTGTCGTCCTAAATAAAATAAATTGTTATAAAATATTGTGGCCTCATGGATACTTTAAGTGTCCTACCTCATTTTCCTTCTTGGCCAATGTACCACGTCCAAATGTGAAGAGTAATTTATCAGCAGCACTTGCATATTTGTATGCGAGCTCTTGCATTATCTTAAATATAACATTAAATATATCAAAACTCAGTTTTTTTTAAGAAGTATACATAGAGAAAATAATACCACATGAAGTAAAGTGAGAAATAAGAAGCTTTCATGAACATTCCTTAAATTTTGTCTATTAAAATATTTTTTATGATAAAAGATATATGAAATTCGCAGTTATTATTATTGCACAACGAACTTCTATAATTATATTTTACATTTACAGGCCATCTTTGGGCTTGATTTTGCTTACGTTTAAGTAATCAGACTTCGATGCCCCGCTAACCGGAACATGGACTTTTTTGTCCCCCGACAGATATATACCAGTAATGGCTACTAGCTTTATCAGCTTAACAAAAAACCGCACTACTTTTTTGTAAACTGCCAATAACCTTGCCTTCTAACCAACCATTAGCCTAGTCAACTAATAGTCTAGTTAACTAATAACCTAGCCGGCTAATAGCCTAGCCACCTAATAGCCTAGCCACCTAATAGCCTAGCCAGCTAATAGCCTAGCCAACTAATATCCTAGCCAACTATTAAACTAGCCAACTAATAGTCTAGACAACTATTAGCCTAGCCACATAGAGTACAAACCTCCTTATCCTCTTCTCCGTTAAGTGCACAGATGTTTCGTGCTGCATCACACAATGCTCGTATTCGGCTAAGCAGTGAGAGACGAGACTTGGCGTCTATACCACTGCCAATTGCTTTGGTGTCTGTAATCACAAAATGGATTAAACAACCGAGGAAGCGGCAAATCTCAAATGTATGTAACACTTGCTGTTACCCGCGACTTCGTCCGGGTGTTAGTATGTAAAATAATTATATATTTTTTGTAAAGAAAAAAGTGGCCGAAGTTACTGCCAGTTACATCAGCTATTTGTCAAAATCCAAAGATTAGCTAGAACAAATTGACAGACAGACAGACAAAAAAAATTAAAAATTGTTTTGTTATATATCACAATGTTATCATTTATAAACGGTTCTTTTGATGTTACAAACCGGCACTCCAATTATATTATATGCATAAATTAAAAAGGTTTACAGAAAATCAAGTAACAAACATCCATTACATAGTTGTTGCAAATCAGAGCGTAAAAAATATGACATTCGACATACAAAAAATGTTTATCGCCTATTGTATTATGTTTATACAAGTACATGTGGTCTTTTACTTGTACAAATTTGTCCATTTTAGATACAGGAAACATTTTAATTTACCGAATAGCAATAATGAATGATTATTGCAACTATATTGGCTTTTTTCTTATTCGTACCTAATATATCCGAAAATATATATGTGTATGTACATATTTCTCTAATGCATTAATAAGTATTGTACAGCTTTTTGGTACCTTGTTGTAATATAGAGCGGTCTTTTCATTAGTATTTCCTCTTTGAAGAACTCCTATACGTAATTATTTCAATAAACCCTTCGTTTAATTAATTATATTCGTACATTATGAGTAATACCTTGAATCAACTCCGGCAGTAGTTCGTCTATGGTCGTCATTGATGTGATTGCTGCTGTGTAGTCCAGATTTTTGGGGTCTATATTGCAAGAAAGTAGATATCAAGTTAAAAAGTAAAAATTGTCCTTTTTAGGCTTTGGGTAAGATAACCAATAGAATTTAAGACATACCATAAATAAAGAAGCATTAATCTTTCTAGACAAGCCTTGCCTTGTCTAGTTAGATTAGTCTAACTAGACAAGGGAAATCTAGCTAACATGGATGAAATTACTTATAGCGTAACTGCTACTAAAGCCTAACAAAGTAATATACAAATAAACCGAGATTAATAAAATCAAAGCAGACCTTCATACAGATCTGATGAAATAATATTCGGCACTGATTAACAATTTTTCTTTTCTTTTAATTCAAATACATCACGAGACAAGCTTTCAAGTGATCGCCATCGACTAGATCCATACCACAGAAGATACATCAAGAGCTACCACTAATCTGTTTGGCACTCTAAGACATAGGCTTTCACTTTTTTCCCCTTAAGTTAT
Organism: Lamproptera curius; assembly: GCA_029286875.1. Classification (NCBI taxonomy): domain Eukaryota; kingdom Metazoa; phylum Arthropoda; class Insecta; order Lepidoptera; family Papilionidae; genus Lamproptera; species Lamproptera curius. Next base: position 1,715,037 of record JAGSMT010000052.1, read on the forward strand.
TGAGATTTTTATTGCATTATCTAAATATATAACAAAATATAGTTACATCATTGAGTGATGTTAAGAAATGTATGAATGACTTGTTCTACACTATAGTATTACAATCCTATCTGATGCATAACAAGCGATCGGTCCATTATGTCTAAGGAAAGAAAACAAAGAGTTGCTCCCCGGCAATTCTTTACCTATAATAATCATCATCATCATCATCATCATCATCAGCCTGTGTTAGTCGACTGCTGGAAATAGGCCTCCCCTAATCCAGCCCTTCTGCATAAGGGGGCTTCTGGACCATATCCCGCCACGCTGGTCCAATGCAGGTTGGTGGGTGGACCGACTTTTTACATCCCCATCCGACGCATGGATCATCTTACGTTTCAAAAATTTCGGTGACCGGCCCTAATTGTCCTAACCAAGCCCGCGGGATTCGAACTCACGACCTCCGGTTTATAAAGCAAGGGCCAATACCACTAGACCCAATACCATACCAGTGAAGTTAAACTTAATCCTACCAGCTTGTGCCGACATAAGCATAGCGATCGCAGCATTCAATTTGCCCAGTTTCGTCCTTGCTTCTTTTTGCAACTGACCGATCTCGTAACTTTCAGGAATAGCACCTTCAAACGACTGTAAAAGAATATATTATTCAATTATTTTATTAAAAATGCCACTCATTAGGTATTAACATATCATATATTCATTATATCTGCATATCACCGGCCCTTTCTTGAACGTTATTAATATTTTGTCTTTTAATATTGTGTCGATAGTCTATTTTAAAGCTTTTTGCCTTATAATTTTAAAGTTATATATTCTAAATGAAATGATAATAAAAAAACATGTAATAATCGTTTTCCTTAATCTCCAAAATTTTTGTAGTAAAGAATTATTTATTATTAACCTAATTCTAAAATTCATCAGCTATAAGACTTGCTTTCGACCACTCAAATCGAATGTGATAAAAATAATAAAAAGAGCTTTAATCGAATTTAAAATACGAAAGTAGCTAAACTATTGTACAAAACTTTTAGGTTAGCAACAATTCTTAAATTAAAATTGTTATAAATATAAGTCAGTAATTTAACATTTATTACGAGAAATAAATTTTATATAACTACAATATCAAATATAAATTCTACTTCATAATATCTAACAGTTGAATTTCTGAAAAATTCGGAATAAACAGAAAATATTACCATTTCCAACTCTCGCTTCGCATTATCGACAGCTTTGCAGGCATGCGATGCAGCGGCTAAGAAGGAAGCCCTGCGGAGCGTTGCTTCCGTCCTTTCGTCTTCAATAAAACTTTGTTGGGATCTCTGTTAAAAGCAACTGCTTTTATTAACAACTATTATTAAATACATATTTTTACACGCAACCCAACAATTTGCGAAGTAATCCTCCGAGACCACAACGTTTTTATTATTGCTATTAACTCTTGACTACCAAATTCTCATAAAGTAGTACCAAAAATTCGTTTCTAGTTACTTTAATTATTTTTTATCCTATATAATAATGAGAGATAGATGTCAAATGTACCTTGAGGATTTTGCTGCGTCTCTTTGTTCCAGGGTCAAGAGAGCAGTACATCTGTGTACCAAGGCCCACTATTCTTTCGGCAGTTTCTTTGCACACAAGGAAGCTATCCGGTGAACCCTGTTGGAAATCAAACCAAAACGAAAGTTAATAGACTTGTACCGCCACAATGAGTTGTACGACCATGTGTACAACGCCTTATTGAAATGTAAGCATTTGCTGACGTTAAACTCGCTGTTTCATAACAATACAATTGTACGAAAAAAATACAATTACATGACAATAACAAAAAAAGTAAACGTGATGATTAAAATTAAGACTGCAGTCAATTTTTGTTGTGAAGAGAAACAGCTTACAAAATCTTTCTGCTTCGTAGTGTCGATGAAATCGTTGAAGTTTGCACATAGCTCGTCCAACTCCGACAGAAGTTTCTTTCTTACATCTTCGTTATCATTCTCTACACTCTTATGGACACCTGGAAAAATATTTCTAAATTAGATTATATCTCAGGCTAATTTATTTGGATTACGTTGACATATGACATGAGACGATCCAAAAACCCCTATTGGAGAAGGCGTGCATTAGGGAGGCTTATGTCCAGCAGTGGACTAACACAGGCTAATGATGATGAGGCGTGAAATGTTATGTTTCCTTGACCTAGTTAATACACTGGCAATGCTGCCGTTGCGACCGGAATATATTCGCGAAAAAATAGGCACTGCGAAAGTACTAGTCCAAGCAATCCCTTGTAAAAAGAGACCTTCCTCTATGACTTTTAAATCCTTACGTTTCAAGCATAAGCGATCATGATAACCTTTATTGTTTGCTCTCAGTAAACAAAACGCTAAATTAAAAATAATTAGTGTTATTCCGTTTAATATTTGCGTATTCACACTGTTTTTTTATATCCCTCTTAAAGTCTTTTTATAGAGATATGCACGTTCGTACCTTTTCAATCTTCGTAAATCATAATTAATACAATTTAAAAACACGAAAACTCTAAATTATAGGCCTTCACTGTTAAAATTATTGGAGCAGCTAAAGTTATGTGTCAGAACAATTAAATGACCATTTTATTTATTCCAGTAGGAATAATATTAACTTTAAAATACGTTAGAAATATATACTTTTAAGTACATGACTCATATTCCTGGTCGGCTTATATTCAATTCGTTTTAATTTATTGACCAATAGTCAAAACTGAAATTGTGAGATAAATAATAATAGTATGGATGTTAAATATTATTCTAATGCTTACCTTCAATAATAGTGTTCATATCTTCTTCAATTATAGTCGCAAGCGAAGTAACTTTTGATACTTTTTCACTGTGTTGATTGTATGGATCTGTTGAAATATGATACAAGAAATAAAAAGATTCTAAAGATAATAAATTTTAATTTAAAATATAATTTAAAGTTATTTAATGTCTACAAATTTATCAGGGTACATAACAATGATTCGATTACAGTTTTAATAACATTTGACATTAGATATTGTATGTACTTAACTCTAAAATAAATAAGACATTGTGGTCGAACTAAAAGTCAAATTTATGCATAGTAGAACAAAAACAGATGTAATGTAACAATATAGGAAAATCGTACTGCACTTGTCGTCAATAAATAATGGAATCAAGAAAATAGTGCTTAACAAACTGTTAGTGGCTAGGAACAATAGTTAGTTTAACAACAGCTCTAGTCTTGAAGGAAATTACAAGATATTGTTTTGAGCAAAGTATTCAACATACCAGTTAAGAAAACAACTGTCTCCGTTGCGTTGGAGTTCAAACGATTGAGCTTTTTCAGGTAATCCATAGATCCACTTCGCACACCAGCGTCTCCAGCCTAAGTGGAAAATGTTCTTAAATAGGTAATCACAAGTAAAAAAACTAGCATGAACTAAATAAATAAACGTCTTGAAAATAATGTTTTTCGTGGAGATTTTTTTTTTTTTAAAATAGGAAAAAATGTATAGTAACGTTCGATTGTCTGATAAATTGATTGCCGAAAACAACGATGTGGACGTCTGCAGGCGCGCGTTGGCCGTGTATTGCTACGGGCCTCAGATTTTTCGAGCGCCACCTCTAGTCCTAGCCGCCGGATGCGCCCAATGACATGAGCGACCAGGCAGTGACGAGAATCGCAGCCCTGCGAAAATTGGTGCCACGAGCGGTGACGAGAGTGTCGTCCGCGTAATACCCTCGATATTGTCGCCGCGTAGCACCCAATCATAACCAACGTTTCACAGGAGCGGTCCCAACACCGACCCCAGTGGAACTCTATACGAAACCATGATGGTCCGGAGCCCAGATGGTAGGCCCCGGTGACGCGCTGCAAGTAGAAAGGCACCCCGTGGAAACAGAGCACCACCTTTATGCAGGTCCAGGGCATGGTGTTAAAGGCGTTGGCGAAGGCATACTGCCATTCCGCCAAATTTGGGCCAACGTGCTCCAGGCGATGGACGATGCGGCCGCCACGATTTTCTCAAAGAGTTTTCCCGCATCGTCCTCACCGTCCACATTTCCCTCAAGTTGGACTTACCTAGCCGAACTTGTCTTAGGAAAATATATGGTCAACAACTTCGAGACCAGCTCCCTCAACAACTGCCGGCTTAGGAATGATATGAATTTTAGACATGACTTTCAACTTGTCCATGTTCATCCTAAGTCTATATCAATCCTCATCCTCATCCTGGCCTTAGTCGTAGACAGTGCTGAGGTCATTGAGCATAGCGTTGAGGTCCTCCAATGACTCCGCTATAATGACTATGTCATCGGCAAATCTAAGGGATATAACATCACCCTGACTTGCACCCTTCAGTAATTGGATAGGCTTCGTACTACGGGATTATAGTCGGCCGGTCATCTTTTCTTTACTGTACTGACATCTTAACACCTCGACTAATTGATAGTAGACAATATGTCTACCATCAACTTGGCAACGCTGAAGGGCCTGCTACACAGCCCGAACTTTGACCGAATCAAAAGCTTTCTCTTATATTATAAATACGAAGCATAAAGGCCGATTATACTCCTCAATCTTCAGTATAATGTACCGCAGCGTAAATTATTGGTTTATGGTACCAAAGCTATTTCGGAATCCAGCTTATTCAGGTGGCTAGAAGTCATCTAGTCTGGAAGCAAGACGGTTCTAGATGATTCTAGAGAACAAGGCATGAACGCGGGTCAGAAGGGTGATCGGTCTATTGTAAACAGTAGTTAAGCCAAATTAGAAATAGAAATGACGTAAATAAAGTCTAAACATAACAAAGTTCCGAGTAATTACTCACATGACCACGCCGCTTCACTGATCCCGATTTTCTGACGACCATTTGGCTAACAGTCACTATCTGAGTACCATGCGTTGCTGTAGATCCTATTTACAATAAAGTTAGGTAAAAATTAAACTTTTATAAGTCTCTAAAATATTTTATCCGACATGGAAAGCTTAATAAAGATAAGGATTACGAAACTTTTTAACATTAAAGAAATTACTTTGAGGTTCACCTGATAGTAAGCAAGTGCTCAATTAGAAATGCAGCGTAAAACGCCTCAAATCCATTTAGCAGAATATACGTGCGCTAACTGCCTCCGTAGCCTAGTGGTATGGGCGTGTGCTTTAGAAACCGGAGGTCGTGGGTTCGAATCCTGTGGGGACGCAACAAATTTTCATTGTTGTTTCCTAGTTGGTTAGGGCAATTTGGGCCGATCACCCAATTGTCTGAAAAGTAAGATGATCCATGCGTCGGATGGGCATGTAAAAAGTCGGTCCACCCACCAACCCGCATTGGACCAGCGCGGTGGGATACGGTCCAAACCCCCTAATGGATAGGGTGTATTAGGGGGGCCTATGTCCAGCAGTGGACTAACACAGGCTAATGATGATGTTGTATACGTGCGCTAACTACTGAACCCATAGCCGATATAGAATTCGACGCACTATTGCTCTGTGCTAAAAAAATCTGCTATCTTAAACAGAACAAATCCACTATAATTTACAAACAAAAGACGCTATTTAGTTGCTACAAACGAATACATTTTCAACGTTAATTTCGTATCTATTTCTGGGTAATGATTTATGGATAATGATTGTTTTTTAATATAAGTATCAACACTCACCTTGAACTGCTGTTATCAACTTGCTGGGACCAACAAACGAATGCTCTACCATCTTCATAGGACCGACATTTTGTATTACCTGTCCCCTACAATATAAATTCTTAAAATAATATTTAGCGCATATGTATGCACGTTTCTCTTTATTTAGTTAAGCCAAAGGTAAGCCATGGCCACAAAGTCGTGTTATGCATGTATCGTTCTTATAAGTGAATATTTATTTAAACGTTCATAGAAAGGCGAATAGTCACTGAGTGACAGTTAACTAGTTGACTAATAAACAACTCTATTCCTATGACATTGATTATATGGGTTACAACGTTAACGTCAGTTTTAAGCCTAATAAGGCTTATAGCTTACATTCTTAAAAAAATTAAGATTATATTACAGTTTTCTTCCCAACCATGACAAGATATCCTTCCATTTAGTTCAAAATTAAGTAAAGTAAATATACATTTTTTTATATTACGATGATAGCCTTACGTAGAAGAATGCACATTGTCCTCGCAGATGACCTGTCCTTCATCAGGTACAACGTTAAAGGTGGTGCAACAGTGCGGGCAATCAGGTCAATGTAGCTCTGCAATATGTCTCGGATTCTGTGTGACTCGTGAGTCTTTACACTATATTCCTTGTCGCTAAAAGAAACACGTAGTGTTAATAACAGTACAATACATGCTAGCTACATGCCAAATATAGGCAGATAGTTCAAGCCCCTCCATGGATAAAACTTTGTGTGTGTTTTAGTTTCTGGTTGGCTAGAATAACATTGGACCATAATCCAGATTTCTATTAAGTATGATGATCCATGAGTAGAATCAGCATGTTACTGCTGCGAATTATCGCACCTGGTAATCAAGACCACCTTTGGCAGTAGTTATTAGTCGCCAGTGCCTTCAATTTACTGCCAGATAGTTCACCATCATCAATCATCCAATGCAGTTTACCCTTGGAGTTATGGTGGTCAGACGCAAGTCACTTTGCGTAAAAACCGTTATTAAGCTAAACCTGAATGGTTTAGAGGCCGACCCTATGATTTCTTAGAAAAATAACTATGAGAAAGAATACACTTCAATCCCTCGGAGGCAATTAAATAATCAACTGACAATAAAATGTGATGATAATTAAGCCTCACCTATAGTCACCGAAATCCAAGCTGAAGGTCTCCTTGCCAGCTCGAAATGCTTTCACCTGAGTTAATAACCAGACTTGAAGTATTTCCTTGGTAACTTCGTCCAAACGAAGAATCGACTCCGCATTAATACCTAAAAGCCGTGGCACCAACTTCTTTTTTCCCTTTTGCTGTTCCTGTTAACACATTTATTTATAGAGATAAGAGAAGAATAATGTTTGGTTTGTATTTAACAATACTACCTAACAAACATGCATTGTGCTACGGCAAAATCCACTCGCCGCCCTAAGGACGCATGTCACTTGCCCTTAACCAAATCGTTACTTTCCATGTTCCTTAAAAATTTCTGTGCTAGTTTTTGTTTTTTATTGGTTTTCAACAAAACTAGGGAATGGAGTGGTACACCTTTGGTCGGCTTATTGAAATACAAAATGATGTAATGGTTAAGATCTCCCTATTAAATTTCTTTTAACAATTCTTTTGGCGTGCTGGATAATTAAAAGAATTGCTTTAACGTTAAAAGTACGTATATTGTTTGGTAACTGCGCAATTTTTTGTAGTTCGAATCATAATTTATTCTCACACTTTTGTACCATTTGTGGCTTTGTACCACTATCCCAAAAGATTTTTCAATTAAATTTAGATTCTTACCTTAACCAAAGAAAAAGGTGACTCCGTAAGTGGGTAATTCCCGTGCAGTTTTCGTATAAAGATTTTTAGCCTCTATTGGAGATAAGCCACAATGTCTACTGAACTCCTTCAACACCTTTTTCTCTATTCCCCACGAGCTGGCATACTGCTCTGGTAGAAACTCCTTTAAACTGAAAACAAATATGAACAAATAAACAAAAACAAAAGAAAGTTATGACAAGGGCAGCTTTTTATTTAGCCAGATATAACTCATAGACATTTTTTTAAAGCTTTCTAACGCGTCACTTGATGCCTTTACCAAAAAAGATATAGTAAACTTGAAAACTCAACTTTAAAAAGAACATAGCATCATAGTTTTTGAATTCAAATTAACGTCATATCATCTGTTGAGCTTCGCTAAGATTTATATTAACACTATTTGGCTGCTGTCGTTCTTTAATGCAGACATAAATAGATCAAAAATATTAGAAAGTCGATATGCAGGCAATCATTTTATTTATAAGCAAACTTGACACGATTTTGGAATAAAGGATAATGTGTTCATTATTTCCACAAGACATAGAAAAATTAAATACATACTTTTCTATGAATCCCGGTTTGTGCTTCTCTTCGCTGTAGTCACCGAATTGTACTTGACACTGAATTCCAGCAAATTCGATTGCTAAAATGATAACATAACAAAATAAATTTGTAATTTCGTAATGTTACCATTTCTTTTACAGTAAAAAAACAATATACTTAATGAAAGATTTCTTAGGAATTACGAGTTTTGCTGTAATGACCTTTCCTAAATAGAAAACATAAAATCTCTTACCCTTCTCCTCGGTCACTACTTGCCGACACTCCAATATCGCATCACGAGTCTGAACATAAAGCAGATTCAATTGAATCGGGTCACGTGCGTCGACATTACGATCCGAATAGAAAAGTCTCCTTTCAGCAGCAAGATTTCATTTGGATCAACTCTATCTCACGCAATGTTTTCTGCGGGCGAGCCATTCCACTACGAAAAACGTAAGGTAAATAATTGGAATATATAAAAGATAATTCAGGACTGTACAAATAAAATTACATGCTGTCCACTTTCGTAAATTATCTTTCCTTTCTTTTAAAGCTCAAAAACTAGCTATTAGCTAGTGAAAAATGAAGCTTTAGTCAGCTTCCTAAGTTATCATGGGGTCGGCTTCTAATCGATCCAGATTTACTTGAATAACAGTTTTTACGCAGTGTGACTTGCATCTGACTTCCACAACTCAAATGAATTCGAAGGATGAATTAGTTGTCAGTAAATTGAAAACACTGACCTCTAACGACTGCCCAAAATGGTCTTTACAACTGGGACCAACTTTTAGATGTCCATCCAACGTATGAGCCATCTTAATTTTCAGACAATTGGGTCAGATCGGCCTACATTCTCCTAACCAACCACGCTAACAATTATATTAGATAAATATTAATTAACGTTATTATTTTGTTTCCCAGGGATTAGAATAGACGACCTCCGGTTTATAAAGAAAGAGCCAATACCGCTAGGCCACGGAGATAGTTATAAAAATTTCTCTTATTACCTTAAATATACAGGGTGTCCCATTTAGAATGGATAATCCTTGAGCGCCGCAAAGCACAGCTACCCGGCACTCGAAAAAAAATACAAAAAAAAAAAATTCCAACTGGTACTCAAGTCATGATTTTTTTAAACGAAAATCCATTTTTTATGATGTTATTGTCAATTTATGTGTACAGCGACGCCAAATTAATGAATTTGCTTACGTTTTTGGTGTTATATTACTCCTCACAGACTATACTATTACAAAAGTAATAAATAACATGAGTATCTATTGTACTTTTTTTAACAAAAATATATCAATTTTAATTTTTAGTATGAAATTTGATCACAAAATAATTTTGACAAAGTTTGAGAGTGTTTCATGTAAAAAAAAAGTATGGAAACCCAAGTGGCCAAGTATTTAAAAAAAATGCGCAGTTAATACAGTTTACAAAATGGTATAATACATCATTTATCTAATACTATTACGAACTTATTGCTATTGAGATGCAAAAGGGTAACTAAGACGAAAATTGAAAACAATTACCTAGTCTTAAACAGTAACAAAAGGGTCACTTTTATTGCACTAGGGACGGTGTAACAATACTATTTACTACCTGAGCGTGGCCCAAGCCGTCCATTTTTGTTTACACGAGACAAGGATAGGTTGATTTTGTGGAGTATGAGTGAGTGAGAGGAGAGTACTATGTTCAAACATTTTACACTGTAGACCGGTTTGGTCATCATCGGATCGGTTTCAGGCACATAGCAAAGACATTTACTTAGTGCGTCTCTCGACTTGTTCGGTAACGCATGTGTGCATTCCTTTCTCATTTCTCCGTGAGTTTGAATCAGTGTTATAACGACGACTTCTGGCTACTTTATTGGACTACCCGTTTTGCTTACTGATTTGGACTTTGTTTGGTAATTTTACGACGCCTTGGCTTGTATCTGGACTGATTCTGTGAATCAAAATGCCACGCATTCAATACACGGCACAAGAATACGCCAATATGCACTTCATCTATGGTGAGTGCGGGGGCAACAAGTGCCGCTGCAGCCCTTATAGGAAAGGTACCCTAATGCGCGTCATCCAGATTACCGTGTTTTCATCAGAGTCCACAGTTGTTATTCGGATGGCAGAATACCTGGCAGCGGCATTGGTGGTACGAGCTCCGGAAGACAAGTGAATATTAATACTCAAGATGTTGTGCTTGATGAAATTCAGCAAGACCATCTACCTCTACAAGAAGCAATATCACGTCGCACCGGAATCCAAAACGACCGTGCACCGTGCACTGAAAATAAATAAATATCATCCTTACCATATGGTATTGAGGTCACCCTATGATTTCTTTAAAAAATAATTATGAGAAAGAATACACTTCAATCCCTCGGAGGCAATTAAATAATCAACTGACAATAAAATGTGATGATAATTAAGCCTCACCTATAATCACCGAAATCCAAGCTGAAGGTCTCCTTGCCAGCTCGAAATGCTTTCACCTGAGTTAATAACCAGACTTGAAGTATTTCCTTGGTAACTTCGTCCAAACGAAGAATCGACTCAGCATTAATACCTAAAAGCCGTGGCACCAACTTCTTTTTTCCCTTTTGCTGTTCCTGTTAACACATTTATTTATAGAGATAAGAGAAGAATAATGTTTGGCTTGTATTTAACAATACTACCTAACAAAAATGCATTGTGCTACCGCAAAATCCACTCGCCGCCTTAAGGACGCATGTCATTTGCCCTTTACCAAATCATTAGTTTCCATGTTCCTTAAAAATTTCTGTGCTAGTTTTTGTTTTTTATTGGTTTGCAATAAAACTAGTGAATGGAGTGGTCCACCTTTGGTCGGCTTATTGAAATACAAAATGATGTAATGGTTAAGATTCCCTCCCTATTAAAATTATTTTAACAATTCTTTTGGCGTGCTGGATAACTAAAACAATTGCTTTAACGTTAAAAGTACGTATATTGTTTGGTAACTGCGCTATTTTTTGTAGCTCGAATCATAATTTAGTCTCACAATTTTGTACCATTTGTGGTTTTGTACCACTATCCCAAAAGATTTTTCAATTAAATTGAGGTTCTTACCTTAACCAGGAAAAAGGTGACTCCGTAAGTGGGTAACTCCCGTGCAGTTTTCGTATAAAGATTTTTAGCCTCTATTGGAGATAAGCCACAATGTCTACTGAACTCCTTCAAAACCTTTTTCTCTATTCCCCACGAGCTGGCATACTGCTCTGGTAGAAACTCCTTTAAACTGAAAATAAATATGAACAAATAAACCAAAACAACTGCCTCCGTAGCCTAGTGGTATGGGCGTATGCTTTAGAAACCGGAGGTCGTGGGTTCGAATCCTGCGGGGTCTCAACAAATTTTCATTGTTGATCTTGGGCCGATCACTCAATTGTCTGAAAAAGTAAGATGATCCATGCGTCGAATGGGCATGTAAAACGTCTACCCACCAACCCGCGTTGGACCAGCGTGGTGGGATACGGTCCATAACCCCCTAATGGATAGGGATGTATTAGGGGAGGCCTATGTCCTATGTATAAGCAGTGGAATGTCACAGGCTGATGATGATGATGATGATGAAACAAAAACAAAGTAAAGTTATGACGAGGGCAGCTTTTCATTTAGCCAGATATAACTCATAGACATTTTTTTAAAGCTTTCTAACGCGTCACTTGATGCCTTTACGAAAAAAGATATAGTAAACTTGAAAACTCAACTTTAAAAAGAACATAGCATCATAGTTTTTGAATTCAAATTAACGTCATATCATCTGTTGAGCTTCGCTAAGATTTATATTAACACTATTTGGCTGCTGTCGTTCTTTAATGCACATACATAGATCAAAAATACAGTTATTTTATTCATAAGCAAACTTTTGGAAACACGACTTTGGAGTAAAGGATAATGTGTTCATTTTTCACAAGACATAGAAAATTAAATACATACTTTTCTATGAATCCGGTTTGTGCTTCTCTTCGCTGTAGTCACCGAATTGTACTTGACACTGAATTCCGCAAATTCGATTGCTAAAATGATAACATAATAAATAAATTTGAAATTTCGTAATTTTACCTTTACTTTTACAGTAAAAAAACAATATACCTAATGAAAGATTTCTTAGGAATTACGAGTTTTGCTGTAATGACCTTTCCTAAATAGAAAACATAAAATCTCTTACCCTTCTCCTCGGTCACTACTTGCCGACACTCCAATATCGCATCACGAGTCTGAACATAAAGCAGATTCAATTGAATCGGGTCACGTGCGTCGACATTACGATCCGAATAGAAAAGTCTCCTTTTCAGCAGCAAGGTTTCATTAGGATCAACTCCTATCTCACGCAATGTTTTCTGCGGGGCGAGCCATTCCACTGCGAAAAACGTAAGGTAAATAATTGGAATATATAAAAAGATAATTCAGGACTGTACAAATAAAATTACATGCTGTCCACTTTCGTAAATTATCTTTCCTTTCTTTTAAAGCTCAAAAACTAGCTATTAGCTAGTGAAAAAATAAAGCTTTAGCCAGCTTCCTAAGTTATCATGGGGTCGGCTTCTAATCCATCCAGATTTACTTGAATAACAGTTTTTACGCAGAGTGACTTGCATCCGACTTCCACAACTCAAATGGAAATCTGCGTTCGAAGGACGAATTAGTTGTCAGTAAATTTGAAAACACTGACCTCTAACGACTGCCCAAAATGGTCTTTACAACTGGGACCAACTTTTAGATGTCTATCCAACTTATGAGCCATCTTAATTTTCAGACAATTGGGTCAGATCGGCTTACATTCTCCTAACCAATTTTCTCTTATTATCTTAAATATATATTTTGGATGGTTGTTCTCAGGTCAGATGCGTCCTTTTTCGGATTTACACTATACTTAATTATTCACAATAAATAAGTGTTTACCCATTTCTATTATATATATTCAAATTCACATGTAAAGATATTTATATGTGAATTTGAATTTGAACTTAAACTCTTTTGGTGTAAACTAAAAATTATGTTAAACACAACGCTAAAGGTCAAAAGGTAAGAAAGATAGTAAAAAATAAGCGCCCGTTTACCAATTACATGTGGAGAAACTCTAACTTTAAATCACAATGTTCTTTTCCATCGATTGAAAGATCCTTTTTTTAACATTATTTAATTATATTTTAACTTGATACAGTAAAGGTATAAAATCAACAACGCATAGTGAGAACTTTACCCTTATCATCAGTTTTCACTTTTTTACTGAGCTCTTCCAATTTCGGGTCCTTCTCCCTTATTTGCTGCTTCTTTCTCAAAGTAAGTGTCCCAATGGCTGGTTTTTCTTCCTGCTGTTTATCGCATTCTTCAAAGCACTAAAAGGAAATTAGAAATTGGTAATTAACTCTATTAAATTTATAACTTCTTTATCCAATTTAATATGTCAAGCTCTTATGAGCGTCAATCTACCACCATTCGAAAATGATGACCTATCTCGAGAAAAACTGGCAATAAACTCTGCGGTCATGTATTTTATGTAAATAATTTCCTTGAAATTGTTCACTAATTCTTTGAAGAACGTCTTCAAGACCGTAGACTGGGCTGGACGTGGCATAAACAACAACGGCGAGTACCTTTCACACCTCTGTACTGCAGATAATATTGTTAGATTAGAAGAGTCGTTGCAATGATTGCAGGATAAGTTACACAGCCTAAATAAATCCTCCTGAGGTGTTGGCCTCACGATCATCATGGACAAGGCGAAAGTCATATTCAATAAACATATTCTCCCGGGGTCGATCAATATTGATGGCTTTACTCTCGGAATATATTGCAGTTGGGTGGGAGCACAGCGTCGAGAGAGAAGCCGATTAGAGGCTTTAATTGGGCTGGACAGCATTTCGATAGCTGAATCACGTTTTAACGTCACTACCGATACCGCAGTGCTTGAAGACGAAAGTCAGTCCATGCGTTCTCCCCGTGATGACCTATGGGGCCGAAACGTGGTCTTTGACTGAAGAACTGGTCCACAAGTTTGTCGTTGCTCAACGCGTTTTGGAACGCGCTATACTTATGAGTTAAAGTCACCAACATAGTGCAAAGGAGAGATTAGCTCATTGAAGTGGCAGTGGGCCGGTCATGTGGTCAGAGGAACTGATGGTCGATGAGCCAGGTTCTGGATTGAATCCGCGTTCAGGAAGACATTAGTCATATGTACAACATTGGACCGATGAAGGCTGCTAATGATGACGATAATGATGATGTATCTGTATTATGTATTTTAAGAACATCAGCTGATTAAACGATAACAATAGTTTAAATAATAATATGAGATGCTACTAAAATAATAAAATGACGTACCAAACCATATTCTTCAGGATTGGTGATGCCAATCTTATTGCAGATGAAAATCATAAGATCCTTGACGCACTTGGACTCGTCGATCTGCATTGTCTTCTCCGAGCCTTCAATCGTAAAGTTAAATTCAATTGATGTTAAAAATTTTCAATTCTTTAAAAATATAATTCATGCCTGTAGTCGTTGAATGAATTATGCAATCATTACAATAATAAATAACTGCTTTATTTATAACTAAAGATTCTGCTTCGTAATTTCACGTGAAGTTAAGTTTGATTGTATTATACTTTTCTTAGGGAACAAATATATTGAAGGTTTCCGATAACTCAATAAAATTTAATACCTGTCATCCCTGGCGTCTACCACTTTATTTGAGGTTACTTATTTAAAAATTCCATTCACTCAGGAAGAAAGTCAATATCAAGCAGGTAATACTTCCTATAATTTTCTATATTATACAATCCATACCATCTAACATCCTGATCTTGAGGTTCCGGGTCCTGCAAAGATATTGCAGAGAGTCTCCATCACGAAGTATGTAATACCCCAACGTCCGATGTCCCTCCAACCAGATACCAGATAGCTCATTGTCAGCCGATGTTAAAAACAATCCATAATCTACAATATAGTAAATTTTATTGTAAAAAATTAAATATAGGTGCTATAAAATCATCTTTAATATAAGTAAACTGATTATTCTTTACGTCAGACCTATTATCAGGTTCAGATAAAGCTATTGGTTCATTATTTTTTTTATTTTATTTGGTTTTCTGAAATGATCTTAACAGTATAAGCGGGTAACCTCCCCTTTGCGGGGCACACTTTTTCGTATTTTTTTCAAAAACATTCTTCGAACAAATTTATTGATTCAGTCCTCACGTACTTAATAACTCATTTCAGTTTTACTAGTAACAGTTAGCTCGTCTTGCCATGTTACAATAAATAGGAAAAATAATTAACATTACTTTTTTTTTTGTGCAAACGCAGGCAGACTAGTCGGGGCCACCGGATGGAAAGTGGTCAACGACGCCCGTAGACATTGGCCATACAGGTATCACCAACGCGCTGCCTGCCGTGAGACATAGGATTTTAAGTCTCGTTTACCCAGTAATTACGCTGGCTACGGTGCCCTTCAAACCGGAACACAGTAGTGTTTTCACATTACTGCTTTGCGGTAGAAATAGGCACCGTGGTGGTACCCACCCAGATGGTCCCCTGTAAAAAGGGGACCTACCACCGGTAAAACTTTGTTTCCATCACACAAAAATATTTAAAAAAAGCAATCGATTGAATATAAGATAATTTAATATTTTTACGTTATTTCATTAAATACCTTTTCGCGTGTCATCACGGAGCATTCTTTCCTTTACGATCTCGTGGACATCGTTAATCGTCATAGCGCTGTCGAATAGCAGGGTTTTTGTAACAGCCCCATTATCGAGGACTATCTTTAGAGATAGTGGCGCCATTATAGCCGATGTTCACTGAAAACATAACATATGCATAATTTGGTTCAAAGATATTGAACGAACGAACCTTGTTGTTACGCTTCAGCAACAACTAGAATTGCGGTCGCAATCGAAGCTCACCATCTTAAGGTTTATATATTACAATTCAATAATGGTCATAAGCTATAAGCTTGAGCCAAGAAATTCAATTTTATCTAACTCTATGCACCGTATTCACGATTTTTACGTGTACACCCTCTAACAAGAGCACTTTTAATTCAAAAATTAATATATTGGTTACAAGTCCATGAATATATAATACCTGTGAACAGACCCAACGTGAATAATATTTAGGAGGTTGTTACTAAATCATTGAATAAATCTGAGCACTACGCCGTCATTTTGAGCGGTACATTTAGTCAGAACGTGAGTAAATTAATTTTGTAGAGGTGAGTAATTATGAGCCCTTATTAATACGGCTTTTTATAGTATATAGACGAATAAAGATAAATGCTGAAAAACCTAGTGCCGTATAAAAGTACGGTACTGGAAGTTAGAGCAAATTGTTGATTCGCCGGTAATTGCAGAAGCAACAAAAATTTTTGTTACCGGACGGCATTTATGCCTTTTTTTATACAGATAATTTACTTACAAACGCCATAAATATTTATGGCGCATGGGTCGAAATCCAATATTAATCACTCATTAGTCACTTGTACCTAAGGAATTCGATTTACTCACGTACTCAGTAAATGTACCGCCCAAAAATTACGGCATTGCGCTCACAGTTATTCTATCATTTAATTACAGCCTTCTAAGCATAATTCAAGTTAGGTCATTTCACAAGTATTTTTATCCATAGGCTTATAGTCTATAACATTTACGCAACTTCTTCAACCCCAAGAGATTTACTCCAATACTTAGGATAAATAACTAGTTAATTTAATGGCCCAGACGTCCTAGCTCAATCATCAAGGGTGCTCTTGTCAACCATTGCTGACGTTGCGCGCCCTTACAACTTACGATTTATTCTTCTTTTCAAGCAATGTGGTGATTAACCTATATCAAATCCTTTAGAATACAAAGCAATGTGAGCATATCTATTCCTAAGCAAACATACATATCTAACTAAATAATACAAAACAATGGATGCACGATTTAAACGTAGACTCTATTTTCAAACGTTAACGTAACGTCCGTAAACTATCTATAATACTAAATCATAGTATAAAACTAAAGTCGCTTTTACTGTCTGTCTGTCTTTACATATTCTTAAATCTTTAAAAATACAAAATTAATTTTCTTTCTTAGATGCAAGGTATAGCTAATTAATTCCACAAAAATCTTCCACCATAAGGATTTTCGAAATTTCCAAAAATAGCCTAAATACATTATCGGTTTAATATTGATTAATATATCCAAGTACAGCCTTTTATTTAAATTGATATTTTCGAAGAAATTATAGATTTAAAATGCAGGGATATAGCGGTGCAGCACAGGTATATTTAACAACATCCTTGCCTTCGTGCGAAGCCGGGGCGGGTCTCCAGTAATTTAGACGATTGTCATGGCAAACTTTTCTTCACTAAACCTACGTTTGCTCTTGCATGTACTTAAAAGAGGCATAAATATTAATCGCATCTGATATCGTTAAATTTTAAAACTAACTATTAAAATGACAGTAATGTTATCCTACAGATGCAGTTTAAACTTTTTAAAATTGAACTTGTTTTCAGCGATAAACTCACACCTTTTTACTGATATCCTACATAAATAGAAACCACTTACCGTATCAATCCACTGTATTATAATACAACAGGTTATAATCACAATGTTTACCTCACAACTACTCAACATATAATGGCACTTAAATTAGTATTAATAAATATGACATGTTGTTATCAATGTATTCAATATATCCTAGTCTCCTTAACCGAAATTTATAGGGTGACCATAGATCATAAAGAAACTCAAAAATTGTATGAAATAAATATATTCCAATTATTGGAGTAAGGTAGACATTACCTTGCCCATGGTATTCATGGTTAGTAATAATAAATTTATCTTAACTTTTTCATTACTATCAGTATTAAAAAACATAAATTGATTATTTAACGATACACTAGTTAAACATAAACAGAAACGATTCACATTTTCATATTATCAAAACGAAAATTTGTTAAATTTTACTAGTGTCTAAAACTCACGATGAATATATTTTGCTATTCCCCTTACTTTGGAGCACTTTGATTGTAAGACTTAACATTGCAAGCATTATTTGATAGCACTAGGATCAAACGTCAGATCAGCCACCGAATCAAGCTTTTGTGATTTCCCTTCGTTGATTCTTCGCTTATATCCGATGTTTAACATGGCACTTTACATTACTTAGTCCTGAATAAAATCACAATCATAGACAACCTAAAATAACGTCACATTGCGGTCGTTATTCACGGAGCTATATATTTTCCTGTTTGCAAACGCTTACGCCCTGTAAGGATACAAGGTAATTTGAATCGTGTCCTATCTACCGGCTTAATATAAACTGCGTCATTGTTATGGATTTTAACTCATAACGTGCCCTTTATTATGTCAATATAACGTAGAATTAAAACAATGGCATTATATATAAAACGCTGGTATTGAGTTTTCAATCCAAACGCTTTAAAATTTACATTACGTACTTTGTCAAAAATATTTTAATGTGTTACTTGAATATTTTTTAATTGTTTCTTATTGGATTTTTACTGCCTCCTTAGCCTAGTGGTATAAGCGTGTGCTTCAGAAACCGAAGGTCGTGGGTTCGAATCCTACGGGGACACAACAATTTTTCATTGTTGTTTTCTAGTTGGTTAGGGCAATTTGGGCCGATCACCCAATTGTCTGAAAAGTAAGATGATCCATGCGTCGGATGGGCATATCAAAAGGTGGTCCACCCACCAACCCGCATTGGACCAGCGTGGTGGGGTACGGTCCAAAGCGCCCTAATAAATAGGTGTGTGACTCATGTCATGCCTACGCCGGTGGTTATTGGGGACGCTGTGCTCAAAGTTGTTGACCAATATATTTACCTGGGACAAGTAGTCCGGTTAGGTAAGTCCAACTTCGACGCAGAGGTCAATCGACGAATCCAACTCGGATGGGCAGCTTTCGGGAAGCTTAGAAGTATCCTCTTGTCCGATATCCCTCAATGCCTAAAAACTAAGGTCTTCAACCAGTGCGTGTTGCCAGTGATGACCTACGGAACTGAGACGTGGTCCTTCACTGCTGTCCGTATGAGGACGCTCCAAGTCACTCAGCGAGCTATGGAGCAGGCTATGCTCAGAATTTCTCTGCGTGATAGAGTGCGTAATACAGACATCCGCAGCAGAACGATGGTGACCGACATAGCTCGCAAAGTTAGCAAGCTAAAGTGGGAATTGGCCGGCTATTTAGCTCGTAGAGCCGATAACCGATGGGGAAAAAAGGTTCTCGGTGGCGCCTCGTGCTGGCCATCGCAAAGTGGGACGACCCCCCACGAGATGGAGTGACGACCTGTGCAAGTGTGCGGGAAGTCGGTGGATGCAGCTGGCGCAGGATCGTGCTTCTTGGCGGCTCATAGGGGAGGCCTATGTCCAGCAGTGGACTTTCATAGGCTGATATGATGATGATGATGATGATACTTATGTAGGACTTGTGATCTAAACCGACTCTGTGGCCTAGCGGTATAAAGCTATCTTTATAAACTGGAGGTCGTTGGTTTATATCCCAAGGGGAAACAACTTTGTTATCGTTCTTTTCTGGTTGGTCGGGACAATATAAGCCGATCGTCTATATGTCTGAAAAGTTACATGATTCATGCGTCGTATGACAAGTAAAAAGTTGGTTCCGGCTATTAACCACCATCATCATATCATTGGCCATCTTTGGCAATTTTGTGATGATGTGAAATCCTTCAAATTAACTGAAAACTAAATACTTAGAGTGTAGTATCTGAACTGTTGTTCAGATAAATCTAGTTTGATGAGAAGCCAACTCCATTATAACATGGCTACACTGTGAGCGAATAACCGTAAAATTTGCATATAACAATCCTACCACAATACCTTGTTCTCTCTAGAAGAAATATTGGCATACAACCGCTTGCTTGGTTGAACGATGGTGAAATAAACATTTACTGCATTTATTCCCATATATGCCTTACCTTGCCAATAAGTAATTGAATGCTAATACATTAACAGCTAAAATATAGAAAACTGCTTTGGTATACGTCGTAGATTAAAGAGTTTCGCTATCTGAAATGAATCAACTTCATCAGATGGTAAAATAATGTCACCTATAAAATATAGAATGTCAAATGAGTCACTTGTGTGCTTGAAAAATACAACACCAATGAAAGCGCTTCAAACCTTCTGACGTCATTATTTTGACATAAGAATTTATATAAACATCATACATCTGCTTTAATTAACCGTGGTCTAGTGGTATTGGCACTTGCTTTATACACTGGAGATCGTGGGTTCGAATTCCATTGGGAAACATCTTTGTCTTATCGTTGTTTTCTGGTCGGTTGGGACAATTTGGGCCGATCACTTAACTGTCTGAAAAGTTAGATGATCCATGCATCGGATGGACATGTAAAAATTCGGTCCACCCGCCAACCCGTATTGGACCAGCGTGGTGGGATACTGTCCAAACCCCTAATGGAGAAGGCGTGCATTAGAGGGGCATATGTCCAGCAGTGGACTAAAGCAAACTGATGATGATGATAACATTTGCTCTGATATCGTCTTAGTTTTACAACCTTTTACCTAAGTTTTAATGGTGTTAAAGTTGTAAATAACAAAATAGATGATGTATCATTCTGCCCGTGGTAAAGAGGTACCCAAAAATATAATTACTTTCCTCAAAATATTTTAATGTTTAATAGTCTCAAGAAAATTTTAACAGAAAACTGAACAATCGGAAACAAAAAATACTTATCTTATAAAAAAATCATAAAAACTAAATAATAGATATAAACTTTAAACCTATCACCTATCAGTTATTGTATTCTTGGAGGATTGTCAATTATTTGTAAGAACTTATTCTGTGATGAAGAATTAAAAAATATAACAAATTTCTATGAACTTTTATGAGTTCATGTCTGAGGTATTATTGTAGGAATAAAAGAATTCGTCACTGATAGATGAAAAAACCATAGATAAAAAAGATTATTAGATATAATACACAAAGTAAGTAAACGAGAGAAATTAATAATAACTCATAAAACAAAGAAACTTAAAATAAATACATTGCATAAAAAATGTGTTTTTTTTTAACAATTTTATAAAGGGCAAGTAATTTAACAAAATGGCTACCGGACTTATAAACTAGCGAATTTAATAAGGCACTTAATATTTTACATAAAAATTGACTTTTTCACAAAGGCTAGTGATAACAAGCACGACCACAATTGTTTTTGTGAAATTAAGCGCTTAATTTCTTATACTAGCGCTAGTGTTCCAAGGGAGAAAAATCTTTAAATTTACGGATAACGAATTGTTCTAAAATGGAAATACTAATAACTCTAGGTGAGTTATTAAGTAAATTTTATAGAAGACGAATCTGACTTAATTGTTACAAATAATTGAAATCGTGCTCTTTATAAAATCTACCCTATCTATCTTTAGACAATGTATTAGTTAACCTAATAATAGGCTAAAGGCAAACCAATATACGAATACAAGAATTTTATCTTGAAGTCGTCGCGTACTCGTTTAGTTAACACAACGAAAAATAATTAATTGCATAATTGGCAACAACTTTGTGATAACTTTCAAGAGCTTCCGGTTTCAAGGGCACTTTTTATTATTTGCTACGATGCGTTCAACAATTACACTCGTTAAATGAACTATTTCATGTTTTAAAACTTGACAATATATATCCACTGTCGATCCTACGGCGGCGTTATTTAGAGATCGCTAACTGCGCAGATGACATTAGACATGGTGTACATCCTTTTCCTGTATACTATCAAAGCCCGATGGGACGGATAACCGCACGACCGAGACTTTATAAGTTGCCAGGTGTCGATACATATATCGATGCAAAATTTTTACAATTTTTTCTTAAACGTATAACTAGCCATCGATTATTAACACGTTTTAATAATTGTCTTATATTAATAAAACAATTTTTGAAACAATTGTAACTATCTGTAAGAATTATTTATTCACTTTTTGATCCATAAAACTGTCACATCACTATTAAAAATTCTTCTATCTGTTTGTCTCACTGCTGGCCGGCTGATCCTCTTTCCCCATTATCTGCTGCAGCTCATAGTCCTGAACCACTTGGAATATCTTGCTCTTTGCCTGATTCAGGTAATACGGACTGAAACGTCTCAACGTTGACCCTATCGTTATCAGGAACACGTCCAACGGGTCCGCGGGATTGAGATCCTGGTACTCATGGTGATCCTCTTGCGTCTTCCTTCGCAGTGTCGTCAGATTAGGCTTGACTTCCCTATCCTGTTTCTCGTAATCCGCTTCGTCGACGAACACCTCCGCCGGCATCTCCACTTCGCAGCCGTCGTTGTTGTTCAAGTACTCTGCGAAGTCTTCCGTCGAGCTGTTTGGTCCTTGAAGTAGGGCAGCATGAAGCTGAGCTGCTCTTCGTACTTGTAGTTGTAGCTGCGGTGGTTCGGGTTGCGGAGGCGGTCGCGGATCTTGCGTCGCATCATGTCGCGTATGTTTATCCAACGGGACTTGCACACGAACGCTGGAATCAAGATATTGACAATATATTAATTTCATTCATACGATAGTATGTTTTTTGTTGCTTACGAAGGAAGACGAGCAGTCCTGATGGAAAGTGGTCACCGACTCCTATGGACATCGGCAATACCAGGGGTTGCAACAACGCGCTGCGTACCGTGTGACATAGAATGTTACGTCCCGTTTACCCAGTAAATACTAAATTAAAATAGGTTATAACCTATTAAATATATATATATATATATATATATATATGCTACCTTTTAATGAGCTAACGGTCTATACTCGAGCCAAAATGGATGGAGAATTTATGTCAAAAATCTGTGGTCTATCACTGATGGCGCCGATTATAGTTTTAGAATGAAAATTTAGATGTTTAGAAACGCAGCTTATATTATACGTTTTGGTAAAATACGAACGGCACTTAAAGGTAAAAAATGAGACTTTTCGATGAGCTTTATATTTGTAAGATGCGTTAATAGCTTGTGAACATAGGTTTAGAATGTGAAGTAATAGTATATTTCAATACTCTATAATACAAATCTATCTAGGTATATAACCTGTATAATATAATCTCTGGAATACTCAAAGCAAAGTGACTTACATAAATAGTGAATAAGTAAACTTACTTTTATTCTAAAATGTACCTGGCTAGAAAATATAAATAAAAAATAATATAAAACAATGATTTCAATACAGCAAAAGGTATAAAACAAAACCGAATTTAAAACAAGTTTTAACAATATTATTAGACTAATAAAAAACAGAAAATTAGTCAAGAAACACAGAACATTTCACTGAAAAAAAGTTTGTTGCAAGCAGCTATTTCATGCAACGCGAAAAATGAACTTTGTGCTTAACTTATACAGGTCAATTTCATATTATGTGACACAACCTAGACCTTTTGGGCTATAATAAACCTTTATAAACATATAGATAGAGTTCAAATCACTTTAAACAACAATTCACTTACCGGGCCTGCCTAACGCGTCTCCTATCTTCTGCCAGACGACCTCACGCGAATCAAAATCCAAGTATTTAGCATTCTTCGGATTATAAATGGTGGGATTCTCCTTCACCAGCTTCAATAATCTCAAATCCAGGTTTTTATTGAACGGAAGAGGCATGTTTCTTTGTACTATTTAACTTATGTTCTTTAAATTGTTTGAAATGTCGCAACCAACGGTACAACGTCGCTCCGGACGCGTCGCGCGTCGACTGCACGCCGAGTGGTCGTGCACGTAGCGGCAACGTCGCCGTGCCGTTGCCCGTAAGCGAAATCGGCGAGACCCGATATATGCTTGTTTCATTTATTTGTATATAGTTTATGTTATTTATTGTATTCTAAAAAGATGAATATCTTTTATAGTTTTATTCGTAAACACACTTAGATTTATACAAATAGTATATTTAATATAAATGGAATGTTTTATTGATAAATTTAACTTGTTATCGTTGAACCTTAATTCACAGCAAACGTATTGTTTGATAAAGTCTTTATCAAATAAGTATTTGGATTAGATTGTATATTATAATTATGAATTCGTGTAGTACACTGTGCTATTCAGTAGCTGTCCTATTTGTGATTATTTTTCTTTCATTCTAGCCCTTTTCCACGCTATCAATGGTCAAATTAAAATACATAAACATCAATTATTTTTGTTGGAGATAATACTAATCTCTTTTGATATAAAATCAAAACTTTTAGTTTTTTTTTATATACAAACATTATTATGTATAATAAAACAAATTTCTTAAAACAGTATTATTACAAATGGAATAATTTTTTACGGATTTATCGGGTTTATTGTAAATATTGAACGCCCGACGCTTCTGGCTTACGCATGAAAAATTATATTGATAACTGTACAAAAATACTAAATACAGAAATAAAATCAAACAATTTCGTTGTATCACCTTAGAAATTTAGATATTATTAAATTTAACAAGGTACATTAACAAAACGCTAAAAAATTATCAAAAATATTCCAAACTCAAAACTGGTGTCGCCGTATCCACGCACACGGCGTTACGCAAGCGACCGACATCGGCCGGGACTGGTTCGACCCGACGGCACTTGTGTGAGTGACGATCCGACCCGACGGGTTTTAGTGTCGTTGACGTTTCGGAAACGATTTTACTCTTTAAAATTATACAAAAAAGAAAATAATAGTATTGATTGAAACAAAATAACCCATAGTAATAAAATTGTGACTGTCTAGTGTCTTTGATGAGTAGTCACAAAGAGGTCAAATACTGAGCGAAATTTTACTCGTAACGATACCATATTAAGTTACTTTTAAAATACATCATCGTCATCATCATCACCATCAGCCTGTGTCAGCCCACGGCTGGACGTAGGCTTCCCCAATGCACGCCACCTCTTCCGATCTTCGTCTGTTCTCATCCAGCCCACACCGGTTACTTTGCGAATGTCACTCTATCAAACCGCAGGGCGTCCTGAACTTTCTGACTCCAGCGGTCGTCAGTTCAGCTGCTTATGCGACCGGCCCAGCTGCCACTTCCGCTTACTAGTCTATGTCGGTGAATCTGGTTCTCTGTCATCTCTGTGAGATCTATCGCGATTAATAAAATAGAATCATTGTATTGGTCCCAATCGAGTGCGCAAATTAATGACCAAGATCCCGAAAATTAATCTTAAAAATCGGAGAAATAGGCACGATGTAATCAGTTCAATTAATTTTTCTTTTAATTATCATCATCATCTTCACCTGTGATAGTCCATGCAGGACATAGCTCTAATACACCATCCATTAGGGTTTCACGATCCATCGCTGGCAATGAGTTGGTGACCGACTTTACATGTCCATCCGACGTACATGATCATCTTACTTTTCCACATTAGTGATCAGCCCAATTGTCAACATTACAGGTTTAACAACATCAACATGCTGGTCCATGCAGGATTCGGTGACTGGACCTCGGTTTTAAAGCACACGCCATACCACTAGGCTACGGAGGCAGTTATAAATTATTTCATTATTAAATTTCTTTTAATAATGAAAATTATTCCTGATGCATCGTGTTACATAAACGTACGAAATATTACCTATAATAAAATTCTTAACTTGATACTAATATATCGCTAACTTTAATTTATTATACACTAGGACCGCCTGTACGACCTATGCTGATAGAAATTTTACCTACAAATTAAGCATATGTTATACATATAAACCTTCCTCGTCAATCATCTTAATCTATTAAAAAAAATTCGCCTCATCGAGATCTATTGCAGTAGTTTAAAAGATTTAAGCATACAAGGAATATAGGGACAGAGAAAGGACTTCGTTTTATAATATGTAGATCTTAAGAAAACATAATGCTTAAATAAGTTTCTGTTTAACATTGTTAAAAAACAAAGGTCAAGAAGTGAGTTCTTTAAATAATCAAATATTGTAAAAGCCTTCATTAATGTCAAATATCAATCCAATTCTACTAGATTTTCTATGTAAAATATAAGAATATTAGGTTATAAAAGCAATTAAAACTGTGAATCAATTTAATTACCGGAAAAAATCAATAGTTAATTGCCAACACAAGTGTTTTTACTGTATATTTTCATTATATATACGGTCGATTTACAAGTTTAATTCAATTACGATTGAAAGTCACTTCCGACTTTAGTATTCATATATACTTATTAAATAAGTAAATTTTAACTGTTTAAGTTGAAAAGGAATTATATAATTTTAAAAGTGTTTACTATAGCTTCGGATCTTGTTTTAATCTACTTTATGATCACGTAGACTAAATATTACTTAGTTCTGGTCATCACATTCAGTTCAATTGACTTGAATAAAAGTTTTATGCAGTTCGACTGTCATCTGACCTCCGCACCAAAAAGTAAACTGCTTTTAAGGATGAGGTAGTTGTCAGTAAATTTTAAGGCTCTGTCATCTAATAACGACTCCATTTTATTTGGACAATCTTATCTTACCTTTCAAAAATTTTGTGATAGGCCCTGTATTTCCTAACCTGCAGGCAAATGATGACGCCTGCACTGTCATATCACCTGGCAACTTGTACCTAAATTGTGTAATTTAGATGATTATAATGTACTAAACAATTATATACAAGAAAAAATTCTTAAAGAAAGTACTAGTTGCCGGTTCCTCTCGGACAGGTCAATACTTCGAACTGGTGAAAGATTGACGTTCCTAAGAGCTGGATAGAGCCAAAATTGAAAAAGATTTTGAGGTTTGAATTCTGAATTTGAAATATAAAATTTAGCTCAATTTCGCATATAAATAAAGAAATTGACAATTATAAAATACTGAATCATTACATCTTCAAAACGTTTCACAAGTATGTCTACCTCAATCACTGAACTCTTATGTTTTAAATATTCTTATCTAATATGACTGAAGACTTACGAAATTTGATGGGTTACTGATGCCATATAATTTATGGAATAGATATAAAATGTAGTTTATATTAGTACATTGAGCTTAGTAGTTAGTAGAGTAATTGTCGTTTCAGTGACAAATATGGCTTTTCGTAAACATTATTAGTAATTTAAAAAATGTCGTGCAACGCAATGTTAAAATACTGTAATAATGTACTGTTATAGCATCTAACAGTGTTGCTAGAATCTTAAATTGTTATTAAGGTTATTTTATATTACAATTAACTGCCTCCTAGCCTAGTGGTATAAGCGTGTGCTTTAGAAAACGGAGGTCTGGGTTCGAATCCTGCAGGGACTCAACAAATTTTCATTGTTGTTTCCTAGTTGGTAGGGAAATTTGGCCGATCACCCAATTGTCTGAAAAGTAAGATGATCCATGCGTCGGATGGACATGTAAAAAAGCCGGTCCATCCACAAACCCGCATTGGACCAGCGTGGTGGAATACGGTCCAAAAACCCCCTAATGGATGGGGGTGTATTAGGGGAGACCTATGTCCAGCAGTGGACTATCACAAGCTGATAATGATGATGATGATGATCATATAACAATTAAGAAACTAGGTTGTTTAGCGTTTATCTTATTAATTACTAACGTAAGTACTATTTTTTATTACCTATTAAAGCACTTTTCCTAACTATCAGAGACAGGTTTGTTTTATATATTTTAGTAAATATTATTTGTTTATAAAGAATTTTTAGTTACACTTTTTCTTATAAGTGAATATAAACGAAAATATAATGAAACGAATTCGACATTTCAATGTTTAATTTCAATCGAATTGTTAATAAATCAAAATATATTAGTGCTGTTAAATGCTTTAACATCTTAGGCTACGATACGACGAAAGAAGGGCTTTGCGATAGAAATCGTAAAGCCCTTCTAACGACTGACTTTAAACTCGAAACAGTAACGTTTACACATTTCGACGCGGCGTCTATTCATCGATTAATAAAATAGAATCATTGCATAAGTCCCAATCGAGTGCGCAAATGAATGACCAAGATCCCCAAAATTAATCTTAAAAATCGGAGAAATAGGCACGATGTAATCAGTTCAATTAATTTTCTTTTCTTTTAATTATCATCATCTTCAGCCTGTGATAGTCCACTGCTGGACAAAGGCCTCCCCTAATACACCCCTATCCATTACGGGGTTTTTAGACTGTATCCCACCACGCTGGTCCAATGCAGGTTGGTGGGTGGACCGACTTTTATATGTCCATCCGACGCATGGATCATCTTACTTTTCACACAAATTGGTGATCAGCCCAAATTGCCCTAACCAACTAGGAAACAACCATGAAAATTTGTTGAGTCCTGCAGGATTCGAACCCGACCTCCGGTTTCTAAAGCACACGCCCATACCACTAGGCTACGGAGGCAGTTATAAATTATTTCATTATTAAATTTCTTTTAATAATGAAAATTATTCCTGTGCTACATGTCGTGTTACATAAACGTACGAAATATTACCTATAATAAAATTCTTATCTTGATACTAATATATCGCTAACTTTAATTTATTATACACTAGCGACCCGCCCCTGCTTCGCACGGGACCTATGCCGATAGAAATTTTACCTACAAAATTAAGCATATGTTATACATATAAACCTTCCTCGTCAATCATCTTAATCTATTAGAAAAACAGCATCGAAATCTATTGCGTATTTTAAAAGATTTAAGCATACACAGGAATATAGGGACAGAGAAAGCGACTTCGTTTTATACTATGTAACAAACATAATGCTTAAATAAGTTTCTGTTTAACGTTGTTAAAAAACAAAGGTCAAGGAAGTTTCTTTAAATAATCAAATATTATAAAAGCCTCATTAATGTCAAATATCAATCCAATTCTACTAGATTTTTCTATGTAAAATATAAGAATATTAGGTATATAAAAGCAATTAAAACTGTGAATCAATTTAATTACCGGAAAAAAATCAATAGTTAATTTGCCAATACAATTGTTTTTACTGTATATTTTCATTATGATATACGGTCGTTTACAAGTTTAATTCAATTACGATTGAAAGTCACTTCCGACTTTAGTATTCAAATAGACTTATTAAATAAGTAAATTTTAACTTTTAATTTGAAAAGGAATTACATAATTTTATAAGTGTATACATAACAGCTTCGGATCTTGTTTTAATCTATTTTATGACCTAGAAATATTATGTTTATTCATGAGGTTTAGACCATGACTTTATTTTAACTAGAAAACACTCTTACTTTTTTGCTTAGTAATTTCCTCAAGTTATCGTGGGGTTGACTTCTAATACATTCAGTTTAATTGACTTGAATAACAGTTTTTATGCAGTTTGACTGACATCTGACCTCCGCTTACCAAAAAGTAAACTGCTTTCTAAGGATTAGGTAGTTGTCAGTAAATTTTAAGGCTCTGTCATCTAATAACGACTCCATATTTATTTGGACAATCCTGTCTTATCTTACCTTTCAAACAATTTTGTGATAAGCCCGTACTCTCCTAACCTGCAGGCAAGTGATGACGCCTGCACTGTCATATCACCTGGCAACTTGTATCCTAAATTGTGTAATTTAGATGATTATAATGTACTAAACAATTATATACAAGAAAAAAAATTCTTAAAGAAAGTACTAGTTGCGGTTCCTCTCGGACAGGTCAATACTTCCGAACTGGTGAAAGATTGACGTTCATAAGAGCTGGATAGAGCCAAAATTGAAAAAAGATTTTAGAGTTTGAATTCTGAATTTGAAATACTAAAATTTAGCTCAATTTCGCATATAAAATAAAGAAATTGACAATTATAAAATATAAATCCATTATTACATCTTCAAAACGTTTCACAAGTATGTCTACCTCAATCATTCGTATAGACTCTTATGTTTTAAATATTCTTATCTAATATGACTGAAGACTTACCGAAATTTTAATGGGTTACTGATGCCATATAATTTATGGAATAGATATAAAATGTAGTTTATATTAGTACATTGATGCTTAGTAGTTAGTAGAGTAATTGTCATTTCAGTGACAAAATGGCTTTTCGTAAACGATTACTAGTTCATTTAAAAAATGTCGTGCAACGCAATGTTAAAATACTGGTAATAATGTACTATTATAGCATTTAACAGTATTGCTAGAATCTTAAATTATTATTAAGTTTATTTTATATAACAATTAACTGCCTCCGTAGCCTAGTGGTATAAGCGTGTGCTTTAGAAACGTAGGTCATGGGTTCGAGTCCTGCGGGACTCAACCAATTTTCGCTGTTGTTTCCTAGTTGGTAAGGGAATTTGGCCCGATCACCCATTGTCTGAAAAGTAAGATGATCTATGCGTCGGATGGGCATGTAAAAAGTCGATCCACCCACCAACCCGCATTAGACCAGCGTGGTGGAATTCGGTCCAAAAACCCCCTAATGGATGGGGGTGTATTAGGGGAGACCAATGTCCAGCAGTGGACTATCACAGGCTGATGATGATGATGATGATCATATAACAATTAAGAAACTAGGTTGTTTAGCGTTTATCTTATAAATTACTAACGTAAGTACTATTCTTTATTACCTATTAAAGCACTTTTCCTAACTATCAGAGACAGGTTGGTTTTATATATTTTAGTAAATATTAATTGTTTATAAAGAACTGTTAGTTACACTTTTTCGCTATAATTTAATATAAATGAAAATATAATCAAACGAATTCGACATTTCAATGTTTAATTCCAATCGAATTGTTAATAAATCAAAATATATTAGTGCTGTTAAATGCTTTAACATCTTAGGCTACGATACGACGAAAGAAGGGCTTTGCGATAGAAATCGTAAAGCGCTTCTAACGACTGACTTTAAACTCGAAACAGTAATGTTTACACATTTCGACGCGGCGTCTATTTCATCGATCCGCCGCTACCACGAGTGTGAGAACTCACCGTTTTCTCACTTCATTTTGTTACTATATATAAAATGTTGTGTTACTTTTGTATGTACGTCATGATAAACTGTAATATTTATGTAAAGATAGTTAGCACTGATTATTTTTAGTTTCTTTTAATTAATAATTAGTATTGATTGCGTAGGTACGGTTGGTGAATACCTTTGCCAATCTTAATATTGTTTACAATGTTTACATTTACACAGATCTCTTGTATTTATGTCATAAAAAGAATAAGATTATGTTGTAAAGCTTCTTTTATATACACAAAAACTTAATTCATCAAATTTATTTAATATATTCTGTTATGGAATTGTATAAAAAGTAGTATTCCTTAGAGAGAAAAAAAATGCCAATTATTTTTTATACCTTTATTACTTACATAACATTCTAATAATACTCGTTAGAATTAGTATTACAATGTCAAATAAATCTAACCCTAAAAACAATAAATTTGTCTATACACTGGCCAAGTAATTAAGCGAACGCCTGACACAAAACGAAAACTGTATAAAAAACTAACTTTACTACATAAAATATAATCTAAAAGGAACACATACTGACATTTAATAAGTCTTATACAAGCATGTAATAAATGCATCTAATAATACTCGTCTAATCACAAAATAATAGCAAACAGACAGATATAAGATTCACGTTAAATACACAGAATCCGTCGCGACCTCTGCCGGTTCAGTGCGATTTTTCTGCACGATCTGTTGCAGGTCGTGCTCTTGTACTATCGCGAATATTTTGCTCTTCGCTAGGTTCAAATGGTACGGCGTAAAGTCCTCAATGTGGTGCCGATGCTCAGCAAGAATGCATCTAGCGGGTCGGATACGTCGAACTCTGTCTCTTTGAACGGCTGATTCGTCGTTTTCTCCTCGTAAGTCCTCTTCTTGCTGGACCTCTTCCTTTTCAGCTGGCGTATCGGCTTGTCGTCTTCGCTGTTATCGTCGTAAAGTTCTCCATGTCCAGTGTCGACGCTTTTATCGTCCGAGTCGAAATCTCCGTTGTGTAGGAACACGTCTTTGTAAAAAGACCTCATGAAGGCGAGCTCACTCTCGTATTTGTAAACTCTGGTGCGTTGCTCGGGGTCTGTCAAGCTCTTGCGTAGAATGCGTCGGTACACGTCCCGTATATTGATCCATCTCACTTTGCAGTCGGCAGCTATTGAGACAATCAAACGTTAAATGTCATAAAAGTTACATAAATAGAGTAAATATACGAAGACTTCTATTTTTCTGCCTATTTTTACACAAAAAATAATTTTTATTTAATATTGCGTCTTCTAATTCAAACAATAACTCAAAAAAGAAGCAAAAATCAAATTCCCACCAAACATCGTAATAACGATCTAGATAGTATCGAGTTACCACAGTAGGGGTAACGAACCAAATGTCGTACATTATAAAGGCTCACCTGGCCGCCTCAGCTCGTCGCCGATCCTCTGCCAGGCGACTTCGCGGGCGTTGAAGTCCATGTACTTCGCGTTATCATGATCGTACAGCACCGGGTTCTCCCTAACAAGCTTTATCAGACGCAAATCCAGCTTTTCGCTGAACAACATGGCGGGCGCCAGGCGAATGAGCGGCGCGGCAACGTCGCCTAAAGTCCGTGTCACTCGCGTCGGCGGTTAGCGGGTGAGTCTGAGAGTTTTTTGGGTGATTTCTAAGCAAACAACAGCGATGATTTGTGATTGTTTCAGTGGGGCTAGCCTGATTGGAGCTTTTATGGGGTAGACTTTGATATATAATTATACTTGTCGACTTTACTACCTACGTAATTTTGTAATGGGGTTTGATGTTAGTAATGATATAGGAATCAGTAAATAAATCGTTTCGACGCAGACGTTGCCTTTCTTGATATTTACTGCCGCTATTTGTTGTCGAGTGGAATTAAAAGCGTGATTCGGTTGTTTTTTTGTTATGAAAAAACTGATTAAAGTCTTGCTTCGTTTTTCGGGTTGAGTTACGGGTCCTAATAATCCTTAAATTTCTTCGAAATTAAAACCCTATGAAGAAATACTAGTAAATATAATAAACAATTAATAATTAAATCACTGTTGGGATAAGAATAAAAATAAAGAAAAAATATGTTTTAGCCAACCCTACATTCTTACAGTACGCCACATAAGGAAAAGTGTCTAGACTTCAATAAAAACTAACTTAACTTAAGCATTGTTTCGGGTAGATCTCTTTAAAACATGGGACCGTCTGCGGAGGTACCACCGCAGTGTCTACTTCTGCCGCATAAAAATGCTGTCTTCCGGATTAAAGGCTGCCGTAGCCCTTGTAATTATTGGGTATACGTATTTCACACGTCTCAGTGCCTGTGACGCCGGTCAGTAGAGTCTAATAATAATCTATCCAGCCCGTTTACTGGGTTCCATACACCCATTCCATAGCACAAGCTTTGCTTAGTTTGGGGCTAGATTATGTGTTCTTAGTCAAGAAATATTATTACTATTATTCCAAGACAAGGTACAATGATAATTTAATAACCTATTCTTACAGTGGACTGCCTCCATAGTCTAGGTGAGGGCGTGTGCTTTAGAAAGAGGAGGTCGTGGGTTCGAATTCTGCGGGGACTTAACACATTTTCAATGTTGTTTCCTAGTTGGTTAGGGCAATTTAGGCTGACCTCTCAATTGTCTGAAAAGTAAGATCAGGTCCATCCACCAACCCGCAATGGACCAGCGTAGTGGGATACGGTACTAATAACGGATAAGGTGTGCATTAGGGGAGGCCTATGTCCAGCAGTGGACTGACACCGACAGATGATGATGATGATGATTTTAAGAGTGGCAATAAATAAAACTAACAGGAAAAGAATAATTAATTTATTTATATTAGTAATACATACATGAATCGCAAGTAATGTGTTAAAGCTCTAAGATGCAGGCTACCGTTGTCTATCACATTTGTAAATATCCCAAGGAGAAAGAATATATATCACAACATTTTCTTTATTTACACCAGTAATTATGTATCACTAAAAACGATTACGAAGTTTACTATTTACCAAATACAATTTTAGAACTAAATGTTATTAGGAATTATAATCAAACATTTAAGCTAATAAAGTCATGAAATTTTAAAAAACAAATTCTGATGTAATTATTCTATTGTTTGCGCGAATATTATACAGTATTAAATAAAATGACTTTACGGGCAGTCTAGCCGTGCCCACGCCCTGGAAAGTGTTCGAAACGTCGGGAATTTAAAATGTAAAAGTAAACGCGATAAAATCCGTAAAGTCATTTTATTTAAATTCTAATGTCATACTCATTTCGCGCGTAAGACTCAAGCGAAATCATTATTGAAACATCACGTGGGTTGGACAACAGCGTCAATCTACCAATAACGATGCGCCAATTTTGGTACTACCTGACTTTGTTTGCGTGAATTTCAAGTCTTATTTAGGTTGTGTGATAGATATTTAAATGTAAGACAAACATATTTTAAACTTACGTTAAGATATTTGTTTGTTATAAGTAAAAAGGTTATAATTATGTTTTGCACGTTAATGAAGGCAGGTAAAAAATAATTGTTGGAAACACAATAATCAGAAGAAGCAGTCAATATGTTGCTTATCAGAACAATTTTTGGAAGATTAAGTACTACCAACTTGAGGTGAAACATATAATAGAAGTTAAGGAATCATTTTATTTATTTGGAAGACATTAACATAAATTTTTCGGAATCATAAGGAGCGCTTTTACATATTATTGCCTTGTTTTAAAACACATACATACGAGGATTACATTTCATTTGTAGCTACGCCTCTAACAACTAACGTTTCGACAATATCGTATTATATTACTGTGGTAAAAATGCTGCGTTTTTTTCTAACGTGCAGATAAAAAAAAACCAACAAATTACTGGTTGAAAAGGAACAATAATGATGAAATAATAAGTAAAAAAAAAATCGAAAACAAATTATAATTGAGATTCCTTGCCTTTTGTACAGAGTGAGACGTCTGCGCACGTATTTAGCGTCTACTTGGACATTTTTTATTTCACAAAGTGTAGAGACCAGCAGAACGTCCATAGAAGGCGACACGCCCTAAATATACCCAGAGAAACGGCACTAAAGTCTCGTTTAACCTAAAATTTATTTGATTATGCTGTCCTATAAACCGGAACACACAAATGCCAACACGCAAATGGAACTTGACAGCATCGTAGTGTTTGCATACCAGTGCTTTATTGTTACACACCGCCTATATAATAACATAAAATGACAATAAATTGTTATTTTGGATTAACTTCAGTTTTTTATTAACTTGTGTGTAATTGATTTATCTGAAAGTGGACTCTTTTACTAACATTGACATCCCATGATAAGGTTCTGAACCAGGATTCTGCTGCCGATGACAACATTTTATCAATCATTTAAATGGGAAATGTACTAATTTTATGCCACCCCGTAAATATTTTGCACATTATTCCAGCATAATTACGAAAATAACTATCTCAAGTACAATTCAATACTTTAGTTAATACAAGTTTACAAGTACTATATACTTACACAAAATTTGTGAAATTTACAAAAAGTCCGATGTTATGTTCCGATCCAATTTCATGCGTTTTTATTGGTGAATGCACTATTGACTTTCAACTAATCGGAACGCTCTAGGTTTTTGGCGGGCAAAAATGTTTGACATTACAACATTTTACATAAATTTTTTTTCGCTTCCAATCTAATATACAATAGCATTTCAAGACGGACAAAAATCACTACACATTTAGGCCGAATGGAAACTACCTTATTGTACTAAATAGCTATAATCCTATGATATATTCATAAAAATAAATGAAACGAATAAAAAACAACAGCTAAAAAAATGTTTATTAGAATAAATAAAACTTACTCACTACGAACAGAAAAGAAGCGACGGAAAATTGTAAAGATAATGAAAAATGTATAAAAACAAGCACGTTGTTAACATGTATATATATATATATATATATATATATATATATATATAGTTAAGATATTTATTAACGGAGTAAATGTAAACAAAGCAACAATAGTAACGGAATAAGACCATAAGACGTACCTACGGAGTTGACAATATTCGCCTGTCACTTGTGATTGACATCTCGATGACAATTCGTGATTGACATCTAGATGGATGACGTTGGTTGTTTTAGATAAAAAGTATGAAAAAATGGTATCACCAAGTTTTGTAATATTATCTATGCAAATAAATAAAATAGGATTGGCTGCTTGTAACATCGAAGTAACCAATGGGAGGTGGTAGGTCCCCACAGGGGCCGTCTGGGGTGGTACCACCGCAGTTTCCATTTCTATCGCAAAGCAGTAGTGTGTACAATACTGCTGTGTTCCGGCTTGAAGGGTAGACAGCGTATTTACTGGGTAAACGACACGTCCTATGTCTCACGGTAGGCAGCGCGTTGGTGATACCACTGGTATTGCCGATGTGAATGGACGTCGGTGACCACTTTCCACCAGATAGCCCGACTGCTCGTCTGCCTTCGTTGGCAATAAAAACCGCTTAAAAATGACTGCATTGTGATGTATAACCGTGTCTGTTTGTTCTGACTAATCTCTAGAATGGCTGGACCGATTTTGACGGGACTTTCGCTGGAAGGTAGCTGATGTAAAAGGGAGTAACTTGGGCCTTGTATCTCCCATAAATTAACAGAATTATTTTGCTTATCACGCGGAAGAAGTCGCGCGCTATAACTATTGATAATTAAGAACGCTGGATGTATTACGTCGCTTCGTTGCTACGTTACTATGTTCATATTTATTCCTTTAGCAAATTGTCCGAACCATGCGGCGTGTTATGAACTAATAATATATCGTTTAATATAATTATTACACATTTCTTATTCGTACCACTAACTTTATTACAACTAAATTACAACTTCCATTCGTACAAAAATATTATTTTAAATAATTCTCCCGTAATTGAATAACATATCAACCTGTATATTGAAACTTGTACTTTATTTAAATTGTTTATTTCATAGAATTGTTTCAGTTATTTCTTGTATGAATCATTTTTTAAAATTATTAGCTTTACATGTCCAATGCAGAATTTATTGTTCAGATAAAACATAGATATTATAAACCGGATAAAGATGTAGTGAGAGATTCCTTTCCTTGGAGAAAACTGGGATCTTTATCGGAATACGATGAATACATATCCATTAATATGAAACTTTTGTTATTATCATCATCAGCCTGAGCTATTGCACTGCTGGACATAGGCATCCCCTAATGAACGCCTTCTTTATTAGGGGGGCTTTGGACATGGACCGACGCATGGATCATCTTACTTTTTAGCCAATTGGGTGATCGGTCCGAATTGCACTAAACAACTAGGAAACAACAATGAAAATTTGCTGAGTCCCCGCAGGATTCGAACCCACGACCTCCGGTTTCTAAAGCACACGCCCATACCAAATGTCAATATGAGTAATGCCATTGTATAATATAGGCTGTATATGCACTGAAGCTGTTTGAGAGAGCACGATACATGAGAACTTTTCCGAAACATTACGAACGAAAATATTTCCTCACTATATCTGAATCTCATATGTATTAAATTTATAACGTCAAATAATTAACAACATACAGGATGATTTATTATTCACTAATATAATATATGTATATTAAATACATTCAAGGCAAGTTATTAGTAAGTCTATTTCTATTTTAGCTGCGACTTTTCAGTTTACATTTCACAACATATGTCTATCAATTATTTCACATTAAAGATAATGTACATATATAAATATAATATATTTCAATATATATATTTCGTGTCTGTTCATATATGACATTTTTATTATGCAAAAGGATTTGGAGTAAACTATCTTATAGAATTATGTGATATATAAATAAAATATTTACGAGTAAGACAATTAAATTGCTTTGAAAGGTTGCCGTTTCTCTATCCTTAGTGTTGTCTGATGCGACGTTGCCATTCTCATAAAAGAAAGGTAACCATTGTAATAAAAAACTAATATTAAACTCTTTGTTCCTGGTTTTAGTCATCATCATCAGATAGTCCAATGCAGGACATGGGTCTCCCCTATTACACCCCTATCCATTAGGGGGTTTTGGACCGTATCCCACCACGCTGTTCCAATGCGGGTTGGTTGGTGGATCAACTTTTTACATGCCCATCTGACGCATGAATTATACATTTCAGACAATAAGGTGATCGGCCCAAACTGCCCTAACCAACTAGGAAACAACAGTGAAAATTTGTCGCGTCCCCGCAGGATCGAGCCCACGACATCCGGTTCCTAAAGCTCACGCCCATACCACTAGGCTACGGAGGCAGTTAATCATCAATTTTTGATGTTAACTCAGTTTAATTGATTTCATTACACGGATAGTCTCCATTATTATATTGTATACAATATAAACAGACACGAAGACACAATTTATTACACTATAAAGCACTGTTCATGGCACTTGCTTACGACATCACAATCACACCTTCATCTCCTTCGCCAAGTTCGTTGTTAAACATTTTCGAGGACTGTATACCATCACATTTTAAACATCCGACTATGTTCCAGCTAAATTTGAGATAGAATAAGTAAAGCAATTGTTGTAAGCTACAATATTGACTATATTACAATATTGACATAATTATAGTATTGTAACAAATAATATCTAACACGTAACGTCAAAAGGCGTAAGAACGCGTTGTTATTGGCGGATCACATTCACGTGTATTGATGACACTATTTTCAACCAATGAGAGAGCCGGATTTTTAATAAAAATCGACAGCCCTCGTTTACGCTATCCTATCTCTTATTCGGCTGGATCAATAAAACACATATTGCTTTCGATTATTGCATACAATACACAGATACAAAAATACACTTCACATATCATACATTTGTGATGATTTCTACTTGTCATATGTTTTATATAAGACTAAAATCCGAGAAAATGAATACATACAAATCTTTTTTTTTTATAAGAAACAGTTTACGTCAAAGATCGAAACGAAATTGACAGATTTAATCGCGTTTCGGTTCAAGTTCCAAGACCTCTTTTGTGTTCTTGTAGGTATTTATGGTTCAGTACCAAAAAATCGTTTTGAAATATAATTATAAATTGACATTTAGCTTCACCGTAGATTATTCTACATTATTTTAATAAAAAAGAAATAATTTTACCATAAGTGTTATATTAATTCTATAAAGTTATATCGGATAGTTGTAAAGTGAATGGATGCGATGAAATCTGTCAAACTTCAAATCAAGCTAGTATTGTTCGTATTGTTCGTACAAATATATTATTCCAGATACTTTTTAGTACTCGATTATTGATAGTACTTCAGGTCTGGTCTAGACCTGGTACCAGGGGGAGCGACGGACCCAACGCAGCCTATAGCCACCTTGTTCCGTGCGAATCTTTATCGATGCCCCTTCCGATGCCTTTACGGTCTCTTTCACCTGTGAAACGATGGAAATTCGGTAAACATTACAAGTTTAAAACGTAAAAGACATATGTAAATGAGTTATAAATAAGAGAGATAGATAAATTGATTGATTGTCACTTTAATTCTGAATTTATGTATATATATAAATTTATATATGTGTATGTATGTGTGTATGGATGTATATATGCTTATGTTTTTATATATTACATATTTTTATGTTCGTTCTATTAGATATATTATAAAAAGTTTAATTAAATTTGTATAAGTGGATTAAGTGGAACAAAGTATTGATATATTAATTTAATATTTTTTAGTGCACCTACGCTGAATTTTAGTTACCTCCCTAGATTAGGGGAGGGCTATCTCCAGTAATGGACAAACAGAAGGATGATGATGATGTACACATGTATATATTTATATATTATTATATGTGTATATACGTATATTTGATTGTGTATATAGTTGTAAATATGTATAATAATTTTATTATTATCTTGGCTTTATTACTAATGTGTAAATGTCTATAACTTTTGCGAAATTGTACGTTTACCTTAACTCTTTACCATCCAAAGTTTGAGTGGGAGACAATGCCTTTGGCATTAAGTTTGAAGCCTTCGTACCATTTGCTAGTGTACATAAAGTGTTAATAAGAGTTTTTGTTTTTGCTCCCGTCCGGCTGAGATGTATCTATATAATCATCATCAGCATTTGAGAGTCCACCGCTGGACATAGGCCTCCCCTCATACACCCCTAACCATTAGGGGGTTTTGGACCGTATACCATCACCCTGGTCCATTGCGGGTTGGTCGGTGGAACGACTCTTTACATGCCCATCCGACACATAGATCATCTTACTTCTCAGACAATTGTGTGATTGGCCCAAATTGCTCCAACCAACTAGGAAACAACAACGAAAATTTGTTGAGTCCCCGCAGGATTCGAGCCCACGACCTCCGGATTCTAAAGCACACGCCTATACCACTAGGCTACGGAGGCAGTCTATCGGTATAGGCGTATCTACATATTTATTGTTTATTATATATATATTGCTTTATTATTCCTATATACGTACTACTTTATTTATTGTTATAAATTTTCCTCTCAGCCAGATGAGAAAGTACTTTAAAGAAGAACTAAATAATAATAATAATAATAAATATTACAAATAATACTCACGCTCTGCATTAGATTCTGCGCGTTACCCACTAGCATCTCGGTGGCCTCCTGGTCTTCGTCGCTTCCTAAAAGCGTATAATGAAAATTAAAAAAACCTGCAAAGTATTTTTGAAGGACATGGTTCCTTTTCGCCGATCTCGACCGCTTTTAAGGACAGTAAAGTATGTATTAAAAAGTTTTCTTTTTACATACTCATTATACAATTTCGTTCAGTTCGGTTCTTTGGCTTAATGGCGTTTCCGTATAGATTTCGCCAACATCAAGTGTTTCGATTAGACTCTGCTATGTGTAACAGGCTTCGTAAATGAACAAGGTCACAGTTAAAAACTAAGAATTGATTATGCACTGTACAATTTAGAGAGAAATAATAATAAGCATGACTTTGATATTGATAAAATTGAAGATGTTGCCAAAGGTAAATTATATTTTCATTTGAAAAATTCGCATTAAATCTTCTTAAAAAAATTATATTGTAGAAAACTAGCAAAATATATAAAGCTATTTTAAATTATAAATATATTTAACAAATGAATTTTAAAATCAATAAATCATTAGCATAAAAAATTTCAATTAATTTCTCTCTACGCAATACTAGCTATTAATAATAAACAAAATCTGTCATAACAATCAATATGCCACACGCATATTGTAAACTAATATAATAATAATATATATATTAAATTCTTTTATGATACGAGACATTTATTGAATTCTAATATTATTAGCAGAATTACTAATAATTTTGTATGAAGCCATACCTTTGTAGTCCGGGGAGCCAACTGACAAGGAGATCAAGTAGCGGAAGCAATAGTAAGCGGAAATACATAAATTTAACATTTAATAAACAAGCAATAATCAATTTTAGCATAAGAGCTTAGAAGATAGATATCTAAAAAACATAAGATAAATTTTAAAGCAACAATTCTACCTAATAGAAGATTATGACCAATGCAATGTATAAATGTTATATATTGTGAATCTAAGAAGTAAACACATATTTTCCTACATTGTTCTAGCTAAGAACGAAATTTTATTTTGACAATATGCAACTTCTTATGATAATCACTATTTAATTATATAATTTTGAGTAGAGGTGATATAATATTATATTTAATTTAAAATAAACATAACCATTGACTTTGAGAATGTTTCCTGTTCCATTATATAATTATTACAATTGAATCACATAATTCTTTATCAAAAAGTAAAATGAACAAAGCTTAGAGAACCTCTCTACTTTATACTTTTACACTAGTGACACCTATATTTTTATTAAACGTTTGATACTTGAATAAATAAAAAATATTAGCAAACCTTGAGCTCCGAGCATAGTTGCCTTGACGGTTGATAGGATCTTCAACTGGGTTCCGATCGTCGGAATCCTCTCGCACACTTGCAGCAGGTTCTGCGCAAACATTAAATATATGTACATTAAAGTCATACTAAGATAATTTTTAAACTGGTGGTTCAACATTTTTACAGGGGGCCGTCTGGGTTGGTACCACCGCGGCGCCTATTTCTGTCGCGGAACAGTAGTGTGAAAACACTGCTGTGTTAACATCGTACGTAACATTGTTGGTATTGCCAATGTCTATGGGCGTCGGTGACCATTTACCATCAGGTGGCCCGACCGCTCGTCTGCCTGTTTAGGCAATAAAAAAAATATTAAGTTAGCCTAGTTACATTATGATATAAGTTGTGAAAAAAATCAATTTATGTCGTCAAAACTTAGCTTTCTCTTTGGTTGAACGTCGACGATGTTTGACGGCCGACTAATTGCAGCGCGCCACGTTTTTCGCCAT
Organism: Lamproptera curius; assembly: GCA_029286875.1. Lineage (NCBI taxonomy): Eukaryota > Metazoa > Arthropoda > Insecta > Lepidoptera > Papilionidae > Lamproptera > Lamproptera curius. Next base: position 1,757,330 of record JAGSMT010000052.1, read on the forward strand.
TATTTGCTTTTTGCAAGATTAAGTGACGTAAATAGTGACTTTTTAAAATCGCACTCGCTGGTCTAATGCCGGTTGATGGGTGGAACGACTGTTGACATGCCCATCCGACGCATGGAACATCTTACTTTTCAGAAAACTGGTTGTCGGCCCAAATCGCCCTAACCAACAAGGAAACAAATATGAAAATTTGAGTCCCCGCAGGTTTTGAACCCACGACCACCGGTTGCTAAAGCACACGCTACTAGGCTACTGAGGCAGTCATGTTCACGTTGGATACTTTTTATTTGGCTAAAGTATAAAAAAATCTTGGACATCTGTATTAAAACCAACGGAAGCTGTAAAATAATTACAAAAGATAAATGAACAATCACTTACAGTGCGTATCCTCTTGTCAGTACACTCCAGGGCGAGTTTCTTAGCAAGACGAGTGACCTCTTCAGATGCTTCAGCGATTGCTTTAGCGGTCGCTATCAATTCACGTTTGCTACCTGAAAATTTATGTTCAAGTAAGAATTTAAATTACACGAACCGTAACTGTTTGTTAAAAGTAATTTACTACGATCAATCTTATGAACTCTTGAAAACTTGGGAAACGGGCTATTTATACTAATGCTACCAAACTGCAAAAAATAGGTCGGTTAGGATAATATCGCATAAGGTCCTATTTCTAAGTCTACAATTTGATCTACCAACAATTGTGGATGATGTTTGAGCACCTTAAAAGCATGCAAATTTAACGCTGCGAGTAGAAATATCAATACTACATTCATATAATAAAAGCTATCAGCCCGCATACAAACTGCGTGTCGAAAAGACCAGAATGCTCACCTACAACGATTATGTGTAGAAATTGAGGCTTACTCAAACAAGCACGAATCGAAAGACTTATTTCATAAAATTCGATCCATAACTAAATCTCTGACCTCAAAAACTTGGGCAATCGAAAATGGACGTGGTGAAGTCATCACTGATCTTCAGGACATATCCGAGGCGTGGAGGGTTTATTGTCAATCGCTCTTTGAAGATTCATTCTCGGAGGCTTTTATGACAGTCAAGCCCACCGAAGACGAAATGGAACCTGATATACTGAGATCAGAAGTCAAAGCTGCCATTAACCACCTGAAATGTGGCAAAGCCGTAGGGGGAGATTCTATCCCGATAGAAACGATCAAGAGTATGGGAGAACAAGGCGTGACTATCTTTCACAACATATGCAATAGGATTTGGGTAACAGGAGACTGGCCCAAAGACTGGGTGCATACAATCTTTGTCCCTTTACACAAAAAAGGTTCAACAAAGAAATGCGGCAATTATCGACTCATAGCCCTAATCTCACATGCCAGCAAAATCTTATTACATATACTTAACGAGAGACTTAAAACCTTCCTTTCTAAAATCGCTCCGGAACAGGCTGGCTTCGTAAAGGAAAAGGCACTCAGAACAAATCCTCATAGTACGCCAAATAGTCGAAAAAGCGAGGGAGTTCAACAAACCTACATATATTTGTTTTGTTGATTTTTCAAAGGCATTTGACTCGGTGAAGTGGCCTAAACTTTGGAAAACTCTCCTGGAGATGGGAGCGCCGAAGCATCTCATACACATTTTACGGCGGCTCTATGAAGACGGAACGGCTTCAGTTAGGACTGACGAAATCGTTTCCACCAGTTTTCATCCCAACGCAGGCGTCCGACAGGGTTGTATAATCTCACCCCTGTTGTTCAATATATACACCGAACTCATCATGAGGGTTGCCTTGGAAGACTGGACGGACGGTGTTCCTATTGGTGGGCTGAGGATCTCGAACCTGCGTTATGCGGACGACACCACCCTTTTCGCAAGTAGTGCCAACAATGTGGCGATGTTACTTCGTAGACTGGAAAACGTCAGTCTGGAGTTTGGTCTACAAATTAACCGCAGCAAAACCAAAGTGATGATTGTCGATCGTGCCAACAAGAATTCGCCGAAGTCACGCAGATAGCGAATTGTGCAGTAGTAGATTCATATATATACCTGGGGGCACTGATCACAGACAACGGGGGTTGCGTGGAAGAGATTAAACGGCGTATGGCGATTGCTAGGTCGGCTATGGACAAGATGAAAAGGATTTGGAAGAACCGTAATATTACAAAGGCCACTAAAACTAAGCTTGTTAGAACCCTCATATTCCCCATCTTTCTATATGCTGCTGAGACATGGACCCTAAGAGCAACTGAAGAGCAAAAAGTGAACGCACTGGAGATGTGGTGCTGGCGACGGATGCTTGGTGTATCATGGACAGAATTTCGAACCAACACATCGATCCTTGAGGAGCTCGGAATTAAAGAACGTCTGCTGTCTGTTGTTAGGTCCCGCATCCTCAATTTCTTCGGGCACGTGTCTCGACGAGACGGAACCTCCATAGAGCGCCTCGTTGTTCAAGGAAGAGTGGAAGGTGTCAGAGCTAAAGGAAGACCGCCGATGAGATGGACCGACCAGATAAAAGCCAGTCTGTCAAGCACTGTTAACGAATGCTCAAGAAAAACAGCTCTGCGAGACGAGTGGCGACGTATGTCCAACGAGCCTCTCAGAACCCTACGTAGACATAATGGCCACGACCGCTCTGAAAGAGTGTACGAATAAGAAGAAGATAATAAAAAAAACAAAGATAACAATTTTTCTATGATTATTATTTTAATCGAATGTTTTCGAAGACAGTGCTAAGGATTGAATAGATTAAGTAAAATATTGTATGTGTCACCTATACATATTATAAAACAAGGTCCCCGGCCGCGTCTGTATGTCTGTCTGTTCGCGATAAACTCAAATATTACACACCACAGATTGTGACGCGGTTTTCACTCATCGATAGAATGATTCCTCCGGCAGGTTAAGGTATATAATTAGTATAGTTTTGTGTACATTTGAGTAAAATATAATAATGTTTATAAGAGACATCAGGAAATAAATAAGGCCGTTTGAGAGCTTCCAATAGTATAATATAACTAATTTTATAGCTTTTTTATACTATTGCTCATTTAGTGTCATATAGTATTAAATGAGCAAGATCACGTCAAGTGGACCCCCATTTACCACTTGATCATAAAAATTTAATCTATATATATTTTTCATAAGTACTTATGATCGAATAATGATCCCCCAAACGATTTTTAAAAATTTTGATTTTAACAACATTTTTTTTTACAATGAAAATTTTAAGCACTTTTAATTAAAAAATGGATTAAAAATCAACCGTAAGAGATAAATTCATGAAATTTTCAGCATCCATGGTCGAATGTCTATATTTTAAGAATATATTACCGACTTAAGATTATTTGTTTATTTTCGTATTGTTTACTAACTTTTAAGTTAACAAATGAAAATTTAACTCATTTCTTGGTAAAAAAATGGATTTTTTTTTCATCGGTCACATGCTTTATTCATTTAAGTTTAAGATTCCGGAAGAAAATTTCACTGCTCGCCATTAGTTTAAACAAAATGAATTTATTTATGACAGCGGCCGAGCGCTGTGGAAGCGCCGCGCTACCGAGCGTCTCGTACCGCATTGAAGCTTTTATCAGTGATAATTTAAAATAACAATACAAAATATTATAATAAAACAAATTTTATTATTATTTACGTTATATTATTATAATTATTTAGTTGTTGTTATTAGAGTTTGTAGTATGTCTCGATTTTTCCGAAAATTATTCGTTTTTTGTTCAAGATGCTATTCAATCACACCATTGGTCCAATGATCAGGCTACACTTCACCCTTATGTAATTTATTATAAAGTAAATGAAGAAATACTGAATAAATGAAGAAATGAAGAAAACTGTCGATGTCGATTTAAAACTTCTTTCCGGTACAGACTAAAGTTACGCTCGTGCAATCCTTAATTTTTCCTATAATCGACTATGGTGACGTGTGCTATTTTGACCTGAATGCAGATCAACTCAATAAACTTGACCGGCTTCTAAATAACTGCATTCGATTCATATTCAATCGTCGAAAATACGATCATGTATCGTCACATCGTTCAGAACTGCATTGGTTGACAATTCGTCAACGACGATCGCTTCGGGCTCTCACCACACTATTTTCTCTTCTTTACTCTTCTTCGACCCCAACATATTTATCTCCTCATTTTCAACCCCTTAGTGATGCTACTAAAAAAGAGCTTCGTTCGACACACAATCGTCTTTTGCTTTGTCCTTCACATCGTTCTGATTTTCTTCATAAATCTTTCTTTATTCAATCCATTCTTCTGTGGAATGCGCTACCGTTAGAGATCAGGATGGCTAGGACACTTCATCAGTTTAAAAGAAAGGTACAAAAATATCTCTTGGATGGGACGACGGCAGAACTACTATCTCTATAACAACGATATAAGTATATATTTATTAGTATTTATATAATATTTATATATATTCATATATATATTTATGTATTTATTATTAACATATAATATGTATTATTATTATTTATATATATACATATATATTTTTATGTATAATATTGGTAATCGTTATTTTCTTTTATAATTCATGTGCACCACGTTGCTCTCTCTGAAACACCCTAAGGTTGGCTGGGAGAAAATGCCTAAGGCATTAAGTCCGCCTTTGTACTTAAATTGTGCAAGAAGCATAAATAAATAAATAAATAAATAAATATTCTTAAAATATAGACATTCGACCATGGATGCTGAAAATTTCATGAATTTATCTCTTACGGTTGATTTTAATCCATTTTTAATTAAAAGTGCTTAAAATTTTCATTGTAAAAAAATGTTGTTAAATCAAAATTTTTAAAAATCGTTTGGGGATCATTATTCGATCATAAGTACTTATGAAAAATATATAAAGATTAAATTTTATGATCAAGTGGTAAATGGGGGTCCACTTGACGTGATCTTGCTCAAATGACATTTGACCTGTACAACCTAAAACATAATGCAATATATAAGATGTATCTGCTAGATGTTAGTAAGACTTGAAAGTGTCATTCTATAACGGCCGCCAAAGACGGTCATCTTCATGAAAATTTGTCGAGTCCCGCAGGATTCGAACCACGACCTCCGGTTTCTAAAGCACTAGGCCCTTACCACTAGGCCACGGGGCAAGCGATTGATCGGTCCATATTTTACTAATCAAATAGAGAACAACAATAATACCGCCATTGTTTTACTGCAGGATTTGCACCCACAACAAATAAATTGTAAACAAAGCACACCTCTAAGTTTAAATCATAAATTGACGCAAGCAAATCTAAAAATGTTTTGTATAAATTTATCGAATGCTTAAGTTATCGCTAACTATAAGAATGCGGTTAAGATGGACGGTGTGTCCATTTGTGTGTAATAAAAGAACCTCAAGAATCGCTAACTTCAAGAATGCGGTTAAGAAGAAGTAATAATATATACACATTAACTACATAATGATATATTAATTATAACCGTTTTACGAGTTTTATTACGTTAATTTAATTATTTATTTTATTTACGCGATTATTATACATATCAAATCCACTAATTTACGGATTTTTCGCTTTTCAGTCTGCCCGTGATCGTGGATGCTGAAAGAATCCGAAACGTCGGGAATAAATATATTTAAGTAACGCGAAAATCCGTAAATTCGTGAATTTGATACGTTAAATTAATTTATAATTCCTTAAAAGAACGCCGAACATTATTACACTATTCCCTGTGTCTAAAGTCATAGGAAAGACTATCAGAGAAGTAATTAAACATGTAAATTTCGTAAAACTGTAAAATGTATCAGGTACAGTATTAGCGTAAGCGTCACAAAGTGTTAAAATGATAAATAAGAAACTCGGTTAAGGCCGTAAAAGCGAAAAAAACTTTACAATTTATGAATAATTTTCGTTAAAATTGCGTAGGTACTTACCGCTCAGATTCAAAGCCACTTCTGTCCATGTAAGCAATGAAGACATACAGTGAATAGCATTTGAGGCATGGGAGACGGCAACAAGTTAAATAACAAGAATTTCGTTATATTTATGTGTTATTTAGCATTAAATTCTATGTTTCAAAACACTCTCTTGTACAAGATAATTTATGACTTGGATATGGAGATAGGAATATATAAAAATAATTAAAGTTAACTTATAATAGCTTAATGTGTTAATTTATGGACAAGACGGATTAAAACCTCGACAAAGTTATGTAATAATCATTTATATTATTATAATACGGAATATATAAACAAAAATGCGCAAATTTTGAAATTTTACTCAATTTTTCTTTAAAAATGAAAATGGTGATAGGCATGATCCTTGAGGTACGCCTACCTCAAAATTATTAATAAATGGGAAACATACTATTTGAATATGAACAGAGAGTAAGAAATCTATTTATTAAACAGATTTGAACCTTTATAATTACGTGTACAAAATAAAGATTCCTGAACAAGTGAGATTTTTGGGAACGACTTTATCAAATGCCTTGGTGAAAACCAAGATCGATGTTTGAAATCCAGAACATGTTTTCATTAAGCGATGTATTTGTTTTACAGTTGTGACTGTGTACAAACAGGTATGGGTTACTTGTTGCCGCCTCATTACAAAGACATATATACAAATACATGAAAACACATAAAGCTGAATGGATGATCATAACTCACAAATTTTTTATATATTTTTACAATATAAAAGCTCAAAAAAACCGATTTTGTTTTACTTAGAAATATTATGAATATGCAAATAGACATTTCATAGGCGTATATATAAAAATATTGCGGTAAAATCCAGTGTTGGAAGTTTGATGATTTTTTCTTATTAATTTCTTTTTATATGCTTAAACTAGTTTATTACCCTTTTATGTTAAGGTTTGTATTGTAAGAGTTTTTTTTAAATAATTAAAAAATATATACTTTTCATTACCAAGCGGTGCTTTATGACTATGATATAGCCTTCGCTATAATATAATAATTAATATATTTACAGCATACGAATATTCATCAAAGGCCACTTCAAAATAATGTAAATAGTATCTCCTAACGATAATCGCGTGAAGTTCAAGAAAATCTATAAATAAACTTACTTGCACCATTTATACGTAACAAATATTACAATAAGTTCATCATCAATACATCTAAACCCATCAGACATGGACTTTCTAAGAATACAACTCATCGCAACACAGTGATGTCGCACAAGATAAGCCTGTATTAAAGACTTGTCTAATTTTTCCAAATGATGCAATTTAATAAAACAGAACAATTATTTATAACAACAATTCATTAATATTTTGTTATTAAATCCTGTAAATTCCGTCTATACTTGACGGCACTTTTTTTGACACGGATGTTACGCTTCCAAACTGTTGTTTATGTTAAGCTTCATCTAACACAGAGTTTGCGGGGAGCTCAGTCCCCGCGAACTAGGTCTTGACGACCCGCTTGGCGCAGTGGTTAGTGAGCCCGACTATTGCGCCAGAGGGTGTGGGTTCAATTCTAACCACGGCAAAAATATTGCGTGATGGTGTTTTTCTCTTGTGTAATTATTTAATTACAAAAAAAGGCAAGTTGTATGTATTTATCAATCATCTAGTTGTCGTAGTGCAAGCTTTGCTTAGTTTGGGACTGTCCTAAAATATTTATTAACAATAATAAATATTTTGGTCCCAAACTAAGCAAAGCTATTTATTTATCTATATGGCACGCCGACTTAACAAGGTGTTTTTGTCGATCTGAATTGCGTTCAAATGTCTTTTCATTTATCAATTACTAAAAGAGCACTGCCTCGTAGCATAATGGTATGGGCGTATGCTTCAGAAACCGGAGGTCGTGGGTTTGAATCCTGCGGGGACGCTGGTCCAATGCGGGTTGGTGGGTGGACCGACTTTTTACATGGCCATCCGACGCATGGATCATCTTACTTTTCGGACAATTGTGCGATCAGCCCAAATTTTCCTAACCAACTAGGACACAACAATGAAAATTTGTTGAGTCCCCGCAGGATTCGAACCCACGACCTCCGGTTTGTAAAGCACACGCCCATACCACTAGGCTACGGAGGCAGTCAATAAATAAATATATGAATAAAATGTGAAATTATCATCTCACCCTTGGAGTCGGAGCGAACGAGGTCCGAAAGGCGAGCCATGAGGATGGCCATCCTCTTGGCCGCTGCGATGATCTCGTTGTCCTTGGAGGACCACTCGCGCACCGCGTGGTGGAGGTTGTGAGCTGCTACCTGTGCGTATCATGGGTTTATGAGGTGCCCTTCGAACCGGAACGAGGGTTTTTGGTGGACATTTGGCTTACAGACTAGTGAATTTAGGCTCTTTCCATAAGTAAATGTAAGGAATCATCGTAACGACACATAACGTTGTAATTGTGAGCTGCATAGTGTCCATATTAAAGACACCACACATATATCCATAGCAAAATAAATATATATATATATATATATATGTCGGCGCAAGTATAGCCAACTATTAACTTTATAGTTAAACGGTGTTAACTTGCTAAGGCTAAACGCTGTTAATTAGGATATCAATGTTATAGACAATCGATTCTTAAGTGTTGTATCGAGTTTAAATAATTTCACCTATTTATTTGCGCTTACCCTCTAACACTAACGCGAGATATCAAAAGTGTTAAATATTCTGACGTTTAGACATTGTGAATACCTTTCTAAATTCATTTAAAGAATTAACAAATGAAATACAACTTAAAACTTAAACATGACATCGATGCAACATATGATATTGATTGGTTGATTGATTAAACACTGTAATAAAATAATCTAATTTTAGTACTAGTTTTAAAGATTTATTTACGGAATTTTCTGAGTAAATTAAACAAGAATAGATGTTTATTGAAACCATTAATAATAGTAAATATGAAAAGTGTTATAACTTCAAAACACAGCCACTTTGATATAAAAAGGCTGGATTTATTGTAAAAACATATTGTGTTGTGAGCTGTCGGTGAGGCGGGTTGTTCTGTGAGTACCTATAATTTATCATTACTATAGAACTGTGATAAGTGTTTAATTATTGTAATTTAAAGTGTTAGTGTATTTGTTTTATTATAGAATTCAATATCAGTTGTTTAGTTTCATTGATTGCCGATGAGTGACCCTGTTGAAGAGATAAGTGACGTCAGCCCGGCTGGGGTCACTGTTTCTAAAAATCCCATTGGACCAGATGCCTCGTATATATATGTGTGTGTGTGTGTATTTCATGTCTATAAACATTTTATCATCTTTTTAATAACAGACCCTAATAACAGAGCAAATATAAGATGTTAAGAAAACTACTAGTAGATGTTATTTTCACTCGATCATTTTAATTCGCCAACAAGGCATCGTACATACTCCAGTACGCTTTCGGCTTGCCCTTTATAAAGTGGACTACGCGGTTTTAATTCTTGTGGGGACTTAACAAGTTTAATTGTTGTTTCTTAATAAGTGAGGGCAATGTGATCTGATTATCCGATTGTCTGTGAAGTAAGATGATTCATGTGTCAGAGGGGCATGCAGATATCTCTCCGATCGTCTCAGTTTTTTCCTCAAGCGCATTTCTTGTATAAAATACACCTCAATTTTAGGCTGGAAGCCGTCAATCAACCATCAACCGTATGCCTTTACAATTAAATCGCTCAGCGGTCGCCGCACTCTCACTCGACACAACCATCAACCCTATGCCCATAGCAATAGCTACCAGGATCGGCTGGCTGGGATGCGGCTGCCTCCTGAAGATGTCCTCGCCCTCGTCGTCCGTGTCCGGGGGCGGGGGGCGCGGAGGGGCGGCGGCGAAGGGGGCGGGCGCGGGCGCGGGGGGCGCGGGCGGAGGGGGGCGCGGGGGCGGCGTCTCCTGCAGGCGCAGGCCGCGCAGCGCCTCGGCCGGGGGCTGCGCGGAGTGCCCGCCGAAGGCCGCCTCCACGTCGCCGGTGGCGCTCATTATCTGCGAGTGATGATTGCTATGTTAAATATTGTATTTGTATATATACATTGTTATGGGAAGAAAATGACACCTATATTGATCATTGAGCAACTCGATGTAACGATAAATGATATGTACAAGACTAAAATAATAGTTGTGTACACGCGCATAGATATTGTCGTGTGCTCGTGAATTTTTTCGGTTGATGTTAGAGATTAGGACGTTTCAATTTGAATGACATTGAGGTTAGTGTTATCTAATGTGAACAGTGTAATGACGACATCAACATTTCATGTATTTCAAATCTCAGGGTAGCACTTATCGTACAGTATTCATAAAATCTCTTTTACCCCGACATTATGAAATAAGCCAAATAATATAATCTGGAAACTAGATAGTTCCGTTTGCATTCTACTATTAGTTTAGTTTTCAAAATAAATGAGGGTAAAGAATGTTACGTGACGCGCACCTCGCCGTTGGCCGCCCTCCAAGCCGGCAAGGCCGCCCTGTCGGCCAGCGCCAGCCTCTTGGCCAAGCGCACCGCGGGCGCGATCGAGCCCTGCAGCCTTTGCAGAGCGTTGCCCAATGCGGCGGCGAAGGCGCCGTCCTCGGAGTTGTCGCGCTCCGCACCGCCCACTAGGAGGACGCGGTTCGCTAATCTGCGGAAAACGGTATCACATCTTCAGCCTTCGTTAGTCCACTGCTGGACGAAGGCCTCCCCTAATACACCCGTATCCATTAGGGGGTTCGGACCGCATCCCACCACGCTGGTCCAATGCGGGTTGGTGGGTGGACCGACTTTTTACACGCCAAGCGGAAAAGGTATAAAAGGACCAAATTATTTAAAGTATTCAAGTAAACAATAATCCCTGCTCATAAGAAAGTCAACGAAGACGCCATAATTCCACTCATCGTCCCGGGACATGTGATGTTGTCTCGTTTACCCAGTCATTTCACTGGCTATGGTGTCCCTTAAACCGGAACACGGTAGTGTTTACATACTACTGATTTGAAGCGGTAACGGGCACCGCGGTATAAATTACCCCACATGAAACGATCCCTTGTAATAAGCGACCACTTTTAAAATCAGTAGTAAACTCTGCGGTTTGACGGACTTCTGTTTACGGACGTTCACATATTAACGCTTGCTTCTGTTAATTCTAGGTTAACAAGATCCGACAATACCACATCCGCTTTATCATTTTAATGACTATGCCTATTTTTTTGGGCCAAAATGTATCTCCCACCATCAATTTAACGTGTCATGCCTTGCCTTGTCGATTCGTTAAATTAAAAATGGCAGAAGCTTCACTTGCTTCTTAATTGAAAATAAATAAATAAAATAAAACCCCGCTAACTTCTCACATCATAACAAAATAGACCGCAAAATGTATTACCATATGAGACAAGCAATTACTAGTATACTTTTATTAAATAATTGTTCAATCAATAATATTATAATTTAATCTACCTATATATAAAATAAATATAATAAGTTTCTTGATATATAAAGTTGCTTTATTACAAATATATATGTACTAAAATGAGAATGTCCGTAGGAAAGTAAATACCAACCTGGCAATGGCAGAGGTATTGTCCACCATCTTCTGGGCGTCATTGTTTCTGATGGCTTCCTCGCACAGGTAAGTGTGTTTTTGCATCAATTCTCCTGTTGGTAGGAACGTAGTACTTTAGTGATTTACTAAAATCCGCCAACGTATTCTAGCGGTATCGGCCGTTGCTTTATAAACCGGAGGCCGGTGGTTCGAATCCCGCGGGGAACAACTTTCTGAACAACGTTCCGTCTTTATAACAATACAGCGTATAACTATTTATAGCGTATAATGTAAACTGCCTCCGTAGCCTAGTGGTATGGGCATGTGCTTTAGAAACCGGAGGTTGTGGGTTCGAATCCTGCGGGGACTCAATAAATTTTCATTTATGTTTACTAGTTGGTTAGGGCAATTTGGGCCGATCACCCAATTGTCTGAAAAGTAAGATGATCCATGCGTCGGATGGGCATGTGTAAAAAGTCGGTCCACCCACCAACCCGCAATGGACCAGCGTGGTGGGTCCAAAAACCTCCCTAATGGATGATGTATTAGGGGAGGCCTATGTCCAGCAGTGGATTATCACAGGCTGATGATGATGATGATGGTATAACTATTTTACGCAATATAAGCAGGTAACAACGTGCTTTCCGTACGAAATTACATCGCGTTATCTGCCACCGCATTTTAAATCTGTGATAACTTTCAAGGTATTCGTTTCATCATAATGTCGTATATGACACGTTTTATTGACATAGAATGAAGATTTTTTTTAATGCAATAACTTTAATGTGAATTATCTTAAACAAGCTTCGAATATGTTCGATCGCAACCTTTAACCATGTTTTATATTGAAATGCTTATTATGCGTTATTGTTAAAACATAGATATATGCTGTCGCGGACTTTGTTGTAGACAAATTCAAGCAGTACGATTATGTTAAACATACTTTGTCTCTATCTTTTACGGTTTTGGCGTTTTTAATTTAATCTCACGGGGTTTGTCATTTTTGATGCAGTAGTTATTTTAATTTTTCAAATATCTATTTAAATTATCAAACAATTACTAAAAATAATTGGGAAACCAATGGGAAGTTATATCATTTAGAAAATTAAAGAATGAACAAAATCGGAGCACTAGAAATGGGAAGTCGGTCCAAAAGCATCCTTACCTGCGGTCCTAACAAAGTCCAGGGGGTCCACTGCTTGGTCGCAAAGGTCTCTAACTCTTAACACCGCATCGGCGTATTGGCTCCTTAGATTGTTGAAGTGCTCTTCGGCCACCTGAGAATATAATATTAGATAGAAATACATAATATATATACAGTATATAAAACTGAAATAACTTTTTAATTATGTAACTGATGTTATTAATTACATGTCAAGATGTGACATGGTTTTTGAGTTAAAAGAGCTTATTGCTCGAATTTCGTGGCCTGGTGGTATTGGCCCTGTTAATGAACCACAAAAGAGAAAAAACTCCTAATGGACATAGCGTGCATTAGGAGAGCCCTGTGTCCAGCAGTGGACTAACACAGGCTGATAGCGATGATGATGATGATGAAATATCAATAAGTACTGTGAAAGATAAATGATAGGATATGAAGTATGCATACATAAAAAGCTTATATGCATGAAGACGGTACGTCGTTTCCTAGTTGGTTAGGACAATATGGGCTGATCACCCAAATGTCTGAAAAGTAAGATGATCCATGCGTCGGATGGGCATGTAACAAGACGGTCCGCCCACCAATCCGCATTGGACCAGCGTGGTGGGATATGATCCAAAACGCCCTATTGAAGAAGGGGTGCATTAGGGGAGGCTTATGTCCAGCAGTGGACTAAGACAGGCTGATGATGACAATAAGTACCTTGAAATTTACTGACAACTTATTCATCCTTAGAAGGCAGTTTATTCTTTGGGACTGTTATTCAGGTAAATCTGAATTGATTAGGACTCCATGATAACTTGAGAAAATGGCTAGGTGAAAGAAAAATACGTATGAAGATGTATTCATAGATGAACAAATACTAACAAATCTTTAATGGCCTTAACTCCAAGTTATTATCGAGTAGGCTTTCAATACACCAATTATCACTTCAATAATAGTTTTAAAAACGTCTAGTCACTCCACACTATTATTTGATCAGATGGACTATTTGCTAGTATTAGACCTTGAAAATATTCTTTATTTTAATAAATTCTCAATATCAGGTGGTTTTTATTACGACGTCCTCAAAACCAGAACACGGTAGTTTTGGCACGCTATTGCCTTAGTCTAAGATATTAAGTGACGTTGCAATGGAAATATATTATTATTACCTTGCTATCAGGATAGTGGAGACGAATCTTTCCAGCGGCAATGAGCTGCGGTGACAGCTTTTCCACCTGAACATTAATGTGAAATTGATATTAATTGACAAATGGTAATAGCACGGCACGTGAATTATAAAAGGAGGCTTTTATTGCGTTTAATTTCTTTAACAATATTCCTGAAGTTCCAGACACTTTATAGGATCCATGGTCGCGGGTAGACTGAGGTGTTGTCCGTCCGTCAATGTTTTTACCTGGCGGTATTTTATTTATTCATATGATTTACATATTATGGTATCTTCAGTTGTGCAACGGCCTCTGTAGCCTAACGGTGTGGCTTATCGTTTTAGAAACAGGAGGTCGTGGGTTTGAATCCAGCGGGGACTAAACAAATTTTCATCGTTCTTCCCTAGTTGGTTAAAGTACTGAGGGCTGATAATCAAATTGCCTATGAAGTGGGCTGATGCATGCGTCGTATACACATATCTCCCCCCTTTTTACGATCTCTGTGACCCCGTGTGTCGGAAGTTGCCTCGTAAATTCCATCCAATCCAACCCACGCGTCGGAAGGAATCTCCGGCCGTGTCGATTATCCGTCCCTAGGATTTTGAGAGTAAATAACTACAGAGTGCACCTGTGTCTAGGGCGTATACTTGTGCACCTCTATAATATCTCCTGCGCAGTTGACTGATTTGATTGTTTAGTACAGATCGGTCGACGCAGTCTAAATCGGCCCGCGATATCTATGAATCTATAAGACCGACTGACTTGAAATTTTCTATGAATAATACGTGTCAAGTAGAGATCATCTAATAGTGGGTTTCATAAATTATACCTACAGGAACTCTTTTTTTTTCGGCAATTATGTTATGCTTCCAGACCCATGTCTTTGATAAGCTTCATCTCACACAGAGTTCGCGGGAAGCTACTGTCCCCACGAACTAGGTGACCGACATTTTGTTATACGACGATCGGTTTACGAACCGGGACGGCCACGGTCTGGCGACTGCATTAATCTGTAGCTGGGGGCGTTGAGAGGCGCCCTGGAACGCGTGTATCTAGTGTTCGCGTTCTCGTGAGCGAGGGCGAACTACGGGTGAGTTGCTATCCCTGCTCGTGGGGTGTGTAGGGTCTGATGTCGGGACCCCCGCTGGGCCCGGAGTCTTGGCGACCCCTTCCTCGTCCGGGTCGAGGAAAACGTTTTCGTACAAAACTCGTGTCGGGGTCTATATATCAATATTAACAACCTCCGTAGCCTAGTGGTGTGCTTTAGAAACCGGACGGCTCGAATCCTGCGGGGACTCAACAAATTTTCATTGTTGTTTTCTAGTTGTTTAGGGCAATTTGGGACGTTCACCCAGTTGTCTGAAAAGTTAGATGAGCCATGCGTCGGATGGGCCGATCCGATCGTGTCGATTATCCGTCCCATCGGGCTTTGAGAGTATAAAGGAACAGGGAGTGCGTCTGTGTCTGCGCGTACACTTGAGCACTATAATTACCTCCTGCTTAGTTGGCTGACCTCTAATATAGATCGGTCGCCGTAGTCGTAATCGACTGGAGAACATTATTATTATTATATTAATATAGATTTAGTCTGCTGTCGGATGGGCATGCAAAAAGTCGGTCCACCCACCAACCCGCATTGGACCAGCGTGGTGGGATACGGTCCAAAACCCTCCAATGGATTGGAGTGTATTAGGGGAGGCCTATGTCCAGTAATGGATAGTCCACAGGCTGATGATGATGATGATGATGATAGATTTGCTCTACCTCTCTTTTATCATGAGCTAGCTGGTCAGCCAATCTCTTGTCGTGCCTCGAGGCGGCCGCTACCACCGACGCCGCAGAAACCGCTCTATTGCTGAACGCTTGGAGCGCGGCCGCTCTATCCGCGAAAGTGGCTTCGCGGTTTGGTGTACCTGGGAGGGAATTCTTCGGTTATAAATCAGGGGTTTATGAGTATAAATATTATAATATTATTTATATGTATCCGCATCCGTGATGGAGCGGTGTTCGCCCTTGCTTTCATAACAGGAGAACGTGTTTTCGAATCCCGCGGGGCAACAACTTTGTGTTGTCGTTGTTTCCTGGTTGGTTAGGAATTTGGACCGATCACCCAACCGTCTGAAAAGTAAGATGATCAATGCGTCAGATGGGCGTGCAAAAAGTCGATCCACCCGCCAGCCCGCATTGGAACAGCGTGGTGGGATACGGTCAAAAAGCCCCTTGACTGAGAAGGCGTGCATTAGGCGAGGATGCGAGATAAACGTTTTACATATAGATATCTACATTCACCCAATCGGTTAAATAATCCCCAAAATACATACCCTCCGGTGCATTAACAGCATCAGTGAAATGCCTCAGAGGCGCGGCGACGTCTATGAAGTCCTCCACGACGCGGTTCACGACCGCGCGCTCCATTCCACGCTTCAGCTCGTGCAGTTTGTCAGATAGTTCCCTATGAAAGATCGTCAAGTAAGAGTAAATGAAATGGCTTTATAAAACTTCAATTAATACTAATAGGTATTTATTATAACGCTGATATTCATTAACCTGATTGAGCAAAAACTTTTTACTATGACAGCTTAAGACGCCTAAATAAAACGCATAAACAAGATGTAGGTATATTTTTTAAATGTAGTTGTGTGCGGGCAGAGCCGCTGTAATTACATGTTTTTTTATGGGTAATAATTTTTTTTTACTGGGGTTTATCTGCGGTAGTGTAAAAACACTACTGTGTTCCGGTTTGAAGGAGACCGTATCAAGCGTATTTACTGGGTAAACGAGACTTAGCAACTTACTAAAGTATATGGGCGTCGGTGACCTCTTTTGATCAGGCGGCTTTACTTGTCTACCTTCGTAGCCAATAAAAATATATATAAAAATTTAAATCACAACATAGAAATAAAGTGACAGCACAAACAGTACAACTAAATTATAAACTTTACACTTTCTTATTTTAAATCTTTTGAATACTGAAAAATTTTCATAACACTTAGGCTGGATAACGCCGCAGGCTGATGATGACGATGATGATGAAATCATTTATCTCTCAGTTATTGACATCGTTCACAGAATATCCAACATTAGTGACAACGTTAGACGTACGCCATTTCGTTGGTCGCTTTTTTCTCTCAACTCCGTCTTTTATTCGGTCAAGGTATACATCACTGAGAATCTAACGCCGTTTGCTCTCAGGTCGCACGTTTTAATTTCTGAACCGGTATTATATCTATCGACGATCAATAAGAGATTGTATTGTTATATATAATAAAGAGGAAAGATTTGCATTTTCTTGTGTATGTTTGCATAACTTTTCCACCATTACAAAGCTACATTCACCTCGACTAAAGCGGCTACATATTACCACAGAAAAATCCAACTGAAAAATCTAAAAATAGCAAGAGCAGAGCCGTAGACTGGTATTAAGAAGTAAATACATATTACTTAGTGGATTAAATAAACAGGTCCTTCAAACCGGACATCACCTAGTCACGGCGCGTATCTCCTCGCTGCTGGCCCGGCCGCTGCCGCTGAGGTCGGCCAGTCGGTCCGAGAGGCGTTGGACATCACCGCAAAGCTGCAGTATCTCCGCCTTCTCCCTACCTTGGAGGCCGTCTGCGATCTGTAATGATGCATCATCATCATCATACATCATCAGCCTGTGATAGTCCACTGCTGGACATAGGCCTCCCCTAATACGACCATATCCATTACAGGGTCTTAGACCGTATCACAACGCGCTGGTCCGATGCGGGTTGTTGGGTAGATCGACTTTTTACATGCCCAACCGACGCATGGATCATCATACTTTTCAGACAATTGGGTGATCGGCTAAAATTGTCCTAACCAACTAGAAAATTTGTTGAGTCCCCGCAGGATTCGAACCCACGACCTCCGGTTCCTAAAGCACACGCCCATACCACTAGGCTACGGAGGCGGTAATGGTAGCGCGTTGATGATACCCCCGGAATTGCCGATGTCTATGGGCGTCGGTGACCACTTCTCATCAGGTGGTTCGACTGCTACCTTTAATTGCGATAAAAAATAATGTCTCCCTTTAATTGCGATAAAAAATAACGGTGTCCCGCTAACACCCGACAAGCATTTTCTTAGCGAAATTTACTCGTAATCTTATAAAACAGGAACTTAACTGAACAGAAGACGTCAGTGCGTTAAAAAAACTAAACAATTATTAAACAAGAACTATATTATCTATCAAATATGTTACTTGATTGTAAGTAATAAAATTAAGCGACTGTCTTTATAAAAAAAGCTTACCCTCTGCCCTTGAGATACGATGCTGTTGATAGCCTTCTGACCTTCCGTTCTGGTTTGAGGGTCCGCGGCTGGGTGCAGGAGCCATTTGTGGGCGGTCTCCAGTCTGTTAGTTGAGATAATAGAAAAATATTAAAAAGTACGAGTTTTATATAAGACAAAAATAATAAATTATTACGGAGCTTTATCACCATGTGGAACTAGAGAGAGAGGGGGAGAGAGAGGAGTTTTATCACTAATATTCAGTATCAGTAAAAGACATTGCTTGAATGTTAAATAAATAGATGTTATAATAGAATCCTTTATGGCATTTTATTAGCAAAAGTAATTCGCTTAGTTTATACAAAAATTGTATTTTGTTTTGTATAATGTCTAACAGCAAAGGTCTAGATATTACATATTATACAACAGCGCCATCTAGTAACAGAGCGGTTCTAATCTTACACTTTGGGAGGCAGATGACCTATATAATAGTAATTTATCATCAGCCTGTGATTGTCCACTGCTGGACATAGGTCTCCTCGATAGCACGCCTTCTCCATTAGGGAGTTTTATAAAATAAATAATTTTTTAAACATATTTATGTATAAGTAATTACAGAAGTGTCTTTTCTGGCATTTTCAGAACATGTCTAGAAAGTTCCTGAGTTGCTTAAACTTTCTTTAGAAAGTCCTAGTCTATTAACTTGCCTCGCTTGTATGGTCTTGCCCCCTTGCTTTTCAGCGGCTCGTACACCTTCATTCACTATCCCCTCCACTTCGTTTAGTTGCGAGCGAATGTCCGACGCCAGGTTCAAAGCCTACACGATTAAAGAAAAAGAAATTATTTTTAGGTTTGTATAATATTAAATATATTTCACTAGCGGTTCTGTTCGCTTTAAAACACCATAAATTGGTAATACAAATTCAAGATTGTAATTATGACTGTCTCTTATTGAAAATATCCTGAAAGTTTTATGAGATAAAATGATTTTATCGTTACATCTTTCTTATTTCCACTTTTTGTAAACTTTTCTTTATTACAACTGCAACTTTATCAGATATATATATATACAAGCCTGAATTTTATTAGCGTAAAAACTTATTTTTCTTTATAAATTATTATTATTAACAGTCTTTAGCACTGCTGGACATGGCCTTTTTAATGAACCCAAAATAGTGTCCATTAAAAAGAGTTGCTCGTAATTGCCACGCTGAGCAGGCGGATTGGCAATTGACTAGTTGCACTTGTACTGCGGATCTGTCTTACTCCCACTGTAAGGCAGATCCGCCGTCAAGTGGACGGTGGGGTCGTCACATCCCTATATGCCTTATTATAATCCATAAGTATATTCTTTATATTACTGTAAAATCCCATGGCCATTGGAAATTATTTATCTCTAAGTATTATTTGACTATTGTTATTTACATTAGAATTTTTTGAATACAAATCACATACCTTCGGCTCTCTTCCCCGACCCAGTTGCCTCTCATCGCAGAGATGATCCGCGTTTATTCCTCCCACCCTGATCCCACAAAGATATTATTAAACTATTTTATATATTCTTATATGTAACAAAAAGAAATAATAAACATTTTAAGAAGCCAGCGCAATTACTGGGTAAATATAATACCAGTCTCAGAGTAGGTTGTGCATTACAACACTTTATTAATTTTTTTTGCATATGAAATTATATTAGTACCTTTCCTAGTCCAATAAAATTATTGTAAAGTTAACAGCTAACCAACTTTCTAACTTTTGTTTTAATTTATGTAACACTTTTCATCTATATAATAATACCACCTGTGACTCCGCTTGGTACTACGTAAAATATTATTTTCCAAAAAAAGGTAGCTCAAGTCATTCTTGAGATTTGCCAGAACAAACAGACAGACAGACAATAATTTAAAAAAGAAAATTTTGTTATATTGGTTATATTATTGCAACACAATTTTTTTTAAAAACGATTACTTTATTGTTACAAACAGACATGCCATTTTATTTATTTGTATAGATTTCTACTGTCCATGGTGCAAAAACATGTGGGTCTGGAAAAGTTTGTAATAACACCTCAATTCCATTATCTCCAACCCTTTTTTTTACAAGTAAATGTGTCATAACTATAATCTTTAGTTACCATAAGTCTAACGTCTATGTCATTTATTTACTAAATTCAATGTTAAACTAACTTTCTTATATAATTACGTTTGATATACCTTAATGCCCTCCTCGCAGTATCAGCCAGGTCCGGAGCGAGGTGTTCCGCTGCCCTTTGAGCCGAAGTGAAGACTGATCTCAAAGCCCTTTCGCCAGCACTGTTTCTTAGGGCTGATGGGTCCTGGAATCAATAATAACAAATCATTAAATTACTAAATAAATATAATTAATTATTAATTGTTTTATAATAACTGTTGCTAACTAGGATTAGGAATTCCATTAAAATCGTCAACTTTTTGATTTCACTTATCTTAAGCAAAGTGGAATACACAAACAAAACACAAAACAATAAATTTTACTACCATAATAAATATAATAAATCCTATAATAAGTCCATACTTCTCTAATGATTACGATTATTACACTTTTTCACTACAGGAAAGTCCATTTAAAGAAACTAAAATAATACAGGACAGAACCGTAGACGGACTTCTAGTTTAAAATAAACTGTAAAGGTGGCGATAAATAAAAATCATCATAGGTTTCATTATTTTTAAAATTTTATACATACATTTAGAAATTCGTACGCTGTCCCCATTTTGGCGTGAATCTGCGCTTGGAGTGCCTTCAACACTGCAACATTGTCCTTCTCTCCGCCGTCTTCTACGTACGAGGTCAACTGCAGAACTCTGTAAAGATTATAAATGTAAGCTGTGAATAAATTATTTATTTATTTATTTATTCCTTATGCACAAAACATTGTACAAAGGCAGACTTAATGCCGATGGCATTGTCTACCAGCCAACCTTTGGGTGGTGAAGAGATAGCACGGTAGGTGTACCAAAATAAGCAAAGAAAATATTTTAAAATGAATTTTTCCATAACATTATCACTGCATAGTATAAAACAAAGTCGCTTTCTCTGTCCCTATATCACTATGCATGCTTATATCTTTAGAACCACGCTACGGATTTTGATGCTGGTTTTTTTATAACGGATAAAGTGATCGAAAAGGAAAGTTTGTATTTACAATGCAGAGAAAATATATGTAGAGAGCAATAGCGGGTCGCTAGTTATTAACAAAAGCAGCAAATCAGTAATGTTTTTATTAGAATGTATTGAATCTTCCAGCTTACATTTTAATGTTTTCTATGGATCATACGAAAATTTATAAAGTAATGCAAGCATTTTTTATCCTGGGATATTAATGCGAGATGTTTTAATATTTCCAATAAGCGCTATAAGAGGTTGAAACTTCGATTCCACATGAAAAGTGTCAAAACGAAGGTAACATTCACCTTATGATCTCGTGTATTTCGTCGGCCATCCGCTGCGCGAGGTAATTACGTTCTCTGCAGCCTCCTCCATTCCCTTTCCACCTGCAGAGATAAAACTGATAAATCCATAGATCATTAATTATTTCAATTTCTGGAACATGTTTTTTAACTTACAATACTTTATGATCTTACACAAATACTATACATGGTAAATCATATTTTACTCTCCAATTATTCCCAGCTTGTGTATGACTTATATATTTTTTTATTAGTTTAAGTGGCTTTATAATTTTGAAAACAATTGTAAAGTGACGAAAATATATCAAACTTGTTTAAACTGTAGAATTTATCATCGAACATGCAATTTGAACGGACTGTAAACTACGTCACCTAGTTGTCTTTGTATGAAAATTATACTAGCACCTTTTCAGAACGAATATGCAGGAAGCCGGTGGATGTAGTTGGTGCAGGATAGAAACAAGCGCCGATGATGTCAAAGAATAGTACCCCGTAGCGAACTTTGAGGGAGGCTATTGGCTTACTTTTATGATGACGACGATGATCTTTGAAGACACTGTTGACTATATATGAGAAGAGTACCTTTCGACTGACTCCGTGGCCTGGTGGTTTGGAAACCGGAGGTCGTGAGTTCGAATCCTGCGGAGACTCAACAAATTTTCATTGTTGTTCAGGGCTCAATTTGGGGGCAGGGTTCAATTTGGGCTGTTCACCCAATTGTCTGGAAAGTAAGATAATCGATGCTTCGGATGGGCATGCATAAATTCGGTCCACCCACCAACCCGCATTGGACCAGTGTGAAGGGAGACGGTCTAAAAACCTCCTAACGGAGAAAGCGTGAATTAGGGGAGGCCTATGTCCAGCAGTGGACTAGCACAGATGATGATGATGATGATGATGCCCTTTCGACTATCAATTGGGAGGAGGTTTTGCTCAGTAATGAATAAGACAAGGTGATATAATGATGACGAAACACGAAAGATACCTTCGGCCAGGATGTGGATGTAGATCTTCATGGAGCATATCAGCAGCGGGGCCAACTGCTTGACGCTCTCCAAGCACCTCGCCAGGGTCTCCGCGTGCGGGGGGTGCGTCAGCTCCGAGGCCCTGGCCGCCACCTGAGGAGGAGGGGATCCATGAGGAGTTGGAGGTAATTAAAATCCATGGCATCTCTGGTACAGGATACGGTCTAATAGATGGAATACAGCGTTAAAGTCTCCTTTTCAAAAATCTACAGTGATACACCGGTGGTAGGTCCCCTGTTTACAGGAGACCGTCTGGGTGGGTACCACCGCGGTGCCTATTTCTACCGCAAAGCAGTAGTGTGAAAACACTTCTGCGTTCCGTTTGAAGGGCACCGTAGCCAGCGTATTTACTGGGTAAACGAGACTTAACATCCTATGTCTCACGGTAGGCAGCGCGTTGAAGGTACCCATAGTGCCAATGTTTATGGGCATCGGTGACCACTTTCCATCAGGTGGCCCCGATTGCTCGTCTGCCTGCGTATGCAATAAAAATAAAAAACTTACCTCTCGAGCAGCGCGCGACAGAGCCGGTGAGATGTCTCTTAGGAACTGCACAAGATCTTCCATTGTATCTATCACTTCTGCAACACCTAGGTAGTCCAACACCTGTATAATGAAACAAATATTTATATTAATTATAATACAAAAAAAAACATTAAACTCAATCTCGTTGTATTACGCTTAACCATTGTCAACTAGATGATGACAAAATCCTGTACATTTCTTCTAACTCCTCCGCTAACAATTTCGTAACTTTTATAATTTAATCCTACGTGAGTTATTAGGACATATCCTGTTCATTCTGGTTGTAACACAATTACAAATATAAATAGATAAATTCGATTTTTAAGCTTTTCATTAGGAGTTGTAGTCGTAATGCATTATTTTTCTTATTTTGAACACATCAACTTGCACCTGAATTATGCAACCCAAAGGGTTGTATTAGATGGATGAATTGAATCTCAGAAAGTTTCATAACCAAAAGTGGCATTCAAAATGCTCATTCGATATCTTAAAAAATAACTTTAGCCTTATAATCATCTTGGGTAAAAATGTACATACATTATTATTTTCCTACGTATGTAGTGGGAATTATTCTCCTTCAGGAAAACCTTTATTTTAATAATATTTGTGGACGAATAACACAACATCATATAGTCCAAAACTAAGCAAAGCTTGTACTATGGAAACTAGATAATGTAAATAAATATATATTTCATAAGTACAAACACGAAGACAGAACGGAAAACACTATTTTCATCATACAATATTTTTCCATGATGGGAATCGAACCACACCCTTTGGCGCAACGGTCAGGGTCTCTAACCACTGCGCCAAGCGGGTCGTCAAAACTCCGGATCTATCTCAGTATACGATGACACCGAACTGTCAATGAATGGTCGTATTAAATGAGTGACATTTTCGTATCCATTAATATGAAAATTTATTGTTTAATGTTTAAATCAATAATGTTATTGCATAACATATAGATGTATCGATACTGAAGCTATTTTAGAGAGCACGATGAATACGAACTTTTCCTAAAAATTTCAAAAGGAAAATATTTTCTCACTATATCTACAGAAGTTAAAGCACATTAAAAAATGTTTTACCTAATTGTCTTATAATTAAAGGAATAACTGCAAAATTAGGTGAAATGAAAAAGCTAGTTAGTCTATCTAGCTTTTAGTATACAAGAAACGATTAACAGTAGAACATCATAGATAAGTTTTAATCATCATCATTTTCATCAGCCTTTGTTAGTCCACTGCTGGACATAGGCCTCCCTAATACACCCTATCCATTAGGGGTTTGGACCGTATCCCACCACGCTGGTCCAATGCGGGTTGGTGGGTGGACCGACTTTTAATGCCCATCCGACGCATGGATCATCTTACTTTTCAGATAATTGGGTGATCGGCCCAAATTGCCTAACCAACTAGGAAACAACAATGAAAATTTGTTGCGTCCCGCAGGATTCGATCCCACGACCTCCGGTTTCTAAAGCACACGCCTATACCACTAGGCTACGGAGGCAGGCAAACAAGGAAAAGTTTAATAAGTTATTTTATTTTATCAAAAATCATTAATACTTAATTTTGGTAAACTTCTTCGTGAATAAATCGTAGCTAGAGGAACCTTTTAGATCTTCTAAATTTAGTATTAGAGCTAGTTCTAGTTATTTTTCAAAAGGAAAGCATTCGTAAAAGTGTAACTTACCTTTTACATTCCTTGACAATCTTCCTCACTTCCGATTCGTCGAAGCAAAGCAGAAGACCAGAAGTGCCTTGGAGGATGCCTCTAGAGCCTTCTATCAACTTCTTTCTGCAAAATTTCGACACAATTTATATAAAAACGCATGTATATAATGTAACTGCCTCCGTAGCCTAGTGGTGTTGGCGTGCTTTTGAAACCGTAAGTTGGGTTCAAATCCTGCGGGACTCAACAAATTTTCATTGTTTGCTACTTGTTAGGGCAATTTGGCGAACACTCAATTGTCTGAAAGGTAAGATGATCCATGCGTCGGATAGGCATGCAAGTAAGCGGACCAGCGTGGTGGGATACGGTCCAAAACTCCTAATGGATATATAGATAGACATTATATCTCCTAGATGGTATTAGAGGAGGCCTATGTCGAGCAGTGCACTTTTTTTAATAAGATTTTATGGCCTGGTAACAAAACCTTTAAGCCAAGACATATTGTAACATCTTAAAAATTATTTGTATCGTCTATTTTTCGACATTACATTGCATTAATTATATCGTCCCCACAGTATTTTTAATATCTTTAAACTAAGCACTAAAACACTTTTGTTTTTAATAATTCACCAGAGCACTGTAACAGGCCGATGGTGATGATAGATCAAGAAACTTATTATTTTTATTTTAATTCGAGGTGCAATCTGAGGCTGATGATGATGATGTATGTAATATACGTAAAAGTGAATGTAAGCTCAGATTTTTCAAGTTTGTTTTACAGAGGTCCGGCAAAGTTTATGTTTTAGGGAAGGGAAACCACCTCGTTGCCTATTTCTGCCGTATAAGTAAAGCAGTGGTATATAAACACCATTGCTTCCGGTTTAAAAGGCAACGTGGCCACTATTACACTGATTTGAGGAACATAGTCGAAGCGGTTGTACCCCGACGGTCCTTTCAAAGATACACATGTTTTTGGGACAGATATTTCATAAATTCACATACCAGAGCCAAATAAGGTATGAACTATTTGAACAAATTGTAAATCTGGCTAACAGTAAACTTATACATACATACATACATAGTGATAGCCCACTGCTAGACAAAGTCCTCCCTATAACACCCTTATCCATTAGAGTTTTTGGACCGTATCCTACCACGCTAATCCAATGCGAGTTGGTGGGTGGACCGACTTTTTATATGCCCATCCGACGCATGGATCATCTTCCTTGTCAGACAATTGGGAGATCGGCCCAAATTGCCCTAACCGACTAGGAAACAACAATAAAATTTGCTGAGTCCCGCAGGATTCGAACCACGACCTCCGGTTTCTAAAGCATACGCCCATACCACTAGGCTACGGAGTTGTATCAAATTTTGCCCTACGATACAATGTATTTCAGCAAAGCTAAAACCTAGGTCGTAATCAGCGTCAGAATTCCAATTACCTTGCCGGCCCCGAATAAGGGTCCGCCCTGAGCATGTCGGAGGCTTGCTGCAGCAGGGTCGCCGCCCCCTCCACTCTGTGCAACGCACCGGGCATGTCCTGACGCAGGATGGCATCATCCGACGACTCTATGGTCTCGTGGCCGACCTGAATAATATAAAAAAAAAAAACAAATATTTTTAGATTAAATGTACAGTCAAACGAAGCAAAGCTGTTGTTTTTTTTATTGCTTAAACCGATACGTCGGGCAGCAAGTTCATAACAGCCCTGAAGAATGTAAGAAAAACATGCTATGACACTTGACTTGACAAATCTCCGCTTACACCCATACCCTGAGAATTGAGATGTTATGTCGCGTTTACCCAGTAATTAGGCTGGCGACGGTGCCCTTCGAACCGGAACACAGCATTATTTACACACTACTGATTCGGCGAAAACTGGCAATAAATGAAATTGTTTCCGTGATACATTTATAACTTTGGGAGGAGATAGGTCTTTTTACAAGGGACCGTCTGGGGATGTACCATGGCGGTCATTCTTTCTGCCACAAATCAGTCGTCTGTATTCGCTACCGTCTTCCCGTTTGAAGGGCAACGTAGGCATTATTCCGTACGAGACGGAATATCCCAAGCATATAAATATGACTAAAATACATTTTGATTCGGTTCAATTTAAGGTTAATAGTCAGTCGCTCCCTCTAATCTTAAAATTTTTATATATAATTATAAAACCTATATGATAACGATAAACGAATCTACGAAGATATTTAACCTATTTTATTCATAAATACGTAGCGACAAGCCCACACCTTGACGAGATTGTTGACGGCCAGCGACACGGCCTGCACCGGCCGCGCCAAGTCCGGCATCGCGTTGCCATCTTCCGCCTCTTCGTGGAGAATGACCAGTCGTGATACCTGCAAGGAAGGTGTGATTGTATCAGTTCCAAGTGAGGAGGAGGAGGACCGTCGAGGTTGAGGAGAAGAGAGTGATGGAGGAGATGAAGATATTTTTGTTTAATGGTAAAGGGAATATTGGTGATATAGTAATTTGGTGATAGTTTTAAAACACTTTGTCGACCGCGTTAGCAATTGCTTTGTTCGCCAAACGCAGAGACAAATTACCGGAGCGAGTGAAAAGGTTTTATACCGTTTACACTTGTAGCAATTCACTAACGCGGTCACACAAAAGTGTTTTAAAAATATCACCAAATTACTTATATCACCAATATATCTCCTTTACCTACATTTTATATCAGGATTAGGTCAGCAATTGGAAAAATCGCACACATTTATGTCATATGATGGTGCTGGTATTGTATATACAGATGTCTAAGTTTGTGTAAATAGTATAAATATAAAAATATGTATTAAACGGGGTAAGGATACAGTAAACCTGCAACCTCCCTAATGGATAGGGGTGTATTAGGGGACCCCTATGTCCAGCAGTGGACTATCACAGGCTGACGATGTGCGACGATGCGATGTGTATTAAACGAAGTATAAAATATATTTTTTAATTTACGCGGGGACTATACATTAAATATTCTTACATAATCATGCAAATTTAATCTGTATTTCAAAATAAATGAAGTATTCGTGTCTATCTATGACTATCCAAAAAAAACTTAAGCCTTATGCTTGGAATAAAAAAATTGTTATGCACCCTAGAGTTTTAAGGGCAGTTTAAGAAGCGTACGTATTTTAGAACTAATATGACCTAAATTTAATTTTAAAAAACAAACAACGCCATTGTAAAAATTTAGGCGCTTTAACTATTTACAGAGCCAACACACAAAGTATTAGTATCGAACGGTTGTCATGCATCCGTTTGTCAAGAGTTCCTGAGATAATACACTTGGCGACATGCAAAGTGCGTCCTCAGACTTATCTAGACCCTTATGTCTCATTTATGTCTGTATGTCTACGATTTACGGTAAATGATGAAATACGTTCCTATACACCATTTTGGAAGATATACCTTTCCACGTCAGAGCATATTTAAACGCGGGATTTATGTAAACATTGTAACTAATATCATTATACATGTAGCGTTTTTATTCATAAATTATTACCAAGATAATTAATTATTTGGTTTACGCGAATACTACACATTATTAAATAAAAGGACTTTTTACGTATTTGATCGCGATTATATTACATTCTAAATTCCCGACGTTTCGAACACTTCCTATCACGGTGTAGACGTAACCACAGTCACTGGAAAGTGTAAAATGAACGCGATAAAATCCGTAAAAAGTCCTTTAATTCAATAATATTACCGAGATGTCAATTGTTACGGCATCGCTTGACAATGAGTAATATGACGGTAACCCGACAGCGTATTCAAATTAATGCGAGATATTTCAATTAGTTGTATTATTAATATAATATTAAATAACGATTCGAGTCGCGAAACCACACGAAGGTGTGACATAAAACAAAGGGACATTCGATAAGGTAACAAACACTCAGAGGTCACAATACACTTGCTATGATAGCATCCAATGATTCATCTATTGTGGTCACGATATCTCCAGTTAGAGGTTATAGTTACGTGCGTAATGATTTAAACTGAAGCAGATATAGTTCTCAGTTATTTTGCTTCTGGGTAATGCTATGATCATAGTTAAAAATAATTGTGATAAAATTGGAGTGTCTGTTTGCAAATAAACGTTTTTAAATTAATGGATTATGATATGTAAAAGTATATGTCATCATCATCATCAGCCCGTGTTAGTCCACTGCTGGACATTGGCCTCCCCTAATGCACGCCTTCTCCCCTAAGGGGTTTTTGGATGCCGCCACGCTGGACCAATGCAGTTGGTGGGTGGACCGACTCTTTACCAGCACAGGACTGATGATGATGATGATAATGATGATGATGACATTTAACCAGAATTTATAAAATGTAACAATTTTTGTTTTCAATTTTGTCTGTCTGTCTGTTTGTCTTGGCTTATGTCTTAAATGGCTGGTCCGATTATGACGGGACTTTCACGAAAGGAAAGCTTGTGTAACTGGATGCAAATTGCAATGCAAAAAGATATTTATTTTATATATTACCACGCACACGATGTCACGGGCCAGAGCTAGTTAATAAATAATAACAAACTGAAATGTTTTGTTCTTACAGCGCTTAAGCGTATTACCTTCTGTAAGATTGATTTAGTCTACAAGAAATTGTAAAGACTAAGGACTCTCTCCGTATGATTTCGTATCTACTACGACAATCGTAATTGATAATTAATACCAGAAATATTTATTTCAGAAGCGGAAAAACAATTAAAAACGCTTCGATATAGTTTCTGCTCTTGAGTTAAATCTATTTATTAATTAAACATTAGTTAAATCTATTAACTTTGACCTCAACGGAGTTCCATGTGAAAGATAGTCCAATAAATCCATTCTCCTACAACAAAGTCGAAGGCAATAGCTGGTTATAACCCAATAACATCTTTAAAAAACCCCAGTCTTTTAACAACTAACATTTCCATACGATTAAACAATGGATACACGATCTCACGTTATCTATGTAATTTAAATTCATCCAATGCTCTGTACTAAGCCAGTAGGGCCTAGTTAAGCGGCAAGCAAAAGTGATTGTCCTACCTATAAAAGGTGTAGCTCAGTCCGCTTATAGAATATGCATATGTGTTACCGTATCTTGCAATGCTATTTATAATAGTGATACAGCAAACATATATAAAATAAATAAAATAAAAATAAAAAAGCCTTTTATTTCTCACAGACTTACAAGTACAAAAAAATGCGATGATATATTTCTTACGTTGTTAAGTATTATATTTATATATGTTATAATATTAGTCTGCAGGAACTCCTTTAAAGGTGAAGGCCTCCTCCAAAGTAAGCCAGTCTTCTCTAGATTGCGCTACTTGAATCCAGTTTGGGCGGCAATTTTTAAAAAAAAAAATTGCAAACATATATAACATCAATCAAATCTAATGTATACAATTGAATAACTAGTATCTGTTGGTAACGTTAAAACAACCGTTAATAGTTTTTAGCAGTAGATTTTTCACAATCTATAAGTGAGTGTATCGCTCCTATCTATATATTATGATATATATAAATCTCGTGTCACGATGTTTGAACGCGATGGATTCCTAAACTACTTAACCGATTTTAAAATATAGTTGCCCACCATGTGCGGTTTAATCCAACTTAAAAGATAGAATAGCTTACATCTTTATTTATTGTCGCAATATTGTTTTATTGTAATTTATTTTTTTATTATTATTTAATGCAAAATGTTTGCTACAAAACGATCGTGACAGTTGGCGATGTCTATCAATTGCGCTATGTGTGCCAATAGATGGCGCTGTTTAATAGTATAAACTCAGGTTGATAATAGGAGAATTAAGACAAGAAAGACAATTGCTAAAAAGTAATTAATATTGTAGTCAGTAAATTTTATAATAACTTTTATCTATAGTTGAAAACAAAAATTCAATTTGATAACGCTGTTATTTTACACCAGGCCATCAAATAAAAAAAAGTAATGAATAAAATAGCTTCCTAATATGCGCCAACAATATAAAATGTAAAAATTAGAAATGAATTTTTCCATAGCAAAATTAATAAAAGTGATGTTGTATCCTAAATTATTATAAAGGAAATATTTTATGTCATATCCAACGGCGGATACGTTTGAAAGTACTGTATATTCGTTATTTATTATTTCATACGATAGTTGTTTCCTTACGCTTGCGACGAATGTAATCAACTTTTGTTCTTTGTTTTTAATAACCATGCAACTAAAACATTAAAATTATGCTTTTGGTGGTAGTGCTCCGTATCCATACAAATTATAACATTTTTAATAGAAAAGTAAGAATTAAAAAAAACATTAATAATTTTTAAAATTAACTCTTTTGTATTATAGAATTTCGCACGATATCAACAGAAGGAATATTTTGATTAAACGTCTTCAGTCTGTCCACTTTATACACTAATCCAATCGATTTTATACCAGTTATTTTTTAACGTTTTTAGGTTACAAATGACATTTAACTATTAAAAATGTTGGTCCTAATGATTTATATTCTCTTTCCGTTTATCTTAAGCCATTAAATTGTTTATTAAAATTTAAAATAAGTAAATCCCAGCCGCAGCAACGCGTAGCATACTCCGCTGGTATATTATAAAACTCAATTGCTGTTCGTTGGTCTCACTAAGGCCCATGAGCGGCAGAACCGATTTGGCTAAGTTTGGTCTCGATTTATTTGTGGAAGTCCAGGATAGGTTTAAAAGGTAAATCAATATAAAATATAGCGAAATTGAAACACAATTATATCTAAGTTGTTAACTATCTATCAGATTTTTTTAATAATATGTAGATTGATAAATCATGTAGTGTTGAATAAAGATATTTGAATTAAATGAACCCATTGATATATAACCGTAACATGCAACAAAACAAGGGTTTTTAAAGTAACTGTATGTCCGTTCGCATTGGCTAATCTATACGATTTTAATTTCACATAGTTCAAATCGGACCAGTCGTTGCCTAGTTTACTCAAGACCTAGTTAGATTTTGAACAAGATGTAACTAGGATTAAACGAGGCCACCTTTGTTTTATATTACTACGTAGACAACTTCGAGAAAACTGCTTGTTCGCAGTTTTTTTTTTGATACTTATAAACATTGCAGCAAAATAGTTTGTACACCAGATGAAGACATGCTTTGCATAACCAACCAAGATTTTAAGAGCTTGGATAATTAACGTTTGGAGTTTATAAAAATTAAAACTGGTAACTAAAAATATACACAACTCGGCCTAAATACTTTCCTTCAGCATACATTTCAAATTTTCACATACATCATCATCATCATTATCAGCTCCTAACAATCCACTACTGGACATAGGCCTTTTTTAATAAACGCCAAGACGGCCGGTCCCCTGCTAATCGCTGCCAACTTGAACCGGCTACATGATTACTACTTACATATATCTTTATTATATATAAAAGCGATTCCCACCTATATATTGACTCATCACGATATCTCTGGAACCATAAGGCGTAGCGACTTGAAATTTGGAATTGGGTTGAAATTTAGGAATATTCCTTTCGACGAGTAGAGGTCAGCTAAGAATTTCACGAAATTCCACCCACGAGGGGGGTTGCGGGGTTGCTAGTACTATTATAAAACCCTACTTTCATCCTAAAAATTATACAATCGTATAAAAGGAATCAGTTAATCAAATAACAACTGCCTCCGTAGCCTAGCGGTATGGGCATGTGCTTTAGAAACCGGAGGTTGTGGGTTCGAATCCTGCGGGGACTCAACAAATTTTCATTGTTGTTTCCTAGTTGGTTAGGCCAATTTGGGCCGATCAGTAAGATGATCCATGCGTCGGATGGGCATGTAAAAAGTCGGTCCACCCACCAACCCGCATTGGACCAGCGTGGTGGGATACGGTCCAAAAACCCCCTAATGGATACGGGTGTATTAGGGGAGGCCTACGTCCAGCAGTGGACTATCACAGGCTGATGATGATGATGATGATGATGAATCAAATAACGTAGAAATACTCTATATTTTAAGAGATTTCGTCAAGCTGTTATGACAACCGAACATTTTCTCTACAATCTGACCGACCTTTAAACGACCCACACATAAACGAGTATGTAGGATCATGGCCACTAGATGTAAAAAACTATATTTACTACGACTAATCGGTGACAAAAAACATCAATGTAATAGTAGAGACGATTATTGTCAGAATATCCGTCGGAAATAAAGACTTAATTACAACTTTCCAGCTAAAATTCGATTCGAGAATTTTGTTTCTTTCTTTCTATCTATTCTATCTATCAAACTTTCAATCACCTCGGTGCTTTCAATTTCCAAGAAGTGAATTTATCTTTTTCCCGTTGTGAAATACATCTGAAACTGATAATTATTTTTTGTGCTTAGCCATTTTCCCAAGTTATCATGGGGTCGGCCTTGAGACCATACAGATTATTCCAAAAAACAGTTTTACGCAGCGTAATGTGCTTTTGGTCTAGACAAACCAAATAGTAGCATTACATGGGTAAATTAGTTATCAATGAAATTGAAGCAATTCACAACTGCCAATGATGGTTTAGACTGGAATCAACTTTCGTTCATACCTATCTGACGCATGGATCATCTAAATTTTCATGCAATCGAGTGACAGGTCAATGTTGCTCTAACAAAGCCGAAAACAACGACAACACAAAGTTCTTACCTGGCATGTTTCGAACCTACGTCCTCCAGTACAAAAAACAAGTTTAATACCAATAATCTAAAACAACAAAAAAGCGATACGAAAAAACAAAATATAATAAAATTTTATTTTGCAATTACTCTCTGAAACATATGAAAAAATATAAATATATAACTCAGTTTATTAGACAACAATTCACTTTTTTCTTCAATAATAACATTAGGCAGAACACATGTTACCTTTGTTCTACGAGTAACAGATAACTTTCACTTTAAATTGACATTGCGTCATTTTGGCGCCAAGTCACGTATCCATAGAGCAGGCGCCGTCGCCATATTGGACGTTCGGACCAAAACTGGAATAGATTCATTCATGGTTTTTTTAAGGCGTAAGTGACCTGTTATGCTATCGTATTCCTCAACGATCTATAAATATCGATTAATATTGATCGATTGGGATTATCGAATAATTATAATGGTTAGACTAGATATTGCGCGCGACTTTGTTTGCGTAGTAATATTAAAAAACTGTTTCGTAATAGCTTAAGTTACCTTCAGTTGTATAAACTATCTTCCAGTAAAAGTCCCGTCAAAATCGGACCAGCCATTCCAGAGGTTCGACAGAACAAGCAGACTGGCAGAAGAAATTTTTAAAATGCCGTTTTGTTACATGTATCGGTTATATATCACCGTATAATCATTTAAAAACCGTTATTTTTATGTCACAAGCAGACACTCCAATTAATTTATTCGTATAGATGAGCGTTTTATCGATTTTAACAGTTAAAAACTGATAATCCTTTCAGCCGTTTACGATATCCAGATTAACTAATATCGTTATGATTCAAATAATATTATAAAAACAGTAGGTGCCAAATTGTTTCAGACCAATCGAAGGTATTTGATAACATTAAAAATGTGTAACTTGTCTGTATGATGTCACACTATGACGCTTATTGTACCCTACGAAATTATATTAAAAGTTAACAGTAACATGTCTTTAACCAGGACCATATAAGTGAAAACACCACTGTGTTCCGATTCGAAGGGCACAGTAGCCAGCGTATTTACTGAGTAAACGAGACTTTACCCTATGCCTCACGGTTGGCAGCGCTTTTGTGATACCACTAGTATTGCCCATGTCTATGGGCGTAGGTGACACCCCATCAAGTGGCCCGACTGCTCGTCTGCCTGCGTAGGCAATATAGAAAAAAAATCCGTTTTAACTAGTAACCTTTTCTCTTAATGTACCACATAAGCTTTGTTCAAACGGTCCGTAAATGTAAATATAAATTAATTACTGTTAATCAGTCGTAAATTATCAAATGATGGAAAAAAAATAAGATTTAGACAATTATTTTACAACAAATGACATATTATATATATTATAATTCTAGGGACAAAAGCTAATGATCATCATTGTGATTATCCAGGCAATTTTGTAACCGTTCATAACTAATTTCTACTAACAAAAACTGCAAACATCATCCTCATAGACAGAAAGCGTTTACTTTCTACGCACTTTGTATTCACTGATGACGTCATTTCATAACTAAGTAGTGTTATCACAAGGGTCATTGAAATGTAAGACTAAATTATAAGACGGTCTCTCACCACAGTTCAGTTTATCTAGACAAAACAGACATATTGAGCGATCGTACACAACGTTTACTGTAACGACAAGCAACTGTAAGTTAATGACGCATAGGTCAAGGATCTCTTGAACTTTAATTTAGCCAAGATACGAATTCTTAATGACGCATGGATATACAGGACAAACAGTTTGCTCAATTTAGGGACAATTTTAATCGAAATACTCTCTTTGAATGAATAACAAATGAGCTGTTCTAACAGCAATTTCAGCACATATACGTTACTACGTAGCCACATGTTCAAAGTTAGATTTTTAGTTAATCAAACTAAAAATCCTTCGAAGAGCATATTTTACATTCATGTAAAAAATAGGCTATTAATTTTTTCTATAAAAGTGCATGAAACAGTTAAATTGGCGATGAAAGTTTAATTATTTCTATTGCTTGCGGAATATTATACATTATTAAATTAAAGTCAAAGTCACAATCTAGCTTGTCAAGCTAGATTGTGACTTGGCTCTTATATTGGACAAACGAAGCGAGCAATAAGAACCGCGTGAAGGAACATATAGCTGACATTAAACATAGAAGACCCAACAAGTCGGCAGTGTGTGACCATACCTTAAATCACCCAAACCATTACATCAGATTTGATCGACCACAAATCCTCGCTAAAGAACACCGATTCCTACCAAGGATGATCCGTGAGGCTATTGAGATTAAAAACATCCAAATTTCAATAGAGAAGATGGTTGGGTTCTACCACCTGCTTGGGATCCCATAATTAATAAATTAAAATTTAAACCCAAGCATAATACCACTGCTGGCTGTAAAGATAAAATCAGTTCATTTTGCATAGGTCGGAGTACAGATTAAAAAATTATTAATAAAAATTAAGATCTGGAAACCCCTGCTTCAGCACTGGCAAGAAGACGCATGACATCTCAGTCTACCCAGACCATGGCCGCTGGAAAGTGTTCGAAACGTCGGAATTTAAATGTAAAATAAACGCGATAAAACCGTAAAGTAATTTTATTTAATGATGAAAGTTTATACGGAAATCGTCTCTGTTGGACATAAAACGATGAAATGTAGTATCGAGAAACTCAAGCAATTTTGTAGTTTCAAACTGTATTAGGATGAACTAGAGACTTGAATTTTGTTTACGCGAATACTACACATTATTGAACAAAAAGGACTTTTTACGGATTTCATCGTGTTTATGTTAATTTTGAATTCCCGACGTTTCGAACACTTTCCAGTAAGTAGGTGCGTTGAACGCGATAAAATCCGTAAAAAGTCCTTTTGTTCATTAAAGCTAGTATATATTTTTTTAAGGAATTGATGACCCTTCTAAATAACATAGTGCTTTTCTGATACACCATATATCTGAGCCGTCAGAGAGAAACGTCATCACACTCACATTTTGCTGTTATCAGCAGTGTACCTTAAGTGATTGGCTGCATCCATCAATGAGAACAGTGCATCAATGATGACGTCATCATAGAAGATATAATGACCACATCGAATGACCTTAGAACTTTCATGGCTAAGACCGCTAGCATAAAATTACCATTTAAATATGCTTGTCGAAGTACACACAGACGAATTACAAACTTTAACCACCCTTTGGTCAAAGTAGACCTCATCCAGGCAATGGAATTACTTAAATATGTCATTTTGACTGCCTCCGTTCGAATCCTGCGGGACTCAACAAATTTTCATTGTTGTTTCCTAGTTGGTTAGGACAGTTCTGGGCCGATCACCCTAATTGTCTGAAAAGTAAGATGATCCATGCGTCGGATGGGCATGTAAAAGGCGGTCCACCCACCAACCCGCATTGGACCAGCGTGGTAGGATACGGTCCAAAACCCTAATGGATAGGGGTGTATTAGGTGAGGCCTATGTCCAGCAGTGGACTATCAAAGGCTGATGATGATATATCTGAGCCGTCAAGGAGAAACGTCCGGCACCTCACATTTTGCTGTTATCAGCAGTGTACCTCAAGTGATTGGCTGCATCCATCAATGAGAACAGTGCATCAATGATGACGTCATCATAGAAGATATAATGACGTTAGTACGTTCACAGCTAAGACCGCTAGCATAAAAATTACCATTTAAATATGATTGTCGCAACTATACACAGACGAATTACAAACTTTAACTACACTTTCGGTACAAAGTAGACCTCATCCAGACAATGGAATTACTTAAATATGTCATTTTTTGGTCAATAACCCGTGTAGTAATTTGACGAATATAATTCAGTCCAAAGATCCTCGCTGCAGATATTCAGCTTCCGTCGGACATAATGACGACGCCCGTTCCCAACACTTTCACCGTTCAACTGGACCGGTTATAACTGACGGCCGCGCATCACACCGACGTCTAACAATCCCTACTAATATTATAAACGCCAAGTGGATGGATGTTAGTTACCTTTTTAAATCTGCTAGATGGATTTTAAACGAAACTTAACTATAACCAAGCTTATATATCAGACTACAAGACCGAGCGGTGCTGTGGCTAGATATCGTAAAACCCGTTCTTAGCTGATCTCTGATTGGCAAAAGAGATATTCAAGTCAAATTTCAAGTCAACTGGCTTAATAGCTTCAGAGATATCGTGATCAGCGAGTTTAAAAACGCGATCTCCTATTTGTTTTTGTTTGCATACGAAAGAAGACGAGCGGTTAAGCCACCTGATGGAGTGGTCGCCAATGCCCGTTGACATTGGCAATACTAGGGGTATCGACTACGCGCTGCCTACCCTGAGAAAAAGGATGTTATGTGTCGATTACCCAGTAAATACGCTATCTAAGGTGCCCTTCATGGGAACACAGTAGTGTTTTCCCACTACTGCTTTGCGGCAGAAATAGGCACTGCACGCAATGTAAAAAGGGGACCTTCCACCAACTGAATCCCATATATATACATAAAAGATAACTCATGGGCTGTAAAATATAAAATGTTCCTTCATGTATGCAGAAATAAATCCACTTACCGCGAGCTATTCCAAACCGCAAACACCTTTGTGTTATTGTATAAGTGTATTTTGTGTAACGTTTATTATCACAAAGTACAACTGCGGGAGACTTGCAGGGCGAAATTAGTCAACCGCTGATTAAATTCCATGCCGCTACATAAAGTATGGAATTTTATTAATTAGCAAACCCATATCAACTAAATTGCGCTATAGATCTAGCGTCCTTCTTAAAGAATTGCAACAGAAATGTCAATAAACTACCCAAATATTTTATTTCAACCTATTACGTTCAACGCCACTTCGTTGCCATGGCTCACATTTATCACAATTCACACATTTTCACACAATTCCAAGCATTATTTAGCTCTGGTAAAGAATTAATTATTAACTTGATTTATACTGTAGCTATCTTTACTCCAGGTCGGCACACCCACTCTCGACCTTTAGTTTGTGAGGGCCGCAGCCGTGGAAGCTTTAAGGTAAAGTTCCAGCGAGTTATATTGTATTCCATTTGCACTAATACATA
This sequence comes from Lamproptera curius, assembly GCA_029286875.1. Classification (NCBI taxonomy): domain Eukaryota; kingdom Metazoa; phylum Arthropoda; class Insecta; order Lepidoptera; family Papilionidae; genus Lamproptera; species Lamproptera curius. The sequence goes on from JAGSMT010000052.1 coordinate 1,795,776, forward strand.
GATATCGTAGACACAAACGTATATAGAAAAAAACACGGTCCAAACGGTGTAAAATTTTGTTTTGTAACCGCCTTAAAAAACCCCTACGTATAAGTAGAATGTCTGTATATTATGGTCAAACATTTCCTATAAATTTTTGAATAATTTAAAGGATTTCATTTCCTTTCCATTTCGAATATTTTGCAACGACGACTACCACAGTGATCAGTTATTTAAAGTCTAATTTAATTTATTTGTTTGTTTAATAAAGCTAATTCGGTGTGATAAACGGCTTAATTTACAACTTTTGTAGCAAGGCAAAGCAAGTAGAACCTTTTACATTCGGGATAAAAGTCATTGTCCATTAACCTCGTCAAAATCTCAATGAGGCCATTGTATGCTAATGCAGTTTGCGCAATGCGCTTTTTTTGCTTGCACTAGCGAAAAATTAATGTCTTTAAACGCAACTACATATAGCAACGTATTTTATATTTTGATATTATTTATTCTATCATTTAAATCTTTGCAACATATATCAGTTTTAAGTAAATTAATTGTAGCTCTGTAGCCTAATATCAGTGTGCATGCGCTTGATACACGTAGCGAGGTCGTAGAGTAAATTGGAGGATTCAAAATTTTCGTTATGTTTCAAAAGGCCCAACAGCCAGATTGCGTATAAAGTGGCAGATGATCATTTGCGTCAATGGGTTTTAGCTGCTAACCATCTCTTTGTCGTGTGGTTTTCTCGTGCAAGTACTTATTCAGCTGCAGAATTAGTGAAATTCAGCCGTAGCATCGTAGCACGCGATGCGATCGTTATATCTTCCATACATTTTGATCTAATATAGATGACCGTCAAAGTCTTTATAGGTTGAGTGAAATATAATGACTAATGCTGTGATGCTTCTTTCTGTGGGGTTCATGTGAACGAACTTCAATTTCAAACATTCTTGCAGAAGTCGATTGGTCGGTTGTCGGACATGTCTTGTACACTCAGCGCAATAATCCAATCACAGAGTTCCATTTGAGCTATATTTGGAAAATGGACATGTGAGTTTATTTGAGGGTCTCTAGAGCTTACTTAATGTATTGGTGAGCAAGAGCTTTTTAAGCATGGATGTTCGACATTCTTCAGACTCGCAATATCCTCTGGTAAGTTTCCATATTTGAAAGCAGAGTTCACAGAAGCTTACTAGTCATCTGGCAAGTACTTTAGTGGTGTAGCTCGACACTTTCTGCTAAGTCAAAGTAGGCAGGTACCGCGGCAGACGTGAGTTAGGCATTCTTTAGTGTTTCCTAAGGATCGTCGACGATCGGTTTGCGGACCGGGATGCCAACGATCTGGCGACTCTTTTAATCACTTGCTGGAGGCGGTGAAAACCGCCCTGGAACGCGGGTGTAGTTCGTGTACCGGGTGGGTGTGTTTCGCTGTGCTCGTAAGTGAGGGCGAATTAGTGGTATTTGTATGCTGCCATACCTACTAGTGTGTAATGTTAGGTGACGGGACTCCCCGTTGGGTCAAGAGTCTTCGTGTCTACATAAAAGCGATTAAAGTTAGGCGTAGTAAACAACCACTGCTTTAGTCCAGTTTTAAGGCAGTGTAGTAAGTATAATTGCTTGATACAGGAGACCTAACTTCCTATGTCACTAACTGAGCGAGCTTCTGGGGATTTTTAACATATTGTTATGAAAGAGCGTATCGTTTACCATTTAATAATCGTTAGGCTTGCCCGTCACTTATTACAAACAAATATAAATAAACTAGCTTATTTAGCCTATCTGTAATACTAAGACTTTGGTCTCAGTTTTTATGATGGTTTTTTTCCATTTCATATTTATTACTGCTTTTGTACCCTAGTGGTAACTGCGTATGCTTTAAAAACCTCAGGTCGTGGGTTCGAAACCTGCGGGGCTCAGCAAATTTTCATTGTTGTTTTTCAGTTGGATAGGGCATTTTAGGCCTATCACCCAATTGTCTGAAAAGTAAGGCGATGCGTGCGTCGGATGGGCATGTAAAAAGTCGGTCCACCTACTAGCGGGTTAGTGGGTGGACCGACTTGTTGACCAGCGTGGTGGGATACGATCCAAAAGCCCCCTAACAGAGTAGGCGTGAGGTAGGGGAGGAGGCCTATGTCCAGCAGTGGCCAAGACAGGCTGACGATGATGAATACTACTATAAAACCAGCACACTCATTCAACTGATGCTATATTATATATAGTACACATAACAACAAGTGCATGTAACACTAAGACACAAACAATTTTTATCATAATAGCAACGTAAAACACTAAATCATTCAATTATTAATGCGCGCCAAAGACAAGGCGATTTAAAAGCAATATTAATGACAACGAATGTACGATACTTTTACGATCAAATATAAATTTCCACAGACCATAAAGTTTTCTGGTAGGTTGCACATTACCTCGGCATTAACGAACGTTCCAGAACATTCTACAGACGGGAAGACCTCTATAGAACTAAATATCAAGGTAACCTTGCCCCCTCGCGAAAGACGCGCCCCGTCCGTTCAGTATTATTATACTACGCTTTCACGCAACCTCGGTTGCTAATGCTAAATGACAGACAATATTTCCTTAGTTTTAGTGTAAGGCGGGGTTCTATTCGTCTTGGGCTTATATTCAGGCTTAATGGCTTTATTTAAGTTATCTTGAGTGCCCGCCCATCCTGGCAGAGTTTGGTTCGTAATGTGACGCTTTCAATAATACAATTCAGATTTATATTTCTTAAAGAACTTTGCAAAGTTTATACTAGTTTTATTCGCACGGTTTCCCGAGCGGTACAATACGGCTCGCAAATGTATTTGTACACTATATAACCTTGATAACGAGATTCCTTTGCTCTGAAACACTCGTCTTTAGATCTCGTGATCTTAAAAAAATGTTAAGTAATCCCAACTAATATATATGTACCTAACATAAAAAACTAAAATGAGTAACATTTGTCAAAAAAACTTTCTTAGTCAGTGTTTATTATCATCATCGTCATCAGTCTTTATTGGTACACTCTGGACATAGGCCTCCCCTAATGCACGCCTTCTCCATTAGGGGCTGGTGTTTGGACCGTATCCCACCGCGCTGGTCCAATACGGGTTGGCGAGTGAGACAGTGTTAGCAACTGTTTATTCAGTAAAGACTTTGCGGACTAATTGTACAATGTACTCGTGTGTGCTTTAAAAAATAAGACAGTTTTGAAAACTAATACCTGTCCAAAAGAAAAGAATACTGGAGGCAAGAAAAACTGTACATATTTTTATTACTTATTTAAGGAAGTCACCACAGGTTTGCGTGTGCTGGTTATTTATATTCGGAATCGTTTGTTTACTGTTACATTTCAGTTGTACAACTTTAACTACGGTGCATACACACAAAGTAATTACCAAAACTCGTAAAATGTATAAAGAAATTACTGCACATCAGCATATATATATACATATATAAACTCTTATCAGGAAAAGTCGGAAGGACGCCATCGCACCGACAAAAATCAATCTTTCGTCTTTACGGTGAATGTAACTTTAACTAAAAGCTCTGTTTAAACCAAATCTAAACTTTAAAAGTTTAAATTTATATACAGTACCTAACTATAAAGTCATTATATTCAAACAGATATTGACAACTATTATACATACATCATAACTATTCATATATTTGTACACACGAACTGCACACGTTAATCATTATTACCATCGTCATCAGCCTGTGTAAGTCACTTCTGGACATAAGCCTAAAGCACGTCTTCTCCATTAGGGAGTTGATCACGTATATGAAGCAACCCGAGACTATACAGGTCCATGTTCACCTAAACAGATTTATACAACAGTCATATTGGCATAGCAGCTTAGCATTAAAGCTGGCTGCTCAACCTTGACCTGCCTCGCTATCCAGGTTTCACAAATTAATATCATAACTTCAGCTTCAAGCCAGACTTAAAATAGTTAAAGTAATCAAAATAGTTACTGAAAACCATCTGCAGTTATAGAAAAGCGTATCAACTATAATATAATTTTCAAGGTTTAAAATTATTACGAAGTTAACAAGGTATTTTCGTAAGCAAAATATTCAAATCATATAATTAAATGAGTTATAGTTATTATCTATATCCGGGTTTTAACGTGGGTCCATGGACCCTTAGGGGTCCGTAGCATGTGTGTCGGGGGTCCGCAGTAGATCAGTCAGTCTTGATCTAAACTAAACATATTTATTAGGAAATTGTGTAGTAAACTCGACGAGACTTTGTCGGGTAGCTTCAATAATAAAAAAAAGCGAATAAGAAAAAAAACAATCGGTTCCAAGAAAGTTCCTTCCGCCCCGTATGAATGTATTATTGCTTGAAATATTGCTTTATTACACAGAAGTTCGTTGGCTGTCAAGAGGACAAGTTCTGAAGCGCTTGTTCCAGTTGCGAGAAGAAGTGTTACTTTTTCTAAAAGGCAAAGAAAATTCATTGTATGAATATCTTGAGAGTGAAGATTTTGTACAAGGGCTAGCGTACTTGGTAGATATATTTACTCATTTGAACGAAATTAACCAGTCTCTTCAGGGTCCTGCTGTCACCATCGTAGATGCCTCTGAACGGTTAAAAGGATTTTTAGGTAAACTGCCACTTTGGAAAAGGAGAGTGGAAACAGGTAACTTAGCAAATTTTTCGATGCTGGAAGAGTTGATAAAACAAGGTGACGTAAATACGACAAAATGGTACAGGAGGTACGTAAGCATCTGGAAACATTGCAGACGTCTTTTAAAGGTTATTTTAGCTCAGAATCGCTTGAAAAAGAAACGTGCGTGCGGAGTCCATTTTTAATCGATATTGATAATATCAGCGACGACGATCTTATTAAAGATGACTTAATTGACATGAGATCTAAAGAAGTTTTCAAAGCTGAATTTCATGCAAAAGATCTTGACGAGTTTTGGTGCTCTTTGAGTCAAGCTTATCCTCTTCTTGTCAAGCGTGCTATGTCTGTTCTGATACCATTTGCTACTACGTATCTTTGCGAGGCAGGGTTTTCGGTTCTTGTATCAATAAAACCAAAAAGTCGCAACCGATTAAACGTCGCAGATGACATGCACCTTGCCTTGTCGAAGACTGTCCCACAATTTAACGTTCTCATCGAGGCCAAAAAGCAGCAACCTTCTCATTGACATAGTAGTAAGTGTATTAAAAGTGCCAATAAAAGAATTTTTGATTAATACAAATAAACTTTTTTTATTTCCAAAAATATTAATGGCTGGGGTCCGTGGAATAGTTTAAATTGTGAAAGTGGTCCGTGACTGCAAAAGGCTTAAGAAACCTGATCTATATACATGTATATATATATATATATATATATATATGGGTAGTTCTACGATAAGAGGTTTCGAGCCCATAGAAGATGCGGCCAGGAAGAAAAGTTGGATTTTTTTCATGAAAATGTTAAATTAAGCTAATTAACCGATTGATTACTCTTTTTACCCAATGGCAGGTTACTTCACACATATTTCATTACTGTGAAGAAGGCCAGGGTAGAGACGTCAAGATCAGGGTAGATATTTATTAGACCAGACAACAAATTCAGGCATTGAAATAATGAATTCAATTAATAAAATCCCTGAAGCGTTTAATTAATAATAAAACAAAAATAAATGTACATCTCTTCATACATTTAACAAAAAATTATACATCTTCTAATAATAATAATTAAATAAGTAGCTAGACTACCACATTTTAACAGTACGATAAGATAGTTACGATAATATTCATCGTTAAAAACGGTATAAGATTAAAGAAATAAAGGCACTTCCTTGCCTATACAAACAAAAAAATAAGCTTTTTCAAAGACATTCACTGCATAGGCAAGTTTCACGTTTATCACAGTTCGGTTGTACTATCCAAAATGGTTTTAGACGGCAGAATAGTGAATATGAGATCGTTGTATTGCACTGCGTCATGAAAGATCTGTAGAGATTTTTCAGAGTATCTAGGAGAACTCTTCTTTGTCTGCGATCTCCTTTCTCACATAATCTCTTTTACCGGCACATAATCTGGAATTAGAATCCTCTTTTTTTCTTTTTCGTTTGGAATAGCTGAATAATTATCTTTTAGTTGCTGATAGAGCACATCTGCAAACAACAATTTTTTCGTTACTGTATCTCTTGCAATTAGGAAATTCAACTCTTTTCCACTTTGCTGTTAGGTGTAAGTTTTTCCCGCTTTCTTAATCTTTGTAACCTTTTTTTGTAACATGCCAGTTTAGTTTTTAATCTATTTATGGTTTCATCTTTTTTTTATTAATAAAATATCGTTGCCTCCTCCCTCGGTCTGATTTAAGTTTAGCAACCAAAGTTCTGGACTAAAAATTTCTTTTTGGCATTTGATCATCAACATTATCTACATTTTGTGAAGCAAGTCGTTGCCTACGCTCTCTTGCTTTCTTCGTCCATATTTTTCGGGCTTTACGATGCTCTCTACGAGTCATTTGATCGACAGTTTTTATTAGCCCTTTTTTTTGTTTTTCAAATATTTTTCTTTTTCTTTCAGTTTTTGCAATTTATACTTTTCTGGGTCATTTTTAATCCTTCCATATCTTAACCTTTCTGCTCCACGTTTTTTTGTAGTTTTTCTTCATGTTTTAACTTTTTTTGCAGTGGCATATCCTGTAATAATGTAAAAAAAATTAGAGATCGCTTTTTAATCATAACAATACCTCAATATTCCGTTTAAATCTGACTTCAGTACAATCTAACTAAATTTTAATTACTTTGTGACTACATTTTATGATATGTTTTATCTCCCTGGCTAGTAAGTCTCTCCCCTGGCATTTTTCTTGGCAGGGGAAATACGCCAGGGGAAAGACGTTTTCATGATAAATTTAAATATTGTAATCGACGTATTACATTTTTAGCTTAATTAAATATCCCACTTGAATTAGTACAGTATTATTGAATAAATGTCATATTACACAAATGAATCAAATCATTAATATAACTTTTATGACTTACCAGTGGAGAGACGCAATGACTTTGTGAGACCACTACACCGCACGGATGCGTCGCGAAAACTAGCAAAATGGCGGTCTCTAACGGCTCGCTTGTTATTTGTGGCTAACTTTAGGTTGTTAGATATCCTTGAGAGGAATTTGCAATATTTCCATTTTATTTTTATGTTGGTAGTAGTGAAACAAAATTTTCCAGGGTAAAGACACAAAAAATACAGGACAAAATTTAAGTTCAGAAAATATACACAAAAAACATACTTTGTTGAATTGTTTCTTGAAATTATTATAATATATTTATTCAAATTCATACTTACCATGCTTTAGTTTAGAAAGCGAAACAAACAAATTAGTTACGGCCGTAACTTTGACTGAAATCGGCAAAAGGACTGGCCAGGGTAGATACTTTTTTGAACTTTATTGCCAATTTCAGAAAAAAATATAATATTACAGCATTTAATTGTGACTCTATTAATTGAAATACATTAAAATGGTGTAATTGATTGTAAAGGATTGGACAATATGGAATAAAAAACCTATTTAATATTGATTGCCGTTCAGTTACCTCTTATCGTAGAATCACCCATATATATAGCAGATCCCGTTTGTCAATTTACTGATCATGATTGTTGTGAACTTACTGATCACGATATCCCTATAAGGCCGATTGACTTTAAATTTGATAAGAATATTTCTTTAGCTAACAAATCATTTATGCCATATTTATTACTTTTGTTTTTTGGTTTTGAAATATAGTGACAGCAACCCGTGGCAGTGTCTGCTAATTTTATAATAGGTGCATAAACTTTATATGTTTTGACGCTATTTTCTTGCCGAGAGTTACGTTTCATTGAAGGATTTCCAAATCGTGGCGTTGTGACTGTTTAGTCACCTTAATTGACTTGCTTTAGTCTATCTGTATTGAGAAGTAAAGTTTAGAGTTACACATAGCTGTACCTGCGCAGTTAATGTAAATAGCAACCAACAATGGTGAATATGTCCTGTTTATAAAAACAGACTACACTACCGCACCCGGATAAGAGATGAAATTTACGCAAACGTAATCAAAATGTCATGTTAATGTCACTCTCAATTAGCCTCTTATTGGCTAAATCTAACGTAGGGATTGTATGACACACAAATGGCCGCAGTCCACCGATAAGAGCGCGTTCCCTTCTCACGTCTTTGTTTTTGACATTAGATTCTGTTTACGTAAATTCCATCTTTTATTTGGCTCAGGTTTGGAGACAAACGATATTTAGAATCTGATGTCAAACTCGAATGCACCTTGCACAGTTGGGCTTCATGTTGAAGGAGCGTCGTAGTGCTCCATTCTTACGGCTCACAGCCAACCAGGACCCTGCTGCTATTTTTTATTGCATACAAAGGCAGACGAGCAGTCGGGCCAGCTGATGGAAGTGAACACTTCCTATGCCCATGGATATTAGCAATACCAGAGGAATTAGAACATCACCAATGCGGTGAAGCGAGACATACGGTGTAACGTCTCTTTTACCCAGTAAATACACTGGCTACGGTGCCATACAAACCGGAATACAGTAGTGTTTTCACACTACTGCTTTGCGGCAGAAATAGGCACTACGGTGGTACCACCCCAGACGGTCACCTGTTAGAAGACGACCTACCACCTCTTAAAATACATTCCTATATCTTTTCACCCCTGGTCTATACCAGGTCTATACGTCATCTATTGACGTAACCGTATTTTTCGTCTCTCATGACATGAACTCAAGTCGAGGTCAAAAATACAAAGTTGAATTTATTCACGCGCAGATTTAGTAATTCGCCGCGGGGAGGTTTCGTGCCAAGGGCAATGGCACTTCGCGAAGTTGAGTACACAAAAGGAGAATAAACTTGAACGTTCGTACGGTGATATAACTTTAATGACGAGGTGTGTTTATCTTAAGCAGTGAATATATATAGCCAACTGTAACTTTGACCTTATCAATGCTTCAAACCGCCAACACAAGATAAAACTATTTGTACTTTAAAAACATTTATTTAGTGACAATAAAAGAAAGGAAGGGGTAACATTATAGCCCTTAGTGAAATTGTTACCAAGGCAATTTTTATCGGTTTATTAAAGGGGCACTTTCTTATCTTAACTGGTAGAAACAAACCGACAAGAACATGAATCCATTCATGGGCAATACGCATTATTTCGACACATAGATGATCTCGTTTTAATTGTGTGCAGCGAGAATTGACACCATAAGTATTACCATACCATTTACTTAAAGGCAAGAACAATCAGTGAAAGTCGCAAAACGAAGCATAAATCCAACTGTTTATAAAACTAGCTTATAGATAACCTAGTTATATTTACATTATATTACACTAGGTACAGCACTCTTTAAGTAATAATAATAATAAAATAACAATATTTATATACAATAGACCCAAACTAAGCATAGCCTTTCCTATGAAAACTAGATAACTGATAAATACATAAACTTATTTTTTTAGTAAATAAATATATATTATTAAGATAGAAACACCCGGACATGATAAAAACACTATGTCCAGCACACAATATTTTTCCCGTGGTGGGAATCAAACCCACACCCTTAGGCGCAACAGTCAGGGTTCCAGTACTTACCTTGACGGTTGTTGATCTTTGAGATGAAGAACAACCCAGGTTGTTTTCTACATAATAAAGAAATGCCTAAATAAACATGATACAAATTTTCAACAAAACAAAACAGTTGTTTAACCCATAGGATTCGACCCGACTACCTCCAGTTCATTTTACATACAGGTCACAAAGAAGATGTCTTATAATCATATAAGTCTCTTTTGAACAATGTTCATCATCATCACATCATCAGCCTTTGTTAGTCCACTGCTGGACATAGGCCTCCCCTAATACACCTATCCATTAGGGGTTTGGACCGTATCCACCACGCTGTTCGAATGCGGGTTGGTGGGTGGAGCAACTTTTTACATGCCCATCCGACGTATGGATCATCTTACTGATCGACCCAAATCGCCCTAACCAACTAGGAAAAAAACATAACTAGATATAACCTTTTCGTTTTAAATATATAAAAATAAATTTAAAATTCAATAGAAATTGAATATTTATTAGAGGATAACGAAAATTTCGATCCGTCTCGTAGTTATGGATCCTGCATAAAATTTGATTGACTCAATAAAATTTTATTTTAGCGGTTATTGCCAGGCGGCGAATATATTTTCAGTTTTGTGTTTACGAAAACTCTCTCTATAGTAGAATTTTACTCGTATACTTAGTACAGTTGTATTAATTGTATAAGCAAAGTCACGCGGTGTTCCTACAAACCATAAATTAAGTCCCCTTAAGTTGCGTTTTTTCAAATATTTAAGACCTTATTCGACTCGGCTTATTATCAAATGATTATATTTTAATTGAATCAGTGACGCAATCTTCGAAAGGAGCGACGGTGCCAAGCGTGGTCAATGTGGTCTGGTGGGTGGTGACCATATGTCGGTGGCTCCAACGCCTTTGCCCTTATTCAGACATCGGTATTAATTGATATAGGCATACGACGAAGTGAGTGTCGATTCACACCAAGGGTACGCGTGGGTACATTACGTCAGAGGCTTACACCCGTTCGGCGTGAATAGTACTTGTTGATAGCTAAGAATTCCATTAGGCATCACTATTGTTATCACTATCACAATATAGTATGAAACAAAGTCACTCTCTCTGTTCCTATATCCCTATGTATGCTTAAATCTTTTAAAGTACGCAACGGATTTCAATGCGGTTTTGTTTAATAGATAGAGTGATTGAAGAGGAAGGTTTATGTGTATAACACATGCACAATAGTGTAGAGAAACCATAGATTTCTATAGATTTTCAGATATCAGTATTGCACCCGTGCGGAGTTGGGGCGGGTCGCTAGTAAAATATATTTGGCAAGCAGATGTAGGTGCACTGCTCCCGTACCAATAGTACGATGGGTCCAGCAGTGGGTCCAGCAGTGGACTCACACAGGCTGATGATGTAAACCTGGTGGTTTAACATACAATACCATGGTTGGTATTGTTACAGATTAATAAAAACCATAATTATAAACACAAGAACAATAATAAGACACAGGCATAAAAGAAACATTAAAAAAAACAACACGAAAAAAGAAAAATAAAAACATAACGCGTTACAAAACGGCGCGAACGCGCGTTCTAAATTTAAATTCTGGCGCGAATGGAAGCCGCGGAACGGACGATCGCGAACCGAGAATAGGCGGCCGGCAACAAAGTGAGTCAGCGCTGTGAATTAGAAATGAACACGGAATGAACTTTTGCAACGAAATAAACCCGAATCATTATTCGATTATCATCGTAAAAATGTAGTGGGACATAAACGTTAATGTTCTTTGTTGTAACGGTAACGATGATTTTTCGGAATCAAATTTTTCAACATGATCCATATTAGCTTTATTATGGTGAAAATCATATAGAAGGACTAGAATACACAAATTTTAAAGTTAATTAAAATATGTACGACTTCGTATTGCAAATAGAATACTGAAAGCCTAGCTCAGCCCATTATTTTACCGGAAATTACCTATTATGTTACGCGCGGATGCAGCAAAGACGTGGGATTTATAAGAGGAAATCTACTAGTCAATATGTTGCATTAAATTCTGAAAAATACATGTTTATTTTAAAGAAACGAGTTCACAATCAATGAGATTTATCATAGGTCGTCCATGTTGAGGCATGAAATGTTGCGTCACCAATATTATAATTACACAAATTACGGTAACCCTTCAAACGACGGCAGCGCATGCACACTACTGTTTTACTTAGTAACCTATCGTTGAAAGATATAGATAGTGCAATGGTAGACACCTCCCAAGAGGGTTTCCCGTATGTAACAAAACCACATTTTAGCAGTCGTACTTTCGTTTTAATTTAACAAAGATTTGATTCTCCATTTATAGTAAATTACTTAGAGCGTAACATGTTGGCTGTTTAGTTATACGAACTCTCTCGTTCTAGCTTCAAAGTCAGCTTAAGATTAGCTTCAAACAATGGAAGCTCTTCTGACTAGCTCTTGCTTATTGATTACAAAAGTATTATAGATAGCGGATCGTGATCAAGTGTGTATATCAGAATAAAATATACAATAATAGAGAGGTGGGACTCTAGCAATTTTATTTAACAATGCCGGTCGACAAGATGAAAAGCGAAAGGGATGACACAGCTCAAATGAACAAAATTATACATAAGATTAACTGCCTCCGTAGCCTAGTGGTATGGGCGTGTGCTTCAGAAACCGGAGGTCGTGAGTTCGAATCCTGCAGGGACTCAACTATTTTTCATTGTTGTTTCCTAGTTGGTTAGTGCAATTTGGGTTAATCACCCAATGGTCTAAAAAGGAAGCGTCGGATGAGCATGTAAAAAGTCGGTCCTGCGCCTTATCTCCTCCCATAAGGGTGTTTTTGCCGTGCAATGCGGATTTCTAAAGCACACGCCCATAAGACTAGGCTACGGAGGCAGTTAAACATATTATATAAACCAAAATATTATTTAATATAAACCACGGCAAATAACTAGTTCCGTGGATATAGCGTCCTCATTGATGGATTGCCATCGAGACATCAATCTTTGAGTGACAGCCGATTACAACCCTGTACCTACGACGCCGCTTCACTGTTTGCCTCAATCAATGCAATGTGTCCAATCAGAACAATACATAAACAAGATTCCAAGAAAACTAGTCTTATAGGCCTTAAAGGTTTTTAAAGAATAAATTAAACCTACAATAAGTGATGTAAGCCCAACCGATACGGAGGTGGATCAAGGATGACTCTTTATTCTAACACAACATGTGTATATTTCTAATACTAGCGACCCGCCCTATTTTCACACGGGTGCAATACTGAAATCTTTATAATCTATGGAAAAATATACAATTTATAAAGCGTTTTTCTACAGTATTATGCATAGATTATACATATAAACCTTTCTCTTTAATCACTCTATCTATTAAAAGAAAGCGCATCAATATCCATTGAGTAGTTTCAAAGATTTAAGCATACATAGGGATATAGGGACAGAGAAAGCGATTTGTTTTATACTATGTAGTGACTTAGAAATATGGTGTTGCACTTTCGTGTATGCGCCTTTAATCAAGCAATCTTTGCTAAGGGACGATGCCCGCACATAACTAGCTTGTTTGATCGCCGCTTCTAAAAGTCACAGATACAAAACACATAATGTCAATCGATACTGTTACCCAAATAAATTTCAAACAGTTATAATTTTTATGTAACTGCCAGTTACAATGTTTTATTTTTAAAACGGAACAGATAACGTAACGCGGCCCTACCAGCTGTCTATACCTGCTGAGGTCGGTCGAAATGACCTTGCTCGCATCCGTCGATCGGGGCTACATAATCACACCTCAGGGATTTCTATGGCTGTTTGTTCTTAGATCATCTTTGTATCTTACTCACGAAAAAACGAGATTTTTAAAGGTGGTTGGTCTTCCTTTTACCTGGGACCGTCTGAAGAGCGATCTCCTTTCCTTCCGCGGTCGGAACAAAACTATCAGTTTAGACTTTTACAAGGACCAAAGACAAGGAGCAGCTTGCTTTTGCAAGGACATGGCTCGCCTTGCCCCGTGGCGGTTCGTGGGAAAAATACACTAAGTGGCCGAGATGAGACGCTCTGGATTCAATGCGCCCAGGATAGGGTGGACCTTTGACGGGATCAGCCCCAGCGCTGGTGGAGCCACAGTAGAAAGATAAATCATTCCTGTGATCGCGCATAATGTTCTTGTAGTCGATTCCGACTACGGCGGCCGATCTATATTAGAGATCAGCCAACTGCGCAGGAGATATTATAGTGCACAAATGTACACACAAACACTGGTGCACCCCCTATTCCTTTATTCTCTCAAAGCCCGATGGTAAGGCGCAGGACCTACTTTTTACATGCGCATCCGACTCATGGATCATCTTACTTCACAGACAATCGGGATATCAGCCCGCATTGCCCTAACCAACTAGGAAACAACTTGGAAAAGGAGTTGAGTCCCCGCAGAATTCGAACCCACGACCTGCGGTTTTTAAAACTGAATAAGAAGGTCTCATACTAGATACCATTATAGGGCCTTCCTAGTTAACTATAGTCAATGCACCCATTTAATAATATTGATGGGTATAACCTACAGTGTATGATATATACATTATTTTTGTTGGCTAAATGCAAATGCATAAGTATTTTATGAGAATGGTTTATGTGCGATCAAACAAAAACTGCCTCCGTAGCCTAGAGGTAAGGGCGTTTGATTTAGAAACCGAAGGTAATGGGTTCAAACCTGCAAGGAATCAAAAAATTTTCATGTTAAAAGTTGGTTCAACCACCAACCCACATTGCACCAGCGTGGTGGGATACATTCCAAAAACCATCGAACCTATGTACATCCAGCAGTGGACTTACATAGGTCAATGATGAATTAATTGCATTTACTTATATTTTCTTACAATCAGGCTCATTTTATTATTTTCACGAGTAACTGCTTAAAATTGATAAGTGCCTTGAATATTATGTAAATGTGGAAGAATCATTTTTTTTAAGTTTTTAAATATGGTATTAAAATTTGTGTTTTTTTTGTATTTGTCTACCTTTTCTATATTTTTATGACAATTTTAAAAAGAAATTAGAATTGTTTGTTCTAGATAAATTTCTATAAAAGTTATAAATGGAAATTGTAGAAAATAGTTTGTATTGATATGAATAGGTACTATGGTAATTATACATTCTATAGATGTTAGTTATTCGGAAACCTTTCACCTTGAAACAAGCACAAGAGTAATTTTTAAGTTTTAAAGCATACCATAAACTATTAAAAGTGGCAATATATGTGCTTTTGGCATTCCCAATAATAAACCATATGTTCATTATAAACAAGAAATACTTATAAATGTGGTTAATTAAAAATGTTTGTAATACAAGTACGTTAAAATTAAATACATTGAAATTGAAATAAACTACATGTTATGAACAGAAATCTACAATCTATTCACAAAAGCTCAAAATACTTTTCAAAGGTTGAATCAATTAATGAGTTTAAAATGTGGTCACTGGCCACCATAAACAACATGATTACTTATATTGCAGTCTACGCCGGAAAATATTTTTTGCAACATGCATGTCAATTATTAACTTACACATTAGAAGGATTGAAGGAGCACAGATAAGTATAGAATGGATATAAGAAATCTATCCATACAAACTTAACTACAATTCAAGTTCAAATATTCTTCATTAAATTTTGGCTCTATCAAGCTCTTATGAATGTCAATGTAACACCAGTTCTTAAGTATGGAC
Source organism: Lamproptera curius (assembly GCA_029286875.1). NCBI lineage: Eukaryota > Metazoa > Arthropoda > Insecta > Lepidoptera > Papilionidae > Lamproptera > Lamproptera curius. Next base: position 1,811,099 of record JAGSMT010000052.1, read on the forward strand.
CTGTCCACAGGAGAACTGGCAAGAATCTCAGTAGTCATCCTTTTTTATAATAATAAATGGTTATCAATACATTACGTCCATCATTAAATTTTACTTTAAGCAGTTGCCAGGGCATTGTCATTATAAATTGTAATTGTATTGATATAATGAAAGCAATTAGATATTATCAAAGAACAATAGGACATTCCCAGTAAATGCAATGAACTCTCATAAGACATAATCTATTGTGTTGTTAATTGCTCCATTTGTCAACTTCATATAGTTATTAAGAATTTGAGACAATATGTTATTAATTGACAATAATATTAACTGAATTTTATTAATATCAAAGTAATCTCTTGATCAAGAATATTACATATCTTGTCTTTAGAATTTTGCCAACTTTATAAGTGGAAGTAATTTTGAGAGATATATGCTCACACAATAAATGCACATTGAGACTTACGTTCAATTGTATTCTGCTTTCTAATCTTTTTATTTGGGAAGTTTTTTTAAAGACAATTTTTATACCCACCAACCAGCATTGGACCAGCATGGTGGGATACAGTCGAAAACCTACTGTTGGAGAAGCATTAGTCCAGCAGTGGACTTGCACAGGCTGATGATGACGGTTTTTAAAGTCTGAGAAACTACACTTTGAAGATTTTTGTAAATTTTCCTTTAGTGTTAAAACTTAACATTCATACTTTTTGCTAAAATATTATACTAAGAAATAACAAAGTCAATTGATAATACGTTTTATTTGTGCAATGAAAGTATGAATAATACCATCTAAAGCAAGTGGTTATTAAAAAAGTTATTTGAGACTCTTATGAGTCAACGTATTGCAATGTTTCGTTTCCAATAAGACAAAATTAAAACATAAATAAATTGAGTCATATTCTCGATTGAATTAACTTGAGATCAATCTTCGATTTAATTAAGATTAATCGTACAATTATTAATACAAAAGTTGAGCACGTTTCGTAAAACAACAGATCCCAAATCTGAATCACTTCGTTAATTAACTCGTTCACCTTCGGAGTACATGTACCAACCAACAAGCCGATGACATAATCTCCTGATAAAGCACACTAAACGTAAACAGTAAACTAAAATTTGACACCTAACGAACACTGCAATGCAATACGGTCTATAAATAATATACAATATTTCGCAAACTCACCTGTTGAGCCACTGGCTCTAAAATGCTTTCGATAATTTTCGTGTGAAAGACCGGCATCTTCTGTACAGTTCAGACACTTTATTTACATTAATAAACACAAAATAAACATAAAATTCACTTAAAATAAAGAATAACACAAAATAAAAACAGCACAACCAAACAGCGCAAGATGCCGAAGAATACTGAACCGAATTTTATATTTACTAGTGTTTCCAACGTTCTCGGTTCAGTTCATTCGGTACGGTGTGCTTTTGATTTTAATCGGTATCGGGATGTAATATCGATTTTACTCATTCAATTAACAACTTTTCTAATTATTGGTTTATGGTTAAATAACATATTCTTAGAATTGTTAAATATAAACATTAATTGCTTTTTATGCTATGCGAAGGCAGTTGTAAATGATAACATTTCATAATCATTACTTAAATATAGCGAAAACAGCCATTTCAAGTTTACCACTCAATTCTTTTTTAACTATAATTTTTTTTATTTTAGACATGCAAAGACTAGCTTTTACTCGTTTCTATTGGTTGACTACCGAATGTTAAGCACTAATATACCTTTCGCCAATAAGATCGCTACGACATTTTAGCATTAGAGATATTATATATACACACACTACATCTTTAACACATATATCGAATTCATAATGCCAGTATTGTTGGTGCTATTCTTTAGATTCTAATGATGTTTTTTTATATATAAACACACAAAAATAATCATTAAGGTCACTCAAACAAAGTTACTTCGATAGGCTGTTTCTTATGGCAGTGTATTTTATTGGCACATGACTGTATGGTCTTTGATCTGCTCGCTTGAGATAAGTATATTAATCTCCATTTATTTCTAATATTACCACTTTGATTTGATTTACTGTAAGAAACTAAAATAACTTCAGCTATAATTGACGAAATTTTCATAACACATAAGTATTAACTATGCGATTTATTCACTAGCACCGAGTTTCAATCAGCTAATTATTTTAAATTAATCCTAGCACAAAGATGGCGTCTTGAGGATTCTTAATGCGATTTGAAATATTAAAATAAGATTAGAGAGCACTGACACTGCCAACATCGTAAGGCCAGAAAATGCCAGGAATTTGTGTACAAAATTCAGAAAGTTGTAATAAACTACCCGTTCTATGAAACAGGACTCCTTCTTAATTTAGTCCTTATTGCTGCGGATCGTTCAGGGAATGCTTAACGATATACAATTTTACTATTGTTATTTTGTTGAGCTCTGTAATTTATGTTATTTTCAATACCCTAGCTGGGTATTAAGAATTACATAAAGTGTTGTGCTTGGTTTAAGAAAATTAGTCACTAGGGTTTGTTGCAAATAAAATGAGAGAGGAAAAATAAAACAACAATAAATAATACAATAATAAATAATACATAGTAATTTAATCTATTTTATAATAGTAATATCTATTAAGTCTTCATTTATGTGCGATTAGGCTAAAAAGAAAGTTTATAAATTGAATGTTACTGATTCTTTTATAGAGTTTAATAATTCTTTTCTACAGAATATCACTACAAGACATTATGGTCAATATAGTTACAATAATAATAAGAGGCCTACATAATCATGATGAGCTCTTTAAATATAGATAAAAACTCTACAAAACACAGTATATATAATTATTAAAATTAAACTAATAAAGATAATCTTTAAAAACAATTCTTAATTAAATAAATACTGACAACTTTTACCTGTATATGTTATTTACAGAAACAATATAGTTGCAATAACAAACGCAATAGTGCTTGTAGATTATTAATAGTTTGGTTTTAATGTGCGTTTCAGTGGTAGTATTTACAAGGCTGGCAACACTTGCGTGTGTTGTCATCGTGATATTACAACATCATAGTCTATTAAAAAAATATTTTAAGAAATTCTAATTTAAAAACGATTAGGAATTTTCCCTTAAGCATGGCACAATAATCGTAAAATTTATATGTATTTTATAGACAATATAATTTACAAATTTAAAAACAAAAACTCCTGACAAATGTTTTTTACAAACGTAAAAAGTAAATTAAAAAAAAAATTATATATTTATTCACAATATAATTTTTCGAAATACAAAGGTACAGCATAATATAAAGCAAGTAACCTGTTTTAAGGTATGAATATGTAAGCGAATTGGAATCTGTGTTTGAACGGCGCGCAATTAAAAAGTAAAAGTAATCAGAAGTCATTGCCAGCAGTATAATATATATTTTTAATTTTATATATTTAAAATCTCTACATTTAAACTCTATTGGTATACTTATATAAACAACCCCGAAACATTTCTTTCCCCTATAAATATGACTTTTGTTTATTATTGATAAATTATAAAAATTCGTTGCTAAAATAAATAAAATACTTAATTATTTTTATTCGGCTATTAGTTTCTTGTCCTTAATAATACCTTCGACCCGTGAACGAACTTGTTCTATTTATAGATACATTCATAGAATTTAAGAACTATATCGAATTAATTTAAAGACAACAATATTAACTATACTTGAATCCTATAATGATATATCCCATTTTCATTTAAATTTATTTATCTATTCATTTATTTTACTATCAACATTTTTTAATTAACAAAATCTACGGAGAGTAATGATTTGGTGCACAATATCATGTGATAGAGCATTCATAATCGTTTTCAGCTTTAATTGAATCTTAACTTGTGCCCGCTGAAATAGATAGTGTTAAAAATTTCTATCACTCAAAACTGATGCGATTGTCCTATATATAAAACTTTAACATTTTTTTTAATTTTATAGCATTCTATAAATAAAACACAAAACATTTCACGAAGTTACCTACTTGCTACAGTGGCGACATCACTTAAAATCTTCAATTGATTAATACTCTCAACCTCGTGCGCACAGATCCATTAAAAACATTATTAAACATTCACCACAGATAACAAACACTTTTACAAATACTCTACAATGTCACATTTTATAGAAATGTTCGGGCAACTGACGCCGTAGGTGAGATTGAGGCCGTGCGGTTGACTTTTGTGCCTTTCGAAGAAGTTTCTGGAATATCGGCAGTATCGCGCACTCGAATAGCTCGGACTCCGAACTGGCTGTATACATTTTGCGTTGCTCGACCGACTCTTGGCGTTTGGAGTCGTTCCTGCTGTACGTCGCGGACTTACGCTCCTCCTTTTTACCTGATGATTCTGCAAAGGGATAAACCATAATTTTACTCTATACTACAAAATTTTAACAAAAAGCCAACCAACCGATTTCAAATCGATTGGCGTGATATTGAGCAATTAATTGTCCATTTGTTGAGCACATATTTCATGTACATTTCAAACCTATTTATTTTTTTTTATGGATGCCACTGTCTGAACTTGACCGAATTTCTATGGGACCAAACGGGAAGCACTAGCTTTCAAATTCAAAATCCAAATCGGTTCATCCAGGCGAAAGTTCTGAGGTGACAAACATAAAAAATATAGACTAATTGAGAACCTCTCCAAGTCCTTTTTTTGAAGTCGTATAAAAAGACTGAGATTTTTTGTTTAGAAAGGTAATACTAGCGCAGTGCCTATTTAAGTCGGCAAGTAGACAGCCGGAAAGAAGACATGATTCTTTTATAAAAATTAGTTTAATATCTGCATTAACTAATTACTTATATACTTACTATTAACTGCCTCCGTAGCCTAGCGGTATGTGCTTTAAAAACTGGAGGTCGTGGGTTCGAATCCTGCGGAGACTCAACGAATTTTTATTGTTGTGTTATAGTTGGTTAGGGCAATTTGGGCCGATCATCCAATTGTCGATCAACCTACCAGCATGGCGGGGTACGGTCCAAAAACCCCTAATGGAAGAGGCGTGCGTTAGGGACGGCCTATGTCTAGCAGTGGACTAACACAGGATGACGATGATGTTTAGAAAATTTTCTTGATTTAATGGAGGAATAACTAGTCCTCACCAGTTTTGTGCCTTGACGCGACGTTTGGGCTACTCTTATGGTGGTCTGGTCTAGTCTGGGCTTGCGTCAGCTTTGGAGAGTCCCCTTTAGCCCTTTTCAATGGTTCCGCTTCTTGCTTCAGCCGCTTCGGGGATTCCTGGCCTTTGGCGACCCGGATCGTGTCTGGTTCCGGCTTCCAGGATTCCGGCGGTTCGGGTTTCCGAGGGATGTCATCGTGTCTGCGTATCGCCTCAGTTTTCTCCACCTTCTCCTCTGGGTATGACCTCTGATTGATCTGTTTAAATAAAATAAAACCCTTCTTTATCTTTCGTATAGTTTTAGACAACCGTCTAGCGATGGACATAGAACAACGAAAAACATGACAAAAATCCATAAAATACATTTATTTAATAATTTTAACTACAAGGTGCATATAGTGAAACATATATAGTTATTTTCTCGTGACAATTTTATTCAAATTTGTATTTTTTTTAAATCTTTAAGAACTTGGATAGGGATTTCAAGATGCAAAAGTATGTAGCAGTTGTATATTTTCTATGAGATACTAATTCAAATTGTCCAATTAACAAATCACAATAATCCAAAACACTCACATAGGCCGCAGACTGGCGTCGTTTCGTCTGAACCTGGTGCGGTGGCGTGCTAACCGGCTGCGGGAACTCCGATCCTCGACGCTATAATACATTTCAAGAAGAAATATTTTTATATCAAAGACATTTGTACACTCATAGTATATTACCGGTGTTTAAGACAATTAAATGTAAGTTACATTGAGAGGTAAATAGATCTGTACACTATAAGAGGCCCCAAAAGGGTGACTTTAGTTTGTTAAATTAAAGTTAAGTTAGTCACTGGTTAAGTTATTGACTGGAAGGGATGTAGGTTAGCTGTCTCAGACTGATAATAATAGCAAAAGGATCCACTACATATTAACCATTTTAAAGCTTTAATTTAACAAATATAATGAGGAACATCAATCTAGCTTCATACTATCTCCAGCTCGTGCTTCACAACTAGATGGCTGATGAATAAATGAAAAATTTGGATATATCAGCGTCATTAGGCTACAGATTTAGGTTAATTTATCCTAACTTGCTTTAATTTACTAAAGAACACGAAAAAATCCCAAAATTAAGGCAATCGTTATAACAAGAATCAAAAACATTACTGTACCTTTGCCAGCCTATCGGACATCCTGAGAGTATCCGCTTCTCGATATCCTTCGGGTGTCCCTCCTCTAGGCGCACCGGCTACAATTTAAATTTAAATGTAAACTCTTGCAAACACAGTTTAATCTTAAATAATAAACGTTTTTAATGCCAAAAGTTTCTTACAAAGTAAAAACCCTTCATCTTCAGCCTTTGTCAGTCCACTGCTGGACATAGGCCTCCCCTAATACACCCCTATCCATTAGGGGGTTTGGACCGTATCCCACCACGCTGGTCCAATGCGGGTTGGTGGGTGGACCGACTTTTTTTCATGCCTATCCGACGCATGGATCATCTTACTATTCAGACAATTGGGTGATCGGCCCAAATTGCCCTTACCAACTAGGAAACAACAATGAAAATTTGTTAAGTCCCCGCAGGATTCGAACCCACACCTCCGGTTTCTAAAGCACACGCCACACGCCATACCACTAGGCTACGGAGGCAGTTAAAACCCCTTGCTGAGATAAATCAGAATTCGTAACGCAATGAAACTTTTTTATGTTTAAAGTACTGTTTTGTTAAAATTTAATAATATTTTTTTAAAATTAATAATCGTATTTCACCACAGGAACGGAATATGTATATATAGGAAATATTTGCATAGGTGCCCTGCGATGGCCAGTACGAGGCTGCCACTCGAGAACCTTTCTTCCCCAGCGGTTGTCGGTTCTACGACCTGTACTGCTTATTGCCACTACAGCTTGGTAACTCTGCCAAAATGCATGTGGGTCAGTAGACGCATGCAGCACAAGATCGTACATACAAGTCCTAGGTTAAACAGTGGACTTCATTAGGCTGATATGATGATGATAATAAAATTCGCAATAGCTGTACAAATTGTAATCCATAACAACGAAGTGGCTTTAAACAAATTTTGGGGGCACTTTATTGTGTTTTTAAATACCAAAATAAGAAGTGAATGCCGATATTAAAGAATTAATTAACTAAACAAGGATTGGTGCTGCTGATATGGGACAGTAAAAATTAGTTCGTAATTAATAATGCGTGCTGCATTAGCCCGGGAATGCATAATCAGTTTCCTCAGAAAGTAATAAACTCTTGCTGTAGGAGGTCGTGGGTTCGAATCCCACGGGGAAACAACTTTGTGTTACCGTTGTTTTCTGGTTAGTCAGGACAATTTGCGCCAATTGCCCAATTGTCTGAAAAGTAAGCTGATCCTTGCGTCGGATGGGCATGTAAAAAGTCGATTAATCCACCAACCCGCATTGCACCAGCTTGGTGGGATACGGTCCAAAGACCCCCTAATGGAGAAGCAGTGGACTGTCACAGGCCGATAATGAATGATGGATGATGCTTTTCAGAAACCGTCAAGTTTTAACACAACAAGGTATTCAGGGTGTCTTTATATTTTTATTTTTTTAATAGAATTATATATTAACTTGAAGTATGAAACATACTGTGGTTTATAGAAGTGTTTGAAGCTCTCCTCTCCATGCTTCTTGTGTCGGTCTCTCTGGGAAAATGTTTAAAGAATTAAACCGAATATTAGTTATCAAAAATAACAATAAAAATAGCATTTACAGAGTATAAAAAATATATATACTCTGTATTTAAGTCATTTGATTGAAATCGAATGAGTTAATGTAACATTGCTCTGAAATATTAGACACTGCGCAGAAGTTCTAAAATGTTTAGCCAGTATTATAAACCGGTATTTTGTACTATTTCCTTTATTTATCTCGATTAAAATCGATATCTCGTTAAAAGTGTTTTTAAAATATTTAAAATTTTTCTTCGTACAACTGCAAGTAATTCCAATGCGGATTTCCTATGAATTTGTTCAAATTTATTTTAGGATAATTTATGAGATCAAAAGTAGTTATAGGTCAGGAAAGTAACTAAAGAAGAGCTCAGCACAAGATTGTTTTCGTTCTCTCACAAAAATCAAATCTCAAAGCTACGATCGATTGTCAGTTTTTAGTAAAAAAACATTTTTTCGTTCCCTACGAAGGCAGGCGAGCAGTCCGGCCACCTGATGGAAAGTAGTTGACGACGTCCATGAACACTGCCAATATCAAGAGTATCACCAACGCGCCGCCTACCGTGAGACATAGGATGTTACGTCTCTTATACTTAGTAAATACACTGGCTACTCTGCCCTTCAAACCGGAACACAGTAGTGTTTCAGACGGCTCCCTGTTAAAAGAGGACCTACCTCCGAAAAGTGTATAAACGTTTTGCGGAATTTGAAATGTTACCTGTGATGATGTGGCGAGGATTGCTGCCGACTCTTCTCTGACACGCTCCTCTGCATAGGTGTGTGAACGTGGGCTGAGAATTAGACGCAATTATATATAAAAAACAATCATTACTGTAGCTTGCCTAGAATAAATATTTAAATTTGAATACTTTTTGTATCATTTTCATCAGCCCGTGTTAACTGTGTTGCCTCCCTTAACGCGAGCCTTCTCCATTAGGGGTTTCCTGGACCGTATCCCACGACGCTGGTCCAATGCGGGTACGGGTCCGACTTAATACATGCCCATCCGACGCATGCATTCTCTTCTTTCTTCATCTAACTTTTTAGACAATTGGGTGATCGGCCCATACTGTCCTAAGCAAGCGGAAGACAACGTTAACACAAAGTTGTTTCCCCGCGGGACTCGAACACACGTCCTCCGGTTTATAAACCAAGGGCCAATACAGCTAGGCCATAGAGACGGTGTCTTTTGTATACCCTTGCTTATTGATTGTCAAGGACGCTACCACCGGTTCGGAATAGGACGCTTCTGACCTGAGAAGAACCGGTGAAAAGAACTCAAGGGATTTACCTGGAGGTGACTTCTGGCAAGTATACTGGAAGGTGTTTGTGTCCCACAAATCGCTCTGCACCACTATGAAGTTCTCTTTCTTTCTCCTCTCGGAATCACGCCTTTGACCTAGTACCAACAAAAGATTCTTTATATATTTGTTCTAAACTTATAATTAAACGTTACTCATTCAATGGATCATAATAAAATTATTTTAAAACAAATTAGTTGAAACTCTTTTTTAGAACGATTATCTCTATTTAAATAAGGTCTGTATTTTTCTACCAATAAGTATTATAACGTGAAGTTAATTTATGATTAGTTTTCGCAACAAAACGCATAGTCCATGATAAATTATTGCGCAATTATTGACATATTTTATAGTCATATCCTTACAAAACCATCATCATCATCATCAGCCAGTGTCAGTCCACTGCTGGACGTAGGCCTCCCCTAATGCACGCCTTCTTTATTAGAAGGTTTTTGGACCGTATGATGGTGGGAGGACGCATTCATCTCACTTTTCAGACAATTGGGTGATCGGCCCAAATTGTCCTAACCATCTAGGTAACAACAATGAAAATTTGTTCAGTCCCCGCAGGATTCGAACCACGACTACGGTTTCTAAAGCACACGCCTATACAGTGGTATATTTAGAAACCGGTCAACTCGAGTATACTCACAAGACTTCCTTCTTTCCATCGATGAGAAATCGTGGTCAATGTCAAGGATGTCCTCGGGTTCTTGTTTAGGCTTTGGAGGGGTCGGAGGCTCCCGCTCTTGGACTGGTGTGTTGAAAGCTATGAAGAGTTAGCTGTTAGTTATATCGAGATGATCGAGTTAAATAAGATAAAAGAGTTCCGTTCTTACTTGCGTTATATTGTTGTAATATTTTATTAATCACATCATAGTGTCAATTATCTTTAAGATATATACATTGTTAACTATTTATGTATCTTATTAAGAAACAAAGTCTTATAAATAACTAGCGACCCTCCCCGCCTTTGCTCGGGTGCGATACTATACAATCTGTAAATCTCTGGAAGAATATATAAATTTATCAGCGTTTCTCTAAAATATAATGCATGATTATACATATAACCTTCCTCTTCCATCAATGTATTTATTAAAAAAAACTGCATCAAAATCTGATACGCAGTTTTTAAGATTTAAGACGGAGAAAGCGACTTTGCTTTATACTACGTAGTGATTTAAATGTAACGATTAGTACGAATTCAAACTTAATCATTATCAAGTATCCGATCTTTTAGGTACAAAGAATCAATCCTTTGAATTGTTAATTTTGACTAAATTCCACGTTTGTTACTTAACCATTTTTCTCCCAATCATTGAAGCAAGGTGTAAGTATGAAACCTCACCTGTCTTCCGTTCCGGTACATCGTCACGGTCTATCGGCAGGTGCATCAGGTCCGCCAGGAGCGCGGGGCTGGCGCTGGACATCCTTCGGTGGCGGGACTTCGGCTCCCTGGATGGAGTGGTCTTCGCGGGCTCAGGCGGTTTACTTTGCCTTTGCGCTTCTGGCGTCTGCAAGGTCAGAAGAGTAGATTGTTCCGGTCAGTAAATTCCACTTTTTTGATAGAAGTGGGCAGCTTTGTAGCATTGGTGAATCTTATGTTCAGCAGTAGATATTAATAATCTAAGGAAGATGATGTTAAAATGGTAAACGTTTTTGTTGGCCATGCAAGTTTTGTTTATTTGTTACTTTAAAACCATTTTTATTGGGAAATTTTGTGGAAAATATTGTTGAAACCATTTTGGATGTTGAAGAAACGAGAGAAGTATCTAGAAAGCGTAAGATCAGAATTAAAGAAATCTCTGGTATTTAAGGCAAAACACGACTGCCTCCGTAGCCCAGTGGTAATGGTATGTGCTTTAGAAACCGGAGGTCATAGGTTCGAATCCTACGGGGACTCAACAAATTTTTATTGTTGTTTCCTAGTTAATGAGGGCAATTTGGGCCGATCACTCATTTGTCTGAAAAGTAAGATGATCCATGCGTCGGATGGGCATTTAAAAAGTCAATACACCCGCCAACCCGCATTGGAATACGATCCAAAAACCCCCTAATGGAGGAGGCGTGCGTTAGGGGAGGCCTATGTCCGACAGTAAACTAAGGCGGGCTGATGATGATAATGATGAACGTAAAACATCAAATTGCTAGTTATAGTGTTAAATTACTTCAAATAATATCCGCCGTTTAAGTTTCAGACTCCTTGCATATAGTCTAAAATGTCAGTCTTAGCAAATAAATAGCATTTAAATGACAAATTATACTGAAAAAGTACAAAACTTTTACAGACCATTAAAATTTCAGTTTTCTCAGATTCAATGCGAATACATATACATTAACATATTAAATTTAATAACAACTCACCTTGACGACTTTCGGTGTGGCAGCTTTCGTATAGAGCGGCTCCTGCACTTTGGCTGGCATTGACTTAACTGCAGGGGTGTCGCTTGGCTTCAGGGCTGGCACCGTCTTCGCTTCGGCTTTTACGGGTTCCGTGGACTTTGTTATAGGTTTCGGTGGTTCTGGGGGCTCCTAAAAACATTCTTTACTTAATAAAGTAACGAGAGGAAGTAAGAAGTCTGCAAGAGCTGCAGTGTAAATGGCAAAACCCTACTGTTGGTCATGCATGTTACGTTTACCCAGTTGTCAAGTAAATATAGTAAGTAAATATATAGCCACAGTGCCTTACATTACTGAAGTAGTGTAGTGTGATGTTGCAGATATGCACATCAACTAGAGAAGGACTAACTTATAATTTACTTTTTAATATTTTTATTCACTTTGTACATCAGCCAGCTGAAAGTGTGAAACACTGACCACACAGTACGATTAATGGAATTCGTCACAGTCGAAAATATTCTTATGAGCTTCAAATACCAATTAGACCATTTCCACCTGTCCAGAAAAGAACCGGCTTGAGCGTACTAAATAAAAGTTATATATTTAATCGAATCATAACTTTTAAGAATCCTCAGTGAAACTCAAGAGTAATGCAGCTTTACCTCAGTGGACCAGCCGTACGGTAACTTGGCTAACTGGTCCTTCTCAGGAACAGCCTTCGAGGAAGGTGGGCTGGTGTAGTCCAGGTGGTTCTTGAAGGAGACATTCTTCGTCTGCTCCTTCCTTGGCTCTTTGATGGTCACCTCTTTTACCGGCTCCGGGGGCGCTGAAGGCTTAGGTCTGGGACAAGTTTATAACAGAGGTTAAAGAGTTTGATAGTTGACATATCTGTACTAATATTACAAAGAAGAAAGATTTATAGTCTTGTGTGTATGTTTGTAATTATTGAACTCCTAGACAACTATGTAAGCCTTCAGTAACATAGAAAAAATCTACAAATAACACGGGCGGAGCCATGGGCTGACTGCTAGTCTGTACTTATATTATGAAGAGGAAAGATTTGTGTTCTTGTGTGTATGTTTGTTATGAATAAACTTATAAACTACTGTGCCAATTTCAAATACTCTTTTACTAATTGAAAGGTATGTTATCTTTGAGTAATATGGGCTACTTTTTAACCCACGAAGATCGATTCTAAAAATGTAAAAATAAAACGGGCATAGCCGTAGATGGATAGATAGCAGCTTGTAGTTGATGTTATCTATTCTATTTTTCTATTATTATAAAGAAGCAAGATTTGTATTTTTGTGTGTACATACACAAACACATATTAATTAGTAAATCCAAAAAATACTGTGCGGATGTGAACTACCCTTTCACTTCTATAACACTGCTACTATGTACTATCCTTAAGTTACAAAGGGCCTTTTTACCACACGAATATCGATTCTAAGAATCTTCAAACATCACATCCGTCGACGGACTGATTGTGTTGTATATATCACAAAAACTTCAACTATACAAAGATCAAATAAGACATAAGAAAAAACTGAAACAAGTCTTTTCCCAAAAACAAATGGTGTCAGAAATTAATGCGTTCTTATTGGTAGCCACCATGTTTATTGATCGTGATGTTTAACCAATGAGACGGCTCGTCGTTAACGTCAGTTGAGTTTGTGGTTAATTATTTTTTTAAAATTGGTTACCTGTAAAATCGGTATACGGCGAAAGTTATACGTGACAACGTCTTTTAGTAGTGGACTGATAGTAATGTGAATAATCATTCGTATAGTAGGAAGAAGGATCTACCCTCTTTCTCTTTCTCTGTCTCTCTTTCACTTAAATAGGCCAACTGCGCACAAGTAAGAGAGACGCTTGCCTCTCGCTTTCTCTTATGGTTACTTATGGAGAGCGTTACGTGAGCGGCGCTGAGACACAGTGCTCGAGAGTGCCTCCCTAACTTGAACAAGTTCATAAGTCGTTGTCAAGTCAATAATTTTGATCTGTGTGAAAAAATATTTAGTGGAGTAAGGCGTCGATGTGAATATTTCATGATATTAGAACAGCTATTCGCAAGAAATATTTAAATCTTAAAATCGATACACAAGTTTCCAAAATAAAGCTGCGTAGAGACACTATCAGTATAGGTTTCTAATTGGAACGATGTTATGTATATATTTTAAAAATATTAGAACTTTCTATATTATTAGAAATTACATTTTTGGTCAGCTTTACCTTTCAACATTAGTTTGGCTCGAAAGATTTATATATTCAGATTCGGCGCCGGCTGATGCGCTAAGACTGCACACTGATGTTATGTCACTGGTTTCTGAAATTAAAAGTTCAATCTAAATTTCAGAGTAGCAGGTATATCATTGCCATTTGCCCTATGACATTCGCAAAGTGGCCGGAGGGCTGGATGAGAAGAGCCGAAGATTGGAAGCGGTCGCGTGCATTAGTGGAGGCCTGTGTCCAGCAATGGACTGTCACAGGCTGATGATAATGATGATGATGAGGTATATATCAGGATTTCTAGATCTTTATATTTATAAAGTCTATATTAAAACGCCTGACATATTATATATGCTGCAAAAGTTCCCTGGAGCCTGGTCCCTTAGTGAGAACATAAACACTGACATAGGTTCATTGCGTCGGAAATAAAATAAAACGTATAAAAGCAGTTGATGAAATAATATAGTTTGGAGACATTCCTTAACAATATATTGAAGCGATGATCCTTAACAATATATTGAAATATAAAATTACCGCATACTTAATCAAAATACATTTACACTTCCTATTGAATGTTTGACACAGAAAATAGTATTTATTGAAAAATTAGACGTGATCGAGCGAAAGAAGCCTTTGCGGTCCTAGTTCAGTGTAGTGTCATTAAGTCAAAGAGTGGTAGTAAAGGAAGCCTTGTCTCCCGTTCTTATTCAAGTAAAAGAAAATCAACTTTCACAAATCATATATATTAATACTAGCAACCCTCCAACCCCTCTTTTGGGTGGAATTTCGTAAAATCCGTTCTTAGCTGAGCTCTACTCGGCGAAAGGAATATTCCTACCAAATTTCATGTCGGAACGCCTTATGGTTCCAGAGTTACCGTGATGAGTAAATATATAGGTGGGAATCTCTTTTATATATATAGGTAAGTCTTCTGAAGTCTAGCTTCTGACGTCAGAGGAGGAGCTTAAGGATGCTGGGTTTATGACCTGGATGGCTGATGTCCGCGTGGGCCTGGTGCGCTGCGGTGCAGGCGAGCGGGAGTCGCGCACCGAGGACTCGGAGCTCGCGTCACTCCCGAGCTTGCTTAAAGCATCTGAAATGAGATGGCTAGTTTTAGACCTAACTACAAACAGAGTACTGCCTAATTTTGACGCAAACTATCCTTGCAAATGCTAATATTTTGGGTTAAAATTCTAGAAGATTTTGTATACAATGTCATTTTATATATATTTTTAATTTAGATCCATCTTTCACACCTATTACATATCCTCGTGTCCTCAGTATCTATGTAACAGTCTGCACAAAAAAAAACTCCAATCAACGTATAATCGTCTACTTCAATGTCCTATTCACGTCCTGACTTTACTCGCCATTCCTCGTACAATCGGTCCACTCGTGTAATATAAGTTACCTCCAGAAATTAGGATGGCCAAAAATCGTAATGAGCTAAGAGCAAATTTCGTGAAAATTTGCAGTCAGCAACAATGGTAAAGAGCACAATTTATAATTTGACTTTTGGAATTGGTTACAGCAATTTGGGCCGATTACCCAATTGTCTGAAAAGTAAGATAATCCATGCGTCGGATGGGCATGTAAAAAGTCGTTCCATCCACCAGCCCGCGTCAGACTAGCGTAGTGGGACACGGTGGATAGGGGTGTATTAGAGGAGGCCTATGTTCAGCTGTGGACTATCACAGGCTGATGATGATGAACTTTTGCAGCATATATAAAAATAATGTTCTGAAGTAGATTACGACTACGGCAGCCGATCTACATCAGAGATCAGCCAAGTGCGAAGGCGATATTATAGTGCACAAGTTTACGCGCAAACACAGGTGCCCTTCCTATTCCTTTATAGTCTATAGCCCGAAGGGACGGATAACCGACACGACCGGAGATAGATAAGGTGAAGGAAAAAGTAGGTCCTTTTTCCTTCACATGTCTATCCGAAGCATGGATATACTTACAGGCAACCGGGTGATGAGACCGCATTGCCCTAACCAACTAGGAAACAGCAATGAAAAGTTGTTGTTTCAGCGCAGGAGAACCCACGACCTCCGTTTCTAAAGCGCAAACCCATACCGATAGGCTACGGAGGGATTTAAATATATACAGCATGGCAACATTCCATTTGATTTTTCACAGAAAGATCATTATTGGAAATGCAAAGGTTAAAAAGTATCTATTAAATTATTTTATTGAATTTCCTACTGTCATAATATACGTAACATGTATTAACCGATATATAAAGTAAATATAATATTACTTTCATTGCATAGAACATTTCAGTTTCCATTGGTCAACACTATTTGATAATAGTAACAAGATATACGTAGGTGTGCTTTAATCATCATCATCAGCCTGTGATAGTCCACTGCTGGACATAGGCCTCCCCTAATACGCCCCTATTTATCAACCATTACAGGGTTTTGGACCGTATCCCACCACGCTGGTCCAATGCGGTTTGGTGGGTGGAACGACTTCTTACATGCCCATCCGACGCATGGATTATCTTACTTTTTAGACAATTGGGTGATCAGCCCAAATTTCCCTAACCAACTAGGAAATAACAATGAAAATTTGTTGAGTCCCCGCTGGATTTGAACCCACGTCCTCCGGTTTCTAAAGCACACGCCCATACCACTAGGCTACGGAGGCAGTGCTTTAATAGTTTTATGTAAAAAGCTTTCGATACTTACTATTGCTTACAATCCTACAATTTCCCTACCTGCAACTCGTTCTCCTTCGCCTGTAAAGTCCGTCGATACCGGTTGTTGTACTGCCTAAGTTCCTTCAGTCTTCTTTCCAATTCAGGTCCTGGCTCCCGGCACTCATGAGCCGCAGTTGGCCTCAACGTAGCTCTGATCCTCGACCCAGCAGCGCCTGGTTGGCCGTTACGACGCAGTTCCACGAGCTGAACGGAAGAGTTTTAATTTAAAAAAAAAATGACCTTTCTTTACATATAAGACTTCTATTTCTGATTAATACATGAACAAACGTTACCTTGGGTACAAATACCAAGCACAACGTTGCGGTTGTGCAGAATATTATGAAGATGGCTATAAGAACAAATAATGCGTCCTTGTGATCAGCCAGCACCTGTAAAGGGGATAATCGTTTCTATAGCGATAATGAAAAATGATTATTGAGTAAAATTACTTTTAACGGATACGTTATTTGCATAAAAAACTCAAAATTTTAACAGAAAAGATGGTGGGCTTTACCACCTGCTTGGGACCTCATAATTCATCATCATCATCATCACCATTACTCTACTCAACAAGTGCTTTTTTGGTCAAAACTTTTCAAAAGTTTCGGAAAAATATAGTTCTCATTCGATTTTGGATCGCATGTAGAATGTTTTAAAAAATTCAAGGGCGGGTCGAATAAATTGCAAATGTTATAAACAAATAACTAAACAAAAATGGGGGTTTAGTTTTTTGGTTATATCTCGGACACTATTTAAGATATTATAATTTAGAAAAAATTAAAAAAGCGTAATAAATTTCCTAAAAAAAAACTCCCGGAATAGTAGAACCAATATTTATAATTTTTATTATTATCATCATCATCAGTCTGAAATAGTGCACCGCTGGACATAGGCCTCCCCAAATACACCCCTACCATTAGGGGGTTTTGGACCGTATCCGGGTTGGTACGAACTACCTCCGTAGCCTAGTGGTATGGGCGCGTGTCTTAGAAACCGGAGGTCATGGGTTCGGATCCTGTGGGGAGTCAGTTTCTTTGTTATTTCCTAGTCGGTTGGGGCAATTTGGGCCGATCAAAAAGTAAGATGATCCATGCATCGGATGGGCATGTAAAAAGTCGGTCCAACCACCAACCCGCGTAAATTTTTTATAGGGAGCTGAAAATAGGCCAGATTTTTTGTAAGCCAGCCAGCGAGTACGTTAATAAAAAATATTTTTTATACATATCTAATGTTAATATTTAAACTTCAAAAAATTCAGGCATTTGCAGAATAGATCCGTTAGAAAAGAAACTTTAGCGATTTTTTTTTAAAGTTATCAATTAATTAACTAACATTACAAATGGAATAATTCAATCGAATGACCACAACCATATTTTTCCGAGAATTTTAAAAAGTTTTGACCAAAAAAGCACTTTTTGACTTGACTACATCAGCCTGTGTCAGTCCACTGCTGGACATAGGAGAGTCCTATGACTAATCAATAAATTAAAATTAAAAGCCAAGCATAATACCTCCGCTAACTTTAATGATCAAATAAATTCGTTTTTCATAGTTCGGTGTACGGACCATAACTTTTTTACAATTAAGATCTAGCAATCCCTCTTCAGCAATTGAATCCAGACGCATAACATCTCAGTCTATCCCAAGACCATGGCCGCTGGAAAGCGTTCGAAACTTCTGGATTTAAAAAAGGGTAGAAGAGACGCGATATAATCCGTTAAAACTTTGCTTATGCAGTTAAATTAAAACTTTTTAGATTATTTTAATTAAACATTGATCCCATTTCAATAAATAATACTTACCAGAGCTATGGGAGCGCCCATTATGCACATGATGAGAACGTTGTAAACGGACAGACCGATGTGTTTCGAGTCGTTCAATGCTGGAATGGAGACGTGGCGGGTCTCCCATGCGAGGAAAGCGCCGAAGACCTGAAAAAAAAATTGGTTGGCGATAAAATCGGTATCGAGCGAAAGTTACACGTGACAACGTCTTTTAGTGGTAGAATGATTGTAATGTGAATATTCATTCGTATAGTAGTGAGCGGCGCTATGATGCAGGTTTTCGAGAGCACCTCCCTATCTTGGACCAACTTATAAGACGTTGTCACTTTAATAAAAGGAGACATAATGGTTACATCTAAATCTAGAATTGATTAGTCATTTAAGTAACTTAAAAATCAGACCACAATACAACAAAAGAATTAAAACTATCAAATTTGAAGACGCGGGGCCTGAATGATTTAGAAATGTTGTTAAGAATCGTTATTTAAATGGTATCATATAACTTTTCATTAATTCAAACCGAAATTATTTGTTCCTTTATATTCATAGGAATGACTAAAGGTACGAACCAGCAGCAGCCCCTTGTAAACGTAAATGACGCCGATGAAAATGGTCATCCTCTCCGATTGGCAGTATTCGTTCTCTTGCACTATCACTATGTCCTCGCTTGTCGGGTGCGGCTGATCAATTAAAAAAAAGAAAAACATATATTAAAATTAAACTTTTCTATATATAAAGTGTGAGAAAATCTATCCCGACAATATTTTTCTTCTTCTTCGACTTTTCTTCTCTAACTCATGTGTAATAAAGCATTAAAATGTAAACATACTTTAACCTATTTTGGAATTTGAAGTAACCATGACAGTTATTAGCGATTAAAAATCAGTTTTCAAATTTAGATATTTTATCTGTCGCAACTTCACTGTACAGTGAAAAGTTTCATGTTTGGCAAGAAATACCATAGTGAAAGATAGTTTTTTGAGTTGTATGTTCAATCTTAATGTACATTGCGATGAGCTGAACGACGCGGTCTTGTCACCGACTGGAATTAGAGCGACAGAAAGAGTATAAGGATTTAATTAATAATAAAATATAGTATACCACTTCTGTTTAAGACTATAACAAAACACCATTCAAGATTTGTAACGTAAGAAACAAATTTACGACCTAAACACTTTTGATTGAACAATGTAAATGTCATTCATTCATTCATCATCAGCCTGTGATAGTCCACTGCTGGACATAGGCCTCCTAATATACCCCTATCCATTAGGCGGTTTTTGGACCGTATCCCACCACGCTGGTCCAATGCGGGTTGTTGGGTGGACCGACTTTTTACATGCCCATCCGACGATCATCTTACTTTTCAGACAATAGTGAGCGACCCAAATTGCCCTAACCAACTAGGAAACAACAATGAAAACTTGTTGAGTCCCCACAGGATTCGAACCCACGACCTCCGGTTTCTAAAGCACACGCCCATACCACTAGGCTACGGAGGCAGTCGCAGGCAATGTAATTGTACGTAAATGAAATTAATAATCGTGTGTACCTATAAAAAGATTGTAATTTTGTACTCACGTATGGTTCCATTTGCTTTGTCGCCCTGTAAAAGGGATCTGATATCTGCCACGTGGTCATTATGGCCAGGTCGATGCACAACAGAACTCCGACGACCATGAACAGCTGGTAGTCTTTGATAACCTGTAAGAATTATACAATTGCATAACTCGTGCAACTAATGTAACTTCAAACATCAAATAAAATTTCACAACACTACGTAGAATAAAATAATTGATAATTATTATTTGGACCATAGAGATATATATCTGTGCATAGGTCAATCTTGCAGATCCAGATACCTTCCTACTTCGTTCTCTTCCATACTGAATACAGAAGTGAATGAAGTAGAAAAACAACATTCGAGGGATTCAACCCTAACCAATTACTAGAGTTCAAGCAGTACAAAACACGACAATAGACTTGTTATATAATTTCTTTGATATTCTATCAATATTTAAATGTCCCTATTTAATTGGTAATAAAATGTTATGTAACACTAACCAAAAAAATAATAAAAGTTTAATTATTCCGTATACAAACCTTCTTATTGAGCTTGACGTCGGTGAAGATGGAGTGGACACGCCAGGTTTTGGAGAACATTGCCCCAAAGGCCAAACTGAATCCGGCCATAAGGAGCCAGGCCCTGGCGGTGCATATATACGGGAACGCGGCTGGACGAAAAAATATCAGATACATGTCAAACATTTACTAATTTTACCAATATTAATCCAAAGTTCACAACAAAGCACCCATTGTATGATTATGTAAATGTATCTGATTCGACAAATAGTGATTTAAAAGTATAGACTAAATAAACAAAATACGACTGAATAATAATAAAAACAAAGAAGATTAGCACACAAACGGTATGTACAAAGCGCAGGTAAACATGAGATGTGAAGCCGCAAAGAATAGACCACAAAGCTACTGTAGCTAAAACAGATATACACAACATTATATATAGCAGTGGTGATACACACACAGCAACTTACATTTACCCAACAAAATACGTTACTGATTACAGATTATCCTGCATTCCCTTTAGAATCCTGACGTTTTCAAAAGTTTGCATAAATTGTACGAACCGAAGAAGACGATTTACAAGCGAGTCAATGCAACGTCCATTTTAAAACGTCGGGAGATCTAAAATAAATGCGAAATATCTCGCAAAATCACATTCAACTCCTCCCGAGCCAAATATGATTTAAAATCTTAGACGCGACATGTTTTAATGTCATACAGTGTGAGCATCGTTAAGATTATAACATATTTAGCTAAGGTTTGATATAAAACACACGGAACGAACGACCGACAAAAGCGCCGCGGGTGAAGCCAACAAAGGAAATTATAAACCAAAACTTGGAAACATGCTGACGACTCCAGTGACCTAGATGCGGCCTAGGTCTTTCTCAGATAAAGAAGTCAAGGGGGGAGAGTTTTAGAGTTCCCAAAATTTGGTTGGCGGGTACCATAATGCCCAGGGACGAAGCTCAAGCTGTAGGAATGGGATCAAGCACTATTACCTCCACGCGGCGTTTCCTGAGAAAGACCTAAGGATTAATGAATTTGATGAGATCAAGATGGCGGTCAGCGTGACGTCATGTGCCAGCGGCATGCGATCCAGAAATAACCAGTTTAAGTCACATTTTTAAAGACACTTATTTATCCATTCTTTTCTATTTCTTCAACGTCCAGTTTGTTTTTGTATTGTAATATTTCTTCTTCGAGTTTCATTTTGAAGTCAAATGTATTTAAATCGAATTTTATAATGCCAATTTATTATAGATATATTTAAATGAGCAGTAACAATGAAATGGATACTGTGAAAGGAATTACTCTACGATTTACCTTTGGTCCGATTAAATGACGTGTAAACAACATGATTACTTTAAATAATAAACTAATCGAGTGGAGAGATGTATCAGAAGCGATTCATACCTATACTGCTGAGACTCGAATCCAAACCTAGGAAGATGACACTCATGTATGTCAGCATACATCCCACGATAATGAGGTTGTTCAGGTGAGGAGAGGACATTTTGATATACCTGCAGGTGGAAATTTTAGTGTTATTTAATAAGTAATAAAGTTATGAAAATTTATAGATTTCGTTTTAATTTAAGAAGAGTCGTACGTAATTTTGCTATAAAATCAATGTTAGCACTACATTTAATTGCTGATTTCAATAAGAAATAAATACCGTGCAAGTACAGAATGTCCATTTAAAAAATAACTTTATGTTTCTATAGCTATTTTAATCTATTCAGATTTAATAAATAACAGTCGTGTTACAGAAATATGGGCATCAAACGATGCCAATATAAAGATTATTGCATTTACATTTCATAAACGGTTCAGTCGTCATTAAATCAAGGCAAAGATGTAAGTCATTGCAGTCGTAATATTGAAATCGAAATCTAAAAGCTAGTATTTAACAGCGATGATTATTCATAATTACCTTTGGTTTCTGAAATGAATGTTCATCGCGAGGAAACCAGTCGCAAGGAGTATACCTAAAATTGAGCAGGAGACTAGCACTGAGTAAATTGTGATGTTCACTTGAGTGTGCTCGATGAGGCGCAAGGTTCGATCCTTTGGTGGGTTCCTGGAATTGTAGCAATGCAATTGTCTTAACTACTCTCACTTCATACTGCTAACTTTTTTCTAAATTATAAGAGGCTTTTAAAGCAGCGTCTAAGTTTTACAAAAAAAAACGGTAAACTGCATTGGATAGGTTCAGTAAAGGTGTAAAAACAACAATACGTCATGAAAAAGTATGAAAGTATATGATGTCAATAGACAATAGAGTCTTTATTAGGTGGTACCACCGCGGTGCCTATTTCTGCCGCCGAGCAGCAGTGGGAAAACACTACTGTATTCCAGTTTGAAGGACACTGTAGACAGCATATTTACTAGGTGAACGAGACGTAAAAACCTATATCTCATCGTAGGCAACTCATGGGTAATACCACTGGTAATGCAAATGTCTATTGGCGTCGGTGACCGCTTTCCATCAGGTGGTCCGACCACGCGTTTGCCTGCTTAACCAATAAAAAGAGAGTTTCTAACTGTAAGCAACATATTCGAACCAAGGACCTCCACTCTGGTAAAACAACTTATTGCTTCAGGATTTGCTAATTGTAAGTCGTTACATAAAAGTAGAAAACTTTCGACCCTTTCAGTTAATTATTTATAAGCTTTTTTTTTGTTATTTTGCAATTTTACCTAATATCTAAAATCTAAAAATGTTGAATAATAATAATTTATTGATAATATCAGGACCTTATTCTATGAATGAGAACTTTATAATATGAACGGTGTATGAACTAATCATAGCATGTATCTCAAGACCCTATAGCGATGTGTATTCATTTTTAAATATTTTAACTCACTTTCCCACCCATTTGAAGGGCTCCCAGCTATGCAAGTCAAGGTGATCTCTCTCGGCGCAATATTCGCCGACTTTCACTTCACCCACTTGGTCCCCTTGGAACTGCTTCAGGAGTATTGACGCTTTACGCTCGTTGTCATAGAAACGAACCGGGCCCTAAAGATGAATGAAAACCTCACTCGATTAAAAGGTAAATTCAGCGGTGAACAGCTAGAAAGTCTACAGGGACAAATAGGCTACAAAGTTAAAAAGCAAGACATATTTTTAGGCAAATAAAACACTTTTTATGATTACATTGTTATTTGGCGGATCATCTAGATACCTCTGGTGGAGATATTACAACATCCTGATCAGATGTAAAGTCAACATCTCTCGGAAATATTTCAAAGCTCGAGAAAATAATATTTGTTATAACATAACGCGTTCTATATACAGTTATAATATTCAATTTCATGAAGTAGATTTCTTTGAGAACAATTTAGAAAAATTCCGACGAGATACCTTAACTAAAATTTGTTTAAATTATTAATACTACAAATTTTATAACTTCCTTCTTCTTTTTTAAATATAATTATTATTTTTGTTTTTGTTAATGTTCGAGTATATTATATTTACCATTTTGTAAAATTTTGGGCACTCCTTGTCTACATTTACGAACACTACACCTATATGTCTACATGTAGTATTGACTGTTTGTGCCAAAATAAATAAAAAAAAAGACATTAAAGAATAACTCACAGTGACTCCTTCGAAGGTAACGTTGCTTAGCGCATCCAAGAACAGCTGTTCCCACTCCTTGTCCCTATAGCGAAAGTCCTGGACAGTCTTCTCTTTGTGTTTCAGCTTCACCCGCTGTGCAACTGTTTGTATCGCTAATGCCATCGCCCATATACCTTTTGAGTTAAATAAACAATATTTAAATATTTCAAGTCGTTTATCGCAATAACGTCTAGTCCCATCTAAGCAAAGCTATTACTGCGGAAACTAGACGACTGATAAATACTTACTTTTCTTTTGTAAATAAATACTTATGATATAGATAAAGCACCCCAGCAAAACACCAAGTTCACCACACAATATTCTTCAAGCGGTGGAAATCAAACCAACACCATCTAGCGCAACAGTCATTGTCCCTGAACATTACGACAAGCAGGTCGTCTAAAATGTACTGGCAGATTTACTATTAAATAATATAAGTAATATTAAAATTCATGTGAACTACAGTACCGGGTTTGGAAACATGAAAACCTTATTAAATAATGCAATTAATATGACGTAATAAGATAAGCAGACAGTTCACCTCATGGTAAACGACTCAACATACGAAATGCACAAAGAATTTTAAAAACTAATTTCTCATATTCAAGTGAAGTCAAATATCTTTATTCAATATGGAAGCATTACACTTTCTTATTGATTGTCAAATAATCTACCACCGGTTCGGAAATGGAAGCCTCTGACCTGAGAAGAACCGGCGTAAGAAACTCAGTGGG
This sequence comes from Lamproptera curius, assembly GCA_029286875.1. Classification (NCBI taxonomy): domain Eukaryota; kingdom Metazoa; phylum Arthropoda; class Insecta; order Lepidoptera; family Papilionidae; genus Lamproptera; species Lamproptera curius. The sequence goes on from JAGSMT010000052.1 coordinate 1,835,744, forward strand.
ACTTTTTTTTCTTTTTTTCAATAAATTCTACAAAATTTTTACATAATACCTTACATTTTTTCATTTTACTACTTTGAAATAGCCTAGAGCGAACAGTTCATTACCAGGGTGTGCTATCTATCAAGTAGTCATTACAACAATAATATCCTTTAACACACAAACGTTCCTTCACATCTTTTTAAATTTATTTAAAGATAAAAGCTGAACGTTTTCTGGTATTTATTGTAGAATAGTATACATTGTCCCATGATAGATTTCATTCTTCGGAGCCTAGTTTTTGGAAAAACATAATTATGCTTATTCCTAGTATTTATATTATGTGTGTCACAATGTTTTACAAAATCATTTTTTTGTTTATGAACATACGTAATATTTTCTATATTGATGTTACGTCTGCGTAACCCAATAATAAAATAAATATCACAAGGCTCTTGAAATGCGCAAGAAATATGCGGATCTGAACAAAAAATTCCTGATGCTCTGAATCGATTTATGACTAAATACACACACTCACCGTCATAAGTGTAACCATGAAATCTGGAATATTCCAAGCCTCTTCTCCGGTCGTATTCCACTTGATAGTCCTTCGCCGTCTGAAAACATGGCTTCGTAGAAATATTTGCTCACTTATTTACAATTTCTCAATTAGCTAGTAGAATACTTTCTAATAATGGAATCGGAACTTTTGCTTTTTTAAATCAGTCATATTTCAAAGTCCTGCAGCGAAAACAATAAATTCAGAGCCCTCTATCGGCATAAGACTTCGTACGTATAAGTTATAGCTCCTATGTAAGTTTTTTTTACTCAATTACTATGTTATGTATGCACACTCTGCCCCTGTACCCCAGTGGTAAGGGCGTGTGCTTTAGATACCGGAGGGTTCGAATCCTGCGGGGACTCCACAAATTTTCATTGTTGTTTTCTAGTTGTTTAGGGCAATTTGTGACAATCACCCAGTTGTCTGAAAAGTTAGATGAGCCATGCGTCGGATGGGCATGCAAAAAGTCGGTCCACCCACCAATCCGCATTGGACCAGCGTGGTGGGATACGGTCCGAAACCCCCTAAATGGAGAAGGCGTGCATTAGGGTAGGCCTATATCAGCAATCGCCTAACACAGGCTGATGATGATGATAACGGTTTGGACACTACCTTCTTGCGGTACAAGTTAACTCCCTAAATATTAAAGTCCGAACCTCGATGCTTATTATTATTACTTACAATGCCCGATACAGTAGTCTCCCCAGTGGTAGAAAGTGGTAGCAGATCAGTAAGGATGGCAGTATCCAGAGCGGTCGTGAGGTCACGCCTAGCGCATGGGGCTCTACGAAGCCACCAACGTTCACTGTAGGTTCCCAACAGCAGCCAAGTGTACGCACGTCCGTACATTTCTAACCTGTAAAAAAAGGATTATAAGATGGTTTTCATTTGAGTAGACACCCGTCGAGTTCGGGAAGACGGATCGTTGGTAGATCCCCGACCAGTTATGATATGCTGTGGTCGGTTCAAGTTGGCAGCGAGTAGCTAGGGATCGGCCGTTTTGGTGATCATTGAACAAGGCCTATGTCCAGCAGTGGACAGATAAAGGCTCTACTGATTGATGATGAAACATCTGCCTAAGAGATTCTTCGGGACCAGACTGTAAGGTTCTTGCATCTCTCCGTGTCTCCGGCATTATAGACTACACTAATTGCTCTTTTAAAGGACGAAGATAGTATTTTAACCGATCGCGTCTACCCACTGTAAAATGCTATTAAACATTATGCTGTGAAAATAATTTAATTATACCAAACGGGGATATAATTGAAGATCTAATTAAACAATTAAAACTTTAGTTAGGCACTGTACTGAAAATCTATTCTACGGATTCGCGCTGATTGCGAGACAAGAAGCGACCATGAAAGTTCAATCCATTTTCTTTAGTGAATTCAGCCGTTAGTAGAATATACATTCAGGGCTGTATGCACGTTAAGTAATTTTCTAATCCTCATATCGCATATGTCTTATCTAGGTTTATTGCCAGTCCGTTAGACCCAACTGTAATTTAGCCACTAATATTTTACCATAGAACAAAATATAATTCGATAGAAGGTCAGTTAGCTCCTGTCTAAATACTTTTGTTCAAATCATGTTATATATGTAGTGGGAAATTATTTTCCTTCCGAAAAACTTAAATTTAACTGTTAATTCACTGAATTATCGTATGAAATGAATGACATTTTTATATCTATTAATTTAAAACTTTATTGTTCAGTTTCAAATATCAAGATGAAATCATGACGTCGTTGCTAAAAAGAACCTTGGATACTGAAGCTATTATATATCTAGTATAGTTTTTCGAGCTCAAGACGGCTATGTATAATAAAATAACATTAAGTTCATACTTATAAGCCTCGCAGAATATTTTCATCGCCCATGTCTCGTTGAAGTTGCCTAAAATAATTCTGATGTCCTTCTCCTTAAGCTTGGCCAAAGCACTCCGGACCTCAGTTGCGAAACTCTGTGTCTCATCGATGTCGAACCCGTGGCCATCCAAATCAGCTAGTAATCTGTTGTGAGCCTGAAATACAAAGTTGTTACAAAACCGTGCTGAACCTTAATTGTACCCATATTAGAGAATTGACGTAAAAACGTACACCGTAGCGATGAAACAGCATCGTAGAAGATGATGTAAAAGATCTTGCCACAAGCAACGAAGGAGTGTATTTATGGTGTTGTTATTGATCATGACTCGATTAATATCTTGGGAGCAATCGATCAATAGGAACGCTTGATGTACGACTCCGCTTCATTGCATGGCTTTGTTAAAATCTATTCCAGGTCTAAAGTGGCTGTTTAAATAAATAACGACAATCCCAAAAAACTACATACATAATTTATATTAACTTTTTTTATAGGCTACGCGGGCATACAAGCAATCGGGCCACCTGATGGAATGTGGTCATCGACGCCCGTAGACATTATCAATACCAGTGTTCACCTACGCGCCGCCCACCGAGAGACATACGATGACAGGTCTTGTTAAGGTATACACTGGCTCCGGTGTCCTTCCACCCTAAGCACTGAAGTGAATTACTGCGTAATGGCAGAAATAGGCACCGCGGTGGTACCACCCCAGACAGTCCCCTATAAAAAAGGGATATACCACTATAAAACTATGCTCCTTTTAAAGCGCTGGAAAGTCAATTAGGAAATATAAGGCCTATATCTTCTTAAGTTTAGACTTTATATTTGTTGTAGAATTTATTTAAAATTATACAAGAAACATACCAATGCGTATCTGGGCTCATTCTGATAGATTGTCCCGACTCTGGTCCAGTTGAAGTGCTGCAATAGCCTGATGCGTGGCAGGTTGAAGGCGTTCTCCGATGGCACGATGCGGAAGAAGTTTGGAAACGCCTCTTTTGTGAACATCGGATGGGTGTCGGCGTATGAGAGCTAAGAAAACATATACTTTTTTACTCATTGGACCAGCTTGGTGGGATACGGTCCAAAACCGTCCTAATGGATAGGGCGTGTATTAGGGGAGGTCTACGACCAGCAGTGGACTATCACAGGCTGATGATGATCTTGATGATCATATAGAAAAATATGGCGCTCATATTGATGGAATCTTTCTTCATAATTGGTAAGGTTCTTTGTTTACACATATTCTTATATTTTGTCAATATATATATAAAGAAAACCTAAAAGAGGAGAACAGATTTGAGGAACAGAGAAGCTATAATTAACCGAGAAAAAGAGCGACAGTTTGCAATAGATACTTTCCACGTATCTATTTCTATAAATAATCTGTTTTCCGTCGTGAATTCAATATTGTTGGTATATCAAATATATCTCAATATTTATTTTAGATTACATTGTATTAGGACCCTAATAAAAATATCATTATTATGCAGAAGATATGCGTCGAAAGGGCATGAAAAAAAGTCGGTCCACCTGCCAACCCGCATTAGACCAGCGTGGTGGGATACGGTTCAAAATCCCCCTAATTGCGAAGGCGTTATGAGGGGAGGCCTATGTCAAGTAGTGGACTAACACAGGCTGATGATGATGATGGAGATGATAACATATTCTTCAAAGGTTACCTGCGTCAGGTGCCAGTGTTTAGAGGCCTTCGCGATTGGATCGGTGACGTGGGTACAGGCTGCACCGAAGAGCATCAACTTGTGCGGGCCGCTGTGCATCATGTCAAAGAAGGATTTCACACCCACAGCCGCGTTGCACTGATTCCAAAGAAGTGTTTGCAAAATGAAAAGCAAGTAATATAAGAATTAAGAGTAATACTTATATAGAAAAATTTTTTGTTTCGTTTCCTTTTGAAAATACGTCTTTAAAATTGTTTATTTCTTAAACTCATACCTACGGCAAATATTTTGTTGCGCGTTCGCTGCAAAATATTTAAATAACGGAAGCTTCAAAGTAATAGTAGAAGTAAGTAGATTAATATTATACCTTTAGAAATCAAAACTTCGTAAACAAAATTTTACAACACCAATGTATTGTTTTTTGGCGAAGAATCAATGGTTAATTGTCGGCATGCTGTCATAGAATAGGGTTATAATTATTGTTGTGGTAACTCCGCTTATGCGAACTTAATCATGTAGGTCTTAAAAACAGACTGAGTGAAACTCGCATATATAAATAAACTAGCAACTCTCCAACCCCCCTTGTGGTTGGAATTTCGCAAAATCCGTTCTTAGCTGACCTCTACTCGGCGAAAGGAATATTCCTACCAAATTTCAAGGCGCTATACCTTATGGTCCCAGAGATATCGTGATGATTCAATATATAGGTGGGAATCTCTTTTATATACATAGATATATATCAGAAAATGATTTGAAATTTTACTTTGGTGTATATTTGAAGTAAAATTTAACCAAATGTGTTCAAACCTTTTTTGTTATATCGTAACCAACGCCCATACAGCCACACAATGATGATTTTAGCAAACTGTTTCATATATGACTTACCTCCGTATCGTTCCACCACATGTGCAGCCTGTAGTTCCTGAGGACGGAGTCATGCTCGTTGACGTGGTCTAGGGCCAGCTTCACGCTGGGCATCACCCCACGACCTACAGCGGTGTTCACATAGCTTTGGTACTACGCTCTTTGTATACATTAATTGTATATACAGACTAGGGAAATCTCCGTGATGGTAAGGGATATGCCCTGCCTCATAACAAGTATACGGAAGGCCACGACAAAGACGTACATCATCAATATAGTATAAGATCCATATATCATGACAGGATACAAATCTGGTATTTTGATTCACTTACTTTTAGGAAGTAATACTTAAACTTAAAAAAACTAAAAATTACTTTAAATTCAGATATAGTACACAGGCATTATGGTTATTACAAAAACGTTCGTATGCAGCGGTGGATTTACACTAAGGGCAGTCGAGGCAAGGGCTCAGTCAGCAAATTTTTTAGTGCAGCAAAATTTTTAAATGAAAACTTATCTTAGTCTTAACGAGATTGCTTGATACATTTAATTAATTCATAATTTACTGTTTAATTGATATTCAAGAAATACGATTCATCCATAATCATCATCATCATCATCAGCCTTTGATCCTTGAACACCCCTATCCATTAGGGGGTTTTGGACCGTTTCGGAAACGAAAACGGAAAGAATAATTTAATTTAATTTAAAGTCTTTGCTTTATTTAAGTTTTTTTTTATTTAATGATATTTTTAGTTTGTACATCATAATTAAAATTCTAGTTATTGGGCCGGATTTATTTCGGTGCCGACAAACAATAATTGTTATAAAACATTTTACGGTCTGTCTAAAAGCTGTCTTATGATCTTTTGCTGATTCTAACAGTTTCCGAGATATTTAAGGTCATAGTTAAGGTATAAGTCACCTTCACGATTTCTTCTATTTCTTAAAGTTAATGACATTCAAGTGACAGTCTCGTTTTGTATTCTTAGCCAGCGTCTAAATGAAAAAGTAACCGTAACAAACTTGGGAAACTCTCGAAGTTATATCAAGTTGTTTCTTCCCTTAGCTGTTGTCAAAACAATTGGAGAATGTTGGAACTTGGTTATTCGAAGTTTGTTCTCGCGGGAGAAATTTGCCAGTAACTTTTTGACTTAATTGTATTTCAGCTAATTTATTATTAATTAGTATTCTTGATAAAGTATTCTTAACATTTAAGAATACTTTTTAATAACAAAAAACTTCACTTAAGTGCATAACTATATTTAGCTGTCAGATCACAAAACATATTTTACAGATTTTTTCCTTAAACTCTAATTTTGGTTATATTCTTAAAACATACAAAGTTTTCTCTCTTTTTATAAGCTATTCATTTTAAATTACCCCCTCTCTTTTTAATTATTTTGTATCAGGCTCATGGCGTTATTATCAAAGATGACTAATTCTACTTTTTCTCTAAATGGATTTATTGGATAATGAGCTTTTTTAATAAATAACTAAACATCGATCTTTATTAACTTAAGCAGAACATTGTACGACTGCAATGAGATACAATGAAGATATAATGTTCTGAACAAAAGCAAGTTGGAGAGAACCTCAATTTTATCAAACTCCAAAGCTAGATTTTGAATACTAGCAGAAATAGACAAAATAAGGTGACTCATGCAACAGAGTGGTGTCATTCAGCAATCATTGTTATTGACGAATTGTCACCGAGATGTCAATCACTAATTGACATTCGTCTGAATTAATACCATACGCCCATTACATAGCTTCGTTGCTATGGGTTACTTTGTTAACATATTTTAATTGCTTAAAGCGATCAGCACGTTCACCTGATGGTATGTGATACACCCTGCCCATAATTGCAGCTTAAACACCATAAATCTACTCACCGCCCGAGACGTGGGATGTTACGTCGGTTACCCAGTAATTACACTGTTTACCCTTTAAACCGGAACACAGTAGTGTACACCAATGCGGCGAAATAGTGACCAGGGGTGGAACGGTCCAATAAGCCCTCTATTAGGTGATAGGGAGCCTATGTTCAGCAGTGCACATCAACAGGAATGATGATGTACTAATATATAGACAGATAGTCACTTCTTCTCAATTATAGATTGTAGCACATTTAGAACATTAGTTACTAAGAAGTGGTACAACCGTAACGTATTACAGTGCTCTCTTCAGTTGATGTTACCAGACGTAAAGTCACAAATATCGTATATTGTTTAAGCTGTCATTCGTTTACTAGAAAGAAAAGATTTAGAGATTCAAGTTTTCAGCTAACAATGCTATAGGAACTTTATCTAAGGATGAGCTTTAAGTAAGTCGATATTTGTCACCAATAAGCAAGTCTCCTTATCAGACCAACTTATCAGCAGGCCGTATAGTGCAATTAATCAACTTTGCATATAGTTAACCCTTTCCTTTATTGATAGATAAAATAAAGAAAAGATTAGAGATTAAGTTTTTCCGGATAATATTTGCAAGATTTATATCCTAGGGTATTGTGTTAATGTATGAAGTCGATATTCTGTTCCACCAATAAGCAAGCTCCTTATATCCAGAACCAACTTATCACAGGCCCGTTAGTGGCTTGAATTAATCAACTTTGCATATAGTTAACCCATATTCCTTTATTGATATAGGAAAAACAATAAAATAACAGATTTAATAGATAATAATGAGAACCACGTATTTTCTAGTAGGATTTATATCTGCAATCTCTGTTTCTTATATCACGTGCCGATTGTACAAAGCTGTAGAGGCAGTTATAAAAAAAATCGTCAACAAAGTCTCCAAACTTTCGACATGTTTTATGATACAGACAAACATAATACAGATGAGACGCGCAACACGTGGCAAGTCACTTCCTATCACACCAAACGATGGAAAATATTGATCTACCTTAACAGCCAAATTCCTTAAATATCTTTATAATATTGGAGTCTGGAGCAAATGTAATGCATTGTACATGCATTATATTTCCTTCGGACTTCAATATTTGTGATAAAGATACAAATAAAGTGAAAAATTTGAAAACGTGTTTAAGATCTGTAAATTAAAGGCTCAAGTTAACTGGTTGACTCGTAAAGTAAGACGTAAGAATTAAGACAACTAGTAGAATAGATAACCAGCATAGATAGATACCAGTGTTCGAGTTCTCCACTCCCTTTCCGAAGGGGAAGAAGCCCGCTATGTAGACGTCCGTGCGACGATTGAGGATCGCGTCCAGGTTGGGCTTCTGCGGAAGACCAGCCCCCAGCTGCAGCAGACCCAGCAGCAGGAGCAGCATCTTGGCTGTGAACCGAACGTCACACATAAAATGATTAATAGATATATATACGCATTCTTTTCTATATTATTATTATATTAAAGTCTAATTCAATTATAATCTATTCAAAACTTCAATCAACTTTAAGTAAAAGTTAAAAACATGTTATCATCATCAGCCTGTAATAGTCCACTGCTGGACATAGGCCTCTCCTAATACACCCCTAACCCATTAGGGGTTTTAGACCGTATCCCACCACGCTGGTCCAATGCGGGTTGGCAGGTGGACCGACTTTTACATGCCCATCCGACGCATAATAACATAGAACTCGATTTTAATCGCACGTTTCAATTACTCTATGAGATATCCAGAAAGCTTGTACAAATCTAGAACTATTACATATAAATTTCACTAAAAATTAAAGCTAATGTCTAAAAATAGCGACTCACCAGTCCGCACACAGGCGTGAGCCTTCAGCCTCGAAACGCGAAGGCAAAATCGCCGTTACCTCGACATAGCCACGCCACCACCCGAGATTGTACGAAAAACATTCATTTGAAAACTAAAACAGCCACCGATCAACACATTATTGCATAATTTCCACCACTTTCATTGCACAAAACGTTAGCACTGTTTCGATAGGCATGTTACGCTTTTTGCATGTTGCGACCTTTTCAGGCCAGGCGCTGCCTGAAAGCTCTCCTCATTTACTATTCAGACAAAGCAAAGTGTACCTTAACGTTATGCATTTACGACATTGTATAAGAAAGAGGACTATTATCATTACATCGTCGTATTTCTAACAATCTATCATATTTTGTCATTTGATCGTTTGAAAATAAGACGGAATTTAATAGTAATAAGGTTAAATATGCCTTGTCAGGTATTGACGCATGTAATGTTTGATAATTCGAATGCAGAGCAAACAGGGAAAATTAGGCTTTGACCAAGCGAATCGATAGAGGGTGGGTTACCACTGTAGTGTTGCGAATTATTAAATTATCGATATTTTCACGGTAAAGGAGAATGAAAGATAACAAAAAAAATATTATAGTGCATATTAAAAAGTGCATAGTGTGCGGGTCATGCTTTGTTTCAATACCCGCTTGTTAATATTCAATATAAATATGACGTTCGTAGTTTGATATCTATAGAAATATATATAAAGATATAATATATTGTATTTTTATATGAAATGACTCAAAAACTACTGCGCGAATATTAAAAATTCTTTTACGATTAGACACTACATTCACCTTGATTAACATTTACTATGGCCTCTTTTTATTCCAGAATATCCATTTCCCAAAATCTTAAAATAACACGGACAGAGCCGTGGACGGTGTTCTAGTATAAAATATAAGTCATGTCTTCCCAATTTTCTCGTAATGTAATACTGACTAATAAAATTTACGTGTGTCTGCTTAAAGTTTAACGTCTTATTAAATCTATTTTACGCGTAAGAGTATCGATATAAACAAGATTACTACATCTCTAGCAGTCTTTTTAGCGCATGCGTACAATTAGTTTGGGTGTGTCTTGCCCGGATTACTGGCATCGCAAACTCCTGTGTTTACTTCAGAGTAAAATACAAAGTACATACCTAAACAAATTAATTAAAACCGAGTAAACATTTAAATTTATACATTTTTAGTAAAATTAATAATATCCATTAACATATAAGAAATATTGTTAGTTAATACTTATTCGAAAGAGCGTTTAATTTACTTGAATTCCAATAAATTTAATTTGTTTTCCGGATGAGGACAAACATAAAAAATACTGTTTGATTTATAAAAATTAATAAAATTTCGAATTTGAATCATACTACTTTGAATTAGAGATTTATTTAAATTATTGGATTACACACTGACATTTAATTAAAATTAGTTGCCATAAGAATCGTTTACGTTTCATTACATCAGTTATATTTTTACTATCTTGTAAATTTTAATAATTCTAGCTGGTATTTTTAAGTACACAAAAATATTATTCTATTTAAAACCTTATTTTTTAATATTTAATAATAGCGAAGGTGTTAATTATAAGTCTGGCTCAAGGGATTATGGGGAATTCGCAGTGGAAACATTTCTTATTACGCAGTTTTGCTGAAACTTCAAAAGTTCCACATAAGCGATTTGATGCTGGTAACACTATATGCCAGAATACGTGGCCCTGTGAGTCTGTGCTGTTCATGTGTCTTGTTTATATTTTTTATTGTAATAATTCACTAAAATTCCTCATAGAAGCCGTAAGTATTCAAACATATTAGTCTTATTTGTGTTAGTTTTTTATCTGACAATATAATTTCCATGGAATGCTAAGATAAAATAAAATTGAAAATGCGATGGCATCTGTCAAAGTTAAGACTAACAAGATTTTGTAACATATTATTAGAATTAAGCCTCGTATCTGTTTAAAATATACATGTCATCAAATCAATAGGTTAGTAAATTCATATTCATGCATAGAATTGCTATTTAATGTTTTTAAACGTAATTTTTTTGGTATTATGACGCGTACATTTTTCGCCAATTACTTCATATCTGCCCTATGTTTTGGCCTGTTTTTCGTTGATAATAACTGTAACTCGTTGATAATAACTGTAAATCGTTGATAATAAGTACTGTAACATTACAAATTGAGCACCAACTAATAATAATGCAGGACATAAGCACACGTAATGTTAATTATAGATAAAATTCCTGTCACAACATCACATCACTAATTACTTAACCATCGTTTTAAATAGAAGAAAGTTAGAAATTAACTATAATGATACTTTTTCTATTTTCTCAAAATGCGAATTAATAAGTCATTGTTGTATCACAGTTTTGTACGCTATTTACTTGAGATCTATGCAGTTGTTTATACTTTGAGATGGTTTAATTTTTTTATTCTAACTACTAAGGTCCCATTTATGCTTAATAAAGAATAATATATAAAATACAAAGAAATATATGCGTTTTTTAGATTATCACTAAAATGAATAATTGTTATTTTCAAATATTTTGATCTTGTTGCCATTGCAGCACAAAAATACAAATATGCTGCTATGAATATAAAATAACTAGTAACTATTGCTTACATAAGAATTGTCTTTGGTTATCTTTCCTTTTTGATTGAATACAAAATTTGGAAATGGATTTTGAATTTTTTAAAATTGTCAATATGGTTGTTAAAGAACTGTAAAAATAATTATTTAAATGTAAAGAACAAGTAATTCAAAAATTCATGATTCATCAATATAAATAATTATTTCTATTGCTTGCGCAAATATTATACATTATTAAATAAATACACTTTCCAGCGGCTGTGGAAAGTGTTAAAGCATCTGGAATTTAAAATGTAAAATAAATGCGATAAAATCAGTCATATAATAATTTAATAACATCAATATAAAATCAAATTATGAAATTGCTATGGAATTTATTTTGGTTATTTACCATTTTTATTTATAATTTTTAGAAATTACTATTATTCTTACCGTTTTGTGCTTAACTTTTTTACGAATTTAGTCCAATACTATAAGATTATTCTCATTAATCTGAAGATAAAATAGGTTTCTTAAATAACAGTTTGTTATTAAAAGGTCACAAATTTCTAATGATAATGTTTCTTTGGTTTATGAGAATATTAGTTTAATATTCGGCTAATATTTTTTTGTTAATATAGATTATTTATTTCATTACAAATATTTTGTTTAAATTTATTGGCATTAAATTAGGTTTTAAACAAATACTTCATTTTTCATCGGAGAACCAGTCATTGATTCTCTATTCTATTTGGCTTAAAAATTATAAAAACTTTCCAGTTTTAAGCCTCAAAATTATTCCTACCAATATAATTTATTCTAATGTATGTTTGTAAAAAATATGAAGTATATCACTATAATTTAACCAAAATTTTATTAAAAAATTACATTTGTTTGTGTTTGGAAGTTTGTAAGAATTTAAAGTTTTAATAATTTATAAATATTTATTTAAGTGTAAACTTTCTTTCAGGTGAGCCGGCTTAAATCAAGATGATGAACCCTCAGTACTTACCTCCGGGCCAAAATAATAATGCACCAAGCAATCCATTGGGCTTCCCTCCATCTCAGGATATTAATGGAGTACAGAATGCCAATAATTATAGTCAAATGCCACCAAACGGCCCACAAATGCCAATGAAGCAGTTTGACCAAAGTGACATGTCTCAGAAAATGCAGAATATGAACCTGAATGGGACTCAAGGGATACCCTCATCTCAGTTACCACCTGGACAATACTCTTCAGGCATGCCCCCCTCTTCAATGGCTGGCAGACCTCCGGTAAGCGGAGCACAGTTCCAACCATCAATGCAGCCACCCTCTTCAACACCGGGCCCTGTTGCTTCTCTACCTCAAGGGTTCAGCCAAATCCCTGACCAGAATCGACATTTCCAAGGGCCGCCAATGTCGATGCCTCAAGGGCCACCAATGTCAATGCCTCAAGGGCCGCCAAAGCCGGTTTCCCAACCAGCCCCTCCGCAAATGTCACAGATGCCTCCTCACTCCCAATCCCTTCCACCTCAGCCAGGTATGATGGCAAGGCCTCAACCGCCGGACCAGTCGAAACAATCGATGCCGCAAGCTGGTGGTTTCCAATCGGGTATGCCGCCGCCTACGAGTGGTTTGGGACCGAGTCAGCCAGGGTTACAACCGCCATCTAGTCAACCTCCTGTTTCGCAACAGAATGCGCAGCCGCAAATGCGTCAACCAGGCACTCAAGGTCCACCTGGGGCAGGATTTACAGGACAACCTCGCGGTCCTATGACCGGAATGCCCCAAGGTGGCCCACCTCAGATGGGCCCAGGCCCAATACCCCAATCGCAAGCTGGCATGCAGCAGGTCCCTTCATCTCAAGCACAATTCCCTTCAATGCCTGGTCTACCGCATATGCCGCCTCCGCTCTCGCAACAACGGCAGCAATCATTTCCTCAAGCAGGGCCATATGGTTAGTATCATAAATAAAAAAAGATGTATATATAATTTCTTTGTATATACTAATATGTTGTTAGTCTGATTACAACCTTTTACTAAAATAAAAATTATTAAAATTGCATTTAAATTTTTTACTTGGGTGTTGCAATCTATTCTAGACAACCAACCCTTGTGGGTTAGATTAAGATTGTTTACAAAGCTACTAAAACGAAATGAAATTTCTGCTAAATACATTTTCCCTTACTTTTGTAGAGGAAGAAATATTTCAACTTGTTCAAAAAAAAAATTCTACATGCTTCTAGGTGCTGCAACCGGGCATCCGCCTATGCCCAGCCAACCTCCTATGCCAAACCAGCCTCCACTTCCAGGGCATCAACAAATGCCAGGCCAACCACCAATATCTGGACACATGCAAAGCCAACCGCCAATGCCAGGACAACCTCCAATGGCTGGCCAAATGCAAAGCCATCAACACATACCAGGACATCCACCAATGCCTACGCAACATCAAATGGCAGGAATGGCACCAATGTCTGGCCAAATGCCAATGCCAGGGCAACCGCCAATGGCAGGTCAACCACCAATGGCTGGCCAAATGCCAGGTCAGCCACCAATGCCTGGCCAACCACCGATGCCAGGTCATCAAGGGTACCAGCAACAACAAGGCTATCCACCATTCCCTGCACAGCAGCCAAGCTACCCCGGTCAGCAATTCCCTCAACCGCAGCAGAGGAGACTTGATCCGGATCAGATGCCCAGTCCTGTGAGTATATTCTGATTCTCATATATGTTCCAAATAACTGTCTGATTCTTTGTCAAATTAGTATATTAAAAATCTATTACATGTACTTACTCTGTTAATCGACTACTATTGTAAGGTATTTTCAACAAGTATAAAATTGTATTTTTATTATTTCAATGGTATAAAATAATTTATAAATCTGTACGACATTTAACTTATACTGCATGTATTAATATATAAGGTATTTATGTGAATATTTGTACTGATACTCACACAAAATTTTGACGTGGCAACGTCTGGGTTCAAGATAGGGAGGCACTCGTCGAAAAATGTGTCACACCGCAGCTCACGTAACGCTCAAAAGAGAAAGTGAGAAGCACTCGTCTCTTGCTTGTGTGCACCTTGAGAGAAAGAGGGTTGATCCTTCTTCCTACTATACAAATGAATATTCACATTACAATCATTCTACCACTAAAAGACGTTGTCACGTGTAACAATGCTCGTATACCGATTTCACAGGCAACCACCTTTTTTTAAAGACAATGTTATTGAGAGTGGGTGATGAAAATATTTTTTTGTTTTGAGTTTTTTTTTTCATCAATGTGATATTGTTTATATTTTTAAAGTGTTTGCAAAACTTTTTAGATTCAAGTGATGGCAGACGATCAGCAGAATAGAGGTGGCATTTTCGTCACCAACGAAAAGGGACTTGTCCCACCCCTAGTTACCACGGACTTTATTGTTGATGACAAAGGAAATTCAAGTAAGTTTCATTCTGTTATTACAATTGTTTTTGTCTATTGTTATAGGAATTAAACTTCGAGAGTTTTAAGTATTGCAGCTATAAAGGCAATAGAATTTACATTGACAATGTCTAGAGGAAGTATAGAGCGCTAATGGCACCAACAAGTGAAATATTAACAAAAAAAGTATGACTGACTCCGAACAGTATATAACCATGTTGCGCAATATAAGACCGTGACAATGTGCTCACTGCAAAAAAACTACCTCACAATTTCCAATAAAAACATACACTTTAAACTAGTACCTTCTTCTTTTGGAAAGTTGGTCTATAACGGAAGTGGGTAGTCATTGGTTCCTTTTATGTCACTTTAAAGATGAAATAAAATATTATTATGATTATGTTACAAACTGTGAACAGTCTTCATCACATTTCTATTGTAAATTGCAAATTGATTTTATGCTCATCAAAGTTATCTATGCCAGGGTAAAATTAGATCTCTAATCTTTGTAAACCAAAATTGTCAAGAGAATATTAATGAACATCACACATATAAGAAATTTGTAATGTTTTAATAAATGTATTATCTTGTAAAGATATTTGTGTAGTGATTTTAAAACATTGATGAAATATTTCAACTACTTTTGGGAGGAGAACGAAATAAGCATATTATATATTAAGATCACCGTTAATTGCCATTATTTATAATATTTTTTCTTATTTCAGGTCCACGCTATATAAGGAGCTCCATGTACAGCGTACCTGTTACTGCCGACCTGCTCAAGCAGACCGCAATGCCGTTCTGTTTAGTTGTGAGTTGTTTTTCATAGAAATGATTATGTGTTTACAAAATTAGTACTGATATTTTTGCACAATTAACACAACATTTACCAGAGAAACAAAGAAAACCTGATGCTCATCATCATCAGCCTGTGACAGTCCACTGCTGGACATAGGCCTGCCCTGATACACCCCTATCCGTTCGGGGGTTTTGGACCGTACTCCACCACGCTTGTCCAATGTGGGTTGTTTGGTGGACCGACTTTTTTACATGCCCATCCTACGCATGGATCATCTTACTTTTCAGGCCAAATTGCCCTAACCAAACTAGGAAACAACAATGAAAATTTGTTGAGTCCCCGCAGGATTCGAACCCATGACCTCCGGTTTCTAAAGCACACGCCCATACCACTGGGCTACGGAGGCAGTAACCTTATGCTATTAACACTAAATGACAGATAAATACAAAGATTTGCACAGAACATGCAGACATAAGAAAAATTATTTTGTATATAGCACAAAGTAGTGGTAATTGAAACCCTACAAAATTCCATTAAACAACAAGACTAAATGTTGATCATAATTACAGATAGCACCAATGGCGGAAACAGTTGGTCCTGAACCGGAACCACCACTGTTGGACTTTGCCGCGCTGACCGGCTCTCCGACCATGGGCCCAGTGCGCTGCAGTCGCTGCAAGGCGTACATGTGCCCCAATATGAAGTTCATTGATGGTGGACGGCATTTTAAATGCGCATTTTGCAAGGCAACTACTGAAGGTATATGTCTGGGATTACACATAAAGATAGATAATATATGTATATATGCCTCCATAGCCTAGTGGTAAGGGTAAGGTGGACAATTTTCATTGTTGTTGCCTAGTTGGTTAGGGCAATTTGGGCTGACCACCCACATGTCTGAAAAGTAAGATGATCCTTGCGTCAGATGGGCATGTAAAAAGGCGGTCCAAGCACCAACTTGCATTGGACCAGCGTGGTGGGATACGGTCATAAAACCTCCCTATGTCCAGCATTGCCTAATACAGGCTGATGATGTGATGGGTATATGTATATAAAGGGAGTAGGTAGCCTTTTTACAGGGAATCTATTGAGAAAGTCCAACTAGTCGGCAAAACACTGCTGTCTTCCGGTTTAAAGGGCACCATAGCAAGTGTAATTGCTGGGTAAAAGTGTCTTAACAAACCATAGCTCCAGATAGGCTAGCGGGCTTGCAACTATTATTAAAATGTGTATTTGTTACTTTTTAATACTATTCATTACTTTAAATACTATCTGTATATATAAAAAAAATTTCCTCTTTTCCAGTTCCAATGGAATATACCCAGTACATAAACAGTATGCAGCAGTACGGCCGTGTGCCCGCTGAAATGGCTCTCGGGACATATGAAATAGTTGCGACTAAAGAGTACTGCAGGGTGAGTACGGCCAGCCTACCTATTTTCAAATTATTTATTCAGTTTAGGCTCTACTTAGCACTTATGAACGTTAAAAATTTTCCATTTACCACTGGTAAACAAACTCCAGAGAAGAACCGGCAAGAAACTCCGCGGTCTTTTTTTTTAAATATTAGCATTGACTAAATTTGACCTATACATGAGTTACCAGGAGATTTGCAAGTGCAGAATATGTATATATATATATGTATATATATATATCTTGGTCCTCAATATAATATATATCAGAATAGAAGTCTTTTTATTTTTTTTTTTAAAGTTGGAATCATTCAGTTGCATTTGGAAGTCATTTAATTTGTTGTACATTCTTACACTACTATACAAGAAAGATTTTTTGGTTCACTATATATCATATTAATTATCTAAGCCAAAAATGGTCTGAATAAAGATGGTAATGGCTTTGTGATGAAAATTTTATTATAGGTAAATATACTGCAAACATCCATTGCAAATGGACGAAATAATTGTGTACATTAGGTTAACAAATGTTTGTTAACCCGCCCATAAAGTTTACATTTCACTTTATTTACGTTCCAACATTCAATGTTGGATCTTTTGTGCTTAAATTTTTTCGATTTTTAATTTTAATGTAAATGCGAAACAATATTAATGCTCCATATTATGCATAACAAGGGATTGAATGCCTTCGAAATCAGAAAATTATTTAACCATTTATGTAGAAGACTGCACATTTGTATCCTTCAAAGTTAAATCATTGAATAAAAATAGGATATTTAATTGATATTTATTTATTTCTTATGCATACTTAGCTATTTATATATTTTTTAGCCATTTCTCTTATTCATGCTTTCTCTTTGAAGATAATGTTTACCTTTTTGAAAAGTGCCATCTTATTTCATATGTAACAATAAAAAGCTATTTTCAAATTTGTATTAACAAATTGGCTTTCACAGAACAACAAGCTGCCGAATCCTCCGGCTATTGTGTTTGTCATCGATGTCTCTTATAACGCCATCAAAAATGGTCTAGTTCAAACAGTTTGCGATAATATCATGGACTTTATTGAGGTGAGTTTGGTAAAGTGGTAATTTTATATGTGAATAATTATAAAATCTATTACGTTTTTAAATGTATATCTCATATCTCAATATATGTTTTTTATTCCAAAATCAATTAAAATGCAGTGTAAAATGTATATGAATATGCTGTCTTTAACTCTGCTGTATGCTATTTAAAATTTTATTTCTATATGTGTGATATTAAAATAAAATTTAATTATGTACAGGCCATGCCCAAAGACGAACAGACGGGCAAAAGCTGGACTCGCATCGGTTTCATCACTTACAGTTCTACAGTGCATTTCTACAATATCAAGGTATGTTCATTGTGATGTTTCTTCAATGTTTAAAACCATTATTTGATTAAAGTCAAATAAAAAGTTATTTATCTTTTTTACTTGTATTAAAATTATCTATTATATTTATTATTTTTAACATTATCTCTCTACTTTTTATGTTTAAGTTTAGAATCTTAAACATGATTCTATTAGCATTTGTATTGCATTATTATTCATAAACTTTTGGGAAACTGTATAATGTTTATGAAGAGCAATGAGAACATTTTATAGACTTTTATTAATTATAATAATATTTTTAAATCTACATTTCTTTTGCAATGTAAACATTTTGAAAATATCCATAAAGTTCATCATGGAAAGTACACATTAAAAGTATGCTTTGGTTTTTTTTTGCTGAAAAATACATACACGCAAAACTTTGAGTTAAAATGGTATCATAACTCTGATATGTATTAGCTAAGCAAGTCATAGCAATGCTCAGAAAATCACTACACTGATTATATAATAACATTAATTTACAGCATTTTTAATCTACTTTTTATTTACTCTATCAATTTCTAGGGTACTCTGGCTCAGCCGCAAATGCTATCAGTGGGTGATGTGGCCGATGTCTTCGTTCCACTGCTCGAAGGATTCCTCTCACTGCCCGAGGAAAGTGGTCCTGTATTGACGGCATTACTGCAGCAACTCCCAACTATATTCCGTGACAATAAGGAGACGGAGACAGTTTTGTTGCCAGCTGTTCAGGTGTGATCATTTGTGTAATCTTTGTCGCTTAACTATTTAACCGTAATACAGCTATAGAGCAATTATATATATTATAAAAACATATATAACTAGAGAATGTTAATTTTAGTTGTTGTATTTCTATTGAAATATTTGATTGTGTAAATTATTTTGGATCAATATGTTTAAGTCATTGAGTGAATGAATATATATTATTTGTGGATTTTTTTGATGGTGTTTCTCAAACTTTGTCATTAATGATTTCAACTGTGTTTTTTATTTGTGTAATTAACTTATAAATATTATTATTTGTTTTATTTAAAGTTATACAATATAAAAGTGTTCGAAACATTGGGAATTTAAAAATGTATAATAAACGCGATAAAAACCGTAAAGTCACCTTATACAATATGTTTGCATTTAGTATTTTCGATCTTTGTAGTTTATTTTATGCTTACATTATTTTCTACATCGTTTTAGCTTTGAAATAAATAAAACTTCTGTTACAAAGTATTTAATGTAACTTTTTATATACAGGCTGGTTTGGAGGCTTTGAAAGCTGCCGATACTTCTGGACAGCTGCTGGTGTTCCATACAACATTGCCAACGTACAACGCACCCGGCAAGTTGATCAACAGAGAAGACAGGAAGTTGCTCGGAACGGACAAGGAGAAACAGATTCTCAGTGAGTGGCATTTGTTGCTGATAGTATGTTATAATAATAAATCGTATTATTATTACAGTAATCAAATTATTACTAGTTCATAATTTAATCTTTATTTTATGATAAAGTGTAAAAGATTGTAAGTAGTAAGCTTGACAGACAGGTAATATTTTAAATAATAATATGTTGCTCTAATAGGATTGTGTAATTAAAAAATACTATGCCATTTTCTAAAGTTGACTGTAAACTGTAAGTTAACGTTCATGGGGGAGGCCTCGGTCATACAATGCACTATATAAGGCTGATTGTGATGATGATTGTAATGATGATGTTGAAGATGATAAGTTTAATGCGCAATGCTTTCAACTTATTTTTATTCATATCATGTCGATAAATTTGAAGGAAGATATCATGTCGTGGAATGTTGATCCACCTTCTTCTCTGATGTATCTGATGCATAGCCTCCCCCCTCAGGCCCCAGACGACGGCGTACAACGAGCTGGGGCAGGCGTGCTCGGGCGCGGGCGTGTGCGTGGACGTGTTCGTGTGCAACAACGCGTACGTGGACGCCGCCACCGTCGGCCAGCTGCCGAGGCTCACGGGCGGACAGCTGCACAAGTACACCTACTTCAACGTGGGTGCCGCTTCTTTCTATTTCATTCATTCATCATCATTGCGTTTGTAAAGAACAGAACTGACTATGTTATATATTTACACGAAAACATTTAAACCTGTTTCGGTGAATATTTATTATAAAATTTTCTATATACACATAACGTTTCCCATCCGCTCGAATAACAGTTAAAAAAGGTTTGCCGCTGTAGTTTGAATCGGCTGGGAAGACATTATTATTGTTCTAATTGTATCTATTCCTTAGAACTGCCTCTGTAGCCTAGTGATAAGGGCGTGTGCTTTAGAAACCGGAGGTCGTGGGTTAGAGTTTTTTGGGGAGTCAACAACTTTTATTGATGTTTCCTAGTTGGTTAGGGCAATTTGGGCCAATCACCTAATCGTCTGAAAAGTAAGATGATCCATGCGTCGGATGGGCATGTAAAAGTCGGTCCACCCACCAACCCGTATGGGACCAGCGTGGTGGGATACGGTCCAAGAACCCCCTAATGGAGAAAGCCTATGTCCAGCAGTGAATTACCACTAGGCTATTGATAATGATGATGATTGTTCTGATTATATATATATATATATTCGCCAGGCGGAGACGGACGGCGCGCGGCTCGCGTGGGACGTGCGGCGCGCGGTGTCGCGGGCGGTGGCGCACGACGCGGTGATGCGCGTGCGCACCTCCACGGGCGTGCGCGCCACCGACTTCTTCGGCCACTTCTTCATGTCCAACACCACGGACGTCGAGCTGGCAGCCATCGGTGAGAAGCCTGTTATAATATTGTATGGCTACTGTTAAATGTTGATTGGGAGACAGTGCCGCTGGCGGTATGTTGCGTACCATTACTGTGTATATAATTTGTGAAAAAGTAATAAAATCAATATACGCTAGATGGCGCTGAAATTGAAAATTTTAATCTTTTGTGCAATTACTTTACAGAGATAAAGGTCACGAATTGGATAGAACGTTAACAGACTTGATTTTATTTTGGGTTTAATAAGTAATAGTTGACTTTCTGAATAGATTTAATTGTTGTGTCCATACTACATGTTACGTTTTGTTGATTACATGTTATTGAGATGTGAAAAATTTGTGTAAACAAATAATTTTTACGACGTCGCTTCGCTGATATGTAATATTTTGATTGCATTAAAAATAACTAAGGAGATGTAATATTTTAAGCAGTTGTATATAATATGTAACCCGGGACACTTTTAGTTACTTTTTGTAACAATTCTACTTTAATATCGGTTCTTTTACGTTGTGATGTAATGCACATGTTTTCCGTCCCTTTGCGATCACATAAATAAATAATCTTTTATCGCCAGATTCGGACAAGGCGATCGGCGTGGAGATCAAGCACGACGACAAGCTGACCGGCGAGGAGGGCGTGTACATCCAGGCGGCGCTGCTGTACACGCGGCGCTGCGGCCAGCGGAGGCTGCGCGTGCTCAACCTGGCGCTCAACGTGGCGCACCAGCTCGCCGACGTGTACCGCAGCGCCGAGCTGGACACCATGGTGGCCTTCCTCACCAAGCAGGGTAAGCTGCCCTTTAATACGAGCTTTGCTCAGTTTGGGATTAATGTTATTGAAAATTTCAAAATTTATAACATGATATGAGGTATTTTGGTTGCAAAGCGAAAATGTAAGAATACTACTGTGTTCCGGTTCGAAGGTCATCGTAGTCAGCGTACTTGCCCGATAAATGAGACGCATGTCTATGTCTGACGGTAGGCACCGTATCGATATCATAGTTCCGTCAAAATCACAAAATATATGAGCAGGCGTGTGGGCGCTGCGCGAGGCGACGCCGCGGCAAGTGCGCGACGGGCTGTCGTCCCGCTGCGCGCGCTCGCTGGCCGCGTACCGGCGCCACTGCGCGTCCCCCTCCTCGGTGGGGCAGCTCGTGCTGCCCGAGTCCATGAAGCTGCTGCCGCTCTACACCAGCTGCATGCTGCGCTCGGACGCCATCGCCGGAGGTGACTGTTTCGACCTATCACTTGGCGTATATGGAGCCTTTTCCTACTTAAAAGTAACCGGCGCTGACAAAATGTATGTACGTGTCAGTCGCGAAGTTTTCTATTCTACGGAACTTAATTTTTTAAAAGCGGCAATAGATCAATTGACGACCAGCATCGTCAGCCTGTGCCAGTCCACTAGTTTTTGGATCGTATCCCACCACGTTGGTCCAATTCAGGTCGGTAGGAGTACCGACTTTCTAATCATTTTACTTTTCAGACGATTGGGAGATCGCCTCGAATTGTCCCAGTCAACCAGAAAGCAACGTTAACATTTATCTTAGATATTTTTTTAAATAATTCAAACCTTTTTAACGTAGTTTCCCCACGAAATTCGAACCCACGACCTCCGGTTTATACACCTATCTATACAGCTAAATCTAGCTAGATTAGAGGCTGAGCTAAATGAATATGTTCGCACTACAGGTCCCGATGTGACCTGCGACGAGCGTTCGTGCGCGATGTACCGCGCCCTGTGCGCGGACGTGGCGCAGTCGTTGGCGTACACGTACCCGCGCCTGCTGCCTCTGCTGCCCTTGGCCGAGTCGCCCTCCGCGCCCGCGCCCTTGAGGGCCTCCATCGACAAGATGAACGACCAGGGCGTCTATTTGCTGGGTGAGTTAATTTTATTGAGTTCCAACAAAGATTATAGTCCTACCGTAAAATAATAGTATGAAAACACAACTGTATTCCTAACCGTAATGATAATTATTTGCTAAATGAGACGTAACATCCTATATTTCATGACAGCAACTGAACTTTGGCGTCTCCTAAGTATATTTTGACCAGGGTGTATTACTGAACATCAGCTGAATGTCTCGTTCGCCCTGTCGTTTTAATAACAAAATGATCTAGGAAATCTTCTCTGATGTGTTCTCCTTTATTGCATTTTGTAGAGAATGGAGTGCACATCCTGATCTGGGTGGGTTCCCTCGCCCCCGGTGACTTCGTCAGGGACGTGTTCGGAGTAGCATCAGCTCAGCAGGTGGACGCCCAGGTCTGCGAGCTGCCCGAGCTGGACACGCCCACCAGCAAGGCGGTGCGACAGTTGGTCGATAGCGTTCGGATGAAGCGGAGATGCGCGATGAGGGTGAGCGATTAAATAGTGCTAATAAAGTAAGCTAGCTTTCGGGTCTAAATTTATCCACGAGAAAAGATTGTTTTAATCACAACGACATTAGGAGAAGAATAACTTGTTTTTTGTATTCCAAGTCAATGTTAAATAATGATAAAGTTCAGTGCATTCATACACAGAGGCCGTTGCTTTTTAATATACAGAAATCATAATTTCATCCACAGCTCTGACCTTATGTCAAGAAATACCTACGCTTTTAAAATAACATTTTTGTAGTAGTGGAATAAGAGCGTGTATTTGCTAATACGATTTGTGCCGTATGTACAGAAACTGCGATAAGAACTATAGGGTTGGAAATAACTCACTTTTTACATTTGTAGTAATAGACATAGAACATAAACTTAATGAGGTTATTTTTGAGCCTTAGGTACAAATACCGCTTTTGAAGTGACATATGTTCGTTAGGTATGCAATGGTATTCTGTGTATCTACACATTATGTAACTGCCTCCGTAGCCTAGTGGTATAGGCGTGTGCCTTAGAAACTGGAGGTCGTTGGTTCGAATCCTATGGGGACTCGACTAATTTTCATCACTGTTTCCTAGTTGGTTAGGGCAATTTGGGCCGATCACCCAATTGTCTGAATAGTAAGATGATCCATGCGTCGGATGGGAATGTAAAAAGTCGGTCCACCCACCAACCCGCATTGGACCAGCGTGGTGGGATACGGTCCAAAATCCCCTAATGGATGGAGGTGTATTAGGGGAGGCCTATGTCCAGCAGTGGACTATCACAGGCTGATGATGACACATTATGTAGATACACAGCATATCCTTGCGCTTAAGTAGGGCAACTAAAATGTCAACTACTGAACCATGAGGGTAAGAAATTACTTGATTTTAATATTTTTAAAAGTAGCAATAGTGCAAAGGTAATAATTACACTAGCTAGGGTCTATATGTGCCTTAGGTACAAATGCAAATTTGTCAAGTATTAGATTCAAGTGAAGATTGGAATAAGAGTGAGAAATAGCTTGATTTGAATTTTTTTTTATGTAGAAACGGAGCAAGTCTTTGAAATGCCTTTGTTAAGTGGAAAGAACAAGATATAGTCAGAGCTATTTGTATTTTGTACAGAACACAAACAGGTACATAAACCTGTCCTGAACATTATATTTTTCTAGTAGTAAGAACAAAGGAGAAAATAGTTAACAAAAAGCTGTATCTTGATTAACAGATTTTTTAGTATATAGAGTAATAATAATCAACTAACTTTAATACTAAAAGTGCAAAACTAGGATAAACAAAGATGTATCAATAATGACTAATGGCAATGTATTGATAATAACATATAAAATTAATTGGTCGTAAATTAATAATAGATTCAACCGAAATTTAAAAATATGTATGATTTTACTGTTTTATATTAATTGGGTTAGTTTTTTGTATGATTGCATTTTATTTAGTTTGGTTGTAGGCTTGTGTCTTTTTTCACTTCTCTCTGTGTGGTGTGCGGATAAAATTGTTGCATGCCTTGCTTGGTAGTGTTTAGTCAATTATCCAAATGTGTTGCCCAATAGATTTCTATTGATTTATCTAACTTGAAACTTTTTCTTACAAAACATTTACAATTGAGCCAAGAGTAAACTAGGATTTATTGAAATAAAGTTTAATGTTATTTTATTATTTATGATTTTATCAGAGTTTGACTTCCGACTTGATCAAAATGGACCATTTCTTATTTCGTTGAAGTAGGTAAGGATAAAATCAATGTTTTAAATGTTCAAGACGAAAATTAATAGAGGAATACATAAATAAAAAAAAAAATGTCTAATAAAAAATGGTTTCAAAAATCTTTAGGTTCTTCAAAAAAAAAAAACTAAATGATGCGCATGTTTATACAATATATGTGCTCGTAAATATATCCTCACTAGCCATGTTCTTATTGGCTAGATATAATATAATATATAATAATTACATAAGATATATATATTTTACCAGAGCTTGTTGGATAATAAATAATTGTAATACATGTTTTAGCAAAATATTTCGACCTTTTTAAGTATAATCTGTCAGGCTATACTATTTTAATTGTTAAATAAATCGATGCTCACGGTATGTACAAATCCGTTTTTTCACATATACCATAAGGTTATTATTGTATTTTATAAGTGCTGAATTGTTTAATTACTAATAGCTTAAGATACCTAAGTAATTTGTGGATTTCAACCCAATATAGGAGCGTAATATAGGTAAAGGGAGAAGCATTAATAATTTTAATTATACGCGTGATTTTTTAATAAACAGTACAAGTAAAATATATTACCACGAACATTTGCTAAAAAAACGTTTCATTATATAGGTTAAATGTGCATTATTTCAATAGCGACAACATGCTAAGACCTCGTAACGCGACCTACGCAATTGCACACGTGCCCATATCCACATGTAACTGTGCACACATGTCCACATGTAACCATGTGCGCGTGCCCGCATGTCTGCACGCACGTGCGAGTGTGCATTTACGGCCGCATGTGCGCATGCGTGCACGCGTACATGTGCGTGTGTCTCGCAGCTGCGCGTGCTGCACCAGTTCGACAAGAGCGAGTCGCTGTTCCGCCGGCTATTGGTGGAGGACAGTGGTGCCGATGGCAGCGCCTCGTACGTGGACAACCTGATGGCGGTCCACAAGCACGTGCAGAAGATGCTGTAGGGGGTAGGGTTTTCATTGTGGGGACGGTTATCTTGGTGGGATCGGTTGTCCTGGCGGACTTGGTATTTTTGCTGGGGTTTGGTTTGCTCGGTGGGGTTGGCTATATCATACCAGAACCGAATGGGACATAGATTTACGTGAACGATGTCTAATGTCAAGTTCTAATGGTGTTAAAATAAACGCTAATCCTTGTCCTCCACAGAGTTCGATGTACAATCGCCACGCGATGTGTCTTCAATGACAGTGCTTGACGCTTTTCCGACACTAAAGGCCTTTAAAATCAAAGGCAGCCGCACAATAACTTAGCCATCGCAATTTTATTTTAACTCTATACTTAAATTTTAGAGAGTTTTATCATTTTAAAATTAATATCATTAGTAATATTTTAAATCTTGATCGGTCTATTTTAAATGCGGGATATTGTAGAGACCGAACAGAGTTATTGTTGGTGTAGTTTACTGAATATTTGATCGACTTGGATTTAGCTGCTTTTTGTTTTATAGGCCTCAATTGTGGTTGACAGAAAACCACTTTCAGCTTGGTCTTGGTTAACTTTGGTGTTATAGAGCGGGTGGTTCTTTAGTTGAGATTGATTTCTTGTTGGGTTGGTACTCTTGGTGGTATGGTTTTGATGATGGGAAATAGCCTTTTATGGGTTTTACGATGTTATTGATGTCGTAGTAACGAGGTTTCTGATGTGCTTGGTTTTTGCTTGATTTTGATGGGCGTTTTGCGTGATTCAAGGTTTGTGCAAGCTGACATGTGATTTTAACTTGTTCTGCGATCGAAGTGATTTCTTATGCACTTGGAGAATTGAATATTTTTTAATGAAGGTCTATATATTTAAGTTTTTAAAATTGTAACAAGCTCTGGTAAAATATTGGTTGTGTGTAATATCTTAAAAAATTTGTGTTTGGTGCTTTTGTGGTGATTGACCTACACGGTTTCTCATTTAACTAACCATTTGTACATATTAAATTGATACATATTTAATTCATCACCAACGGTCATGTTAATCATTATCTTACATGCTAACAAATTTTATAATAATTCTCGTTTCCATTGTATTGTGCACTAAATTTGTCGTTGCATTTTATGAGAAATCACATGTTCATCCTTTAAAATTATAATAATCATCATTGCTTTATACTCA
Organism: Lamproptera curius; assembly: GCA_029286875.1. NCBI lineage: Eukaryota > Metazoa > Arthropoda > Insecta > Lepidoptera > Papilionidae > Lamproptera > Lamproptera curius. Next base: position 1,862,957 of record JAGSMT010000052.1, read on the forward strand.
TGGATACTATTAAAAATGTCGGTTATGTCTAATAATTTCACCTCGCGGTTTAATTTTAAGACCGATTTTCATAAACACATTTTGCTTATCAAATCCACTAATTTACGGATTTTTCGCGTTACTTAAATATATTTATTCCCGACGTTTCGGATTCTTTCCAGCATCCATGATCACGGGCAGACTAAGATGGTATATGTCTGTATTCTATGTTTTCGAATAACGTCAGAGTTTTAATTTAAAAATTGACATATCTTTCGTTTTATGTTGTCCTTCGGTTTTGTAGTTTTATACCTGTAAAAGTATTTATGTTGTCCTTCGGTTTTGTAGTTTTTATACTCTGTAAATAAGTGTAAAAATCCGTAAATAAGTGGATTTGATATGTACGATAATCGCGTAAATAAAAGAAATAATTATTCACATTTTGCTTGATTCGTACGATACTTTTGTTGTTGTACGCGATGAATATTAGTGATTATTTTTATAGATATACATTTCCCAGATTTAGCTATTCAAAACTTGCTATAAACCAACTTATATTGAACCAATATTAGATTTTACTGGAATGATAATCGTGCAACTTTTTAGTTGTTGAATGTTATGCACTTTAAATTAACTATTTTCGTGCATTATTTCGGGGTTTTATTTGATAATTGAAGGGTAAGGAGCGATGGAAAATTTCGTTGTATTCAATTTTTAACAAATTATAAGGTTTATGTTTTGGCGCCAAAGTATTACATAAAACTTTCCGTGTCTTGTTTGGACCGTTATAGTCAAAGACGTGAACAAAGTCATAATCATCATCAGCCTGTGTTAGTCCACTGCTGGACATAGGCCTCCCCACATGTACGCCTTCGCAATTAAAGGGTTTTTCGACCGTCGGTCAGTCCCCGGTTCTGCTAGTGGTAGGTCCCCTTTTCGCAGCAACAAAACTCGGTCAATATATTCGCTGCGGCTATTGTGAAAGAAATAAATATTAATTTGTAAACGCTTGTGATTTTGTCAGTTTTCATAGTTTTTATTTAATTTTTCATTATAAATGCTTAAAGTAAACTCTTCTTGGCGTGTATAAACTTCGTACTAAACGAAAATCACGTAGTGTACTCGATACGTCATACTTTTGTATGATACAAGGTGTCTAAAAAATGGGTAATATTGACCCTTTTTATTTTAAACTAGCGGTTCGTAAACGTGCCTTTGAACCGTTGTTTATTTAAACGTTTTGATTGAATTTTCCGGGGCTTAAAAGTCGCCTGCGTTACACTAGAGTAATATAACTTTCCAGTGTTTAATTTTTTTTGTAAATTTTATAATTTTCAAATCGGTTCAGTAGTTTCGAACCCATTCCAAAACTGACAAATTTCTTTCTCTTTATAATATTACTTAGTACAGATTACAACTGATTATTAAGTAAATTGTTAAAGCTATCATCTTCAACACTACCACAGGTTATAAGAGCTAATATACTTTTGTATGTATTTATGTATATCAAAATTATCCTATCATTGTAATAAGGGTAAATTTATTTCCTTGCTTTTTTTCACCTTCAACAACATGGTTCACCAACTCAAATAAAAAATTCTCCATATCACCCAATGGTTGACTGGGAGAAAATGCCTTTGGCATTAACTCCGCCATTGTACGAAATTTGTACGAAAAGTGGTAAACAGATAAATACTCACTGTTATTATTCAATTCCAGTTGACGGTGATGCGGCAGCACGACAAGCTGGAGGCGGTCCTCCGCCACTTCCTGGTCGAGGACCGGGGCGTTGACGGCAGCTCTTCCTACGTGGACTACCTCTGCCACATCCACAAGGAGATACGCGCGTTGCTATAGCGGTGGTGATCGCGCGATGTTGCAAACATCAAATGTTTATCAAAAAACGGTTCCCTTACTTTGTATGTTATTCACAGGAAGCAGTCACGTGCTGGTAAAATATTGGATACTTCCTTGTGTGGTTTTATTTGTCGTTCGGTCGTCGTTTACGGTTTTAGAGTTGGTCGAATTTGTGTTAATTGTGTAACCAATGGCAACGGAATGTTGTTATCAGTCGGTCGTCAAGTCAATGTACGGATGTAGCGAGTGATTATTTTCCTTCGCGGTAACTCGGATGTGCGTTGATATACGATGACACACGAACTGTCAATGAAATGTCGTATTGAATTAGTGACATTTGGATGTCATGTTAATATGAAACTTCATTGTTATCTGACACTAAGTCAAATCGCAGATTTAATAATGTCACGTTTAGGTACCGAAACTGTTTGAGAGCACGATGAATACGAACCTTTCCGAGGAATCGCAGCTATTTGATATGATACGAACTTATCCGTAAAATTACGAAGGAATATCTTTCTTGCTACATCTGTAAGTTCTGTAAGTTGCTATGGGTTGCTGTTAACATAATTTCCTTCTTCTCTTTGACTTAAATATATATATATTTGTTTGCTTTCGGTTTTATCTAGCGGATACACTAGTCTCGGTACGTGTTATTGATTGACAATGTCTTTTGACACGTTACAAGTCGATTCGTGTAGTTACGTCACTGCTATTGTTGAATGTTTGTAGCGTCTTCATTTGCCGTTTGCTCCGAAAGTAAGTCCATTCCAAGCCTTGAAAACATATGGAGATGGTAAAAATATTACAACCAATAGTAACGTGTTGTCGTACGTATGGTTCTTTATATATTTATTGCGGACTTTTCGGACACTTTCCAGCGTCCATGATCACAAACGTCGGGAACAAATATATAAAACAAACGCGAAAAATCCGTAAAATAGTGGATTTGATGTGTATTATAATCGAAGTAGATAGAAGTAATAATTATGTACGTATGGTGTCAGTATCCCTTGACAGTCGCGTATGAATATGAACGCTAGATCTGTGAAGACAGAGCCATCTAAGACTACATGATTTCCAGGTCCATTTCGGACCTGGTAAAGTATTATATAACACGTTTCTCCGGCTAGTGTATTCTCGATTTACAAAAATTCTGTAGACTAATCGAAAATTTCGTTGCAGCGAATGATTTGTTAAACATTAATATCTGATACGATCCGGATTGAGCTAGGTTTTGTTTGTGTGAGACAGGAAAATGGGTCTAGATGAAACGCTAGTCGATTTGCGCATTGTCTAATTTTCTAAAGTATTTAATACCGAAAATATGTACTACATACAACTCCCGTGAAATCGGCATCGGTGCCGACTAGTTTCGGACCTATCGGATGTCCTACAGGACGACTGGGATAACTTGGGTCACTTCCTGTCTCTCACTCGCATTTGATACCAATATTAAAAAGTGCGTTCTATTATTTAACCACTTTGATTATCGTAAAAGTAAACCGGTTGCAATTTAGGGAATCCAGTCGAAAGGTGGTATTTTTTAAATATAAACGTCATTCCTATTATTGGTTGCTATGGCTATGAGATTCTATGGCTATAATGTATTAACTGTTTTTTTTTCTGTTCATATGTGACATTCGTTCTACAATGTTAAAGTCTACATAACTATAGAAATTTTTCTTTTTATACTTAGTTTGACTTCTTCACGTCCTTTTGTTTCATTATCGTAAAACAGTTTTATGAAGTAAATTTTGTTACATAAACAATATTAAGTGAATTTCCTTTGTTAACTAAATGCTTTTTGGATCGAGTCCTAGGTGCTTCCAATGATGACCTTCTAAATGAATACCACTTTGTCCTAATATAGTTCGTCTTAGATAATTAGTATCAAGTCCGAATGTCAAGCCATCATGACTAAATATCATATATATTATACATATAGTCAACATGCAGAAATGTTCTCACTAGTAACTGTCTGAAGTGTTACTTGTAATCTTTTCAAAGTTGAAATTGCTGTAAAGTTTAGATGAAACAAAGTAACCCATGGCAATGACATTGTGTCATACGTCCTACGTCCATACGTAAACATACGCAACTCCATACGTGCGTCATTCCGTTACTATGGGTTACTCTGTGTACATTTATTTCGAGTAAATTCTGACTAAACTATATTTCATCATAATATAACAAGTGCCCTGTGGCTGAATTGACTAAAAACTAATAACAGATCATTTGTATCGTATATAAGGAAATTATTCAGTCGAATAAACTGAAATTGCTAGCGGCGTTAAGGAACGAGCAATTCTAATGAAATTTTCTATGAAATAATGAGTAAATAATAATAAATTCAAGAAAAGAACTCGATATAGACTAATAGATAATGTTTATCGATATTAGAATGATCTTTTGTGTAATGTTTTCTAATTGTACGATCGTTTCAAACGGGGAGTGTCCATATTATGAATATTGTTACGACTTATTGTCTTCTTCGAATTGAACGGAGATGTTATACTGTTAGATATCTACTTATAAACCTTTGAGACATTAATTTCATATACTTATTTAAATTCCTATCAATTCTAAATGTTATTTTATAATCATTTGATTGTACCCTTAGGTTTGTTGTAGTAATGTTGTGTTCAGAGCGTTGTGGAGAAAAAAATTTGAGGTTGAATTTTTAAATGAATCACAATACGGTCAAAGGTTAATAGTTTTTTTCGGCGTCGTATCCATACTAAGATTGTATCGAGTGCCATTAGTTTTTAAACGAATGGAGTCTACACTATAGGCGAATAAAACCCGAACTTTATGATGACAAAGTCAAATGATTATGACGTCAAAATATTATGCTGCCGGATTATTACGACCCTAAATATTTTTCCGTCAGATTGTTATGACGTCAAAATATGTTAAATTATTATGACGTCAAATATTATAACTCTAATTATTATGACTACAAATTCGTGTGAAAAAAAATATGACGACAAAAGATAAAGCGCTGTGAATGGTTTATTATCTCGTGGTTATTCATTATGACGATTTCCAAAGTCAAAGTCAAGTAACAAGTCAAATATCTTTTATTCAATATGGAAGCATTACACTTTCTTATTGATTGTCAAATAATCTACCACCGGTTCGGAAATGGAAGTCCTCTGACCTGAGAAGAAACTGGCGTAAGAAACTCATGCGGACTTTTCTTTTTCCTTTTTCTTCAATAAATTTTACAAAACTTTTACATAAAAACCATACATTTTACTACTTTGAAATAGCCTGGAGCGAACAGTTCATTACCAGGTGTAGTTATCTATCAAGTAGTCATTGAACAATAATATCCTTTAACACACAAACGTTCCTTTACAACTTTTAAATTTATTTACAGATAAAAGCTGAACGTTTTCTGGTATTTTATTGAGAAGAAGTATACATTGTCCCATGAAGGATTTCATCGTTCATTCGAGCCTAGTTTTTGGAAGAACATAATTATGCTTATTCCTAGTATTTATATTATGTGTGTCACAATGTTTTTACAAAAATCATTTTTATTTTTATGAACATACATAATATTTTCAAATATGTATTGAGAAAAACAGTCATTACATTAATTTCTGTAAACATTTTTCTCAGCGATTCTTTGGGACCCAGGTTATAGACTGCTCGAATCGCTCTTTTTTGAATTATAAAATAGTATTAATATCATGCAGTTTCCCCACAGTAGAATGCCATAAGACATTATACTGTGAAAATAACTTAAAATATACTAAACGGGCTGTCTCAACATCGGTTAATTGTTCTAATTTTTACTGCATAAGCCGCTGAGCTAAGTTTACTCGCCAGTCTATGAAATGAGGGCCCCATTGCAGTTTAGAATCTATTGTGATGCTGAGAAATACAGTGCAATGTACGTGGTCTAGCGCTCTCCATCTACGACCACATCACACCCAGCTTGAGGAACATTAGGAGTTGTAAACCTTATACATTTAGTTTTATTTTTGTTTAACAATAAATTATTTGCACTAAACCAGTATTTACTTTTGAGAGGGTATTATTTACATCGTCATTTTGCAAATTACGTCGTTTTATTCTAAATATTAAAGAAGTATCATCAGCAAATAATACAATCTCGTTATTGTTCTCAACCTGGTGTGGTAGGTCATTAATATAGACCAGGAAGAGAAAAGGCCCAAAATAGATCCCTCGGGGACTCCCATACCTACCTGCGTCCTGGAGATCTCTTGCCGTTCACGTCAACTCTCTGAGTTCGATGGCTCAAGTACGAAGTCAGAAGGTCGAGTGCGGCATTTTTGACACCATAGTGGCTTAATTTCCTGACCAAAGTATCATGCTGTACACAGTCAAATGCTTTGGTTAAGTCACAGAAGACACCTAAGGCATCGTGTGACCCTTCCCATGCCTTCAAATATAGTCTTAATAAGATGGGCACCTGCATCGGTTGTAGAACGACCCCGTGTAAAACCATACTGTTTGTTATTAAGCATATTATGAGAGTTAAAATGTACAAGTAATTGGTTAAGAATTATTTTCTCGAAAATTTTACTAAGCGCAGGCAGTATACTAATAGGTCTAAAGTTATTGGGGTCTGTAGTACTGCCTGATTTAAATACCGGAATAACTTTACTGTGCTTCATAAGGTCAGGAAATTTACCACATGTAATACAATCATTAAAAATAGCTGCAAGGCAAGGTGATATAACATCAATAATAGAATTTATCACCTTAACCGAGATCCCCCACAGATCTACAGTTTTTTTAATGTCCAGAGATTTAAAAGCGGACACAATATCTTTATCGCTTACATTACTAAAATAGAAACTATCTTAACAGTTGGAGAAGAAACAAGTGACTTGGTGGTAAAAACAGGAATGTCTGAAAAAAATTTTTCAAAATAGGATGCAACATCTTGATCAGAATTTATTTTACTATTATTAACATTTAGCTCGAATTTCAAAGTTCTTGTTTACAGCCCTTCCTGTTTCACCAGTAATTATTTTCCAAGTCATTTTATTTTGTCGGATGCACCTTTAATTTTGTTTTTATGTAGAGTGACTTCGCTGTCCAGCACACTTTTCTGAATGTTTTGGAGTATACATTAACATATGTCACAAAGGATTGATTGTGATTGTAAGTCTTTTCACTATATAGTTCATATAATCTTTGTCTGCTCTTATGTATTCAACTGTCCCATTCACTGAAAGCTGCAGGTCTTTTTGATTTGACTGTTTTAGAAGTAAATATACTCTTAAATTCAGTTGTTATTAATTTAAATAATTTACTATACAGTATATCCGGTTTACTATTATAATGCAAATAATTAATTTTATTTATTATATTACTTCTAAACTTCTCAATACGTTCCCATACATAGAATAACCATTTTTTTGCACAATATTTTGTGAGTTCTATTATCATAAAACAAAGAAGCTAATTGTCCATCAATGATCAGATGATAACATATTAATGATGGATTTATTAATAGGATACAATTTGTAAATATGTTATCATACATGTTGCCGAGGAGGCAGTAATTTTAGTTGCTTCAAGAAATAAGTTTAAAAGGTTATATGAATTTAACAATGATCTGAATCTAATAGTGGTGGTTGAACTATCTAGTAAATTTATGTTAAAATCACCACAGACTACTATATTTTTATTAGATTCAGATAGTTTTATTAAAATTTGTTCCAATATAATTTCAAAAGATCATATAACGACTGGGAGGTCTGTATACACATACAATTATGAAGTGCTCAAGCCTGCACAGGCTATTTCAATAGTCTGCTCAACTGAGAGGCTCACTATATCTGTAGATTTTTATATTTTAAATTATTTTTCAAAATTATTATTGAGCCACGATATAGCTTTTTTCTCTGTTGAACAGGCTAGCAACCTGGTAACATCCAAGGTTAAATATAATCTGGTTTTCATATAGCAGTGTTCTGTAATACACATGACATCTATATTACAATTGTTTAAAAAGTTCAACTTCTAGTTCTCACTGCTATTCCTTGTATGTTTTGATGACCAGGCTAATACAATGGTTCTTATTTTTATTTTGTAATATGTCTTTGTAAATTTATTATTTTCTCATTAATACATTGATTATTATTAATACAATTAAATATGCTAGAGACAGCCTCTGTTGTCTTAGAATTTAATTCTAAATTATTTGGAACATATTCCAAGGCATTACATGTCACAGTATTTCCGTTCAAAAGAATCAGAGGACTTTATAGCCAAAGACTTGCATGAGTTAATAATACAATAATATAGCAGCTGTAAAGTAATCTGTTTTTATAAAAGTTTGATAGGTTAAACCTATCAAGTCAGGTAACTGTTTCTATAATTAATTATTTGATTTATGTCAATGAGATGTATTTTATTGACAATGTCAGAATAGGCTAAGGATATACAATTATTCTTATATAACATTGATAAATTACTATTTAACTTATGCCTATAGTAATTTTCCTGTGGAACTCCCTTAAGTAAGGAAATGTAAACAGAATAATTTTCTTTTACATTAAGACTATTAAGTTTTGTATGAATTAATTTTAAATAGTTACTGTTTACATCTCCCGCTCCCAATGAGAATAATTAAGACAGTGTTGAGAATGAATATCAGTTACTACTTTATTCATTATCTTGTGTAGGTTGCTCCTGGCAAAGAGTGGTTTGATACCAATTCCCCATACACCTCAGTCATTAGCAACAAACCCATATTCTTCCCATTTCATCTATAAATTTTGATTATGTCATGGGAAGAGACATGTTCTGGCTTGTCCAGTCCAGTGTTGACCTGAGTCACTTCAGCCTGGGATGTGGGCATAGAATTGATATTAATATTCAGCTGTGGAGGACCAGAACTTAGACACTCGCATGTACATGCTTTTAGTTAATGAGTCAGGCGATCATTGTTATATTTACTTAATTCAAGCAGGTCATTCCAGCTGATATGTGTTCTGTTATTTCTAATTGAGATGCTTCATACTTTTTGTTATTAAATCCAAAGACTTAGTTAAGGATGAAATCTCAGTCTGTAGCGACTCAATTCCAGCCTCATGAGTCAGATGAGCCTTTTTTTACTTCATTATAACATAATAATATTTTTGATTTTAATAAATTTTTCTCTGCACATATCTTTTTAAGATTTCTAGTTATTTTGCGTTTACAAAGTATTAAATTACTTTTTCTAATAAATTTATTGATTTTCCTTAACTTTTTTAACTTATTTCTACTGTGAACTGGGTGGGAGGTTCCTGAGTCATCACCAGTCAGATCAATTGTACTTAAGTTATTATTATAGGCAGTGACTAAGGAAGGCATGTCAGGTATTTTCCCAACCAGTTCTGTGTATAGACTTTGGGTCTTAGAGGCTTTCATATTAAAACTATTATTTTCCAGAGATTTAATAGTTTCATGAGCCCTCATTTAGTTTCGCTCCTCAGCACAGAGGTGAGACTGAGGGCCCTCTATTCATCCCTGCACTGATCAAACCCATCGACTATACTTTGCAGATTATCATTACTTTCTTGTAAGTGTACTATTTACTATGTAATTCAGCTAGTTCCTTTTCAAATCGCGATTTTTATTGATAATCTGCAAAGTTTCCTTTCATTATCGTCTCTTCCTTAACAATTGCACACACTGATTCTTTGCGCCTTTTAACTCCTGGAGCGCCAAATGGAGCTGTTCCTCTACCTGCGCGCCTTGTGTTACGGGTCATGATGATTTAATTAAAAAGAGAAACGAAACCGTGAACAATGAAGTGCAATTAAAAGGGAAAGGAGAAAACAAATTTGGTTTTATTACTTAGTATTTGAATACAAAGTCGTTACCTGGCAATGACAGCTGGACGACACAATTAGCACGTAATATCGTATATAACACTACCTGACTCACAATTTATATATTACTCAAGGTAAATAACCCACTTTTACACAATTAAACTTTTAATTAGTACTTAAGAGCTAATATTTTAATTATATTTTATACAAATAATTGGGAGAGGTTAAATTGACGTCTTACGCTAGGAGTTGCCATGAAAAAATTTTTATTATCCACCAATAAGGTGACTTAGGATTTTGACGTAATTAGAATTTGACCTGTTTTATATATTCCTTATAAATTTCCGGTGTTATTCGCCTAGAGTACTGTTTGACTTATTTTTATTAATAATTCTCGAACATATTTATGCTGAGTTTCGATATGTATTTTTCATTATTTTAGTTGCATATTTTCTTTATTGACTTTGGCGTCGTGTCTCTTTTCATGTATACAGTATTTCTAATAACACCACCGTTTTTGTAACGACAGTGTGTTGCGTTCGAGTGGGTTGCATCAAGTCAAATGTTATCAAAATTTGCCATTTGCAATTGATTAATAGTGAAACGAATCATCTATGTTTTGAAGTAATTACAAGAAATATAATGTTCAGTGTGACAATCTGGCTAAAGACATAATGCTTTTATTGTAATGATTTATTAGGTTTATATTTACGTTTGTTTCGATTTAAAAATAATTATATTATATATGTATATTATAATAGATCTATTAACTGCATGGTGGTGCTATTGATTTAAATAAAAAAAAACATCGCAAATATACGAAATTGAGAACTAGCTTTTGTCAAATAAAAAGCGATTATGAGTAAAAAATGCTGAGAGATAACAAATGTATCCAATTTCGATTAATACAACTTTTTATTTGTACATGATTACAGTTGTAATTCTAAACATTGATGCAACCCCGTAACATATTTATTTTGACATTTAGTATATTTGATAATTTTTTAGTTGTTAATATATAAATTCAGTTGTTCATTATATTCAAGAACAATTGCATCGGTCCACGCGCGAGGTCTACGTCAACGTTTATTATTAGTGATAGATATAATTTTTATAATAATATGTTAAGACTTGATTGTAACGGAGTGTAAATAAAGAACATATTCGCATTATTATTTTATGATGTTTTTTTTTATTCGTGTGTCCCTTTAACTGCCTACTATGTGCCTCAAAGTAGTGTGTTCACAATCAGTAACGTATTCCAGGTGTGATTTTAAAATAGGTTTACGTTGTCCCACAACGCAATTAAATCCAAGACCATATTTTCGCTGAGACAATTGTGCAAGAAATGACGATGGTAAACGCTTTTTTTTATTAATTTTTTGTATACTATAGTTAGAAGCCAAACTCATGTTGGGCTTTTAGCATTGTACTAAACGAAAAATCACTATTGAAATAAGTTGACTTAGTGCACGCTGTAGCGGCGCTTAAAAAAATCGATATTTCAAAAGCATCGTTAACATCGATATTTTTAGACTCGTTTCACATCAATATTTGTAAAGCATCGATCAACATCGATATTTCTAAAGCATCGTTAAACATCGATGTTTTACATTTAAGAGAAATCAAGAACCCAAAGGGTACCTAAACTGCGTTCGGTAATTGGTTAATGGCAATAAATTCAAAGACTTGGTATAGCAACCGGCATTGACTTTTTGACGTGACAACGTCTTATAAAACAGTTCAGGATAGGGAGGCACTCTCGAAAACTGTTTCACAGCGCCGCTCACTTAACGCTCTCCATAAGCAACCATAAGAGAAAGTGAGAGGCACCCGTCTCTCTTACTCGTGTGCAGTTGGCAGGCCAACTTGAATGGAAGAGAGATAGAAGAGAAAGAGGAAGAGGGTTGATCCTTTATCCTACTATAGGAATGAATATTCACATTACAATCATTCTACCACTAAAAGACGTTGTCACGTATAACTTTCGCCCGTATACCAATGTTTTTTCACAGAAAACTTTATAATTTTTTTTACTGAAAACCAATTTGTTCCTCTGCAGGATTCGAACCTACGACACACGACCTCAATTTTGTTTCTTTACTGTAGCGGTGTGACCGAGTATTTAAAAATAAAAGATAGATTTAAAAATAAAGGTACATGACCGCATTTCCGTACGTATTTGTAGAAAGGATTTTACGGCATTCAAACCGAAACAATAATGTTTGTTTACTAATGCGCTGCGTTGCAAAATAGCTTTTGCGGTGGACACGTCTCTGTTTAACATAAACAACTTATATTATAGAGATATTATAGAGCACAAGTGTACGCGCAAACACAGGTCTTCCGTTACTCTCAAAGTCCGATTGAACGGATAACCGACACGACCTGAGATTAGTATTGACCTTTTACAGACCCATCCGATGCACGAATCATCTTACTTTGCAGGCAATTGGCCCACATTGCTCTCACCAACAAAAAATAACTCAAGAAGTCGAGTCCCCGCAATATTTAAACCCACGACCCCGTTTCCCAAAAGGCAAGCCCTATAAGCCTATACCAAAAGATGGTTAAATTATGCGTCCAATGTCAAACGACTAACAATTATCTTATCGCAGGTACAAAATTTTACATATAACATAAAAAACCCTCATAAAAAACTTCAAATGGCTTAAATGTGGCAAAATTAAGTTGGTCTCCAACGATAATTTACAAAATGCTAAGCCCTCGCTGCCTGAGCCGTCTTTATTATTGATAGATGAGTATAAATACAGTTTACCTTAAGTGAATATCAATGTTGTATCTTTGAAAGAATAATATTGCTAGACATATGATGATTCCCGAGAACTTACAAAAGCGAGCGCCGCGATCTTTGTTGATTTAACCAAGATAAAGTTATCAATTTACTTAAGTCGGTATTTGAATCGTAACTTGGAATAATCGGTTTAACGAACTTGAAGTGATCTCCACAACTGAAACGAACAAACTTCCTTCGATAAATGGATTACACGCAAGTAACTTTTAAGGTGTTGTCGATCGAGTAACGTATCGTTACATAGTATGAAAAAAAGTAGCTTTTTCAGTCGCTATATCTTTATGTATGCATAAATCTTTAAAAGTACGCATCGGATTTTGATGCGTAGATTCTTTAATAGGTAGAGTGATTGAAGAGGAAGGTTTGTATTTATAATTCATGCATAATATTGTAGAGAAACGCTGATAGTTTTATATATTTAGCCATAGCACTCGTGCGGAGCCGGGGCGGGTCGCTAGTATAAACTCTGAATTTTATGTAACTGTCATTACTCAGCCTACGTTGGCTTATTGAAACGGGAAGTAACCATAACACAAAGTTATTTCTCCACAGAATTTTAACACACGAGCACTTTAAAGCGAGGGCTTTTACTATCAGTCTATAGAATCAGTTCAGGTATTATTGAAATATGCAAACTTTGTTTTAAGACAACTTCCTAACTTCTAAATTTCATATTGTAATACCTTTATAACACTAACTCCTAATTTCTAATTTCTATTTCCCAGCTTTCATATTGTAATGCCTTAATATAAGACGCTTTGGCAATAGAGTAGGGCTGGCTACATTAGTAATGCACTAATAACGTTATCAGAACGCTGCAAGAGGCATTATTACTTTTCACTTTACTCCACGTATAATTAACTTTAGGCTGAAAATCGAAGGACTCGAATATTCAAGAGCGCACCATTCTTATCATTGACAAAGTATACAAACCGTCCAATCAAAAAGCAACCAAAATGTATGTGAACAAGGTTCAAATTTGTAGACGCGTCTGTATAACGAAGCCTTGCTTTTGAATACTGTGTTCCTAGCCATTGGCTTGAGCACTTAGCGCTAAAAGGGTCACCGGGCAACCGTATAGTAATACAGAACGGTTCCATGTCCTACTTTTTCTTACATAGTTGGTTTCGCTGAAGAAAACTGTGAAACTAAAGCTGAAGGTCGCTCTTAAACGTCACAAAATATTCTATTCCATTAATAAAATAGACTTTGTATCGCCCCTAGGTATCACCAGCTCGGTAATCGTTATTTGAGTTACAGATAAATACACTATCACTACATAGTATAAATCGAGTCGCTTTCTGTCCCTATATCCCTGTGTATGCTTAAATCTTAAAAACAACGCAACGGATTTTGATGCGTTTTTTTAATATATAGAGCGATTAAAGAGAAAGTGTTATATGTATAATTTATTCATTATATTGTAGAGAAACGCTGAAAAATTTATAAATTTTTTTATAGATTTTACAAGATACCGGATTCACCGGTGGTAGGACCCCTGTTTACAGGAGACCGTCTGGTGGTACCACCCGGTGCCTATTTCTGCCAGAGCAGTAGTGTGAAAACACTACTGTGTTCCCGGTTGAAGGGCACCGTAGCCAGCGTATTTACTGGGTAAACGAGACTTAACACCTATGTCTCACGCTAAGCAGTGCGTTGGCGATACCACTGGTATTGCTAATGTCTATAGGCGTCGGTGATCACTTCCCATCAGGTGGCCCGACTGCTCGTCTGCCTGCGTATGCCATAAAAAAAATATCAGTATTGCAACCGTGCGGAGCCGGAGCGGGTCGCTAGTATACTTTTAAGCCACCGAAATAGCTGCATTGTTACATTTTTTTTCCATATACCATTTTTTTAATAGTTCACATTACATCCTAATAAATTGTAGCCTATCAGTTACTAGAATGTATAGGCTATGTTATTGCAAAGATTTAATGACGTCTATACAGTTACAGATTTTGCTTTAAGGAGTAACAAACACGAACATCCATACATTCTTAAAAACTCTTGTTTTTAAATATTAGTGTTTTTAAGAAGAGAAAGAATTAAATCTATAATGCATTAAATATTTTAAGTTACTTGATAGGGTAGTGTCGACATCACATCTTTTATTTTTAGGAAATAAAACGTCCTTTTATTGTTTATATTTGAAATGTACAATATTTACTTTTCAGAAAAGGTACGGAGGCAAATTTAATATTTTTTGTAGATTTTCAAAATTAATGCAAATGTCGTTTGTTGAAATATTAGTTGCTATTTCTTTTCTGAAATAAAACATATTTGCTTATTAGTACACATTTATACCGTTTCGTAATTTGAGGGTTTGCCTTTGAGTTGTAGAATGAAGCACGGTTAAGGTTTTATTTATAGAATCCAGATCAAGTTTTGGTTGAAGAAGTATGCAGCACACGACCTTATTACTATATGAGGTTAAATAAATAACAAATCCTTGCCAGAGAATACCGATCCTTACACAGGTTAGGATGCGAGCAACTTAAAATTAAAAAGCAGCCTAATTTAAAGGGAGAAGAACATTCTCCACCTGCTCGTAATCAAATTATTTGGGTCAATCGCCCAAATGTCTGAAAAGTAAGGTGATTCATGCGTCGGATGGGCATGTAAAAATTCGGTCCACCCACCAACCCGCATTGGACCAGTGTGGTGGGATACGGTCCAAAAACCCCTTAACGGAGAAGGGTGCATTATGGGAGGCCTAAGTCCAGCAGTGGACTACTACAGGCTGATGATGATAATGATGATGATGATTAGATTAGATGACTAGATTGAAATAACATAAACAGGATACCTACCACTTGTAAGTTATTTAGTTGTTTTCTACGTTTTTTGGCAACATGTGCGAGCAGGCTTAGGTTAAACGCTTCATTACTTATAGTACCTAATCGCGTGCATTTATCATTTAAGTAAACCAACTTTATTTAGTAAAATAAAATAATCTTACCTTCACGATAACCTTGATACCAGGATAGTTGTAGTCACCAGCTGCGATTTTCTGCTCTCTGATTCGTTTGTCATGATGTACACCAATAATCGACACAAAAATGTGCAGACACACGAGGAAGAATTCGTTGATATAGGCCATTTTTAAGAAATACTTAAGGGAAACTTTAACAAAAATACTAATTTAATAATGAAGGGCAGTGATTTTACTGCTACAAATTTTATAAATAGATTTTTTTGCTTCGTTCACCTTACTCGGAAAACTTATTTTCCTAGTGTACTTTAAAAAACTTTCAATTTTTAGAAACATTAACTGCTTGCGATAGCCTGTTTATTTCTTCAACGTTGACGGTTACCGTTCTTCTAAACTAAGTGCCAAAGGTCCCGGTTAACATTATTTTTAAGGCTTTTTACTTAAACTAACCTTTTGATAATAATGCGATCTGACATAAGGCATTCAATGGAGGCACAATTTTTGCTAAATATTCAGATATGACAACATACATGTGAAATCACTTACATTAAAATGTGTGCTACTAAACTTTTATATGTGTTTCAAGATGTGTTCTGTCATAATTAGTTCATGGAGGAATCGTTCATCGCCATAACAGCCCAGCCATGGCCCGAATATCTGCAAACGAAACATACCGATTTGAGTCCATCCACCATCAACACAAACCAACGCAAACTTAATCTAATTTACAAACATTTACAGCTTATTTACATTCTAAGCGGGTGGATTTGACCCAAACCAATGTATTTCGCGAGAGCAATACATAAAAATAAAACAAAATAGTATCAAATATCTTTTATTTAATACTGAATCATGAAATCATTGAGTAGTAGAATTCAAACTCTCGAACAAAGTAACTTGGACACGCCAGAATGAGGATTTTCATAATTTATTGTCCTTTCTTCTGTTTTACTTCGGTTTTCTTGCAATTAACTTCTAGTTTCTGAACGGACCACGTCTGCAAGGAGCTCGTCCCGTGCACGAGATATTCTTCTTGCAGCAGCTTGCGCAGGCAATCAGCATACAAACGAGGTTCAGCAGTAGAATCAGACGTGTGAGGTAAACTCGTTCCATTCTGGAACAGAGTAATATTTCACGAGGGATAATTGAAAAGAGACGATCAATATAGCTCTTGTACTTCTAATCAGTCTATTATAATTGTAATTAAAGACAAATTACAATTAAATAACGCGTTGGTTCATGTTTGTTGAAAGATCTACTGTGATAACATGTCAGTCAACCTCGCGTCCATCCCTCCCCTTGATTATTGCTTTCTTTTGTGTAAAGTCACTCCTCTATAAAGACTGAAAGCTATTACATTATTAAATATTTTTTACTTACATATTGTATTAAACTGCCAAGCTTCTGCAAAGTTCCTACAAACAGGAAACTGGTTTCATTCCCCACAGGGGGCTGGCTTCTTGCAGGCGATGTATACTTTGCGGGTGCAGCCGCCGACGTATGAGAACAGAGAGAGTAGTGTAGCGAGGAGTAGTAAGAGCGCGTTGTGAAATAGACCCATCGTAGGCTAAGGTGTGGCCATGGCTTGCGTGACAACCACCCTGGAATAGACAGCCACGGAACTACAAGACTATCAATCGTAATAGGACACGGGGCGGTAACAGTCATTTCAATGCTCATTCAGTTCTAATTACGTTAATACCTTCAGGTTCGTATTAGATCTGTGAAGAGAACTTGCAAGAAGCTGTGGTTGTATTAAATAATGACCAATTAACTATTCTCTTATATTTAACGTATTCCTTTGCTATTGTCTGATAAAAACGGCGTGACACTTTTTCATCAATCCTTCAGCCACTAACTAATAACGTTACAATTATGATCGATGTAAAATAATAATCAAAATATAAAATGTCAAAGTATTATCTTAAAAAAGTAAAACAATTATAACATAGAAGTTACGTTAAACAGATTTTTTGAAGATTTAAACGGTTTCGATATGAATTTGGTTTCCTAGAAAAACAATACAAATATCTTTACGTATTAATAGCAATAGCGTCGAAACATTGGTTTGGGTCGTAATTAATTAACTATATACATATATATAACAAACAAATATTTACACAAACAACAAGCTGAGTAGGTACGTATTTATTTTAATATTTACCTGAATATTTTTGTGTCGGTTTTGTTGGAAGAAAATTTGATGAATCACTTTTCAATTTTGATTGATGTGTCAATGAGAATTGGAGGTTTTTTGAAAATCTTACACTTTTTTGTTTTTTCATCAAGAAAAGAGTTTGTATAATGGAAATCTGATGTAATTTTTTAAAGTATATTCTTTTACTTATGAAATATATGTTTAAATAATAAAGAATTATAATTTTATCTTTTAGCCGATTACGATAAATTACTGACTTTATGAACTGATTAATATATATATTTGCTGTATTATTAAAAAATTTAGTAATTAGTTAAAAAAAGCTTGTCGAATTGTATTATATTATCTATTATTGTCAGGATATATTCAAAACAATGACAATGCCATAATAAATATTTGAACAATGTTGATTTTGCATATTTACGTTCAACTTTAAGGTTGTTGTTGTTGTTCAACAACTCCACATTCTTAAGAGGAAGAAAGCTTACGTAACAAATGAGTCACTTGTTTCTTTTTCTGTGTAAAGCGCTCAGTATTAATAACGCCATTACAACAAGACTTTGTTACTTAATAAATTTTAGAAGGCGATCTAACCCATTCACTTACACATTAGGATTCCCTAATTATTCGCTTTATACAGTCAGATTGGACAGATAACCGACACAACCACAAAGAGAACAGGGAACGTTAGACTTTTGACATGCCTGTCCTCAGTATAGGTCATCTTACAGTTAGT
Source organism: Lamproptera curius (assembly GCA_029286875.1). Lineage (NCBI taxonomy): Eukaryota > Metazoa > Arthropoda > Insecta > Lepidoptera > Papilionidae > Lamproptera > Lamproptera curius. The sequence goes on from JAGSMT010000052.1 coordinate 1,881,245, forward strand.
CTGATAATAAGCCCGTATTTATATAACTATTACTAAGAAGTAACAAAATGAGGTGTCGGGCACAGCAGGAGTCGAATCCACGACCTCCGGTCTTTTGAACGTAGGTATACAATACCAGGCTCCATATTCTTTAGAGCTATTCTAAAATTTAAGTAGTTGAATAATGTTACTGTTAAGAGAACTTGACAGTTACGGCAGACTGTCTCAGTATTTAGCTACACGAATAACTGGTATAACTGTTTTAATACGAGATGTTGTATATTTGTATCGTTTACAAAATTTCGAGAGTAATATATAATAATATCTTCGACTACCTCCGTAGCCTAGTGGTAAGGCGTGTGCTTTAGAAACCGGAGGTCGTGGGTCCAAATCCTGCAGGGACTTAACAAATTGTCATTGTTGTTTCCTAGTTGGTTAGGGCAATTTGGGCCGATCACTCAATTGTCTGAAAAGTAAGATGATTAATTCGTCGAACGGGCATGTAAAAAGTCGGTCCACCCACCAACCCGCATTGGACCAGCGTGGTGAGATATGGTCCATATCCCCCCTAATGAAGGAGGCGTTCATTATAGGAGGCCTATGTCCAGCTGTGGACTAACATAGGGTAATGATGATGATGATCTTGAATTTAAACAAAGCGTATATCTTTAAATGTTATATTATACTTTTATTAAAGGTACTATACCTTTAATTAAAAAAAAATTAAACAAATAAAAAGCATGGTGTCGTATATAGCGTCTTGTTATTCACTCGGTGTGAAATAATTTAGTGAAAGCTTGTTATAAAGTCATCAATATAAAAGTCCATGTCGTGTTTGCCTTAGATGTGATAAAATATAATTAACGACACGTAATAAAACCAACTAATAACACATCATTAACACTCAAAATCTCTGTACAAGAATCGTGCGGCGAATGGCATCATTAGCGTCCGTCGTCGACATATAATTAAAGTAGTCAGCGCCTCTTAAAAATAATGAGAGACCTCCTACAATAATGTGTAAATGAAATAAATAAATACGCACCGGAAACGGCCATGTTTATGATACGCTATCTGGCGCCAAAACGCTCGTCGACATCTGTCGTGGTGACGGAAACACGTCACAGATAAAAAATCTTAGCGTTACGTTTTTATTGCATCGTAAATAGAATGATACAACTTTACCTATATGGTATCGTGTGGGATTGTATGTTTAGCTAGATTTTACTCCGCATTTCTGTTCTAAAACTATATCCTTAAGTTACCCCTGAGCTAACGTAAAATAGCATTGATATAAAACAATGTAAAAACGAAATGGAGTCGTACGTATTACGTGTACCAGTAAGTGGTAAAAGGCATAGAATGTTAACAGGTCTAGAGGAATTTCAAGGAAACCAATTGGGTCTAATATACAATACATTTGTCTTCTTGTTAGCGCATCGATGGCAAGTATGTTCATGTCGCTGTGGTAAAAGGCCGTTCGGCGTCCGGACTCGCTGATCAAGGTTCGCCAAACGCATTTTATAATACATTTGAATGAAATTTCGTCTTTTATTTTTGATGGGGTGAAAAATATTACGATTTTATGAACAAAGTATTTCTATTTATATTTTAGTAAACAGTATTGCAGTAGCATCTAGTTGGTCATGTAGCCGACGTGTCAAGCTGGAGAGGTGATAAAATTTTATAAAATTAAAGATTAAAGACAATAAAATTGTATTTTAAAGCAGTCAAAGTAAAGTTCACCAGGTCTTATACTGTGTAGGAACAAAAAAGCTAAACGAGATTTAAAATGCTTAACACATCTTGCAACTTTAGCAAAATGAGTGTTGTTTAATTATTTTTTTTAAATATCTCTAAAGAAATATGTCAAGAAAAAGTTGATGAGTTGTATGCGTAAATGGCATATGAGTGTTAATTTTGTGTTGTCGAAATTATAAGAATTTGTAATTGAAGTGGAAAAGTTAGTACAGGTCTATGTAGTTTGATCTAATTCCTTTAAATTCTAGGATAAACCCTAATGATATGACCGTTGAGCGTCAAAGTCGATTGGCGTTCAATGATTGACATCTTGGTCAATGCATCAATAAGATACATGTCGCTTCTTCGTTGCTATGGGTTACGATGTTTACATTAATTGCAAATCGTACATAGCTTTGGTATAAAAAGGAGTGAGCGAATAATTTTTCGTGGAATCTAATTTATTCCAGCATTCGTTATAAAATATATTATTTTTAATTCTCCACTCGCTTGCCAGTTCTCTACGTAATTATAGAATAACATTATCTAACAATTACTTCATTACTATTTGGGAACGGAAGCGAGCCTCGCACGGCAGCCGCGAAATTGTTGCCGGCGAAATTATACTGTTATATTTTAGCGGAATTTTTGAGTTTTTGCATTCAGTGCATGGCATTTGTCGATAGTTTAGATATCGATGTCGTATCGATATTTATTCGATACTACATCGGATTTACATACATTTCGAATATTCTACAATGTATTTTTCCCTGCAAAGTAATCGTATGGTTGGATTCTTAACAACTGCGTATCACCCAAATGACAGATTTTACGCAAAGAAAAATGTTAAGACAAAATGACAGTTAACTTCACCACCGTAATTAATATTCATATGGCAACATCAACAATTCGTCTTTTCATATTCAATCTATTCTTCTGTGGAATGGGCTACCTCTTGAGATTAGAACGGCTACAAGTTACGCTCAGTTTAAAGGCAAAGTGCGCAAACGTCTTTTGAAACAGGTATCGGTGGAGTAATTTACACATATATATATTTATATTAATATTAATGTAATATGCATTTATTTATATCAAATTTATATTTCGTACTATTACGTTATACTATAAATAATATCAGATTCAGTTTTATTATCGGAAATAACGATTTTATTCTAATCTTATTTACATATGATAAATCATATGTCTGTTTTGCTTTCTAGTTACGCACATTTATATTTTTATTATATGCATAAGACATAGTCAGGCCACCTGATGAAAATGGTCTACCGACCCCTAGCAGTAGCAAACAGTGGTGACCATCGCTTTGCTACCTAGTTAGACATAGGTTTGTCTGTTTCAGATAAACGCTGGCTACGTACCCTTCAAACCGGAACACAGCAGTGTCTACACACTACTGCTTCGCGGCAGAAATAGGCACCGCGGTGGTATCCACCCAGACGGTCTTCTGTAAAAAGGACCTACCACCGGTACTTAGCTCTTACGCTGAATTTTCGTAACGCCCTGGTTCGAAAACTGTGTATCGTTTGTCGAAAGAAGTTGAACTTTGAGAGTGTATATCTAAATTATACTATTAACAGTAGGTTGTCAGCTTTTCGACAAAAAAAAATGTTTTTATGTAGAGCGATCGTGACACATACAGTGATAAACGTAAAAGTATTTGGTGAAATTTTACTTGAAGGCCCTGACATCCTGCGACAGAGATGGTTTTCAAAACCATAAAGAATCATCATTGATATCATCATTTGATAGGCAATAATCGGCTCATATTGCTCTAACCAAAGATAAAACAAAAAACACGATTTTGTTTTCACAAATCAAACTACTTTTTAACTTGATCTCCGGATTCGATTCGTGGATCTGATCCCATAGAGCACAGATGAAATATTCACACATCATCAGCCGGTGTTGGTCCACTGCTGAACATAGGCAACCTAATGCGCCCCTTCATTAGGGGGTTTCTGGATTATTATCATAATCAGCCTGTGTTAGCCCAATGCTGGACATAGGCCTCTCTTATGCACACCTTCTCCATTAGGGGGTTATTGGACCGTATCTCACCAAGCTGCTCCAATGCAGGTTGGTGGGTGGACCGACCTTTTACATGCCCATCCGACCATTCTGGAATATTATATATTCTAAATTATCTTAACATTACTCTTTCACCTAGCCATTTTACCAAGTTACTATGTGTTCGGTGAATCTAAACAGAATTACCTGAATAACAATTTTAAGCATAGCGATTAGTATCTTCCTCTCCGCAACCCAAATGCCTGACGCATAAATCACCACACTTTTCAAACAATTGTGTGATCGGCCTGTAGTGATCTAACTTAACAACAACGATAACACGAACTTGTTTTCAGCAGGATTCGAACCCACCCTTTATAAAGCAAGAGCCAATGCCGCTAGGCCACGGAGGTGGGTATCTCATATAAATAATTACGATATAATATTGAAATTCTAAAATTACAATTACAAGCTTAACATATTTCACACTACTGAGGGTGCAATACTGATACCTATAAAGCCTATGGAAAAATATATAAATTTACCATTGTTTCTAAACAATATTATGCATGAATTATACACATACACCTTCCTCTTTAATCACTTAATCTATTAAATAAAACCGCATCAAAATCCGTTGCGTAGTTTTGAAGATTTAAGCATAGGGACAGAGAAAGCGACTTTTTTTATACTATGTAGTGATTACAATATAATATAGAAATTCTAAAATTACGATTACAGGTTTTACATACTTGCAAGAATTTGACCATTTTCCTTCTCAAAAAGATAACTTTTACACGCTGGGTTACTCTGTGTATTATTAAATAACACAGCGATATAATCAAAAGCGCATCGCGTTCTAAAATAACCGACGACAAATATAACCTGGTCGCTCCATCGGAATTATCGCGGAAGGAATTATATCGATATATTTAGACGTGCATCACTACAGACACGTCGAGGTTTCCATTATTAAAAATAAAATCCCGCGATCCGCGTGCTCCAACGATCCAGATGAGTTACAGTACGCATTTTCCCGCGTCTCGATCAGGCCACGCGTTCAATCAGTTTTTCGGTGATGAGTAGAGTTGCTGTTTTGACTCTGTGCGGTTGTTATATACAATCGAATATATACCTACGAACGGTGTATTTTTACGAATTAATTTTATAATATTGTCGTGAATTTATACATTTATTTAAGAATTTTTCTTGAGAAATTTATTTAGAATTGGAAAAGTTAGACAGTTTTAGCGGGCGGCTGTGAAGTGCGATTTTTTTGAAGTAATCTCTTAAATTATATTTCACTCGAAGTAAGATGAAACGTGAAGAAGATTCTGTGTGTAGTTTAAAACATGTTTACAGTGTTACAACAAGTTTAAAGACTGAAGCAACCAAGATTTAAAGGTAAGATTGTTAGTTATATGAACATCATTCGTCAATCGTTGCATATTTTAAATACTTAACAAAATAATGTATATTATTTCCCTATGAAGGCTACGCGTCACTATTTTACCAATTGCTTTTTTATATTTATTATTTTCATACTTCGCAGACGGTAGTTATTATTGCCAAGATATTTGTATTTCTTTAGCATTTTAGTTTTCTTTACTTATATATTTAAATGATAAGGATTATTTATTCATGGGTATTCAATCACGTGCTCCATTTCGGAAATAAATGTATATTTTTAATTATACGTTACGTTACACAAAAGTTTCATATTGTAATATAAAAAAATATATTTAAAAGTTTATATTATTTTATCCTTTAAAGTAAGCTTAGCCTTTACGCGATGCTGGTAGGTTTATTTCTGCCGCGAAGCAGTAGTGTGAAACACTGATGCGTTCCGGTTTGAAGGGCAACGTAGCCAGCGTATTTACTGGGTAAACAAGACTTAACACCTTATGTCTCACGGTAGGCAGCGCGTCGGCGATACCACTGGTATTATCAACGTCTATGGGTGTCGGTGACCACTTCCCATCAGGTGGCCCTACTGCTGTCTGCCTGCGTATGCCAATAAAAAAATATACATTTTTCCGGTTGACGTGCCTACATTAAAATCTCATTAAACTCTATAAAATAGTAATTCTCGAAACCTAGATTTTACGGGGTACTAATGGAATATATTTCTAAAACTCTTTTCTCTTTACAACCTACATCAGGTTTTCAATCTTTGAAGTTTCCATTTGAACAGACTTAATTTCATTACGAAACTCACAAGCTTTCGAGCTAAGTTAACAAAGAGAGACTTGCAGAAAGTTATCCACGTGCTACTTGAATACGTACAAAGTTGGATTATTGAAGCAAACAGTCCCTGTTTATATTGCCGATTATTCAAATCCAATTAATATTAGGTATTAATATGAAAGTTTGTAAGAATATATATATGTATGTTACTGTCGCAGGCTTAAACTATTTGGTTATTATTATTATCTGTTAAACTTTAAAAAAACATAGGTTATATATCAGAAAATCATCATCATCATTATCAGCCTGTGTCAGTCCACTGCTGGACATAAGCCTCCCCTAATAGACGCCACCGCTCCGATCCTCGGCTACTATCAATCAGCCCACACCAGAAACTCTGCAAATGTCGTCACTTCATCTTGTAGTTTCGTATAAGCTTATAATTTATAAAGATATGAAATGTGGAAGAAGTGTGAAATAAAAAAGAAATATTTTGCGGTTACGGCAGATACTTTTGGACATACAAGTATAAAACGTATAATCATTACTATCACTAATTACTATCATTACGCGGTAGGCTTCTCAAAGTCAAAGTCAAATCTCTTTATTCAATATGAAACCATTACATTTTCTTATTTATTGTCAAATAATCTACCACCGGTTCGGAAATGGAAGCCTCTGGCTTAAGAAGAACTGGCGTAAAAAACTCAGCGGGACTTTTTTTCTCCTTTTTTTTCAATACATAATTCATCACATTTTACTACTTTGAAATAGCCTGGAGCGAACAGTTCATTACCAGGGTGAGTGTCTATCAAGTAGTCATTACAGCTAGTTAATACATATAAATATAAAAATAAAGTAAGTAACAAGACGAATTACTGAATGTGAATTTATTACCTAATATGTTAATATTTAATGAAATTAAACAGCAAATGGTAATAAATAAAATGACTAAAATTGCTATTTATAGTTATAAATTTAATATATAATTTTGCTTGTAATCGTGAACAACTGTGTCCGTAGCCTAGTGGTAAGGGCGTGTTAATGAGTCGAAATCGAATGAGCAAAGTCTAACCATATGTAGTGTACGCGAAAATAAGTGCTATAACCCACTATGCTGTGTTACTTGCAAACGTCCTTTCATAGTGCTATAATTTAAAAATTACCTGACTATGCTTATTAAATTAACTGCCTCCGTAGCCAAGTGTTATGGCGTATGCTTCGAAGGTCGTGGGTTCAAATCCTGCGGGGACTTAACAAAATTTTCATTGTTGTTTCCTAGTTGTATAGGTCAATTTGGACCGATCGTCTAAAAAGTAAGATGATCCATGCGTCGGATGAGCATGTAGAGTCGAGTCCATCACTAAGCCGCATTGAGACACAGCATGGTTGAAACGGTCCAATAGCCCTTATGGAATGCTTGGATAAGAAAGCTTAGTCAGCGTGAACTGAGACACGCTGATGATGATGTAATCGTAAGCAGACGAAAAGCGAGTCTACAAAGAGGGCCTTAATAGAGCCTTTACTCATTTTCGTTTAATAAATAATGTTTCTCATATTTTTTAAACCATGTCATTACTATCTGTGTAGTGAAGGACACCTGAAAAGATTACTCAGATTAAAATATGATACGTTTGTACTGGCTGACATGTTGCAAATGTTTATTTTAACCAGAACTATTTAATAAAATATATTATTCCAACAAGTAACATAAACACAGTTAATAGATTAAACTTTGTGACGGTGCATAAATTTTAAACTTTATAACGCAATAAACTTGTTTGCATCTGTTCGTCATCTCTTCATTTGTCTAAAAGCTTGTCGTAAATATCGTTTGTAAAGAATGCATCTAAGTGATTGGTTCATGACAAAAAATTTACAACAAATCATATAAATATATACTTTAAGACAGTACACACGAATGTACAGTCAAATACATATGTATATCGTTCAAGCAAGGCACATAAATGATTTACTAATTAAAAATTTCTAAACATTTCTAACCACTCAAAATTATGGTCACAACAACAGTATACAGCCTTAATATTTAGTTTATATTAATATAAACTAAATATTAAGGCTGTATACTGTTGTTGTAAATATTATTACCAGTTTTTGAAACATTAAATTATTTTATAACAGCAAACAACAGAAGGAACAAAGGAAGGATTACTTCCCTTCCATTGAAATCGAGTCCCAGATTTCCGGTTATAGAAAAAAAGAAAGGAAACTAACAACAGAAGTACACACACATACCAGCCTGTAATAGTCCACTGCTGGACATAGGCCTCCCCTAACACATCCCTATCCATTAGGGGGTTTTGGACCGTCGCTCACCACGCTGGTCCAATGCGGGTACAACAGAAGTAAATGAAAGTAATTTAAAAAGAAATACACTACCAATACGCTACAATCTCGCAAATACGTTTCCGAATGATCGAATGCTAATATTATTACGAAACACACGAAGTTACGGATATAACCCAGTTATTCGTTAACTCAGCTTTGCACAGGTCATCGGGTATAACCAATTCGCTTCGGGTCAATCATATATCAAATTGCTTGGCTTTACTAAACGTTGGTGGCATTCTGTAATTTATTACTAACAATCTTTTTTGTTTCCAGTTTGTGGTATACAAGTTGAAAACCAATTACGTTGTTTTTAGTTATTTTTTAGATTTTAACGCAAATAAATAATAATGCACGAGATTACGACTGGAGCGTTTTTAATCTATACAAATAAATGAAATTGAAATGTCTGTTTGCAAAATCAAAATAACATTTTTAAATGATTACATTGTGCTAATAATGTATTCTATAAACGGCTAAAAACTCACGTAAAACCAGTATTGGTGCCGACTAGTTTCGGACCTATCGGAAGTCCATCATCAGGACGAGTGGGATAACTTCACGGTCGCTTTAAATGACGAGAAAGGCTCACCGCATTCACCTAGTAGGAAACCTTACACCCTGCTAATAACAATAGTAGCGTAGGACACTACAATACGCCTAAAGTTACCTTGAAATATAGACCTAAGATAGTACCTTTGTACTAAACTGCCTCCGCAGCCTAATGGTATGGGCGTGTCCTTTAGAAACCGGAAGACGTGGGTTCTAATCCTGCGGGGACTCAAATAATTTTCAATGTTGTTTCCTAGTTGGTTAGGGCAATTTAGGCCGATTACCCAATTGTCTGAATGCATGATGGGCATGTAAAAAAGTCGGTCCACCATCAACCCGCATTGGACCAACGTGATGGGATACGGTTCTAAAACCCCCTAATAGATAGGGGTGTATTAGGAGAGGCCTATGTCCATCGGTGGACTATCAGAGGCTGATGATGTAGTACCTTATGATAGCGTTGCCGCCGTGGGTAATAAATAATTTATCAGTAACATTGTGATTGAAGAACCATTGAAGTATAGTTAGCAATTCAAACCCAAACAATATAAAGCTCTTAAAAAACTTACACCCCATCTATGTTGATGTAATTTAACGTATTATTACTACGTTCTAAAGTGTCTCGAAAATTCCGCGTCTCCATTTTGTCACCCACGTAACGAAATAATAAGCCAGTAGGGCTATTAAGAGACGGGTGGGCTATACTAACCATGCGATCGCAGAATAAACCAGGAAAAGATATTCTTAAAACGCGTGGTAACAAATATTACTAGCAGGGAAGACATGGATTAAAGTAATAAGGAAGTTTTTTTTTATTTTAAGAAGATTCCGTTCCATTTTTGTGAAACTCTTTAGAAAACTGAATCGAGCATTTATAGGCGGTAAACGCCTAATATTGGAGTATTCCTCTTTAAAATATAATTTACTGCCATAAAATACTACTAGTAGGCATGCAATGTAAATATAATAAAAAGACACACCAGGTCAGAGGCAGCATAAATAAATTCTTTATGCATGTGCATAAATCAATCTTTAGCTTAATCAATTCAAAATTCAAATATCTTCGTGTAACACTCGCTTATTGATTGTCAATGACGCTATCACAGGTTCGGAATAGGACGCCTTCTGAACTGCCAGCGGGCCTATTTTGTCATCTTTTAAAATAATCAAATATACATATAAATTTTCTTATGAGCTACATACAGTTCTCATACTTATATTATATTTTGAAAAGCCTGTGCGAGCATTCTATTACCAGCCTGTGTTATCATTTATGTTATAATAACCTTTAACACATAAACGTTCCTTTACAATTTTTAAATTAATTAATAGTTAAATTCTGAACGTTTACTGGGATTTTGTTGTAAAAGCGTATACATTGCCCCATAAAAGATTTACTTATTCTTCGCAGTCTTGTTGCTGGAAGAATTAAATTATGTTTGTTTCTAGTATTTATGTTATTTGCATCACAATGTCTGCGAATATCGTGTCTATTTATGTGCAAAAAATAGTTACATTAAGTTTTCGAATTTGTATTGAGAAGTAACGGTTAGTATTTTAATGTCTGTAAATAATTTTCTCTGTGATTATTTGGGGCCCAGGTTATAAACCGCTCTAATATCTCGTTATTGGAGGAAAAAGATCGTATTAGTATCCGTCGCAGTAGAATGCCATAAGACATTACACTGTGGAAATAGCTAAAGTATACTAACCAGGCTATCTCCACGTCAGTTAATTGTCTGATTTTCTTGACAGCATATGTTGCAGAGCTGAGTTTATTCAACAGTCTATTAATATCCCACTGCAATCTGGTATCTATTGTTATTCCTAGAAACACGGTTGACTCAACAATATCTGTCTCTTCCTCATCTATAAACACTTCACATTTACTCGGTCTTACATTTGGGGTCAAAATTTAATACATTTTGTCTTCTTCTGATTTAGTAGCAAATTATTGACACTAAACCAGTGCGCCACTCTAGAGAGAGTATTATTTACATCGTCATTTGTTGATGTACTTCGTTTAACTTTAAAAATGAAAGAAGTATCATCAGTAAATAATAGTATCTCTTCGTTTTTATTAATAACATATGGTAAATCATGTATGTGTATGGTAAATATGTAGATGAGAAATAGAAAAGGCCCAAGAATAGACCCTTGTGGGATACCCATATCTACCAGTGCCCCGGGAGATCTTTTACCATTCACCTCAACCCTCTGAGTTCGGTGGCTCAAGTACAAAGACAGAAGATTGAGTGCGGCATTTCCTACACCATAGTTACGTTATTTCCTGACCGGAGTTTCATGCTGAACGCAATAAAAAGCTTTTTTGAGATCGCAAAAGACGCGTAAGGCATCCGGCGACGCTTCCTAAGCCTCAGAGATGCTCTTAATGAGCATAACGCCAGCATCAATCGTGGAGCGACCCCTAGTAAAACCGTACTGTTTGTTATTAATAAGATAGTTACTGTTAAAAAGGTTTAATAATAGTTTTTCAAATATTTTACTAAAATAGGCCAAATAGAGACAGGTCTAAAATTATTAGGGTTCAATAAACGAAATAAACTTTTTATAAAAAAATGAAATTGTAAAAAGTAAATGATCCAACTTGTAAATCCCTTAATTCCTTATGCAAATTTCAAATGATTAAGCTCACTTTATACTTGAGTACGAATTAGAAATAATATTGCGAAAGATAACTTATGTTCACTTACTTATTTACCTTATATTATATTTACCTTATTTATAATGTTAACTTATATTATACACATCAGCGTGTATTGATGATGATTGTTTAGCTGTCTTTGATTTTAAAAGCTTTAAATGTCAAGAATAATAATATGCTGTAAAAACGTGGTCACCCTAAAGGCGGCGTCGAGCAAAGTTGCCCGGCAACCGAGCTCCGTCGTTATCTGCCAGCGAAAGTCGCTGTCACCGACACCCTTGTTTCACTGTACAAGTTGTGCGATTAGTGCTGTTCCGCTGTCATCGCAACAAAGTTTTATTTAATTCTTTATAAGAGTTAGGAGACGTGCATAACGTTCTATAGTATCAGATAACTATATTAGGTATTTAAGAAGATAGGAAATTGATTAAGGATTGAATGGTAATTAAACTACATAAGGTACAAAATGGTAATTGAATTAGGATAGAAACTGAGAAGATGAGGGAAGGAGAGCGAGAGTATGCAGAATGAATGAGAAAATAAATGTAACCAAAAGCGAGGTGCATAGGGTATTGTAAGTGGTATAGCAGGGTACAATAGTTCACCCGAGCTTTTTACAATCAGTCCGTCCGTAAGTATGCTTAAATCTTTGAAACGAAGCAATGAATTTTTATGCGTGTTTTTATTACATGAAGCGATTTAAGAGAAAGGTTTTGATTATTATGTTTGCATAATATTGTAGGAAAACTCTTTTAAAATTAGAGTTTTCTTTAGGTGTTTTTAGGTCATGTCGTGAACACACACATTATTTTAAGCTTACTCTGCAAACTGGCTGAACCCCACTATATAATTCTTAATAATATTATGCGTACATACATCCATACATACATACATCATCAGCCTGTGATAGCCTACTGCTGGACATAGCGCCAACGCGTAGGTAGGTGGACCGACTTTTTACATGCTCATTCGACGCATGGATCATTCCCCTTTTCAGACAATTGGGTGATCGGCCCATCTAACCAACTAGGAAGCAACAATGAAAATTTGTTAAGTCGCAGGATTCGAAATGTCAATCAGTGGTTGACACCTTACATAGAATAATTAGTTATAACCCGAATAAAAGTCACAATCGCATATATTGTAATCAGCAAACAAAGTGTAAGCGTTCATATCGATAAATTGGATCCGATTCGTAGATATATTGGAAATTTACGTTACAACAAGGCACATCACTAGAGCTTTTCGGGACGGACGCTCGCGAAGTAGGTACGAGGGTATATTATGTTAGAGAATGGAGTATCACACTGTAACACGATATAATTCATTTTGTATCCCGTAAAGGATGCCTCTCATTTGAGTATTTTCTTATTATATGTATGTTGAATGTTATAGAGAAGTCGTCGTAAAATTAAATTGTAAGACAAAGTATATTATCTATATCCGAGCGATAAGGAAAATGAGTTTACGTTAATAAAATGTAATGCCAAACACCGCTAGTGGTAGCCCTAGAAATTAACGCTTTCTTATTGGTGGACACATACTAATTAAAACGTTATATTTTATCAGTCGGAAATAGCCTGACGCGAATAGTTCATTACCAGGGTGTGTTATCTATCAAGTAGTTATTACAGCAATAATATAAATAATAATAGTTGAATGTTTTCTGGAATTTGATGTAGAAGAATGTCCCATTAGACGTTTCATTGTTCTCGTTTTCAAAAGAACAAAATTATGCTTTTACTAATATTTACATTATGTGTACCACAATGTTTTAAAAATATTTTTTTATAACATAAAACAAAAAACATGAACATTACTACATCGCTTAAAAAAGTTGCTTCCTCTGTCCCTATGGTCCTATGCACGCTTCACATCATCAGCCTGTGTTAGTCCACTGCTGGACTTATGCCTCCCCTAATACACCCCTATTTATTAGGGGGTTCGGACCGTATCGCACCACACTGGTCTAATGCGGGTTGGTGGGTGGAGCGGCTTTTTACATGCCCATCCGACGCATAGTTCGTCTTACTTTTCAGACAATTGGGTGATTGGCCAATTTGCCCTAACCAACCGGGAAACAACAATGAAAATTTGTTGCGTCCCCGCAGGATTCGAACCCACGACCTCCAGTTTCTAAAGCACACTCCCATACCACTAAGCTACGGAGGCAGTTCTATGTATGCTTAAATCTTTAATGCTACGCAACAAATTTTGATAAGGATATATAGATAGTTAGATTGAAGAGGGAGGTTTATATGTATAATTCATGCACAATATTGCAGAGAATAGTTGATAAATTCATATATTTTTCCACAGATTTTACAGATATCAGTATCCGTGCGAAAAACAGACGTCACATTGATTTCAGCCATTGTTTTTCGCATCGATACTCTCTTTCATATATAATCGACTGAATTTTATGAGTCTTTCAAAATTACAATATTAAATAACATACGCTACGTCATTACCGAGTATAATTGGTTGTGTTAATAATCTTATAACATATAGATACAGGTCAATTACTTTACTGTTGCCGGACATAAGTAAGCCTAAGGCAAAGCAAAGATCCACCCACCAACCCGCATTGGACCAGCGTGGTGAGATACGGTCCAAATACACCCTAAATGGAGTAGGCGTGCATTAGGTGAGGCCTATGTCCAGCAGTGGACTAATACAGGCTGATGATGATGACGATAGGTCAATTATCAGATGCATAGCTTAAATTTACGTATGAAGGATCCGTTAAGTACTAAGATATATGTAGCAAGCGAAAGGCTTCTTATCGTTAAGGTTATGCTCGCGGAAAAATTTATATATCGGCACAAACAAGTTACACAAATCCCTAAAATAAGGTAAAAAAATATATGAATAAATAAAACTAACTATAGTTTGCGTAAAACGGAGCAGAGCAAAAAATTTTAAATGTAATCAACAATGAAAATTATGATAGATCCTCTTTTTACAGTGGGCCGTCTGGCTTGTTACCACCGTGGTGCCTATTTCTGCCGTAAAGCAATAGTATGATATGAATATAATATGAAAATACTACTGTGTTCTGGTTTAAAGGGCATCGAGCGTATTGACTGGGTAAACGAGACGCAATATCCTGTGTCTCACGGTAGGCGGCTCGTTGGTAAAAATTGGTCCTAAAAATAATGTAAGTGTTCATGGGCGTCAGAGACCACTTTCCATCAAGTGGACCAAATGCTAGTTTGTCATCGAGAGCAATGAAAAAATATTTAAAAATAATCAAGTCTTTTATTACATTTGAGATGAGAGAGTTTTTAAACATTCTCTACTTGCCGTTGAGCTTGCGTTAATGTCTGTTAATATAATGTTTGCTTGTACCGACCACTACTGCCTATAAGTGCCGCAGTATCATTTTTTGGTGTCTTAAGCACAAAGGTTTATTATTGTAAGGCTAATTGCTTTCCATTAGGCCCTTCTCGTAAAATTCGAAAATATTTAATATTCGGGTACCACCTCGGTGCCTATTTCTGCCGCGAAGCATTAGTGTGAAAACACTACTGTGTTCCGGTTTGAAGGACACCGTAGCCAGCGTATTTACTGGGTAAACGAGACTTAACACCCTATGTCTCACGGTAGGCAGCGCGTTGGCGATACCACTGTTATTGCTAATGTCTATGGGCGTCGGTGATCACTTCCCATCAGGTGGCCCGACTGCTCGTCTGCCTGCGTATGCCATAAAAAAAAGAAAAGAAAAGAAAAGTATTTACTATTTATACATAGTACAGCTTAATGAACTTTGTATCAAAGGTTACGCTATATTTCTGATATGTAGCACCATGGATAAAGAATCTTGCATTGATAATGCGTTAAACATTTTATACTCTTTCGTTCATTAATAATAATATAACGTCCTCCCAGTCAACTCGCGGCCGATCTACATTAGATATCAGCCAGCTGCGCAGGAGATTACCGTGAACAAATGTACGGTAGCTTCTTGCGAACCGCTGAAGCATATCAAAAGATGGATGCTGGACGCACGACATCCTTCGTAAAAAAACTGTACCCATAAACACAGATAAAAAATATTATAGTATTATGGTATATTGAGTAAGTATTGTATTATTATAGTATATGTAGAAGCCAACAGCAGGCATAATGTAAAACAGTACAATATAAGCTATTTAAGCTAGAAACGCTTTTAAATTAGATAAAACGCTCACAGCTTATAAGGCGCATTATCATGCGTAGTGTGAATGTATGTCCATAACTAACATGTTAGCATGAAGATTAAACAATAAACAATCTAGTTATTCAACCACCAACCCCTGGAGTTGTAAGCGTATGTAATAAATAATTAAATTAATAAGCCGTAAAGAGATGCAACCTTTAACCTGTAACTGCCTCCGTAGCCTAGTGGTATAGGCGTGTACCTTAGAAACCGGAGGTCATGGTGTCGAATCCTGCGGGGACTCAACAAATTTTCATTGTTGTTCCTAGTTGATTAGGGCAATTTGGGCCGATCATCCAACTGTCTAAAAAGTAAGGTGATCCATGCGTCGGATGGGCATTTAAAAAGTCGATCCACCCACCCACCCGCATTGGACCAGCGTGGTGAGATACGCTCCAAAACCCCCTATTGGATAGGGATGTATTAGGGGAGGCCTATGTCCAGCAGTGGACCATCACAGGCTAATATTGATGATGATGATGATGTTGAGATGCAAAATTAACTTGTATCTAAAAGATCAAGGATCAGCTTATGTTTGATATAGAGGCACGGACTTCGCCATGACTTAGTATAAGTTAGTTTAAACATCGTCTAGAAAAAAAACTCTTATTCCATTACGAATGTAGTTTAATTATAACTATAGTTTAAAAAAAATATTTTAAGTTTGACTATTTAGTTAATATTATTGGAAAACTGTAGATTACAACGGCAACGAGTAAAACTTAGAAACGATTATTTATTTTTAGGAAGAAGTATGTACTTATTTTGCTCCTCAAACAATAAAAATTAGTGATTCTTCTGAGATCATTTTATAGGATACGAGTATAGCTTCCTATTGACGGAAATAAATAAGAGTGTTTATGTCAAATAAACTATTTATAGTTTAAGTTATGTTTCTAAACAAACCGTAAAGTAATTTATTAAAAAAAAATATATAAAAAAAAATACATAAAACATATCCAAATTTCGTACTGTAATTACATAACGTAAGTTACGCAAACCTAAAGGTAAATAACAACCTTAGTAACATACAAAAGGATGCGTCCGCCCCGTAGGCGTAGCACAACCAAAATACCGTCGTAGAATCGAGGTCACGCACCCAACTGAAGTTGTGCACCACCACTGCGCAACACAGTGAAGTTGGCCGCAGTGCGCGCGCCGCCCTACGACTCTTCCGCCCAACTCATCATTCAACAGCACGTCAGCTGAACAGTTTTACATTTAAAAAATCGCACACAAAAAACACACACACACAGAGTGCTCGTGTGTCAATAAAATGTGTTCAGTGTTTGTGACTTGTGATGTTTTGTGTGTGCAATAGTGAGTGATAGTTGATACCAGCCCCACGCTTCAAACGCCACGATATCCACGTAAGTTGAACGAGCACGCAGTTGCTTATATGTTAGGACAATACTCCTGTCTGTAGATAATGATGTACGAAAAAAAATAATTTAAAAAAAATTGCGTTCATGAAACATTTTCTTTGCATTTTTAAAAATGGAATTATTATTTTAAGATGCTGATAAATATTTAAATATACACGAATATATAAAACACCGTCTTCTTTATTGAAAAAAATATTTTCAAAGATTTCTCTCCCTCCATGTAGAGCTAACTATGACGAATAATCCCAGTACCATTTTTAACAAGAAGAGCTATGAAAAGACTATGTAAAATATATAATAACACAGGTTAATCATATAAAAGTTAAGTAAATTAAATATTATATATTGTTCTTTGAACAAAATCCTCCTAAAATTTTCTGCTAAAATTGTTGTTATGCTCTACGTTAAAATCGACTGAAAATATTTACGTTATACATCCCGCTCGTTGAGCGTAAATTGTTACTTATAGTAACAATTTATATCATTTTGTATCACTTATATATTTACGTTGTACAATTTTAATGAGAAAAAGATGTATTATTTTATTTATCAACAAAATGTATGTTATGTTCGTTTTCCAGGTTTTACATTGGGTTATTTCCTAAATTTTCCTATCATTCTTACGACCTCTTTGTGCCTTGTTTAATTCTTAACTTATAGATTATTTAAACATATAATAACTTATATATTTTTGTTCCTGTTTTGTTTTAAATTCTTATTTACGGTAATATAACTTGGCACCTGAAATGTAGAGCACTGGGTGGAACGTTAAAGTACTTTGCTGCAGCGGAGTTTATTAAATAACTTGACCGTTACGTTTGCGGACGGCTAAGTAAACACAACTTAAGTTGGGCAAAGGAAAATAAAACCCAACCCACCGCTGGGAATACAATCGAGGGCACTAGGCCATTGCTACTTGGCCGATATGCGGATAAGCCTAACATGTTTTAAATATATTATTAACCACCCTAACAACCTCTGTGGTCTTCTCGTGTGCGCTCTCAGCTTAACAAAATGATCGTGGGTTCGAATCCTGCGGCTTAACAACTTGGTGTTATCGTTGTTTTCTGTTTTGTTAAGACAATATTGGCCGATCACGTGCCTGAATATAAAAATGTTTCAAACGTCCAACGGCATTTAGATTTGATACCGGTGGTTGAGACCATCTGTGACAGTAGTTATAGAAAGCTAATGCTTTCTTATCTCGTCTTTTGATAACTAATCTATCCATCGAGGACCGTTTAGTTTCTGGATTGTGGAAGTTAGACGCCAGTCGCTTGGTATAGAACCTGTTATTCATGTAAAACTGGGTGGATTAAAAGCTTCACTGTTATTTATATAAAAGTCAATTTACCTTTGAATTAGATCTCCAACTACTACGAAGACAGAAACAAAATAGTTATTTCAATTCGTTATTCCTTGTTCGTTGGGTTGTCTCAATAGTGATATCTAGGTTCACCCATACATCACATCAATGTATTTCATGTTTCTGTATACGTGTATCTGACCACATAATGTAAATGATTATAAAATAAAATTTTGATATTCAATCAATAAAAAAATATATTAAAAACAGTGCTCTTAGCCTTAGTTCGCCTTTTTCTCAAGTAGGGTTCATCGAACAATATGAGAATTTCATGCTACTTTCTCCTTAGAAAAGAATCCTTAAACAAGTAGTAATATTGCTTATCAAGAAGAAATGTCTGTAAAAGTGCTGATTATATATCTCTTTCACTTTTGTTTCCTCAGAAAGATTAGATTGTCGTCTTTACTAATAGCACACTTAGCCTAAAAACAAATAGTGCAAGATTTGAGGAAAATAGGGAAAGTGTCTATAAGTGGAGTTTTTATATCATTATTACATATGATTACTTGTAGAAGACTCTTTCTTTAGAAGAATGCCATGAAATATTTTGTTCGTACACTTTTAGAAATAAGATCTGCTGAATTTTTTGTATCGGTTGTTTATAAACAGTAACTGTGGAAGCTTTATTATCGAAACTGAGGTTTACTACGATATGTTTTAATAGAAAAGGTTTGTCTTTACGTTTTAAAACTTCGCCTATTAATTGTAACGGGCATTAGTAACCCTGAGACATCAGAATTTTTTGTAGCACATGCTTTAAAAATACTCACTACTGATGCTATTACAACTAACGACCTTACCTTTAAAATGACAAATCTTATGAGAGTTATATAAACTAAATGTTAGCAATGTTTTTTTGAAAAAGCGGTAATATTTACATCCTTACTTTTACTATAATGTAAATAAAAGATCGTTCAAAACCTCTCGAATGGCGTAAAACAATGAAGTGTTATTTTATATTATCTGCCTGCCCGACCGACCGACAGACGACTATATCGCCTTAATCAAAAGAGCCTGACATAATTAAAAACGCCAGACTAGCTAATAATTAGCACATTATGACCTTCAAAATAATATATAATTACCGCGAAGCAAGCAACGATGGCTTAACAAAGTATGATGTGCAAATCACAAATTTTATACGAGATTTTATTGAAATTTAAAAAGCTCGTATAGAAACTGAAACTAAATTTCAAAACATAATATTATTTGAAGGTTTTATAGCCCATTAATAATTTATACGTGAAGTTATAATGAAAAAGGTCAATCCAACGTTCACAACAGAAAAACGGAACTAATAAACATAGAACCTACTTCCTAAAAAACTTTGAAATTAATACCTACTTCTACTGTCTTCTTCTACGTTAAAATCTACTAAATCTATGTGATTGAATAGTTTTAACACACATAATTAAGTGTCTAATAATTTATAAATGCAATAACATATCGAATAATCGTATCAGACTTCGATAATACGGCGAGGTGAAATTATGTTAAAATTTTATGCATATGATTTCACACATGCAAATTAGCTGTCGGCCATTGTTATAGTTTCAATTTGTAGAAATTAGTTTGTAACACTATACGGCAATTATATTTACATCTACTGTTTTCCAATAACAGGCGTATAAGTTTCTGCCATATTCTGAATTTTACTACTACTAGCATAGTTGAATATTTAAATACAATGCACATACCTTTTGAGTACATAATATATACGTTTTGATGTATCACAAATTTAAGAGAATTCTACCTTAAAAAGAACAATTTTTGGTTTAAATTTCGTAACAATATTTATCTCCTACACGTCCGTAGTGTAAATTTACAGGTAACATCCTTATTTAACTTTGACGTTTCAAAAGTTAAAATTTATTAAATGACGGTATGAATTAACATACTATAAACTACCCTTCTATAACATTTACTTTTTTCTAATATTTAATTGTATTAGTTAATTCGCAAAGTGGCCGGTGTGGGCTGGTTGTGAATACCCAAAGATCGAAGTGGTGTGGTGGATTAGGGGAGGCCTATGTCTAGCAGTGGACTGACAAAGGCTGATGATGATGATGTATTTTACATGGTATTTAATAGTAACAGGCGAATATTTATTTATTTATTAAATCTGATGCCGATTGATGCTGATTAAGCTCAACTACGCACAAAATCAGGTACACAGGTGACCTTAGTGCTTTAGGGATTGCCTAACAGCGAGCCTTAAGGTAGCTTAGAAAAGTCGAAGTAGCTGCACAAGTATAACAAAATAAACAGAGCATACGAAAATCTACTGAAGTATTATATGTAAGTTAATATTATTAAGGTGTACATCATCAGCCTGTGTTTGTCCACTGCTGGACATAGGCCTCCCCTAACGCAAAACTCCTCAATTAGGGGGTTATGGACTGTATAACACCACGCTGGTCCAATGCGGGTTGGTGGGTAGACCGACTTTTTACATGCCCATCCGACGCACGATCATCTTACTGTTTGGAAGACAAATGGGTGATCGGCTCAAATTGCCTTTACCATATAATTAAGGTTTACTGTATACATAATGATTAAAAGTGTACGTTTTATGAGTTTTAAATTACTACGTAGTATAAAACAACCTCGATAACACATGCTCGATATTGTAGGTATATTTTCGATCAGCATAGTACCCGTGCGAAGCAGGGGCGGGTCCATAGTACACTTTATAATTATATTAAAAAATTATGCCTGCTTACATATATTTTTGTATACATATAAATAAATATTATACATCTCCATTTGTTTCTAACGCCAAGCGTATGAACACTCGCTGAATATGTTTTAAAATTATCCTATTAGCTATATTAAATTATTACGACTCATCTTCTTTCAAAAATAAACAAGTCAATCTGTGTTAGTAATATTTCAAACCTAGAAAGTAGGTTATAAGGTCCGACACCCCCACAGAGTGTTAGAAAAGTCAGTTAAATATTAACGTAATCAACGCTTTCCCGTGTTTTATGTCTTTCAATTGTGGATGTTTCACAACTTTGTGTTATAATATTTTACAACAGCAGTTATTTTAGTTAGAATTGGATAATAACCAACTGGAATGAAAAATGTTTTAACTAATTATACAGCATTGCGACGTCATAGGCAAAATAATGGTTGGATACCTTTTTCCTCTATCTTTATCGCGGAACCTAATTCTGCCGCAAAGGAAGTGTGAAAATACTGTATAATAATAAGTGTTATGGTTTGTAGGGCACTGTAGCCGCATATTTTATGCTAGGTAAACGAGACGTAACAGGCTATGTTTCACGGTAGGCAGCGCGTTTGTGTTACTTCAGGTATAGCCGACGTCCAAAGTCAAAATCAGAGTCAAATATCTTTATTCAATATGGAAGCATTACACTTTCTTATTGATTGTGAAATAATCTACCACCGGTTCGGAAATGGAGGCCTCTGACTTGAGAAGAACCGGTGAAAAACTCAGCGGACATTTTTTTTCCTTTTCTTCAATAAATTTACAAAACTTTTACATAAACCTTACATTTTACTACTTTGAAATAGCCTGGAGGAAAGTTATTACCAGGGTGTGTTATCTATCAAGTAGTCATTACAACAATAATATCCTTTAACACACAAACGTCCCTTAAACTTTTTAAAATTATTTACAGATAAAACTGACCGTTTTCTGGTATTTATTGTAGAAGAGTATACATTGTCCCATGAAAGATTTCATTGTTCCCGGAGCCTAGTTTTTGGAAGAACATAATTATGCTTATTCCTAGTATTTATATTATGTGTGTCACAATGTTTTACAAAATAATTTTTATGTTTATGAACATACATAATATTTTCAAACATGTATTCAGAAAAAACAGTCATTACAGTGATTTCTGTAAACATTTTTCTCAGCGATTCTTTGGGGCCCAGGTTATGAGTGCTCGAATAGCTCTCTTTTGAATTACGAAATAGTATTAATATCAGCCGCGTTTCCCCACAGTAGAATGCTATAAGACATTATACTGTGAAAATAACTAAAATATACTAAACGGGCTGCCTCAACATCGGTTAGTTGTCTAATTTTTTTGACTGCATAAGCCGCTGAGCTAAGTTTACGCGCCAGTCTATGAATATGAGGGCCCCATTGCAGTTTATAATCTATTGTGATGCCGAGAAATACAGTGCAATGTACGTGATCTAGCGTTTCTCCATCTACGACCACATCACACCCAGCTTGATGAACATTAGGAGTTATAAACCTTATACATTTAGTTTTATTTTTGTTTAACAATAAATTATTTGCTCTAAACCAGTATTTTACTTTTAAGAGAGTATTATTTACATAGTCATTTTGCAAGTTACGTCGTTTTATTCTAAATATTAAAGAAGTATCATCAGCAAATAATACAATCTCGTTATTGTTCTTAACCTGGTGTGGTAAGTCATTAATATAGACCAGGGAGAGAAATGGCCCCAAAATAGATCCCTGTGGGACCCCCATACCTACCTGCGCCCCGGGAGATCTCTTGCCGTTCACGTCAACTCTCTGAGTTCGATGGCTCAAGTACGAAGTCAGAAGGTCGAGTACGGCATTTTTGATACCATAGTGGCTTAATTTCCTGACCAAAGTATGATGCTGTACACAATCAAACGCTTTGGTTAAGTCAGAAGACACCTAAAGCATCGTGTGACCCTTCCCATGCCTCAAATATAGTCTTAACAAGATGGGCATGAGTCCATGAGTGTTAGTCACCACCATTCATGAAGTGGCCTGACTGATCGTCTGCCTTCGTTTACAATAAAAAAGGAAAAAAACAGTAGCTAAATATAAAAGACTTATGTTTTTGGATAAAGAACTAATTTTTTGACCTATATTACACACCAATCGTATTTAAATGTGTCAAATAACTTGTACCCCATGTACATACATAACATATTCACGCATCGTATACGCTAATATATGAAATTTATTAGTAACGTACTACCATAAATCACTTAACAGACGTGTCCTATAATCTCGTCTCAGTGCTCTAGATTTCTGTCTAGAATTTTATAATATTACCTTCAGGGTGAGTTGCTAATGGTTGCTAATTTAAAAGGTTGCCTTAACCTCCAAATGAGTAGTCTACCCTCTTACTTAATGGTTTTGGCATTGTTTTTCATTATCATGAAATAAAATCTGTAGAGTCATTTTATTAAATACTGCCGCGAGGATAAGTAAAAATATATTGTAATTTTTTTTAAAAAAAGTAGCTTAAGCTCCTTTAAAAATAAGTCCCACTAAAGTCGGACCTGCCATTCCGGAAATTAGCCACAACAAACAGACAGGCAAATGGACTGACAGATAGACAAAAATTAAAAAAAAAGTTTTTTTTTTTCGCTAACGGACGCAGACGAGCAGTTGGGCCACCAGATGGAAAGTTATTGGTATTGCAGACATCGGCAATACCTATGCCCTTCCTGTAGTGAGACATGGGGTGTTAGGTCTCGTATACCCATTATATAACTGGCTACGGTGCCCCTCAAACCGAAACACGGTAGTGTTTTCACACTACTGCTTTGCGGCAGAAAAAGGCACTGTGGTAGTACTGCCCCAGACGGGCCCCTGTAAAAGACATACCACCTGTAAATATTATCTTCTTCCGTCTTGCTATATGTGTCGGTTATATATAACAATGTAACCTTTTAAAAGTGGTTATTTACTTGTTAACAACAGACGCTCTCATTTTATTTATTTGTATAGATTATTTTTATCTCGTCACTTTAGAAAAAAATACGGCAAATAATTGCTATTAAACTTTGTTTAATTTGATGCGGTTGACACGGTACTATATTATAGGTATTTTGTCAAGTCAAGGTTTAAAATAATTAGTTGAATTTTTTAACAACAAAATCGCAAACAGCTTTACGAAGCTTTTTCGCGCGTTTCGTTGGGTTTACCTTTTTAATAAACGAAATACTGTCCGTTCAGCGTTTGTGCAACAGTGTGTGTACGCCTTGGTATATAAAGTTTTTTTCTATATATACATATATTTAGACAGACAGATATATATATATGTATATATGGTATATGCGTGTCAGAGGACTAATATCCCACATTCCTTGTATAGTGCCAGGAATTAGGGTTGGAGTGTGGAATGTGTGAAGGCTACGCATAGACTTCATACACGTCTATTAATTTTGGTTTATTGATAATAGTTGATAAGTTTTGATTGATTAGTATAACAATGTGTTGATATACATTTATTGGAAAAAGTTTATACGTTGCCTGTTTATGAAAAACTTTTAAGAGTCTATAATTAATAATAATAATAATTCCGTAGGATTAAAACAACATCATCTAATCCCAAACTAAGCAAAGTTTGTACTGGTAACGATATTCTTGATAAATACATAGACTTACTTTTCTTTTGTGAATAAATACATATTATATAGATAAAAAAAGATCAGACACAAGAAAAACACGATTTTCATGACACAATATTTTTCCCCATCCATTACATCGAACCCTGTAACAGACAATCCCTCTGTCGTAACAGTCAGGGTCACCAATCACTACGCTAAACGGGTCGTTACTAGCGTAGTATTCATAGTATAGTAATCATAGTATTAATTCTGAAATATGTTCGTCGCAACGCTACAAGGGCTAGCGTATTTTAAGGACACAATTTTATATTATTTAAAAATAATAATAACCATATAATTATTTTTAAGATATTTAACTTAAAACTACTTACATACGGTTCTAATCTGAAATTAATGTTGTAATAATAACAATAAGCTTCAAATTATAATATAGACCCACCAACCCGAACTGGACCAGCGTGGTGGGTTACGGTCCGAAACCCTCTAATGGTGTATTAGGGGAGGCATGTCCAGCAGTGATAATGATATAATATAGTTCAGTATTCGCGAATGTATAATACATAATAGGACCCCAGTCTGGTGGCATACTAACAGCGTTGCCCTTAGTAGGTTAATTTGAGTTCCGCTTCCGAGATACCTATCTCTTATCGGGCATGGGCCGTGTCTATCGCTCATTAGGCACGCCGCAGGTTCACTCAACTTGCAACAGAATAAAAATCCACATTGCCACATCAAAAGTTGTATGATAAATAATATTTCTGTGAAGTAATAATATACGGATTTAATATTGAAAACCAAAATATACCTGGAAAACGATTTGAAAGCTCTAAGAAAGATTATTTTGTTAATAATTTATTATGTAATTAGGAGAAAAGACTTCAGGTTTTAAGCAAATAGAAAAAGTTGTTACTACTCATCAACTCTGTATCAAAGATCATCAATCTGCTCAAGAGATATTATAGTGCACAAATGTACTTACAGTTCAAGAGGACCGAAAACTGTCACGATCGGCTAATATCAGGCTCAGCTTAGTATTTTTACACCCCCATCCAACTTATGGATCAATTGGGTGATAAGCCGCTTAGAAAATAACAACAAAAGCTTTCGGGGGACTCGACAGCAGGATTCGAACCAACGTCTACAGTGAAATTTCAGAACAAGATCTAACAATTCAAAAACCTTAATATAAATACCGCAAAACCAGTTGAATTGCCACATATTGTGGCAACATCCACTCTGCGTGTAACCGCTTATATTTTTTAAGTCCAAAACAACTTTAAATTAGCATTAAGCGAGTTCCGAGAGCATAACTTTTTCCAACTTCTAACCGGTCCATTTGAGAATGATTTCTTATTCCTTCTTCTCATAATAATATTGCTACTTCACTGAACTAAATGTACATCAATCTCCTTTGGTATAGAAATGGAAATAAGATTTTAGGTGTATCCTTAATCAACTTTAACCAATAATAGTGGTACGCGAATGGAACACATCACATACTGTATGTTAGTCATTTTTATCAATATTACATCTTGTAATTAAAACACTGAATACCAGGACTTCATACCAGTAATTGTATCACTTTATTTCATACCAGAATAGACAAATGATGGACAGACACAATTGTTTCATAGCGCAATTGATGAACGAGAGCTAATCAAAAACGATCGTTACACCTTTATTACCACTGTATCATTTAATGCAACTGTATAAATCTACGTCATCGGCGGCCTTTTGTCCGATTCTGGCAACATCCTCAACAATCGGGGTGCCGGTCGCCAATGGGCGGACTAAATTTAACGTGTGCTGTAACAGCTGGCGCTCGGCTACATTTGAAAAGTTCATCGCTTCATCTAGAATTAGTGCTAGATGTGTATCTATAGTTTAAGCCGATATGTTAAGTCTAACGCAGTTCGAAAGTTAGACAAACTTACACCGAGTCTATCACGCCTAATTTAAACCTAGTAGTACCTCCTTGGTTGGATACTTAAGACCACAAAGTGATCATGTCTAAACACACTAATTTATCTTCAATTCTTTTTAGTTGTTTAGCTGGTTTATTATTACAAAAATATTGCAAAGCGATACCAGCTAGGAATTGATCACAGCATTAATGGCGAAAAAAGCAATACATGCAGCTAAAAAGATTCGATTGCTAACACCGAAATTAAAATGCCTAACCCTGGATTTTTTTCTATATATAATGAGCTAGTAGTGAAATTGACTAGCTAATTTTATATGAGATATAACTAGCTGAAACTCCCTTCAAAATCGGCCTAGCCATTGTAAAGATTAGTCAGAACAAACATACCGACAGACATGTACACAAAAATAAAAAAGGGATCGGTTATATATCACATAGCTATTTTGGTGTTACAAACATTCACTCCAATTTTATTTATTTGTATAGATAATATAACTTAGCTAGTTATTAGTATAGTGACCAGGATAATGTACGGAAATCGCACTATACTAACTCTGTTTTGTAACGTATGAGAATTCGATACCAGAGTTACTTTTATGCGGCAAAAGGTCAGAAAAAATATAAGATTGCACTGAAAAAGTTTCAGTAACTATCGTCAAATCGATCACACCTTATTCAGGGCTAGTGCCGCCTTGTTTGAAAATTGAAAGCACACAGCACGCAAGACTCAGTATACTAAATGTTTTTCAATTAGTTTTTAGATGCTTAGCTAGTATCTTCTGCAGTGCATATATTTAAAATTGACGGAATTGATTTCAGTGTTATCTATAAGCGGTAATTGCTAATTATATGTAATATTTTATAAATCTAAAGTAGGAGATGTTCTGATTGTAGTCAGAATTCACTTAGCCATTTTCCCAAGTTATCATGGACTCGGCATCTAATCCGTACATTTTACCGAAATTACAAGCTTTACGCAGAGCGACTAGCAGCTAACCTCACAACCCAAAGAAAATTTTAAGGCACTGACATCATATAATGACTGCCAAAGATGGTCTTCACAACCGGGACCGACTTTTTACATGTTCATCTGACGTATGGATCATCTTGCTTTTAAGACAATTGAGCGATCGGCTCATATTGTCCTAATAAACCAGAAAACAACGATATCACAATGTTGCTTCCCTGCGGAGTCTAACCACGACCTCTGGTTTATAAAGCAAGAGTGCAACACAGCTAGAAAATGGGGTGGATCCTGATTTTAGATGGCAAGATCTTTCCCGAGCCAAAATTAAATAAAATAGACGTGATAAATGGTATCCAGAGCAAGGAAGTGACATAATACTAATGGTGTTTTATTAAAGAATTCTCACCATGGGGTCCACGTGTTGGTTACTCAGTGTCAAGCAACTAATAAGAATACGCTAAACGTTTCGTTGCTATGAGAAACATTTGATTTCTTCCTTGGCTTAAGTATTGTTTGATATACAGTTGGCTTGTAGATTTTTAGTTGATTATGCTTTATTTCTTAAGGGCAAGGGTAGCATGCAACATTATCTCAATGTCTATACCGTATTGTCTTATCATTAAATGAAATTTCATCATCATCATCATCAGCCTGTGTCAGTCCACTGCTGGACATAGGCCTCCCCTAATGCGCGCCACCGCTTCCGATCTTCGGCTTTTCTCATCCACCCCACACCGGCCACTTTGCGAATGTCGTAAATGAAATTTGTAAAAAGATTTTTCGAAATCGTTAAGCTGATATTATGCATCATCAGCCTGTGATATACCACTGCTAGACATAGGTTTCCCCTCATACACCCCTAACCATTAGGGGGTTTTGGATCATATCCCACAATGCTGGTCCATTGCGGGTTGGTGGGTGGACCGAATTTTTACATGTCCACTGAAAAGTAAGATGATCCATACGTCGGGCAAGGATCATCTTACTTTTCAGACAATTGGGTGATCGGCAGTATTCGAACCCACGACCTCTGGCTTCTAAAGCACACCCCGAATCAGTAGGTTACGGAGGCAGTTAAGCTGGTACTAAAAAATTTTAATCTGTTACACTACATTAGCTTACTTAAAGAAACTGTAAATGGTACATTGAATTAATAGTACAAAGAAATTCGATTTCATCTTATTACTCCTAGACACTTACGGACGAAGGAAGTCAATCGTGTCTTATTTTTTGTCAGAACTGGGTAAAGTTCTCGGATGAACTAATTAATTTTTCTCCAATCAATTAGACACTTCGACGTTTTAATCGTCTGGATTTTTGCGTTGTTAGGAAGAATGGATTAAAAACTTGAAGATTATTCAAACGGAATGTTTAAAAGTAAAGCTTCTAGATAGAGGTTATCAATTCAGTTTCTTGAATTAAGAATTTATAATTCCAATCGCTGATAAAGTTTTCATGAAAAGATCTTCGTCAGTATGCTAACTAATAATTACTAAAAATACTTTAATAATTTGATATTATAAAACTCAGATAAAGTTAGAGCGCTGGGCTTTGATTAGTTTACTCTGTATCTAGTGTACTAGCGAAAAAGAACGAAGTCCCTTCCAAATGTGAACACATTAGTGCCATTTAGTACCAATCACAGGGAAAATAGACACTGCAGAGGTATTTTCCGAGTAGGTCGTCGTTAGAATAGGATCTATCAACTTAAAAACATACAAAACCACGGACAGATTTGTGTCCTTTAACTAGTGAAATTTAACCAAGAAATATGAGCGACTTTCAGTGCATAAGCATTCTGCGCAATTGATCGTACGACAAGGTACGCAATTACTGCCGTTGAATTTTAAATCTCTGACATCTTTTAAAGTATTCATTCAATCAAAATGTAATGTATGGAACGTTTCGTGCGCAAATAATGACACGTTTAAAGCATAATATTTTATTAATTAAAATACCCTTTATGTAAACTTATACATATGTGTTTTGGGAATTCGGTCAAAAGAAGATGATTCCTGGTTTCCTATGCAATGTTATTGGAAAATTTAGTATTTAATTGTAAGACGTCTTGTTCGTATTATTAAATGCGATTCCTAAGTGAACGCTTCTTATTTCGTTGTCATCCGATATAGAGAACGTACCTGCACTCCTGAAACGTCTAGTTCAAAGGAAAGCACTTGCGCTCCAATCTGAAGCGATCTGGGCCAATAGTGCTCCATTGTTCACGAATCGCTCTATGTTGATTGAATTCCGCCCGCCTCGTGAGCTAGGGTAGCCACGATTCATTTACTGATAGGTATAAGTCTGCGTAATATTTTGATGTAATATAACCTTGCTATTGAGGGTCTTGTTTGAGGTGCATGATTATGTTAAGGCTTTAGCGCGGTAAAGTGTAGTCTAGAGAATTTTAAATTACAATTTTTGCAAATGAATTATGTGAGTTAAATTATACTCGTCTTATAAAAATGATTCATCATCATCAACCCGTGTAAGTCCACTGCTGGACATACTGCCTCCCCTTCTCTATTGGGGGGTTTTTGGACTGTATCCCACCACACTGGTCCAATGCTGGTTGGTAAGTACCCATTTTTTACATGCCCATCCGACGCATGGATCAGCTTACTTTTCCGATAATTGGCTGATCAGCCCAAATTGCCCTAACCAACTAGGAAACAACAATGAAAATTTGTTGAGTCCTTGCAGAATTCGAACCCTCGACCTCCGGTTTCTATAGCACATGCCCTACCACTAGGTTACGGAGGCAGTTTAAAAATTGTTAAATAGATAGAATAATTATTTTTGTTTCAACGATTTGCCTAAACTTGATAGGGTATATTTTAAATATGTTTGGTATTTATGAAAAAAGGTGACTAACAGCTCATATTTATTTGTGTAAACATGTCAAGGTACATCAATTAGTAAATGTATCCATAATTGCACTGGATAAGCCTGTTTGTAGCTAAGCAACGCTTGTGATTATTTATAAACAATGAGTTAAGCTGACTTTAATATTGCACTAAAGCAAAGAAGCGGACTTTTTGATATAAATCGACGTCTCTGCTTATTGTAGGTCATAGATTATTTTTATAAAATATTTTATCATATAATTATATGAAATACATTTGATATTTACCTAGTTTTATATGATTATCTTACTATGAAAACTAACGTTTACTTTAGGCGTTCTACAACCATTTTTAAATAGACAATTTGTATCAAATTATAATTTTGGATACAAATACCTACATTTTGCATTTTAAGTTAAGAAACGCTTCCTTGACTTAAGCACTTATTAAAATTATTTCCTTGAAATTTACATATCCCCCTACATGTTTGCTCCGTAATAAATGACCCAAAATATTTAGCAGTGTGTGCCTACCACTAATATGAGGAAAAAATAGTTAGCGCAGTTACTTCTCTAATTGGATTTCCGTAAACAGAGTACTATAATTAATATATTGATTGTTAATATAATACAGTACTATAATTAATACATAAATTATATATTTCCTGTCCCCAATATTACTAAAACGTGGACACCAATGCATATAAAAGCCTTCGCTCACAAGTACATAAACTGCGCCCCGCTGCGTTTTAGAATGGCGGAGGGCATAATGACTTTGGCCGAGAGACTAATTCAATATCGGTTTTGATTATTGATCAAACTTCGTATCATAAACACAATATTAGCTATTGTAAGATAAACATGGTATTTGTTAATAAAATGGGGTACATATTACATTATTTTATTGCAAGTAACGACATGTCTTTGATAATTGTTTTGTTTGAAGAAGTTTAGTGTCAATAATTTCTAATTTAATCATTTAAATTAATTAATGTTATCATAGACCACAGAGGCGGTTGTTTAGTTGTTTTGGTTTAAATATTAGGCGTTCATCTATTGATACGTGATACGCACTGTCCATGAATTATATAATGTGAGTTACGTCTCTTTAGCCCATAGGTTGAACTTTATCTTTCAACTGGAACTCGGCAACACCTGCTCATTATTATATTTTAGTTAACTGTTTAAGAAAATAAACCAAATTCATTTCAAATCTTATTGAAACTTTTAAGAAAAATTATTATTTTAGAACCGTCCAATGCATAGATTATCTCACAATCTATATCTTTGAACAATGTTGTTGGACAATACAGGATTAAAACCTTACGTTTATAAGGCTCTTAATGTTTTAATGGTCGACTAAATTTATAACAAACTTTGACTCCTTACTTGATATCTAGATTTATCAAAATGCTTTAAATAAGAAAATTAACGTGACACGGATTTGATTTCTTTTAATTAAACTTTAACCTACTGCTCGTAGCCTAGTGGTTAAGGCGTGTGCATTAGAAACCGGAGGTCGTGGGCTCGAATCCTGCGGGACTCAACAAATTTTCATTGTTGTTTCCTAGTTGGTTAGGGCAATATGGGCCGAGCACCTAATTGTGTGAAAAGTAAGATGATCCATGCGTCGGATGGGCATGTAAAAAGTCGGTCCACCTACCAACCCGTATTGGGCCAGCGTGGTGGAATAAGGTCCAAAAACCCCCTAATGGAGAAGGCATTGCATTAGGAGAGGCCTATGTCCAGCAGTGGACTAACACAGGCTGATGATGATAATGAAACTTTAAAACGAACTTTTAATTTGAACAATATATTCAGAAAAAAAATAGATAAAGGTTAAAATGTTAATAACTTGTACGAGACTAATATCTCCAGGGGGGAGAGGCTAGCTACTTGCATAGCATAGGGTCTTACGTGAACCTATTTCAAGTTACCTATTTGTAGTCTCTTTACCAAATGTCTATTTTGTAATAGTTTTAGGATACTTTGCATAAACCTTTGTTGAAGAGAAAATAAAAAAGAAATTATAAAATATAAATAACTAAACAACGGAAAATTTAAATACACATATATTTCTTTATCAAATAAACAAAGTATGTTACATAACACTCTTTACATTGGGCAAACAGGATAAAGTTGGGTGAAAGCTTTTATTTTTTCATTATTCCCGTGTAATTTCCTTGGCGCGTTAAGGGTCCATAAAATGTTCTCACCTGCGGCAGTGGGGTACATAAAACAAACTTATATATTCCACACGTTGTTCTTTAGGATAGGGCTGCCTCCTTTATACAGCTTTTTCTATGAGTTTTTAATATACTGCAAGCCGACGGTGATGTTCCCACAAATGTCCTTTTTTGGTGCAAATTAGTGCAATAAAACACTACTGTATTCCAGTTTAAAGGGATTCTCACCATCAGCCTGTGTTAGTTGACTCAGGGGTTTTTGGCCCGTATTCCACCACGCTGCTTCAAAGCGTGTTGGTGGGTGGACCGACTTTTTACATGCCCAACCGACGCATGGACCACG
Organism: Lamproptera curius; assembly: GCA_029286875.1. Classification (NCBI taxonomy): domain Eukaryota; kingdom Metazoa; phylum Arthropoda; class Insecta; order Lepidoptera; family Papilionidae; genus Lamproptera; species Lamproptera curius. The sequence goes on from JAGSMT010000052.1 coordinate 1,914,304, forward strand.
CTGGTCCGATTCGGTTGTTAAGGGACTACACTGCCTTAGTAGCCTAGAGGTAAGGGCATGCGTTTTAGAAACGGAGGTCGTGGGTTCGAATCCTGCGAGGACTCAACAAATTTTTCATTATTTTTCGTCGGTCCACCAACCAATCCGCATTGGATCGGCGTGGTGGGGGTTACAGTCTAAGAAAACCCATAACGGAGAAGGCGTGTATTAGGCGAGGCCTTTGTCATGCAGTGAACTAACACAGGCTGATGATGATGTAGGGACTATAACGAGAGGCTAAACAGACTTGGAGTTGATGCAAATATTGTTACGAGGTTTCATCATACGTATGGCATCTTTGCGTTTGCATTTAGCGTTTGCTGCTCAGTAATTGACATCGCGATGAGAGTTAACTTCGTTACATTAAATTCAAAACTGTATTAAACGTTTTACTTGACACTTCAAAGATAACTGTGCATAGAAGACTTTCCATAGAAAACTCTCCAATTGAACTCTGGACGGACCAACGCGCTGCCAACCGGGAGATATGAGGTGTTATGACAGTGTTTTCACACTACTGCTTTGAGGCAGAATGAGGCACTGGAGTAGTACCGCCCTAGACAGCGCCCTGTAAAGAAGGGACCTGCCACCTCCCATAATATATTTAATAATACAGATAATATTACGTCCCACGTAATATTTATCAATTTGCATTGACTGTACAATCGAAGTGAAGCTGCGTCCGATAACGGAGTCTAGAGTTATTAAAATATGACGTCGGGCTTATCCACTCGACGTTGTTTGCATAAAAAGTGCAATAAAGCGCCCCATTCGCTCTGCGACACGGAAACCGGGTCAGGGTGTTGCTATTTAATTGTTAATTAAGCCCCGTGTTGTGTTTTAATCTTTACAACCCTTAAAATTTGAAAGAAAATCTTTTTTCAATGCTTTCCAACTTGAAATTATGATACGTAGTTTTATAGTAACACTCGTTTATAAAGTGAATTCAAATACAAATATCTTTATTCAACATAGAAGTTACATCATCATCATGATCATTATTAGCCTGTGTTACTCCGATGCTGGACTAATGCACGCCTTTTCCGCTACGACGCTTTTGCACCTAAACACCGAAGCTATTGACTGTTAACCAGGCAACCACCGGTTCGGAAAAGGACGGCTCAGACCTGAGAACCGGCAAATAATCTTGAATAGATTTTAAGTAACAGATTACGTCTGAAATGGCAAAAGATAGATTAGCTACATTTTTTACTAGTTTAGAGATATAATTTATGTAAAAAAAGCATAACGTCAAATTGATTTAGCACCAAAAGTTACCTTTATTGGTTGCAAATCTCGTGGAGATTTCACATTGCCGCGGTTTTTCGATAATGACGCTGTTAACTCTTTCATTGTTTATATAAATTATGGTAACATAAACTAATTAATCCGTCTATCTGATACAAACTGCATTGAACTACCTATAAAACTTTCTTCGAATCGTATTACCGGATTTATTCACTTACTTACCGCTTATAATATTTCGAAAAAAATATTAAGCAGCGAATTGTACTGCTCTAACGATTTTTTAAACTACAAAAAAAATAAGGCATAGTTATTCCTACCGATCATCAACCTTGGATCTTGGTATAACGGACTAATTGAAAGATATCCTATAGTCTTCCGTGTTCTTTATAGCAAACTAGCCGATCCAGCGGAGTTTATATTGATTCAATCGATAAATAAACCTACTGATTGTAGTTAGCTGAAATCAAATTAAATTTTTGCCTCCGGCACTAATATGTTGTTAGAAAGATATACACAATTATAATTGTAATTGTAAATTATTTTTAAATTTCTGAACGAAGAGGGACACGTCAAAAGAAAAAATTAAATTGTTGTTTCTAGCTTTAATCCTGAGAACTTTTATATTTATTCATCTTTTGAACCTTCCTTGGACTTAAATTTGCCAAATCGGTGCAGTTTTCTATATTTAAGAAAAAGAAATGCATTATATAAAACGTAATACTTATTTCTTTAATAATATCAGCTGTAGTGATTTCATCATTATCATCAGCCTGTGTTAGTCCACTGCTGGACATAGGCCTCCTCTAATACATGCTCCTTTAGGGGTTTTTGGGTATCCCTCCACGCTTGTCCAATGCGGGTTGGTGGGTAGTGATTTATTAGTTAGTTATTATGGTACATACGTAATATACTTAGGTGTCTACTGAAGGCCTCACTGGATAGGTACATAAATAATGGCCTTTTATTGGCAGGATACTGCGCGCTGCGTGTATAACCTGCACGCAGTGTTTTTATCGAGAAATAAAAATAACTTTATGAGTAATATCTGTTGTTTAGAATATATTAGAATACTAAAATAAGTTAGTTAGAAAACTAGTAATGCAAAAAATGAATTTAAACCGGTACCAAATGAAGCATTGATTATTCCATTAAACTCTTATGACAGTCTTCTAGGAACTCTCATTATTATCATCACCCTGGTCATTACAATATAATAAAGAGAAATCGTTTATGCCACGTTTCAGTATGTTAGTATCAGTATCAAATCAATCTAGACAAGCATATTTGACACCGAAGTTGGTTTCGCAAGTACAATGAATATATAAAAATAATATAGCGTGTGGTTTGATACTAATAGGTCCTTTATACAATGAGTACCTTTACATGTTGGTTCTTATTTGAAGGGTACTATAAATAGTGTAGGTACTGGCTTTGAATAAACTAAGATTCCATGTCATAGTGTTGTAAGCGGACTAGTGACTGATTTATGTATGTATACATGTATATCATTCATTTAGCAAAGTAAAGGCTTACCGCCTCTGTGTGCTTATAAACCGAAGGTCGTGGATTCGAATCCCGCGGGAAAACTACTTTATGTTATCGTTGTGTTCTGGATGGTTAGGACGATTTGGGCTGATCACCCAATTGATCGAGAAGTAATATGTTCCATACGTCGGATGGGCATGGAAAAGTTGTCCCCTTATGGAGAAGGCGTGCATTAGGGGAGGCCTTTGTCTAAGAGTGGACTAATACAGGCTAATGATGATAATGATGATGATGATGATGAGGAGCAGTCTTTTGCTTTAGAAAAGCTTCCAACAAAAAATTCTAAGCATGAGAGAGTCTCAGACGGCTTATAAGCAACTTAAGAAGCAATTGACATCAATATTGTGAAAATGAAAATACAAAAATGATGATGTGAATATGAAAACACGTTTACAAATTATGTTTCCATTTTGAATACAAATTGCTTATTTGCTTTTTTATTTTGTAGCCATCAGACATCAAATACAGGCATCGTTCTAATATCGCTTTGTTTGCTTATTTTCAATATTACTCTGTATTGAAAAGCTTTGTCTGATAAATACTCGTTTATTTCTATTAAGCGTCATTTTGTAACAGTTTCTTTGTTATATGATATTCCTTTTGATAACCGTTTTTATATGTTTGTGCTCATTTTGCGTTTGTACGAAAGTTTTTATGAATTCGTAAAAATGATTATGTAATCTCGTAGTTGGCACAATGATTTTAGTACCGTGCTACTAATTTGTGTCTTAAGCTGCCGTAGCTTAGTGGGATGGGATTGAGGTTGAGAAACCGGAGGAATCGTATCGTATCGTAACGTATGAATCCTGCGGGGCATTCGATAATTTTTCATTGTTGTTTCCTAGTTAGTTAGGGCGGGCTGATCACCCGATTGCCACCATTAAGATGATGCATGCGTTGGATGGGCATGTAAAAAGTAAACTATGAGAGTAAGGGAAGGGATTTTCGCGTACACTTGTGCACTATGTTATCTCCTGCGCAGTTGGCTGATCTCTAATATAGATCGGCCACTGTAGTCGGAATCGACTAGGAGATCATTATTATTATTAATTGGTGTAGTGTTTATTTTGAATTAGTATTTATAGATTTTGTATGTACCTCATCATTCTACAATATTTTTTTCCATTGTTTAGGGTTTAATCCATGGTAACAAAGTCTAATAAATAAACAGATTCAAACAAATTTTGAATTGTTGTTTTTGTTTACGCGTCACTCAATACCTTAGAAGAAAGATTAAATAATTACTCGAATGTAGTGGTTTCAGTACGTTTCCCATTTTGAAATCCTTAAGTTATAGGACATATCGTTAACTACTCCTAGTTTTCATTTAAAAATAATTAGTTCGGCTTGTGGCAACAAAGCGGTCATCGTGACTTTTAACACGTAAAAATATTGTGTTCAGTGGTAGCGATTCTTTTGAAGTCGTCGTTTGTTGCCGATAAAGGCAACAAACACTAAGTAACTTTCAGGAACTGTCCTGTAAGCATAGAATCGAAAATCGTTGCAACGATGTCTGAACGTTGTTGATACTAATGTTACGTGATGCTCCGACAAGTTATTTTATTTATTCTACTCTCTGAATATTGTATTGATCGTAAAGAGCTGAGGACTATTTAATTTGTTTCCCTTTTCCTAATCTAAAAAGCGTTCTATTAAAGCGATATTAATAAAATATTTAGCATCATTTGATGATATCTGATAAAGACAACTGCATCGTTTGATTGAATATCTATCAGAGAAATTCTAAAGGATAGATGTTATTCAATCAATCGTGTCGTTCCGGACGAGTGAATTCGGATTTCTTTCGCGCAAATATATAGTGAGCAATTATTTTCCTTCGGTAAAACTGGGATCTCTGTCGGAATGCGATGACACCCGAATTGTCAATGAAGTGACATTTTATATTCATCATCATCATTATCGTAAACAGTTTTCAGCAGTCCACTGCTGGACATAGGCCTTTTTTCATGAACGCCAACACGGCGTCCATTAAAAAGAGTTGCTCATAACTGCCCCACTGAGCAGGCGGATTGGCAATGACTGATTGCACTTGTACTGCGTCAGTCTTACGCCCACGGTAAGGCAGATCTGCCGTTAGTTGGCGGTGGGGTCGTCACATCCCTACACCTTTTATATTCATTAATATGTAGCTTTATTGTTTAATCTCAAATGTGAAAATTAATACTGTCTTTGTATAGTATAGAAATGTATCTATTTGAGAGAGCACTATAAATCCGAAAAATTACGAAAGAAAATCTTTTCTCACCATATCTATACTCGCTGAACTGGGTCAGCGCTTGTCAAATGTGGGCAATTTGTTAGTGTGCTGCCACACTAGCTGTGACTGGTGGTATTTCGCATTTCTCTTTAGTATTTGTACGGTTTACATTTCAAATACGTGTGTTTAACGATTTTAAGCTTTTGGCTCACGACTGAAACGTGTTTTTGTATGTGTTGTAATTATTTTTAAAAAGGACGCGAACTAAATGTAATGTTAAAACTATGATTTTATTCATGTTAATCGACAAAATCCGAGTCCACTGCTGGACATAGGCCTCCCCTTATAAACCCCTACCATTACGGGGTTAGGGATCGTATCCCACCACGCTGGTCCAATGCGGGTTGGTGGGTAGTTAATAATTATTAAATAAATAAAGTAGTTTTCGAATGGTTGCGCGTAAACTTTATTTTGATATTTAGAAATATTAAAATTATTACTTACATACTCTGGTAAGACTCGCTATCAATTTTTCTCAAAATAAAGGTAGCTTTTATGTTTTTAATGTGTACAACTGCCAAGCTGTAGTTTTGTAGTTTAGTCTTTTTACCGAGCCGGTGGTAACATATTTGTGATAATTATAGTTAAAACTAGCAGTCCGTCCGCGGCTCTGCGCGTTTTTTTTTTCTTTGGAATGGATTGCGGTAGCCTATGTTGCTCACGGATAAAATAGCTGTCTTTATGTAAAATAATATTTTAAATCGATTTTAAATAATATTTCATATCGTAGTAATAGAGCCTATTTAAATAAACAATGCTTTCCCCTTTATAATATTACCACTACATATTATAAAACCTAGTCGCTTTCTCTGTCCCTATATCCCTATATGCTTAAATCTTTCAAAATACGCAACGGATTTCGATGCGGTTTTTCTTAATAGATAGAGTGATTGTAGAGGAAGGTTTATATGTACAACACATGCTTAATATTGTAGGTATATATTCTATCAGCATAGCTCTCGTGCGAAGCAAGGGCGGGTCGCTAGTTATAGATAAATCTATATTTTGTAACTTGTAAATAAATTTTCATCATCATCATCATCATCATCATCAGCCTGTAATAGTCCACTGCTGGACATAGGCCTCCCCTAATACACCCCTATCCATTAGCGGGTTTGGACCGTATCCCACCACGCTGGTCCAATGCGGGTTGGTGGGTGGACCGACTTTTTACATGCCCATCCGACGCATGGATCATCTTACTTTTCAGACACTTGGGTGATCGGCCCAAATTGCCCTAACCAACTAGGAAACAACAATGAAAATTTGTTGAGCCCCGCAGGATTCGAACCCACGACCTCCGGTTTCTAAGTCACTCGCCTATACCACTAGGCTACGGAGGCAGTTAATAATAATAAAATAAATTTTACAATAGCGCAACAAGCGCCGTGTTTATTTCCAATATTTTTATACTGCAACAAATTAAAATTTGTTACAATTGAGCGTTAAACAAGACTGCAGTGTTCAAATCTATCGTACCCAAAAGTCCGAGGCATTGAATGGCTTTGGGTTATCAAAACAGATGAAATAGTCGACGGGAGATGGGAGGGGTGGACGTTGACCTATATTCGTAGAAATGAAACGTTTATGTGAGAAAGTATATCGCAGTTAGTTATAGACTGCGAGTACTATTTCTTTCTCGTTATTAGGTTAAGCTTATATTAAATAATAAGCGAGGTTATTTAACTTTGGCGGTTATTAAACGTTACTTAACTTTTAGTTATAAAGGTGAACTAAACACGAGATTTTTGTATGAAAACGTATATTTATGTAATGGTTAAAACATGTCGGTGATTATTAAACGAAGGATGCAGTTAAGGTGTCATGTACAGAAAAATAGTAAATATTGTTAATATAATTAATAGTTGAATGGCTAATATAAAACAACATCTAAGTTTCTTTTATATTTTAAACGTCATAACTAGATGTTTTTTTAAAGCTGTTAAAAAAGAAAATACAATTCAAAACCTTAACAGCTTCCATTAATTATGATTCCTAGTTTTTTTGTTTTATAAGTCAACTTGCCATTAATACTAAACAAAGAGTACAAGTACAGACATAGGGTTGAGACGTCGCTAACAAACTATTAGATCCTCATATACCTATTTTGTGCACTAGCAACACGTCATTTGTCTTTGATAATATTTATGAAAAAGTTACTACCAGAGTTTCTTCCGGTTCTTCTATGGACAGGTCAAAACTTCCGCACCGGTGGTAGATTGACGTTCATAAGAGCTCGACAGATCCTAAAAATAATAAAGAATATATGAATTTGATGAGGTCGTGTCATATATAAATATTGTTAAGAAAATATGTGTTATATGTAGAGAGTAATTATTTCACTTAGAGAAAACTGGGATCTTTATTGGAATACTATGACATACAAACTGTCAATTAGTGATAGTATTAAATAAGTACTGCCTCCGTAGCCTAGTGGTATCGGCGTGTGCCTTAGAAACTGGAGGTCGTGGGTTCGAATCCTGCGGTGACACAACAAATTTTCATTGTTGTTTCCTAGTTGATTAGGGCAATTTGGGCCGATCACCCAATTGTCTGAAAAGTAAGATGATCAATGCGTCGGATGGGCATGTAAAAAGTCGGTCCACTCACCAACCCGCATTGGACCAGCGTGTTGGGATACGGTCCAAAATCCCCTAACGGATAGAGGTGGACTACCACAGGCTGAGTATGATGATGTTGATGATGATGATTAAATAAGTGGAATTTTTATATTCCTTATTGTTTAGTGTCAAATTTCAAAATTTATTATGTCATTGATATTATTTGATATTATTATTTATTAAAGCTGTTTAAGAGAGCACGATAAATAAAAAACTTTTTAAATTACGAAGGAAAATCTCTTCATACTATATCTATGCCCTACGACACGATATATATAGACACTGACTTCAAGACTTTAACTCGACAACATCAAAGTGAAGTACTTAAGTACGTTAAGTTAAGACACGTTTCAAACTTACCGTCCACTCTAACATGAGGCGGTCAAGTACTCAAGTGCTGGTGAAGTCTTTTATACGCTAACGGTATATAGAGTAATGGCAAAATGGTTGATGTATTTTACTTTAAAAAGATAAATGATACATTTTTACTGGTGTTAATGTATTTAATTGCTTAAAATATTTGTTTGTTGTTACTGGACGAATTCTGACAGGCCTCCTCCAATGTACGTTTACTCCACTAGGGCGTTTTTGGACCGTATACCATCACGGTGGTTCAATGCGGGTTGGTGAGTGGACCGACTTTTCACACGGCCATCCGACGCATGGATCATCTTACCATTCGGACAATTGGGTGATGGTGAGAAAGCAACGATAACACAAAGTTGTTCACCAGTTCAGGTTCAACCACGACCTCCGGTTTATAAAGCAAAGGCTTATAACGCTAGGCCATGGAGCGGTCATTTACTATAATTATTTAATAATTATTAATTTAATGTTGGATGTTTAAATGTATATATATATTTCTAAATCCATTTAATTCCTTTTATTCAATAATGATAGCGCAAACGCAAATTTTAGTCACTTCTTTTCATCCAACACCAAGAACGTCTAAAATGAGCTCAATAAAAGTTTCAGATACCCTTTTGGCTTAAAATGCGGGTACCTCATGTCCCATCCATACACCTATACAACTTCCTAAGTATTTGCTTTTATCTGGTTTTCAGTTTTATTCAAAGGCGAAATAATTTTATTCATGTTTCGATGATTTTCAGAGCCTGTGCCTCGATAACAGATGATAATAAGCAACTATTAACTATTCACTACAAGAGCAATTCCGAATAAATGCAATGATTTATTGCCATAAATATTTTAAGTATTTCATAAGATGATCTCTAGTTATATGATAGTTGGATGAATAAAACAATAAACGGTTATTTTAATCTTTGAAGTAACTTGGATATTACCATTAAACATATATTGAAAAAGGGAATTTAAACGATTCTTTTGAAGAAGGACGACAACATGTTGTCTGAATATATATTTTTATATTAATAGATTAAGCCTTTCATTTCGCTCTCCCACGTATTTTACTGCTTAAAACTTTTGTAAAATTACGCTTTAAAAATATAGACATAGTGAGAAAAGATGTTCCTTCGTAATTTTTCGGAAAAGTTCGTATTCATCGTGCTCTCTCAAATAGCTTCGGTACCTATATTATGCAATGACATTATTAATTTTGACATTTGACATTAAACAATAAAATTTTGATATTATTGGGTATGAAAATAACACCTATTTAATACGAATATTCATTGATAGTTCGGGTGTTATCAATTCCGATAAAAATCCGAGTTTTCCCAAAATAAAATAATTTCGCACTTTAATTTAAGTTAAGTTTTACAACGTATTAAGTTAGTAGGAATGATACAAATGAATACAAACGTGTGATGTACTAGCTTCGTCCCGCGGTGTCACCCGCGTGGTGTAATTTGTATTAATAATCATAACATATAAAATATTTATAGCCAAAGTTTTTTACATTTGTCTCGAAGGTGGTGGGTCCCATTTTTACAGTGGGCAGTCTGGACTGGTACCACTGGGGTGCCCGTTAATACCACTGGTGTTGCCAACGTATGTAGGCGTCTATAACCACTTTCCAACAGGTGGCCCGATTGCTTGTCTGCCTACGTATGCAATAAAAAAATAGCTTACCGATGTTACAAAGTTTTTCTATTTACTTGAAACTTTTTTTAATTTCTGAATTAACTACACCATATTTGGTAGCGCGGGCGCGTGGTTACTCAAGTTCGTCAGCCAATTATGATTAGACCAACTAGCTCGAGTGACGGCGATATGGTAGATTCTGTCTAAGGACCAGAAGCGAGGATGCGGTTCGAAGGACCATGTGCGTAATCTGGCTCGGACAACGTGGTTATGAAGCCGGATTGGAAATGCCATAAAACGGAGGATAAATACCTCGTCTGATGGCGGCACAACTGCAGGCAGTCTACAGTCTTCGTTGATGCGATTGGGGTTTGCAGTAAACGTAAAATTATTAAAACGGAGGGTTGGCCATTCACGTCGCGTGATTTTACAAATTATGATGCGCTGCGTAGGAACTCCCGAAGGCAATTGTTCGACTGCCGCGGCGCTGGTCGCCGACCGCTTCACTAAGTATTTTCCTTTTACCCACTTTCTCGAAGTGAAGAAAAATTAAAGGAAAAAAGGATGGCAAGCGAAAGGAGCGGTACAGTAAGAACAGGAAGGAAGATTATTGCGTAACCGAGGCGATATGGAAATGCGCGCGAACAATATTCTTATTAAATATAACCTATAAATTATCGTTATATATAAGCCACGTTATTGTAAAGGTTCATTAAAATCCATAAATTAGTTTTAGAGTGGTAGAGGAACAAACATACTAACTCACATTTATAATATTAGTAGGATGGCGGCGGATCTATCTTAGAGATCAGCCATGTGCACTATTATATGTGGATATTATAGTGCACACGTGTACACGCAAAACATAGTCGCACTTCCCCTTTTTAGTGTCGCAGTCTGACCAGACGGGTACACGACACGACCAGAGATTGGCACATGACCGACGATTTTTATGCCCATCCGACGCATACATAATCTTACTTTACAGGCAATAGGGTGATCAGGCCGCAATAACATAACTAACTAGAATAGTTTCTGACAGCTTTTACAACATTGAAAAGTTGTAGAAGCTGTCAGAATACCAACCCACAACCTCCAGCTTCTAATACTCAATTTAATAATACTCGTAAATGGAGACAGTATGGCATTGACAATCATATAACAAAAAATTGGCTGTATTTGTATTTGTACTTTTAAGTCCATAAACACGATACAAACCTTCCAAAACTTTCTTTATTTAGACGTTCTATAACTCTGTGACAACCCTGCAATGTGCGATAGAGTGAATAAATAGGCCAGTACGGAACGGTGTGCTTTGAGCAAAGTTTAAAAGTTTAACACGCCACATTGATCCTATATATATTTACATAATAATATAGAATGAAGGACAAAGTTAGATAGTCTGCGACATAAAATAGTTAATGTACATAAATCAATAAATAATAAAGTTTATGAATTTATTGATCTATTGGTATTGAATTACGCCTTTAGGAACCGAAGTCGTGGTCCGAACAAGTCGCGACTCCTTTTAGTGTCGCAGTGAGCGGGATCCAGCCGAATGCTTGACCATTCTCATGCTTCGAATGGCATCATAGTGCTCCTGCAGGCAATAGGATCTCTGGTCGTTCGTTATCCGTCCACTATCTAAGGAGTTGTAAGAAATGGTAGTGAATACTGTCTCGCATCGATTTGATACCCAATTTACCAATACCAGTTCTAATGGACATCGCCCATACCACTAAGAAATGGCTGAGAGACAGTATAAATCATGATCATTAAAATTCTATTAGTCTATATATGCCCTAAGGATAGAGGAATTAAAAGTTACCGGTGGTTTAGCAAGTCCACGTTTACACGCAGTGATCTATTAGTCATAATAATGATAGGAAACCAGCACAGGTGTAATGATCTCTACCGACATAAACTAGTTAATGTGACATTAACATTTATAAGATATAAGTTTCACGGTTGAATTAGCACGATACCGCGTTTACGTGGTAATCAGACGAACTTTTAATATCTGAGTTCTACGGTAGGCACAGCGTTGGCGATACCTGTATTGCCAATGTCAATGGGCATCGGTGACCACTTTCCATCAGGTGGCCCCGACTGCCCGTCTGCCTGCATATGCAATAAAAAAAAAAGTAAATTTCGCTGATTCATATTTGCGCTAGTGAACTCCAGTACATAATCTAAGGGCTTCACCGCTAAGCTAAATAGGCAATTAAGTAGTTAATATACGGTTTTATTTGTTGTACAAATTATAGGCAGTAATACAAATAGCTTATGTTTACAGATTCGTCCTACTCATAATGTGACATAAGAAATTTAGCTGAACACAATACAAATCAAATACAATTATATTATAATATTTGTTTTGTTTTTATTAATATTACTCCTTAACGGTATATTTACTTCCATAATTACCTCGGGATATTTTTGCAATATACATCCACTGTTTTAATTTTGAACCAGTATCAAAATCAATCATAAAGGCACGGTCCATACAACACATGATAAAAGGAAAATTCCCTTAGCTCTAAAAATTTTGTAAAAATGAAATCATCATAATAATTCAATTTTACAGAACTATTATAATTGTATTAAAATTATTATAAATTTTCACTATCGACATTTACACGAAATATTTCTCCTTTGACGTGTGTAATTAATAATTTAAAATATTTTTGTGGCGTTTGGAAAGTTGTAAACAATCACTTGGAGCGGATGACACCCCTTACCGTTTCCTAAAGCCCTGACAAACTCCGTTGAATTAAACATAGGATGGAAATTAGACCGTCTGCCTCTCCTAGTCTGTTGCTTGTTACCCCACGCCAAGGTCGGGTGCGTCTGAATAATTAAAAGTTGTTCACGCTTCCACGGCGACGGCGTTTCCAAACGTTTGAAGTGTACCATTAATTATGTCGAGTATTTATTAACGAAGGTGAAATGAATGGAATATTGTTCGTTGTTACGTGTTTTTGTAAAGCGATACGCTACTGAATTCATAATGTATATCTTTTTGATACCTATGCCATTTTAATACATTTAATGCGAATGCCTCCGTAGCCTAGTAGTATAGGCGTGCTTTAGTATCCTGCGGGGACTCAACAAATTTTCATTGTTGTTTCCTAGTTGGTTAGGGCAATTTGGGCTGATCACCCAATTGTTAAAAGTAAGATACCATGCGTCGGATGGGCATGTAAAAGTAGGTCCACCCACCAACCCGCATTGGAACAGCGTGATGGAATACGGTCCAATGAATCCCTAATGGATAGGGGTGTATTAGGGGAGGCCTATGTCCAGCAGTGGACTATCAAAGGCTGCTGATGATGGTCTTTTTAATAAGGGATGAGCGAAGGTTGTGCTGTCAGTTTAATGATAAGCGGTACGTCAAGCCTATAAAATGTAGTGTCATCGTCATCATCAACCTGGGTTAGTCCACTGCTGCTGCCTGATGCACGCCTTCTGAAATTGGAGGTTTTTGGACCGTTATCCACCACGTTAATTCAATGCGGGTCAGTGAGTATGCAATGCTGTGTAAGACATCGCAAATCCCACCTGAATTAGGAATTTATAGGTGTTGTTTAGTAAGAATAACGTCTTCCTATTCGATTTTAACAAAGGCGCCTGATCTATATTAAATATTAATATTAGCTATTTCTACAGAAAATAAGTGAAGAAGAGGTCTTACTCCACTACGTATATATACATATACGTCTTGTCATAATATGACTACGATAAGACGTATATCCATCACGACCGGAGACAGACGCAGCACTTTTTACATGCAATGCATGGATTATTTTTATAGGGTTGGTTGACTTGCGATATATTGGAGATAGGATGAGTCCCGGGAAATAGATGTAGAGGAGTCAGCTGCTTCGGCGACCAGCTGTGGTAATGTGTGGTTGAAGGAGACTGCAGCGTTTCTGCGATCCGTCTCTAAGGAGCAGGAAGGAACAACAGGGTGCCTTTAGTCAGTGAGAGTTCGAATTAAAGTCGTCCTTGCCCCCGCAAGGAGACACGCATCTATATGTGTGTGCATTTCCGCACATAATAAAGGTCTGGTTTAGTAATTATAAGCAAGGATTGATCATCTAATAATCAACGGTACCTTTAATCATATCTCAATCTTGTTAAACTTAAATTCTATGATTTTATTCAATTTGTACATATTATGTCAATACTTCATGACTTTAATTAATTTAGGTTCAGATTTCAATTGGGATACCTTTGGTTTTCTACTCCATTCATCATCAGCCTATAACAGTCCGCTGCTGGACGTAGGCCTCCCCTAATTCGCTTCCGATCTTCGGCTATTCTCATCCAGCCCACACCGGCCACTAATATGCGAATGTCATCCCTCCATCTTGCCACAGTGCGTCCTTCACTACGTTTATTTTTTTTATAAATACGTATTAAAATCAATAAAATTGTATTTATAATTTTGATTTCTATAACTATGAACTATATAGTTTAATGAAATTTAAAATGCTGACGGACGTTTTTGAAGTTAAGCTCTGTCTAGACGACTTCGCCCTCGCAAATTAAACCTTTTACGGCTTTTATGACAGAAATAGTAATTTAATTAATTTGATTTAAATAGCCCTATTCATCTATGTGAAGTAGAAAAAGTGATAAAGATACTGTAATACATACCTACCATCTATGATCACGGGCAGTATATATATATATATATATAAAATGTTCTTCAATAAATTAATTATATTCAACAAAATTTACATAACATACAAAATATTAGAAAAGTGGAGAGGTGGAAATATAACAACCGCTGGCTTAGAGTAACAAGATTAATAGATATCTAATTATATGAAACAGTAACAGTAGATCTTAAAAAACGCGTTAATTATATATATATATATATATATGTATATATATATATATATATATATATATTGAATATAATTAAATTATTGAAGAACATTTTTATATACATTGAATTAAAATTTATGTTAAGTATAAAGTTACCTTAATTGACCTTGGAAAGTTCTTCATAGTAGCTTTTCCAATCATTGCAAAGATAAAGTGACACAATAGCATTGCATCCATGCGAATCCGGGGCGGGTCGCTAGTTAGATATATTTCAAGGTAATATTAAGAGTAATATAAAAGCCCTCTTTGCAAATATGAGTTGGATTGCAAATGGTTAAACGAATAAAACTTTGCTATTACATTTACGGCTTCAGAATAAACTTCCTGTGATGAAATTAAAAACTTTTTATATGGTATCTAAGTAACTTTGAAAGTTTTATTTTCCTCGGAAACTTGCGTCCACGTTTTACGGAAACCATACTAACAACAGCAAATAAACGTCTTGCGGTTAAATCAAAACAGAAAGTTTGACATTTCATTACATGAAAAAGATTCTTTGCGAAACTCTGTTGGTAGTTTAGCAAAAAGTAAAACAATGGCATGAAAATTCTGGCTTTATTTTCTTTTTACTTCCATTAGAAAAAGAATGTATGTTCATTCTTACATCGGAGCGGAGTAACGAGGTAATCCATACCAATATTATAAATGCGAAAATAACTCTGTCTGTCTGTTCGTCGTTACTGCCTAAATTATTAAATAGATTTTGATAAAATTTGATGCATACTTAGAATACACTTCTAGGAAGGACATATGGTATTAGTTATTGCGATAAAATAAGTTCAAAGGGTTGAAATAGGGGATGAAAGTTTGCTTGGAAATGGTCTCTTTTGGACATAACACGATAAAATTCTGTGTCTGGATATTCGAAACGAGCGATGAGTGATGTTTCTAGCAATTTTGTAGTTGTAAGCTGGATGAGGTTGAATTATTGTAAGTCAATATTGAAATTCGTCGTCGTCGAAGTAAAAGTCATAAATATAGGCGCATACAATAAAAATATCTCTTTTACATTATGCTATACAGCATATCTGAATACATCTCGCAGTTATTTCTCCTATCCCACGTGAACGAAGTATCGGTTAACGGCTAATATCAGTACATAGTACAAAACAAAGTCGCTTTCTCTGTCCCTATATGCCTATGTATGCTTAAATCTCTCAAGCTACGCCACTGATTTCGATGCGTTTTTTTTAAAAGATAGATTGATTGAAGAGGAAGGTTTATATGTATAACACATGCTTAATATCGTAGTTATATTTTCTATCAGCTCGTGCCAAGCAGGAGCGGGTCGTTAGTATTATATAAATAAAAACCCTGTGAATTGAGTACCTCCTTCATTTGTAAAGTCCGTCAAAAACATCAATATAGTAGCTACGATTCAACTCGCACAAGAAGATTCAATCAGAATGACTATCAAAAAAATATGTTTATGTAGTGCATAGAACGCACTAGTAATTAATTTGGAGACTAAATAATTAATTTTGTACTCAAAAATTTGTAAATATTATCATCAAAGAAAAAAAATATATGTAAAAATATATAATACCTCAAACTTTCTTTCTGTTTCTTCAGTAGTAAAATTATAAGCGCTCGTAGAGCCTAAAATGTAGGAATCTTTTAAAATAAGGCTGGAGTTAAAGCTACAGGCAGCTACAAGAAGATACTGCACAAATATATTGCCTCTATAGCCAGTAGTATGGGATTGCGCTTTAGAAACCGGAGGTCGTGGGACGAATCCTGCTAAGACTTAACAACTTTTCATCATCGTTTCCAGTTGGTTAGGGCAATGCAGGCTAATCACCCAATGCTGTCTTTAAGTAAGATGATCTATGCGTTGGATGGGCGTATATTAAAGTTGGTCAGTCGCGTCGGTTATCCGTCCCATCAGGCTTTGAGTATATAGATGGTGGTCCCTGTACCGGTGGTAGGTCCCTGTTTACAGGAGACCGTCTGGTGGAGTACCACGCGGTGCCTATTTCTGCCGCGAAGTGTGAACTCGCGTTCGGTTGAGGCACCTAGCGCGTTACTGGGTAAACAGACTAACACTATTCTCACGGTAGCAGCGCGTCGGCGATACACGGTATGCACTTCTAGGTGTCGGTGCCTCCATCAGGTGGCCCGACTGCTCGTCTGCCTGCGTATGCCTGAAAAAAAAAAAATAGAGGAATAGGGAGTGCACTTGTGTTTGCACGTACACTTGTGCACTATAATATATCCTGCGCAGTTGGATGATCTCTAATAAAGATCGGCTGTCGTATTTGAAATCGAGTCGTAGGAGGACATTATTATTAGATGCTACAAAATATTTAAGAGGCAATTCGGGTACGCAAAGGCAAACGTATATTAAAGCTTGGGCGACCTATTTCAGAATAATATTAAAATAGTAAATATAAAACATTTTCTATATCCTTAAAAGGTAAGATTTCACATGCAAATGCGTACCTTTTAAGCGATAATCCGCCTTTTGCTCTCTCACCTTGGAAGACTTACAAACGTTGCGGGCATACGATGTGGGTATTAGGATTTTCTCACCTGCGGAAAAATTATTTTCTATTTCTATTACTTTTTGATATTTTATAACAGAGTCTAATAAAATATGGCATTTATTTCTATAATTTAGGCAAAATTTCCAACCCATAGCAACTATCTGGCCTCATACAAGTATCATCACTAATATGTCAGTCACAGGGCAAAAATGAAAGTTATTAATTGTTAGTTCCATGTACTGTTAAGTTAGGGTGATAACACAAATATTTTCTGAAAGTGCTTGGATTTCGTGTTTACAGTAAACTACAGAAGCACTACAGCGTTGCCTATTTCGGTCGCAAAGCAGTAGAGTGAAAACATAACATAGTTATAATTTGGCCGAATAAGACTCGGAAAGGACGCAAATAAAGTAGCCCAAAGCAATGGAGCGGCGTCGTATGCTGCTATTAAAATGTCGCTCAGTGATTGACATCTTGGTGACAATTCATTTATCAATAAAGGTAAATGTTTATTAGAGCCACTCGTCACCCACTCCGCAACGCTTCAACGCGGCGTCCACGCATTGTCCACGCGCGGTCCAGCGCGCGGTAGCTTGGTAGCGCGGTTGGCTACGCGGCGTCCATCAGTGGACCGCGCCCCACGTCTTTAATTTTTTTCATCGATCCAATTGGCGATTCCTAAAATTTGCCTTGACGTAGTACCAATTGTAAACAAACGAAAAATGTACCGCGCGCTTGATGATCAGTGGACGGTGTGCAGTGGGTGCCGAATGGCTCTAGTGAACGTTGAACTTAACAACACCAGATGTGAAATGCTACTCCGTTGTCTTGGGTTACTTTGTTTCCATTTGTTCAGTGTCTAGCTAAACTGTTTTATTATAGTTAGACAAAATGAGAGGGAACAGAGCAAGCCATTTATCGATGAACTAGTTGTCAGTAAATTTTAAGACAGTGACTCTCTACAACGAATGCCATAAATGGTCTTGATAACCGAGATCGACTTCTTACATGCCCATACGGCGTATTCTCATCTTACTTTTCAAAAAATTTGGGTGATAGGCCTATATTGTCTTAATCGACTAGTTGACAATTCTCACACAAAGTTAATCCCCGCGGGATATGAACCTGAAAAGCTAATATCGCTAGCCTACGGAGGCGGCAAGGCGTAAAAGGGCTGTACTCTTTTATGTCCAAATTTTGTACAGATTTCTACCCGTGCGAATCTGGACCGGAACAGTTGTATAGTCTAGTCTATAGCAACGACGAATTATATCAGAAATTGTCAAAATTACATCTGAAATCTGTCGTCGCATTGCTATAACGGTTGCATTGTAAAAACTCATGAAACGCGATGCCTGTAAAGAGTTCAGTCTGAAATAATGCTAACCTTTAATAAAACCGATGATAGAAATCATACTTCATAGTCTGTAATCAACCTTTAATTCATAATGGCACTGTTTATTTTTTGTAACGACTGCAAAAATATATATAAATGAATAAGTATTGATCCTTTTATATATGTCATTATTTATTTATTTTTTATTTAAACTTTATGTACACAAATTGTAAATGACAACTGGACTTATTTTGGAGGCTATTCTCCGCATCAACCTTTGG
Organism: Lamproptera curius; assembly: GCA_029286875.1. Lineage (NCBI taxonomy): Eukaryota > Metazoa > Arthropoda > Insecta > Lepidoptera > Papilionidae > Lamproptera > Lamproptera curius. Next base: position 1,933,038 of record JAGSMT010000052.1, read on the forward strand.
GTGGTGTGAAAAATTTAAGGTAGGCTACAATTATAAGACAGAAAAATAAATTTAGTATATCAGACCTATGCTAATAACTAATATATAATAAAACTATATTGAACATTTATCATATTCCATATCACAAACATATCCGATCTAAATAAATAAAAATATATATACTCATATATTATATTATAATATATATATATATATATATAGTATAAATATTAATATAAGGAATACTCAAATAAGAATTAATACATAAATAATATAAGTCTTTTTTAAAAGTAAAAAAGTAAAATATTAACTAAAAAAAAAAAAATCTGGTTGTTTAAATTTGTTTTAGAAGATATTTGCAGAACTTGACTTAAACTCAAAACGATTCTATCAATCTAATATCGGAAGGCAGCTATTCCACAAAGTTATTGATTTAATAAAAAAGGGTAAAGTCAGAACGGTGAATGGATTGAAGAAGACGGTTATGGTGAGTCGAAAGGTTTTTTACATGATTCAAGAAACTGAAAAGCAAAAGGAGAATCAAGAAAGTATAAAGTAGTTGAGACCCGTAACGATTTATATCATCATCAATTCAGCCTTTGATAGTCCACTGCTGGACACGAACGGCCTCCCATAGAACCTATCCATTAGGGTTTTGGACCGTCTACAACCTGGTCCAATCAGGTTGGTGGTGGAGCGACTTTTACGATACACCGACGCATGGATCATACTTTTCAGACAAATGGGTGATCGCCAATTTCCCTAACCATCTAAAAACAAAAATATAAATTTTTGAGTCCGCGCAGATTCAACCACGACCTCCGTTCTAAAGCACACGCCTATACACTAGGCTACGGAGGCAGTTATATTAGTAGTATCGTAAAATGATTTATCTAAAACATAAATGAGTAGGACATCAACAGTGTATCAGATATTTCTTTTTTAAAAACGTACATGTTATATTAATATTATAAATCGAAAATTTGTATGTTTATATACTTGTTTACATATTTGTAACTCTGAAAGGCAAAAACTTCATAGCGGATTCACTTAAAAACTTAATAATACATTGCATATACGGTAAAATAATACACAATCTTTTTTATTCTTCAATAAACAAAGGTTTTGATAAATATTGGCGTTGATAGCCGTGAGTTGAAGGTAAATGAACTGATATAAATAAGCAAATCTTTTTTGTTTTATAAATTATAAGTTTTAAGGAAAAAACAAAAAAAAAACATTGAAAAATCTCGCTTCTGTATTTCTGTCTGTTCACAATAAACTCAAATACTACTGCACAGATTGTCACGCGGTTTTTACTAATCGATAGAACAATTCATCCGGAAGGTTTAGGTATAATTTGTTTGCCTTCTGTGTACATTTAAGTAAAATATACTGATATTGGACAGAGATGTCGGAAATAAATTAAACCGTCTGAGAGCTTTCAACGAAAACGCTGCCTAAACCATATAAGATGAATCAAAAAAATGTTCGGTGTAAATATTATTCTTTTCTGGATCTTTAAATAAGTCCGCGACAGCATATGTCCATATCTGAAGCTTAATGCCCGTTTTATTTAAAAAAAAATCATGTCTAATGCGCTTAATTTGAGGCTAATTAGAGGGATACAGTATTTATTCTAATAGATTTTAGAAGGTTAATAACCATTTTACATCCTAAACACTACAATAAAAAACAGAGCTCATTTACGAAATGATTTTAGGCAATACACAAATAATCTTATGACCTAATCAAAACCTATGTCAAATGACTTAAAATACATTTTTAATTTAACATATCATCATCATCATCATCATCATCATCATCATCACGCTACCGCCTCCGATTTGTAGCATGTAATTCAAATGAAAATTTACGAAGATATTACAGATTTTAAATGCACAGACATACCGGTAAATGACAGGTCTGATTTTGACAAGCCTATCTCTAAAACTGCCTCCGTAGCCTAGTGGTATGGGCGTGTGCTTTAGAAACCGGAGGTCGTGGGTTCGAATCCTGCGGGGACTCAACAAATTTTCATTGTTGTTTCCTAGTTGGTTAGGGCAATTTGGGCCGATCACCCAACTGTCTGAAAAGTAAGATGATCCATGCGTCGGATGGGCATGTAAAAGTCGGTCCACCCACCAACCGCATTGGACCAGCGTGGTGGGATACGGTCCAAACCCCTAATGGATAGGGTGTATTAGGGAGCCTATGTCCAGCAGTGGACTAACAAAGGCTGATGATGATGATGATCTCTAAAAATAGCTGATGTAATAAATAGGGTGTAAAATAGGCTTTTCTTTTGGGACGCGGATGAAGTCGCGGGCAATCGCTAGTTTTATTATAAAATAATAAATTTTTATGCGTTATTCGTCAAATTGAAAGCAGTTTGATATTTCTACTATCAATCAAATCCAAGAAATACTCGGTTCAAGAATTTTCATTCTCTGGAATTCATTTTGCAAAGCTCGATCGGTAAGATGAAATGCATCTGAAACTCTTGCAACTAGAAAAATGAATTTTACAGCTTTGTTTACTTCGAAAACTTTGGTATGAGGTAGCAATCGTATTTGTCTGAAATTAGGTATGGTTATATAAAAATAGGTATTTCTTACAATGTCTTTTTATCTATATATATATATATAAAAGAGATTCCCCCCTATATATTGACTCATCACGATATCTCTGGAACCATAAGGCGTAGCGACTTAAAATTTGGTACGAATATTCCTTTCGTCGAGTAGAGGTCAGCTAAGAACGGATTTTACGAAATTCCACCCACAAGGAGGTTGGGGGTTGCTAGTATACGATGGGGAGTAGGTCCCCCATTTTGCAGAGGGCTGTCTTCGGGCACCACCACTGGCCATTTCTGCCGCAAAGCAATAGTGTGGAAACACTACCGTATTCCGAATTGAAGTTTAAGTGTAAACGACACGTGAAGTACTTTCTCTTACGATAGGCAGCGCGTTGATGGCCAATTTCCATCAGGTGAGCCACCTGCTCGTCTCCCTTTGTAAGCAATAAAAATTTATGCGGGCAAAATTTAATTTATATCTGTTATACTTTTTCAAAAATCATCATCATCTATATCAGCCTGTGTCAGTCCACTACTGGACATGGGCTTCCTCTAATCCACGCCACCGCTTCCGATCTTTGGCCACTTTGCGAATGTCATCACTCCAACTTGCCGCAGGGCGTCCTACACTACGGTGCCTAACCTCGGTCTCCAATCCAAAACTTAAGACTTGTACTAGAAATATAAGCATGCATTACATACTTATCTTTTCTTTGTTATTATATGAATTTTGTATTGTTGTTCAAACTTTCATTTTAACGTAAGTAACAAAGTACTTACAAGAAATCTATCAATCGTGAAAATTGTATATAACTTATTGATTTTAGTTGACTGTTATTTTTTACTATTCATATTTTCAACATTAGTAGGCTGGTCATGATCGTACCAAGTTTATTTATTTATTTCTAGGACAAAAATCCTCCCTAATACACTTCTATCCATTTGGGGTTTTGGACCGTATCCCACCACGCTGGTCCAATGCGGGTTGGTGGGTGGACCGACTTTTTACATGACCATCCGACGCATGGATCATCTTACTTTTCATACAATTGGGTGATCGGCCCAAATTGCCCTTACCAACTAGGAAACAATAATTAAAATTTGTTGAGTTCTCGCAGGATTCGAACCCTCTCCTCTGGTTTCTAAAGCACACGCCTATACCATTGGGCTACGGAGGCAGGCAAATATATAATACAAAAAGGCTTAATACCTTGCAGAATAGTTATATACAATTACCATTGCATACCGATAAGACTTTTCACAATACTAAGTACATCTGTATTTATTTTTATTACTGTAAAACATATCATTGAATAGAATAATTTTGTCATTCAGTTATGTTGCATTTGTCATTCGGTCGGAAAGCGAAACACAACAGATATCCGTTCGACGAACACAGAAGCGGTAATTGCAACTCAACACAGAACAGCAAAAGTTTGATAGTGAAATATTAAGCTGTGAATTTTGTATAATATTATATTGTGTAATATGCGTAGTACAAAATATGCTACTTACTATTTCTTCATGCCTGATCAGACATGAAGGAGTAGTAAGTAGCACGTGGCTTACAAGTAGTGTGTTCCGATTTGAGGTCTATTTCCTTAATTACATTTCATATGGGCTATAAAAATTTCCTACGTGTATTTTGTTAAATGTTGTACTCAAACATACAAAAATCAACAGCCCGTGTCAGTCCACTGCTGGACAAAGGCCTCCCCTAATGCGTACTTCATTAGTGGGCTACGGACCATTTATGAGTGGACAGTGAGTAAGTCAGAGGCACCAGCAGTGAGGTAGGCCGGGATTCCGAAGATGTTGTTTAGAGCCTCTTGCATCTCTTGTTGTACTCATCATAGAATAAATATAAATAGTTTACTTAGTTTCTGATTCATTGGTAGTTCTATTCCTATTTCGAAAGTTTCGAACGTAAATTAGTACCTAATTTCAATGCATGGGCGACACTAAAAGAAAAGGACAAATGTAAGAAAACATAACTTAAATTAATTACTTAACAAGAAGTATAATATTTAATTAGAGGTCAATCTTATAAACATCTCATTGGCTGTCCACATATTTTACGCTAGTTAATTTTCATACCTCATCGAGTTAAAATTGAACTTTGATACAGGACATGGAAATCGATCAGCTTTTTGTGACGAACATTTCAAATCCGTTGAACCCCCAGATTGGTCGTTTCAAATTAGAACCCGTCCAACCGTGGATCGTGGAAGGGGGGTGGGGGGGTGGAGCATAAACCGACGATATCTGCAACGAGTCAGCAACATTTTGAAATACTTGTGTACTGCCGAAGACATATTTTTTTTAACAATATACGATTAAATATTAAGAGCAGATCAAAACAAATATCTAGAGAGATTAAATACTGAGAAAGATAATTATATAAATGTTACTTTATTTTACATTTATATACTGTACATTGTCTTTTTTTATACCTAACGTTTCAAAACCGTTCCAGGGTCTACGGGTGAGATGGTCCCGTAAAAACTGTGAAATCAGTAGAATCTAGTATGGTGATTAGTATTGGCGTAAGCAGAAAAAAAAGGATTGAGAGTAAAATATAACTTTGTGAATTCCGCATTAATTCAAATACCGGATTGGAAGAAAAGATCAGGCTTTTTCGAGCTCGAATGAATGTCATATTTATCAACGGCTCAAAATATTGACCTCATAATTTGATTACGAAGTTATTCCTTATATACATACAGTTAATATTAATAACTTTTAAATTAACGAAAAAAAAGGACCGTACTAAGTATAAGAAGATTGCAGTTTACACGCAATCCAGGTAGAATTGTTTTCCAAACCTAAACCAATTTATTGCAGTTGATGGATGAATTTTAATGCTCTTACGTTCTGTAACGCTTGCAGACGATGTTTTATAACCGATTTTAAATGAGACGATAATGTGGCTATGTGATAAAAATATGAATTACGATATATGAAAATAAATTACATTTAGTCACGACATGTCAAAAGCCGGGCCTGGTTGTCTAAACCATCTCTGCCGTTCGTTATAGGTCAGAACGTCAATACCTTTAAATGTACATCATCAGCCTGTGTTAGTCCACTGATGGACATAAGCCTCCCCTAACGCACGCCTCCTCCATTAGGAGTGTTATAGACCGTATCCCACCACGCTGGTCCAATGCGGGTTCGTGGGTGGACAGACTTTATCTTCTCAGCATCATCATACTTTTGAGACAATTGGGTAATCGGCCTAGATTGCCCTAACCAACTAGGAAACAACAATAAAAATTTGTTGAGTCCCTACAGGATTCAAACACACGACATACTGTTTCTAAAGCACACGCCCTAACCACTAGGCTACGGAGGCAGTTACTAGAGACTCTTAAACCAGCAACTTATAAACTTTGTGATGTTACGCTGAGTGGTCACCATTTTTGTGCATTTATATAGTTTGCAATAGTTTTATATTATTGTTGTAGTTATTTGAACTTTTGTACCAAATATTTTTTTTTTCTTTCCGTCTTCTTTTTTTATCGCGAGCAATTAACCCTTCGCCCTGTGGAGGTCAGATGCCAATCGCGCAGCGTAAAACCTCTTATTCAGATAAATCTGTATTAAAAGACGACCCTCGAGATAACCTGTGAAAATTGCAACGAGAAATAATTCGATAATTAGAGTTGTCTGCTATGGGTTATTTACAAAAAGCATATATCAACCAGTAACTGCCTCCGTAGCCTAGTGGTATGGGCGTGTGTGGTCTTTACAAACCGGAGACTCAACAAATTTTCATTGTTGTTTCCTAGTTGGTTAGGCAATTTGGGCCGATCACCCAATTGTCTGAAAAGTAAGATGATCCATGCGTCGGATGGGCATGTAAAAAGTCGGTCCACCCACCAACCCGCATTAGACCAGCGTGGTAGGATACGGTCCAAAACCCCCTAATGGATAGGGGTGTATTCGGTGAGGCCTATGTCCAGCAGTGGACTATCACATGCTGATGATGAGATGAGTATATTAAGTTAAAATATACGAATAATTTTATTTTTTACCTCGGCAAAATACGATTACCATATTAATGTAGATTTTCTACAGTTAAACATTTTAGTTGAAAACTTTAAGCTCTTTTAACCTCGTGAAAATATTAGTCTTGAGTTAAGTTATAACTTCAGTAGTAAATCGCTTATCTTCTTATCCAATAAAATTAAAGAGCAAAATCTAAGTTCCGATTACTCAATGTAAAATATAATATTCATTGAACACCTAAAATAATTTTACTTGAACGTTCCATAATTTTGTTTTGTAAAACGTCTCTTTATATTGCCGTTTTTATATATTTCAGCTAAATTGCATATTTCGTACTTCTAAACTTAAGTCTGTGACTGTGTAATGCAATATGTCTGTCGCATATGAAATATTTTATCTTTATTCCACTGTCGCATCACTAAAGTACAAAGCAATTTTGAAACAACGTTTTATCTGGATAAAATCGTAAATAACGAGAAAATTTAACATCGAGTCAAGTACGTGAACACAATGTTATTGACTTTCCAATGTTAATTTTCCCTAGGGACATACTAACGCTATTATTTTTATGCTATACTTTTTGTGTTAGACAAATAATTTAAAGCTAAGCTAGAAAAATACCGCAAGTAATCTTCTTAAGCACGCATTGTTAACTGTTTGCGTTATATGCATACAGACAATGCAATATAGTATAAGAATAATTTTACCGGTGGTAGATTCCCTTTTTACAGTAGACCGTCCGGGTAGGTATCACCGCGGTGCCTTTTTCTGCCGTAAAGCAGTGGTGTGAAAACACTGCTGTGTTCCGGTTTGAAGGGCACCGTAGCCAACGTATTTACTGGGTAAACGAGACTTCACACCCTATGTCTCACAGTAGGCAGCGCGTTGGCGATACCACTGGTATTGCCAATGTCATTGGGCGTCGGTGACCACTTCCCATCAGCAGGCCCGACTGCTCGTCTGCATGCGTATGCCATAAAAAAATATTGATAATACAAGGCGTTACAGCTTATCAAGAATCAATATTTTAAAAGTTATCTTACAGCAGTTTGTACTAACCATTTATGTTCACGTATGCTAAAAAAACAAGTGACTTTGCAGCCAATACGTCTCTTTAATGTAGCATTGAAACGAATAATAAATTATAGTCATTGTATAAGCCTATATACATGAAATATAATACTACAATGAATGCAAAAAAATTACCATAATGCAAATCACTCTTATTTGTCACATCACTAACTGCGGTGTGGTCATATCATTATCATCCCTTTTATATCCAATGCTGGTCATAGGCCTTATTCTATGAACGCAAATACTGCGGATACCCTGTTACTTGCTTCTAACGGATCGGCATGGAGATCGGCATCCCACCTCCCAAACGCGGCCTACACTGCATAAACTTGTTGGCCCAACGGCCATTAGTTCTTCTGATTATATGACCCCTGCTACTTTTACGTGCTAATCCTTGGCATTATGTCGGTGACTTTAGTTCTTTGAGGAATGATTTCGTTACGAATTTTATTCGAGTGCGGTGGCAGTTACAACGCATTTCAAGTCGTTGCCGGTCGGGGGAATTAAATTCTCGTATCCCATAGATGTATTATTTAAAATTTTATTTTGAAGTCAATTTACAGAAATAAAATCATTTGACTTATGAACCTAACCGTAACATTTTCAAGGTAAAATAACGAGAAGTGCTATATCGCCATGCAAACGTAATACAACGAAAATAAGCAATTGCCATGAAGCAAATAACAATTCTATTAGTCACATAAGTAGTGCGGTGTCGAGCTCACGCCTTCGATCTCGCCGCACTCGCGCTAAGCGACTATAAATCGGCTCGATCAGACCGATGCTGGTCTAAATATATCGCAACTAGGTCACAGGCCCAAAGCAATGCACAAGTGAGCCACTCGACGGCACTGTCATAATGCTACCGGCTATTATTAACGCATCGCGGTCACTACAATAACTATATCACAACGAAATCGTAAAACTTTTTTTGATTCCTACACACATAAGATGATACGTTTCGTTACGACGACTCTACGCCGCCCTTGAAACTAGACTACGTACGTAGCTTGCACGCTCTGTTTTACGGCAGGCAGTGCAGCAGTCCCTAGTCGATTCACTGCAAAAATTATGTTATATGTACAAACTGCGTCCGTAGCCTAGTGGTATGGGCGTGTGCCTTAGAAACCGGAGGGCGTGGGTTCGAATCCTGCGGGGACTCAACAAATATTCATTGTTGTTTCCTAGTTGGTTAGGGCAATTTGGGCCGATCACCCAATTGTCTGAAAAGTAAGATGATCCACGCGTCGGATGGGCATGTTAAAAGTCGGTCCACCCACCAACCCGCATTAGACCAGAGTGGTGAAATACAGTCCCAAAAACCTTATAATGGTATTAGGGGAGGCCTATGTCCAGCTGTGGACTATCAAGGGCTGATGATGTTATATAAAAATACATGTAATTCTGCATAATGTCGTATAACTTTTAACCATCTATTAAAGTTGAAAAGTCACAGCGAAGTTTTTAAAGGTTAATGGTTCGTCTGGACGATTTCTTTTATGCATGTTAACGATTCATTTTGTGACAATGTAATATATCATTTAATGTTTTGATAGCAATGTTCTTTAGGTACATTATTTCAAACCGTGCTTAAATATGTGTTTAATATATTTATATTATTAAAGGTAACAATGAAATATGTACATTGATGTGATTCTAGAGACACTTTAAAGATTTTTTTACTAAAGCAAATCAAAATTGTTATGAACACCTCACCATATTAAGTTATGTTATATTAAATATCCTATTATATCAGGTACAAATGAATATATTTGTAGGTTTTTGTCGACTTGTCGAAAATAAAAAATAAATTAACGGTTAAACGGATAATTGAGTTTTTTTAAAGTCTTCTTTTATAGAATCTTATTCTGCTATTACTAATTTAGTGCCAAGAAAGCTATTACTATTAATAAAAGTTTCTTTTATTGAGTAATCCTTAATAAACAACATTTAAGCTGTAGATTATAAATTACAATACATTTTGTGTCATCACTTTTCAAAATTATTTCCTTCTTTAATTATATCGCGTCCTGAAATTCAGCATCCACATCCGAGGCGCGGCTAATGGACCCATCTGCAGCCTCCCACGTCCTCATAACTCTTAGAAACAGTTGATGGTTTTGTACTGCCTCAATGAAATTACCAATTACGATTTATTAATTCATGTTAAACCTTAAAATCAATTAACGGACATTATACTGTTCGGCATTATGTTTACTGGGCTATGGACCATCAAAAGTCGAATAAAGGCAAAGCGCGTGTATGATGTTATTGTCGCAGTCGCATTAGTCTAAAATATATTTCCACGAATAGTGTTTAGTTAGCCAAATCTGATGTTCTGATAGAAATCAAATAGTTAATTATATTGATTGATTAAAATCGTTATCAGTATAGCTTGGAATTTTAGCGTTGTTCAGCTATATATATTGTAGATAAGTAAAAATGAAAGAGAAATGAAAACCTATTTGTATTTGTACGGAATGAGTTTATGTACCCAAAGTGGATGGACGGGCAGCCGTATTTTAAGCATATTTGTACTATTCGTCCGTTGACCTCATTTTGCACTTCGCAAGAGTTTGTAAGTTTCTACTAAACATAAGATTTATATTGTTGCAATATATATGGTCCTTAACTGGTAAACGAGACTAAGACTAAGAGACTCAAGGAGCGATTTAGGTCTTAGATATCCAAATGTGATTTACCTAATGTCACACAGGTTAAACTTTAAATAACTTCACTGTAAGTTCTTTCCAACCGTATACACTGCAATCATAATAGAAGCAGTTTTAATATAGCTTTTTAAGGTTATTAACCTTTAAGCTAAGAACTATAAGCTAGCAGTTTATTGTTCTTCTGAGTTTTCTAAATTGTAATCATCATCACCCTGAGTCACTTGACTTGGACTTTAGGCCTCCTAAATATCAGCCTTGTAGTCCACCGGTCCAATGCCGTTCGGTGCACCGACTTTTGATCGACGTTATTTTCTTCAACGATGAGGATTTATATTATTTTTGTAGTTAATCGTTTTCAGGAAGTATTAAAATAGAATAACTATATGAGCCTTATATACATTAATCCGTATCATTTAATGACTTGAGAAGTTGTTATGTTCAGAATTGATTATAGCAACAGTTTAGAAGCAATGTTGTGCCTTTACAGTAGTCAAATATTGTTCATTGTACATTTATTTCAAGAGGTGGTAATATTTTTGTTCGAGTAATATTAATAGAAAGATGTACGATTTTCAATCTATCGCTATCAATTTTCTAGTATAATAGAATAGACTTTTACTGTAGCACCAGTTACATGATTTAAAAATAATATTTCTTAACAAAATATGCAGAAACTCTCTTATTCAATCAACTCCATAAGGTCTTATCAAATAAACTTTCATACAATATACAAGCGAATATTTTCTTAAAGATATACTAAAATTTTACAGCGACTGACGCGTATTAGGTTTACAACACAAACTGAATTTTATATTAACACCCAACTTGACAGGCTCTCTGCACGCTCGCGTCTTTTAAATCTTTCGCTGCTTTTGTGAAACGTTTCATGTTGACATTGCACTTATATGGCTGTAATAGTTAATATCAAATATAAATTCAAAAATACGGTATTAAAATTTCATAGATATATCAGAGTAGATTAGTTCGAAGAGATTTGCATCAAGGTCTTTTATGAAATGACACGTCGAGTAAGAAATAGACATGTTATTGCGAAATATTTGCAACAACTGGAACATAAAAAATCATTCGTGCGTTATCTTTCGTCCGTGAAAGACGTATTGATGCTAAACACGAACGAAACGCAAAAACGACATTTTCGCACCATAATCGTCAACTTTACTGATTATCAAGTGATCAGCATGAGATTACTAGAAAAAATTAGTGATAGTATGTTTGATCCTCACAGTTTTCGAACTCACGATGTATATTTTCCAAAGAGTACATACTACTAGGCTACGGAGGGAGAAGCGTTAAAATAGAAGTATTGAATAAATATCATATACTATCCATATAGGTGATATGGATAGATAAATCTTTACCACAATCTATATAAATCCATCTGCAAAACAATTATGGAACATTGAAATGTCTAATAAACGAAGTTCTTTAGCACCCGCGGGAACCGAACCTGCTATCTATTATATTATTACTACATTTTCTAAAGCCCCGTATCGGTTTGACTGACATTTGGAGAGTGATAAATGTTACTAATGGGCTTGGGTATTTACGACAAAAACATTGTTTGCACCAACTTGCTATATTTGGACACAGTTCCAATGTAGAACTGTTATGATATCATTGCCCCTTTTATATTATACAAATGCCCTCTATTTAAGATTCAATAAGATATCAATGACACTACTTTTTGTTATGCTACCAAATATAAAGCAAGCAGTAGAAAGTAATATGCACTTAATATATAAAAAATTATACGTATTCATTATTGTATGATACATCCCTATTCATAAGGAGGGTTTGGACCGTATCCCACCACGCTGATCCAAACGGGTTGATGGGTGGACCGACTTTTTGCATGCCCATCCGACGCATGGATTAACTTACTTTTCAGACAATTGGGAAATAACAATGAAAATATGTCGAGTCCCCGCAGGATTCGAACCCACTATCTCCGTTTTCTAATGCACACGCCCATACCACTAGTCAACAGAGACAATATTCATTATTAACAGATTTATACACTTAAAGATAATCATGAATAATAATAGGTTAGCTAGGTGATAATAGGTTAAGTAGTATCCTATGCAGGAATGCTGCCATTAGTTCCACAACATACGTCTTCGATTTTAGTCCTTTGACTTTTAAGCGGGAGTATAGTTTCCCATTTTTAGTGACGTACTCTATGAAACTTCATCCTCACGGCACGGTATGTGTTAAGCGACGATCACAAAGGTCTCTACTGCACAGAGCTAAGCTATCACTTATCACAATGCATAAAGCTTCGGTCGTAGTGTGCACCTTTGTGGAAGCAGGTGAATACACTGGTAACAACGGTACCCAGTATACGGTAGTGACGTTTAAACCAAAATTTTTATAATCAAAACTTATAATTAACAGAAGGCACAAAATCCAGAATATCGGGAAAGTCGATTTAGACAGTTTTAATTTCTTTTTTACACAATGCCATGAAATTTTTATTAAAAAACTAGCTGTTGCCCGCGCCTTTGTCCGCGTGGTAACATGTAAAATAAACATTTTAGAAAAAAAACCTCTTTTACTCCCTATTATATCTTTAAAGATCTATCAGAGCTGGACCAGCCATTATATATGCTATCGCGGACTTTTTGATAGACCTAGAAAAGAAGAATACTTCCACCGTACATTGTTTTGTTATATCTCATAGGATTTAGGCAGCGTTTTCGTGCAAAGCTCACAGACGGCTTAATTTATTTGTAATGTACACAGAAACTTTACAAATTATATACCTTCCGGAAGAATCATTCTATCGATTAGTGACAATTTGTGCGGTAGTATCATTTTTTCGCGAACAGACAGACATGCAGACGCGGCCGGAGAATTTATTTTATAATATGTATACATAGTTGTAAATACATCATATTGGTACAATTTGCACCAATATTTTTAAATCGGCGGTGCGTCATCATCAGCCTGTGTCAGTCCACTGCTGGACATAGGCCTCCCCTAATGTACGCCACCGCATCCGATCTTCGGCTGTTTTCAACCAGCCCTCATCGGCCACTTTACTTCTATAATCATAAAATTAAAATAATTGATACAAAAATAATAATAATACTCAAATATTCAACAGAATAGTTGCTTTGTAGCTGTCTTGCATTCACACGAATGCTGCACACGATGTAATAAAAGTACTTTACGGATTTTATCGCGTTCAATTCGTTTTACAATTTTCCCAAAGTGTCAGATGCTTTACAGGATCCATGGTCACGGGTAGACTGTAGAGGTGTTAATCGTCTGTCAAATTTTTTTTATCGGCTACCGTCATTTTTGTATTTTATTTATTTGCCCGTTTTCTTTACCTCATTTGCACACATTTTTGCCTGAGATGTAATATTACACAAAGTAATAGGCATTCTGGTTTGTCCTAAGTACTTTAGCGCAGTTCATCATCATCAGCCTGTGTAAGTCCACAGCTGGATATTGGCCTCCCCTTCTCCATTAGGGGGTTTATGGACCGCATCCCACCACGCTGGTCCAATGGGGGTTGGTTGGTAAAAAGTCGATCTTTTTACATGCCCATCCGACGCATGGATCATCTGGAGACAATTGGGAGGTCGGCCCAAATAGCCCTCACCGACTTTATCGCAGTTAACATGTTATATGTAAGCGGTGTTATTACCTTTATTATCAGGATATCAGGATAACGCTACTATTTTGGTTTAGTCATAATCAAAATAATGTACTTTGAATAACTAGGTAAAAAAAAATGAACCAAACCACAAACTTCTTCTAATAATAATAACTAATCTAATATTTAACTGTCTCCGAAGCCTAGTGGCATAGGCGTGTGCTTCAGAAACCGGAGGTCGTGGGTGCGAATCCTGCAGGGACCAACAATTTTTCATTGTTGTTTCCTAGTTGGTTAGGGCAATTTGGGCCGATCACCCAATTGTCTGAAAAGTAAGATGATCCATGCGTCGGATGGGCATGTAAAAAGTCGGTCCAACCACCTTGGACCAGCGTGGTGGGGTACGGTCTAAAGCCCCCTAATGGATAGGGATGTATTAGGGGAGGCCTATGTCCTACAGTGGACTATCAAAGGCTGATGATGAATGAAAAAATCTAATATTTAAAATTACAATAACTTTTATAGATTTGTTTATGCAAAGTTTTATTTCAAAGCTATTATTATGGTATAAAAATTCGAATCGTATGTTACCAATACACATGGGATCCACTTTTCACGGACTTCTCTAATTTTTTTTTTTAACCTTTCGTGTCCCATAGTTGGGCAAAGGTCTCCTGCGTTTTCAATTCATCTTTAATTTTATCATTCATGATACTTATTTTTTTAGAAATTATTTTTTTTTTTTTATGTAACAATCAAAACACATTAAGATACAGACATGTCTTACTCTGCCCGTGATCACATATGCTAAAAATATCCCGAAAAGTTCGAAGTTAATAAATATAAAGAGTTAATCCAAAATCCGTAAAAAGTGGATTTAATACGTAGGTATCGCGTAAACAAAAAAAACATGTTCAACAGTATATTAGTAGGCGAAAAATGTTTTTAAATTATAGTCATGTGAAACAAAACCTCACTTTTCTTTTCGACAAAATAACACATTTCAATAGAAAATAACTCAGTACCGTCGGTACGAATGTTCTAGATATAAATAAAATGTAATAACACCGCTTACATATAATAACGTTATTTTTCATAAAACATCTGCACTATTCCGAAACGCTCGATCTCAAAGGAATTTTATTTTTAACCAACAATTGCGGATCTCTTTGATTTGATCCAAGGAACGTCTGAACGAATACATATGACGTTGAATCTTTCATTTGATTCTGCCGCATTCCTTTGGCGTTAGTGTTTTGAAAAATACTCAATCAGTCATATGTATAAAATATGTAACAATTGTAAAACTGTTTATTAAAAAAGTATACTAAGCCTGTACTTTGAAAGATAAATTAATGTAAATTAAATAATATATTTAATCATTTGATAATAAATTAAATAACTGACTAAAATGAAATCATCTAATAGAAGGAGGTTCTCGATTCGGAGCGTGGTCTATTTTATATATGTCACCTCGTTGCTCCGCTCCTAGTGCTCCGATTTTGTTAATTTGTTTTAAAAGATTTTTTTTTATTAATTTGTGATGAGCGGTTTAATAGACATTTAAAAATTAAAATTAATGCAGTAGCGGAAGTCACGGGACAGTTTCTTGCAGAGGCACATTGGCTCTTTCTCTCTTACATCGCGCAAAATGATTTATACTATTTGAAGTCGATCATATTGGTTTTGTGAAAATTTTACTTGTTATAGTGCAAGCACATTAAATGTGGTTGGTGTCCTTTTTGACTGCTTCCGTAGCCTAGTAGTATAGGCGTGTGCTTTAGAAATCGGAGGTGTGTGGTGGGTTCGAATCCTGCAGGGATGCAACAAATTTTCATTGTTGTTTCTTAGTTGGTTAGGGCAATTTGGGCCGATCACCCAATTGTCTGAAAAGTAAGATGATCCATGCGTCGGATGGGCATGTAAAAGTCGAGTCCACCCACCAACCCGCATTGGACCAGCGTGGTGGATGACGGTCCACACTTCCTTAGTGGATAGGGGTGTATGTTGGGAGGCCTATGTCCAGCGGTGGACTAACGAAGGCTGATGATGTGAGGTGTCCTTTCACAGCAGTCGCAAAGCGTAGTAGTGTATAAACACTATTGTCTTCCGGTTTGAAGGAACCATAGCGAGCCTAATTACTCGGTAAACGAGACGTAACATGAATTACTAACAGGTGAAACGTGGTGTCGTGCTCATCTCGGCACTTTATTTAATTAATGGAAAACACAAATAAAACAGTAGGTACAAACCAAATTTTTTCTGTGTCTCTCTGTGAATCGAACCTACTACCACTGGCGCAGAAGCCAGGTTCACTAACCACCACGTATAGTATACGATATCGGTTCAATATTTTAAATATATTCGTAGTTTTTAAACTATCTATTAATTTTTTATGGACAAAGTACATAATTTTAGTGCAATTTGAACGAAATTGTGAGGGTTTTTTCATTCGCTTTTTTTTAGACGAGCAGTCGGGCCACCTGATGGAAAGTGGTCACCGACGCCCATAGACATCGGCAATACTGGTATCACCAACGCGCTGCCTACCGTGAGACTTGGATGTTAGCTTTCGTTTCCCAGAAATGACACTAGTACGGTGCCCTTCAACCGGAACCATAGTGTTTTAACTGTTTATGGTAGAAATAGGTAATTTTGTGAGAGTTTTAATGGAATTACAATGATTTTTTAATAAAATAATACAATATTAACCGGTTTAGTTATGTTTTATTTATATTTTTCACGTATTAGACGCATAAACGATATAAAATAAAAGCACACCGTTTTATCTTTTACCAAGATGTACGTTACTTTTGTAGTCTTAAATAAACGAATGAGCGATTACCTTTTTTACGGAAGGGAAAAAGATATACTACACATAAGGAAATACGTTCGTCGAATAAATCCCTTTTGGGTGTAACACCTCACGTTTCTTACAATTGTAAACGGATTTATTCTCCGCTCAAAAGGAACGTCTTTACAACCTTTTATGGCTTTCTTTAAGATTGAGCTTCAAAGATGTCACATTGGTTTAAGCACACTCAGACGGTAGAGTAAAAAGGATGGCATTACATAAATTTGTTGCGTGTATATTTATGTATATTTACAATATATTTCATCGAAAAATAAATGTTTAAGAGCTTTGTTAAAATGTAGTGAGTATTATCACTTTGTTAAAATGAACAAGCATATGGCCATTTAAATAAGAACACAGTGTTGTTTATGCAATAAAAAAAATGCTTACTCAAGAAACCTAATATTTTACTATATATCAGAACTAGCTGCAGCCCACAACTTCGTCCGCACAATATGTAAAATGTAAAAAAATCAATTTACTTCAAAAATGTTCATACAAAAGTTATGAAAATGGTGTTTTCTTGTTCGGTTATACATCACAATGTAATCATTTGACAACGGTTATTTTGATGTTTCAAACAGACACTTCAATTTTATTATATATGTATAGACAAAAAAATCTAACCAGAACACCGTTTAACTATTAACTTTAAAATCATTTCTTTTATTTACGCGATTATACATATCAAATCCACTTATTTACAGATTTTTCGCGTTACTAAATTTACAGACATATACCAACTTAGTCTGCCCGTGATCATGGATGCTGAAAAGAATCCGAAACGTCGGGAATAAATATATTTAGTAACGCGAAAAATCCGTAAATAAGTGGATTTGATAACTTTAAAATCATTACATATGCTGATCTGTAAATGACGTCTGTAACAAAATTTTTCAGCATTCAGCTGTATTTACATTAGCTCGTAGCCCTAAGGCGACCGCGACAAAAAACCACTCAATATCGTTTTCTAGAGTATCGAGGACGTGGGAGGCTGCAGCTGGGTCCATTAGCCACGCCTCGGATGTGGACACTGAATTTCAGGACGCGACGTAATTAAACAAGGAAAAGATGACGTTTTCAGAGAAGCTATGCTAAATTGATTGTATATTATAAGATAACTTTAAAAATGTTAATCCTTTGATAGTACGCTTCTTTTATCAACAGCGTGTGTTATTCCACTGCTGGACATAGGCCTCCCCTAATGCACGCCTTCTCCATTAGAGGGTTTTGGACCGTATCCCACTCCGCTGGACCACCATATCTTTCTTAATCGCATATAGCCTTTTACACTTTGGCAGACTTTTATTTTTAAAAGACTTTACCGGAAATAAATCCATTTGTCTGTATGTTTCATTGCTTTTGTTAGTCAAGTTAAAGATATCCTAAAAGGTAAATCTAATCTGACAAGGTACTTTTAATATTACACTACTAAATATAATAAGATTTATTTTCTTATCATTGTACGATTAATTTAACACATTCACTTGTGATAAAAGCAAAAAAGAGTCTCTAGAATCACTTCAATCTACTAACTTAATCCAATGTTGCCATTTAAAATATCTTTAAGCATGGCTTGAAAATAATGCTCTTAAAGTACCTTTCTATGAAAAGATTAAATAGAATACTACACACTGTTCACGTATTGCACGTAGGACTATCTGGGGACTACGATATTTAAAATTTAAGATAAAAACTAATAAATGGACGCATAATAAATCAAAGAGAACTGTTAACATGCATAAAAGAAACCTCCAGACGAACATATGACCTTTAAAAACTTCTCGCTTACTTTTTAACCTCAAGAGTCGGTTAAAAGTCACAAAAAAATGTGCAGACAGACAGATATACATTTTCAGTTAATCGGCTAGGGTCCGACACAGTGACTATTTCTGCCACAAAACAGTTGTATGCAAGCACTACTTATTTGCGGCGAAGGGGTTTATATTTTTGACATTTATTCAGTAAACGAGTATGTCATCTCCGTAGGTCTCAGTTGGAGATTTATGGTATTTTACACTATATTTCTTTATGGCAGGGCGTATAACACAAATCTGCTAAGTGTCCGAAGACATGGGATGGTACGTCTTATTTACCCAGTAATTTCGCTGGCTACAATGCCCTTCAAACCGGAAGATAGTAGTGTTTACACACTACCAACAGTCCCTTGTCAATAAAAAAAAATACAGACGAATTGAGAACGTCCTCCTTTTTTGAAGTCGGTTAATAAAATAGGAGTCTCTCAGTCACAGAGCTTTGTCCTGGGTAATCTCTGGAATGGCTGGACCAATTTCGACGGGTCTTTCGCAAAACATGCCAGTTACAACTGGGAGGAACTAAGGCCACTTTTTGACCGAAAAGAAGGAGGTACTCAGTTTGGAGCGTACGCTTTTTTTATGTTGCCTCGTTGCTCCGTTCCAAGTGTTCCGATATTGTTCATTCTTTTTGTAAACGATAGGTATTAGGTGTCATTTGGTTAACAATTTTTCGTTAACAAGTTAGCATATTTGAGAGATAAAAAAATACGGCACTAAAAATCGCAACCTCGTGCAATTAAATTGCTAATCTGCCGAAACCGTTACAGATAGACGTAAAGTTAGTATTGTAATTTATTGTCTGTATAATTATACTACCACATAAAAATACCATTACCACGCAAACGAAGTCGCAGGCAACAACTAGTGAAATAATATAACATTAAATCCCACATGTCTTTAGCATATTACCGCTGTAATTAATTCCGCATCTATTGTAGTGACCGCGATGCGTTAATAATAGCCGGTTGCATTATGACAGCGCCGTCGAGTGGCGCACTTGTGCATTGCTCTGGGCCTGTGACCCAGTTGCGTTAAATTTAGACCAGCATCGGCCTGATCGAGCCGATTTATAGTCGCTTAGCGCAAGCTGCGGCCGGCCGAGACTTGAAGTGCGGTGTAGCTGACACCGCACTACTGATGTGATAAATAGAAGTGTCATTTGCCTCGTGGGAATTGCTTATATTAGTTGTATTATTTTTTCATTGAGATATAGAAGCACTTCTAGTTGTTTTATATTGGCAATGTTACGGTTAGGTTCTTGGGTTAAAATATCTTACTGTTTGTTAATTGACTTTGAATATTATTTTACTATATATATAGTAAATAATTATAATTATATATATATATATTTGAATATTATACTAATGAATATTTCAAGCATATGAAAATATGATGATCCTTCAAAACAACTGTATTTTTTTAACTAAAAATAAAATAAGCGATTTGATAACACTGCATCAATTAATATTTTCTACAAACTACCTTTTTATTCTTTTTTTATTCTATATATGAGTTTTATTGCATATTTTTAATGTTTTTATTGTATTTCAACAACTATACGGGTTGTCCTGTCTGTTTGTCTACTTGAATTTTTCCACGTTTACGTTTTTGCTTCTATCAAGCGAAAACTGCTTAAATAACTTTGTAAAACTAATTCAGTAGCAATTACCACCGGTGGTAGGTCCTCTTTTTACAGGAGACCGTCAGGGTGGGTACCACCGAGGTACCTATTTCTGCCACGAAGCAGTAGAGTGTAAACACTGCTGTATTTCGGTTTGGAGGGCACCGTAGCCAGCATATTTACTGGGTAAACGAGACTTTACACCGTATATCTCACGGTAGGCAGCGCGTTGGCGTTACCACTGGTATTACCAATGTCTATGGGTGTCGGTGACCACTTTCCATCAGGTGGCCCAACTGCTCGTCTGCCTGCGTATGCCATAAAAAAAATGGATGGATTAGAACGTTTCTTATAGAATAATATAACAAATTATAATGTTTTTCCCAAAGATGGGATAGTCAACAAAACGTAATGTTTTCTTTTTGTTTCAGGGGACCAAACCTCATCACCCAGCGTATACTTCCATTAAATAGGTTAACCCTCACCTGTAACTCTTCCTAAAGTCACCTCTAGCTAAAATGATACCTTCCAGTGACCAGTTAAAAGCGCACAACTAAATAATAGCAATAATCCTATCCCCCACTGCCTTATTGAGTGCCTAATGCTGACGGGTGGCGCATGGAACTGCTGACGTTCCTAGCTTCGATTCCGAAGAGCAGAGGAGCTCATAAGCGGTAAGTTGTTGCTCATAACATTTGTTGATTCTTTTCATGTTTCTCAAACGTTTCACATTAATTTGATGCAATTTCATGAAATTTGAAATTGAACCTAAATACTAATACAGGTAATGAAATGTTATTTATTAAGAATAAGTCAAAATGCATGTTTTTATAATCATTTAACCTAGATTTATTTCTTTGGATGTATGGATTAGCGTGATTTTTATCCCTTGAAATATATTTTAAAGTACTGAGAAACCTAGATGTTGAGAAATAATAATTTAAAAGCCTCTCTAGCCAGTAGCTTTGACATGTTAAGCCTTAAAAGCCAATAATTGAACTAGCTTAAGCAACTATGTTGTAGGTGGACGTTCACTCTTCCAATTTTCCAGTTCAAAGTAATAGATGCTGTAATACCTAATTGAGCTCTCGGTAATGAAGTTAAACTGAAACGTGCATCATATCATGAAATTATAGTTAAATTATTAGGTATTTGTATAATACTCTCTTGAATTTACCTAAATATTAAGTGAGATAATTATTTATTTTATTTTCGCGATTATCATAAACATTAAATCAACCTTTTCTCACGTTTATTCTTTATACTAGCTGTTACCAGCTCGTAAAATAGGAGAAATATCCGTGGGGTGTATTGAAATACACTATTTAGTATAATATAAATTACGTGTTTCTTTTGTATGTGTCTATCATTACACACAAAGTTTTATGGCTTTTGCTACGCGATGACGCTTTCCATATAGACCTTCATCGTTATTGTAACCCCTATTTCATCCCCGTATAGTTAGTAACTACAAAAGTCCTAGTATAACAACACTTATGGCTCGTTTCGCCTAGGCACTAGACACAAAATTTCATCGTTCTATGTTCACCAGAGATGATTTGCATATAAACTTTCATCGCTTCTTTCAACCGCTAAAACTACGTTTATCGAAATTTTGAATAGCTTTTTCTCTCTAAGTATGTACCAAATTTCATCGAAATTGGTTCAATGGTTTAGACCTTAAAGATGAACAGACAGACATGCACTGCCTACAGATCTGGACTTTTGATGAACTATTAAGCCCAGTGATGTAAATGTTTGTTAATATTGTTCACCTAATAGGAATCACAAAAAAAAATCAAACAGAAAGGTTAATATACACTGTACTTAAAACCGATTAAATTATAAAGTAAATTCGGTAACTCCTTTAAATTTTAATACCCGTTTCATTCAACGATTATTTACGCTGCTTATTAAATAAACATTTAGAGCTCAAACGATTAAGAATTCATAGCGTTCACGGAATAATGTTCGTACCTAGAAAGGCGGTGTTAACGTATTATTGCATTAAATCAGAAAGCGTGGGTGTTCATTTAATACTGAGAACTTCGCTTGAAAGGTTTTATACGATTGCATTAATTGCGACTACTAGGAGAAGATATAAGTTTAATGGAAATATTTCTGCGTACTATTTTTCTATTTATTTGATGAATAAAGTGTTTTGTTATTATTATTTTATCGCAAACGAAGGCAGAGGAAAGGTCGGGCCACCGGATGAGAAGAGGTCTCCGAAGCACATGGTCATCGGCAATACCATGAGACATAGAAATTAACATTCTAGTCTCGTATACCAAGTAAATACGGTGGCTTCGATGCCCCTCAAACCGGAACACAGTAGTGTTTTCACACTAATGCTTTGCGGCAGAAATATAGCGTTGGGGTGGCACCAACGGCTATTCGGCTTGTTGTAAAAAGGGGAACTCCCACTTCTATTTTTTTTCTTTTCATTGCTGAGTAAATTCTTTGTAAGGATCCGTAGTCTTGTAGTCATTGCTAAGTATTTGGAAAAGTCAGAAATTCCCAGTAGGAAAACGCAATAATCTCACAACCACACTTAGGGTGGCTTGGAGTTGTTAGGAGCTATTTTGATTTCAATATACCGAAAATGTCTTCTGAAATGGTTACCAGTAATAAAAAGAAATTGCCCATGATCAGTACAACTAGGGCGGGATAGGTTAGGTGAAGTTTTTTTTTGAGGGTTGGTGAATATAAGTAAAGACATATTTTAACTAAGATCCTAAAATTTTAATTTTAAAAATCGAAGTTTTTTTATTTCATTTTCTTACACGTTCTTACATTTTCATAAATGTTATCTTTGAAAGTAAATAAGAGTGGAACTAGTAGTTACGAAACAGTTTATGTAGTTTCTCACCGTTAAACTCTTCACCATCTGCTAGCACTACATCAACACTGCACCAATAAAAAAAAAACTTGACCCAAGATGTCCAACTTGAAAGAAGTTCTTAACACTCAGAAGAAATTGGAAGACAGCATTTCGAAGCGTTTTGATGATCTTCAGGCTCAGATATCCAATGCCGGATCTGCAAAGGATACATTTATTAATTTCTAGATTCACCTTCTACTCCAACATACATATCCTCGCATTTCTAGTATCTATGTGAAGTCAGTAATAAAAACCTTCGCTCAACATATAATCGTTTGCTTCAATGTCCTATTCACCGTTCTGACTTTACCCACTCGTCATTCCTCGTGCAAGGCGATTCACTTGAGGAATGAGTTGCCTCAAGAAATCAGAATGGCCAAAAATCGTTATGAGTTTAAGCGCAATACTCGTAAATACCTTTTAAGACAATTAGAACAATAAGAATAGAATTTTTCATTTGATATTTATAATTATATATGTAGTATACGTATGTATGAATATGAATGTATACATTGTTATGTATGTATATATATTGTATGACTTATGTTTATATACTTTTCTTTATATATTTATATTATAATACATTGTAGTTTATTACTTTAATACTAATTTATGTATTAAGTTATATTTGTTGTTTTTTTTATACATCATTGCGCCTACTTCATATTCTCTTCACTATCCATCGTTGACTGGTAGAAAATGCCTTTGGCATGAAGTCGGCCATTGTACTGTTTTTTTTTGTACAAGAAGTGTAAATAAATAAATAAATAGATAGGTGAAACATCCGTCAAATTAAATAGGCCTGAACAAATCTTTGTGTTGATTATGTAGGTACATGAACAATCTACGTGTACCTTTATTTCTGCCTTTTTATCCTAGATCACGGACGCAAGAAGGTAACAGTCATACTTTCGGCCAGTTGGCCATACTAAACGTAAATTTTATTGGTTGCTAGTAAGCTATTTTACAGTTTACTTTTCCTTCTGTGAATACACGAACAAGAATATATTAAAACCAGACAGTAAGGACATTTAAGAGATTCTGATAAAAAAGGGGTAAATCGACCGGGTCGGTTTTTACAAGCCTTGTTTCCTTACCTCATGAATCAAATAATAATACTGTATATACTAGGTATCCATCTCTGCTGAGCCTCTTTCTCATATTAGAGCTTCGCATTAAGCTCACCGTTCAGCTACACATGTTTACCTTATGTCAAACGTGGGTTTAATTTTTACAATTTAGACGCACCGACTTCGTTCAAGGACAGGTGGCCCAACGACTGACCTTGGTCTACTTCGTCCGCAAACTAGAAGTGAGTAAAGACTACTACTAAAACGTAATTACTGGTCCACTGAAGTGACCTATTATGTCTTAAAAAGCCACCAAATTGTGGTGACTTACGAGTCGTTCGCATGGCATTATGTTTGAATTGCGATATGGAGAAGTAAAACAGAAGATAGAGGATGACCCTCTGTCTTCTGTCTTCCTCCTTTTATCGTCCTTGATTTAAACAAAAGGAAAACACTGCCCACTGAGAAAGTCCAACATTAAGGATGCGTTCATTATTCATACGCTGACGTCAGCCGGCAATAAGTGTCCATCGGAGGCGCCTCGAGGAATACTTAAACGGCAATAAAACGTCCCGAGCTGAAGGCGACCGGAATCGTCACGTTCCCGTGTCGTAGGCGTCAATGGACGATTAAATTTTATCAATGCTGATAATTAATTTGCCGTAATTATAACGTCAGTACCAGAGGAATATAGATACAGCAGCTTGGATTATAAATAACTTTACGTTAACTTACGCTAATATACAGTATCATCATAAGAGTAGACACGTATGTATTGATAATCTGAATATTTTTTCTGTAAAAAGTTTACTGCTTAAGAGTTTTGGGACGGTGTTATTAATGGCCTACCGTCGTACTCAAAGATAGATAACTCAAAACATACTTTATTGCTGTTCCGCTCCAATTAGCCATGCCGTAAATTAATGAAGCTTCTAACTGAACTCGATATATTATTTATCCGAAACACGAGTTTTGGTGTCGAACCGAGCTTTCGAGCTTTATATATCGATATAGCAAACAATCCCCTCCAAATTTGGATTTTCCCACCGAAGAAACGGTTTTTGCGCAATATATCAAGAAAATATTTGTGATAGAGAAAAAAGCTTTGGACAAAAAAGATTGCTTGCAGCATTTATCACAAAGGAGTATTTGATTGATGGAAGAAAACTCAAAACCAATTTTTTTATTGCCAACAAAGGCAGAAGAGCGGGCAAAGTGATGTCATCGGCAATACGAAGTGTATCAACGATGCGCTGCCTTCGTGAGACATAAAGAATATTACGTCACGTTTAGCCAGTAAATACGCTAGCTACGGTTCCCTTCAAACCGGAACACAGTAGTATTTTACACGCAACTGCTTTGCGGCAGAAATAGGCTCCGTAGTGGTACCGCCCTAGACGACCCCCTGTAAAACCTTTAAATCTTTATTAACTGTAATATTATGAGGTCGTCAGTATCTATTGATTATCTATTGATTATCTTTTGACCATTTTGTTTTTTGTTCTTTTATATTAAATCGTAAGCAGTTCTTCCATTAATATATAGCGTTTTCTTCATCCGCATCGAGTAGTTAACCCGTTTTTATTGAGCAAGTTATTCTGCTCTCGTCCTTTAGGGATATTTGATTTTAGTGGATACTGTCTTTGAGTATGGACATTATCTTTTGCCGATATTCGATTGTGGTCTGTTTAGTACGTCATAGGTATACAATATTTTGGAGTAGTCATCAAATTTAAAATAATATTTTTATTACTTGTTTAGCCTATTTTTTATTTATGTATATACATATTCATATTCGTTAAAATTAAAATAGTAAAAATAAAAACATAGTTAAAAATTAGATAATTTATTCAGAGAAATCAATAAAATTTTACTTTTATTTAAAAAACACTTCCAAGTAAATGACTGCCACTTGGGATTCGTTTAAAATCAATTGTATAGCATGTGACTTTTTTATTATTTTGTATAATATATCTTTGAACCGATTCTAGGATCTCGTTTAGCTACTAAAATTTATTCAAATTAGTTCAGCACTTTAGGTGTGAAAGCGTAGCACAACTAACAAAATAAGTTTCGCCTTTATTCACAGTTACCAGCTCAATGTATTAATTTGGTATAGGCAAAAGTAGATTTAAAACATTGGTTCTATATTCTCAAATAGTTAAATTAGTTATCTATTAAAGTTGTAATTAAAAACTTTTACCATATCAGTACGTATCATATATTATGTCCCACTAGCCGAATAGGACGAAGCCGGCTGACTACAGATCAGCCGTCTCATCATCATCAGCCTGTATCAGTCCACTGCTGGATATGGGCCTCCCTATTGCACGCTAATCGCTTCCGATGTTCGACTATTCTCATCCAGCCCACACCGGCCACTTGACAATGTCGTCGCTACATCTTGCCGCAGGGTGTCCTACACTACGCTTGCCTACGAAGGACATATTACAGGACATAGGTATACGCGCAGACAAATGTGTTCTCCCTTGTCCGTCACTCACGTAGTCACATATGACATTGTTGAGTGCCCACAGGATTCGAACTAACGACCTCGAGTTTTTAAAGCACAGACCCTGCTAAGTAACTACTGTTTACAAAGTAAATGTATCGTCATTCTTCTGCACAGTGAAATGGACCAATGTTTTCTATGTAGACAGTAAACGTAATTAGATTTCGTCTATAAAAAGGGACTGTAAGTTTCTTCACAAAGGACAGCCGATAATGGCGATCACACCTTAATTGCTAAGCTTTGTAAACCTGAGTTTCCAGATTTTCTATAAAGGTTTTTAGACTAGCTGAAGATTTTGTTTCAATGGTGTCTTAAAGCGATCATGAAATAGATAAACGGAATGCGTCACTTTATGTTATATTTGTTTTTCATAGGGAAAATTCTCTATCTATGTCTAAATATTGGTCCTTGCTTGCGGATGTTGTGGGTTCGAATCCCGCGGGTAAACAACTATGTATTGTCGCTGTTTGCTGGTTGGTTAGAACAACAGGTAGAATAAAAAAGGATGGTCCAAAAACCCCCTAATGAAGAAGGCTAGCATTAGGGGAGGCTTATGTCCAGCAGTGGATTACAGAGGACGATGATGATTCTATTCTTACATTGCAATCTTGCTACATCTATTATACATAGCATTAACGATCAAATTCAAAACTAACTTTCAATCTTTATACATACCTCCATTACGTCTTGGCAATAGACGTAGCATTTTTTTTAACATTTCCAAAGAAGAAAGTACTAATTTTTTTAACATAAAGAAACTAACGGTCGTTTCTCTTTCTCTCTCATCGCACTATTACATTGCAAACGCTTCAAAGATAAACGAAATATGCGAGAAGTTTATAGCAATGTTTCCTGTCTTTTCAAGATTATGAAGACGTGTTGGCAGTCAGATTCGTTATGTATCATGATTCCGAGTGATTATATTTATAATTTAATGTTAACAGACGCCGTCTTAGGCGCATCCTAGTCAATTTACCGCGTAAACGAGGCGAAACGTATGATGTCTATGATTTTTTTACTTTTCAATATTAAATATTATTTCTTATAGCTAGGGTGCATGTTTTCATCTCGTGGATTCTGCCACGTCAGATTATACAATCAATGAATTGAAAATATTTTTTAAGATACACAAATTATATTAATAACGTAAAAGGTATTATGTTATTATTATGTTAATGTGTTATGTTTAAATATGCTGAATATTTTACTCGGTAAGTGGTCATAAAAATTAGTTGTAGTGATTTTAATAAACGAGGTGTAAACGCGGTTAAATGTTCTCCTCACATGTGATATAATGCTTTTTATTTTGATGACACCATCCAACAAGATAAGTAATAAGAGCATAAGAGTTTTTTTTATCTTCATTGAATTATAAAAAGTATATTAATTAGAAAAACTCTCAAAAAGCAGCTATTTATTTTAAATTTAGTATTGAAATGCAATTTATACTTAATGGTGCGTTTTTTTTCCTTTTTATACGTAAGTCCTAATAATGCGGTTTTTAACTTTTTTATCTTTAAATAACCTTAATTTCTTTGAAGTTGACTATTAATAACATTATTCTTTCCATTATAATGTAGCGTGACACAAAACAATTTGCGTAATCAAATGTTGTACCAAATATCATAATTTGTTTTTTGTACGCTACACAGAGCCCATTTCCGGTACACGTTACTTCACGCCGTCACGCGACCAGTTGTACAACATGACAACCGTTTACCCATATTTACTAAATTCCTGTAGAAATTCCCAAAACGTATATTAGAAATATTTTAGTTACGACATTTGACAAACCACTTCTATGCCCTAATGTTGTGGGCGCTTGCTTTTCACACCGTATGTTGTGGTTTCGAATGCTGTGGGTGACAACTTTGTATTGTCGTAGTTTTTTTACTAAAATGTCTAACACTGACCAACAGTCAACTATTAGTAATGTAATCACGGGTCTATATAGCTAGCTAAACCTGAGTGTTTCCCGCGACTTAATCCGCGTGGAATAGGAGGAATGTTAACAAGGTGTATTTAAATATACTGTGTAGAAAAATAGTATTTTTATCACCATTTAACGCCGTACAATTTAAAATCATGAAATTGCTAGAGAAAAACCACTTACGGTATTATATATCCCCTATTTCAACCATTTCCATTCCTTTTTATAGCAATTTTTGTTAACCCTTGTCCTTTATTGTAAACTCTTCTAAGCATGTACTCACAGTAAAGACGGACAGGCAGACAGACATAGTAACATTCGCGTGTAACGAGATGTACTTAGTACAAACACCGCAAAGTTATTTATGGCAGCTTTAAAAGGTTGCATCGTTGCCATATGTACCGTAATTAATTTTGAGGCGTCTCTACCGAGTACATTCCGATACAAGAAAGAATAAACAATAAAAAAATCGTAATAGTTTAAACCCTGTCATATCATTTGAGGTTTGTGATATTATTTGACGTAATAAACACAGGCGTATCCAATTCACTACAACATAAAAGACATCAAACGTTGTTTACACAAATAATCAACCGCTGTTCGTAGTAGATATGTAGGTCAAGGGATAAGCAGAGATTGAAAAACTGTTCGACTATTTCCTAACGATTTTAACACTGAATCTTCCTCAGGCAAAGTTGTTAGTTGTAAGGTGTTGAAAGATGTAGTTAAGATTCCCTTTAGTTAACGCCAGCCTTATGTTATTTCTGGTGTCATGGTTAATACTGAAATATTATAAAATGTTTATACTCACGAGTTGCTGCATATGAGCGAGTTAAGACGCGGGTTTTTTGTAAATTATGGAACGTGTAACAATCTTATGGCGTCTCATCATCATCATCATCAGCCTTCGTTAGTCCACTGCTGGACTTAGGCCTCCCCTAATACACCCCTATCCATTAGGGGGTTTGGACCGTATCCCACCGCGCTGGTCCAATGCGGGTTGGTGGGTGGACCGACTTTTTTACATGTTTATGGCGACTAGAGTATGGTAATTTTATTTAAAAATTGGAAGGAAGGGGTTCGTCGGAAACAGAAAGACTCAATTACTTCATTAAATTCAAAATTAAAACTCATTGTATAGCTATAGATCAAATATTCGACTATAATTATATTTATTATCATTGTCTTGTTTAGCTTAACCCCAATTTATTTAAACTAAGAAGTGATAGGTTCCTGTTTAAAAGGGACCGTCCAGGTACCTCCACGTGCCTATTTCTGCCGGAAATTAGTAGTGTATAAACCATAACAGCCTCAGTAGCTAAGTGGTAAAAGCGTATGCTTTTTAACGGAGGTCGTGGGTTCAAATCCTGCGGGGTTTCAACAATTTTTTATTATTGTTTCCTTATTGGTTAGGGCAATTTGGGCGATCACCCATTTGTCTGAAAAGTAAGATGATCCATGCCTCGGATGGGCGTATAAAAAGTCGCTCGATGTCAATGGGCGTTGGTGACCACTTTCCATCAAGTGGCCCAGCTGCTCGTCTGCCTTCGTATGCAAATAAAAAAAACACAAATTGGGAATATTTAGTAGCTGCGCCGAATAATCTAAATGTAATTTAAATATAAATGATGGCTTAATTATCAATAGTAAAGGGAGAAAGGTAGGTAGGCTGTAGTATATTGCGCTGTGGCCACTTGTCAATATCCTAGGTTTTTTACTCTTACTGGAGTGTTCTTTTTGGTCAAATAATTCATGCAGTTTTAGATAGAGACGCATAAGTTTGAATTCTTCAACCCAACGGGATAATTATTTTTGTCCTAGAACAATTACTTGAGTATAAAAGTTTGGGTTTATTTGATGAATATATTCATTAATTACTTTGGCTTTGATCAAAATTATTTAAGTATAATAACAATAATGCCCTCCTAGTCGAATCCGACTACGGCGGCTGATCCATATTAGACATCAGCCAACTGCGCAGGAGATATTATTGTGCACAAGTGTACGCGGGAGACGTGTACTCCCTATTCCTTTACTCTTAGTCCGATGGTACTGATGACTGATACAACCGGAGAAAGATCAGGCGCAGAACCGACTTTGAACATGCTCATCCGCATAGATCATCTTACTTGACAGACAATCGGGTGATCAGCCCGCATAGCCTTAATTAACTAGGGACCAACAATGAAATGTTGTTAAGCCCTCGCAGAATTCGAACTTACTATATATATACCACTAGGCTACGGAGGCAGTTAAATAAGTATGCTTCAAAATTAAGATTCATAATATTAAAAGTTGGAAACAAGGGTTCTTGAAAATTTTCTAACAACGGTAATAATACCAATAAAAAAGTTATTACTAATAAATGCTTTATAGCATATAATACAGATAATTTATAAACGATCACTTCCCGAATAAATATCGTGTCTAGAATAGTAAACTCAACAGAAACATCTTGTTTTCTTTTGATATTCGCATCCAGAAATAAAAAGAACCGGACGCTGTTTTGAGCCAGCAGTCTCGTCCAACTCAACGCTTTATCGTAAATACTTTTGCACTCGTTTATCATAGTTTTTTCAGGTTAAATGAATATCATTACGATTTTCGTATGTGTTCTGCGTAAAATATCAACAGCGGTGTTGAATGAGCAAGGGAACATTAATTACCTTTTTGTTCGTCGCATTAATTTGAAGCGATTGATATTTATGATTACTTGATTGTAATACGCATAAGGGTTGGCAACATCTGCTGATAATTGAAACAGAAATATGATAAATCTTTTGTGACAGAGTCAAAGTCAACTAGTCAGATCCGTCTAGAGAAGAACCGGCAAGAAACTTTTTTAATATTCACGTACGAGTATATATATTTTTATAAAAGCATATAAAGCATTAATCAGCATGATACCATAAAACTGTTCATAAAAGCTGATTTTAAGAGGAACCCCGTTAAGGATAGTAAATTTTTAGATTTAGAGTCCCCGACGATTCCACATGGGCTGCAAAGAACAGGGATGGCACTAAGCCTGCCGGGTTCGTTCCTGCTTGCTTCACCCTCCTAGGGTCATCCTAAACTGGCTGGTTCAGTCAGCTTGAAGCAGCTCTTTCCACAAACGTCTGCAGGCCAGCCAAGCTACTCTTAGCTTCCCCGAGGCTAACCAGACTGCTGGTTCTGAGCCCCACTTCTACGACAAAGCAAGAATCCATCGGAGGGAATACTTTGCATTCGTTCACGTCAGATCACCGGAAATGATCAAAAAACAAATTGTATAGCTTCCGTTAAAGATTCTGAATTACAGACTCTCCAAGTAATCCAATAAGTAAGTAATCCAAGAATCATATTTAGTCAGCATCCTGATTGTGCTTGATTAACAGTTATAGAACGTAATTACATTTCAAGTGATTTCAATATTTGAAGTTTGAATTGAATTGCATATTGCAGTATGACGCACGTAATATTTACGATGCATCTTGAGTGTTTATGCTGGATGAACAACGAGTTCAATTGCTATTTACCTTATAATATTCCATATGTTAGATAGGCATTTTCAAGACATTTTTATCAGCCATTACCGGACGTCAAGGCTTTAAATTTCATCATCATAATCAGCCTGTGTTAGTCCACTGCCGGACATAGGCCTCCCCTAATACACACCTTTTCCATCAGGGGGGTTTTGGATTGTATCCCACCACGCTATTCCAATGCGAGTTGGTGAGTAAAAAAAGCTTTAAATCTACTGACAACTAATCCATGTATTTAATGCACTTTACCATTTGAGTTGTGGAGGTCAGATGCCAATCACACCGAGTATAAACTTTTATTTAGGTAAACCTGAATGGAATCAACGCCGATCCCACGATGAGTTAGGAAAATGGCTAGGAGAAAGAATAGATTATTCTAATGTTGAAGAACTTTAAATATTGTATGTAGTTAGTGTAGTTCCGTTGTCGAATTACATTTATCGGTTTTTGGGTCTGATATTTCAAGACGAGATAATAAATAGATAAAACTAGTTGGATTATTTTGGTGGAAACGACCGATTGAATAATTTCTCTCTAGCTCTAAAAACTGGTCTTATTTTTCTGTTTCGCGAACGGAAATATAAAGCTTTTCCTGCGTTTCATTCATTGTTATCCGTAAGATTTTCGCTTTTCTTTTCTTTTCTTCAGGTATATGGCTTAAATATTTGTACGTGAATTTATCTGTAATGGTTTTTAATATAGCAAGAAATGGAGCCAAAATGTATTCTTAATTATGAACAGCGGGATAATTAAAAAACCTTACGTATTATGGCGTATAATTATTTATTAAGACACACCAACAACACTACAAAAGACATTCTATTTTACAATTGACAATTAATAAATTAGGTAATGGTATGTAAGCCAGTTACAGGCATGTACAGCGATCTCTTATTGACAAATAATTATTAAACTTGTTAAAATATTCACAATGACATGTGTATATTTTAACAAGTTTAATAATTATTTAATGGTTTATCTTTAGTTTCCTTCAAATGGGGATCCACTCAATACAAGAATTATAACATTAGTGATCTTTTTACAAACATTTATCGACCAATAACGTTGTATACCTTGTTAGCGTAAAAGATATATTGTTTATAACGCGCTAAACAGTTTTTACAAGCGATAAAAATCATATACTTATGCATTATGCAAAATAACTTGTCTATTCTTATAAACTCTTTAAGGTAATTTATCAATTTATTTCGCTGATCCAATAGAAGGGCTAGGTGTTTTAAAAAATTATTAAGAGTAGAAAACAGTTATTTTTAATGTTAATGTTGTCAGTTTTCAAAACAAGTCTGTTTATTTTATGTTCCAATAATATTATGACCAACCAATATTGCTTTACCTATTTGAGGAACAGCAATAAAGCTATCTAACTGTCGACTTCCGGTACAGCAAAAGACCACGTAACCTTGGAATTAGCTAAAAATGTGTGCATATTCTTCTTCGTTAGGTCCTATAAATAAACATCTATGATAAAATACCAAAATTGTAATAATTTGTCTTTTGCATTTCTATTATAGGTCACCACCATTGGTACGCAGATCGTTTATGAAAAATCGTTTACCGCGACCTACTTAACGTTCCGTTTTCATTTCGCAAATGATTTCAAACAAAATCCTCCGACGTCGACTTCAAAGCGTTAATCGTTAACAGGAAAACGCCTCTAACGTTTCTTTTGACATGGTACTATTAGTAAATGGCTAACTATTGCCGCGTTAATGGATCGTTTCGATACTTTGATAGCAAAAGATGTTAGAAGTGATGATCTGTTGGGATTTAGTGCTTTACAGATCTTTTTATTGAGCTAGTTAAGATACGAGCTGATTATACCTGATGGTGAGTTATATGACTACCTCCGTACCCTAGTGGTATGGGCGTGAGCTTTAGAAACCGGTCGTGGATTCGAATCCTGCGGAGACTTAACAAATTTTCATTGTTGTTTCCAAGTCGGTTAGGGCAATTTGGGCCGGTCAACCCAATTGTCTGAAAAGTAAGATGATCCGTGCGTCGGATGGGCATGTAAGAAGTCGGTCCACCCACCAACCCGCATTGGACCAGCGTGGTGGGGTACGGTCCAAACCCCCTAATGGATAGGGGTGTATTAGGGGAGGCCTATGTCCAGCAGTGGACTATCACAGGCTGATAATGAGTCATATGAAAAGTTCATTTATATTGAGGCACAGAAATACAATAAAATAAATTAACAGTACAAAAAGCCTTTTTAATTCCAACTTAAGTTAACAATAACCATTATCTTTTGGACCGACTTCAAAGCGAAAACGCCAGT
The DNA here is from genome assembly GCA_029286875.1 of Lamproptera curius. Classification (NCBI taxonomy): domain Eukaryota; kingdom Metazoa; phylum Arthropoda; class Insecta; order Lepidoptera; family Papilionidae; genus Lamproptera; species Lamproptera curius. Next base: position 1,967,485 of record JAGSMT010000052.1, read on the forward strand.
GTCCACCCAAACAAAAATCGTCCCTTACACCTTAGACGTGATAATGATTGTGATGTCATAAGATTTTCCAGCCAAAGTGCCCCACATATTTAAATAATTTCACTCAACATACATATACAGAGCTTTTTCACACTGTAATAAATATCATAGTAATTATCGATGAAACAGAAAAATCGCTCGATTTAAAGTAAAAATGTATTACAACCAGCCGGTTATACGAACGTTTCGATAAAGGTGGATGAGAAACTCGTGTTTCCATTAAAACGTTCGAGTCCGGCATCAATAATAAACATAACGATTTAATATATTAATGCGTTTCTTCTTTAACCAGTGCCAATGGAAACATATGAATCTTTCGCGAATTGTTATGGTTACGTTTTCGTAAACAAAGTAACCCATAGCAACGGAGCTTTGTATTTATACGATGTTATAAGTCGACCGTAACTATCTGAAGTAAGTCTGTAGTTATTTATTTTGTTTACGCGATTATTATACATATCAACGATTATTTCAGCATCCATAATTACGGTCAGGCTAAGAAGGCATATGTCCTTTTGAGTCTCAATGAGATACAGACATAGACATAAACTTCGGAACTAAACATATATAAGTAGCGCGAAGAATCCATGAACTAGTGGATTTAATAAGTCTGTATTGTACAATAACTATGGTGCAGTATAATTGCAACGTGCTCATTATCAATCATAAAGTTATAAGGTCCTACTGAAGTTTTTAGTTGTTTGGGGAAACTTTATTTCTTTGTAAAGCATTTTTTTTTTATGGCTATTTTTTTTTTTACGCAGGCAGACGAGCAGTCGGGCCACCTGATGGGATGGGGTCACCGACGCCCATAGACATTGGCAATACCAGTGGTATCGCCAACGCGCTGCCTACCGTGAGACATATGGTGTTAAGTCTCGTTTACCCAGTAAATACGCTGGCTACGGTGCCCTTCAAACCGGAACACAGCAGTGTTTTCACACTACTGCTTCGCGGCAGAAATAGGCACCGCGGTGGTACCCACCCAGACGGTCTCCTGTAAAAGAGGACCTACCACCGGTAAAATTCTTAATGATCAGCATGTTTCAATTACTACACGTTGAACGCTCTGATTTCTCCTTACTTTACTCAAAGCTGATACATACTAAAAAGGGATTCTAAAAGTCAAATATTACTTTAGTTATTCAGAATAAACAAAATATTACATGAATGAGCAAAGGTTACATCTTTACTAATATTACTCTAAAGAAATATTTATAGTTTCGTATGTAACAAACCCTTTGATGGTGATAGATTAAACCTTAATCTTTGCTAAAGTATGTTAAAATGTTTTACTTGAAAGAAACCTTAAAATAGCATTATACGAGCAAAATGGTAATACTTTTGTATACATTGTAAAGAATATGATAACGAAGCATTATATTTTTTAAAGATCAAGCCAACATACTACATATTTATTAACTTTAGTAATGACGAAAGAAACTGACTCCTATGAACCATCCTTATGATACTTTTATATTTGATACCGAGAATTACTATCGTGACTCACATCTTTCGAATCAAGTATCACGAGTATCATAACTAACAATATCCGTCCTCACGAAAAACTTTACGACAATTCGTGGTCAACGAACTCTTATTCGAGAGTATATTTCTGTAAAACGATACGAGACATTCAAAACGTCAGCATTCTCGTTGCGAGAGCTTTGCTCCTAAAATACTCGCAGTGAGCGAATAACTCACGTAAATGCAATCCATTCGAATAAGTTCACAGCAATAAGCGTTACTGTACTAAATTCACTTTGTGGGGATTTTTTGCGATAATCCTTCATATTTTATTCCCAGTGTTGGGGTGGCATATGAAATGATATGACCAATATGGATGTTTTCCATCAAGGACTGCTCGTGGTCATGGACGGTGAAAAGATTATGAATGTCGATTTCGGTATTAATGGATTTAAATACTAACGACAATAATTATTCATCCATGTAGTGATATATTGTGCGGACTAAAAAGTATAAAAATATAAATTCCTTCAGATGTAATATTTCATATTAATTTTAAAATGTATTAATTAAATATTTTAATTTATTTTGCTACTTTCTTCTGCAAATAATGTTTTAATTATAATTAAATATATATATATATATATATATATATATATATATACCCATGGAAACTACTTCAATGTTATCAATGTAGCTTAGTCATGTCATTTAGTTATATTTCATTAATTAACCAAAATGATTTTGCATGTCGGGCTCTATTTCTACTTTCTGTCAATTGCTGTTTACGAAAATTCTTTGATAACTCTGCTCTCTCTATTTATCTCTTTTTACATAATACCGCACGGTAAATTGCGAGCCCAATAACCAATAAATCACTGTGTACATTGGCTGTCAGAAAGTTATTCCGCTCCGATGTACAACTTCTGGAATGAGCCGCGTGCCGTGAGTCAATGTACAAACATGCCTAGTTGTATTAGCAATTGTAACAAAGTTTGTTACAGATACGTCGATGCTACGCGCAATCATTAGGTTTATATTAATAAAGTCACCAATTATACCATAAATTAACATTTATTAAGTACTTTTATATTATCACTATCATCATCATGATCATCCAGCCTGTGAAAGTCCACTGTAGGGCATAGGCCTCCCCTAATACATCCCTATCCATTAGGGGGTTTTGGACCGTATCCAACGCTGGTCCAGTGCGGGGTGGTGGGTGAACCGACTTTTTACATGCCCATCCAACGCATGAATCATCTTACTTTTTAGACAATTGGGTGATCGTCCCAAATTGCCCTAACCAACTAGGAAACAACAATGAAGATTTGTTAAGTCCCGGCAGGATTCGAACCCACGACCTCCGGTTTCTAAAGCATACCCCCATAGCACTAGGCTGCAGAGGCACCTATTATCAGTACCTAAAGTTTAAATAAGGATCAACTAATTGTTCAAAATTCATTCTTACTGTTATCCCTAGTTTGTTAGTTATTGACTGCCACATTCAACTCATTGAGAGTATTTTTGTGACGATGATGTTAAACTACCAGTCTCTCCTCTTTTAATAGAACAATGTTACGAAAGATAAATTAGATATGAGTAAATTTGCAGATACTGATATTCTAAAACAATCGTCAAAGTTGGTCTTTACAGCCGTTACCGAAACCAATGTTATTTTTGAAGCGATCGTCTGACTAACCAAGAAACAACCAACTACTTTTTCTTAACAGATTTCGAACCCACGATCTTTGTTTAAGATCGAGCCAGGTTCATTACTGTTAAGTCACATAAGCTTCAATGTTAATTGACAATTGAGTTTACCATATTCTCTTAGTCCTTCAAACTTATTTCAATATGTTACAAGGTGTTATAGGCTAAGCTATATAAATCAAACTATTTTGACACGACATAATAAACCAAAAAAATTACGCCAAAGAGCACATTTTCCTTAGATTAAATTCAAGCAATATATCATTCGCTTTACCTCCAAATAGCTCCACTGAAAATTCCCCGTTCCACAACACAAACAAACACACCACTACAGGGAATCATCGAGGAACAACATAAGCGGTATGCGCACACTAAATGAGTCATACACTACGTTTATGTACCCTTCACCTCGGCAACGTAAATATCCCGTGACGAGCGCAATAAAAATCGGGACGCGATTCCTGGAAGTTTAACGATTCCTCCGAATTCCTTTGAGTGTAATGAGGAGCTGTGACTAATTTCCGGAAAGTTCCGCGTTGCAACGCGATTGTGTTCTTCCGCTAATTCGAGGATTCACGCGTCTTTCTTTGTTGTTAAAATGAAAATAATATAACTGCCGTAGCCGATATTTCCAAATATGTTAAACCGTAAAATGAATTTTGTATTGATATTAAATACGCAATATATCCTGAGTTTCCAGGAGCGGCAGATTTTTTTTCATTTACGCGTAATAAAAGATATTTGAGGAAGTTTTATGCGTATGCTTTAGAAACCGGAGGTCGAGGGTTCGAATCCTGCAGGGACTCAACATAAAAGTCAACAACTCAACATTTTAGTTTCCTAGTTGGTTAGGACAATTTGGGCCGATCACCCAACTGTCTCTAAAGTAAGATGATACATTCGTTGGATGGGCATGTAAAAAGTCGGTCCACGCACCAACCCGCATTGGACCAGCGTGGTGGGATACGGTCCACACACCCCTCAATGGAGAAGGTGTGCATAAGGGGCGGCCAATGTCTAGGCAGTGAACTAATACTGGTTGATGATGAATGACATATTAATGTTATTCAATCGCCTTGTAGTTTTTAAAACATTCTTCACACTTTTTGGTATTAGTTTATATTACTAATGTGCCTTTTTTTTATTCTCACGCCTAATTTAGTAAACTGTCAAAAAAAATTAATAAATACATTTACATAACTAGCAACCGGGTTGTATGATTTCAATAAATAATTTGTTGTCACGTTTTATTAATAACTTATACTATTACCTTGAACTTGTAGATAACAAATTCTTCAGAGGACGCAAGGTTAGGTACGTTAGGTGAATGTAAAACCCTTTCAAAAGCAAAATTACAAGACAAAGATAGAGAAGGAGGATGCAGAATTACCAGCTCTTTGGCCATATCCACCACCGCTGTGTTACGGTTTAATGGGCACCTCAGCTTTTGAATTTATTAGGTTAACAAGTCAAATTTTGACAAAAATATATGACTGACTTCATGGTATTACTATTATGAATTTTCTCCGGAACAACACAAGCTTTGTAACTTTACGAGAATTATCAATTCTATCGAACGAGTCATCGACAACTGCGCCAAGTATCACCGAGGCAAATGTGGTTAGATGTATTAGAATAGAATATTGTGAGTCATTTTCTAATGCTGCATTAATTAATGATCTAATTCTCACTGTCACATGAGTCTGTTTTAAATTCACATTATTCTTTTAAGTGGTGATTTCACTTTTGTATTCTATTCTTACATTGCAATCTTATTACATCTAATATATAGCAATGCGCGATCAAATTGTAAACTATCTTCAAATCTTAATAATTAATGTGAGTGAACCAACATACAATGAAATATGAGTTTAAAAGAAAAGCAAATAAGCATTAAAATACATTACCTATCTTACTTCAAAAGCCTTCTTAACTGGTCAGTATTTCAAAATAAATAAAATACAGCAAACGTAGTGTGGGACTCCCTGCGGCAAAATGGTATGATGGTAACATTCGCAAAGAGGCCGTTGTGGGCTGGAGAATATCTGAACATGGGAAGCGGTGGCGTGCATTAGGGGAGGCCTATGTCCAGCAGTAGACTTTGACATGCTGATAATGATGATAATGATGAGTAAAGAATAGTAATACAAGAATGTCAGATGTGAATTTTTTTTCAATATAAATTGAATTTCAATATGAATTGATAACAATAATAACAACCAAACATGACCAGCCTTGTAAATTTATGTTCATGTATGAAAGAAATCAATTAGCATGTCTTAGAAATATTCTTTTATACGCTAAAAATCTATGAGCGGTTTTTGTAAAAGATATTTTAAATTAAAAAGTATTACTTTTAACACCTCCATGAATTCTAAGAATAAATATAAATTTTCATCTTCGTAACTTATAATCCTCTCCTCGAGGAAAGTGGAGTCCCCTTCTTATTTGCCCTACAAAAGGAATTCCCACGCGGACTTCTTTTTGCCGGAGCAAAAAAATAATATTCAACACAACTACGATCACGGCGTCTTTTATTAGACATAAACTATTGACACAGGAGTTGTTATAGTGTACATTTAAACATGCAGGCGTAGGAACACTTTTCTTCACTTCAACTTCAATCGGAGAGAGATCGTACGCAGAGAAGACTTTGTTATATGCCTTTCAAGTCTGAAATATCCCTGTTTTAGATTAGTCCCGACTATAACCACCATTATATTTCTCTCTATTGCCTAATTGGTGGAAAAATATCACAATAAAGCTTTTGCAAGCCCCCTTCATGCTCCGGCTTCAAACTTGTCTCTCCCAGGACTTAATGGACTACTTTACATTCTGGCCCATGACTACACTTTGGCTGCTGAGCACAGGAATGGTGGTACGTGGATCATCTTCTACGTCGTTTCACGCACCGTTCAAGGCACTTCCGAGGATAGATTCTTCTGCCCACTAAGTCCAATGGCTACGACTGGCCTTAATATTAGCAAGCCTGGTTAGGACAAGGGCGTTCTACGCTGCATTTCTTACGGGCAGCGTGTATAAGCTAATTATTCTGCATGTCTCGTCACTTAATAAAAGGAAAAAACAACTGTCATTGTATTAATATTATACATTTTTCCTAGAACAAGCTTTGTAATTTTACAAAAATTTTCCGTTTTATCGAATGAGTCATCAAGAAGTATCGAACTATCGAAGTAGAGTACATGGTCACGGACATACAGTGAGCATAAAATATCTGTTACCATTTATCTTCAAAAATCTTTTTAACTCTTTAGTGTTTTAAAATTACCAAAATATAAATATAGAGTACAAAACTTATTACTCATAAAGTAATCATCATCATCATCTTTATTATCAGCCTGTGTTAGTCCACAGCTGGACATAGACCTCTCCTTATACACGCCTTCTCCATTTTTTTTTTTATACATTTGTTATTAAATACAGTACTGTCAATCATATATTACCTTACAGCCATTTAACTGACAACAAGTTAACGTTTTTAACTAACTACAGAAACATTTCACTTTGAATTTAATGTCCAACGTCTAAACGAAGATTTACTTCAACTGACAATTATTGGACAGCTGTTATGTAAACATCGAGTTCAGGAGCGTTCATCGTTTGTTACTGTGAGCTGAAAGACGAATCGCTACGGATACAAATTAGTCTCTTAAATAAACTACACGTCTTCTAAAACACATATCGGAATGTCGGAACTGGAAAATGTTATCTAACACATGAAACAACTAATTTTATGAAAAAACTTTGTACATCTCTTATAGGCGGTTTCATTCTAATTACTATCATTATTACTATGTCAAAAAACAATTATATAATAATGTCCAACTACGGTGGCCGATCTATATTGGAGTTAAGACAACAGACTGCGCAGACGATACTATAGTGGACAAATGTACACTCCATCTTCCTTTACTCTCAAAGTCCGATGCGACGGTTAACCGACACAAGAACGACTTTTACATGCCCATCCGACGCATGGATCATCATCAGGCAATCGGGTGAACAGCCCGCATTGCCCTAAGCAACTGGGAAACAACAGTTAAACTTTATTCGAGCTCCTTGTTTCTAAAGCACCACTGTGCTACGGAGACACTTTTAGGCATACATAATACATTTATAAAACAAACAAATAAAGGTAAACAACCTATCTTCTGAATATGTATCTAAATCAGAAATCATTAAAAAAGTTTCACTACACTTTTACAAAAATAAAAACCAATAGGACATTTTGATATAAGAAATTGAAATTATGAAAGTATTACCCTAATCATCTTCGTTTACTGATTCTTTGAATAAATATAAAAGTTTGTTTTCACAATCATTTTCCTTCGTAATTTATAATCCTCCTCACGAGGAAAATGGGCCTCTCAGTGCTTTATATTCTTCGTCCCACGCGAGCCCGTTTCCTTCGAAACGAATAAACGGTTTATCAATAATATCCTTCAAGTCTTTTTCGATCTTAACTGCCTTAATAGGAGATCAATTATTACAGGAGTTATTATGGTAGGTACATATGTGAACTTGCAAGCACAAATACAATCGCCAGGAACTATTTTATTACCCTATATATGTTTCTTAACAAAGTGTATTTGTTATTCATATCTATAAACTAGTTCTGCAAAGGGTATATTTCAAATTATATTTAAATATGATGCAACGATAATTATTAAACGCAAAGATACAAATACTATAAATTGAATTTTAATAATTACAGAAGTACTCGTATAAGTTCAATATATTTATTATTTTATTCACCATCATCACTATTTCTTTCCACAGGCTCAAAATGATATGAGCCTGTGGAAGTCCACTGTAGCAACCGCTTCCGATGTTCGGCCACTATGCGATTGTCGTCATTCCATCTTGCCGCAGGGCGTCTTACACTACGTTTTGCGAGCCTCGGTCTCCACTCCAGAACTTTCCGACACCAGCGGTCCTCAATAGTGCGGCTTATGTGACCGGCCTACTGTCACTTAAGCTTACTAATCCGGTGGCTATGTTGTTGACTCCGGTTCTCTGGCGGATCACATCATTTCTGGTGCGATCCTTCAGAGGCATTGTTGGTTTCATATTTTTTCTATAAAATAACATTTGTATACTTGGAATCGTTTGTTAATTGAATTTATCGTAAAAATTACAAGAAATGTTCTCACTAAGTTTTTTGCTAATTCATCTCAGGTAAGGAATGTTCTTCTCTGAAACGGTAGTAGCAAAAATGCTACCACCATTCAAACAATCAAAAGGCAAATGTAACACATCTACGCTGTTATTTCAAATTAAATTTGTGTATGTTATATAATCATTCCTGTTAAAATGCTGAAAAAAAAATTGATATGAAACAATTTGCGTAACTCCTTCCGCGTAATACGTACAAGCTGTTTATCTTAAACATTCTTCAGAGGCTGTCTTGTTCGTTTTTTGAAGAGCTGTCAGAAATCGGGTCGTTTAAACAACGTTAAGGCCGCTTTCTTAAATTAATTTTAAAAATCTTCAATAAGAAACACGAAACGGACTTCAAACGGTCTTTAACCCCATGCTAACGTAAACATGACATTAATTAGTTGAAGACTAAATTAGTATGATACACTCATATTTATGACGTTTCTAATTAGCGATCTGACATTTGTTCTGACATGCGAATAAAGATTTTATTATCTGTCAAATGAAGCCGACGAAAGCGACGCTCAATATCCGATGTCGCGATGAAATATTTTTTTCGGTTTTATAATGCGAGACTACATTATAAATTTATGTTTTATAACGGATGTAGAATTACGTTTTTTATCATTTTAAGGGTATTAACATTGATGATGGAAATCTCCAGAAGGTTTAAAGAGGGAATTTAACGGAAGATTACAAGTTTTCTTGGAATTCTAAATAATAATCCTATCACCAGTCAGATGCCATTTCTCTCGATTCAATTCCTTCTTAATATTCCATGGGCTTCTTACTTTCCTTCTTTTTTGTTAGAACTCAATGCCGGTATGTTGGTCCGTCTGTCAGCAGCCTGTATAATTATATTTAATCAGTTAACACTCAATCTATAGCAGATTTATATTCTTTTAAACAAATAATATAAAGAGTGCTTTAAAATTAAAACGTGTTTACCTTGTTTGATTACCTTAATAATCGCCTTCGTGGCCTAGTATTGGTATGTTATACTGTCTATCCCTATTTATACAAAACGAAAGTCGCGAGTTCGAATCCTACCTAAGGAGATATACGTAGTATTTGTTTTCTGATCGACTAGTGCAATTTGCATCCATTTGCCTGAAACAATGATTATTTATCCTGTATTACTCTTCATGTTATCGGTCGGATGTCGGTTATTCGAGCTGATTTCAACTCCAAATTTTAACTGCAACAATCATGCTTACACTGGTTCAGAATAGGAAGCCCGTGACATGGAGAAAACCGGTGAAAGTAACTAAATATATGTAACTATATATTATGTTTTTATTTCAACTCGTACTTGCCTTATTTTGTTTTACTCTCTTCAGCAAAGTACTAACTTTTGAAGCTCTTTTCGAATACCCTGGCAATTTGAGACTTATGAATACCGGATGTTTATCTGAGGCTATTTTCGTGTTGTTCAAGTAGTTATGCAATCTTAACAGATGTACCGCACCGTCGGTTTCCAGTTGCAGGCATTAATCATACGCGTAAATACATAAGCGCGTACTGAAACGGAGCGCGCTGTGACTCGTTTATACGAAATGTTCCGCGAACGCTACTGTCTTGTGGTGCAAGTGATGATCGGTTGCGATTTGTTTTTTTTGTACAGCAATTGATTCAAGTACTAGAGTAATTAGTCAATGGCCAATCTGTCTGCTCAGCTTTACAATTATGAGCCAACTCTTTTTAATGGACGCCGTCTTGGCATTCTTTGAAAATGGCCTATGTCGAATAGTGGACTGCTAGAGGCTGTTTCATCATCATCAGCCTGTAATAGTCCACAACTGGATATAGGCCTCCTAATACACCCCTATCCATTAGGGGGTTTTGGACCGTATCCCACCACGCTGGTCCAATGCGGATTCATCCCATCCGACGCATGGATCATCTTACTTTTCAGACTATTGGGTGTGAACAATGTAAAATTTTTTGAGTCCCCGCAGTGGCTGTTTCTGATGATGTTAATATGATAAATTGACTTAAACTATTTGAAGTAATTTTCGTTGTTTTTATATTTTATTCTATGCTGTCTATATACAGTTAACTAATTAATATTTTTAAATTATATAATTTACGCGACGAAAGTATGCACGATTAAAGAGTCAGCGACCGCTACAGAGTTAAACATTGGAGTTTCACATTTGATACACGGTATATAGGATTTGATGGAAAATATACATTTGTTATTTAAACTTTGAATAAAAAACTCTCAGAGGATGTATATAACTCGTTGTATATCACACAATATTACTCCTTTTCGAAAAAATCGGCCTTCCTGATTAGTAGTCTAAAGGTCACGCAGGCAGTGCCTGCAACTATTGGCTTGCTTAGTAACTAGTATATCTCTACTAAAATAATAAACAGGAAAGATACTGTGCCGATTAAAAATTCACCATTAGAAAACTATCTTCATGTTGAGAAATATAGGATATTTTTTATAAAAAAAGAAATATGAAAAAACGCATAGTATTAAATAAATGGCATGTAATATATAATCTGCCCAATGTTGTTATTATTTCTATCGTAGTACAGATTTAACATAAAAGTTTGCGAGAAGCAGATCTTATAAACCAGCTGTAGTAATTGTAATTTTTACGCCGACTCCATTACCTAGTTGTATTGGCCATTTCTTTACAGAAGTTCTAATCCAATGGGTAACCAACTATAAATATGTGCTATCATTGTTTTCTGTTTGATAAGTCCGACATGGGTCACCTCATAACTGCTAACTGGAATGCAAGATTTTTTATGTGTCGGATGGGCATAAAAAAATCAATCCCGGTCGAAATTTCCTAATAGTTTTGCAAATGTTGTAGAAATTCTAATTCACACATTAAAATATTGTACCGTTAAATGCTCTAAAATCTGATCCGTCCTAAAAGCGCAGTTTACTCGTTGGGTCGCGGAGGTAAATCGTCATCGTCGATATGCGTAAAACACCGCTGCTTAAGTAAATCTAGAAGAATTGGCCGGCCCATGGTCATTTGTGAAATCGGCTGAGAAAAAAACGAGTAATTTACAGGTTCATGAGACTGAACCCAGAACTAAAATCGTTCGAGAAATGATACTGCCTTTGCACTTGCGTAACGAGTATATTACATAATCTAATAAGCACGCGACAAGCTTCTGAATTAGACCAACGTACCAGAATCGTTTTACGTTCTGCCTTCGCTTACTAACTGGACCAGATGTTTTATGTTTTCAGCCATTAAGCGGGCTTCCATCAACATCAATATCCGCGATTCAATTAGTGCAATAGTTTAAAGACTAGGTTTAGATGCGTGGCACCTATTCGAATACTGATTTGTAACTAAATCTTATTCAGGGTCTTAATATGCTACGCCTAAAAAAAGATATCGATGATATTTTTCAAAGTCAAATATTATTTATTATCAATCGAGGCTCTACTCAGAACTTATGAACGTTAAAAAATTACTACGCTTTGGACTTTCTGTGTTGGTTATTTTTATATAACTTTTTTTATACAGTAATGGAATTAATTATGTCTAGGTGGCACTGAGAATATTTAAATCATATATGAGCATATTGGTACAGTTGGTCAGTTTACTCAACTGCTAAAATTCACATAATAAAGGTTTAAGAAAGAAATATTGAAGTTACTTATTATTTAACAAAAACAGCTACCTTTTTTTAAAAGAGCTAGGCTTTGATCTAAGATAATCTGGAAAGTAATGCCAAATGTTTTAACTCTGTTTAAAATACGATTTTGTATATATTATATTTATTGTGATTAAACATATTAATTACTTTTTCCGGAAACCTATTTCTTATTTATCAAATTCAGCTTACTAACAATTGCCATAAACGTTATCAAACCTTACAAGTGTTGTCTCTGCATCTGCGTTTTTAATATCCTATCAAAACTGGAATTTGAATACAACAAACCTAAATATCAGTAAAACATAAGACTTTTGTAATAAAAATCGACACGACGTCTACTACGTCGCAAGGTTATTCACTAATTAAATCTTTAAATATTAACTTCATATATGTTTCCAGGTCGTGATGAGTGTCGCGGAAGCCGCTCCCGAGGAGTCCCCAACAGCAGCAGCGCCAACCACACCTGGTGCACCAGAAACCCCAGCCCCCCTGGTGCCGGTCCCAGTAGCTCCGAGGAAACCAGCTCGGAGGGGCCCCAAAGTACAGCAGGAACGACCCAAAAGAGCCCTATTCTGTCTCAACCTCAACAATCCACTTAGGAAACTGTGCATAGATATAGTCGAGTGGAAGTATCCTTTTTAAAATAACAGTTAAATAAGTAACCGGGCATATATAATGATGAACAGGACTTATTGTTAAGAGGATATGCTTTCATTATTTATACTTATAAAATGATACATATGCGCTAAATGTTCTATCAGTAGTGTGATTGTAATAACTTCATTTATGTAGTAGTCTGCCCGTGATCATGGATGCTGGAAAGAGTCAGAAACTTCAGAAATAAATATATATAATTATCGTGAAGAATCCTTAAAAAAGTGGATTTATGTTCTTTGAAGTTAGATGAAATGGACGGAACATTTCCGATCCTGATAGATGTTTTAACATTAATCGAATAAAACCATTTACACATTTACGATTCACAAATCAGATTATCGCTTTGGAATATTTCCTGCTTCTCAGAAGGAGATTGTGCCATTAAAAAGTAATATTATTTATATGACCCTAATAGGCTACAGTAAGAGTTTTAACTTTAGCTTCAATATTATTATGGTTTAGACTAAAAGCGCACGTTCTAAGCTTTTGCGTCTGAAAATTTATATCGAAATAAATATATTTATGAACATTTTATGTCTTGCCGCAAGATTTATGTGTTCATTGACTTATACCATAACAAATGGTTTCAAATTCAGTTCACATATCATACTTCATGCTGCATTAGCTCCACTGCTGGACATGGCCTCACCTAATGCAACCACGCTTATTCAGTTTCAATGTATCGTTATTATTACTATATAGTCTTGTTCAAACAATACTAGGCAACCATGTCATCCTTAGATAACACCAAACAGCAAACAATTTGACCAGATCTTAATGATAGTAAGATGATATATCATCATCATCATCATATCAGCCTTGATAGTCCACTGCTGACATAGGCTCTCCTAATAAACCTCTAATCATTAGGGGTTTTGGACCGTATCCCAGATAATATGTAATAACTGTTTTAAATTTAAATGTCTGAATAATTATATCACGGATACGTCAACTACTCTCAGTCTGTCTTAAAGTTTGCGAATCTATTTTACTTTATCCTAGAACTGTTTTCTAAAGTAAGTCAAGATCCGATGTTTTTTTTTTCTAACGGACAACGACTGAGTCGTGACCTAAATTAATCTGAGTTTTATTCTTAAATAGAGTGAAATGATAGAAACTGTACCTGTAAGATTCTGTAAATTTTCGAAAGTTAGATCAATAAATTTGAGATAATGTAATTAATAAAACTATCGAAGTAGTTTTGTACTTCGATAGTTTACTTTTAGATCAACGCTTAACACAACTAAAAGAGGATAATGGAAAGCTATGTCAAAAAAAATTGATATATATTATTGAGGTAAATTAATGTTAAATATGTTGTAAATATGTATTAGTTTAATTTAATAAAGTGATTAGACTATTACGTTTACGTTTATCTTGTAGGAAGTGACTCGACAGGGCTATTAGAAATGTACAATTAGAGGCCATCTTTCGTCGCCCAAGGCAAGGTATTCACCTAAAAGTAGCTTCAGCTCTTCCAATGCGAATGGCTTTCTATTATTTTACGTTCAAAACAACCTAACAGTGAATAAAAGTTCACCTTAACAGTGTCATGTGACTGAAAGAGACTGATAATACTTGATGATAGTATTGTATCATTTGAATCTGTAAGTCTCTTCTATAAGATGTGTGTTAATCACTGATATACGATGTTTGAGATGATGCATGTATAAAATTGTATCAGATCGATTAGGAAATCAGTTTATAAGAACATATTCATGAGAATCAGTATGAATGTAGTCAGAGACCTTCATATTTTTCTGCACAACTTAATCTAATCATTAAATGCATTAATACCTTTGAGGTTTGAAATCAGATGCTAGCGTATCGCTAAAACTTATTATTTCGGTAATTCTGAGTATACAGTAACATTCAGTAAAGTACAATTCAGGTTGTAGTATAAAGATGAGAAAAAATCATTACATTGTTATTAAAATGATAAAAAACACCGTTCTGCATTTATGTCAATCGTAAAAAATGCTTTTTGCCAAAGCACCAGGCACATCTGCTTACTTGAAAATTAATTGGATTTATAAAACCTAAGTCTCTTAAAATGTTCCATTAATGAATCAATAGGGTTTGATTACAACCATACAGATGAGTTCGATTGGGGTATTAGATTCCTTCAGAGATGAATATTATTTTTATAATTATAAGCAATATTTATCATCAGTCGCTGTGTTCAGTCATCCTATAGCCTGACTTAAGCACGATTCTCCATTAAAGAGGGTTTTGGATCTGTACACCGAACAAATTCATACAATATACATGTATATTTAAATGCTTTCAATAACCTGTCGAGTATGGCTGTATTTATAACCGAGAGTTGGGTTCATCCGTTTCAGTAATTACGCTGGCTAGTACCTTCAAACTGGAACAGCAGTGTTTTAATACTACTCATTTGATGAAATAGGCACCGTGGTGGTACCAACCAGTGGTCCCTTTGAAAAGGGACCTAACCACTCGTTAAATGAGCCTTTGTCCACTGTGAACTATCCAGGCTGATAATGCAGGATTAATTAACAAATGAGGGCTAAATAACATGTTTATCAGCCATTAACTCGCCTGATAAATAACTAAATCTAGTTTATAGACTGAATGCGCTACGTTTGAAGCCCGGAGACATTCGATATTATTTATTATCAGTACTTTTTCCGGCATTGAATGTAACTGTTAGTAGCCCATTACACTGTCTTCAGCAACACCTAATATCAAACGCATTCAATTGAAATATTTTGCACCGTCGTATCACACGTTATCCACGTGCTCTTATGAAAAGCAATTTAAAAGACCACATCTCTCATAACATTAGTCTTAATCATTCAACGTCTTGATTCGCTGCCAACTTTTCTAACGGATTACTTGAATCGAGCTATGTTATCGAATATAGTTCAATTACGATGCGAAAAGCCTAAATTGGCGTGAATATTTCCACAATGATAAGAATAATGTCCTAAGTCGATTTTGACCACGGCGGTCGATCTATTTTAGATTTCAGCCAACTACGCGGGAGATATTATAGTGCACAAGTGTACGCGCAAGCACCGGTGGTTTCTTCATGCTCGCATGTTCCGATGGGACGGATAAACGACACGGCCGGAGAGACACCGACTTATTACAGTCCGACCCGTTGCATGGATTATCTTACCATCTTATCATCTTACCAGGCAGATCCCGCATTGGCCTAACCAAATAGGAAACATCAACGAAAATTTGTCGTGTTCCCGCAGAAGTCGAACCTACGATCTCCGCTTTCTAGAGCGCAAGCCCACCATGCTACGGAGGCAGTTAAAGTAATGTTTGTTCTGCAATAGCAATAAGAATGTTATTTTAAGACAAGTCTGTCTTTGTAAAATTATATAATAATGTTCAGATTCTATACCAGGGCCTAACAAGCTGCAGTATTCATGAAAACAAATTTGTAGGCCTTGATAATGCAATGGAGCAAGGACTAATGGATTTCGTATATTGTTTACATTTTACGAACATTTGTCATGCAATACGATTGATAACTTTTATGTAACTAATATCACAACGAAGAAAGATTTCATAGTTCGTTTTGCTTAGGCTACGAAAATACTGAACCGACATGAAATATTCATTCACTATAAGAATGCTGTATTATCCTTAAGTATATATACTTAGTTATTTATACTTATAGGAAAATCCATTCTGAAAATATAAGGAAAAACGAGCAAAGCCGTGGACGTTATGCTAGATTGTATCAAAAGCAAACAGCTGATCAGCCCGCATTATCGTAATTAACTAAATAACAGAAACATTAACCGATTAGTCTCGTCAGGCTGGACCAATTTAGATAGTCTTTCATTGCAAATACTGATTAATCCTTACGACATAGATCAAGTTAATATCTTCTCTTCTCTTCTAGAAAATTCGTTCGGTTTGTAAAGCAGTGGTAACATAAACACACGTATGAGTAAATTATTACTTATTAAACGCAGTATGAGTAAATTATTACTCATTAAACGCGTTATGAGTAAATTACTACTCACACCGCGTTTATTTTTTATGGTCTGTTGGTTAATCGTGTATGTTACAAACCTAAACTGATTAGTTATTGCGTATTAGATTTTAAACAGATTTTTAACCAAGCGTAGTACAAAGATAGTAAGCAATATGATTAAATCGATCAGCTATTTTATTTATAACACAAAATATTTATAGCACAGAACCGGCCTGCGTAAACTATAACAGGCCGGTTTCCTAAAAGTAGGACAGAAAGTTTCATTAAACCACAGCTGCGAATTACTAGACCAAACGCTAATATTATGAGAATATTAGACCCTTGTTCCTGTATATTTTTTAATATCATCTGCCATGAAAATAAAAATGACAACAAGTTAAAATTAAATGTAATAATATTTTGTTATAATTTAAGTACAAAATTTTAATTCCTTGAATGAACTTTTCTTTATAACGTTGCACACTGACTCAGTTAGAACCGAATTAAAACAAGTTACTCCCAGTTACTTCAGCTGTCTTCAAGTCAAAGTCCCGTCAAATTCGGATCACCCCATTCCAGAGATTAGCCGGACCAAACAGACAGATAGACGGAATAATTTTTTTATAAAAATGTCGTTCTGTTATATATAACAATGTAATCGTTAAAAAACTGTTTGATTTATACAAATAGATACTCCTATTTTATTAATTTTTATATATTTAACCAAACAGTTCTTTAAAGAAGTCGGAAAAAATAGCACTGTTTAAAAGCACTTCATACTTTTATGAGGTACGAATTTACCTAAACCTATGTGTGCATATTAAATTCTGAAATACCAATCATATTTATAAGTCAATCCATAAATATTGAAAATATACGAAATATTAAATTAATATCGTTTCAATGTATATGCAGTCAACCACTACGTAACAATTTTGAGTTAAAAACTTTTCCATTCATTTTTTTATTCGCGAACTCTCTGTTCCCGCACAGAGCCCTACAGCACTCTACATGATGTGAAGCCACGTGTTATGGATCACTTAGAGGATAGCCAACTGTTTTAATGCTTGTGTAATAAATATTATTTTTTAAATAAACCAGACATCCCACACACCGTAACATGGTTATTTCGAACGCCATTATGGTATAGTTGTATTCTGTATTCAATGTAAAGAAAATGTATTATTTGAATATTAATAATACTCGACGGTCCATGCAGCGGTGAGTTACATTAATATTAAAACACTTTTTTACAGGTATTGGCCCACTTTAATAAAAAACTGCCTCCGTAGCCTAGTGGTATGGGCGTGTGCTTTAGAAACCGGAGGTCGTGGGTTCGAATCCTGCGGGGACGCAACAAATTTTCATTGTTGTTTCCTAGTTGGTTAGGGCAATTTGGGCCGATCACCCAATCGTCTGAAAAGTAAGATGATCCATGCGTCGGATGGGCATGTAAAAAGTCGGTCCACCCACCAACCCGCATTGGACCAGCGTGGTGGGATACGGTCCAACCCCCTAATGGATAGGGGTGAATTGGGGGAGGCCTATGTCCAGCAGTGGACTAACAAAGGCTGATAATGTATGTATGTATGTAATAAAAACCTAGTATTTGGGCGGATTTGTTCCGGTGCCCAGGGGTAAAATTAAGTTTAAATCCGGCCCTATATTTAGTTTTAAAAAGCATGTACCCAACATGATATTCAATACTAAATATATATACGTGTATATAAGGTCTATTGCCTAAACCAATTCAATCGCAAGCTAATATTCTCAGTAGTTAATTAGCGAACTGCGTTTCAGCGTATTAGTTTTTGGTGTTACCTTTAATCAAGCTAATTAAAATGGGCAAGGTTCTGTACGTATATCGATATCATTATCGGTTTGACTCTCAGTGATTGATATCTGAATAACAATCAATCAATCAGTTCGTTACGCATATGGCGCTGCTTCGTTGGTATGGGTTAAAATGTTGCTACATCCTACATTAATCCTATATTTTATTTTACTGTTGTATAAGGCAATGTTGAGAGCGATCGGAGACTTAATTTCCTATAAATATATTTTCAATATTATTTAAACAGCGTACGTTAATTTATTAATAGTGGACGAAAAAATGAGATAAAAGAGATCTCTTCGTAAATGAAACGTTTAGATAATGTACTTTTAATTGCTAAATCCACACATTATAAAATCATTTACTGTTCTTGAGAGTATTACAAAATTGATATTTTATATTTAGTTCCTAATTATTTAACATTTTTAACGTAAAATTTTTATATAAATAAAGCAAAAACACAAATAAATGCTAGAACAGTGAATTTATAACTCCTTTGTTCGAATAAAGTGATAGAAGAATAACGGTAATTTCTGGAAGTGTCATTATCATATTTCAAGTTGACGTTGTCGTGCTGCCAGTGACAGCTAGCGTCTGTGACTGACAGATGGTCGCTTGTTCAATATATGAATAAAAGATTTCTGTGGCGTTTTCGTTAAAATTTTCACAAATTATATTATTTAGTTATATCGTTAGGTTTTATAATGAAAATATACAAAAGAAGCAGTGAGTAGATTTTTACTTATCGTATAAACTTTGTTTCTACGATAATTAAAATTCTGCGGCTTTTAAAAATGTATTTTGGTTTTTTTTTACTGGTTAATTTGTTATTTATGTTAGTAATAAATTCGCATTTTTTTATAATTAATCAATACGGTAATTCCATTTCCTTTTTTTTCACGTAAAATTTTTACCCTACGACTTGATTAACATAGCTTTTGTCTGTTGCTTCCTCTATCAGGTAGTTTAATAGTTGTTTTATATACATACATACCTCTTAAATATATATATGACAACATGTTATCAAAAACGGGAATTGAATCAAAAACCTGTTGAGAAACAGACATATACATAAATAATACGGGCAAAATTTGATTGTAAATTTAACAATGATGAAGCTTCATAATGTAACTTCGTGTTGGCATATTAAAGGTATCTGGCGGCCGTCCAAAAACGTCACCTTTCTACGGTTCTTTTTCTAGTTGATCGATAGCTATTGAGATTCCTGTCTAAAAGTTCACTTTGAATTTAATACATTAAGTACAGTTAATATTATTATAACTTGTAGTCACATCACCACCATCACCTAGCCTGTGTCAGTCCACTGATGGAAATAGGCCTCCCCTTTACCAGTTCTCCATTAGCGATTTTTGGACCGTATCCCACCACGCTGGTCGACTACCATATTTACATGCCCATCAGACGCATGGAACATCTTACTTTTCAGACGATTGGTTGATCGGCCCCAATTGTCCTAATCAACCAGAAAGCAACGATAAGACAAAGTTGTTTCCCTGCGGGATTCGAACCCAGGGCCTCATGTTTATAAAGCAAGGGCCAATACCGCTAGGCCACGGAGCATGTTACTATATACTACTATTATATTACTACCCCAATCCTTCTGAAAACCAAACTAAACGTAGATGACGCTTTTATAAAGAAACAATGGTCACTGACGTAATTTATTTTTTAATAAAATGTTATAACCATTGCTACAAACAAAGAATATTAAAATAAAAATTAAATTACTGCGCATTTTAATATTAAAATTGTATTTGATACGGACAACGCTTAATGAAAAAATTGTTAAACAGACAAGAAAAACTCAAATATCCGCTCAGTTTCCTCGGAAAAGGAATATTAAACACTTGAAATAAATTATTGTTTAATTCTTATTAAATTACTCTTTTGCTTCATTAAATTTCGTACGACAAGAAATGTATTCATTAAATTCAAATTTAATATTACCTTTCAGCGTTATAATTCTTTAAAATAAAGGTCATATTTATTTTTCTCTTCAAACTTGAAGTTATTATATTTTTGCTACGAACCTGCATTGGACGAGCGTGTTGGGATACGGTTCAAACTAGGACTGTGTCGATAACAATCGATCAAATCACTTTGATTTGATTGAACCCATACCGAGGCCGGTGCCGAGATTAAGTAAACTTTCGATTGTTTTTAACCGACACTTCACATGAAGCAAAGAACCATCATCATCATCATCATCATGCCTGTGTTAGTCCACTGCGGACATGGCTCTAATACACCTATCTAGTTAGGTGGACGTATCCCACCACGCTGGTCAATGCGGTTGTGGTGACGACTTTACATGCCCATGGATCATCTTACTTTTCAGACAATTGGTATCGGCCCAAATTGCCGTAACTCAACTAGAAACAACAATGAAAATTTGTTGCGTCCCCGCAGATTCGAAACCCACGACCTCGGTATTCTAAGCACACGCCCATACCACTAGCTACGAGGCAGTCTTAAGTTTTAAAGTAACCTTACGCAGTTGAAATAACCGTACCAGCGTCAAAAGTATCGAGAAATCGTTCGGATCGGGACTGATCGGGTACCGGGTTAGTATAGTAAGCCGCAGAGCAGACGAACCCGGCGCGCGCACGATATGCTCGTGTGTTGAGGCTCGCGCATTTATGAATTAATTTTTAGTAGCGTGGACGATTACCAACAATCCACAGTTATAATTGCGATATATAATATGGTTATTACTTTACGTTTTCTGTAATTTGCTTAAGTAATGTATTATAATTAGAATTATTTACAATTTCCGTAAAATTAAGAATTAGATGAATTGATAATATTCATACATTAGCTTAATAAATACTTAAATAGACAAAATTATTTTAAATATTATATTGACCTATTTATTATGATTTAAGTGTTAAAAATAATGTCCTAGTGAATGTATCGCGACACGAACCCCTGTAAGTGAATAGCAATAACACCGCGATCGTTGACTAGCACAAAGTATCTAATGCCGCACACGACCCACGACCTGCTAGACAATCGAATGTTTGTGATTCGATTGTCTAGTTAACAGGTTATGATTGACCCGATGATTGCAAGAAATGATCGACTGACACAGCCCTAGTCCAAGCAACCCTAATGGAGAAAGCGTGCATTAGGGAAGGCCTATGTCCAGCAGTGGACAAACACAGGCTAATGATGATGTTACACTTTTACGCAAATAAAATGTAATAAATTGTTAATAAAACGGTAGTATTTTATACTGTAGTCTGTCCAAAGCCGCCCGTATCACTCTTAGATTTTGAAATTTTCCTAGGGCAAAAAGTAGCCTATGTAAGTATTATGTAAGGAATTTGAAACTTTAATTAATAAATACATACGTATTTATTGTTGGTTAACTCTTTATATCTTTTTGAATATATATATTTTTTTATAACATACGTAGGCAGACGAGCAATCGGGGCCACCTGATGGAAAGTGGTCACCAGCGCTATACTGGTATCACCAACGCGCACGTGAGACATAGGATCTTAAGTCTCGTTTACCCAGTAAATACGCTGGGTACGGTGCCCTTCAAACCGAAACACAGTAGTGTTTTCACACTTTACTGCTTTGCGGTAGAAATAGGCTCCGTGGTAGTACCCACCCAGACGGTCTCCTGTAAACAGGGGACCTACCACCGGTAGAAGAATATAGCGCGATACCTACAAAGCTTTCCTGACGAATAAACAAAACCTAAGACATTGTTTTAAACTTTCAAAGATAGACACGTTTAAAAAATAAATATTCTACAAAGTGTAGAATTTTTGTGTCCGTATACGAAATAATAAATTTCGAAACAGATGATAGAATCGGTTCATATCATTAAAAAACCCTATTTTTAAAATAATGTAAGCAGACCACATCGTTCTGAATCGTTATTCAAGACATGGTAACGACTCTAACCGAGGTTTTATCGATGAAGTTTTAATAGAAGGTACCATGACCGTTGGACAGACACGCATGTGGTGGACCGACCCAATTAAGCCTGTATTAGGCAACCCGTTGCAATAAATTTCGAGTATCGCGAGAAATAGTACGGCGAGAAAAATCTTCACAGGACACTACAAAACGTAATCATTATAAAGAGTGCTACTAGAGATGTTCTCATTAGTAGCACTCTTTAATTCGTTTTTTATACTGAATTCAATCATCCTATCGTAAGAGTTCATTGACTTCTTTACCACAGCCTCGTACGACGCGTACGTGTTTCCCGCCAAAACGTTGGAAGGAGCCGCCATCTTCCGGCGGAAACCGTGCTCGACGGAGGAAATTTCGCGCGCTTAGCGTTGAAAAGACGTGTAGAGAGTTTTCTCTTACTTGTACGCGATGATAGATTGATCTTTTAGAGATTTTCTTCTTTTTCTCGTTTTTTTTGTGTGATTTCGAATAATATATAATGACACTTTTGAGTCGTTAATTTTTTTCTCAAGTCATCCTACATCCATCAAGTCATATACATAGTATAATAATAATTTTTGTGTGATTTCAAATAATATATAATAACACTTTTGAGTCGTTAATTTTTTACTTTATTTAAGGCAGAACTAATAGAGACAGAAACATCCATCAAGTCATGCGCACGCCATACGGCGGCCAAATGCGCAGGAGATGATCGATGGGACGCAGAACCGACAAGACCGGAGAGATCAGGCGCAAGACCGTCTTTTTACATGCCCATCCGACACATTGATCATCTTACCTTACAGAAAAATTGTTGACTCCCCGCAGGATTTGAACCCAAGTGCAAGCCCACACTACTGGGCTACGGAAGCAGCTCAAAGTAGTACAAGGTCCTTTAATGTTTTCTTCGTATACGGTTTCTCAGCAAGATTTCAAATATTCTTGTTATATGAAAAAAATTAAATTATTTTCATTCCGTTTATTTTATTGTGTTGGGTTTCGTTTTTTTTATACTTTGACATCATTATATAATGACATGGAAACAAATCATACACAAATAATAAGGTAACTTGTTTTCGTTAAAATCACTTTAACAACTAACGTAATATTTCTTGCGCTTAAGCCCATGTACTCCTCCTCCCATCTACTGCCTCCGTAGCCTAGTGGTATAGGCGTTTGCTTTAGAAACCGGAGGTCGTGGTTCGAATCTCTGGGGACTCAACAAATTTTCATTATTGTTTCTGTTGGTTAGGACAATTTGGGCCGATTACCCAATTGTCTGAAAAGTAAGGTGATCCATGCGTCGGATGGGCATGTAAAAGGCGGTCCACCCACCAACCCGCATTGGACCATCGTGGTGGGATAGGTCCAAAACCCCTATATAGATAGGGTGTATTAGGGAGGCCTATGTCCAGCAGTGGGCATTAAAGGCTGATGATGATGATGATGATGAATCCCATGTATGCACACGGGCTTAAGCGAAAAATATTTTAAAGTAATTGACGAAAAACGTATATTATGCGTATAAAATGCTGTTACTATATAATAGAATAACTCTGAGTGCCATACCGTAATTTTATAACGGCACATTTAGTCAGTACGTGAGTAAATGGAATTGTTATGGCTTGGAGTCTAATACTCCGCTGCCTATTTCCACTAAGGAGTAGAAATGTGTAAACACTACTGCATTCTTTAAAGGACACCATGGTTAATAAAATCATCGTGTCAAATAATAATAATAAAACTCATTTAATGAGTCCGGCAACGCATATAGACAGATATACATAATTTAAACCAACATACAATATATATCACAAATGTAATAACTAGAAATATAATTGAGAAAAAAGTATCCGAAATGCTAGACTATTAAAGACGAGGCATCCCAAGTCCTATGATGATGTCCGAATCCATCAGCCTCACTCTACATTTCTTTTATGACCATTCCGTTTATATCATCTTTAATGTATAAACAAATGCGTCGGTAAATTATAAAGTAAAAACGCTAAAAAAATGTGACATCAAAGAAATGAACATTCATTCTTCTTGTTAAGAGCAGCGTTATATAAAAGATTTACGTTTAACGAGCGGTGTATATGTTCAGCGGAACATGTGCGTATGATTTCACCACAAAGGGCGCAAAACTCTACGGTATTTGACACTCGGAATATTTCCGCCTCCATTCATGCGATTGGCATTTATTTTGGCTGTACGCCAGTGTTTTTTTTTTATTGCACGTTGTTTATTCGCGTCCGGAGGCCATCGCGCCTTCTGATTATGGAATGCCATTTATATTAGTATTGTGAGTGAACTGTGTATAGAAAAAGGAGTGCCGTTGGCCGACGGTACCGAATAAGACTATGGGCTACAATTTTTTTTTGTATTGGTTGACGCAACGATAGCAGGACTTTCATCTGATGTTTAGTGATACAACCTTCATATAAAAGACGCCATAAATTCGCTCGCCCCCCAGGAAATGAGATATTACGTCGCATTGTCTAGTAATTACGCTGGCTACGGTGCCCTTAAAACCGGAAGATAGCAGTTATTACACACTACTCTTTGGGGCAGAAATAGGCAGTAGTACTCTCCCAGACGGTCTCCAATAAATAACTTAAAAAACTACACTCAAAACTAAATACTAAACGCTTATGTCCCGCATATAAGCACTCAAAGTTAAACGTCATTTTATTTAATAAATTAGGAAGTTAGGCAGAAAGTGGTAAGCCTTACTTTGTATTATAGAATGATCGCTAGTCACGATGATCTGTGAGCCAGAATATCTTATTGTTCACCAACTTCCTGTTTGTGGTAAAATATCTATCCTCCGCGGCTTGGCCTTGGCCTGATGGCTTGACGGGGCCGCACCGCTGATGCAGTGTAGGAGTAGAATAGGGGACATTCGGCATAGTGTCGTCGATCTCTCGTCCTTCTACGACTGAAACGGTGCTTGTGGCGGAGCCCAATATCAAGGCCGGCGCTGGTGGCCTGGAGACTTGTCCTGCCGAGGTTGAGATCTCCTATCCATCTGGTGGCATGGCCCAGTACCCCTGGCCCCATGGCCCTTGACTAACAGGTTCGGGGGAGTCTGTTACCTATCTATAGGGGTCGAGATGCGACGCTGTTTGTTCCGAAGCGCCCGGAGTTAGGATTGGACGTAGGGCCGTGACGGGGCTGCTTCGGTGGCCATATTGGAGGGGTCGCTGATGATTGCCAAATCGTTCCTATGACCCCACCCTTAAGGCGCTAGGAAGGAACAACGTGGTGGTTTTAGTCGGCGCAAGTTCGCTGAAACCTGTCATTGCCCCCGCGAGGTCAGGTATGAAACCTACAGCTTACAAAGAAGTAAATCAGGGTCAAAGATTTAAACAATAAATAATCCAAAAAAAATCTTGTTTTATCCTAATATTACATAATAAGGTTATGTTATATTAGAATATATTTTGTTCATGTTATTTGAGTGATTGTAAATAAGATATGCTCGAATAACAGCATTTTTTAATAGATAACGCAACTGATAACTGGTCTCCATGACCTATGTGAGATATATTATTTTTCAAAACAACAATGAAAATTAGTTGAGTCCCCGCAGGATTCGAACCCACGACCTCCGGTTTCTCAAGCACACGCCCTTACCACTAGGCTACGGAATTACACAAACATACACACACAAAGAAACACAATGTACAGATGAAACTCGGCTATTTCCTGCAAAGCAGCGTATAAATCTCATAACAAAACTTCCTATCGACTCACCACAACTCGTCAGCAACATTGAGTCACCACTTAATGCTCTAATTAAAATGTCAATGCCAGCTGATTTCATTGCACAACAAGTCAACATAAATTGTATTACGAAAGAAGTAACTTCATTAATTTATTTGACACTGTAGTTGACATAATTTGTTGCGTGAATACTTCAGTGGTTTTTTCCCGTTTTTTTCTCATTTTACAGATTTCACCGCGTTTAATTACTTCACAATTCCGTAAAAGCGTCTTATTTATTCAATATTAGCGTAAACAACAGGAAGTATAAGGATTTATTTCTACTACTAAGCTTTTATTATCTCTTTACCCGTACTGCTGTAACAACATCTGGAGAAATATAAATATCCAAATGATTTAATTTGCTGTAGTTTATATTATAAAGAACTTCTGCGTCGATATAAAAGATGTTTTGAGCGGTGAAATATAAAGTAGCGCAAATATAGTACTCTTAATGTTGGCCAATAAATTTAATAGCTCTTATTTTCTAAACACTAAAAGTAACTCTTTTGGTCCATCTTTTTTTTAGCAAGGAATTATTAACGATGTAAATCAAGCCTAAAAACCAATCTTTCAAAAAAAGAAAAAATCCTCTATAGAACATTAATTAGCGCGAATACTCTTTTATAAATCATGCCTACAAATTTATGGCTATACTTATCTAAATATTATATTTATTATATTCCTAAGCTCTGTTGCTTCATAATTGGGTCTTAAACTTGTCGTGTATCAGACTTTCTGATACACAACAACTACAAAGCCTTCCTCGTAATTGGAAAGGATCAATAATTCTGATACGAGTCTTCGTGTCTTCCTAGTCTCCTTCGTTAAATATTAACTGTCATTTATTTTCAATATCTTCCGTGTACTGGCAAATTGGTATAAAATATTATGTAAAGTCCATAAGACTTGCAATGTTTTGCTAATTGAATTTTAAGCTAATGTTATCTATTATTTTACCTCATGATTGTTATAGTTAGAATTTAGTGGCATATAATAATGCTTATTTGTCTTACGTAACTTATGTTTCACGTAACATTTGTTTAGTTTGTGTTACGAAATCGTATATATTTATAGTCATCGTCATCATCATCATTAACAGCCTTCAGCCGTCCACTGCAGGATAGGTCTATTTAAGTGATCGCTAAGACGGCCGATCTTGTTGGCATCCGTTGAAAAGAGTTGCTCATAATTGCCACGCTGCGCAGGCGGATTGGCAATTGGCTCATTGCAATTGTACTGCGGATCTGTCTTAGTCCCACTGTAATGCAGATCTGCCGTCAAGTGGGCGGTTGGATCGTCACATTCCTACGCCAGGATATTTATAGTAATATATTATAAACAAAGCCTTATTAATATAAGATACAAGCAAAAATAACTAAAACTAAAAACCTCTTCGAACACTGAACTATTCGATGTTCAATATTAAAGAATGTGTAATGTGGATTCTAACTAAACTAAAATAGATGATCGCAGATGGCGGAATTAATTATAGATTGTTGATTCGTATATTTCTTTTCAAAAGATAAAGTAGTTCAATTCGATAGTTTTTTTTTTTATGGCATACGCAGGCAGACGAGCAGTCGGGCCTCCTGATGGGAAGTGATCACCGACGCCCATAGACATTAGCAATACCAGTGGTATCGCCAACACGCTGCCTACCGTGAGACATAGGGTGTTAAGTCTCGTTTACCCAGTAAATACGCTGGCTACGGTGCCCTTCAAACCGGAACACAGCAGTGTTTTCACACTACTGCTTCGCGGCAGAAATAGACACCGCGGTGGTACCCACCCAGACGGTCTCCTGTAAACACCGGTGTATATTTGTGTTAGAGTTATTGTTTTATTTTGTTAGAGTTATTGTTTAAGCTCATTATATCATTATTTTCGCTTAGAGCGGAAGTGTATTCTTAAAACTGTATATATTTGACGTGTTAGAAAGATGTTATTTTCTATTGTTCTGGTAATTGTCACAAAACTTACGAAAATAGTTCCTTATATTTTTTATTTAGGGCACAAAATATGTTTGTTTTATAGATGAGTGTATGAATGTACGGTACGCATAGATCTTTGAATGTTTATGTTGAAAATATTTGATATTTTATGGTTTTACTATTCGAAACGTTATTCTTTTAAGCGCCATGATCATCACATAACAAACAAACGTAGATATTACGTTTAGTTAGAGGAGTAAACGTATACTCCTTTAACTTTTAATTTTATAAAGTGGTTTCTGGGCACATGAAAAACTTAAAACTTACTTACTTCTGATTTTCTGATGTGATTTGAAGGGGAGCCCACTATTCTTTTTGCAGTGATGTTATTTGTGAATCATGCATTTATTTCCTTAATGTATCAATAACAGACCGTTCGAATGGATGATACTTACAACCATTTTCGCGAACTGCATCGCGTTGGCAGTTTACACACCATACCCCAGTGGCGACTCCAACTACACGAATTCAGTACTGGTAAGTATTTTTGAACAAATTAATGACACACTAACAGCTTGTATAATTACTAAGATATAAGCTCCGAATGCCTCAATGGTAGATCGACAGAGCCTAAATTAAATAAAGGATATTTCAATTTGTATTATTATTTTTTTATTAAATAAAACATACACTACAGACGCTTGGTCCGTACTCTTTTTTTGCATTTATTTATTTGTTTATGAATTACAAAAATTTTCTTACGTACTACATCGCTGCATGGGTGTTGTTAGTGCAGCAGTGAGTTCATTTTAATTATTATTATAGGTTATTAATGTAATTATATTTTTGATTGAATATAATTATTCTTACAGTTATTATTGATTAATTCTTACATTATAGTTATTATAAACTGTAACTTATAGGTATTATATATATAATTATTTTTATGTTTTTATTATTTTTTTTTATATTTATTTCACTTTTTGTGTGATTGACTGTGTTAGCATGCATTTTTTTTATTTTATTGTTTGCTTATTTATAGATTGCTTTAGTTTACACACTTCTTTTCGGAAATACAATTTGACAATACTAACATTATGACACAGGGCCGGAGATCTCATCGTCGCTTCATGTGTGGTGCTTGCTGAGGTTTTCCACGACCGCTGCGTCTCTGTTCCTTATTGCCATCTTCAAATTGTACTCTATTATTTTGGAGGTTGACGCCGCCAACGCCTTTAGGATGAAACGTCCTGCTGTGTCGTCGTGGTCGTCAGTGTAGTACACACAGCTGCCAGTATGTCGGGTTACCGCCACTACTGCGTGCTGCACACTGTCGTGCAGTTGCAGTTTTGTTGCCGTTGTGCGCATGAGGATGACTGACCCGTATGTTAATCCTTGTGCTTCGTGAGTAGTATGGACTCGCGAACCCTCTCCAGTTCCGTACCCTTGGGTGGTTAGGGCTTCCTTTTCCACCTGGGTGTACACTAGGAAAAGAGTGTTTGGATTGGTGCCAGGTATTTGCGAGTCTGAGTATCCTTCGATACTTAACGATCGCACAAGGGGTTTGGACTAGTATATGCCGCTATATACTGCGTTCAGGGCATACGCAACGTCCATCGGGTTTTTATGCGTACGCAGTAGCTCTTGGCTAACGCCCGCCACGAGGTTTGGCCGCGTGTACTGCATTGTGAAGAGGTTTTCTCTGTCGATGTAGGGTAGTTGGTTTACGTCACCGATTAGAAGAATTTCCTTCGCTTCGCAGAGTCGTGTCGCCATCACGATGGCTCCGAAGTGGTTCATTAGGGCTTCGTCGATCATGAGCCGTTTGCAGATCTTTTTGTCCGGCTCCCTGAACCCATTGACCAGTGCCGAGGCCATTGTGCGCACTTTGGTGTTGGTGTGCGTGCTGAAACGACTTGCTAGTTTTTTGCGGATGTCTTTGGCTGCTTCTCTGGTTGTTGTGATGACGATGTCCCACTCCACGTCGAAGTTGTTGATCACCCACGTCGTTTTCCCGCATCCGGGAACTCCATTTACCCACTTGATGGTTGGCACCGTCTAGTCTTCCCAGGGCGCTTCCGGACCTTGGGCTCCCGACATGGTGTCTGCCATGTCTAGGATTCTGTGGTCCAACATCACCTTGGTACATCTGGCGGTGACGACTATTGGTTCGTCTGGGGATACTTTGTAATTGGTAAAGGCTGGCCACCAGGCGTTATCGAAGGCTCCCTTTATGTCCAGTGAAATAACGAGGACTATCTTCTTGTTTCTGATTTCCTCTTTTACGTATTCCACTAGGTCATAGAGAGCGTCTTCGGTTTCGCGCTGAGGCGTGAAACCGTACTGTTGTTTATTGAGGGTTGGAGGAATATGCCATTGGAGACGAGCTACCATAAGTTTTTCGACGATTTTTCCGAGAACTGACAGAAGTCCTATAGGTCTGTAAGACTTCGGGTGGGTGTAGTCCACCTTTCCGGGCTATCGGAGTACGACCACATGTGCAGTCTTCTATTGCTTAGGGAAGCATTTCACCGATACGCACTTATTGGCCACGGCCACGAATACCTCCCGATCGCTATGGATGGCTGCTGAGCAGATGTCCGCTGTTAAGTTGTCTGGCCCCGGTTCTTTTTTAGGGTTTAGTCCTTTCAGGACTTGCTCCAGCTCTGCTACTGTGAACGGTGGGTCATCATCTGATAATTCCCGGGTCCCAATGTTTTGTGTCCATTCTCGTATTTTGGTGTGGCTCTACTGGTCTGATGCCACGCTGTCTCTTGGTAGAACGTCCTGGCTAAGAGTTCCGTGACTTTTCTGGCGTTAGGGTGTTCCTGTCGGATCCCTTAGAGCATGTCTCCTGTGGTTTTGAGGTTTTGCGGATGACTCGGTATATTTTTGTCCCACTGCTCTCCCGCTCTTGTGCCGTGCAGAACTCCTTCCAACTCTCGGTCTGTGCCTCTCCACTCGGCGGAGTTCTTTTAGCCAGAATGTAGTCATCGATTACAGACTGCCTTCTGGCTTGTGCCGCATTTCTGATCCTCCTTTTTCTCTTTAAGACTTCCCTTTTAAGGTTGTCTTTTCTTTAGACCACCACGGAGGGACGGCATTTCCCTTCCTGTTTCCTACTTTCAGATAGCCTTATCACATGATTCCTGGATGGCTCCAGGTCAGCTGTTGTCTTCGCTCGAGCCCACATTGGAGGGATGATGTTTCTTTCTTTGAGTAGTCTGCTGAAGTGTGTTTTGAAGTCTTCCTATTTCGCCTTCTTGGTGTTGTACTTTCGCGTTGTGATTCAGGGCAGTTTGGTAGGTGCTGCCTCCAGAAGCAATAGAAAGTGATGCTTAATGGTCAGATGTTGTGACACTTCTGTTCACTTTCCAGCTTTCCACTCTCGAGCAGGTTTTCACTGCAAGCAGTGACGTCCACTATGCTCGTAGATTCTCCTTTCCTGTAGGTCTCAAATGTCGGCATTTCTCCGACGTTTGGGATGTGTACTCCATTTCATTCAGGAAGGTGTTGTAAGCCGCTCCTCTGTCATCCTCTGTGCTGCTTCCCCACCATTGGCTTCAAACATTCCGTCCCAGCTACTATGATGTTGTTGAGTGCTTAGTTTAGAGCAGATTGCATGGGTGCGCCTCAGGTAGGGTTTAATATCCTGGTCCCCTCAAATACCTTTTTCCTTGCAGATAATTTTTGTGTGACCAAAGCCGAGATATTTTGTGCATTGCACGAGTGGGGATTGGTCCAGCACCGGTCTCCTCTGGAAGCCTATGTAGACCTTTCCAGCTTCCACGAAGCGCTTTTGGATCTGTGGAGATACCACAAGCACCGGTCGAGCACTACCTGACTCCTCGCCTTCTTACGGTACTTGACCCGTATGTCCGTCCCTTTGCGCGAGGTCTTGTATTAGATGTTTGTTTTGCGCTTCAGGTTCTCTATCTCGGCGTCTGTGTGGTACGAGAGGACATCCCGGATAGTTTGCTGACCAGAGGGTTGCTGGCTTTGGTCACTTCCACCTTTAGATCTTCCGCCTTGCTCACCCTTTCTTGCACCAGCTGAAGATCTTCCTTGGTGCAGCAGTTAAGACAATTTTTGGTTGCGGGCCTTTCTGATCCGATCCACTTTTGCTCCAGTTTTAGTGGTATCCAGGGCTTCCTGATCTTTTCGGTAGGAATTGTCTCCAGTCTTCTGGGGATCCGAAGATGAGACGATCAGGGTGTGGTTCGGTTTGGAGGGAGGGTTGCTTGCATATGTTGGTCTTTTCTTGGGTTCCATTTCTCCTCTACCCGCAAACGATAGTTTCATTGCCAGACTCGCTGTGGGTGGAGGAGGGTTCCTGCCTTTTCTCCGCATTGTCTTAAGCTCAGAGTGCAATATCTCAGGTGATCTGATAGTGCGTTTTTAAGAACTTTATTGTCTGTGTTTGCTGTGGTGTGTTTTTTTCTTTTTTTTCTGTTAGTGTTGTTATTTCTTTAAGTGAACTTTTCACCTCGGTGAGGTGCGTTTCCATTCTGTTTAGTTGATCTGTGTCAATTGTTGGTCGGGCCGGGGTGGACTCCAGGCGCTGTAATGCTTTCTGATTTGTCTCCTGGCAGGTGAATTTGTATTATTAGTAACTACCAACCCCTCAACCACCCTTGTGGGTAGAATTTCGCAAAATCCGTTCTGAGCTGACCTCAACTCGGCGAAAGGACCAAATTTCAAGTCGCTAAGTCTTATGGTTCCAGAGATATTCATTGTAGTAAATGCTTATACAGTATATGCTAAAAGTAAGCCCACACAGCAGAAAGTTTCTTTAAACGAATGTACAAAAAAAATCTTTCAATAATGCAGAGCGCCAGTGTTACTACACTGCCTCCCTTATCTCATTTATCGGCTTGTCCCGTTCATCCTATAACATAATTTTAGTGTTTAAATTAATAAACCCCTGTAGTAGTTAAATGCTAATGTTTGTGACCTAAATAAGCACTGCGGTAGTATTTGTGAAGAGCGTAAAGCGGATTTGATATTTATTTATTGTCTTGGTATAGTTATTTTATTTACTGCATATTTCAGTATATTGAAATTAATTACATTACTTTCAATGGTTTGCGAAGTTAGGCCTAACCTATAATAAACGAAGTTTATAAGGCCTTAAACCAATTAGCCGCACTGAGACGTTAGATATTGCGTCCTATTTATTATTTATACTACCTCTGGTGTCGTTCGAAACGGATTGTAGACTTTTTTTTTACAAATCATTAAATAATTTTATGCAGCGAAAATACCGTGATTTCGATTCCCAATTTACCTAAGTTCTACGTTGTAGTAAAGCTTTACTTAGATACTGATGGAGAACGTCCATTAATACCATACATCAGCAATCTATTAAACTTTATACGTTGTTGTTCCACGAGTTACGCAAATTATTGTTAATCGTTTTAATATAAATTTTCCGATTAGAACTACTAAATTTGATTCTTGTGTTGGACTTTACAGGAAAAGATAGAGTACATCTTCCTGGTCATATTCACGGGCGAGTGCGTGATGAAGATCATCGCGTACGGCTTCGTGATGCACCAAGGGTCGTACCTCCGGAACGGATGGAACTTGCTTGATTTCACAATAGTCGTAATTGGGTACGTTTATATTCATAATCATCATCAGCCTGTGTTAGTCCACTTTTGGACATAAACGGGTTTTAGACTGTATCCCATCACGATGGTCTTAAGCGGGTTGGTGGGTGGACCAACTTTTTACATGCCCATCTACGCATGATTATCTTACATTTATGACAATTGGTGATTGTCCCAAATTGTCTTAACCAACGTTATATAATGTTGAAAAAACATACATACTTGTAAGGTATGCGTTATGAATGTATCGTAATTATTCAGATATATTATTAATATTTCTGGGGAAAATAACATCTGAAGAGAAACTGCACATAGCAACCTTAATAGCAAGCTTAATGGCAAACATAATTTTCTTAATTTCGCAGGTCAACAACATATAACAAATTTTCTAAGCAAACGCATAGTGTGTAATTGACATTTACAGTACCAGTAATATTTTTTTTATTTATATTATTCTTTATACACAAATTACAAAGTCGGTCTTAATGCCAATGGCATTGTCTATCAATCAACCTTTGGGTGTTGCAGCGATAATAATGTGGGTGCTCAAGGACAGGCTGAAAAGAGTAAAAGTGTCTAAATTTTTACATATTTGTAAAAAAATAATATTAAACCATATTTATACATACTTATAAGTTTACACACATATGTGTGTATTGTTATCGTATAGTGTGTGTGTGTGTGTGTGTGTGTGTACATATAATTTATACCACACAATATGGCGCTACCACTTATTCGCCTTTATATAGGCATTAGCAAATCTATGATCATTATTTTTTCGCTGTTCATGTTTTGTACTAGACGTAGCTGGGATCTATTATTTAATATAAATATGTATATTTAAAAACTTTATATATATTTTGTATATCTTCAGCATGGTCAGCACAGTACTGTCGAGCATATTCAAGGACGCGTTCGACGTGAAAGCGCTACGTGCCTTCAGAGTTCTACGACCGCTCCGATTAGTCTCTGGGGTGCCCAGTAAGTATATATATTCTTGTATTGGTACAAAGTGTAATAAAAGAGCTGCCTGTGTGATCTGGTGGTGCGAGGATTATAAATCAGAGGTCAGCCGTTCAAATTCCACATGGATAAAGATTGAGTTGTTAATATTCCTTAAGCACTTCGGATATAGATTCTGCCGCAATGAAACCTCTATCGCTAAACAAGAAAATTAAATAGCGTGTCTGATAGGATGGATAGGATATATCTTTTTATCTTATGCCAATATGAAGTGGGCTTCTAATTCATCGAGACTTAACTGAATAAATTTTACGCTAGAGCTTCTTGTGTCTGATTACCACAACGAAAAGGGTGATCTGTGTTATATGCACGTATTGTAGCGACTAACAAATATGATTTTGACAACCCATAATAATTTTTACGTGTCCATCCGATGCATGGACCATCTTACATTTCAGATAATTGGGTGATCGACCAGCCAGAAAAAAAGCGATAACACAAAGCTGTTTTCCCGCTGGATTTGAACCCACGGTCTTAGGTATATATTGTAAAGGCGAGTAATATTATACCACGGAGGCGGCTTTACTTGGTTATGGAAAATGTTCTATAACACATTTGCATTAAAATAAAGAAGATCCATAAATAAATTTCGCTAGTTAAAAGGCCTAAATGATTAAATGTAATTTTCAGGTTTACAGATAGTATTAAATTCAATCCTCAAGGCCATGGTGCCGTTGCTTCACATAGCTCTATTGGTGATCTTTGTGATCATCATTTACGCCATCATCGGTCTAGAGCTGTTCTCCGGGAAGATGCATAAATCTTGTTATAACAGATTAACAGGTAAGGAAATGAAATTATTACAATTAATTATTTCTACTTCTCTTAATACGACCATTCATTTTTATATGTATAATTGGGTATGCCAGCGTTGAAATTTAGAGTTCAATCCTTTTAGTCTGACTCAAGATTAGGAGTTTTGATAATGAAATAGAGTTCTCATGTTATCTTTCGTACGTATGAAATTAATAAATATTAAATAATAATAATAATAATATACGGGTCTAATTTTTAAAATACTGAACAAATAGAGATGTAGTGGTGGTAAATAATTGTTGTCATTTGTATTTGTCAACTCATGTATCCTGATCCGCTGAACAAGTTAGCCATCAAAAGGTTTTGGTTAATAATGAAACTTGGGTGATAAAAAAAATACATAATTTCTTGACGGATTGCAACTAGAGGTGCTGATTACGATCTGGCGTTCCTACAATAAACTCTGCATCAATTGCATCTAATTGTACTTACTAAAGATACAAATGTTACTTACTATCCAAATTTATGCACAAGTCTACTTCACATTTTAAGCGGTTGTCTTACACTGTCATGACCAACAAATTTGTTATCGTTATTATTTTATTGGCTCTTTGTTCTACGAGCTGTAAAAAGGTCTCAAAGCAACGATAGCTTTTTTCCTCTTAAGCTGTGCCAATCTTATTCTTACCAACAAAATATCGGCCTTATGTTTTCATGAAGTATGTTATTGCTCTTATTTTTTATTATATACTAACTCATCATCATTATCAGCCTTTGTTAGTTCACTGCTGGACATAGGCCTCCCCTAATACACCCCTATCCTTTAGGGGGTTTGGACCGTATCCCACCACGCTGGTCCAATGCGGGTTGGTGGGTGGACCGACTTTTTTACATGCCCATCCGACGCATGGATCATCTTACTTTTCAGACAATTGCGTGATCGGCCCATATTGCCCTAACCGACTAGGAAACAACAATAGAAATTTGTTGCGTCCCCGCAGAATTCGAACCCACGACCTCCGGTTTCTAAAGCACACGCCCATACCACTAGGCTACGGAGGCAGTCATATATATCATCATACTAACTGGTCAATTTCAATTCAGATGAGATAATGGATTCACCGCATCCATGTGACAACGACAACGGCTTCAACTGTTCCACCATAGGTGACGAGATGGAGTGCAGGGAAGGATGGATTGGACCTAATTTCGGGATCACCAACTTCGATAACTTCGGTCTTTCCATGCTCACCGTCTTCCAGTGCATCACGCTTGAGGGCTGGACCGATGTTATGTATAATGTAAGTAGGCATTATATTAATCTAGAGACTGTAGAGTAAATGAATAGAAAAGATAAAAAGTTAATACTATTACTACAATATTATAATAGATTAAAAAATGTGTGTGAAATACACAAACTGTAAAATTAACAGTTTTAAACATCATAATCATACAATCAGTTTTAATTTCAGTTACTAGTGCAAGTACAAACAACTTCAAAACGGGAATAACGACATCAAAATATTGACCAATTAACTAACCTTTCGTCATTTTATGAGTTGAGATGTTAAGCAAAAATCTATAATTTAACAATCAATATATTTTATATCGCAATTTTATCATTTATTTATTTATGCATTAGATATCTCTGGACACACCCTCCATAAATTTGCCATTTAATAAACCCTTTATTGAGTAGTTACTAGCTAGAAAGAAATTTAACAAAAATAGAGGGTCAACTGGTGATATATATAAAATCTTAGCTTGATTGATAAAGAACTGAAGTAAGGTTCCTAATTTTTTTTCCTATTTCTCAGATCCAGGATGCGATGGGAAACAGTTGGGAATGGATATACTTTATATCAATGGTGATATTGGGAGCATTTTTCGTTATGAACCTAATTCTTGGTGTGTTGTCTGGGTAAGTTAAAAAAAATAATCATAAATCGGTTCATCTTTTTACCTGTGTCTAATTCATTTTAGATAATTTTTACGGCATTACCTTGGTTTGAAAAACCTTTTTATCTAACCAAATTCATGTTAAAATCTAGCAAAATTTTTTTTCTCTAAATCAAAATAATTTTTTATCATTAAGTTTAAAAATCTAAACTCAATCCAATGCTACTCTAATTCTTCTAAATAAAATATACTCAATATTTGCAATTGTATATTTCAGTGAGTTTTCCAAAGAGAGAGAAAAAGCGAAAAACAGGGGTGACTTCCAGAAACTTCGTGAGAAACAACAACTAGAGGAAGACCTGAAGGGATATCTAGACTGGATCACCCAGGCAGAATACCTAGAACCGTTGGCTGATCAGAACGACCCGGCGGAACAAAAAAGAGATTACGGAATAAGTAAATTAAATCTGAATCTTCTTTCACGTGAATAAGCGATATGATCGATATCATAAAGTTCTGTAAATATTCTAAATACTTTGTCCTGATTAATAAATAATTTAAATTAAATCTTTATAAAAACAGGTCAGACGACAAACGAGAATGATTCAACCGACCAATTGGGCTTTGAAATGGCTGAACCAAAAAAGAAAATGTCAATGGGTGAATGTTGGAAGAAGGATTTCGACAAAGTAATATTTGTTTGTGAATTATGTATATTAGACTGTGCATAGCATTAAGTATGGAGCAATTACTCATAATAAGACAGAAAATAACTAAAACAACACGATTGATTTTTGTCCAATCCAATGACTGTCATGCTATGCTTCATCATCATCATCATCAGCCTGTTTTAGTCCACTGCTGGACATAGGCCTCCCCTAATACACCCCTATCCATTAGGGGGTTTGGACCGTATCCCACCACGCTGGTCCAATGCGGGTTGGTGGGTGATACATACTATGCTTGCTACTTGGCATTGGCCCTTTTTGTGTGACTTTATACTACCCTCGACCTCGGCTCGTTTTGCCTACTTTATATTTTAATACACAATAGGAAGTTTAAGTTTTTTAAGAAGTATTTAATTGTGCTTTTTAAATATCGTGCATCGTACTCCACCATGTTCTGTAATATTGATTCCATCTTAAATACACTGACAACTATTACTTTTTCTTGTTTACTATGAATTTATGCTTCCAGACTCTTGTCTATAGTAAGCTTCATCACACACAGAATTCGCGGGAAGTTGCCGTTCCCACAAACTAGGTGTTCAACACTTTTTGCTAAAAAGAGAAAGCCAGACGTAGAAAAAGTACTTGAGTTAGGTATTACTTTGCGCCTCTCAAGGATGTAAACATTTATGTAATGCACAAGTAAGAGTATTCAAAAGTGCACCATCAAGTTATTTGTTTTTTCTATTTCGCAGGTAAACCGACGCATGAAGCGAGCATGTCGACGCGCTGTCAAATCGCAGACATTCTATTGGCTCATCATCGTGCTGGTGTTCCTCAACACCGTGGTGTTGGCGAGCGAGCATTACCAGTGAGTTTTTCTCATTTTTTATGTAAAGAATAATCTTTACCAGATTACCAAAAACTTCCTCTTCTCGCCATTTTCTGTTCTAATCTATCCAGATTGACCTTAATAACAATTTTAAGGCAAATCTGTCCTCCACAATTCAAAGAGTAAACTTCAATCCAAGCATTGATGTCTATATTAATTGTAGGTGTATATTCATTGTATAAAAATTGTAGATCTTGACTTTCTTTCAATAACAATTTCCAAGGGTGATCCTAATAATTAGAACTTTTTACATATCCATCAGAGACATGGATCATCTTACTTTCAGACATTTGGGTGATCGGACCTAACCAAGTACCATTTGGGTGATCGGACCTAACCAAGTACCCAACCATCCACAAAACAACAATAACACGAAGTTTTTCTTTGCTACATTCAAACCAACAACTTTCGGATTTTAAACCAAGGGCCCAACAGGGCTAAATATAAGTAAACTTTTTGTAGATAATCTAAGGGACACTAAATATTTTTGTCTCGTGGATTTAAAACTATATAATTGGGTTAGACAGCTTTAAAATCGGCGGGAATAGAATAGCAACTGGCATTTAATTGCGGCACACTGAGTCCGCTCTGAGTTGAGTTATGAGTTCCCGGTATTTACAGCAGTTATAGCTGCTATATATATATATTTCATCACTTGGTTTTTGAGTTATTGCTGTAAAATTAATAGTTCTTACAACAAAGCAGATACTGCAAATGCTTTAAAAAAAACTTGTAAATAGATGTTATAGTTCGTAATTTTTTTTTTGACTCGGATGTTATGCTTCCAGGCTCTTGTCTATTGTTGTGGTTTATCAGAAGATTTATCTAACACAGAGTTTGCGGGAAGCACCCTTCCCCAAGGACTAACTAGTTCGCTATAATATAATACTAACTACAGCCTCAAAATATTGTTTAATCAAACAGAAATTGTTTGTTTCGAGAAGATCTTTAAAATCGCAACAAATTTCTGGCGATTCAGATTAAAAATAACTAATTGATACACTCTTTAAATGCACTTTATACTCATATTTGGAGAGATCCTAACAGCAGTTTCATAACTTATCAGTGTTATAAAACTCACTTTTCAAACATAAATATGAATCTCAATTAGACATTATGAAAATAAATATACGGAATGGTTAACGCAAACGGATTCAGTTATTTACTCTTTGTTTCAGACAGCCAGAATGGTTGGATTTATTTCAAGAGTACGGCAATGCGTTCTTCGTGGCATTGTTCACTCTTGAAATGCTGGTGAAGATGTACAGCTTGGGTCTGGAGGTAAAGTTTATCATTATGTTTAACAAAATAATGAAATACAATTTTTTTTTGGAAGAAACAGTTCCACAACTTTTTCCCAAGTGCGTATAGTCTTTGGTCTTAAATATTTTTCCGATTCAGGGCTATTTCGTGTCGCTGTTCAATCGATTCGACTGCTTCGTGGTGATCGGCTCCATCAGCGAGATGGTACTGACGAAAACTGAGGTGATGCCACCACTTGGCATATCCGTGTTGCGTTGCGTCAGACTGCTAAGGGTGTTCAAGGTTACCAAGTAAGTAAAATTTACCTTTAATTTTCCGTCAGATTTTCAGGCCTATAATGAATTACTATTATTTAATAACATGTTGAAACGTTGTATTATCATTTGTATATTTTAATGGTCTGAAAATACACCAATCAACGTTAAAAAACCACATGAAACTTAGAGACATTTAATGTACACTACATTTGATCAGGAACATCATCGTCAGCCTGTACTAGTCCGAAGTTGGACATTGGCCACTACTAATGCAGGCCTTCTCCGTTAGGGGTTTTTCAGACCGTATCCCTCCTCCGTACGCTGGTCCAATATGGGTTGGAGAACCGACTTTTTTCATACCCATCCGACGCCTGGATCACCTTACTTTTCAGACAATTTGGTGAACAATGAGAACACAAAGTTGTTTCCCCAAGGGCAAGGGCCAATACCGCTAAACCACGAAGGTGGTTAGAAGGAAGACAGTAGCTGAATTAAATAGGCACCTTGAGCACACTTCCCTGATAACGCGTGAAAACAGGACCTACTAAAAACCGTTATCCCTTTAAAAATATTGACTTTTTATTGTTTTTGATTTCAGAGTATTATTAACATTCCTTCACTTTAATTTCAGATATTGGAGGTCACTGTCAAATCTCGTAGCTTCCTTACTGAACTCGATCCAATCGATTGCATCACTCTTGCTGTTGCTGTTTCTCTTCATCATGATCTTCGCACTCCTCGGGATGCAAGTGTTCGGAGGGAAGTTCAACTATGATCCAGTCGAGGAAAAGGACAGGCACAACTTTGATTGTTTTTGGCAAGCACTGTTGACGGTATTTCAAGTAAGTTGGTACGCAAATGTCTCAAAAAAGTCTCATTCAATTGTATTTAGAGCTTTAAAAATTATTTGTCATGTGCTTTTTGCTCGCAAGACCGAATAAAAAACCACTAAGATTCTTTCTAATAGGAAGTTCTTACAAGGATACAAACACTTCATAGTCCGATTTAACGATACAGACTAAGAAATAACCAATATAAAGGAACTTAATATTTTATGTCTTGTTTTGTAAAGCGTATTTGTTGCATATACAACTTTTCTAGCGTAATTTCACGGACAACTTACATGGACATACAAAAATGTATAAATAAGACTATTAGATTGTATCTATCGCCATTTGATTCAAGCAACCTTACGAAATTAAGAACCTTACGATTACAAAATGGCATGAAAAAATAAGACTATGAATATGTCGTCGCGCGCAATCTCGTCAATGAGATACATACACATATATGCTTTAATCACTTAAAAGTTTACATTTTGTACAATGTTTTTTGCAGATATTAACAGGTGAAGATTGGAATGCTGTTATGTATGAAGGCATCAAAGCGTATGGCGGAGTGGGTTCAGTGGGAATACTGGCTTGCATTTATTTCATCATCCTCTTTATTTGCGGTAACTGTATCCTTTTAAGAACACAAACGTATGGGAAAATACTGAATAAATATTGTATATTTGTTCTTAACATATTAAAAACAATAACAATTTTGTATACTGATTAAAATATTATGTTTAAGAGCGCAAGTAACTTTATTTACTTGTATTTTGTTATATCAATGGTCATTTTTTAACGTATAAAATTAAGTCACATAACCATGCTCGAGACATTCTTGTTTGTTATAACACGTCAATAATTTTTGCTATTAATCGAAGAAGATCAAAAATATATTTAGAACGTGAAAAATTCTTTAAAGCTTAACCATAGGACTTGAAGTGGACAAGAATAAATCCTTAGCAAACTAACGTACAGACATCTTGTTAAACGTCTTCTTGGCTATCGCCGTTGACAATTTAGCTGACGCAGAGTCATTGACGAACATAGAAAAAGAGGAAG
Source organism: Lamproptera curius (assembly GCA_029286875.1). Classification (NCBI taxonomy): domain Eukaryota; kingdom Metazoa; phylum Arthropoda; class Insecta; order Lepidoptera; family Papilionidae; genus Lamproptera; species Lamproptera curius. The sequence continues at coordinate 2,009,873 of JAGSMT010000052.1, forward strand.
AAGGTGTAAGTATTTCATTTCTCTCTCTTTCTATGCATTATATCAAACACAACATATATGATAACATTTAAATAAATAGGGTAGAAAACTGACCGGAGATACCAATCTTATAAGAACCTCTTTATAATTTAATCTTCTTTAATGTATCTTTATTACAGCACAAAATTGCACTAGTCGTTAGAAATACTAGTTTTAATAATTAAAACGCACAAGATTTACGGGTATTTCTCATTATTTTTACTGGCTTTACAATTTTAAGCAAGCAGCAGAGGAGAAAGAGGGCGGTAGTGTCATAGCAGATGGAGGCCACGCGGATACGGACGATGAATATATTCACGAAGACGATGCATACACAACAGATAAGTATGTCGATAAAAACCGCTCTGGGCTACTCCATTTATAAATTATTATTTTAATAATCTATTTATTTGTATTTATACGTCACATAGTAATCCTTTACAGGATACAATTTTAATGCCTTGAATATAGTGACGGTCACCCAGGGTCGACAAAAACTGGAAAGTAAAATTACCTTTTTTCATGGATCGTCTTAATAAAATCGTTTAACCTAATAATTAAAAGGAACATCATGATAAAAAAATTACTCTATGGATTATTGTTGTTTTCTGGTTTGTTAGGACAATTTGGCCAAAGTAAGATCCATGCGTCAGACGGGCATGTAAAAAGTGGGTCCACCAACCCGCGTGGTAGGTACGGTCCAAAACCCCCTAATGTAGAAGGCGTGCATTAGCGGAGGCCTACGGCCAGCAGTGGACTAATACAGGCTAATAAATGATGATTAAAATGGATGGATAATGATAATGAATAACAATAAGGGTTGTAACTAAAAGGTTTTAAGAAAACTGCAATAATATTTAAATAACGTGTTATAGTTCTGAACGAGATTATGAAGAGACAGGGTCAGAAGGTGAGCAGCAAGATGAAATTGAAGGCGAGGAGGACGTCGGAGCTGAAGAAGAAATCGGAGAAGAAAGGTTGGAAGAGGAACAAGAAAGAGAGGATAACGAAATTATGGAAAGTCATCAAAGAAACCATATAGGTATATATAAAAGTAGTCATCTCACTCCTTTTTACCCATACCCATGTTAAGCCGAGTGATATTTTGAATGTTAGATTGTAAAAAGAGGAAAAGCGTTATTATTTTTTGTAAACGAACAGTACAATTATGGGCCAGCTGTATGCGATCTGCCATAATTGAGTTTTAGCACCATTGTTCGCTATTTTAAAAATGTATATGGATCTTGCATTCAGATAGAATTTTTTTTTTTTAACTTAGTACCTAAAAGCATCAGAACTTACATTCTGAAAAATATAATTTAAGGTATTAAGATATTTAAAATCGTAAAAAGGATTGAAGCTGTGATCTAATTATACGGCCAAAATATATCACAGACTACTAGTAATTTCAATTATAAGAACAGTTACGCAATAAAGATACAAACCTGTACTGTATTTTCTCAAAGGAATTTCTTTCAGCAAAACAACTATCTTTATTGAATAAAAGATTTATTATAATATCTAGAATGCATCTTACTTATCTAGTATTTCTCTATAAATATTTTATACATTTATGAAACAATAATATAATGAGCGTACATTGATTCAACGATCATGTGTTGTAAGGGTAAGAAATGAAGGTGAAGTTACCAACGCATATCATAGGTAACTAAAGCAAAACGAAAATATTGGGAGTTTCAAATAAGAAGTAAAATGAAACACTAAATTGAAACTTGTCGTTAACCGAAACCGCAGTGAACACAGATTACGACGAGGAGCCGCGGCTGAAACGTAAGCCGACCACGTCGTCGGCGCGCCCTCGACGCCTGTCCGAGGTCGATATACGCGACTCTAAGAAACCAATACCGGACGCTACGTCGTTCTTCATATTTTCCAAAAACAACAGGTCAGGGCGGGGCGGTTTCAAACGCGGCTTTCGTTTAGCAACATGTCGCAACACTGATACATTAAAAATTCTTAATATTCCTTTTGCCTTTGACGACATTTTTGATTTCGTTTCGAGTTTTATTTGCTTGATGAAACTATTGTAATTCTTTACTCTTTTACTTTACTGTCGATGTCTGAGCTCATTTGATGTTATTTTCTTTCATGTGCGTCGTCAAAGACAAAATATTTTTTCGAATCTTTATGCATTTTGCCTTTTTTGGTTTTAATTAAATCTGTTTCAGCTGTTTATTTTACTATTCTTTATTTTGTTTAATAATTTCTGTGTTTACACAACTGGGCTTCTATCACTGTATTTTCGTTTGCATACGTACTTTCTTCTCTTATACGTACCTAGATTTATTGGACTACATTAGGATAAAAAATACGGTTAGCATGTTTAGGATCCTCTAAGGTATTTTAAGATTCCAGGTAGTAGTTTAAGGTAGGTTAATGACCTAACGAAACTTAACTAAAGGGCTATTACCATCTTTTTCTATTACACGAAGATGGTGACCAGAACGAAGAGGAGGGAACGCTAGTAACCGCTAGACCCAGGAGGGTTTCAGAACTGAATATGCCAAATCAGACGCCGCCAATACCGAACGCTAGTAGTTTCTTCGTATTCTCACCAACGAACAGGTGATTGGTGGCTTAGACGGTACCCAAGTCTCATTGTACCAACTATTGGCATTTTGTGGTGTACCCGCCTTTTTAATTGGTCTCTCTGTTTCCAATATTTCTATTTCGTCTTCTTGTCTGTGCTGCCGTCAGTGACAATGTCAATCCTTATTTGTTAATGTCCAGCGCACGTTTGCTTAATTATTTGGGCCCAAATCAAAATTCGATGGCAATGAGATGAAAGGGTACCTTTTTGGATTTGCGGTGTTAGCGGTTAGGTTTGTTTTAGCCCTTAGGATTTTGTATTAGCATGTCACCTTAGACAGTTCCTTAGAGTTATCAGAACTAGTCATTACTTTTTACTCCACAATAGTATTATCCAGTATTATTATTTTGTTTTTATTGCGTTGCATAAATGCATGCGCTTTTTGTTGCCACCGACAAATATAACTGAGTCTTTAACATACTTTTGTTGTGCTTTCTGTGTGCAATTAATGTCGTTGTTTTACTTTAAATTTTACGATTTATATGTGAAAATAAAAACGTCTCCTTTGACTTTGGGTAACTTCATTTCAATAATAATCGCAAATTATATGTCAAATATTAAATTCGATAATGTAATTAATTATTTAAGAAATATATTTTTTAAAATCCTTTTCACTGCAAGGTCTCATTTTTTTTTTATTTATATTTATTTTCTTTTCATAAGATCATTACTATTATGATATCAGGTTCCGAGTGCTGTGCTACAACCTCTCTGCATCATCTACTTTTGGTAATATCATCCTGGTGTGTATCCTGTTTTCCTCTGCCATGTTGGCGGCTGAGGATCCATTGGATGCAGCGCAAAGGGGCTTCAGGAATTGGGTATGTTCATAATATATGTTACATTTATGATGATGCTCATTTGCCTAGGTTGTTTTTGATGTTTATAAGGAACTTGCGTCACTAAAATAGTTAATATTTTGGTTTAATTGTTTTAATAGCTGCTAAGCCAGTTTGACATGTTCTTCACTGGCATTTTCACACTGGAGCTGTTCCTGAAGCTGGTGACGTACGGCCTGGTGCTACACCCGGGCGCCTTCCTGCGCTCCGCGTTCAACGTGCTCGACATGCTTGTCGTCTGTGTCTCGCTCATCTCTATGAGCTTTAAGTAAGAAAATTACCAATTCCCTTTATTTATTAGTTAGGTATAAAATTATAATGTTTAACATAGTATGAATCTTGTGTATAAGTAATACACCCTTTGAATAGAGTTAGGACTATTTCGGTCGGGCCAAAACAGAGTTTTCTGGCAGATTGTAATACGGCGAGTGACGACGGCCTTTTCAGTCCACACGACCTTCAGTAAATGAATAATAACGACTAAAAAGAAATATGTTAGTACCTATTAATATTTATAATTGAAAATCGATGTGAATCGATCTACAAACAATCATCGTTTGTCATCATCTATACACTATGTTATAAAAGATAAGTATTAATTTTGGCAACGATAAACCTGTATTGTTCACATGCAGCTCACATGCTAGGGAGGTGAAAAAGACAATACTTTTGTCTAAACAAATTCTATTTTTAGGAAAATATAAACAAATGTTATTTGAATTAAGCGAATGACATACATTTGTTTCAGGTCTGGTAGTATATCTGTAGTAAAAATATTGCGAGTGTTCAGGGTGCTGAGGCCTCTTAGGGCCATCAATAGGGCCAAGGGCCTTAAGGTCAGTATCAATTCTGTCACACATTAATAAATTTATTTCTATAACAAACGTGAAAAAAGTATTACTTTACAATATAAGTGATTGGTATATGATTATGGCAGCTGCTATCAAAAATTTCTCTTCCACTATGCTCTGAGTCAAGAGTCTAATAAGATCTAAGACAAGAACAATGTGTTATTTCAAATTCTAATGCCGTCAAAACATTTTAGATCATGTGATTTTTTTTTGACGACATTTTAATGCGACATCACACGTTGTTCACGTGAATTTGTGATCTTATTAGGTTCTAATATGGAAAGACGATATAGAGAATTTCTTTGAAGCAATAAATGAGTTCATAAAATATTTTCCCTGATTATAGCACGTTGTTCAATGCGTGATTGTTGCAATCAAAACGATCGGCAACATTTTGTTGGTAACGTCCTTACTACAGTTCATGTTTGCCGTCATGGGAGTGCAAATGTTCAAGGTAGGGGGCACTTTGAATACTAGCGTACGAAAGCGACTCGATACTTTGCTATCTTTACCCCGGAGTACACAATCACGTGTGTTAACACTGTTTGGATTGAGTACACAGACTATCAGATCATTCAATATCCCTATTATCTGAGAATCTCTAAATACACCTTTGGGTATTTAAACTTCTTTGACTAAATCGTTATCTGTTATCTTCTCTATCTTTTCTCTTTCTTTTATAAATGTTTTTTTAGTTTGTTTATCTGTTTTTAACCCTTATTTTATATATATGATGCTCATTTGCGTATTAACTCTGTTGCGTTCTTGATCACCAAGCTTGCACTAATATCTCATGTTTCATAATATTTCTTTGCTTTTTGTTTTAACCTACCTCTTATTTTAAGTTGTAAATTCACCGAAAAGGTATTAAAATGTATTGTAATAATAATTAGTTGTTATTATTTACCCAATATAAGCATGATAGAAACTGTTTACAATAAATTAACCACCAGATCGTTTAGTTTAGTTAGAAATGTTATAATTTCGATGTTGCCTCCGCCACAACAGCATGCAACCATTCGAAGAGCCCAAAGGTGTAGCGTTCACGTAATCTCATTAGAAGACTAATACCCCTCCGAATTAGAGATGTAACCATCCCCCCTACCTTGGCGTTCACACGACGTTCCACCTCCGAAACGTGTCTAACGTCCAAATCTAAGTATAACAGAGATAACTGACCAGCCCCCACTGCCCTGTGTATTAAACTGTTTGCTTGTCCCCTATGTTCTGGCGCTGCGCGGTTACCGGACAATTGTGGCCTGTCCCATAATTTGGTAACGTATGCGGCGACTAACAATCACTCGTATCTAACCGTAGTACGTGGTCAAATGTGTGATAGTAGCCATTAAGACAATAGGGAATATAATGCTAGTTACGTATTTGTTACAATTCATGTTCGCTGTCGTCGGTGTACAGTTGTTTAAGGTGAGGCTTATGGTAATTTAGAATTGGTGTGGGGCCTTCTAAAATGTCAGAAAAATACTTACATTGTATACAAAATGGTTCATAAATTGCTTCAATATAAAATTGTATAGTACCAAGCAAATTTTCGAATCATATTAGATTAATTATTTTGACCTATTATTAGACCCCAACCGGCATGAGACAATATTACCTTTAATGTATATAATATAGTAGATGCATGAGTTTTGTGGGTATTGTGAATATCAGCTGTTAAACGTATTACAATCGCTTATTTATCAATGCATCTCGAGATCGATGTGTCATGAGAGCTTCGAATCATTCTCCGATATGATCATGCAGTGCTGTACAAATAATAATCATTCATTATTTTGGTTTTAGATAGTGCTAGTTGACGCATGATATTAACTGTGTGCATAAAGGAATCATCAAATGTCTAATCAACGAGAAATTGTTTCAGGGAAAATTTTTTAGATGTAATGACATTTCTAAAATGACTAAGGAGGAATGTCAGTGAGTATTGCCAATTTATTTATTTTAACTTAATAGTACCACATTTCCCGAATTTTCCGAAGATATATTATACTTGATTGTAATTGCTGTATACTATACTATTTTACTTATAAATTTATCTGGAATGTGACATGAAGTACAATTAAAATCTTTTGTGTCGATTTTGATTTTTTTTTTTATATTACATAATTGTAATATGAAAAAAACTGCGATGTTTCAATCTATTTCATACTTATTGAATAATGCATTTCAGGGGGACATATTTAGTATTTGAGAATAGGAATTACGTGGTGAGAGATAGAGAGTGGAGAAGAAATGACTTTCATTTTGATAATGTTATGAAGGGGATGCTGACGCTGTTTACTGTTTCCACTTTCGAAGGATGGCCAGGGTGAGTATCGAAATATGTCGTGACTGTTAACTTTTATATGAGAGCACATATATTAAACGCCATTTTAAGATTTATAGTTTGGAAATGTTGGAACATTGTTGCCGTCTTCTGTAGTGGTGGTGCCAACGGTGATTAATGTAAAATTTTATCATCATCATCACAAACAGCCTTTAGTAGACCATTGCTGGATATAGGTCTTTGTAATGAACGCTAAGACGGTCCATTAAGAAGAGTTGCTTATAATTGTCACGCTGAGTAGGTGGATTGGCAAATGACTAATTGCACTTTTACTGCGGATCTGTCTTACTCCAACCGAAAGGCAAACCCGCCGTCAAGTGGGCGGTTTTATGACTTCTTTTAGATATTACAATACAACATGTTGATAATAAAACTTCTATATTGCTTTTATGTTTTGGCTTTGAAACATCTAGAATAAAACCGAACCGTAAAAACCGTAAAATGATGTCGTCTAATTGTTAATGCTGTTTAAGTTTAACGGAGTTCTTATTTTTATCTTTTCAGGTTGTTATATGTGTCTATAGATTCAAACGCGGAGGATCGTGGTCCCATAACTAACTTCCGTCCAATTGTTGCAGCCTACTATATTATTTATATTATTATAATTGCCTTCTTCATGGTAAGTGTAGGGTGTTAATGCATATGTCTAATTATAATAAAAATTATAATAAATTCCTCGTAGTCGATTTCGCCTACGACCGCCGATATATAACGATCAGCCAACTACGCAGGAGATAGCACACAAGTGTTGGCAGATGCATACAGGCACATATGCACTCCATATTCCTTAACTGTTATAGTCCGATGGGTATAACCGAAGCGACCGGGTAGAGATCAGACGACTCTAATATGCCATCTTCTTCTAGGTAACAATAATAAAATTTGTTGAGTACACACAGGATTCGAACTTACGACTTCCGGCTTCTACTACGGCTACGGAGCCAGTTTATTTAGACTAGTCAACACCTTTCGCTATGCTTAAAATTATTTCTTTTTAACATGCCTGAACTACCAATTAGGGATGTGCAAATCTTTCGAATCGAATCGAATCCGGAACGAATAATTCGTAAGTTCGAATTATTCGCACATCCCTATTACCAATTAATAAAATATTCTTTTATTTTTTAGGTTAATATATTCGTCGGTTTCGTCATAGTGACATTTCAAAACGAGGGCGAGCAAGAATATAAGAATTGTGAGCTTGACAAAAATCAAAGGAATTGCATAGAGTTCGCCTTAAAGGCCAAACCTATTAGAAGGTACGGTGTATATATTAAATAAAGCTATTCTGCGGAAAAAGTGTTCCTCATACTTTATCCATATTCCTATAAAAGAAAGAAAATTATATATATACATTATTACTATAATAGAAAGAACCAATATCTTGGAACGAATATACCATATGTTGATGCATATAGATAACTCTGATTACTGGCTTCTCAGCGGCGCGAAATCTAGAACTAGAACTATTAGCAAACGTATTTAGGCAGACATGACAATAAAAATAATCAGTATCAATGTTAACGCTGCGCTCTTCACATATTATTCTCTAATGATCTAATGATAAACTCTTTTGTTCAGATTTATCTTATCGATTTAAACATGCTTGAAATTTGGCTGGTATAGTGAGAGCTTTACAAACACTATATTATTTGCTAATCGAATGCTGCGTTCCTAACACGACCCAGATTATCTAATTGAATTCTTTTTATATATCCATTTACTCAAGTCAGGTGATCACAGGTTCTACTACCTGTTTGTAGCTTTTTAAAGACCTCCATGGTCTGAATATATTGAACAAACAAACAGCTACAGGAGCAGGTTAAGATATATTTATGCACTTCACCAGGTACATCCCAAACATCGCATCCAGTACAAGGTGTGGTGGTTCGTCACCTCGCAACCATTTGAATACGCCATCTTCGTTCTGATCATGATCAACACCATAACACTCGCAATGAAATACCACAACCAGTCCGCGGAATACAGCAAAGCGCTGGACTTGCTAAATATGCTGTTCACAGCGGTCTTCGCCCTAGAGTTCATATTCAAACTGGCCGCGTTTAGATTTAAGGTATGAATAAAGAGGTGGAGGTAAGTTGTGATGCAATGAAATATCTTTTGCACAATATGTGTTATGAAACAAGCAAAAGAAATATAAACAGATACTTAATTTCGTTTCTTGTTTATAATGTGAACGCAATACTTTGTATTCTGTATCATAGATTTTTTTAAAGCAATGAATAGCTTGTTGATATAATTGATTTAAAAAAGGAAGGTTTAATAAATCTTAATGTGTTAATTTAACTTAGGAATGTGTAAAATTTAAATTATCCTTCCAAGTTCAGAATCTGGTATACATATAAACATATTTTACCCGTAGCAGAGATTTAAATTAAAATAAAATGTTTCCTTTTCACAGATTGTTAAACAGTTACCAATTATAAATAATAATTAATAATTTGAACAACGTTTGTGTCTAAAGATAAACATTAAACTGGTTCCATAATCAAACCTGGTTGAACGCCAATTGTTTTAATGTGACTCTCCATTTTTATTCGTCTAGAACTACTTCGGAGACGCCTGGAACACCTTTGACTTTATCATTGTGCTGGGCAGCATCATCGACATCGTTGTCTCTCAAGTAAACGAACTAAAAAACCAGGTAAAGGCATTCAAATTTATACCACAAAACAAAAGTAATGTTATGTAGACAACCACGATCACTTAAAACACCGTTACTTTTCAAAATAGGCTGTATTTCATTGTTTTATTCAAAAACTATCCAAAATCTAACTTGAAGTAACACCTGTGTTAAATTTACAAAATTTACGCGGCTTTATTTGTTTTTTCTTAAATTTTAACAGTCAATATGAAGAACAGCCGTTTTGAAATGGTCGCCGTGTAGTTACTGTCCCCGGCATGGGAAACGTTGATGTTGTAATAACATTATTCGCTGCAGCACTTACAAAATGTATCCGTGTAACATTGACGCAAGCAATGTTTCTTTCAGGGGAGTGGACTGCCCAGGGCACATGTCGTGAAGGTAAGCGCACGCTTATATGCATATATCTTTATCGAGTACTACATATTGTTTGTAGAGATAGTAAGACAGCAAATGTTGTGATGAAACTGGTCACTTTAATGTTGCAATAACTGGTCTAACAGAAGCTTTTGATGTCGTAGATGATTTAAATTAGAAAATTTTTCAATAGGCAACACGCGTACAATTGCAAAAAATATGGGACAGTAACAGATGCAATGGTATTTTGCCTAAATTTTACACATTTAATGCTACACATCATAAGATACAAAGGACACTTGAATGAAACAATAGTTTAAATAGTATACATTATATTGCACACAAAACTACAAATACAATTACTAGCACAATTATATCAAAGCAAGTAGGCTTTAGCGGCGTTAGTTTCAGTGCTTATTGAATGAAGAAGGACTTTTTATATTATATTGGGTACTAGAGTATTTATCAGTACAGCATGTACTAAATCATGGATATTAATAAAGAGAATATCTTTACTCCGCAGAAAATTAAAAACTAGAGCAGATACAGGTCGATTTTATTAACTCTTACTTTTGAACATGTATGTATATTCAACAAAATCTTAGGTTCAAATACTGTTCACCAACTGCGTTAGAGCTACGTTAAAATTTTGGTGACGATATTGATTATCATATCAAAATTGCATTTGCTTTGACATTATTAATACGACAATTACTATGTTCCAACGAAGGACTTTACTTAATGGCAGGCTATGTAGGCTACTTGTTATTTTGCAATTTTAAAACAATCAAATTTCAAGACTCGCTCGCTCCAATCTGAACCAAGCATTTTTAATAAACAATTTAATGTTTTTTTTTAATACTTACCGAGAAGAGAAAGTGTTGCTAATATAAAAATTATGTAATTTAAGAATATTTCAGGTTATTACGGAAAATACCAAAGAACCTAATGAGTTTTTTTTTGTGTCCTTGTACATAACGTTAGCACAATAATAATAATCAACAATGTATTATAATACAGATGTACAGTTTGGCCCATAAGTCCTTTGAAAAGTAAAATTTGAATAAAACGATCAGGGCGCGCGTGAGCGGTGCAGGGGAAGCGGGGGAAGTAACTTCGGTTTCTGGGAATTTAGTCGCGATGGAGCGTTTACTGGAGCGGACCGTGCGTTTTGTGCTGCCGAGTTTTATAAAAACGACAATTCGGCAACCGTTGCGCGGCGTAAATTTCGAGAACACAAAGGTTTACACAATTTTGACGACACTCCAACTCTTCAAACGATTAAGAACTGGGTTGCTAAGTTCGAGGAGACCGGTTCGACGTTAGATAAACCGCGTTGGGTCACCAAGGACGTCACGTACGGAACAAAACATAGACACAGTGACACAGTCTATTCGCGAAAATCCGACACAGTCAACTCGTAAGCGCGCCAGAGCATTAAACGTATCCAGGACATCGTTACAACGAATTTTGAAGAAAGATTTACATAATTGTATGTTTTGTTATGTTATTTTGTGTTTTTAGTTCATACAATCGCATTCGGGTGACTTGTAATAGTAGTATTTGATATTGAAATAAATAATTTACAAAGAGAACTGACAATATTCTTACTACAGTCAACAGATATTTGGGGCCTGTACAATCCTCTTCGCAGAAAGAAATCTTATTGAATTAAAAAACTCACGTGTAAAGTTAAAATGTACACTGTATTTAATAAACAGAAATGAAACTCTTAGATATGATGGTAAAGATATATTAATTATTAGCTTTGGTGGTAAAGCTAGATGATTATTGGCTTTAGTGGTAAAACTTATAATCATCATATCTTGAATTGAGACAATTTTGCAAACTTAAACCAAACGCAAACCAAATATAAATCGACATTAATCGTTTCAGGAAAGCTCGATCCCTTCAATCAACTTCTTTCGGCTGTTCCGAGTCATGAGGCTGGTCAAATTGCTGTCGAGGGGCGAGGGCATTCGTACGTTACTGTGGACGTTTATCAAGTCATTTCAAGCGCTCCCCTACGTCGCATTGCTCATTCTCATGCTGTTCTTTATATACGCCGTCGTTGGGATGCAGGTTCGCAAATCACGTTGCTTGATTATAATGTGTGTATGTGGTATCTGGATCGCCAAATGTTACCAAAGCTGATAGTGAGTAAACGGACATGAAATCTTAGTCTTCGAGGAGGTGTTATTTGTGGCTTGACGCTTCGTATTGTTAAACATTGTACTTATTTCAATACCCTATTAAAAATATTAATATAATATATAAAGACTTAGAATTGAACGAAGTGTAAGATACTGTATAGAACTGCTCAAGGAACGTAAATTGTTTTAAAGGATACCTCACAGTTGAATAATAATAAATCGTATACTTTTCTTCATTGATTGTGCGTAAAAATATTTAAATCGTCAAATTGTATTTTAGGTGTTCGGTAAAATAGCTATAGACGATGACACTCCGATAACGCGAAACAACCATTTCCAGACGTTCCCTCAAGCAATATTGGTATTATTTCGATCTGCTACCGGTAAGTATACAAGAAGATAATATTATGTTTTGCCATTATGTAACAAAGCGTAGCCGCCTCCTTGGCCGAGCGGTATTGCCCTTGCTTTACAAACCGGTGGTCGTGGGTTTAAGTCTCGCGGGAAAACAACTTTGTCTTATCGTTGTTTTTTGGTTGGTTAGAATAATTTGGGCCGATCATCTAATTGTCTGAAAAGTAAATTCTATTTGTCGAATGGGCATATACAAAGTAGGTCCACCCACCAACCCGCACTGGGCTAGCGTGGTAGGATGCGGTCCAAAAGCCCCCTAATGGTGAGAGAGAGCGTGCTCTTTAGAAACCGGATGTCGTGGGTTCGAATGTATTTTCACAGTTGTTTCCGTGTTGGTTAGAGCAATTAGGGCCGATCACCCAATTGTTTTAAAAGTAAGATAATCCATGCGTTGGATGGCCATATAAAAAGTCGGTCCACCCCCCAATCCGCATTGAACCAGCGTGGCCTAAGTCCAGCAGTCGACTAACACAGGCTGATGATGATTGCCATTATGTATATAATAAAATTAAGAGTATATGTAAAAAAAGTGACTATTGACGTAAAAATAAATACATTACACAGCATTTCAATGACGACTATATAAAGTATGGCCATTACACTCTATAGACAAATCTCATTAGAGCCTTACATCATCAGCCTGTTATATTCCAATGCTGGACACATGCTTCCCTAATACACCCGTATCCATCAGGGAATTTGGACCGTATGGGTTTGAACCCCGCTGGTCCAATGCGGATTGGTGGGTGTACGACTTTTTACATCCCCTTCGGACGCATGGATCATCTTACTTTTCAGACAATGAGGTAATCGGCACTAACTGCCCTAGCCATTAGATCCCTATTCCTAATCATTAGATCCTTAATGAAAGTTTAAGACTTTGCCGTATTTATGTTTCTGAAAATTGCCCTAATTTTTCCATGTTTATTACAGGCGAAGCTTGGCAGGACATAATGATGGGTGTTTCTCCTGAACCTGAAGTGAAATGTGATAAGAATTACGACGAAGAAGGTGAAGACAGTGGTGGGACCTGCGGCAGTGTGCTCGCCTTCCCCTATTTCATTTCATTCTACGTTCTATGTTCCTTCTTGGTGAGCGATGGTTTTACTTTTATAGCAAAATTTACATGTTAATAAAGCCACGTTGACATTATATTATAATAATGTTCTTATTTATAGAAAAGATTCTAGTTTATAATAGAAAGAATACCTTTGAATTCTATGCAGTATTATAATTTCGGTCATTCTCAATGAAAAATTTAATAGATGGGGCAAACAAAGTTTCTCCATTTCAATATTATGTTTGCTCTATCGTGGTAAAATATTTTAGTAATTTTTTTTTTTACTTTTACTTTCTTTTAGATCATTAATCTATTCGTCGCTGTCATTATGGATAACTTTGACTATTTAACCAGAGACTGGTCAATATTGGGACCACACCACTTAGATGAATTTATAAGGTAATAATTTAACATGATCAATACACAAAACAGACCTTTGACGAAGAATTCTTGTACCTTTATCTTCTCTAAGCCTGAATCAAATACTATATAAAATTTTATTTAACTTTAGAAGTCTCAGGTTTATAAAGTTTTATTGATGGAATGCTGAAAACAAGCTTTTATGACCATCTCAATGAGGATTTAGGTAATTTGACGATGACGCTATTTTGACTGACGTCGTTTTTATTATTACTTTGTTACCATTTATTTACTACGCATTGTTCGAAAAAGTTTTAAATATTCAATATTATTTTCAGATTATGGAGCGAATACGATCCTGACGCCAAGGGTCGAATTAAACATTTAGATGTAGTTACATTGTTAAGGAAAATTAGCCCACCGTTAGGTAAATTTTCTATATGTTCCACCATTGTTTCCTAACTATAACAAAATAATTTAATTTAAAAAATGTTAAAAGTAAGCAAATGAATAAAAACAGATATATATTGGTTTTTTTACTAATATACACTACTCATAAAAATCTTTTACTTTGTTCAACTAGTACTTTCTTAGCATAGTGATTATCCTATTTGGCTAAAAAATAGTAATTTTTGGCCACTATAGAACTGGGTTACCAAAAAAATGCAGATTCACAGTCTGCTTTTCGCTAGCAAAAATTTAACTATTTATAAAATAATGAGTAAAACAAAGTCATAGTTTTTATTTTATCATCTTATTCTTTGTCGCTGACTGTACTTGTACTATTAATGACTAATATTTTAATATTCAGGTTTCGGTAAGCTGTGCCCGCACCGCGTTGCTTGCAAGCGTCTCGTTTCTATGAACATGCCTCTAAACTCAGATGGCACTGTACTTTTCAACGCAACTCTCTTTGCTGTCGTACGTACGTCGCTGAAGATCAAAACGGATGGTGAGTAAATGATTACGTTGTGGAATCATAACATCACTCATAGTTAGGTCTTGCTTTTACGTGTCGTCACAAAAAAAGGGCAGAGCTGTGTTTTCAACTACTAAAACAAATTTTTAGACGCCTAGATCTTCTCACTATTTTCTTTTACCGAGCCATTTTCCCAAGTTATCATGAATTCGACTTCTAATCCATCCAGATTAAACTGAATAATCATCATCATCAGCCTGTGTAAGTCCACTGCTGGACACAGGCATCCTCTTCTCCATTAGTGAGTTTGTGGACCCCATCCTACCACGCTGATCCAATGCAGGTTGGTGGGTGGACTGACTTTTTACATGTCCGTACAACGCATGGATCATCTTACTGTTCAGACAATTGGGTGATCAGCCCAAGTTGCCCTAACCAACTAGGAAACAACAATGAATATTTGTAGAGTCCCTGCAGGATTCGAACCCACGATCTCCGGTTCCTAAAGCCCGTGCCCTTACCACTAGGCTACGTAGGCAGTACCTAAATAATAGAAAGTAATAATATATCCTCTCACTTACGAGATTTAATGCCCATATTGCCTTAACTAGTTAGGAAGGAATAATTCAAAGTAGTTTTCACGTGGCATACCTGTTATCCTGTACACAGTTATATATAAAGTAGGGCAAAAAGAAAAAAATAAGCTCTACAGATTTGATGAAATGTCTGAGTCTTAAAAGGTCTTGTAACTATCAAACACGATTTAGAATACACGTTGGTAAACTAATTTCAATAAACTTAAAACGTACAAAAATCTTATCGAACGCCATTCCTCTTTCACAGGCAACATAGACGACTGCAACACCGAGCTAAGGGCGGTGATAAAGAAAATTTGGAAGAGGACATCACCGAAACTGCTGGATCAGGTCGTTCCGCCACCTGGAGATCCCAACGAGATCACTGTAGGAAAGTTCTATGCTACCTTCCTCATTCAGGACTACTTCAGAAGGTTAGTTTATTCCCACATACTAAAACTTCACAAAATGATGGAAATGGCTCTAAGTCGAGAATTTCAACGTATGAACAAAACGTTGTACTTAAATCTTTTTTTTGTCTGAAGACCTATTTTGTTATCGAGAGGTAAATCTTGTTCTCAATGTTAATTTGACAGCTTGATAGTAGATCTAGTAATTTAACTATGCGGTTAATTTAAATTTTGTGAATGTTTAACTATTTCTGATAAAAATATGACGAGACATCCAAAAGGTGATATTATTATTCTTATGATCTATCAACCGTAAAAGCTTTTTTTGATTGAAAGGGGTTGGATTCATAGTCAAAGATAAATTATTTCTTCAATGTAGGATCTAGTGAGCACTTATGAACGTCAAAAGTGTAGTATTGGTTCCAAAACTGTGACCTTGAATTTATTCTTGTACAATTTTATGAGCAGTTATATACGTATTGCAGAATCTTTGGATGTTTTTCTAATGATAACATATTCAATTAAGTCTTGTGCAGCGTTAACTTTATAGGTGTGTAACTTTAGAAGGGTTATGAGCCATATTTAAATATCGTATATGCGAGTATCGAAACATACAACTATGATTATACAAAGTTATCTTGCAAAGTTGGCTGTTTTCACAATAGGAATTTGATTTCCTTTGGGCTATTGAAGATTTTAGAGGAAGACATTATGATTTGTTTACTTCCTTTCATTTTTATTTCGCAGACAACTGTAACGTTGTCTCTACTTGTTTCTTGTTCATTTATCTTTTTTAACTGATATTTTTATTTTTGTTCCATAGGAATCACGCGTAAGTAAACCATGAAAGAAACGTATGTGTATAGGAAAGTATAATCCCACATAGATTTTTTTTGGAATCTTGAACCGAAGTCCCATACATAGATATATATTCAGAATAGCGGACACTTTAGAGGCAATAAAAATACAGAGTTTTATTCCTATTTCAGTTAGATGATTTGATTTTACCCTGCATGGTTCCGAAACCGATGATACAAATATTAATTTCGTTTTCTTTAAAATGTCTTTCCCAATATCCAATCACGATGAAACTTACAATTCGAGCATGCGTTTTATTTTTCTCTTTGTTTCCCCCCCTTGTGTTAAATACACTTTTTATGTTCCCCTTTTAATTTAGAACTAGATAATTTTCTAATCGACACTTTTTCACAAAAAAATATTTAAAAAAAAATCCTACATAAAATAGTTCAATATGGATTAAATTTTGCTGAATAGCGGAAATTCAGTTTGAAGAATACAATAGATTCTATTTCTTTCATGAAATTGTAAATATTATTAGAGAGCAAGAGTTTTTTAGAATACTAGATGCTTTTCATATTACCAATATAACGCAAATGTGCCAAGGACAAAGTAAGTAATGAAGCAACAAACGAATAAATTAGCACCATATATTATGAGATTAGATTAATCTAAAACAAAAATTTATTGAAATGACCTTCTAGATCTTCGAGAATTTATGTGAAAGAAAACTACAAGTATTAGCATCAGGAAGGCTCACACATAGGCACCACAAGATATATAAATATTGGAATAAACATACAAATACAAATTTTGAACTTCGCTACTAAAACTATTTTTTTTATTAATGTATAAAAACTGGCCGTGAAAAAAAAATTACGTTAGTTTCAAGACGTCAAATTTTGTGGAACGCTTAAGTGACAATACGATATCGTCATCTGTTCAAGACGAATTTTTTAATCGAAATGTTTTAAATACGTCACCATGTTATGAAAATAAAAACTTGAGACTGACGAATGTATAATTATGACAAAAAATTTAATAAATTTCGATATTCCATTACTGATCTGATTCAAAATATTCTGTAAACTATACATAGATGAAACAATACTTAATATAAAGATAAAATAGCTCTTTGACATCTGGCACACCTTACAAACTTCACCTTTTAAACAAACTATTAAAGTTGACACCCATACAATGACGTTACTATTTTTATATCATAAGGTTCAAGAAGCGAAAGGAACAGGAGATGCGACAGAGTGACGAGCAGACTCACCAGATGACCCTTCAAGCTGGACTCCGAACTCTACATGAAGCTGGACCTGAACTGAAGAGGGCCATCTCCGGTAACCTGGATGATATAAATGCTGAAGTTGATATACCAATGCACAGGGTAAGATAATCTTTAAGTAGTCTTATTCCTTCAGATCTCGCTACCAATATGATTAAGATATAATCATAAAAAATACAATAGAAATACTTTTCACCTGGAAAATTTTGAATTATGTAGTGTATATATTTACCCATATACACAATAATAGAAATGTTTAATTTGGCAATGATGAGCTTTCATAACCTCTTGCTCTTATACAAGACCAAGGGGTTTTGAAAGCTCATCATCATCATCATCATCAGCCAGCCATGTATTAGGGGGTTTTTGGACCATATCCTACCACGCTGGTCTAATGTGGGTCCGACGTATAAGGTGATCCATGCGCCTGCGTCTGCGTCTTTTCAGACAATTGGGTCATTGGCCCAAACTGTCCTAACTAACTAGAAAACACAAAGTTGTTTCCCCGCGGTTTTCGAACCCACGGGGTCCGGCTTATAAACCAGAGGTTTAAAACTACTTGACCACAGAGCCGGTATTGGCACAGCATAAAGCACATATCATATTTATTTACACTGACTTAAGGAGTCAAGATTGTCAAAAGAGTTGTTAAAATAAAATATAACGTTTAAAGTAGCTTTTCATCGTCATACTAATACTTCATAACACATATACATGCTATTAATATCATAGTTGCACAGTACTTTAAGTTATCCAATTTACCAGTTGCTACAGATACTACAGATATTGCAGTTTCCACAACTTAATCTCTATGAAAGTTAGTCAAAGTTTGAACCGCTGCAACTAGGATCTTATAAAATTACCATTAAAGAAAACCTTATAGCGAGAGCGATAATGCTAAGGGTTGTTGAATAAGTCGACTTAAAACACTGGCAAACACAGTCCTTTAATAAAAACTGGCAACAATTTGAGAAAAGAAAGAAATTGGCAATTTAACCACAAACAAACCACAGTCACTAAAAAAACCATACTAAAATTTCATTTCATTAATTGCAGTCTTCGATGAGTCGCATTTTAGAGGGGTTATAAAAATTGAAAAGTACCTTGATTAAGTGCACTTTAGTAACTATTCAAGTTTTTTTTTTCATTTTATAAAGGACTTATCAAGCAGCCCTCGTCGTTTTTACTATATACGCACCGAATGTTATTAAAACATTTATAAATAATTTTTAACCAGAGGAATCACTCCTTGTTCGGTAGGCGTTTGGTCGAGTATTAGACGGCACGGGCCGAACAAACATTTCAACAGGCATCGGAAACCGGGCGAGGGGTCTGCAGGTATTCGGATTTCTTGGATAATCTGCGCCTTTATTTAAATGAAAGATACATCGGAAGTAACTGGTCGATTACTTTGACAGAAGGAGTCGGTAACCATTTGAGCTCAATGATGCAGAAGGAATATGGAGTTGGCACATTACCACTTGCACCGAGTTTGTAAGTACTTTTGGTACGAATTTTTTTGAAATTTATATTTGACAACATTATGAACAAAATGATGAAGATGTCAGATGTAGCGTTAATTGTTATAATACTAAAAGTTATTCGGATCAATATAAAACGGTATTATAGTTTATAAATAACTAAATAGTGTTTTAAAAATCTTTTTAAAACGTTAGACATGTGCTAAAGTTTTGATTTTCCTTCAGAGCTAACGGCCAACCGAAAGAGCAGATACCAATGCGGCCGTTAATATTGAATGGCGAGTCGGAGAAGATCTATCAGGTGCTAGAGTAAGTATCAATGTTACAGTCGCACTCAGAATCATTCATCCGTTACCGTGCAATATTGTTGTCGATTAACTTGTGACTCGACTTAAAACGACTATTGCTTATATTGCAGAAGAACTACCAACGATCTAAAGAACGCTATTTTCAAAGGTAGCTAAAAGTGTGTATATAACCTCAGTGTGCTCCCCGTAGTTAGGACACCCTTATCCTATACTAACTAACGACTAACACATTTCACCCCGATCCAGTAACCAGAAGTCGAACTACACGGAAATGCTAGGCCAAATCGGTCTGGCGCTCGGCTGCGTGAACTACTTATCCACGCCGGAAGCGAGCACTGTGACGAAACCGGCGGTGTCGTCACGGCGCGTGCACCCAGAGGCCACGACATCCGAGAAGATGGCGATCAGAGACCAAGCCGAGAAGACGCCATCGCCGGAGCGGTCGATCCAGCCGAAGATATCGCCGTTGCTGGCGAGCGAGTGCACGCCCACTACTGAAGCGAAGACGATGACGCTGTACGGCTACAACGCGGCGGCGCGGTTGCCGTTCGCGTTCTCGCACGCACGCGAGCGGAGGGGCCGCCGTGGGGCGAGGGCGCGCGCGTCAGGTCGGATGGTGCGCAGCGCCTCCTCGGGGGCGGCAACGCATGCGCCGCCCGCGCACAATGTAGAACGCCCGGCGCCAGGTCTGCACGCCGCGGTTCACGGGGTTTTCACCAACCGATGCCATCTCTATCTCACTTTTGTCCGATGTTTTCTAATATTTACCTGTTTTTTCTGTCTCCTATGTGTGTTGTCAATGGTCATTTTATCCGTTCAGTATTTTTTTTTGCTACCGTCCTTTTCGCCTTTCTACTGTTTATCTGTTTATTATCTATCATAATCTTATAATGATATATATTTTATGACTGTAGGGTAATTTTACTTAACTTTCCCAGATATCATAATTATTTCTTTCACTAAAGGAAGCACAAGAATAAATAATTTCAAGACAGTTTCAATACATTTTGTAACATATTCTTACTTACTCAATATAAGAGTGTATAAGTAGAGTCCAAGAATGCTTGGCCCCCCCCCCTCCCTTACTGGTTTTCTTTTTATCCTTAATTTTGCTACGTAATAGCCATAAAATAAAGTTAAACAATATTAGGCATTTACACATTATAAAAATTTTAATAATTACAGGAATTATATTTCCAACTACATTGTCCGTAATCTAATTCCAAAAGCAACAGAGTGGCATTGGTGAAAACTTCCTAAGCCGTAAGCTAAACAATCACCATACAAACTTCAAGCTTTACGTGCAGCGACACTATATATTTTATACAATATCATACAATATATATTTATTATTGTTGATTCTACATTATTTTATCTTATAAAAACACTAAATTGAAACCACGTTAACACCGCTTGAAGTAACTCATTACATACCACCACGATGATGAAATCCCCCACCATTGCACGGGTTACTAAAATAACTGCGAGAGTTTACTAAAAATGACAGTATTATTCCTAACTGACCACAATTCGATTCACAACAATACCAACCGTCACCACTAAACGTGCATGAAAAATTGAACAGTCATTAAAAGCCAAATAGAAATGCAATAAGCATAGAATAGAAAGCTTTATAGAAGTTACTCCAGTTTTGTTTTTCATCTCCTACTTATGGAAAGAGCTTGCACATGGGCGTAAAGAGATATTCAATTCTGGAACTATCATGTAGCAGTTAGAGCTAAAGATACATTTAGACACAAATGTAACCCATAAAAGCTTTGATAGATTATTAGTAATAAGAAAAATTATTATCACGCTATAAAATTTACAAGCGTAGTTAGCGTCATCCACTGCAAATTTTTTAGCAGCATACAAATGCTTTAAAAAAATTATAAACCATTAGGGTTATAGTTGAATATAATTAAACAAGTTTTTATAGGCAATGATAATGCTTATAGAGAAATAAAATCAATTCGCATAATGTAGGTAATTATAAGGACACTGCAGATAGTTTCAAAATTGTATAGTGTCATTAAAATAAGGTAGGATTGCCTTGCATAGAGTAACGTAGCAAGTATGTTCATGTCAATTTTTAAGGAAAAACTATAAAAAATCTTTAAAATCTTATCAAAATTGCAAACTTATTCATATTCTACATTACAGAACGCTAAAGTACGATTCTTTGTGTGTCAAACCAGACTAAAAGTCAATCTTGCAATTTTTAGGTGTTTAATAACGAAATATTGGACATCATCTTCAACAACCTTTTATTGGTACTTGAACACTGCTGTATAAGCATTCTTTTCTTTGTTCGGATACACCGGCGACACGCTTAAAAAAATAGTAACTCCTTTTGTTAAAGTCAATATAATGGAACAAAATTGATTAGAGTTCAATTGCAACGGCTTCGCAGGCGGTGACAATCACGTGCGCGGCGTGGTCTCGCTGCCAGGCAGCCCTCGAGGGAACAGTGACTCCGTGCCAGTGGTTGGCTCTGCTGAGAGCCTTGTCACCAGGGTGAATATGATAATCCTCAAATATTTTATAATTAAATTAAATTTGGATTTGATCAATGTCATATTTAATTTGATTATATCAGCCGAAAGGCATTTACTTCTGGACAAAACACCCCGAAGGAATTCTACAACGATCGTTTTAGCGCTTCCTATAACCTTTATTAGATCGTCCGTGCGTGGAGATCTTTCACGCTACGTCTTCTGGTCCCACTCTTAAGCTTTGCTGCCATATCCGTCGAGTAATGATTGCCATTTGAGTCTAGCTAACCTTGGCCAAAACTAGCTCTCTTGCTGATCTCCTTATTTCTGATTCGAACATTTGTTGGCAAAGCTACTTTTTATGAAAATTATTGTCAGCGAGCACTATTTAAATACCGAGGGATTTTCGTGAGATAAAATCTCTCTATTTTTTTACATAACGTAGAAAGAGATTTATATGATAATACCCACTCATTAGGACCTATCCTGAGTAAGTGTGAAGGAGTGGGTATTATCATACAAATTTATTCTTTTCATATCTCGTCTTTGTTTTTGGAAGATAGTCATTAAAATATTCAAACATCTTTGTAATCAATCTCTTGACGCAGGTATTAGCAGAGCAGGGACTTGGTGCGTACTGCGACCCAGAGTTCGTGAGGAACACATCCAGAGAGATGCAAGAAGCTCTAGAAATGACCCAGGAGCAAATGGACAAGTAATATCATCTTCCTTAAAGTATCCTAACGTTAATTTCAGCAAGAGATCAATATTTGATAGTTAAGTTTTCTTATTATTCTTTTTAGCTTTTGCCCACGTTCTAATGACAATGGCTAGTAATTCAGCCAATATCACCCAAATAAAAGTGTTCAGTCCAAATCAACGGGAATGAGGCCTACCTGATCCTAAATGAAAAAACAAATATCACAAGACAAACGACTTCAATATCAGTATATTTTAATGCATTGACGGTTTATAACGACGTTATGGGTCTTGACCCGCACGTCATAGATCTCCTTACTTTTTAGACAGTTGAATTATCAGCTAATATTACCCGAATCAACAAGGAAAAAATGTTAACATGACATTTTTCACGCTCTTAGACTTAAGCTAAAGAGATTAGATCATTCAGATTATTGAGAAAGAGAGAGAGAAGAGACTCTTTAATAATTGCGTTCTATATTTTCGCAGAGCCGCGCATCAACTGATGATCCAAGAAAGAAATTTAAAACAAGCGCACAATCAACAACCACAAGTTGTAAGTATTCATACCTTTTTCTTAACTTACTAAATTTTACCTAAAAGCAAGAACTTTCACTATTCATGTTTTGAACACTCGTTCTACATTCATGTTTAACATTAATATTAAATTATTCCTTATTAAATTAAATACTAAAAGCACAAAACATGTGCCTTTGACCTTAGACGATCTTATTTGCGCAATTCCCATTTCCTCAAGCATTCTCTCTACCTGTTATTTCTCTTCTATTATTACAACAACCCAATAAACTTAAAACAACTAACAAATCTGTCCCACCACCACCATAGTCGAACTAACACGCATTAACCATACCATATTAATAAATGGATAGGGTAATGATTGGGCTGTTATAGGGCGAAATACTAGCACGCCAGTACCACCCTTTCCACCAGCCCGCCTCGATGGCGCCGCCGGCGTTCAAGCGGTTATAGCACCGACCGACGCGTGCAACGCAAACGCGCGCCCGCCGCAAGATGGCGCCGCGAAGGCGCGCCCAAGCCAAGATGGCCGCCCGAATGGCCGCAATGACGGCGTCGCGAACCGCGCCAAACGGGCAAGCGTCGCCTCGTGCCAATCGCAACGCGGCAACACCGAAGCGAGATGTCACGCGCACCACAGAAAGAAGCGCAAGCGGAAACCGGTGCTCGTTTAAATCTAAAACCGCGCACAACGTTCAAGTTCTGAATATCGCGCTCGTGTAGCGTTATTGTACCCGATGCTCAAGTGTTTTAATTTTTTTTTATCACCTATATTGTATGTAACCTTAGCCTTTTTGAGAATTTAATATGAGATAACATAGTATTGACCAGACAACAAGACTCGGCACTGTAATTTAATAACGTTGTATATCTATTGAGTACCCGAAATATGGGTGTGGCACAGTTACAAGTGTGATTTGTAGTTCTGTAGTTATTTAAATAATAATAGAGTAGTTACGGTGGAATCAATAATGAAACAAATAACTTATAATCATTATAGCAATCCGAGAAAATCTATTTCTTTTATGGCAATCTATCTTTAACGTCGAGTAAATAAATGCAATCGGGCAAACTGAAGAATATAAAATGATATGTAAGGGTTGAAAAAACGAAGTAATTTTTCCAATAAATGAGCATGTTTGTTACCAGATTCTTTTTCCAAAGATGCTAGTGAACTAGGATCCTGAGGATCACTTTGTTAACTTAGGGTCCGTTCAACAGACCGGCTCGAGAGCATCGGCCTGCTTTTTCTTTTCACACAGACCGGGTCGTATACGCTTGGAATTGGCCGGAGCGGAGCCGCCAACTATTTCACATCGACCGGCTGGAAGAGATCTGAAAGCGGAAACACTCATATTTTGACACGAGTATTATTAATTTTTCATCATTCATCTTTTCGTACAAGTACGCACAACTATTACGTTCAAATGTTGCTATCAAAATGGCGGTCGGCGCGGCCGCAGCGGGCACGCAAGCGGAGCCGGTCGGCTCCTTTTATTACTTCACACGAAGCGCGTTCAGGCATTTTTAATGACAAAAAAGGTGCAAATGCAAAAATAAACTTTACTACAATCACTCAAAACACTGTTTCCAACGTGATAAAAATCTGCTCTCCTCTCCGAGCCGGTCTGTGTGAACGGACCCTTATACGTTACAGAAACAAATGTCAGTTGGTTTTTAATTAAAATTATAAAATAGCTAAACTATAATAAAGATGGAAAACCTTAAAAGACGTTCAAAGTAGTACTGATTTTTACATTTATAAGTTTCATACAATGATTCCGAAAGACAATATAATACCCAAAGACTCCAATTTGTAACGCTTTAGTGTTATACACTCGCATATTTGTTCTTAAAAACTTGGCGAAACGCATTAAGAGATAACTTTCCCTTATTTATCAACCATTATCATTTTTTACCT
This sequence comes from Lamproptera curius, assembly GCA_029286875.1. Classification (NCBI taxonomy): domain Eukaryota; kingdom Metazoa; phylum Arthropoda; class Insecta; order Lepidoptera; family Papilionidae; genus Lamproptera; species Lamproptera curius. The sequence continues at coordinate 2,034,982 of JAGSMT010000052.1, forward strand.
AAGAATAATCGCAATTGATTTAAGGATCATAAAGAAATTTTAATAAATTTATAATTTTTATCAGCTATATTTTAGCATTTACCCAAAAGTTTAATTTTAACAAACTATTCACTTTACAGAATAATAATCTAAAACTGTTTTTGGTTCTTCTTTCAACTGCCTGAAATTGTATTTCAAATGGCGTTATAGATATGTCGTAATTAATTCTAACAATTTTACTACATTTAAAAATATAAGATATTTAGTATAAAACGTAAACAACAAAAAAAAGTCTGCGTGATTGCAAAATACTGATTAGTATTGTTATAAATATGTAATGAATACATTCGATTGATGATATTCTAAATTTTTACACCCGTAACTTTTCTATGTTGCAAAAATTTTACGTCTTAGCTAATAAGGAATTCCCTAGTAAGTGCCCTTTTAAAGTTTTCGACGTTTAAGAATAAATGTAGCTTAGTTATCTGTGACTCCTAGTCCGTTTTACCGCGAACCACATTCCCTTAGAGTTAAGTGAAATGTATCTATGACTTTTATATTTTTCAATTTAAAACGTAACAAACATTTTCTTTCGACACATTGACATTTAAAATATGACAGATTCAAAACCCACAAATGTTTTAAATGTGTTATTATTATCGATTTTTAGTAATTATATTGTGCAAAAGAATTTTTTCTTCCATCATATTACAGTGCCAATACTTCGTTGTTTTTGTTTGTGACTTCGTAAATGTTTCTTGTTATATTTCATAAATTAAATATGGCCTCTTTGTTCTGCCAGTGTTTTAAAAAAAAAAAAACAATTTACTTCTTTTATAGATAATATCAATTAAAATGCGTTTCGTTGTTGTATGATCCATTTATTATATGTAGATAGAGTTTATTATTCATAAAATTAAATAAATGTCCTTTTTATTACATAGATTAAGTACACATGATAATTACAAAGTTCTTTCGTATATTACGACTTATATCTATATCTTGTATTTTAATTTCTTTTAAAGAGTCAATAAAATGTTAAATAAATCTATAAAAGTCATGTGTAAATAATGTAAAAAGTTACGACATCGTATACTTCAAATTTTTTCTTTTATTTAAATAAAATTTTATATTCTAGCGCAATCGCTAGTGTGTTCGATTGACTTCATTGTATATAATTTTGTAAATAATAAAAATCTTGTAAGTGAAAGATATATTTATTCCGTCAATCGTATTAAATTGATATAATTATTAATTATTATCTATTTATTGTTTTAAAGAAACATTGTAAAACTGTTTTCATATAAATAAAAAAATGAGACACAAAAATACGATGTTTGTTTTTATTTCGTCTTCAACACACGAAGGGATACACTTTTTCTTCTTAAATAATCTTTATTTAAATATATAATTAATGTCCCGAATCACCTAAAAACAATTTTTGCACAGATTAGAAAAATATATGTGTTTATTAAACTTTTTGCCTATATGACAGTAAAAGACACCTTAGGGTTTTTGACCCATAAAAGGCCTGAAAAGATAAAAATGATGTACTGAGCTAGTTAAATAATACCTAAAACAATCACGATGATACTGATTTCACAAACAAATATTTGTATAGGGTTCTGTAGCTTTTAGTGAACGGGTAACAGGTGAACTTCACAAAAGCAGGCGTAGATTATATTAGCTTTATAGTGAAAAAACATACAATCATAACAAGTCTTTTGTTGCACATTTTAGCATCTGTTCGAAAATCAAAAAATTCATCAGCCAAAGTAAAAATGACCTGAAATATCATCAACAGTGTAACTAGCAGAGTTATTAAGAGCAACTCTAAAATAACTTTAAATATTGATGACCATTATATTATACAGAAGCTGACAAAGATGCTGCTACTTATTTGAAAAAAATATTCTCTGATTCAATTTCTACTACAGTCACTTTTATCTTCTCCGACTGTTGCTGAGTCACTTTTAAAGGAGAATATCATTAAATGTACAGAATATTTTAATTTTACGGATGTAAGTACTTGAGATGTTGTAAGTACATTTAGGTCTTTGGATAATATAAAACTTCAGACTTTTGAGAGATTTCTGTTAGGGTGATAAGTTCTATTATAAATGTAATATTGAATTATAAATTATTTTAATGGCAGAAATTCTATAGTGCGCCCGGGTCTAAAATTGAATTATTATTTTCGTCTTACAAAATCTCACAAGGTATTAATAATAAGCAATAGAAACGAGCTCACTATGTATGACTTTAATAGCTCTATATTAGTAGGTTATACAGACAGACAAATTTAAAATGTCATTCGTAGGAAACAAAACAAGCGCAAAACTGGGAAAGGAACTGAATATTCACGAATTTATATCCCATGTCGCTCCACAACTGACGCAGATGTTCGACTTGTTAAACAAATATTCGAGGACTAGAGAGCGTCGCAGGATGCCTTAGGTATTTTCTGTGACCTTCGAAGGCTTTTAATTATGTTTAGCATGCCACTTAACTGCCTCCGTAGCCTAGTAACTGCCTCTGCTAGCCTAGTGGTATGGGCGTGCTTAGAAACCGGAGGTCGGGGTTCGAATCTGCGGGACGCAACAAATTTTTCATTGTTGTTTCTAGTTGGCTAGGGCAATGGCCGATCACCCAATTGTCTGAAAAGTAAGATGATCCATGCGTCGGATGGGCATGTAAAGTCGGTCCACCCACCAACCCGCATTGGACCAGCGTGGTGGGATACGGTCCAAACCCCTAATGGATAGGGTGTATTAGGGGAGGCCTATGTCCAGCAGTGGACTAAAACAGGCTGATGATGTATGCCACTCTAGACGTTCTCTTTAAAATTACTGCCCGAATGGTTTTAAAATTGCCGTACTCGAATTTCTGACTTCGTGCTGAAGCCATCGAACTCAGAGGGTTGCCGTGAATGGTAAGACACTTCTGGAACACCGGTGAGTATGGTTGACTCACAAGGATCTATTCTTGGACCTTTTCTCTTCCTTCTTGAAATCAATGATCTACCGCATATAATTAACTATACCTAACATTGAGATATTATTTACGTACGATACCTCATTGATTTTTTAAAGTCAGTCGTAATGCATTAGTTAATGACGATGTAAATAATACCCTCTCCAAAGAAGCGCATTGGTTAAGTGTGAATAATTTGCTATTAAACAACAAATAGATAAAATGTGTTAAATTTAAGACCCTTTATGTAAAATGCGGCAATTTTAATGTATCTTTAGATAGGGAAGCGCTAGATCTTGTTAACTCTACCGTTTCTCGGCATATAGCGGCCTACCATATAAATGGACTGGCGAATAAACTTAGTTACGCGGCATATGCAGTACAAATAACTGACGGAAACAGCCCGCTGGTATATTTCAGTTACATTCACAGTATAATGTCTAATAGCATTCTCCTCTGGGAACGCGTCATATTAATACAATCTTCAATCGTCATAAAAGAGTTATTCATGCAACCTATAACCGGGGCCTTAAAGAATCACTCGAGGGTAGTTTAATAAAAATTAAAATAATGACCTTTAAAACTAGAAATTAAAACAATGAATGAAAATTTTTATGTGCAGAAAACAAAAATATTTGCGGCAGAACATCATAAATTTTAAAGCATTGTAATGGACATAATATAAACACTGGGAATAAGGATGGACTAATTCTTTCAGCAACCAGACTGCAAAGAATGTCAATTAAATCCCGGAAAACATTTAAAATTTAATGCACCATAAAGAGGCGCTCAAACCAGAATTTCCACACATTAAAAATAAAAAAAAACAAGATTTAGATGTTTCTTTTAATTTATCATTATTTAATATATAAACAGATAAACTGAACATTTATTTATCAATTAAAGTTCCCCTCGGTCTTTTGTCAGCGCTGCTGCTAGACGGTGTTTCAGCTTGCCTCTTATTCATTCCTTTGCGCTCAAGCTGCTTCTCTATTATCCTAGCATTATTCGCATAGCTGTCAGCCACTTCCCTTGCTTCGATTTCGTCCTCCTCCTCATCAATCGTGGAGACGGTAACAGAACTGAACTTGCCCATGTTCTTTGTATGTTTTGTGACCATAATCTTCTTGGGCTGAGCTAATGCTACTTGCTTGTAAATATCAGTGACGGTGCCTTCTCCTGCGGTGGCAACGAGCGCTTCGTGCATTATAAATACCACGTTGCTGTCCTGTTTGTGTTTGTAATAAATAGGTATGGCGCACTTTTTACATTTCAGTCTATACTGACGCTCGATACCCTTTTCTCGTTTCAGATAGACGGTCTCGTCGGGGTCCGCTGTGATTTTATGGGCGTGCTTAGATCCGTCAATGACCCGGGCTTCGTCTGTGGGTCTCAGTGGCAAACGATCAATTGTACAATCCAATATCAGGGACATCTGACCGCATAAACAATAATAAATGTGTAACGGCTTGGTTTCATTATATTCCTCCTGATCTTTGGTGTCTGAGCAGACTATACTTCTTGAAACTACCTTAGGCATATTCTTTTTTCTTTAGGAAATCCACAAAATAATAAAAAACTTTTTCAAAATATTTGGTGTTTGACAGGTAATTGACAACTACTTAGTAGTAGGGTTTTTCTCGTACAGAAAGGCAATGGAGCTAAGCCATGCAGCCAATGACAAGTACTTAACCCCTAAAATTGCAATATTTTTTTTTTATTTAGTGTTACGTTATTTTGTATGAAACCATGCAGCTAAAGTGTTATGTATTTATCTGTTATTATAACTTACAAAAGGTATTTTCAAATCTTTGGGTTCTTAAGGTAGGGTTCCTTATACTTATAAATCGCGAATGAACCATTTACATTAATGTCGGAGTAATGCAATATTAAAAGATCGAGAGTACCTTTGTTAGTTGTAAGTATTAAAAAGTTGCCGAATAGAGAACATACAACTTAGATTTAAATATTTTTATTTGTACAGTAATTTGACAATTAAGAGCACACAATTTATTTTATTGTTTTCATGTAGTGCAAAGCATCATTAACATTGATATGTTATGCAAATTACGTTATAGAACTTGATGTAATTAATAATAACAATTAAGATTTTACGCCATAATTTAGGTAACTTTAATTAAATATTATCTTTTTACTGCAATACTATTTCATAGAAACGTTACATGTTATCGAAGTTGTCCGTTACAAAGAAGAACATAAACTATGTCAGGTTATGATTTGTAATTAACTTTGTCAATTCAGCGTATATTTTCAAAAGATCTACCAAAATAATTTTAAGTTACATATACCACAGCAGCGGTAAGTTATACTTCCATTTTATGTTATCTACAAATCCCATGTACCATCGTAATCTACTGTCAACTTCACTTCGATAGTCTTTTATTCAACCGAATTGTGTTTTACTGCACATGTTCATCGATTTCTTTTGGTTTCTCAGAAAGTAATAGGAGAACGTTCGCAAAATGGGTGCCATAGCAAGCAGATATCGTGTTTCTAACTCAGGCCTGACCGTCAATGATCTCCAAAAGATGGAGAGTGAAAACAAACGTGATAACCCTGGAACTTTAGATGAATTGCATAAAAAAACCAAAGGTAAACCTCTAAATGTGAGCAAAAACTATTGGACGCCATAAAAAAATGTAAAAACTTTAAAGAAGCTTTCATCTAATCCCATATTCAGTCAGAAAATTCTAAAAAACCTTGTCGAAAATTTACCGAAAAAAAAGTTTGGTTACCTTGTGATGTAATATAACTTGTATCTATCTTGGCCTAAATTTACTATAAAACGTTTTATCGATAGAAAATTTCCTAAAAGCGCTTTTTGCGTCAGTTCTATCGTATTTACATTTCTTATTTGATTTGTGATAGGGCTACTTGATCGTCCGATTTATTTCCAAAATGCATTACATTATTCCTTATAACTGGATTGGGATCATATCCTAATGTTTATGTTTTTTCACTTTATGATGTACTTGGATGTTTTAATTTACACTTAATTACTAGTTAAGACATGGTTTGATTACCTGTATCTCAAACAAATTTATGTTACTTAAAGAAAATTTTTAGTGCCACAGTGAAAAGCTTAATTGCTCAGATAATAAAGTAACTAAATATACATATATATACTAGGACTACACTATTATTGCCTACTATTTAAAAAAAGCCTAAATTAATGTTAAATTAGATGCAATAATACATTAAAATTAATTCATTCATATTCACATAATACACAATAATTAATTCATTTCACATTCTACATGTGCTAGTATAAAAGTTACATTGGTAAATTGGTAATCTTTGTAGTCTAATTTACAGTAGGGTCCACTTTTTTAGTTTTCTGAATTCACATCAAGTTAAAAACATAATTGTGCCTAAACATAAATAGTTTGATTGGTGAACAATAATATACTACAAATATTATCAAATGGCAATGAAATGTATAAGCAACAAAACAGTTGTATATGAAAGAAATAAAGTTAATTACAACCTGCTTGATATAGCGTTATTGAATTAACTGTTACTCCAGTGGGTGTGGGTTCCATTCCACCACCGGAAACATATTTTGTGATAAGCATAGTGCTTTTTGTGTTTGGGTATTTATTTACAAATAAAGTTAGTGTTTTATGTATCAGTTGCCTAATTTTTATAGTATAGGTTATTATTTCCTAGAAATATTAATATTATTGTAAATTGTATTATTCTTTAGGATTTTATTATATTTTTGTTTGATATATTCCAGCAGTCCTTTATTCTTATATAGTTTATGGAACCAATTTTTACTAAATATATTAAAAAGGTAATTAAAGATATTAACATTATCATATTATACAGTAGTCACTAATAAAGTATGCTGCATAAGTAAGAAGAACCCTGTAAAGTATGTATTTAAATATTAACTGATGTTATCATCATCAGCCTGTGATAGTCCACTACTTGTCATAGGCCTCCCTTAACGCACAACTTCTCCATATCCCACTACCCTGGTCCAACGGGCCAGTGGGTGGACTGACATTTTACATGGATCATCTTACTTTTCCGTGTGGTTGGCTCAAATTGCCCTCACCAACTAGGAAACAACAATAAAAATTTGGTGAACCCATGACCTCCGGTTTCTAAAGCAAATGTCCATACCTACGGAGGCATATTAGCTGATGAGCTATTGACCTATAAGCTGATTCGATTTAGGCAATGGTTTTGGTAGAAAAGCTAAAAATTTGTTTTCTTTCCAGAGGTGATGCCAGTCAACTTTGAAGGCGGAAAGCTGATGGTGAATAAGGGTATATCAAATCACTTTCAGGTTAGTTGTGACAGTTTTATCAGCTCCTAATTAACTTTTCTTTTAGACATTTTAAAAGGGACAGTTTATGTTAATTGTTCAGAAATTACAAAATGTATTTAAGTTTACCATCAACAGTTTTATAATTTATATTGTCCAGCTAGAATTAGTCAATTTTGTTCAATTGCATGCTATGTTCTAATGAGGTTTTATAGATAAGCATTTAATAAAAAATATTCCACTCAATCAAGGCAAAACCATAATTAAACCAATTCTATAATTTATAATAATAAATATATTTTACATATTACTAAAAACATTATGATATGTTACATGTACCCCTATTGATTATTAGATCCCTCCAATTTTTTATATTTTTCAGACAGTTATTTTCAACAACAGCTATAATGTGATTACATTATATACTAAGGCAAAATTCATGTCATTGTCTATTTTAAAAATCTGTTGATGTTTTGTTAAAATCCTATATGGCCTTATATTAGTAAAGTATTTTCAAGCTGAAGAATGACAGCTCCGTACGGTTCTGTCTTTTTTTACAGTAAACTCATTGATTTATGGTACCTTATGTAGACTGTTTTTACTTTTCAAATTATGCACAAAATTTATGTATGCTTATTTTTATTTCAGATGTCACACACCCTAACAATGAGCTCAGCGCAGAACGGCTATAAACTTGGTGCAACATACATAGGCACCAAGCAGATATCGCCCACGAAGCCTTCCCTGTAGTTTTAGGTGATGTGGATCCTTCAGGGAATGTCAACTTCAACCTAATTCACCAGCTCACCAACGAAATGCGATTGAAGATTGCGGCTCAGGTTAGGATAATATCAAAAAATATATATACATGTTGACACTTTAAGCATATGTATAATGTGACTTTTCATTTAGTGAAAATCGTAAATATGGCAACAAGGGTTTTAATTCAAAATATAGTACACGAAAGAGGAATTAAAAGTATTGAACAGCGACAATGTTACAAGCAATCACTCTTGCACTGTTGACTCTGGCAAAATATATTGTTATTCATAATACATGTAGCCCATGCGTTATTTTGTAACATTTTAACCAGTGTCTGTAAGCATGTTATGGCAAATGAGATCTAACATCCTATGTCTTAGGTGACTTGGGCACACCCCTGTATCATATGCCTTAAGTGATTTGGTGATACCCCTAGTGTTGCTAAGGGTCATGGCGGCCTTGTAGCAGCAGCTTGTCTTCCTTCATTTGCAAAGAAAATAAAATTAAAAGTAACAGAAAATATTTGAGCACTTATTGATTAATTTAATTGTGTGGGCATTGATCATCACCATATTACAATAATTAGAACCCATTTGTTTGTGGTGAAATTAATGTTTGACGTCAGACTTTGTGCATCAATTCTCTATTTAATTGGGCTAAACTATAACTGACAATATTTATAAGCTTGTTATATCTATTTCAGGTTCAAGAGTGTAAACTAACAGCGACCCAAGGTACTATGGAATACAAGGGGTCCGATTATACTGTGGCTGCTGCAGTTGGCAAGCCTGATTTCAGTGAAAAATCCGCTATATTCGTAGGCCACTATTTACAGGTATCGGACAATATGTATATATTTGAATAACACAATTTTATTATCAAGGTATAGCAGATATTGATCATGCTAACTTTTCTACGTAACTAAGCAAGGTTTTTTTTCTGGTATTACATAGATAGCTTTGGCACTATTGGAGCGTACCAGCATAGACTATTTACTATCATGCATCGCCAAGCGCTCTACGTAGAATAGATGTAGTTGTTTACAGTAAATACTTGTGCTTACGGAATCACAGTTTATCTAATACTTGCCAATAGATCGAGTGGTCAGTCGTCTACCTTAAACGACTCCGTCAGGTTATAAATAACGTTTTAAATTTTGTTGAATACTTTTCAATATCCTGTCCTAAAATTCCTTGTAAGTTCAAACTGTAATTCACTTTTACGTTTTACAGTTGTTCCCTAGATGGTTAGAGTCGATTAACCAAATTCTTGTCATTAAAAATGAACCTTGCGTCCGATGGGCGTCTAAAAACACGGTCCGGCGCCGGATCTACTTTTGGTCGCGTCTGTTATCCGTCTACTACGAGAGTAATAGGAGGAGGAAGGTGCATCTGTATTCACGGGAAGAGTTCTGCACTATAATGTCTCCTGCATAGACTATAAATCCCTACTATAGATTTGTAGTCGGCATAATCTGAGTACAAACTTACTCCGTAGCCTAGTGCTATGGGCTTGTTGCCATAGGAACCGAAGGTTGAGGGTTCGAATCCTGTGGGGACTTAACTACTTTTCTGTTCACTAGTTGGTTAGGGCATTGCAAGCAGATCATCCAATTGCCTGTAAAGATGATCCATGCGTCGGATGGGCATGTAAAAAGCCTGACCTTTCATGCCGTATCGGTTTTACATCCCATAGAACTATGACAAACTAGAGGAATAGGAGGGCAACTGCGGTTGCCCAACTTGCAACTTCGTACTATAATATCTCCAGCGCAGTTTGCTGATCTCTAATATAGATTGACCACCGTAGTCGTAATCGACTGTTATTCTTTAGTACCAAGTAGTACCTAGTAGTTCTTGGTACTAAACAATAAAATATTTATTGTTTAGTACCAAGTATTCAGCTTGCTTGACCTTGCTTGCTTTCTTTAGGTCAGGTACATAACCAAGCGATTATTATTTAATTCTAGCTATTTTCAGGCTTAGAGATAGATTCCAGATTTTGTTTACGTCTAGTGTAAACTAAAATAGAGAATCTTTTCTTTCATTCCAGTCGGTGACAAAACGGCTGGCGCTTGGTGCCGAGCTCGTTTACCAATCCGGTGCAAGGGTGATGGGAGGAGAGATTGCAATTGCATCAGCTGCTGCCAGATACACAATGGACGGTAAATATATAGTCTACACAAGTAAATAAAAATGTTGTCTGTTTGTAGCATAATAATTATGTTGTGACATACAACAAAACTATATTTTTTAAATTTATTTGTCCCATTATTCCCATTAAATTAAAAATTTCACTATGAAGGCAATTCAATGATCATTTCTTGATATACAGTTGTAGATCCTTGTAGCAAAATTTATAAGGGTTTTAACAAACTTGCGTTTCATCAGATTCCGAAGTGTCTGCCACATTGGGCGCTGCAGGATTCCACATTTGCTACTTCAAACAGGCCAGTGAACAGTTGCAGGTGAGATATGTTTAATATCAATATGAAAACAAAGTATAAAATTTACTATGTCATATAACTACTAAATACGGAAGTAATTGCTTTAACCGTATTGCATATATGTCTTAGAGTCAAGATATAAGATGATCAAGCTATGATTGGGTAAAAATGGGGAAATTACTATGTACGCCATTGAACAATGAGAATGCTTTTAATAGTCATGTCATTAAAGTTTGACTTTTCGCTTTGTACAAATAACTACAAGTTTTATTGGAATTGGTCATCATCATCATCATCATCATCATCATCATCATCATCATCTGCGTCTGATACACCACTTCAAATAGAAGCTGGCATAAATTTAGCAAAAGAACGAGAATTGGCACTCTTACCACCAACAAATCAGTCATTAAAAACACAGTAATAAAAATCTTGCAGTCTTCAATGAGTCTTTTAGACGGGATAAAAAAATTGGAATGTCCTTGGAGTAACTGTTTCATTATCAGGCTCTGTTAGTCCACTGCTGGACATAGACCTCCACTAAAGCACGCCTACTCCATTAGAAGGTTTTTCGACCTTATGATTTTGACGCTAGACCAATGTGTGTTTGGTGGGTGGACCAACTTTTTACATGCCCATCCGATCTTACTTTTCAGGCGATTGGGTGATCGGCCCAACTTATCTTAACTAACCAGAAAACAATGATATCACAAATCAGTTTCCCCATGGGTATTCGAACCCGGTATAAAAGGAAGCGTCAATACCGCACGACCATGGGAGAGTGATAATACTGGGTATTCAGCGATAATGTTGTATGATTTTTATTGTGCATTATTTTTAAATATTAGTGCAATGGAATATAAACCAGTATTCAGCGTTAATTTGAATTTTTGTTCATTGTACATTTTCTTTAATCAGTAATATAATATGTCATAATACAATGGAAAGGAAGATTGCCATTAAAAAGGTTGACAAAAAATGTCATGTTCACAGGTGGTAGCTGAAATGGACACCTCCTTCAGAGGCATGGAGTCGGTTGGCACAATTGGTTATCAAGTAACCATTCCCAAAGCTGAACTAGTCTTCAGAGGTGAGTGTTAATTGTTTTAGTAATTCAGAAACGCCCACAAACAATCTATGTGAAGCTTTTCGATAAACTGCTTTAATCCCTTAATTCACATTCAAATAAAGATTTAATTAAACACTTGGAACATGAGTAAAATTTAAAAATTTAATATACGATATATAATATATTGTACCTATATACTGATATAAATATATATACGTAAAAATAGAAAATATAGCACCATTGAAATTGTTTGAAGTCATTTAGTTTATAGAGCATTATCATCATCATCATCAGACTTTGTTAGTCCACTGCTGGACATAGGCCTCCTAATACACCTTATCCATTGGTTTGGACCAGCCACCACGCTGGTCCAATGCGGGTTGGTGGGTGGACGACTTTTTAATGCCCTCGACGCATGGATCATCTACTTTTCAGCAATTGGGTGATCGGCCCAAATTGCCTAACGACTAGGAAACAACAATGAAAATTTGTTGCGTCCCGCAGATTCGAACCCTACGACCTCCGGTTTCTAAAGCAACGCCCATACCACTAGGCTACTGGAGGCAGTACTATAGTTAGAGCACTATAGTTAGCCTAATTTCTGGGTAAATAACATTCCATCTCTCAGGGGGATGTGCGAATTTAAAGCTTATTTACTATGTGCTAGGTGTATCAGTTACCACCAGGTGACGGTTACTCGTCCTGTATTTACATTCAATAAACAATGAAAATATGTTATTTGAAATATAAAGAAATACAAAAGACAGGGTATAGCCGGCTCAGTTTCTGTCGCCGGTCATTCTCAGGTCTGAGGCGGCCTTTCCTGAACCGGTGGTAACATGTTTGACTATCAATAAGCAAGAGTAAACTTTTACATTGAATAATGTGACTCAATGAAACAAAGTTGTGTCGTACATATAGTTTTGTTATTATCTGGTCTCTTAGTTATTTGTTGTCATATTCATCATATGATGCAACTTCCCTCATATTGGTTATATTGTTTTTACCATTCTGTCTCCTTCTTGATTGAGATATAACTATTTATATGATAGGGGAAGTTAGAAATTTTCGTTTTAACTTTACAAATGACTATGATCATCATCGGTATCAGCCTGTGATTGTCAACTGCTGGATATAGGCCTCCCCTAATGCGCGCTACTGTTTCTGATCAATGTCTATAAAATTTACTTATTAATTGCAACATATATTATACACTCGACAAACTTATCTTATGATTTATTTATACTTTATGCACTAAGAGTACAGAGGCGGATTTAATGCCATAGGCATTTTCTTCCAGTCAACCTTAAGGTGGTGCAGAGATAATAAGTAAGGAGGTGCACAGATAAAAATACAAACGAAAAAATAGTATATGTAAACATATTAATAAATACATAAATATATTATGATAAATATATGATATTTCAGGTATGGTCGACTCCAACTGGAATATCGGTGCGGTATTGGAGAAGAAACTCCAACCTCTGCCGTTCACCTTGCCCTCTCGGGAATGGCGAACCAGGCGAAGCAGCAATTCAAGTTTGGTTGTGGACTTATCATGGTTAATGTGGTGCAAATTAGTGCTTTTTTGGTGTGGTGTCCATTATATCCGTGTGAAACTGAATGAACTGTATGAATCCCAAAGTTATCGTATTAAAATGATGTGCACATTGTATATCTGACGCCGTACGACCTGTTTGAAACATGCCTAGCTTATAAAAATGCAACGAGCCAGATGAAAATAACAGCAATCACGGTGAAAACTTTAAAATGTCAACATGTGTAATAGACCAAGTATTGATTTAGTTCAATCATTTTATAAACAGAATTTATGTTAATAGTTAACTTATGTAAAAGTCGGGAACTTTTATTGGTTGAACCTCGCGTTCATAATGACCGTAATCCGCCAATAAGAACTCCTTCGCTTCTGGCGCCTTCAAATTTGTACAAATTCATTTAACATTCAAATGAGGTAATTTTGAAATTTTTAACAGAATAAATATTTTTATTTAAGCTTAATGGACTTCTGAATTGCTGTCATAGATTAGGATCTTATCCATCCTTAATCTGTTATGTTATTATATCTATCTATATATATAATCATAAAGATGTGAATAAGTGAAGAGAAATATGAGTCAAGTTCATTTATATTTCTGAGTGAAATAGGTCTTCAATCTTTGCAAAAAAATGGTGTAAAATTTTAAAACATGTTATTTAAGCCAATGGAAAACGAACAGTAATTTGATGTTCTGCTAAAGACTAATACCATTGCTTTGATAACTGTAGTGTCCACTATTATAAAATTTTGTGCTCACAATGTTTTATATAAAATAAATACTAAAACAAATGCAACATGAAATAGAGAAATTTAATAAGTGACTTAACATTTTTACGAAATTAGTCTATATTTAAAAGTTTAATTTATTAATAATTGAAACACATAAAGTTCCTAAACATTGTCACTTTTAAATAACTCACATTTTATAAAACTTTCTAAAGTTTAGCCGAATACATCACACAGTTCATGCCAAATAGTGAAATCAATGCTTACAAAGTAGTGTCATACATCTATACATTTATGTATTGTCACAAAGATGTTATTCACCATGCAGCTATTTGTATCTGTTAAAGCAATTTACTGAAGCATATACAACATACATAATATACAAATTTAAACATAATTCCGTAATCAAAAATCCACATCTGAAAATATTGCAACATCAACAAACTGGAGAGATTCATATTTTTATTATTTGTCTGTTATTTCTTATATTATTAATTGCTGTTATTTTCAACTGTTCAATGTTCATTTAAATTATAATCATTTGCTTGATTAATAAAAAAAAAACAAATAATATGCTTGTCATTAGAAATTATATAGAAGATGATATTTTTAAAATCACAGAACGCTGGACGAATATATGAATTCCTGGCTGATTGATTTAAACAATGTTGTGAGTGTTACAATGTGTATATGCTTAACACCAGAGGGCATTTAAGATGTTGAGGCTTGTCCAGGGTGAAATTTGTTCGGATTTTTAAATATAATTTTTTGTACAGTATTCTATGATTCTGAATGCAAGTGTGACTCACTTCCGATACAAAATCACTTATATTTAATCTGTATGTTATATATTTACATTAGATGTGCACATACACTGTCTTGTGATGGTATTTCTAAAATTTTAAGCCTTATTTTGGTAGGGTATTTTCTTTGTTGATTAGAAGCATAACTTAGCTGAGAATTGAATTCTCATTTTCTTGTGCTAATAGTTACATTGGTTGAATAGTCAATTGGTCAGAGACCTGCTCTCATAGATTGTACAGGTACACTGTCTGTATGACTGTAGCTATGATAGATTTTGTTGTTCAGTAAATCTGAAAATATTCCATAAATACTGTTTGGTATAAAGTATTATGTCGCGAATTATTTGAACACTGCCATTATGTGTGCGTTTTGTTGCTATTTTTAAATATTTCACTGTCTCTTCTTTCATCTCTTGCCTTCATAAATATTTGTCTTGCCCTTTTGGAGCAAACGCGACCATTAACTATTATCTTAAACCCACCGACTGCGAATAAAGTTCTTATTGCATCACATTATATTAACGGACCAGCAGACTTAAAAATATGGGTTACATATTAAAACTTGATAAACAGTCTCTCGAATATAAGAGAATATAAACATATAGCACATTACAAGTTGATTTACCTTTCAATGTTGCCACATGAGCGAATAAAATAATTTTTCATCCTGGACAAGCCAATTTTCAACGACAACACTGACTACAACGCTCGAGCGTTGCCGTACGAATGTAGATAGAAAAATGGCGAACTTGTAAATAGAGCCTGTTGTTAAAATGTTTATTTTAAATAGAGTTATGTTATTAAATCAATTGTAGTTTCATTTTACACATCCCTATTTGATTAAAAGTATCTTAATATGTATATCATAAACTAGTTTAACATTATTGATACAAATATGACAACAATCGCTTATTTGTCTAACAAATAGGCTGCAATATGCTTAGTTATGTCAATTATATACTAAAGAAGTATATGTAAAAGGCCTAGAGTCAAAAATATAACCTAGCCAATAAATATTGCCGGAATCGAACCCACGTTCACAACCAAATACTGTAATTTGCAGAACTTACTACTGCTGCGCTTTAGAAGCATCAAATCGGTATATAAAAGGGAAAATAATTGCTATGTTTTAAATAAGTAAATAATACTTATTAAAAATATTATTAAAAGTAGTTGTTGTTAAGGTCAATTGAGGCATATAATAATATTTTAATGAAATACAGCAATAAACTGCATTATCCTTATGTATGTTATGAATATGTAAACTATTGACAATCGATTTTATTACAAGTAAATATATCCAAACGTCAACTGTTTACGCGTTGTCTAGCGTTCATTAGGTATACTAGGTTACCTGCTTAATTAATAAAAAAGTTATTACCTTAGCTCACTTAGTAACTCATACGATTATCTTTAAACTTCTTATGCATTATTGAAGCCTGTCAAAATCAATTTAACGCTTACACATATCGTGACTAGACGAGTTTTTGATTTTTGTGTTGCGTGATTTACTTATTGTAGAGAGGTTTTTAAATGAACTTCGGCAGCGAAATAACGGACATGCTCTATAACAAATATTTTCGTTCTCATATTATTACTCAATTGCTTTTGCAACTTTTAAGTACCAATGATAGACTAAGAGGACATAAATATGTATTCACTTTGTATTTAGGTTAGTGTCATGTCGTCGCTTGTGACGTCACGTTTGAGTAATCAAAACGTGAACGCGCTGCGCTCGTGCAAGTTATTTTGTGTTATTAAATATGAATTCGAAATTGTATAGGTGGTGTGGGGTTTCCCAGTGTGAGAATACATCCATAAAAACTTCCAATAAGCTATTTGTATTCGTTCCTTTATACAACACGAATCAAGTAGCTTAAACTTGCAGGGCGAGATTCAAAAGGAATTTTGCCCAGTGCTCACCTTTATTTTTTGGAGATCGTTTTGACGTAAGTTCTTACATACTTTTGTAGATTCTAGTATATAGTATTTGGTAATAATATTTTGTACGAGGTCCAAATGTAAAAATATAAACTATCTATTTCGAGGTTAGGTTTAGTTAGGTCAACAAAAACTCTCCCAGCATTATTATATCGATTCTAGGCAAATTAGCTCTGTTTGCCTTAGTAAATCCTTGATCTATGATTCGTGTTATTTTATATTCGAATCAATAATATTCAGACTCAAATAGTACTCGGTATTTACACAAAATAATAAAAGAAGACGTTCTGTATTGCATGCGTTTACTAAAGGGTGAGGTCATCGCTCTAATTGGTGTTCAAAATATATGGCAGATTGCCTTATTTTGTAGTTTTATTCATAAAAATAAATATTAATCATACTTATAATAAAAAAACAATGAGTATTTTATATTCCAAGCTTCAAGTTTTATTCAATAAATATAGTATTTTAGTACTTTTTAATTACTGTCATCGTGCCTATTGTATCCATTTAGTTTATTTAGTAACAATAGCTAAAAAATACTGGTATTATATATTTTTAACAAGGTAAAACTCGTAGAAGAAAAAAATAAAACCACCAGTTTACTTTAAAAATAACGTAAGTTTATTACATGTAATGAAATAAAAAATAAAAACTATAAACTTTTATCATTCCTTTACACGTATAACGGATGCCACATTCCGTACGGGTGATTTGGTACAATATCCTTAAATTGTCATCAAACATGAAAACCGAAATGTACTCGTGAGGTGAAAACAACACAATTTCTCATACACTATTTTAAAGAATATTGGTTTGTATTCTTCAGATATTGCTCAATAACCCAACACAAAATAAAACGAAGTTTGTGTATAACAAATTTTTACGATAAATTAATATAGCGTTGAAAAACAAGATACGATGATTTCCGCCAAACGTCAAAAATTACGCGATGTTTGACATAAAAGAGATTTTTTTTAGTACGTCATTATGCTATTTTCACTATAACTCCAAAACCTTTGTGATTGTTGAACAATAAACAATACATTAATGTTGTTTCCTCACCTCACGACTGCATCAAACGCCCTGTGCCCGCATAGCGATCCGTATATCTACGCGCAAAATTGAAACAAATTATATATGACATAAGATTAGTCTATGGTCAAAAAGGGCACAGGCGTTCCGCCACGGCACAAGTACATACTAAACATCGAATTAACACTAAAATCTGTGTGCAATCCGAAATCGAGAAGCTGGGTGGACGCAAAAGCTCCTAACAACGTCGAAACATTGACCATTTGAAATATTTAATGTCGACCCAACTTTCAAATTACAAACTAGGAATTTTTTATAATTTTTAAAATTGTTACCTCCTTATACCAAAATATATTATTATGGCTTGAGTTATCATTCCGAAGATACATAATATGTCTATAATTATTATATATATATTTTTTCGTATTATATCTATACGTAACCCTAGACTTAATATTACGAGACGATTGCAACACTTTTAGGTTGGCAACATGTCATTATTAGAGATCTGTAACATATGTTATTTTTTTAATATGTGTTTCTCGGATGTTTAATTTAGTTTATGACGTTAAATTAAATACACAATTATGTCTGATAGTTATAATTATTTGCAAGAAAATCGGTTAATTAAATTTTGGTGAGTATGACAGGATTTCACTTCGAAACATCGTGATTCAATTGCTTATCTGCAATGGTTTCTAAAAGCAACCATAGAGTAAGACTTGGCAGTATAACATCAGCATCACATCCCGATCATAGACACGACAAAAACTAACAGTTGAAAATTTGAGTGAAAATTGCGACTAAAGATGGTCTGTTATTATCTGTATTCAAACGGAAACGTCACTCGACTATAATTTTACATCTGTTGTCGTAATGTTTTAAAGCTGTGTATTACAGATCGAGAATGATCAATTGCGACAAATTGTAACAATCTGTCAATTAACAATTCTAACAAATTTAGGAAATATTCTATGACCAACTAGCTTACTTGATATCACTAATTTGTTTCTGTCCCTCGCTTTACAATTCACGTGATATACAAAAGAAACATTGATTGTAAAATGTATAAGAAAAACGGTTGCAAACAAGCAATCACACTAAACATGGATGTATTAATCTTTTAACAAAAATTCCAACCTCATTGAATGTTCAGGTTATTTCATTAATGAAACGGATTATAGATTAGACATTCCAGAGCCAAATGCATCACCATTTTTTTTCCGTTTTCGCGCCAAAAACTTGACGTTACACAGATAAAAAAAAATCATATTACATTTGGCCAAATACATATGTCACATAGACAGAGACGATTCAGTGTTGCCATTTAAAATAATCCACAACTCGCCATCACCAGAAAGAGTCGGACGAAATCACAACAAACAATTAGATGACACATCAATTGGTTTAAAACATTAACGCTACTATAAAAAATAATTAAATACCTATGAGATATAAGTGATGACTGCAGTCCGCGTTTAGGGGACTTCATACATTAAAACTTGTATTTATGCTATGGAGACAGATTAGATTTATTTACACAACGCTATCTCGCTCGCTCTTGTGACCGTTTGCAGCCAGTGTTAAAGAACTATTGCATGGCCATTGAAGGCACAGAAATTGTGTAAACATTGTAACCCATAGCAACCGGGTCATTACACAAGTCTAGAATACATTTAGCAGTGTTTAAAGATATAATAAAGTAATTAAACGCTATAAAATCGGTTCAACTGTTTTATATACCATGTACGGTATTCGTGAAAATAATAGAAACTATTAAGCATCGGAGATGTCAACCAGTGAGTGACATTGGTGTCATATCGATGCTATACAGTATTGCAATGGGTTACAATGCTTATATTAATTTGATATCCGATGTATGCATATTTCAATGTTTTAAAGCAGACAATATCAAGGTAACTTTACGGACATTCAAAACAAACCCTTTCGTCTTTCTCCATTAAAAAATTTCAATTGTCAATTTCACAGATTAAATTTATATTCGTTCAGCCAAATCTAGCGAAAGTACAGCTTATTACGTTTTACAACGCACCGAATTTTGTGAACACAATAAAAGATTATCGTTAACGGCTAACATTAATTTAACAACTAGTTATAGGACAAGCCATAGACAATGCGTTTTTTTTTCACAATCGAATACTGACATTTATTTAAATAAACTTGCCAGTATTAAATTCGAAAAAATCAACAAAGAAACTAAGATTTCGTTACCTTTATTTTTATTTAACGCTAAGCTAACTTCCATAAAATTGGCCAAATCGTGGTCCGTAAAATAGAAAATTATTATTATTATCTGTTTGTGATTATCGGATATGGAGATAGATTTTACACAGATTACATAAGTACTGGCTTTCGCGTGATGCGGCTGGGCGGTTATCTTTTTACCCAAAGGTGGTACACGTACACGTCTAAGAATGTGGCATAGACAAGTGATGTCATAGATGCTCTTTACATTTTGAGAAATCTATGAATGCGGCATAGACAACTGACGTCATAGAATATCATGCTCGTACCATTTTGACAGAAGATGAATATGAATGCAGCATAGAAAACTGACGTCGCCAAATTATCTTTTTTTTATTTGATAGATGCAATAGTAAAGTCAAGTCTTAAAAAAAAGAATTCAGGTTAGTTTAGAATTATCTGATTATCTCCTAGATTTTAAAAGACGTATGACATCTACGGTGTTGCAACATTCTTAGATCGTAGTGTAACAGCTTTGGGTAATTGAATCGCTGTAGCTGTCGCTCATTAGTTTTTAAAAGGATCGGAGGCAGGATAGGCTAGATAGTTGGCTGTAAGAAAATATTCACCTTACCATTGCAAATGACAAATGCACGAGGTATGGTTGAACATCTAAGAGTAACGTAATTATAAAAAAAAATTAATCGAGTATTCGGAAATTACTTCTTGAGCTGATTATACATTCATCAAAGTAAATGTTAAATTAATCGAATAAAAGAAACGACTAATGACAGCTATATAGGTCCAAATAATTTTTTTAAACTTTTGATTAACCGCATGGGACGCATGGATCTGAGTTACAGGTCTGAGTTTAATGTCCAATAAAATTTTAAATCTCAGGAAGCGCGACTAATAAAGAGCCTTTAAAGGAGCGAAAGCTTGGGACGAAGCAGATAGTAACAGAAAGCTACGTTGGAAAACGTGACCCTGGCGTAGCTTGCTCGGGCTTATTGAGTCGCTCGGGACGACGCGATGCCAGATAACGACAACCCTAGCCTATCATTATCTAGGGCTGCCACAAAGAAGGGACGCACGGTACAACAAAGATAGTGCCAAAAAGTGACAGCCCTAGCATAGCTATGTCTGGAGATTACAAAGAGGCGACACTTAGTATCGAGAACCAGAGAGGGTAAGCGTCAACCCTAGCCAAGCTAGCTCTGGCGTGAATGAAACTGTCAACCCTATCGAGCTAGCTTTTACGTCCCTTGTGTATTGGTATTATCGCTCAGTACAAAAGAAACAGTGACTAAAAGCGACAACTCAAGGCTATCAATCCAGGGCTCCCACAACGACGCTTCGCTTGGGACTCAGAAAACAGGGACAGACAACCGTAGCCCAAATAACTCGGGCTTATTGAGAGTCGCGCGGGACGACAGACACAATGCCAAAAGCGACCCCTGGCCTAGTATTGTACAGGGCTCCCAAATCGCTTTGAACTCTGGAAACAGAGACAGAAAGCGACAAACCAAGCCCAGCTTGCTCAGGGCCAATAATGAGTTGATTCGAGAAACAGGGACAGAGCGTAAACGCTAGCCCAGATTGCTTAGTCTCCGCTGAGTCGTCCAAGACTAAAGTACAAAGACAACGATAGCCTGTCAGGGCTAACACAATGAGGCGACGTTCGAATGATACAAAGCGAACAACCCTAGCCTAGCCTAGCCTAGCCTATCCTACCCCACCCTAGCCTCGACGAGCGCACTAAGCGGACAACGCATCACACGCCCGCGGCCGCGAGAGGGCGCGCCGGTGCAGTCAGCTGACGTTATAACTCCATGTCGTGGGCCGCGTCGTCGCTGAAGTCGCTCATCGAGCTCTCCGTGTCGCTCGTGTGGGCGCCATTCTGCTTGGCGGATGGCGTCGACGCGCCCCCCATTCCGGTAATGGCGTCCTTTTCTAGGAGCGCCTCCTCCGTGGCGTAGCGCCGCACGTAGTCTGCCGCGGGAAGTGGTTTTTAAAAAGTTCGATCGGAGCACATGTATTGTGTTCGTAAATAAGCCTTGAAAGCATTAAACGTTAAAAATTGGACTGTGATAAACTTAAATTTAGTACTCGAATTTGGTGTTTCATCCTGAATTCATATTTATTCTACATGTATATTAAGTCCGATATATTATACGCCAAATAAAATAAAATATATATAAACTTCCTTCCTCTTTCCATTTTTTAACCATAAAAAGGTTTTACAAACACTCCAAGCTTATTATGTGCATGCTATTTCAAAAAATACTACATCAAGTTAAACACGAACCATTATCTAAAACTTTATACACAGCGACATCGCAACGTCAAATTCCAAGCTCTCCCATTGGTGAATAATCACCGAGCTGTCAAAACAGCCGCCATCCAATGCGGAGACGCCGAGGCGTTACCATGGTTACCGTGCGAATGCCCACGTATGACGTCATAAGGTCAGAACCATCCACCAATACGGTGAAGCCCAGACGTTGCCATGGCAACCGCGCCGATGACCAAACATGACGTCATTCGGTAATCTTACCTGAGACCTTCTTCTTGTACTCCTCGGGCTTGTGCAGATACATCGCGGCCGCGTCCCCGTTCAGGGGGTCGATCGGATTTGGATAAGTTAGCAGCTGCGGCAGGAACGACTCGAAGATATTCGACAGATCTGCAATCGTGTGAAATTGCACAGTTGTTAGGACGTCTCCATTGCCTATGCCCATGACTGCCTCCGTAGCCTAGTGGTATAGGCGTGTGCTTTAGAAACCGGAGGTCGTGGGTTCGAATCCTGCGGGGACGCAACAAATTTTCATTGTTGTTTCCTAGTTGGTTGGGGCAGTTTGGGCCGATCACCCAATTGTCTGAAAAGTATGCGTCGGATGGGCATGCATAAATTCGGTCCACCCACCAACCCGCATTGGACCAGCATGGTGGGATACGGTCCAAAACCCCCTAATGGATAGGAGTTCATTAGGGGAGGCCTATGTCCAGCAGTGGACTATCACAGGCTGATGATGTATGTTAAGACATCTCTATTAGGGCTGTGTCAGACGATCATTTCTTGCAATCTCATCAACGCGGGTCGATCATAACCCGTTAAGCTACACCTGCTAGACGATCGAATCTTCACGATTTGATAGTCTAGCAGGTTCGTCTGCTAGGATCGATCAAATCACAGTGATTTGATCGATCGTAATTGACGCAGTTCTATCTCAATCGGTACGGTCACGCACTGTTTTGCAACTTTAGTTTAAAATTTTAAGGAACATTTAACGATTTATTTGGCTCATCGTCCGCCAACAAAGTTCCAGAGGCGGCTAACATGGGAAGAGTTAAATTATTTACAATCTTTTAGTAGCATCAAACTTATAGTTTTCGCCTTGAGATAAGTAATGTTCTCCTAGTCCATTACGACTACGGCAGCCATCCACGAAAGCCATCTGCGCAGAAGACATAGTGCAGAGAGACACAAGTGCACTCCTATTCTTTCTCCACTTTCATGGCACCCTCCAGAGATCAAAGTACAGCCACATTAGCCAGCTTTTAGCTTTGAAAGCTAGCTATAACTCCACAGCCCCCTGTACTCCGCCCAAGTTGCTCTCAGCTCCCCGGCATTACGATAAACTAGGAATCTATTCTGAGGCCCGATTTATAAATATCTTTGATGCGTTTGATGGCATTGTCAAATTAATTCCTATTTTAGTAAACATTCGTTTTGACATTATACATTAATAGCGTATTAATTTGAATACATTGTGTTGCCATATTTTTAAACATACGTACGAACAACTGCCTCCTGTAGCCTAGTGGTATGGGCGTGTGCTTTAGAAACCGGAGGTCGTGGTTCGAATCCTGCGGGGACGCAACAAATTTTCATTGTTGTTTCCCTAGTTGGTTAGGGCAATTTGGGCCGATCTACCAATTGTCTGAAAAGTAAGATGATCCATGCGTCGGACGGGCATGTAAAAAGTCGGTCCACCCACCAAACCGCATTGGACCAGCGTGGTGGGATACGGTCCAAACTCCCTAATGGATAGGGGTGTATTATGGGAGACCTATGTCCTGCAGTGGACTATCACAAGCTGATGATGTGGATGATGTACGAACAACTTACCATTTTATATATAGCCGCCTGTTGAACATCATTCTTGATTAATGAACAACTGACTTTTTTTTAACGCTCTGAGAGGAATCGGCAAAGCACACTGTGACATATGTATATGTACTTAAGGTTATATATATGTACATATATATTTATTTGTGTTTATATGAATATGTGTATATATTTTAATTAATATCTATTTATATGTAAGTATGTTGTACTCTTATTTAGTATCTAACTTTACACATAGATTTGCTTCGCCCTTTTTCGTATTTAAAGTGCAACCACGTTAAATTATTCATATCCTCCCTAAGGTCGGCCGTTACATAATGCCTAAGGCATTAAAGCCCACCTATGTATATTTTACCGTGCAAAAAGAATATATAAACAAATGTGTATTTACAACTCACCATACAACGCCGTCCACGCCTGGTTGATGACGTCCAAGCATACCGTTCCGGAAACTTCGTCGATGTTCGGATGGTACACTTTGTTCATGAAACCGATGGACGGCGACTTGAAAGGGTAGTGGTCGGGTAGGTGAACTCGCACGCGCCAGACGCCGCCCTCGTAAGGGGCTGGAATGAACGACGGTAGACTAAGAATCACATTCCACTGGAAGCTAGGTCCTTCTTTCCCCAGGGGACCGTCTGCGGTGGTACCTAACCCGGGCCTATTTCTGCCAGGTAAGCTGAGCTGTGATAAAGCACTGCTATGTTCGGTGTTAGGCACCGTAGCTCAGCGTATTTCTGTCAAATGAGACTAACACCTTATGTCTCACTGGTAGAGCAGCGGTTGGCGATACCACTGGTTTATTGACAATGTCTACGGGCGTCAGTAGTGACACTTCCCATCAGGTGGCCTGACTGCTCGTCTGCACTTTGCAGGCAATAAATAATGTTCTACGTTTGCAATAATAATCAATTTTCAGTATTTGATATTGTTGTATTGCTTTAAAGTTTAATCAAAGATTATTCTAAGGGACTTCCTTGAATAGTTTTAGTTGACTTTTTCATTTTTCTTTTAGCATGTATCTTAATTGTTATTCAGCGCAAAACAGGGTCGAGAGCAGACTCCTATGACTCTGGGAATCTAATTTGGTTTTTACTTCTACCCAAGCCGATCCACGTCTAACCTTTACAGCCTATAATTATCTAAAACATTCACAGTTGCAACGTGAAAGTTAGCCTTACGAGCGTCTTCTGCAACAAATCCAGATCCGACTATTTGTCTGCTCATTCCGGATTAGAACATCTATTCGTTAGAATTGTTGATCGATCTATCTGAGGCTAATTTATAGAAACTTTATACTAAAGTTGATTGATACATGATAAAAACGTTATCTTGACTTTTGAGCGAAACATACTTTTGCTATGTCCAACTTAGTGACTAGTTAATTACTGACACAGTGTAAGATTTGAAAATTGTCAGATTGCCATTAGTTTTAGTTCAGTAAAACAACTGTTTACGATTTGAATATAAAGCATTCCCTAAAATTCGAAGTTCATCTTTTTTATTCGGATGAATCAATGACTTCAGATGTCTTTGTAAGCTTCATACACGAGTTCAGGAAGCTTACAGTCCTACGAACTGATGGCCACATTTTTCAAAAGAGGCTTATATGCAAAGGTACATAGTAGCATTTATTTTGTTCTAGGATCGTCGACGATACGGTTATATGACGAGCTAGTTCTGCACTTTAGTATGGTGGGCGTGAAACGCCTGAACCGTGATTAGTACCTGTCGTGTTTTAGCTTCTGTAACTGGTAACAAGGTGAATTTGCTATCCCTACTCGTGTGTGCGTAGGGTTGAGTCAGGACCCGTTGATCTGAGTCTCGATACCTTCCTGTCCGGGTCGAGAGAACTTTCGCGGTCTACGGCTTTGATAGACCGTTTGACGGCTATGTATATTCCGTTGTCATTTACCAGCAGAGGGATAACATATGTGATTGACTATCTCTTATCATGCGTGTGTTGCGAGTTAACTTTTAAAGTGCATCGCGTGTCCGGAACTTTGCAGTCGCTTTGTGAACTAGCTTTGTTGTACCATGACCCCGGTGGCGAGCGTGATGAATTTGTTTTGTACTGAGTTGCTTTAAATGGTGGAGCGTCGCATCGGACATGACGCGTCCCTCGAGCTCGGATATGAAAGAGCGATGACTACAAGATCAGGACTTCGATGATGGAACCAGCCTTCTACGGCGACTTTGGAGTGAGGTGAAATCAGCCGTTGTGCCAGACTTTGTCCAAATGCTTGTGGACATCGAAGAGACGATCCTTTGATACGGGGTTTGGATTGATGAAGTCCGTTCTAGAATGAATTCGCTTAGCACTAATGTCTGTCGGACAGAGGCTTCGGACGAAACCAATTGCCTCTGGATGAGGTTATGGAGAAGTCGGCTTTCAACGGAGGAATTATACGTTCACAGTTACCCACAATGAGCAACTATGACGTAGCTCGTGTGGTAGAGGATAATGTTCGGTTGAATACATGAGATGTTTTTCAGCATCAGAAGTATATGTCGATTAGTAATGTTGAAAATGTTACAAAATTCAGCAATAGGGCCTGCAAGTATTTTAACGTTCTATTGAGATACGTTCTGCCTTGTTGCTCCGTTTAAGACCTATACTTTCGGACCTCTCGGTCATGGCTTAAATTCCCTGGAGGCAGCTGTCAACTACGGCGGTCCACCCGATAGCACGTCGACGCGTCGCGAATGGTTTTACTGATCTCTAACGATTCGACAATCTGCTTTCAGTCGTAAAACTTAAAAGCCGTTGGCGACTAATGGCGGCATGGCGACAGGTTCCAGATTTCACGCGTAGCCAATCTGCCAAAGACAGTGCGATCACAATCTTCCTTCAGACCTAACCAGAGCCTTTGATGTAACTCTATCTATCTCTGACCTTCTAGCTGAAGTTAGCCTAAGCGAACGTTTGATTCGGACGGATAGCGATAAAACGCGTAACTTTTCTTACTATCAGTTGCATCGAATAATGAACGAAGCCAGTTGTTCGACCTTGACGTCCTTTGTGTCGATGGCTGATGAGAATGCCTTATACTTTCTGATGCATCGCTTTGTCTGACTATAGTTACCTGATGGTTAGCAACTTGGGTCCATAGCTGTAGAGTTTGCTTCAAACAATTGCCAATTTGTGTACGTTTGGTAGGACACTGCGCTGCCAAATTGAATAAGACCGGAAGTGGTCAGATTTGACTATAAAGAGTCCCTACATACATTCGAGACACGTCTTTACTATCAGTTGTTATGTTGTTCGAGAGCGTCCAACTCTAGTCTTGAGTACAGTTCATCACCAGAGTATTATTTTGTTGAGTTGCTCCTCGAGTCCCAGCAAATTAGTTGCCAACTTGTGTTTGAAAGCGTAATGCAATCAGCGGATGAATGTTTGTATTTAAGTGCTAAATGGTTGAAGGACGTTGGCCGTGAGAAGCAACTCTAGTCGATCAATTGAATTTAGATGGGGACAGGTACATGGAACAGTAAGCGGCCAGCCTGTCGGTGCACTCGACATGCAGCTCTACTCTAAGTTGTGCTAACTTTGTCAGGTGCTTTTAATGGACGATAGGAGACGATCCTTTGTAGGTAGTTAGTGACTATGGTCTGACAACTATGGTTTCTACAAGTATGCCACTGAATTTGGATTGACTATTGAGGCTTTAAGTCTCTGCACTGAAATATATCATACTATAATCTCTGGAGAGTTTGGGATTTCGGATCTTTCTAAGCCGTTCGTTAAAGTACGATAAGACTATAGAGCGTTTTTACTAATTTGAAGCCATCTATATGAGCAGCTAACTATGGCTGTAGCTCGTTGGGTTTTATTTAAATTTTTAGAGGTTTAAGATTTCGTCGAGCGAGCAAGACGTTTATTTGATGGGCTGATTGCCAGGTCATTTTAGAAGTCCAGATCGATATAATGGAATGTTTGTTTGCAATTAAAATTTCGACAAACATGGTGAGACGGACAATACGGACCTTGGCACGGTTTTACGTCTAGGCAGTGAGATAGTTGTGGCCTGGGACCACCTGAGGTTTAGCCTTATAATTGTTGCCCGGTCGTCTCGAGGGACGCGCGCTTTAAATATTACAGGCTGTCCTGGCGGTAAGGCAGCCTGGTGAGTGCAGGCAGTTGTTCCGACCCGAGGATTCGCGAATCGCGGCGATGCGCGAGTGTCTTGGGTGCTTGAGTAACTCTCAAACTATCGGACCTATTACGCAATTGGCACGTCGGGCGTCGAGCTAATCTTTGGGCCAGTTGGCTTCGATAATGTTGCCGGCGCATCACAGGCGCACGCGCAGGGTTTCACGATGTGTCCGAAAGTGGCAGCTACACTGCGCAACTAGCCGGTTCGAGGATTGACCCAAGCTCGGTTAACACCATGAGCCTTTGCGAATGAACTCTTCCTCGGAGTCTACTGACCATAAGTGAGGTTCCAAACGAAAACGGTTTGACCACGGCTGCAAAACCCCGGCTGGATCATTTCTCTAGTCCGTTGACTCTAGGCTCAGTCTTTAGGAATTCCAATAACGGTACGCGGACTTGCTGATCTTCGGTAGGTCGAAGGCTGAAGGATTTTATTTCGTGGTATTTGATACTGTCGATGGAAACATCCGAGTCCTACTGACTCGATGCCATTTCGTGTTTGCCGCAGTTAGAGATCTTTCGAGTAGCCAGTGAGGACTTGGCTCCTGACCAATTGTGTGTTACGACGTTGGACGCCTTGACCTCACATCGGCATAAAACCCGAGAGGGTCAGGTGCTACTCAGCAGAGGCTTTAGCCGTTCGCGTTGGGACGAACGCGGCGAATTAACGCGACTGTCGGGGTCACTTCGTGGCTGGGCGTTTTTGCCCTTTTTCCTGAACGAAGTAGTGAAACCGTCCGAGTCCCTGTCAGCCTCGTTGTCGGCATCTAAGCGGCATTTGCGGTGGCTGCCATGCGGCGTCCACGGTCGCGCTTTCTAAATCCATAGGCGAGGGCCCAGGTTCATCTCGGCGTCCGATTGCGCTGAAAGAAAGCTGCACGGGCAGGCGTAATTACCGGCTACGACTTTCGCAAGGCGCGCGGCGATATCGGCCGCACATGCGTGCTTTGCTCGTACAGCTTTATCGGCCTGTTCCAGCCATCGGGGTCGGTTGCGCGGAAATACGCATCTATATGCTCACGGTAGTTTGCGGGGTCATCTCATCCAAGTTAACCATTGGGGCATTCCCCGCCGGCATGGTGAATTGTTTATCTAGCCCTCCCCACCAATGTGGAGAGGTGTGTGCCTATAAAGAACACAAGTATAAGCGCTTTAGGAGCGCTAGGTGAATACCTGGCTGCCACCTAATGTAGCAAGCACGAGTTAATATTAAAAGCTAAATGCCACGTGGGCTTTTTGTGTGTCGTGTGTTTTACTTATAGTACTGGAACCT
Organism: Lamproptera curius; assembly: GCA_029286875.1. Lineage (NCBI taxonomy): Eukaryota > Metazoa > Arthropoda > Insecta > Lepidoptera > Papilionidae > Lamproptera > Lamproptera curius. The sequence continues at coordinate 2,064,337 of JAGSMT010000052.1, forward strand.
GTCTACTACTACATTAACACATGTCTAACAGCAACTGTCAGACTCGATTTTGAGGTTTGCCGGACGATACACAGCACTAACTGCACTGGCACGTGTGCCTAACGAGGCAGCACTGTCACGCCGACTGTTTGACTTCAACTTGGAATACGCTTACGCGAGAATAACGCATCTGCGGGAGCGCAGAGAGAGAGGTCCGTACAGTGCGAAGGCTCGGCACGAATTGGAGACTTCGCTAACATCGGTCAAGTTGCTACGCCTTATGGTTCCAGAGTTATCGTGATGAGTCAATATATAGGTGGAAATCTATTTTATATACATAAATTACAGACAATTTTTAGCTTTGGTGATGGATAGAACGGACTCTCTTTTCACTAATTAAATAACATTTAGAACATGTTATAACTAATTAATTAAGGACATATAATACAGTCTCTACGTTTAATTACTTTACAATTATTCAGAATTATACCCGTGACTATATACTCAGGTAAAGCTTTGAAACGTCGGGTATGATATTAATTAATTGTTAATTAAAAACGTTATTATGATGAAATAATCAGTAAAAACTCTACTATTTATGATGTATAATATTCGCAACAACAAGCAACAGAAAGTGGTATCAAAACATATTTGTCTTTATTGCAAAATACTCACTCCCAGGCGGTCCGAAGAACTTCACGCAGAACTCGTTTAGGCCGCCGAGGATTGTCACTTCGTGCTTGCTCTCGATGCTGGTAAGATAAGCTTAAGGAAATGTATATTTATTATAAATTATAATAACGTAAAAGATATAACACCTACCAACCCGCATTGGACCAGCGTGGTGGGATACGGTCCAAAACCCCCTAATGGATAGGGGATAATGAATGTATTAGGCGAGGCCTATGTCCAGTGGACTATCACAGGCTAATGATGATGATGATGATGATAAAAAGATATAATACAATGATATCAAACGAAACGCCCTGCCAATTATGAATGCTGCATAAGACATTAAAAGTTCTCTTGCCTCCCAGTTACTACGGTTATTGTGCCCTTTAAACCAGAAGTTAAGAGTGTTATTATACTACGCTTTAAGACAGAAACATGGGCCAGGTGGTACATGTGCCTAAATCAAACGCTTTGGAAATTTAAATGTGATAAAAAATAGACCACATTTAAGATATAGACGCTCGTGATCTAAGGTCTCCTCAAATAAATTTAAAACAAATTCAATCGATTACAAACACCTTAAAAATAATTAATATATGGTTGTATAAATACTAATTAATAGAAATCTCTAATAAAAGCTACCAACGCATAGTGTCAAAGAATTACAATAACATGTCGTTTTTTAGTCATTTGAAAGTTATTATTTATGTCAAAAGGAACACCTTGGAAAAATACTATTGCAGATGATATAATTACGTGAATCATTGAATCATAGTATATCAGGAATTAAAGGTTGCCCGATTGACACGTTCAATAGTATCAGTTTGACTATTTCTGCCGGCGTTACTTTATATCGTTACAAATAACAGTTACTTGCTAATGGTTTACATTGTTTACGTCAATTTTGTGTAATTTACGACTTGTTTATAGTTTGAGTAGTTTCCAATTAAAATAGGTAAACAGATAAATAAAAATACCTAAGATCAACTACAGGTGTCGCGCGTCGCGTACATTATATTAAAATGCAAGTGAATATTTAGTACCGGCTCCGTAGCCTAGCGGTATTGGTCCTTGCTTTATAAACCGTAGGTCGTGGGTTTGAATACCGCGGGGAAATAACTTCGTGTTATCGTTGTTTTCTGGTCGCTGAGGACAATTTAATTCGATCGCTTAATTGTCTGAAAGTTAAAGTCGGTTCATCCACCGACCCGATGGGACTAGCGTTGGATTACGGTCAACACCCAAATGAAGAAGACGTGCATTAGGACCTATTCGAGCAGTGGACTAACACAGGCTGATGATGATGAATATTTAGTTATAGGGTTTAAAATATAAAATTTAACGCAGCCTCCGTGACATGACAATGTGCATCTTTGTTTTGTAAGAAGAGCCGTTATGCCGTCGCCTAAAATACTTGTTAAAACATATGTAAATTGACTTCTTACATATAAAGGACCTTTTTTGGACGTTAAGATTTTATCGCTATGCTTATCGCATACTGACAGACGACGTCTGACTCGTGACCATGGCCGTTGGAAAGGTTCGAAATGTCGGATATCCGTCAAATTCCGTTTAAAACCAATTCGTTAATGTATTTATTTCATGTATCATTTACTTAAAGAAAGAATTGTTTTTATTTTGATATTTTTTATTGCCTACGCAGGCAGACGAACCGTTGGGCCACCTGGTGGGAAGTGGTCATCAACGGCCATAGACATCGATAATACCACTGGTATTACCAACGCGCTGCCTACCGTGAGACATAGGGTGTAGAGTCTCGTTCACTCAGTCAATACGCTGGCTACGGTGCCCTTCAAACCGTAACACAGCATTGTTTTTACACTGCTGTTTTGCGGCAGAAAAAGGCCCCGCGGTGGTGCCAACCCAGACGGAGTGGAGACCAGCCACGAGATGAAATGACGACATTTAATCTAAGGAAATCCACCCATTGAATGCATTTTACTTTTTGGGTGGTGAGGGTCAGTTGATCTATCCTCATAATAAAATCGCTAGGAAGAGGAAAAATAACAGGCAAAACTATCCAAGAAGCTATTATATGCATTGTGACGGAAATTCACCTCAATAGAAAACGTTATATTGGAAAACAAGAAGATTATAGAAAAAAATAAACCCACTCAATAATCAATCAATCAAAAGCCTGTGATAGTCCACTGCTGGACATAGACCCCCTCTAAATAATATACCTCTATCCATTAGGGGTTTTGGATCGCCGCCGGTCCGCACCGTCTTCTCTGTTAGGGGGTTTTTGGATTGTGTCCCACCATGCTGGTCCAATGCGGGTTGGTGGGTGGACCGACTTTTTACATGCCCATCCGACGCATGGATCATCTTTCTTTTCAGACAATAGGGTGATCGGCCCAAATTGCCCTAACCAACTAGGAAACAACAATGAAAATTTGTTGCGTCTCCGCAGGACTCGAACCCACGACCTCCGGTTTCTAAAGCACACGCCCATACCGCTAGGCTACAGAGGCATTTCAATCAACCAAGTAATGAACAAGTAACAAATAACTTTTCTATGTATAAAGAATTAATAAACAATTGTGATAAAAATATTGTAAAAATAAACAGTCTAGGCCAAACCACGCAATGGCCATTTAATAGCATATTCCCACACAACATCAACTAGACACAGATAACATAATCTTATCTATACAAAGTTATCTTATCAAAAAGCCTAGTATAACCAGCCAGTGCTGGTTAAGTTTTCTAGCTTATACCTTCCGCTGTATAATCTAACACTTAATATATAATAAAAGCATAAATACACTAAATATATATCAGGGTAAAATATGTCTAAAGCTGGAAAAAGTTATTGCTAATCACTCTAAAGCTAGTTTACAGACCTGCCCTTACTACTAGCCTTTTGCCGATCACTACAATATTTATGTCATTTATCATAATTGCAAGCTTTTACAAGTCGACTGGCAGATAGGCTTTTCCATGTACATAATAAATACTCAGCAAATTGCTTTTTCTAAACTTATGTGCACACTGATAGAAAATCTATAAAGTTCACAATCAGTGAACTATGAGTAAATAAATATGTGACATAATCTGGTACTTTACTTTTCTAATTTATTAGTATCTTTGAATACAAATAAACTTATAACTTAGAGTAGCTGTCAAATTAAATTGAAAGTGAAAACTGAATTTTTGAATCTTTAGCTTAAAAACTAACTCAGATGACAATTGAATTTATGTAAAGGCTTGAGTATGAATGTGATTTCAGAATATAATCGTGGTACTTCAAATATTGAACTAATTTGAAACGTTTTTAATTGCGTAAAACAATTCTTGACCATGCATTTTCTCATTAGCAATAGAAGTAACATTATAAATTATAAATGGACAATTGGAAAAGTTTAATGTACTATTTAATCTTTAGCTCTAAATAAGCTATTCAAAATGCGAAATAAATTTATTTATTTTATATTTTAAAATTAGAGGTAATTTACATTTATGATATCTCTAAAACTATAACCGTAAGAAAACTAAGTATTGTGATACAAGTCAACATTCTAGAAAAACTAGTTTTCTGTTTCAATTCATTGAACATTCTCTATGAGCCTTTATAGGCAATTAATTTTTTCTAGTTACAAAATAATGAAGAAAACTAATTAAATTTGGTATATACAAGCTATCTTTAGGTAATTTTAGAACATTATTTGATACTTGTTTGATAGTTGTGTATGATCAAATGTATTCACTAGAAAAAAAAATTAACAAGAAACATATTTTCATTTATACAAATGAATTCATTATCAAATTACATATATGCATTGATTACAGTGAATCGTGCATAATTTACATTGACCTTAATATAATATTTATGATTTATACTACATAAAACCAAAGTATTATATTTGCCTAAGGTTAAAAAGATAAATATTTAGTGTTTGTATACAACTAGTACAATAAAATAATTACCAATTAAAAGTAATGATTATATGCCAATGTATTCTGAGACAAACATTACAATTGACTTTACTATATTTTTTAGTAGGCAATTAATTTTAGTCTAAAATAGATAGAATATTTTAACAAGTTATCTATGAGTCTATTAAAAGTCCAATTTGATAAGTAGGTAACAGTAAACAAAAATTTTGAATAGTAAAAATATTTGGTTAAGACTAACAAAATTTCTTAGAGCTCATTAACAATGTCTAAAATTATAGATAGATATGTTGGTAAGAGTCAAAAGACCATAACCCAATTACTAATGTAAGGATATAGTCATTCTGATGATAAAGCAATATATAATAAAACTATAATCCAAAGCATGACTATAAAGCATGAATGTAGATTCATTTTTAATTACAATTTATTCATAATATTCAATCCATGTAAATTACTGTATTTATATTGGTTGGTGATGATTCAATAATGTCCAGTAAGTAAACACTAACATTAGATTAATAAAATGATACAATATCGATACCATTATTAAATGCTAAATGAATCAATAATATAGCAGCATTATTAAGTTACTTGTTAAATTTACATGACATAATGCTGCATAGTATAATAATTCTTTTATACACTATCATAAACAAATTAACTGTGCCTAATAAATCAAGAAAATTTCGATACGTGCTTGCTAACTTTAAGTTACGAAAAATATATGTAACAAAAGACGATACATAGTATAGATTCATAACAATCTAGAACTTGGAAATGATAACACATATCGACATACACTCAATCTAAATTACCTTAGAATATATTATGATTTAGTTTCCACAGGCTTCAAAAGATACAATTTTGGATGATAAAGAGCCTGATAAAAATTTGAAATATTAATAATGTTTTCAATAAACAATATAAAATTATTACCTCAATTAAACATGAAATATTTATTATTTTAATTGTAAAATGTAACAAACTAGAATTTTAAATAAAAATATTTCATGAAAGCTAATGCATAGTAACACTTGATCTGAAGATATACATAAATACAGTTTGATGACTCATTGTCTAGTAGATTAAATCTAGTCGGAACATATCTGTATCTATCTAGAATAATACTATTCGAAATTGAACATAGTAAAGTACCCGAGCACGCGAACAAATCACTGTATATAGTTTATGTCAGCCGAAAAATAACATTGTAGATAAATGACAATGATGATCCATTGATAAATCGAAATGATTAGTATATGAAGCATTGTTTATTTGTCAACTCCTATAAAACGTCATAAATACTTATCATAGCTAATTAAACAATATTATTTAATTGCATTGTAATTTAAGTAATTAAAATTAAACATCGTAATATTAATGATTCGAAAGACACAAATATAGCAAGAAATGACTTACCTACATAGACGAATATCTAAGCAATTAGAACTAAAATACAATACATGGAAGTATGAGTGCATATATTAATATGTAGCATCTGTTCTAAACTTGCTTACTCTGGAACATTAGTGTTATAACAACTAATTAATAAATGTTCAAATTTAATTGTCTATCTAGTTAAGTAATACATCAAAGTATAATGTTCTGACCCTGATAGCCTAATATCGGAAACATGTTTTCGATTTGTATAAATTGTGACAGTGAACAGATACACTGAAATGGCTTATGCTCAACTAATTCTTAATATCTGCATATTGTGACTCTAATGTTATGAGGTGTTTGAAAATTGAGATATCTACGGGATCGAAGGATGTATCATGGTCATACGGCGTAGGGCCAGTTGACTGACTTGGATCATTTAGGTAAATCATTATGCACACGAACTATGTAACCATAGTCAACTATGATTGAGTCAAATATTTCAACCAGCGAGCATCTGATAAATAGATTGTTTCGACATAATGAATGACAGGACCATATTAAATATGAAATGAGCTGTGATATTTAAATTTGAATGTTTCATACTTAAATAGAAGATTAAAATAAATTATTTATTATTTATTAAAATCAGAATAGATTTGAATATAAATATTATATTAAAATTTAATACATATAATTATATTTAACATAATTTTAAAGAAAATTTCATAAATAATGATATCAACTAGCATATTAAAACAATACATTTATATTCGAATTATTATTTATAAATGAAGCAATCCTCTGTTTAAAGTTAGTGATAAAACCTGATCAACACTTAGTTGATCGAAAATTTTAATTAGATTTTTGTGTATCATAGTATAGGGAGCTGAATAACATAAGTATTTGTCAATATTTGAATAATTCAGCATGAAAACAATTTTTTATCTTTTAATATTGTATAGAATTCACCAGAATTAACTGTAAACATGTTAGCAAACAAAAAAATCTTGGTAACAACTTACTACATAAGGACTAGGTAATTTTCTAATCTATGTTGAGAATCAGAGTTTTGTTAAACATTTGAGTTATTTTATCAAACTTTGTCTGAGTACATGAAGATCAATTTTGTACTAAAATAAGTTATTGGATCCATCTCGTTAAGACAATGGATTGTTTCACTTAAAACAGAGTATTAAATTAACTAGAATTAAAACACAATTTGTCTAAACTAATATTATGAGTGCAATTTATCTGATTTCTAACAGTAATTGATTATAAATTTAAATACTTATGATTAAATACTCTGGAAAGCTGTCTGATTTAAAGCATTGAATTGAGAGGTTGATGTAACAGATGTGGTCAAAGTCCTGGGCAATAGCTAGTTTAATATAAATAGTTCATATTAAAACAATCCAATTGAAAACATTGTGACAAACTTATATTATATAGTATGTATGTTGTCAACTAAAATGTTTAAAATTTTGTTGTGATTTAATATATATCAACATACTATGTATATTACAAGAAAATTTAAACCATATGAAAAAAATAAACCCCAAAAGTCATTGTAACTTAAAATTAAAAAAATCACTACTCTTTAACAATTTTAATATGGACAGAATCACTATGATATTTTTGTGGAGCTATTATAAATAAAGGAATAAAAAACAATAAATAAACTTTAGTTACCATAGCAATTATATAATGCAAGGCGGAATTCATTATTATAGGAAAAGGAATTGTTTGACTGTAGCTTGTCATGTGTATTGAATAAAAGATAAACTAGAGGATAAAAGTTTCTTAGGCAAACATAAAAAAGACTCCTTGTATCATAATTAATCTCGCTTGGTCAGGAATTTTCTTCTTCTCACCTCCACCTGCTTTAAAAAAAGATCTCAATATTAGAGAAAACTTGCAAAACAACCTTCTTTTCTGCTTTAACATGTTTTTTTTTAAAAGCTTGGTAATTGGTTCTTGGAGTCAATCAAGTCAATAGCTTATTGGCATTGGAATTTGCCTTAACACTTTTTGTAGAAAACTCCAGATCTTCTTCTACTTCTGTTACTTATAATGGCTCCATCAAGAGTAACTTGGTAATTCTGCCAATATCAAGGTTAAGTGAAACGAGCAGAATATGGTAAAAATTATCGATAATATTAATTGTGAACTCCGGATATTTGTTCTCTCTGGAGTTTTTGGCAACAGCACTAGTCCTACATAAAAAAATAGTACTTAAAAATTAACAATATTCTATATCTTTATCATAGCTATGGCTGCATTGTTCTTATATAAATATATAAACATAGTCAACAAATATCTGTTCTTGACATCTTTTGCTATTATAATATTGGTAGGCTTTTGTTGAAAAAATTTATATTATTTTCAATGTTTCTAAAGGTAGGTATATTAATGTATATAAAAGTGGTAGGTCCCTATTTGCAACGCAACATCTGGGGTAGTACCAACGAGCTGTCTATTTTTGCTGCAAATCAGTGGTTGGAAGGGCACTATAATACACCATAACCAGTACACAGGGTAAACAATCTTCTTCTTCTTCTTCTTTTTGGTGTAATGACTCCATCAGGTTTATCTTGGCAATTCTGCCACTGTCAAGGTTGGGAAAAAACATGATTTATATATTATAAATTGACCAGTATCATTGATAATTGTACGGTGTATAGACTATAATACTTTATTGGCTGAGACACCTGGACAAACAAAAAAAAATTGTATTATATTTGTTAATGAGAGTCAGATTATTTTTATAATTAGTGGCATCACAAATAATTACTACTATATACATGGTGAACAATCATTTAGTCTCATTGCTTTGACCAAAAATAAAAAAACATAAATATTGACAAGTTGCGTGCATTAAAATAAGACAATGCTATTGTATTGAATTTTTTATAGGACAAATGATAACAATAGCATTTGAAACAATAACCAAAGTAGGTCTCTCCATAGTGAGCTTTATACAAATGTTTGTCCTTTATTAGTCCAGGCTTTTTGTACGTATATTTGTTTTGGAATGCTTTTTTTTCCATTTAAAATGAATTGAACAGTTTTAATAACAATTTAAAGCCTTAAAATGCCAGTACCATTTCGGATTATGATTTAAAAAAAACCTATATTGTGCATATCATTAACCATATCTTATGGGTTGATGATTTTCTGTATGCAATATATATAATGCTTAATCTTCATCATCATCAGCCTGTGTTAGTCCACTGCTGGATATAGGCCTTTCCTAATGCATGCCTTCTCCGTTAGGAGTTTTAGGACCGTATCCCACCACGCTGGTCCAATGCGTTTTGGTTGGTGGACCGACTTTTACATGCCCATCTGACTCATGGATCATCTAACTTTCCAGACATTTGGGTGATAGCCCAGATTGCCTTAACCTGCTAGGAAACAACAATGAAAATTTATCGAGACACAACGTCCGGTTTCTAATGCACATGTCCTTACCACTAGGCTACATATTTATTTTATCCGAGTTGTTATATTTGTGAAAATACCATTATTAGTAGATTGTAATGCAATTTGTTTAACAAAAGTGTTTGTTCTCCTAAAATTCCTCAAAATTGAAATAAAATAAATCAATATAATAAAACTATTGTTAAAGAAAACGAATAAATATATATATTTGTTAAGTTTTGAAATTTAATGCGCTGAAATGATCTTACTCACCATGACTACTACTGCTCCAAAAGGGTAAAGAAATGAACAATAAACTTGTTAAAATCCTTTAAGTTGATTGTATATCAAAGTTTTAAGAATAAAATGGTTATATATGCTTCTTCTATTGAAGGCTTATTATAGATAAGGAAACCTATGTACAATAATCAGTGACATAGCCTAGCCTTTGGCATTGACAGACTTCTTGGAGCATCTAGAAATCTGTCACTACATTCCTGGTAATAATTTTTGAAAAGAAAGTGGCAATTTTTTATCGAACATATGTTATGTTACCATTTAGAATGTATAGTACTGTTATTGCACGAACCTCTTTTCTCCAAAAGGCCTTAACTTGGTAATGGGTGTAATAAATATTCAACTACTTAACTATTTTTCCTTAAACTCAATATATATAACCAACAGAACGCAACTATGTTAGTTATATCTGATATTAGTGGAAACCACTCAGATAAATACATTTCCTAGATAAAGTTATGGTTGTAAAGGTTATATTATAGTTGAAATTAAGGAAATTGTAGTGTAGTTTCCAATTTTAATCTTTTAAATGTTTAAATGTCAATAGTTTATGATACATACATATTTCACATTTATAACATAAGTAAGCTAATATAAATATAAAGAGGAGTCATTTATAGTTACATTTTAATCAGTATTTAAAATTTCGAAATGCATCAGCTTGTATTGGTGCATTGTTACTTTAGTTAATTAAATAGAAGATTTACTTTCAGTAAACAATGTTGTAATTTCAAAACCGATATTCGTTTAGCTACGGTTACTTGTATAAGTTAATCCATCGCTTAACAATTAATACTATGAATGCAGCTCATCAATGAGAACACATGGTATTAATGTTTGACAAAACTACAGCGAAAATTTGTCAAGCCCCCGCAAGATTAGAACCCATGACCTTAGGCAGCTATAGCGCAAGCCCACACCACTAGGCATATAGTCATACGTGTAAAAATATAACATTGGTATGCGTACCACGACGCCCAAATTCGACATATCGCCGATCGAATACAGAACAACGTTCATTATGCAACATCAATGGATATGAAATTAACCATTTGTATGACAATCTATCTGAATTCGACCTTATTTATGTGCGTACAAGGTTTGATTTTCTTTGATATTAATAGTTGGTACATTAAACATGCAAATTGCTATTGCGTTATTTTATTGATCCCGCGAAACCGAAACGCGCGGTCCTTGGTTCGAATCGGTCTCGGATGACGTACGTATAGATTTAAACCGACCATTATCCCATCTGAAAGAGCCCGTTTTGTTTTTGTCCGTTTTGGCGTAAAGTTTTTGTAGTTACACTTCTTTTGGCGCGTTTGGGGAAAAGTGATTGGGTATTTTTTTATGATGCGCGCGCACACCGTCACGAAATACCGACACCGTAAAGTCGGCTATAGTCAACCGACGATTGTATTCACGATATTTATTTCTACAACGTAGGAAGGAAAGAAGAAAGATACAATTTTATGAAAACATTTTTATCTTGTCACGCCGAAGAATTATAAGTACCTACATAAAACGTGTGTTTTTTGCCAAAACTGATGTTATGCGGGCTCGTGATTGCTGGCTTGAATAATATGAACAGAGAACTAATGCATTTTGAAATATTTTACGGCAATTAATATACACAACTAACACTATTACTTTTTGTTTCTCATCATCATCAGCCCGTGTTAGTCCACAGCTGGACATAACCTCCCACCACGTACGACTATATCCCACCGCGCTTGTCCAATGCGGGTTTTTGTTTTTATTATTTTGATTAAATGCATTTTACAGCGTAACGCAACGAGTTAATTTAAAATGAACGATACATGGCTTAAATTTCGTCATCTGTCATACCACACTGACAGCCTACCGATCGAGCAATTGACAGTGACAGCTTATAAGAGACAACGGCCGGCGTACACCGACCTGAATGTCCGAATTCTCACGGATGTTGACGGACCCGAAGCGTTTAGTGTACGCTCAACCTTAAATCGCGAAGCAGGTTAACTACCCCGCCAGCAGTCTGGAGCGATGATGTTGGATTGCAAATGTTTGGTCAAATATTTGACTATTAAACAGTTAAAACTTTCGCGAGGCTTTGCACTAATAACGTATTCTATAAACGGCTTAACTCACGTGAAATCGGTATTGGTGCCGACTAGTATCGGACCTATCGGAGGTCCTTTATCAGGACGAGTGAGTTAACTTCACGGTCGCTTCCTCGGAGTAGGCGAAGATGAATGATGCAATAATTTTTCAAATCTATGCCGGTAGATTTAGAGGTTATCCATCACAAAGATAAACAAAAAAATAAATACATCTTTATAACATTCCTATGGATGAGGATTCGTGTTAAAAATCTGTACCAGTACCAAAGGTTTAGACTTTATCTAGGTATAAAAATTCTATATCAAACTCTAGAATTGGTATAATATTGCGTGGTGACTTTCGTTTAACAATTTAGTACACATTCTTCCAAATTAAAAAATCATTCATAATAGTTCTTACTTACACATAGAATCTTATATGTTTTATCATACACAAGTATACTTACGTATTTCCCACACGTCCATCCGTTTACGTTTAGCCTCGGTCCGTGACAAACATTGGCCCAAACGTTCGGCACTCGCGCCGAGGTCGGCTGCTATCCGTGCTTCAGACGCACCATAAACGCCAGATTTGTTTGTATTAGCGAGTGAAAATAAGACGTATCTACAAAACGCTTGAACTATGGGCTATTTTTGTATGTGACCAATGGCGTCATTTCTGACCAATTAGAGGTCGGTTTGAGCAACGTAAACAACTGGCTAATAGGCTTTGTAAACGGACGTAGTATTGTGAAATGTATTTTAAATTAGTCCTGCTGAGTCCTGCGCTGGTTCTTCTCGGCAAATACTACGATTTGAGAACTGGGGGCTTTTTCTATTGGTGATCAATAAAAAAATTTAAAGCACCCATATTGGATAATGATATTCGACTCCGATATCAAAGCCGGATTTGAATAATGATGTTATGGATGGATCGATCTATTGCCATTGATACGCTAATACATACTTAAATAAAAGGTGTAGGGATGTGACGACCCCACCGCCCACTTGACGGCGGATCTACCTTACAGTGGGAGTAAGAAAGATCCGCAGTAAAAGTGCAGCAGTCAATTGCCAATCGGCCTGCTCAGCGTGACAATTATGAGCAACGCATTTTAATGGACGCAGTCTTGGCGTTAATTCAAAAAGGCGAATGTCCAGCAGTGGACTGCTAAAGGCTGTTTATGATGATGGTGAAATAATTAAAATCGTAGTACACATACACATCATCAGCCTGTTATAGTCCACTGCTGGACATAGGCCTCCCCTAATAAAGCCTTATCCATTAGGGGGTTTTGGACCGTATCCTACCGCGCTGGTACAATGCGGGTTGGTGGACCGACTTGTTTCATGCCCATCCGACCAGTGGATCATCTTAGTTTTTAGACAATTAGGTGATCGGCCCAAATTTTCTTAACCAACTAGAATACAACAATAAGACAAAGTTGTTCTCCCCACAGGGTACAAATCTACGATCTCCGGTATATAGCGATGGCCAATACCGCTAGACCACTGAGGCAATCATTATCATTAAGTTATAATAAGTTACATAACAATATAGCATCCTGTTCATCTGTGTTGCCAGTGATTGTTAACAGTTTTTATTATGGCAGCACTAATCAACAACTTTTTTAAAAGGACATTTTCAACAGGGCTCGTGAAATATGTCCCGATATGGAGCACACAAAGTTTGTTTTCTATCTCAAATGTGCAGGTTTAACTTTAATTATTTTACTATCCGCGGCCACCCTGGCTGAATCTTTGATGGAATACTAATTCTGGTTTTATTTGAACCCGAAATTTACATCAATATTACTGTGGTAACCACGTCCACGACTGCCCGTTTTGCATTGATATTTTTGAAGTGAATTGAAGAAATATTTCAAATCGGCGCTACTTTGTTGCGTGTATTTCATTACAAAAAAAAACAAATCTTGCCTCTTAATAATATTGGTATATTATAAGCGAGTTACGTTTCGACTGGTCCACAAATTTAAAGTCTCCCAGCGAGCAATGGAGAGGGCTATGCTCGGAGTATCTCTGAAGGACCGCATCAGAAATTATGTGATCCGTCAGAGAACCAAAGACACCAATATTGCCCACCGGATTAGTAAGCTAAAGTTGCAGTGGGCCGATCATATAAGCCGTAGAACCAACCACCGCTGCAGTTAGAAAGTTCTGGAGTGGACGTCCTGCGGCAAGATGGAGTGATGACATTCGCAAAGTGGCCGGTGTGGGCTGGATGAGAATAGCCGACGATCGGAATCGGTGGCGTGCATTAAGGGAGGCCTATGTCCAGCTGTGGAATAACACAGGCTGATGATAATGATGATAAGCAAGTTACCGCAGCTTGCTTGCTCTCATCTGCACTCTCACAAATGATCATCATTTCATTTCGTCATATTCTTTTTAAATGTTTATACGATGTAATTAAAAGTTACATTGGGGCTAGTACAATGTAACTGGTTCATGCCGAAAAACTTTGAAAGCTTGAAGAGTGAGCCTTTTTTTTTAATTTTCGCCCCGAGTGCCCTCCGTGCCGTCATTAGAGCGTGCACTTGTGACGTTTTACGCGGGAAAATGCGTTTTTTCGTCGTTTTTTTGGTGAAGTTTCGCGCCGAAACAGGTTTTTTTTTCTTCTGCTATGTAGAGACGATTGCTTGCAGCCGGGAGTTTACAGTTGCTATGTTTTAGATATCATAATAACGTAGTTATTTATTAATAACTAGTTGACCCGGCTAACTTCGTACTAAAGATAGTAGTTCATACTATACACTAGATAATTGTTATATCTATTTACCTTCCAAACCTTCCCTGGACTCTCACAAACATGTCAAGACCAACATTAGCCAAATCGGTTTGCCGTCCTCGAGTTTTAGCGTGACTAAAGAACAGCAATTGCTTTTTGTATATAGATTTAACCCACAGAAGAAATTACGCGAAACTGGTACATAGTTTATATATATTACTTGAATATATATTGCACGGAGTGCAATGATTTATAAGTCATAAGTAACATATATACTATATGTTAGTGATATATGTTTGACGACCCGCTTGTCGCAGTGGTTAGTGACTCTGACTGATGCGCCTAAGGGTGTTGGTTCAATTCCCACCACGGGAAAAATATTTTGTGATGAACATAGGGTTTTTCTCGTGTTTGGGTATTTGTATCTATATATGTGTTTATTTACAAAAGAAAAGTAAGTCTGTGATTTATCAGTTATCTACTTTCCATAGTACAAGCTTCGCTTAGTTTGGGACTAGATGATATTGTGTTATTCGTCCTGAAATATTATTATTATTATATTATGTAGTATTGTTCAGTCAAATTTAGAATCGGAATCGGCATTATCATCAGCATGTATAGTCCACTGCTGGACATAGACCGCCGCTGGTCCGCATCGCCTTCTCCGTTAGGGGTTTTTGGACCGTGTCCCACCATGCTGGTCCAATGCGGGTCGGTGGGTGGACCGACTTTTTACATGGCCATCCGAGGCATGGATCGTCTTACTTTTCAGACAATTGGGTGATCGGCCCAAATTGTCATAATCAACTAGGAAACAACAATGAAAATTCGTTAAGTCCCCGCAGGGTTCGAACCCACGACTTACGGTTTCTAAAGCACACGCCCATACCACTAGGCTACGGGGAACAAGATGCATGACACTATTTATTTGCTATGGGCTGCTTTGTTAACAATTATTCTGAAGCTATTTTTCCTAGTATAATAACATGTATAGTGGTATACCGCATCGGCGGCTAAGTGGTCTTGGCACTGTCCTCACAAACCCCAGGTCGTTCAAGTTAAAAGTTTGACAGTTATCTGATGTTGTGTCTCCTTTGACAGTTGGTACTTCGGTGGTCTGTCAAGAGCAGAGGCGACGAAACTCCTCTTGAACGAGACCGAGAGTGGTGTCTTCCTCGTGCGCGACTCGAAGACCATACACGGAGACTATGTGCTGTGCGTCAGGTGAGGAACAAGTCCAAATATCTTTCTTCACAACTGGTTGCTTTGTATGTGGGACGATTTTTTCAAATAGTTAGCTGGTTTTAGTAAAGATTCCTAATGTTTGTCAATTTTATTAAATGTGCATACGTGTTCAATAATATATTTTTATTAATTGCGTCTCACGTTTTCTACTATATAGGTAACTGTTTATATATTTATGCCTAATGTGAGTTTGTGTTATGTGTTACCCTGTCTTTTGATATTTTTATAGTTTTTCTTTTTTCTTCTAACCTGCCTTGTATGGAAGAGATCGGTCATTATTGCCACTGGGCAATAAGACCAGGTGTTTTAGTCATCATCATCATCAGCCTGTGATAGTTCACTGCTGGACATAGGCCTTTAATCTAATCTAATATTATATCCCATGGCAAGAGTGAGTTGGTTGTAGCTTTGGACGATTCTTTCAGAGTTCTTCTGATGTACTGTACATCGAGACATTGATCTTTGGCGACGAGTCAGACAACATGAAACCTCAGTGACTTATGCTCGCTTCGTTCATGGGTTACTCTAGTACACTATTATATCCATGGAGTCAGATTCTGTTTTGAACTGTACTTATTATATACTTAGCGACTTCGACCGGCTCCGCACGGGTGCAATACTGATATCAGTAAAATCTATGAAACAATATATAAATTTACCAGCATTTCATCATACATATAAACCTTCGTCTTCAATCACTCTGTCTATCAAAAAAATCGCATTAAAATCCGTTGAATACTTTTAAAGCTTTAAGCATACATAGGGACCGAGAAAGCGACTTTGTTTTATACTATGTAGTGATTGTACATCCTTCCGCAGGGAGGACGATCGCGTGTCCCACTATATAATCAACCACGTGGTGTCTGCGGACGGCACGACCAGGTTTCGAATCGGCGACCAGCTCTTCGCCGATATGCCAGCGTTGCTGTCGTTCTACCGTCTCCATTACTTGGACACCACGCCGCTGGTCAGGCCGCTACCCCAGTCCAGGGCGAGGGCGGCGGCGCCATCCCCTCCCCAGCCCACCAGGTCCTGGAGCTGGTGATCGCCAAGTTCGACTTCGTCGGCAGCGTGAGTTTCTTGTTTTTTTGTCTTGGTCTTTAATAATAGTTTCTCTCTTTAGATAAGTCTGTTTGTAACATTGTAATAATAGTTTTTAATTGATTTAATAGATGGATAGAATAATCCGTGTGTGGATTTGATATGAATAATAATAGTGTAAATAAAAGAATTAATTAGTTTTTAAATGATCACATTGTGATGTACAACGAAACGAATATTTTTATAGTTTTTGTTTGACCGTTTGTTCCGGCTAATGTCTCGAATGGCTGGTACGATTTTGATGGGGCTTTCACTGGTAGGTAGCTGATGTAACTGAGAGTGACATAGGCTATATCACCACGCGGACGAAGTCGCGAGCTACAGCTAGTATTGAATATTGGATTTGTCTAGTGCAAGGACAGGCTCGATTGAACAACCACGCTATATAATAGCGACGCGTGGTCATTGAATGTGGCATAGTAATAAATATGATCTCCCATGGCAACGATATCAAACGAACATAGATTCGAGGTTATAATAGTTAAATCTTTACATATATCAATCACTGAGTGGCAGCAAACTAATTACGACACCACATATATGACGCCATTTTTTATCCATGTCTAATTCAAATCTATTGCGTTATTTCACCGTTTGATTGCTTAAAAGTAGCCGTTCACAACACATGTTCATTTGTAACGGCCAAGCCTATTCATTAAGGGGGATGTTCCACAATTTTTAGTCCCAATAAATGAGGTGGTAGGTTCCATTCCTACTATTGGCGGTACCACCACGGTGTCTATTTTTGCCGCAAAGTGGTAGTGTGGAAACGCTACCGTGTTCCGGTTTAAAGTGCACCGTAGCCAGCGTTTTTACTGGGTAAACTAGACGTAACATCCTATATCTCACGGTAGGCAGCGCGTTGGTGATACTGTTGGTATTGCCGGAGTCCATTGGCGTCGGTGACCACTTTCTAACAGGTGGCCCGACTTCTCTGTCTGTTTTCGTATGTAAATAAAAGAAAAAGCTGACAGGTCCACCGTCTACAACATCATATTTTTAATTACAATTATGTATTAATGTATAGTGGAAAAATAATGTAAAAGTAACAGTGCGCTTTATACGTGATCGCCCACACACTTCCTTTGCAGCGTTCGTACATTCCAACCCTACGCGATAAGAGAGGTACATTCGGCTCGTGGTTTGGCGAAAGTATTTTTTTTTATATTCGCATATAAATGTTTAAAAGGCACTGAAAATTCTATGAAAGTTATAGCAGTTTAAATGTGAAATATTTTAATGATTAAGTCGTAGATCTTTAGTGCCATGTCAAACCGGCGTTATAAGACGTAAATACATATTTATTTACTCATATATAACTGCCTCCGTAGCCTAGTAGTATGGGCGTGGGTTTTAGAAACCGGAGGTCGTGGGTTCGAATCCTGCGGGGACTCGGCAAATTATCATTGTTGTTTCCTAGTTAATTAGGGCAAGTTGGGTCGATCATCCAATTGTCTGAAAAGTAAGATGATCCATGTGTCGCATGGGCTTGTAAAAAGACGGTTCACCCACCAAACCGCATTGGACCAGCGTGGTAGGATACGGTCCAAAACCACCTAATGGAAGGGGTGTATTAGGGGAGGCCAATGTCCAGCAGTGGACCGTTACAGGCTGATGATGATGATGATAACATTTGCAGTCCGTTCACGGGTCTGCCAGTGCTAGTGTTAAATATTTGAAATGTATTTATCTGGGGTAGAAGGTAGCCCATGTAACTCTAGTATAGTATAGCATTGAGGTAGTAAAATATTTTTTTTAATCAATTTAGTACTTTTAGTAGCTGTTCAGAACTAACAGATGAATTTTTTTCTGTATATAGTAGCAGTCAGATGACGGTCCCCTCTTTTATGAACTTTTAAGTTACCACCTAAAGTGAAATATATAAATCATAGATGAATATATAAATAATAACCGACCCCATTATTAGAAAGGAGAAAACAAGAAGTCACGTTAATTCTCTACATGTTAATACAATTCTGGCTGACTGGGAATGTTCTACTGTGGCGCGTGTTTCCGAAGCAGTAGTGTTAATAAAGAATTCCGGTTTGAAGGGCCCCATAGTGTAATTATAGGGTAAACAAGATATAACATTCCATATGCCAGGGCGGCTAGCGGATGTACAGTGTCTTTTGAGTGTTTTATTAGCTAGGCGTATCACTACCATTGATGGCGTAGAAAGTGACGACTCCACCGCCCATCTGACGGCGGATCTGTCTTACAGTGGAAGTAAGACAGATCTGCAGTACACGTGCAATGAGTCAATTGCAATGCTTTTTAATGGATGCAGTCTAGGCGTTCATTAAAAAAAGTCTTATGTCCAGCAGTGGGCTTCTAAAGGCTGATTATGATTACGATGATGATTATTACCATCATGTGACGTTCTGGTCTCGTCGCTTTTATAAAACTACATATTTTGTGAGCTATTCCTCTACTAATAGGTCGTTCGTCATCTATAACGTAGCATCGTCGATGATTAACTCTCTAGTAATGTCCGTTACGTTTAAAAATAGACGTATAAAGCAAAAAGTGGAATGGCAGCGCATCTAGTACAGGTTTATCGTTTGAACCGGGTTCAGTTTGATTAATAGCTTCAGTTAATGCGAAAATTGAGTTACGATTTGTTTATTTATTTACACTTTATGTACACAGTACAAAGGCGGACTTAATGCCAGTGGCATTGTCTCCCAGTCAACCTTTGGATGATTTGGAGTATAAGTGGTAGGCGTACAAAATTAAAAGTAGAAAGGTACAGACAATAGGACTAATACAAAACACTGTTTAATAAAAAAAAAATAGAATAGTGTATTTTTTTGTACAGATATATACATACATACACATATATATATTTATACACAAACAGATCGTATGGATCTAATATGTATTTGTATGTATATAATCCTTTGTCCTGAACTCTTGCTGTTGTTTTCTCATCATCATCATCAGCTTGTGTTAGTCCACTGCTGGACATAGGCCTCAGCTAATGCATGCCTTCTCCATTAGGGGGTCTCTTTGGACCGCTGTTTTCAAATATATATTTTCATGATATTCTTCCTATGAATATATATAAATTCAAACGGGATTATTTAATATTAATGACCCACTCCCGCTCTGAACGGGTGCAATACTGATATCTGTAAGATCTATTGAAAAAAATATATTAATTTATCAGCGTTTCTCTACGACATTGTGCATGAAATATGCATAAAACCTTCCTATTCAATCACTTTATCTATTAAACAGATGTATCATAACCCGTTTCGTACTTTTAAAGATTTAAGAATACATAGGTAATGGACACTGATAGTGATAGGTAAAGTTGACTGTTTTTATATACTTGCCTATCTATTAGGGTTTTCAGACCGTATCTCACCACACTGGTCCAATGGGTCTGATGGGTGGACTGACTTTTACATGTCCCATGCATATGCCCAGAAGCATAGATTTCTTCAACAATTAGGTGATTGCCCAAATTGCCCTCACTAACTAGGAAACAACAATGAAAGTTTGTTGAGTCCCCCGCAGGATTAGAGCCCACGACCTCCGATTTCTAAAGCACCCGCCCATACCACTAGGCTACGGAGGCAGCTGTATATCTATATTATTATAGCGATCAATATCTTAATATAAACCAACTAAATGCCACGTGTACAATCCATTAGCTTGGCAGTAATGTGACCTCTTTAGGCGCCTTTTATATCCGCCCACGGCCCAAATATCGTCTCAAACTAAGATCAAAAAGGGGCCAGCGATATTAATAGAAACGGAGCCAACTACCATCGACACAATCGCGTTTTTTTTTATATTACCACGATGGCAGACGATCAGACGGGCCAACTGGACATTGGCAAAACCAGCGGTATCGCCAACGCCCTGCCTACCGTGAGACATAAGATGTCTCTCGTTATATTAAATAACCAGTAGCTTCGTGCCTCTAAACGGAGCACAGTAGTGTTATCACACAAATGCTTTGCGGCATAAATAGGCACCGCGGTGGTACTGTCTCAGACGGTCCTTGTAAAAAGTGGAACTTGAAACCTACAAAGAAATCCTGGATACGTGGTTTTATGTCGCCTAAAGTATGTTTTGTTTATTCCCCACTGAAGTTCTGTATCTATAATCAACAATAATATTTGTACATTTAAGCACGCCAATAAACTCAATTTGATTGAGCACATAATGAGGTGGCGTCATATATTTACTATTAAATGATTCTACAGGGAATAATTGAATGAAAATTCATATTACAACTGGAGGAAATTGCGTTGTATTACCGGAATGTGTGCTTGCGTCAAACGAATTATACTGAACTAATTTGATAATCTTCCATGTAACTAATGAGATATTCCAGTTGTTCATATTTTCCATACATATGTTTGTGTATTGGAGATATGATTTCAGTATGTACGAGCTATCTTGTTGTTTTAAACGATCTATTTTAAATTATAACTAGCTGTCGCCCGCGACTCCGTCCGCGCCGTACTAAAGAAAAATGTAAGATTTAAATAAAAGTAAAGTCACTTCCAGTCACATATGCTATCAAGTCCCGTCAAAATCGGACCAGCCAGGTGTTGTTTGTTTGTTTGTGGTCACGGACGCCCGTAGACACCGGCAATACCAATAGACATGGGATGTTAAGCCTCCTTTAGCCAGTAATTGCGCTGGCTGCGGTGCTCTTCAAAGTCAAAGCCAAAGTCAAAATTATTTATCCAATTTTGGCTCTATACTGAGCGCTTATGAACGTCAAAAATTTTCTATTTACCACCGGTTCACAAACTCAGACCCGTCCAGAGAAGAACCGGCAAGAAACTCTGCGGTCTTCTTTTTTTAATATTAGCAAAAAAATTTGACCATACATATTTTTTTTAAGTTACCCTGGTAACTTAAAAAATTATTGCAAGTGCACAATATAAACTACTTCCAAACATCTTGGTCTTCAAAATAATTTATAGCAGAATATTCGGCTTTTTCTATCAGCGTTGTTTTGACAACTTTACGAAAGCTCGACTCATTAAGTTGCGTTTGGCAGTCATTTTATTTATAATACATTCTTATACTATTATACATGAAAGATTTTTGGTTCGGGTCAGTCTAAATCTGGGTAGCTCTAGGGGCTCAATTCGACCCCTTCAAACCAGAACATAGTAGTTTTTTCACACGACTGCTTTGCGGTAAAAAGGGTACCTACTACCTCTGGAAAAAATCACAAAACTTTTTTTTGAGATACTTTTAAAAATAACAATTTATTTAGAATTCAAGTGTTTCTTAACTGTTTAACGTAATTGGAGCAATGTTAAATGTTGCCAATAAAAACTGTAGCTAACGTAAAATTATCGCATGGCAGATAATTAAAAAAACGTTTATTTGAAATATTAACGATGTCGTTAAAACAAAACCATTCCACGAAAAACTATAATAATATTTCGAATATAAAATATATCGAAATAAAGCTGCCAGTGCACGGTTTTTTTTCTTGATATCTATAGAGATAAATAAAATTGTGTGTGTCGGTTTGTATCACCAATATAACCGTTTTTGAATGATTTATCATCATCATCAGCCTGTGATAGTCCACTGCTGGACATAGGCCTCCCCTAATACACCCCTATCCATTAAGGGGTTTTGGACCGTATCCCACCACGCTGGTCCAATGCGGGTTGGTGGGTGGACCGACTTTTAACATGCCCATCCGACGCATGGATCATCTTACTTTTCAGACAATTGGGTGATCGGCCCAAATTGCCCTAACCAATTAGGAAACAGCAACGAAAATTTGTTGAGTCCCCGCCGGATTCGAATCCACGACCTCCGGTTTCTAAAGCACACGCCTATACCACTAGGCTACGGAGGCAGTTTGCAAAAGTGTCTGTTTGTCACATTAAAATGATCGTTGTAAATGAGTGCTTTATCAAGTATAACCGGCACATATAACGGAACAACATTTTTTTTTTAAATCTTAGCCAGATTCTTCTGGCTAATCTCTCTAATGGCTGGCCCGATTTTGACTGGATATTTACTCAAAGATAGCTAATGTAGTTGGCTCGGTAACTTGTGCATTTTTTTATACATTACCACGTGATAAAGTCGCGGGCTACAGCTAGTAAAAACTAAGAGCGAATTAAAATTTACGTTTTTTTCTCTCTGGCAAGTTACGTTAAAATGAAAAAATCGAACAGTAATTTTTTTTTTTTTTTTATTATTAAGTTTTAATTTTACTTTTGTTACTATCAACTAAACGTAAGTTTATAGTCGGCCCTAAGACTCGCTTTATGATTTTTTTTAAAAGCTTCGCCAATGCGTTTGTTTATGCGATTAACCTAATTTATGAACGTTCCGGTTTTCGGGACGCATACAAGTGATTTAGTACATAGCTAATACGCGCCAACAAGAGTTACACTTCTAAATATGATATACGAAACATCAAATAAATATAATGAAAACTGATAAAGTTACAAGCGTTTATTAGCGTTAGTTCTTATATAACTATAAAAGAGATTCCCACCTATATATTGACTCATCACGATATCTCTGGAACCATAAGGCGTAGCGACTTGAAACTTGGTAGTATATACCTTTCGCCGAGTAGAGGTCAGCTAAAAACGGATTTTACGAAATTCCATCCACGAGGGGGGTTGGGGGGTTGCTAGCTACTTATAAATTAGTAAGTTTTATCATATAAACGTTATTATAGTCTATTTAATGTAACGTATTAGGGTATTAAGTTTTATTATACAAAAGGCATATAGAAAACTTTGAAAACTAGCAAGGGCTTTCGTAAAACTTTTTGTATGAGTCACGTGTGTATGACAAGGCGGTGAATAAGTGCGTGCGGTCGTGCTTTGTGCGTCAAACGAGACACAATCATACAAATTTCATACAAACAATTAGTTTCCCAGTTAGCAATAACTAAATTCTGAAAACGCCACTTTAAAAGCCAGTGGTGTGTAAATTTGTTAAGATAACCTAAAATTATATAAATGTCTGAATAATTTAAATGAATAATTCGTTTACTTCTATTCTCAATCGGAATAGTAAAAACTATATAAAAAGTATTGCATTGGTGATCGCTGACTTAACACCCGCATGGCGTAGTGGTTAGTGTCCCTGACTGTTACGCCCAAGGGTGTGGGTGCGATCCCACCACGGAAAGAATATTGTGCGATGGACATAATACTTTTGTCTTCTGTTTGTATGTATAATATATGATTTATTTAGAAAAGTAAGTCTATTTATTTATCAATCATCTAATTATCGTAGAACATGCTCATCTTATTAGGTGATGTTGTGTTATTCGTCCGTAGATATATTATTAACTAGCAACTCCGCAAACCCTCTTGTGGACGGAATTTCGTAAAATCCGTTCTTAGCTGACCTCTACTCGGCAAAAGGAATATTCCTACCAAATTTCAAGTCGCTACGCCTTATGGTTCCAGAGATATCGTGATGAGTCAATATATAGGTGGGAAACTCTTATCTTAATATATATAAATCTCGTGTCACGATGTTTGTCCGGGATGAACTCCTAAAATACTTAACCGATTTTCAAATAAAGTTGCCCACCATGTGCAGTTTAATCTAACTCAATATATAGAATAGACTTACATCTTAATTTATATTCGCAATAATGTTTTATAACAATTTATTTTTCCATTATTATATGATGCAAAATGTTTGCTACAAAACTTTTGTGACAGTTGGCGATATCTATTGATTGCGTTGTGTGTGTCAATAGATGGCGCGGTTTAATATTATAAACATTTCGTTGATAATAGGGAGTTGATCAATAAAAAGTATTTTGCCAAATTTATTAATTTGGGCAGTTAATTTTATAATAATTTTGTCTATTGTTAAAAACGAAAATGTAATTTCATAACGCCGTTATTTTATACCAGGCCATAATGAATAATATAATAATAAACAACGTAAAATGTAAAAATTAAAAATGAATTTTTACCGAGCAAAATTAATAAAAGTGATGTTGTATCCTAAATTATTATAAAGGAAATATCTTTATGTCATATTCAACGGCAGATACGATTGAAAGTGATGTATATTCGTTATTTATTATTTCATACACTAGTTGGCTCCTTACGCTTCGACGAATGTAATCAACTTTTGTTCTTTGTTTTTAAAAACCATGCAACTAAAACATAAAAATTATATTCAAATTATAACAACTTTAATAGAAAAGTAAGTATTAAATAAATAATAATAATTTTAAACGAACTCTTTGATTAATCGTCTTCAGTCGATTTTTATACCACTGCTATTTTTCATTGTATTCAGGTATAACGGTACCATCATCGAGTTCACTGTTTTTTTTTACAAACGACATTTATCTAATAAAAGATGGTGGTCCTCATGATTTTCCGGTTTTCGGGACGCCTTATCTGAATTAATATTGTTTTATTATTATCCTCTGCCTCCGCAGCCTAGTGGTATGGGCGTGTGCTTTAGAAACCGGACGTCGTGGGTTCGAATCGTGCGGGGACTCAACAAATTTTTCTTGTTGTTTTCCCTGGTTGGTTGGGCAATTTGGGGCCCGATCACCCAATTGTCTGAAAAGGTGATGATCCAGCCGTCGGATGGGCCATGTAAAAATCAGTCCACCCAACCCGCATTGGACTGGGTAAGGGTGGGATACGGTCCAAAAACCCCTGATGGATAAAGGGTGTTGGGAAACCCTATGTCCCCGGTGGACTAAAGGCTGATGAGATGAGAGAATGCGTCTAAATGGAATAAAGTTCGTGAACTTTCCTTTGCCTTTGGAACGCAGACGACGTTAGGCGTCGGGCGTTTGATGGTGATCAACAGGGACGAGGGCAGTGGTGGACGGCGAAGGCAGCCGGGCCGGGGGGTTCCGGTTCCTGCCGTACGTACGGAAGGGGTGAGTGGCATATCCCGCATTCGTAATCCAAAAACGGTAAAATGGTCCTTTTCTGTCCCTTTCCTTTTGCGCTGAAATCTTAAACCAATGGGTTTTGATCCGGTTTTTAATAAATAATAGGATACAAGGGTTATATTATCCACAATCCGGTATATATAATATTAGAGTCCGACCAAACTGTTTTTGACCGGGAAACCGAAACCGAAAAGTTCCGGCCGTGGCTTCAGTTTCGGCCGAAAACCGGGAAACCAAAAGAAACTCACGTGATCCAAAAATTCTTGAAATACTAAAATATAAAGCTTTTATCCTTTTTTTGCTTTATTTTTAATCATGGAATGGAAAGTATATTAAACGTGTGTTAATCGTTTTATTTCAGTTTCTAATTATGTTTTATTCAAATAAATTTCTTACAACAATATGAGTTATTAATAAATAAATTAAAATTTAATGACTTTACATTAAATACCCAAATTTAATTTTGAAAATCTTACTAATTAATCCCTTTAATTTGTATTTGTAGTTCCGGGAGGGATCAAAAGTTGTAAAAATGGTGGTATAATGACTATGATAGCTTAATTATTTATTTTTTTCACAATCTCCAGGTCCACCTAAACACCAATCCAGCGTTCCAAGTTTTAATCTTAATTCCTTTTTAAAAAATTTTCTTTGGTCCTGCAAAAGGTCACCATTAAATTTTTACTTGTTATATATGGTTTTTTACATTTTCCTCTTTTAAATTTGGTATTAATTTGGAAACAAGATGAAAAATAGCTAAGGCCTAGATCTGGTGAAGAAGGGGATGCTCAACCAATTGCGCTAGCATGCTGAACGGGTGGCCATCGCTAATGCCAACCCTTATGTGCCAGTACTTGTCAAAATAAACAGCTCCCCGTTCAAAGTTTGCCCTCTTTTTATGATTGACCATTTTCTCAACCTCGGTATTAAAGCCATAATCTAAAAATATTGGTTCCAATGTCGGGTAATCAAACAACAATATCACTTCAGGTCCCCAAAATATTGAGGCCATACCCGGCCAGGCCAATAAACAGCCCGGCATGAAGATCTTTCGGGATAAACCCGTGTTTGTCCACTGCCACAAAAAACTAGATTTAAAAAGTTTTTAGAATCTTCGTAAATACTGGCTGGTGCCCTTCAAACCGGAACGCGTAATGTTTTCACACTACTGCTTCAGCGGCAGAAATAGGCACCGCGGTGGTACCCATCCAGACTGTCAGGGGACCTACCACCGGTTACTTATAAATTAGTAAGTTTTATCATCTAAACGTTATTATAGTCTATTTGACGTAACGTATTAGAGTATTAAGTTTTATTATATAAACGGCATATGCCGTTTATATAGAAAACTTTGAAAACTAGCAAGGGCTTTCGTAAAACTTTTTGTATGAGTCACGTATGTATGACAAGGCGGTGAATAAGTGCGTGCGGTCGTGCTTTGTGCGTCAAACGAGGCACAATCATACAAATTTCATACAAACAATTAGTTTCCCAGTTGCCTATAACTAAATTCTGAAAACGCCACTTTAAAAGCCAGTGGCGTGTAAATTTGTTAAGATAACCTAAAATTATATAAATGTCTGAATAATTTAAATGAATAATTCGTTTACTTCTATTCTGAATCTGAATAGTTAAAACTATAGAAAAGTATTGCATTGGTGATCGCTGACTTATGGTAGGTCATGGCAATTTAAGAAAAAGAATAGATATATGATTAACACCCGCATGGCGTAGTGGTTAGTGTCCCTGACTGTTACGCCTAAGGGTGTGGGTGGATCCACCATATGGAAGAATATTTGCAAGATGCACATAATGCTTTTCTCTTCTGTTTCTATGTATAATATATGATTTATTAAGAAAAGTAAGTCTATTTATTTATCAATCATCTAATTATCGTAGAACATGCTCATCTTATTAGGTGATGTTATGTTATTCGTCCGTAGATATATTATTAACTAGCAACTCCGCAAACCCTCTTGTGGACGGAATTTCGTAAAATCCGTTCTTAGCTGACCTCTACTCGGCAAAAGGAATATTCCTACCAAATTTCAAGTCGCTACGCCTTATGGTTCCAGAGATATCGTGATGAGTCAATAATAGGTGGGAATCTCTTTATATTTATATAAGAACTAACGCTAATAAACGCTTGTAACTTTATCAGTTTCATTATATTTATTTGATGTTTCGTATATCATATTTCAAGTGGGAAACTCTTATCTTAATATATATAAATCTCGTGTCACGATGTTTGTCCGGGATGAACTCCTAAAATACTTAACTGATTTTCAAATAAAGTTGCCCACCATGTGCAGTTTAATCTAACTTAATAGATGGAATAGCTTACATCTTAATTTATATTTGCAATAATGTTCTATAACAATTTATTTTTCTATTATTATGTGATGCAAAATGTTTGCTACAAAACTTTTGTGGCAGTTGGCGATATCTATCGATTGCGTTGTGTGTGTCAATAGATGGCGCTGTTTAATATTATAAACTTTTCGTTGATAATAGGAGAATTGATACAATAAACAGTATTTGCCAAAAATTTATTAATTTGGGCAGTTAATTCTATAATAATTTTGTCTATTGTTAAAAACAAAAATGTAATTTCATAACGCCGTTATTTTATACCAGGCCATAATGAATAATATAATAATAACATGCGCAAACAATATAAAATGTAAAAATTAGAAATTAATTTTTACCGGGCAAAATTAACAAAAGTGATGTTGTATCCTATATAAAAGAAATATCCTTATGTCATATTCAACGGCAGATACGATTGAAAGTGATGTATATTCGTTATTTATTATTTCATACGATAGTTGTTTCCTTACGCTTGCGAAGAATGTAATCAACTTTTGTTCTTTGTTTTTTAATGACCATGCAAATAAAACATAAAAATTACGTTTTTTGGTGGTAGTACTCCATATCTATTCAAATTATAACAATTTTAATAGAAAAGTAAGTATTAAATAAGCAATAATAATTTTTAAAACGAACTCTTTTGTGTAGAGATATCAACAGAAGGAACATTTTGATTATTCGTCTTCAGTCGATTTTTATACCACTGCTACTTTTCATTGTATTTAGGTGTAACGGTACCATCATCGAGTTCACTGTTTTTTTTTTTTCAAACGACATTTATCTAATAAAAGATGGTGGTCCTCATGACTCATATTCTCTTTCCGTTTATCTTAAGCTCTCAAATTGTTTATTACAATGTAATATAAGTAAAACCTAGCCGCAGCAATGCGTGGCAGCGACTGCTAGTATATATGTATAGATTTCATAATTTATTTAGGTCATTATATACACTATATGTGGCTAATATTTCACTTTCTCTAATTCCCCTGAGTTTCTTACGCCGGTCATTCTCAGGTCAGGAGCTTCCATTTCCGAACTGGTAGGAGTTTATTTGAAGACCATCAATCATCACCATCATCATAAGCCTGTGTCAGTCCAATGCTGGATATAGGGTCCTAATGCACGCCACCGCTTCCGATCTTCGGCTATTCTCATCCAGCCCACACGGGCCACTTTGAGAATGTCCATAATCCATCTTAACTCAAGGCGTCCCACACTACGTTTAAAGAACAATATCAAAGTGTAATGCTTCTAAACTGCCTCCGTAGCCTAGTGGTATGGGCGTGTGCTTTAGAAACCGGAGGTTGTGGGTTCGAATCCTGCGGGGACTCAACAAATTTTCATTGTTGTTTCCTAGTTGGTTAGGGCAATTTGGGCCGATCACCCAATTGTCTGAAAAGTAAGATGATCCATGCGTCGGATGGGCATGTAAAAAATCGGTCCACCCACCAACCCGTATTGGACCAGCGTGATGGGATACGGTCCAAAATCCCCTGATGGATAGGGGTGTATTAGGGGAGGCCTATGTCCAGCAGTGGACTATTACAGGCTGATGAGATGAGATGAATGCTTCTAAATGGAATAAAGTTACGTGAACTTTCACTATTGCTTTCAGGACGCAGACGACCTGCCGTTCAGGCGTGGCGAGCGTTTGATGGTGATCAACAGGGACGAGGAGCAGTGGTGGACGGCGAGGAACGGCCAGGGCAGGACCGGTTCGATTCCCGTGCCGTACGTACAGAGGGTGAGTGGCATATCTATACATATCGTAATCATAAAACAGTAAAAAATAAAGTCGCTTTTTCTGTCCCTATATCCCTATGTGCGCTGAAATTTTAAAACTACACAACGGAATTTGATCCGGTTTTTTTTATAGATAATGAGATACAAGAGGTGTTATATGTATCACACATGCAGGTATATATATATTAGAGTCCGACCGAAACTGTTTTCCGACCGAAGCCGAGAACCGAAAGTTCGGCCGTGGCTTCAGTTTCGGCCGAAACCGAAACCGAAACCGAAACTCACGTGATCAAGTATAAAAATTCTTGAAATACTAAAATATATAGCTTTTATGCCTATTATTTTGCTTTATTTTAATCATGGAATGGAGACAGTATATTAAACGTGTATTAATCGTTTATTTCAGTTGCTAATTATGTTTTTATTCAAATAAATTTCTTACAGCAATATGAGTTACTAATAAATAAATTAATAATTGTGACTGTTGCATTAAATACTAAGTATTGGTATTTTGAAATCTTACTAATTAATACTTTGGTTTGTATTTGTAGTTCCGAGGAGGGATCAAAAAGTTGTAAAAATGAGATAGAATATAATGACTATGATAGCTTAATTATTTATTTTTCTACACAATCTCCGAGTCCACCTAAACACTAAGTCCAGCGTTCCAAGTTTTTAATGCTTCAATTCCTTTAAAAAGAATTGTCTTGGTCCTGCAAAAGGTCACCATGGCATCGTTTACTTGTTATATATAGTTTTAATACATGTTTCCTCTTAAGTATTGTATTAATTTGGAAAGAAGATGAAAAATAGCTAGGCGTTAGATCTGGTGAAGAGGGGATGCTCCAACCAATTGTACGCTAGCATGCTGAACGGTGGCATCTAATGCCAACCTATGTGCCGGTACGTTGTCAAGATGAAACAGCTCGCCCGTTCAAAGTTTGCCTCTTTTTTATTATTGACGGCATTTCTCAACCTTGGTATTGAAGCTGCATAATCTGAAATATTGGTTCCATGCTCCAGGTAATCAAACAACAATATCACTTCTGAGTCCCAAAATATTGAGGCCATACCCCGGCCAGGCCATATACAACGGCCACGGCATGAAGATCCTTCGGGATAAACCCGTGTTTCGTCCACTGCCACAAAACTAGATTTAAAGTTTTAGAATCTTCTTAAAACTTGTCCAACGATATCTTCGAAGTCGATTTTGTTTCTGATTCTCGGCACCCATCTTGCGGAGACTTTTCTCATATTCAAAATTTGTGTCAGTATGCGTTGAGTACCTCTATATGAAATGCTCGTTTCTGTGATCAGATGGTATCAGATGGTAATTCTTTAATCGCTAAAAACAGTTTTTTGGAATATGGCAGCATATTCTTGTTTCTTGTTGATTACTGGCTTCGATGGACGTCTGCAACCATGTTCGTCTTCCGTGTACGTTTTCCCTACTCGAAATTAAGAAGCCCACTTTGCGACAATTAATTATGACAGAGCAGTGTCTTCTCATGTTGCCTTTGAGCCGCAGTAAATCTCTTGCGTTGTTAACTTTTTATAACAGTGGTTTTTAATGACAAGGTCGCACTTGGGTTTTCTCTTTTTTCGAGAACATTTCGCCACACATAGCAAACAAATGACTACATTCAGAAAAAAAGTAAAGAGACTAGAAGATTTTTTTATTAACACACCAAATATCTGAGCTACACTTTCCAGTATTATTTGTATTTATTTTTTGGTTACCAAGGAGTATATATTTTGTTCTCACTACTATTTGTTCCGTCCTCGTCTTTCTAGAAGAATCATCTATTTCTTTTGGTCAGACTTGGAATGTTTGTCTGAACTAAAATCGACTGACCTGAGCTCGATTGTAGCAATGATACATTTAATTTTAGCTACTATTTTAAAATTGAAAACACTTCTGAAACGAGTTTCGGTTTCGGCAAAAGTTTCGGCCAAATCTGGCCGAAACCGAAACTGCGGCCGAAACTTGATTTTTGGCCGAAACTCGGCCGAAACCGAAACCGAAACCGAAAGTTCGGTCGGACATTAATATATACATTCTTAGGATAGCGCCCGTGCGAAGCAGGGTGGGTCGCTAGTACATATCATAAAACAAAGCCGCTGGCCGCGTCTGTATGTCTGTCTGTTCGCGATAAACTCAAATACTACAGCACGGATTGTCACGCGGTCACTAATCGATAGAATGATTATTCCGGAAGGTTTAGGTGTATAGTTTGTATAGTTTCTGTGTAGATTTGAGTAAAATATATTAATGCTTCTCGCAGATGTCGAAAATAAATTAGGCCCTCTGAGAGCTTTCAACGAAAACGCTGCCTAAACCCTATGAGATATAACAGAACAATGTGTGGTCCGATTTTGACTATCTCCAAATAATAGCTGATATAATATTGATTAATATAGGCTATTCTTTTTTAATAGTTTTTTTTACGTGTTACCACTACGCGGGCACAACTAGTATGTATATAAATGTTGGTTTTAGAAATTTGCACACTCTCCTTAATATTGTGTGTGGCGTCGATGTATTTGGCCTCTACTTTAAGAACACAATTTCTCGAAGTGGCTTATCTTTCGGTATTTCGTCGCTGTAATTGCGCGTAGAAATGTCACCGAAGTTCCAGAATCTTCTATTGTGTCACTCCAGCTTAGAGTTTCTTTGTGGTCTTGAAGCAAACCTAAATTGATTGCACTTATATACTTATCGTATAAAGAGAGAAAAACAAGGTTTTAGTGTTGCTATAGCATTTATTATAATATAGAATATTAGTATACTTAGTATTATTATAGGCATTTAGAACAACAGGAGGTCTTTAGCATAGGTTAATAACGAAAAAGACATTATGTAATCGATTTTTGACAATCAATAAGTGAATGTAATGTATCACTCCTATGTTGAATAATGATATTTGAATGTATATTCGTAAACTTTTGCGGAAGTAATTGTGGAAATGTCCTATGTGGTATGTTATGACCTAATTGTCATTGTTCACATCGATATTATATATTATTTTAGTCAGCTATAGACACAGATAATTAATTAAGAAAGAGAGTCGTTTATTCTATATATAAAAGGTGTCTGGTGGACAATGCCATTGCATTAAGTCCGCCTCTGAAAAGAAATTTCGCATGTAGAATAGATAGATTTGATTTACACATAAAATATATACGGACAGTTAATAAACGGACACGAAAAAGTGTGCACCAAAAAGGGGGATATATTTGGTTGTTTTTTTAATCCACTACTCATAATTAATTCATTTGTTAACGCGAATACTACACATTATTGAATAAACGTACTTTTATTTAATTTTATTTTTACATTTTTACATTGCCGACGTTTCAAAACACTTTCCAACGGCCGTGGTCACGGGGTAGAGCGATCCGTAACAAATCCTTTCATTCTATAATCCACTACTCGGCATTACTTTTCATAATTCAATACATAACATCACATCATCAGCATGCGCTAGTCCACTGCTGGACATAGGCCATTAGGGGTAATGCACGCCTTCTCCATTTAGGGGGTTTTTGGACATAATTCGATAAGGTAATGTTTTTTTCAGATTCTGGACGCGACAGGCGCCCCCTACCCACCTTCCGAGGCTTTGAGCCAGTTGGGCGACCCGCCCAGCCCGCCGGGCAACAGGCATCCACAACAACGCACCAACATGCAAGTGAGTCTCATCATCATCAGCCTGTGTCAATCCACTGCTGGACGTGGGCCTCTTCAATGTACGCCTCCTCCATTAGGGGGGTTTTAGACCGTATCCCACCAATGCGGGTTGGTGGGTGGACCGACTTTTTACATGCCCATCCGACGCATGGATCATCTTTACCACCACGATAACACAAAGTTGTTTCCTGACGCTAATGCCGCTAGACCACGGGTGTGGTAAAGCAAGTGAGTCTACTTGTCATATACCTTGTACTAGCTGTTGCCCTCGATTTCGCGTCATATACTTCGATAGAACGGTAGCTCTTAGAACTCTGTTGGATGAAGCTTACCACAGACTAGAGTCTGGAAGCATAACTTCATGGAATATAATAGAACGATGAATATGACTTTGTCCGGGTGGTAATTCGTAAAAATGACTATAGTCTAGATTACTCTAGTTATCTCGGCTATGTTTAAGTGGAAGACCCATAAAAATTGAACCGGCAATTCCGAAGTCGGTTCTGTGCTTGGCCTCTCCGTCGCATCGGACTATGAGAGTATAAAGAATAAAAGAGCTTCCTAACACGCGTGTAAAATTGTAAATTGAAGTTTTTTTTTACAGAACAAAAAGTTTATGGACCAAACTGGAAGCACTAGCTTTCAAATAAAATGAAACCATCCAAATCGTTTCACCAGTCGAAAGTTGTGAGGTGACGAACTTAAAAAAAAATATAGACGAATTGAGAACCTCCTATTTTTCTTGAAGTCGTCACTTGTCTCCTTGGCTGATCTCTAACACGAATGAGCTAGGAGGACATTAATAAAACTTTTATTGATAATGTTTCACGTTACGTTTCTGTTACAGCGCACGCTGCCAGCTTTGGCGCGGGTCAGACAGACGCGGGTGCCGAACGCGTACGACAAGACCGCCCTCAAGTTGGAGGAGGGCGATATTGTGAAGGTAACACATTTGTGCTGTTATTAAATAAAAATGACTTTACGGATTTTATCGCGTTTATTGTACACTTTAAATTCCCGACGTTTCGGACACTTTCCAGTGGCCGTGGTCACGGGGTAGACTGAGATGTCATGCGTCTTGTTGCCAGTGCTGAAGTGGAGATCTTATAAGATCTGGAAACCCCGCTCTTTGGAGGGTTTCCAGATAAAATGCAATATATATAAACGTGATAAAATCCGTAAAGTCAATTTATTTAATAATGTATAATATTCGCGCAAGCAATTGAAATAATCATTTGTCCTGTATCTAAAACCACATACACAGCCAAGAGAAGAATTCATTTTGTATAACTATTTCCCTTACTTTGCGTCTTATAACTGACAAAGACGGTCTTGGCAACTTGCTTCACTTTGATGTACTAATATTAAATACACCAATCGTTGTTTTTTTTTGTATTTATTTATTCATCATGTTTAAAAAATTTGTACAAATGTAAATTTTAATGCCGATCATCTTTATCATCATCAGCCTGTGTTAGGCCACTGCTGGACTATACACGCCTTCTCCAATTGGCGGTTTTTGGACCACGCCAGCCCAATGCGGGTTAGTGGATGGCGACCGACTTTTTACATGAATATCCGAAGCATGGATCATCTTACTTTTCTAACAAGGCAACTGGGTGATCGGCCCAAATTGTCCTAACCAATCAGAAAACAACCATAACGCAAATTTGTTTCCCCGCGGTATTCGAACCCACGACCTCCGGTTTATAAAGCAAGGGCCAATACCGCTAGGGGTTAAATCCGATAGTATTGTCTAATGTACTAATGTATCAACTTATCTATTAATGTAACTCTTCAACTTGCAGGTGACAAAGATGAACATAAACGGCCAGTGGGAGGGGGAGCTGAACGGGAAAGTGGGTCACTTTCCATTCACCTACGTGGAGTTTCTGGACGACAATACTGCGAGTTAAATGAAACAGTAACTAAAAGAAAAAACCCACCGTATATATAATCTGTGGACGCGTTTTCGCCTGTTATAATCTGTGGGTGCGGATGTATGCGCTAGTTGTGACGGAACATAATATTCACATGATACAATGGACAAGGATGTGTGTGTATTGATAACTTTCTTGTAAGATGTTGTATCCCCAATACCGAAGTCGATATAATATTTACATAAAAATTCGACATTATATGTACCTTTATATTCACTAGACATGTACGAAAAATGTTCAAAAAACAAATGGTATAGTCGAACCAAGCAAAGATGGAATTTTGATTATAAAAACGACACAGGAGGGAGGTATATCCGTAATGCATCGTAAATTCTTGGCTTATACCAATGCTAATACATTGTACTGCTTTATGGAATTATATGAAAAAGAAATTTCATAATAATGCAATAAGAAAATTGCAGTTACTATTAATGAAAGAATTAGAATGCACGCCATCTACCGGTCACGCGTCGATACTGCTGAACAGGAATTGTTGCTGTTGTTTTTAAGGGACACTGGATCATATTAAATATTATCTGGAATAGACATAAACAGCGATAAGAATAGATATCGGCCTCGTTTTGATGGAAAATCACGTGCTTGAATTGAAATATCGATGGGCTCAACTTTTTTGACGCTGCAAGCTTTGTGTATCCCATATTGTTTTTGGCTGATATAGAAATTCGCAACGCCAATTTCTGTCAGTGTCAAATTTGACAGTTATGTACTGTCACACAGCTTTCTGCCATCATCAAGAAAAGCTTTACGCTCGTATTTCACCCAACCTTGACATTGGCAGAATCACCGAGTCACTCTGGTGGAGCCATTTTTACAAAAATAAAAAGACGAAGTGGAATATAAGCTTTATTTTGTGTTCGTCCCAGGTATCTCAACTGATTTACAGTTTTTTTACTGTATAATATCATCTTTCACTGTTCCGTTTCAACCAAATACTTTGTGTTACCCTCAACCTGGACATTGAAGCCGTTCAATTAAAAGAATATAAGCTTTATGGAGCTGTGCACTAAAAATAATAAATATATTTCTACTATACAGTTATCAACACGCATCTGTCCTGTGCTGAAAGATAATGCAATCTGTGAAATCCGTCACTCCGCCATTTTGAATCTGTGCCACGTGTCATGTGCAGCTATTGGGCGTTCGGACGCTTTTTATTCTGTGCTCATTCAGTGCAGCTTTGTTAAACAGTGGTTTCGTTATCTGTGCGACATAAAGTGCTGCGACGACGACAATCGTCTAAAACACCGGTGGGTTTTGTGTTATTGTGCAATCAACGGACTGACTATATTTTTTTGCCCACCGATTATCTTGGGCTATGTTATGTTTAGCTGTAACGCTGTTTATTGCTTCTTTAATGTATAAACGACACGAAATATTGTATAATCCGTATAGCTAAAAGATCTGCAACCTTTGTGAGGGATTTCGAGGCTGCAAAATTAACTGTGTGTGAAAGTTGTGAATATCAATTTCGGTTAGTATTGTTTACAAAGAGTGCAGACCTTGTTTGGCGTTTAGTTTAGCCAAAATTGATTTGAATAAATGTAAACAAAGTAACCATGGCAACGAAGTTGAGTATGTATTGCGTTGTTATTGTTCGACTGTCACTCCGTGATTGACATGACGCTGACAATTCACCAATAAAAACGCTAGATGGTTGACTCAATTTCATTGCTATTATAGATAGAGTGAGAAAAGATTTTCCATAGTAATTTTTCGATAAAGTTCCAATAATCGTTCCATCTCAAACAGCTTCACTGCCTATACATTTCTGTATTATGCATTGACATTATTAATTTTGATATTTGATAATAAAAACAATAAAGTTTCATATCAACGGATGTGAAAATGACACTCATTTAATACGATCATTCATTGACAGCAAAGGAAAATAATTTCTCACTACGTCTATACTTTGTTTTTGTATATATTTTTAATTTAATTTGGCTAAATCTTATTAATAGTATGGGATGTTTTGTGATGTTGCCGGTGCAAGCGATAATGGAACTTGTTACCCGCTTTTTAAGACTAAATACGCATAACATGTGATTCTAATGACCATAGACTAATAATTGTACCGTTTTTTGTCTAACGCATAACTTTTTTTAATATTATTATTGTTTAAATAACCATCACTCTGAGATTGGATTTTGATCTTGACAATGGTTCGTTTTGAGATTATTTATAACTCTTTCTTTTTATTATATTATATTGTATAATTATTATCGCATCGTGTGTTTAATATTTGTCTTTAACATTAATTTATAAATACTGTAACATTACTGGGCTCGAAGGGGTATGTTAAAAATTGTGGTTGGTGTTATTTTACACTGGCTTAAGCTATTTCCAAATAAAGGATTTGAAATATTGATACAACGAAGAGGTGTTTAAATTATCCAATTACTTTAAAACCCAATGGGATATGACAGTTTTATAAACAAAGGGAATAGATGATGTTTAATGTGGATTATTTCCATTAGTTAACCATCGTAAAGTTTTAATGTCCTGATTGAACAATGATAAAGAATTATTTGCTTTATATAACGAAAAATTCAGACCTAATTTGACCATAGACATTAACATTTTTATACTGTAATCAGCTGGTAACTATGTATACATAATGATATTTGATTATAATTGTAAAATGTTCAGCGAGTTGACTTTTTTCACTTTTTACCTATGTAAAACAATTTATACATTTTTATGCAATATGAAAGAAAATTTTAACAGAACTCATTTATTATTGCAAACTGATACAGATTATCTATATACTTTTTTTATATGATATCGGCCGCTAGCAATGTTCAGTTTAAAAAAAAAACAATTAGGTGTTGAGAATATTATAAAGTGAAAATATATTGCAATATCCTATATTAAATCTGTATTAACAGCTAAGGAAAAAGTATAGCATATTATAATGTATATTGAGACCACTCCGCTTATTTTATATTTGAATTGAAGATATCTTTAAAAGGGATACTGCAAATAATTGTTTAAATTAATAATTAATATTTCTCTAAAATATTATATTAAGATATTCGCCGGTGAACAACTTTTCGGGCACAAGATTCAAATCTTTATTTATTGATTATATATTGTTTCTGTTTTTTATCTACACTGTTCTTAAATATCTACCCTTACTAATCTTTGTTTTATTTATGTAATTTTGAATTATTTTTCCATTTTCATTTATACATTTACTATCAGTTATATAATGGGAAGCCATGGGAAATTAGTAAACAATTGAACCATTTACAGCATTACACTGTATTTTATTTACCGTTATTTAAAAGGATTGTCTTTGAGTAATCGATTTTTTTTAATCTTAATAAGGAACACAAAAGTATAATAGTTATCTGTGGTATCCGAAAAAAAAGTATATTTTTTTTATCGAATGCCAGAACAGACTATTTTTTTTAAAGTACATTTATAGTCATATCTTTCGTCTTGATTATACCATTTTATAATTATAACAGTAAGTTAATTATTGTAATAGTGTATTATATATGATTATTTTGCGCTTCCGAAACATATTCAAGGCGAATAAGCTCTTCCAAAATATTATAGTCAATATTTTTATAATATCTGCTGGTGCGTGAAGTATTTAGAAATTATTATATTGTACCAAATTCTGGCCAAGTACGTGAGTGCATCGCGTGTGCATATTGTCTGTGGTAATTTTTTTTCATTGTAATTTCCTCCCGCCGTTTTATAAAGGAATAATTTCAATTCTATATAAAGTTTATTTGCTACTTTAAAATTGGTAAAGATATGTACTTGTATCCCAATGGTAAGTTTAGTTGTAAAGTCTAAAGAAATTGGGTACATTTATGGTACAAGCATTCTATTATTCTACGAATGTCTTTAGTAATTTTCTGAATTACTGAAGACATTTGTTTGCAGGCTTGTTTCTTTATTTTGTATTTCCTTGGGAATTCTACAGTTTTGTATAGTTTTTGCCATTGACTTGGATTCTAAATAAAATATAATAAATTGGCAACGAAGTCGTGTCACAGGTATAGCGTCGTTATTAGTCGACTGTCACTCAGGGATTGACATCTCTGTGACAAGTGTCAATTATCAAAAGTAACGCTGGATTTTGATTTTAAATTTGCAAAACTTTTCTTGATGCTTTAAGCCTACCACAGATAACGAATACCATAGACAATATATGACAAAATAATCGGCTGGTATTGAAAAAAAAGGATCGTGGGTCTACATATACCGAAATGACACTATGATTCGCGTGTCATGTTTTTGAGATTGGAAGTCATCTGTTAATTTTCTCCGTGTTAAGTTATGATTATGTAACAGTTTAGTAATAATAAATCTATTGGAGGAGAAATCGGTGTGTGTCCGTTTTATTTTTAGAACCTTTTAGAATAAAAAAATATAGCATTAGGTTCGATTTGAAGGAAACTATAATCATCAGTCAAATTATTGGCGCCAAAATGTAAGACTCGTATTGGTCACGTCGTGTCAATCCGTTAAGTCGCCAAAATAAATAGCTTTCTGCGGTTTTGACCGATAATTTTCACTAAAAATATTGCATACTCAATAAAGTTGTGCTTGCATAAGATGGAATTTGCAATTTCGGTGCACACACTGAGGTTATTGTAAAGAATGGAGAAAACACTAAATAGCTTTTTAGACATTAAGCAAGTAAATCGTTTTGGGATGGTGAGACAAGACATACCTATCAAAAATTTTGCTAATTTCTTTCGCTTAAGTACAATACTTTTATCTGTCCCACTCTTCCTAAGTTCTCCAACAATGGTTAAAGCACTGAGCTGCCTCAATATTCAGTCACATCAATCCATGCATGTTTAAAAGTTTTAAATAAAATTAACAAAATATTAAATTGTCGCTTGTACTCGGCATAATCATATGGAGCAGAATAATTTAATTGACCGGTTCTTAATTATATTTTTCTTTCTTGATAACACGATGTTTTCGTTTAATCATTTGGCTCACTGTAAATATAGGATAAAAATGTTGTATTAGTATGAGATGTTATCATTTACAATTTAACGAGTATTGATAACATTATACGTGAGTTTAACTGATAATTTAATATATTATTGAGTACAACGCCTCATTAAAGTTTTTAGTATATATATATATATTATACTCTGGACAAATATCACAAAAGTATAGCTTGTACCATGGAGGCCAAATGACTGATAAATACATAAAATATTTTATTTTCGTAAAGGAATAAATATTCTATAAACATCCAAAACTATGTTAATCACACAATATTTTCCCAGGATATGATTCAAACCCACATACTCAGTGTCACTAACCACAACGCCAAACGGGTGCTATAAAACATTTTTATATTACATATTGCATAGATAATTGGAAATTGATAAGCCTGACTGCCTCCGTAGCCTAGTGGTATAGGCGTGTGCCTTAGAAACTGGAGGTCGTGGGTTCGAATCCTGCGGGGACTCAACAAATTTTCAATGTTGTTTCCTAGTTGGTTAGGGCAATTTGGGCTGATCACCCAATTGTCTGAAAAGTAAGATGATCCATGCGTCGGATGGGCATGTAAAAAAGTCGGTCCACCCACCAACCCGCATTGGACCAGCGTGGTGGGTTACGGTCCAAACCCCCTAATGGATAGGGGTGTATTAGGGGAGGCCTATGTCCAGCAGTGGACTAACAAAGGCTGATGATGTAAGCCTGACAATTTTAAACAAACATATTTGGGAAGCATTGGATGGCAAACCGCAACATTTGATTGTGTGCAATTATTGGTAAATGCATATGACAAAAACACGTTCAAGGTCGACTCGATAACTTGAATGTTGTGGAATATTCCCATAATTGTGTTGTGATAGCGTGTGAGTTGTCACTTGAGCGATGCACTGGTACAATTTTCTTGCACATGGGAACATGGTTCGCATAAAAAACTCAAGGGTTTAAAGAAAATAAGTACATACTTTTAATTAAAAGTAAATTAATAAAATAATTATATCTTAAGAACTGCCTCTGTAGCCTAGTGGTAAGGACGTGTGCTTTAGAATTCGGAAGTCGTGGATTTGGTCGGTCCTGCGCCTTACTCTGTCCGGTCGTGTCGGTTATCCGTCCCATCGGGCTTTTAGAGTATAAAGGAACAGGAAGTGCACCTGTGTTTGCGCGTACACTTGTGCACTATAATATCTCCTGCGCAGTTGGCTGATCTCTAATATAGATCGGCCGCCGTAGTCGTAATCGCCTGGAAACATTATTATTATTATGTTCAGGCTTACGTTACTTTTCAATGAACAGTTATCCAATGTTTGAACAAGTAACAATTCATTTCGCTACAAACGGACTGTGAAATAGTATTGTCCATAATACAAAAAGAAGTTAAAGTTAACTGTGGTTTTTTGCAACCGCCTTCGAGGCGAACGAAGAGACCTTAAAGCGCGTGACCAATCACGTTTCTACTACGTTGTGTTAGTATCTATATGTGTATTTGCCGTTAAAGTAAGCAACTTCTAATCTTCGTCATCATCATCCTCAGCCTGCGTCCGTCCACTGCAAGACATAGGCCTTCTTTAATGCACGGCACCGCTTCCGATCTTCGGCTATTCTCATCCACGCCGGCCACTTCGCGAACGTCTACACTAAAGTTTAGCAAGACTAGATTCGAAATAAATGTAAACACGTAATAATGCCGTATGTTGCTATATTGTCGCCTGTCAGTCAGTGATTGACATCCTGCTTACAGTTCATCAATGAGGAACATCACGCTAGATGTAAAACGTCACACGTGACCTGGAATTACTTTATTTGAA
The DNA here is from genome assembly GCA_029286875.1 of Lamproptera curius. Lineage (NCBI taxonomy): Eukaryota > Metazoa > Arthropoda > Insecta > Lepidoptera > Papilionidae > Lamproptera > Lamproptera curius. Next base: position 2,106,634 of record JAGSMT010000052.1, read on the forward strand.
TCTTCCAGAAGTCTTAATTTATTTATTTTTTATTGCCCACGCAGGCAGACGAGCAGTCGGGCCACTTGATGGGAAGTGGTCACCGACGCCATAGACGGCAATACTGGTATCACCAATGCGCTGCCTACCGTGAGACATAGGATGTTAAGTCTCGTTTACCCAGTAAATACATTGGCTACGGTGCCCTTGAAACCAAAACACAGTAGTGTTTTCACACTTCTGATTTGCGGTAGAAATAGACCGCGGTGGTACTTACCCAGACGGTCCCCAAAAATGGAGATCTATCACCAGTAATTGCTATACTTTAACTTAACATATGAATTAGAAAGTTGCCATTATAGGTCAGGATCACAAGAGGTGCTGTAACTGTAACGAATGTAATAATCAAAGATTAGGCAAGCAATAAAGCAACAAAACTACAAGAAGGATATTCTCATATATTTAATAAAAAAAAACCGCTTATTTTATTTGTTAACTCCTTGCTGCTACATTTTCTGGCATCTCCCCAACCCAGTTGACAATCGTCTTATCGCACCATACGAATTGCCCTCTGATGCTATCAGGTGCGTATAAAGCGAGGTAAAGTGGTGCTTCTGCGCCTTCGTCGACCGTCAATGGACCTTTATGTGCTGTCAAATCAGTATCAACGTAGCCGGGGTGGACAGCGTTCACTTTTATGTCTGAAAATATACGGTTGTAATCAATCAAAAAGCCCCGACACGCCCCTCCCATAGTAAACGCTGCGGAAGACGCCACTAATACGCTAGACTTACTGAAACGACTTCTGCTTTACTCAGTAATTACTGTCGCTAATGTGCCTTTGTGTGGCCCTTCAAACGTGCTGCATATATGCACACTACTAAATAGGCACCGCCCTGTATATATACAAAAGCCTGAACAATAATTAATGTCGACGACGACGGAGGATCAATATTAGAAATCAGCAAGAGGAGGTATTATAGTGCAGTGGTTAAACACAAGTTTACAGCACTGCACAGGTGGACGAAAGATTGACACGCACGGAGAGTGTTCAAGCGCAAGACCGTTTTTTACATGCATGTCCGACGCAACATTTTGCAGGCAAACAGGTGATCAGCCTAACGCCCAAATAGGAAACACATTATAGATATGGGGTTGGTGTCGTACTTTATTTTGTGACTTAAAGACTGTGTGTGTTTAGACTCGAAATAAATCTAATACTACTTCTTAATGTTGAACCGCGACCATTTAGATTGCACACTTATTTATTTATCTATACGTTTTCCATGCGTCAGATGGGCATGTAAAAAAGTTGGCCCTGCGCCTGATCTCTCCGCGGTCGTGTCGGCTATTCGTCCCATCAGACTATGAGAGTGAATTGGAAAGAGTGATTGAAGAGAGTGGATTAGAAAGAGTTCGCGCATAGACTTTTGAACTATAGTATCTCCTGCGCAGTTGGCTGATCTCTTATATAGATCGGCCGCCGTAGTCAGGCTCGACTAGGAGGACATTATTTCACCTATTAGTCTAATTAATAAAGCCTAAATTTTAAATTGTTTTTTGTTCACGCAAATTCTATCTCTAAATTGAAACTAAACTATCACCTATCTTTTTTGTTTTTTATGGCTTACGCAGGCAGACGAGCAGTCGGGCCACCTGATGGAAAGTGGTCACCGACACCCATAGACATTGGCAATACCAGTGGTATCGCCAACGCGCTGCCTACCGTGAGACATAGGGTGTTAAGTCTCGTTTACCCAGTAAATACGCTGGCTACGGTGCCCTTCAAACCGGAACACAGCAGTGTTTTCACACTACTGCTTCGTGGCAGAAATAGGCACCGTGGTGGTACCCACCCAGACGGTCTCCTGTAAACAGGGGACCTACCACCGGCCACCTTACCATCTAAGCATAAAATTCAGACTATTGATTCTGTGTCATGAATGGTGGTAACACTGCACTATGATTATTATTTTAATTAATACTGTCGAAATCTCGAAAATCTAACAAGAATATAGGTGCAGTGGCTAAAATATTGCAATAAAATATATCTCGATCTTGAATTGGTACTTTAATTTCTTAGGCCATCAAAAATAAACACATTAAAATGCTGGTCATTACCAGTTCAAAAGATAAGTATCATTTAGCAAACATAATAATCAGCAATTAAACTTATCGTTATCAGAGTCTCTATGACAGAGCATTTATTAGCGCAAAAGTGTACAATACCGTTACAAGTGAATTATCGTGATATACTTAGACCTTGTTTCAAAATATATTATCATTGTGAAATAAATTAACTGACTGATTAAGACTTGTATATTTTTTTACTAACATAATATACCTAATATTATGTGTTTTTTTTGCATATTGCAAACGAAGTGTAGACGAACAGTCAGTCCACCTAATGGAAACAAATTACACCGCGTTCCAGGGCGGTTCTCACCGACTGCAAAAATACATGGCTTACATATACCTATTCATTTTCATTTCTTGACAAGTACGAATTCAGTAGGGTCCGGCCATCTTTACTTCGTATAAAATAATATGAGTTGGTGACATTTAATTTACCCCGTTTATAATCATCATCATCATCACCCACCTGGTCCAATTGGCGGGTGGACCGACTTTTTACATGCCCATCCGACGCATGGGTCATCTTACTTCTCAGATAATTGGGTGATCAGCTCAAATTGCCCTAACCAACTAGGAAACAACAATGAAAATTTGTTGAGTCCCCGTAGGATTCGAACCTACGACCTCCGGTTTCTAAATCACACGCCTATACCACTAGGCTACGGAGGCAGTTACCGTTTATAATAGGCATGGGAAAGTAAGCCCCGCTCGGGCTACGTATATTTTAGATAAACTAGCAGAACAATTAACTAACACAAGATCTTACACAAATCCCTAATAGCGGCACTTCAAATCAAGAAGAGTGCCCGACTTTTTGTCGCCAATTCAGTTTGACTTAGATCATCATTTACATATATTGCAGCCCTTAATTTGCTTAAATATTAGTCGACACCTCTATGTTGTAAAAAAAGGAACAAATCACATTTTTATTATAAAAGCAGTTGAATAATATAACTGGTTTTATAATGTCCAACCGATTACGTATATCAAGCAAAAGAACTGTCGCTTCAAAATATTTTATTCCTCACCTTTGTCATTCAAAATACGTTGCTGGATCATAGTCAACGCTGTTAAACCCACTTTAGAGACGGCATAAGGTGAACTACCCCACTCGGACACCAGCGTTGCCTCTTCAATATATCTGTTCATCATATCAGACAGTTCCGGAATGGTTAATTCTGGATCCTTGAAGCGATTCCTCAAACTCTGGCTGGGTATTTTACTCAAATGACCGCTGGAACTGGAAACGTTTACCACCCTCGCTCCTTTTTTAAGAAGCGGGAATAAGTCGTCAGAATTGAGAAGTAATTCACTCGTAAAGTTTCCACCACTTGGACGATGAATTCTGGTGGATCGCTTTGAAAAGTAAAGGATATAGCAGCGTTGTTTATCAAAACGTCAATTCCTTCGTGATTGTCTTTGATGAAATCTCGGAAGGTTTGTATGCTTTTATTTTCTGTCACATCTAGCTGATGATATTTTGGGTGCAAGCCTTCTTTATTCAGCTCTTCTACTGCTGCCCTGCCTAGACTTTCGTCACGCGATGTTAAATAAACGTCACCGTCAAAACGCTTGCAGAGACCGCGGACGATTGCTAGACCTATGCCTTTATTCGCACCGGTAACTATTGCAACTTTAGGACCCATTATTAGATGATATTTATAAATGAAAAATATCTAGGTATATAATAGACGGTGTGTTCGATAAACAATATGATAAATTTGTGCCACACCTATCGTCGGGATTTACTTAAATAAGATCAGTTAATGTTGCCATTAGTGTAAAATTACATTATCCTTTGTTGACGAACTGTCAATATAGTTTGAGAATTAAGTGAGCAACCGTTCCAAACAGGTTTGCCACGAAACCTTATTGTCAAGTAGTACCAAATTGTGGGCATTGTTTCTCCGTTTTGAAATGCACCTAGTTAAATTACTGGATATATAAGAGATAAAATTTTTTGTTCAATGGATATGTTCTTTGCTTCTATTCAATATATATTTAGTAGTAGACGTATGTAACTTCTACAAAAGTAGGATTGAAATACGGTAATAGGTTTACACGAAAACTATTTGTCTGCTTACAAAATTCCATGGATGCAGGTGACCCAGGATTGCACCTCATGCTGGTTCATGGCTTCCCCGTAAACCAGCTACGCATAGCAATCGAATTTAATAGGCTGATAATATCTTAAAAATACCACAAAGAGGTAAAAGACCTTCATTGCCTCCTTATAATTATTATTATTTGGTTGGGATAGACATAAAATCCGTTAATGATAACGTAGTTATTTCAAAAACATGAGCCATAAAACACAAACTGTATGAGCGCACTACAATCACATGGCAATACAGGTAATAAAATCTAAACCAAGTGTTACATTATCGTTTCATTGTTGTAAGCAGCCATTTAAAAGCAATAGGCTTATAAATTCAGTCGTTAGTTCTAATTCTGGTGGAAATTACACAGAAATAAACTAGGTTAATAATAATAAATAAATTGAAAACATTGTAGTCTGTCAAAGTTGTAACAGTAAAGTTGCAGTAGGTTCAAATGCATATTTAATAATCCCTATTTATATAAATGGGCTGACAGACCGCTGTAGGATGCCTATATTTATCTAAGCTAGCTACGTATTGAAGTATGAATAGGTTGTAAGCAGTATTAAGAAAATGTTTTATTCATTTCATAAATTAAATTTCTATGGCTAAAGCAGATAGTGTTGATTTCCTTCTGCAAGGCGGTATGTCTGTTTTATCAAGGAACCATTCAGGGAAGTACAACTGCTATTCCTATTACAGTTGCAAATGAGTCTGAATTTTTTGTGACAGTTTGAAGTTAACATTTCTTTATGTAGATTCTGTTTTATTCACTTTAGGTATAATATTTACTTAATTTATAACTTGATCCATAAACAATGAAACACCTGTATTAGTACTAAAAATATTTATTCAACTTTAATAGAAATATGAAAGAAATAGTATACAAAAGTACTTTATGAATTAACTGAAATTGATTTATTATGGTTTCTGCCCATCCCAGTTGACGATCCTCTTGTCGTACCACACATATTGCCCTTTGACTGTATCGGGGGCATCTAGTGCGAGGAATAGCGGTGCTGCAGCACCTTCGTCTATAGTCAGAGGACCTTTATGTGACGACATGTCCGTATCTACGTATCCTGGATGGACTGCATTCACCTTTATGTCTGAAATAAGGTGTTCAAATTTACTTCAATCAAATATTAGAGTAACTATATAATTTTTTACTTATTTACTGATCGGAATCACATGACATGATCAGATACAGACATATACCAACTTAGTCTGCCCGTGATCATGGATGCTGGAAAGAATCCGAAACGTCGGGAATGAATATACTTAAGTAACGCGGAAAATCCATAAATTACTTGATTTGATAACTTTATGATTATTTAAAATTGTACCTAATGTAACACAGGGTTAAATTTTAAATTATAATTTATATAATTGTGAATTATTAAATTATAATTTATATGATTATGAATTATATAAATATAATTATAGAATTATATAAATTATTTTAAATTGTAATTTATATAATTGTGAAATTATATAAATTATAGTTTAAAATTTAACCCTGTGTTTATATAATTGTGAAACTGCCTCCATAGCCTAGTGGTATAAGCGTGGGCTTAGAAACCGGAGGTCATGGGTTCGAATCCTCGGGACTCAAGAAATTTTCATTGTCGTTTCCTAGTTGGTTAGGGCAATTTGGGCGATGGACCAATTGTCTGAAAATTAAGATGATCCATGCGGCGGATAGGCATGTAAAAGTCGGTCCACCCACCAACCCGCATTGGACCAGCATGGTGGGATACGGTCCAAAAACCCTCTAATGGATAGGGTGTATTAGGGAGGCCTATGTCCAGCAGTGGACTATCACAGGCTTATTATGATGATGATGATGATAATTGTGAAAATCAATATAATTGTTATCAAAATCTATTAGTGTACAATTTTCATGTTGAAAACTACTGACATAGAATAAAGAATTTTTTTCATTTGTTTCATATAAGCTAGGTGCTTATTAGCCACCTGCTCAGTGTGGCAATTATGACCTATTCTTTTAATGGACCCCATCTTGGCATTATTTAAAAAATGCCTATGTCCAGCAGTGGATTGCTAAAGGCTGTTTATGGTGTATGATAATTGCACCATGTTTAAAATTGTTACACAATACAGCATGCATACTAAGAACAAACAATGAAATTTGATTTAATGTATAGCTTGAATTATTAGTAAATTTATGTAATAATTTTCAGTTCCTTTGAATTGCTGATACCTGTTTTCTAGTAAGAAAGATCTTATTACAAAAGAGTTTGGGGCATTTTTCAATGGGTATACAGTTATAAAAGTATTAAAATTTGATTAAATAACTTTTAATGTCATTGTTCAAACTGAAATTAATCATGATAAGCAATTTTAATAGGAATATTAATGTTACTGACCTTTTTCATTCAGAAGTCTTTGCTGTATCATGCTCAGTGCTGTTAAACCAACTTTAGAAACCACATAAGAGGAATTTCCCCATTCAGCCTTCTGGGTGCCCTGCTTAGCCTCTTCAATATACCTGTTCATCATATCGGAGAGTTCGGAATAGTTAATTTAGGATCTTTGAAGCAGTTCCTCAAACTCTCGCTAGGAATGTTACTTAAATGTCCACTGGAGCTTGAAACGTTCACAACCCTAGCGCCGCTTTTGAGAAGCGGGAACAGAATTTCGCAAGTCGCCAGGACAGAAAAATAATTAACCCTTAAAGTTTCCGCTGCTTGTACCGCGGCCGGTTCGGTTGCATTACTTTTAAACGCAATGGCAGCATTGTTTACCAACACATCGATGCCGTCGTAATTTTCTTTGATGTAATCTCGAAAAGTTTCGATACTTTTCCTGTCGGTGATGTCCAGCTGATGGTATTTCGGACGAAAACCTTCTTTATTCAATTCCGCCACCGCCGTCCTTCCGCGGTTTTCGTCGCGAGATGTTAAATAAACATGACCGTCAAAACGCTTGCAGAGACCGCGCACGATTGCGAAACCTATTCCTTTATTCGCACCGGTGACAATCGCAAGTTTTGGACTCATATTTTTATTTTTTAAGAGGTATATCAGAGCACCGGCTGATCTATGACAATTTACTTCTTCGAGCGCAAAATGTCAAGTGAATGTCAAAACAAACATGGCGCGCCTTATTTATAAGAAACAACAGGTGTTGCTACAAGTGAAAAAAATAAAAATCGATTTTCACCATTTTTATAACAGCGGCAAAATATTTAAAAAGTAATAATAACACTTAAACGTTGTTTCTTAATTCTATCTTTTGAGCAATCGCAATGAAAACTATATATTAATAATTTAATCGTCGTATTGGTTATTGTGTCACTAGTTCAACTGTTTCCTATTTACAGAGGCTCGCTAGAGAAGAATCATCGCGCGGACACGCGTATCCAATCAAGAATAAAAACTTATAGATATACCAAGTAAAATTTATGGGGCAAGGCAAAGACAATTTTTAAGGCTGCTATTTAATATTTCAGTTCTTAGCTTCAAGTTCATTAAGGGCAAATCGTAGTAAGACCTGACACGCAGATACACGTATTGTTTGTATTGTTGCCAAAATGTTGGGCACTTTCATTTGGTTTTGTGGGGGTTAAAATTGACCGTGGACTTCCAATAAAAGAAGAAGTTTTTACTACTGCCTTAAGTGTTTGCTATTTAATTTATTTATAACTCCGAGTCTAAAATGGCTAAAGTTCAATAGAGCAGTAAATAAAATCAAATATGTGCTTAAATGATTGTATTTAAATGTCAATACATTTATTTTAAACATCAAGACGCTTAACTAAATAAATTTATCCAAAAATACATTACACTTACAATATTAGAACCATCATTAAACTAAATGTTACGAAATTCTTTATCTTATATTATACAGCTAAAAATTATACAAACTGTCCTCAAGTTACCTAAACTCATAGAAACAATTATTTCATTGTAGACAATAGTGTCTTTAGTTTAACTATAGTAATTTACTAAATCTGTTTTAAACATAATTATTTTCATATAATTAAAAAATTGCTGACGGAACAAAAAATATTATTACTGAATATAGTCTGTTCATTGTTCAACTCAATCATTCCAATCTCAAAAACATTTTTTGGTTTTTAGATTTGTATTAAAAAATATAACTATTATAATGACAACAATAAAAATCAATATTTCAACAAGTAATACACCAAAAGATGATAAGCTAGTACATTGGCACATGTGTTATATGCCTTTATGTCCTAAGCTTATATACATGCTAATATCGTTAAAAACATAACTACTATCCGAACCATCTATTATTACTTGGAACGAAGAACAAACTAACAGAAAAATAATCCTATGACCTGTAACTTAACAAGACAAATACACATTCAAACTGTTAAGGTTTTACCATAAATTAATCCAGGCATTAGAGTCTGGAATGTTGCCAAATACTTCGTTTATTTTTTAAGCAATTATAAATATTTCATATCAAATTATAATTATATATAAATTATAGCAGCCACAAAACACTCGATAATGTAGATGGAAATTACTTTATTAGCGCCAAAAAGTAGAGATTACATTCACAGATTAATCGGGGATTGCAAATGGCGGCGGTCTACCATTATTGACGCGTTCGCTCCTAGCGCCATTAGTGTACATTAGATTTCTTTACATTCATTCCAAGAATAAATTTAATAAACTATACCACAAAATCTACCATCATAACATACAGATAAATAGTATCGTCGTACAAATGAAAGATGAAGCTATCATCAGCCTCTGTTAGCCCAAAGCTGGACATAGGCCACCCTTAAAGCACGCCTTCTCCTCGAGGGGTTTTTGGACCGTATCCCACCAAGCTGGTCCAATACGGGTTGGTGGGTGGACCAGACTTTTACATGCCCATCATGAGCCTATGTTATTGTTAAATTAAACATTTACCTTATTTCCAAATTCGATTTGGCAAATATATAACAAGGATAGAAACTATTTTTTATATTTATTACACTGCAATAACTATTGCAATTTATAAGTTATCACATTTAAATAAACATGTAAGTATGCTGGACGGCAGTAAATTAAATGATTAAATTCATAAATTTAAACAAACCTCAAAATAAGAAAAAGAAACACCATGACAGGGGTCCATCATTCCCCATTGTTCATAAACATAACAAAATAAGTAAAAACTTACAGGAAGCCATTTAAAATTCGTTTTTTTTTTGCTTATGTTACAATTCGATGTTTACCTCTAACCAATATCTTATATAATTTTAAATGTTTTATATTTAACCTTATCACAATTTTAAGTACCATGCAACTTTCAATTTTCTTAAGAACAATTTCTATTTGATAATTAATCAAGTGCTACTTTGACAATAACAATTTATATCATCTTTATAATGTATATACCACACATGTATATATACATATCCATCCACCATCACATGATATGAATAAATCGGTAAAATAGAAAAAAATACTGTTTTTATTTTCCAGTGTGCAAAAATTTTCAGAAAATACAAATTTTCGCATATAATATATAAGTATACTATTTCGAACTATTGACAAACTCTATTTTTTAAATTTTACCAAAACATCTTCAAATATACCCCAAATATAGTTTGGTATCTTTTTGAACAGAAAGTGTCACCATCAATATTAAATGCATTCTTACTGACAGAACAAGGATTTGTTGCTGTTTGTTGTTTACAAAGATCTGACATCAAAAATATATTTCTACATGTAATTGTTAATGTTTTATTTTTATTATATTCTTCTTGTGTAACAAAAAATATTTATTTAACTGATTTTACTGCAACAGTAAGAATATGAAAGGATAAAATAAAAATTATTCAGTCACTTCAAACACAAAAAATATTGACCATACGGCTACATATTATCAATGTTCCACTTATATCTTTTGACTATGGAAACAGATGCCTATGGGTTACATAGAATAGGCGAAACCTATTGCAACAAAGTGTCACCCAGATGTCAATCACTGCGTGACAGTTGATTTGGAACAAAACCGCCAACATATAACACCACTTTTAAATAGCATTTTATCATCATCATCAGCCTATGGTTGTCCACTGCTGGACATAGGCCTCCCCTAATACACCCCTATTAGAGGGTTTTGGACCGTATCCCACCACACTGTTTCAATACGGGTGGTAAATATTGTTTAAATTGATTTTTATCTTTTATTTAAATAAGAAATGTTTTGGCGAATTTGATAGCTTGATAAGATATTAGTTATATATTGCCTTTTTACGTGTTTTTTGTTTTCATCTTTCCAGAGTTTAATCAATTAAAGATAGATTACATATAGCTCTAAAACTACAAAAATCAGATCAATTCAACGTTCAGCGTTCAATAAGTAAGGTATCACCTCGTCAATGGAGACATCTCCCACGAAACCGACAAAGAACACATCCTCTATGAATGTTCCGGTGAAGTTTCTTAATACAGGCAGCTGCAGAAGCAGAGTGGCTGCTCTGTCGTCGTCCGGTTGACAAATAGCACGGAGAGATCTCAGTACTTTAGATTGGTAGTCTTGGAGCTTGCGTGTCAGGAAGTCTGGTACTCCGTCTGTGGACAAACAGTGTTTATCTATACTGATGTTTTAAAGAAAGATATGTATGTTTGTCTATTTTGAATAGGTTTAAGGCGACTGAACTGATTTTAATTATTCTTTAAACAGTAGGAAGCTATGTTAACCTTTAGTAATATAGGCTTCTTTTTATCTTAAGAAAACCCATAACAAAGTCTGAAAATAAAATTGACAGAACCATGGATTTCGATTGGTTCTCAAAGAGTTTCTGTTCTTTTTGTCTCATTACTACTATTCCCACAAACAATGAAGCCAACAAACGTCACATTGATTGTACATACGTTTACAGTTATTTAAGACAATTAATTTATATTTTGGTCGTAACTTATATCATATTTAATTTAATTACAAACAAAATATAATAACAAAGAATATAACTTTTATTATGCATAAAAGTTATGATCAAAGATTAATTTTTAATTGTTTTGCAGCTCTCACAGGTGAACAATTTGTCTTTTCGTCAATCACCACATTTCTTTCTCTTTCCGTCAATATTGTAGATCGATAGTCTTTACTTCTCATTTTCCTAAATTGTCGTAGGGTAGGTGTTATGACCAATTCAGATTTAACAGAATAACAGTTTTTATACTCGCTGGGATTGACTACTTGATGACTGTATTAGTTTTGGAAAAAAATTTAACACGCACGCGATGTTTTTGCACTTAATGAGTTTTGAATTTAAACTTTGTTGATATAAACTACTTCTCTTTATTTAGTTGGATAATAAATAACACATTGTTAGAGATGGTGGGGCCCCTTTTACAGTAAAAGCAATACTGTGTTCCGGTTTGAAAGGCAGCGTCGATAGCGTATTAAGTATCACATGCAGCTCGTCTCTAATACCAGTGGTATTGTCGATGTCAATGGGGGTCAGTGACCACTTTCCATCGAGTGACCGGACTGCTGGTCTGACTTCGTTAACAATAAAAAAAATACTGTCCTAACTGTTTGTTGTCCTGTAGTTTAACCTTAGTAATAACAAGGTTAACCTGCTCCGAAGCCTAGTGGTATAGGCTGTGCCATTGAAACTGTGGTCGTGGTTGAATCCTGCAGGGACTCAAAAATTTCTCACTTGTTTCCTGTTGGTTTGGGCAATTTGGGCGATCAACCATTTTTAGTAAAGAAATGATCCAAGCGATCGGATGGGCATAAAATGGTCCACCACCAACCCACATTGGACCAGCGTAGGAATACGGTTCTAAATCCCTAAGAGGAAAGAGTGCTAGGAGCCTAGTGGTCCAGCGTGGATATCAAGGCTGTGATGACATCTCGAATTTGGCTGGGTTATAGGTTTAATAGGAAGGATTCATTACCTGGAGAGAAAAGGCATAAGGCCCTAAGATGAGCATGCTCCCTCTCGCTCACTCGTAGCTGTTCCATACTTGTGATGAATTGGTGCAAGCGGGACAACATGCCGCTTACTTCGGATATCCGCTCGTCCGAATAGTCCGCTATGGTGATCTAGAAATTTTAAAAAGATACTTACAATTAGGCTATACTTCGTATGTGACAACAAGCATAAAAGGAAGTTAAACAGGCTATTATTAAAGACATCTGTAATAAGTACAACATTATTGACATCAGGCTTCGGCAAAAAATTCCACAAATGAATGATGTATTGTAATGATTTTTTTATATAGCAATGTACGATAACACATCTGTATTCGATTTTAGTTACTTCTTTATCACCAATACTTTAAATCATATCTATATGAATCACTGTATAATATAATACAAAGTCGCTTTATCCTATGTATGCCTAAATCTTTCAACACAACGGATTTTAATGCGGTATTTTTAATAGATAGAGTGATTGAAGTTAAAGGTTTAAATGTTAATTATCGTTATATTGGCATTATATTTTCATCTCAGTGCATTACATTGTAATATATAGCTGATACGGGTCACAAGTGTATATACCAATTTCTGCTACAAATGAGTAGTGTAGCAACACTATTTTTCAGTTTTAAAGGCACCACAGCCAGCTTATTTGTCAGCGAATTTATTTATGAAGTCTTAGACTACTTTTCATACAGTTAGGGCACATTGCTTTAACCAATAAAATTATATTTATATTCAATATCACTTTACTTTACTTGATTCTTTGAACGTTTTCAAATCAAAATTATAATTAAATATATATTAAATTAAATATAATTAAAATCTTTGGTTTTAATTTTGTAAATTTTGTAAATCATTTTGGTTCTAATTACTTATGTACCTTTCTCTTTTAAATTGTTAACTCATGTACATTTTGTTCTTAGGTTTATTATACTTCTTAATTTTAGTTTTTTTGTTATTGTGAATGCTGTATGTACCTATTGTAGGTGTACATATTCGTTACTAAGCCTTTTTTACTTTATATTTATAATCATGTATAAATATGTATGGTGTTAGTGTCTCTAATAAATAAATAAATAAATCTCTTATATTATATTGCCTGCATTAAACTAAGATACAGACATATCAAATCTTAGTATGGTCATGATTATAGATTTTGGAATAAGTCTGAAACGTCTGAAAAAGTCCGTGTAAGAAGACTTTATACAGACAGTATTATTTTTAAACCAGAATTTAATTATATATAATTTTCTAATAGTTTAACTTTAATATACATAAATAAATAAAAGCGAAGTGTCTGTTTGCAATATCAAAATAACCGTTTTAAAAATAAAATACATATTGTTTTTTAATTTTTGCCTCACTTTCCATTTGTTTGTTCCGACTAATCTCTTGCATGGCTGATCCGATTTTGACGCGACTTATAGTTGAAGGAGGAGTCAAGGGAGTATCTAAGGCTGTTTTTTATATAAATAACGCGGCAAAGTCGGGGACAACGGCTAGTGTTAAACAATGTTTATTGTGATTCAGTTCTGTTCACTTACCTCCGGTGATGATCTAGAATCTCTAGCCGGTGTGTTATGAGAGTGAGATCTGGCATGTGGGTCCCTCCTGGCTCTCAGTTCTCTATGCAGGTGGGAGGCCAAGTGGGGTAGGAGAGAGCCCAGTTGAAGCGCCTGGGAACAGCGGGCTAGGCCCAGAGAGAAGAGCTCCGGCCAGCATTTCCTCAAGAGTGTCACTTGGATCTCAAACCTGAAACAAGTTTATGGTTATTATATTATACTAGCAACCCCCCCACACACCATTGTGGGTGGAATTTCGTGAAATCCGTTCTTAGCTGACCTCAATTCGGCGAAAGGAATATTCGTAGCAAATTTCAAGTCACTACGCCTTATGGTTCCAGAGATATTGTGATGAGTCAATATAAGGTGGGAATCTCTTTTATTATAATAGCAACCCTCCAACCCCCCTTTTGGGTGGAATTTCGTAAAATCCGTTCTTTACTGACCTCTACTCGGCGAAAGGAATAATATATATATAGATTATATTGGTAAATGTTATTATTATGATAGATACTGTTTAAGATGATAACTATTCAGATAACATGAAATTCATATATTTAATTATTTATAGACCAATTTAACATACGGCAATGCAGTCACAACTGGAATGGTCAGGGTCCAACGGGCCAGCGAGTGCAGCAGACGAGCCCCTGCCTCGCAGGCAGCGTGGAGCCTCAGAGTGGGTGGAGTGGCAGCTGGTAGGCTCACAGCCAAGCGCTGGGACTCCACTGTATTGAGAATACCTGCCTCAGAACCTAAAATAAATATATAATATGTGTGACTTAACCAAAAATGGCCTTGACAAGCAGGACCAAATTTTTACATAATAATAATAATAACTCTAATAATGTTAATAAAAACACTACGCTTATATATGACCAACAACACATAAGCCTTCGCCAAATAAGACATTGAAGATACAAAGAAGGCTCAAGTTAAGTATATTAACACCAAAACATCTGTTGCTATTATCACTCAAATATAATAAAAATAATATTTTCGGACGAACTACACAACATTATCTAGTTCCAAACTAAGCAAAGCTTGTACTATGTTCGTAATTAGATGACTGATAAATACAGACTCACTTTTCTTTTGTAATCAAATATATATTATATGGATACAAACACCCATACACGAGAAATATGCTATGTGCATAACACAATATTTTTACCGTTGTGTGAATTGAACCCTTCGGCGCAAGTGTCAGGGTCGCTTGCCACTACACCAAACGGGCTGTCGTCAATAAAAGTTTTAATAACTATCAGATGCTCGCATAATTCATGTATTTGTTATTCCTAAAATTGTCTACCAAAGACTTAATATTTCAGACTGTTGTGAATAATACCTTCAGATTGCTGTGTGTCTGCTGCATGCAAACCAGGCATCGGAACCTCAGGCGGTGTTGAACCGTACGCCGATTGTAGATATTCATTGATTGCTCCTGCAATTAAACGTTAAGTATATTTAGAAATCTCACATACAGATCCAGAGTGATACAGATCCAGTACACAAACTGAAATAAAAAAAATGTTGTTTTCTTACATGTTCCGGTTAGGCCGGGCACTCATTAGAGAGCCGTAACTGAGAATGAAACTCACCAAATTGACCCATCTTGAACAGATTCTTTGCCAGCTGGGTCTGAAGCATCAGCTGCTGTCGTCTAGCACCCTCGATGTCCCCCTGGTTCGGGTTCAAATACGGAGACACCGGGTTGTTCTTGTTGAAGGCCACCGCTGCAGCTAAGGCAAAGTTTAGGGCAGGAGCCGGGGACACTGCTGTGAACGCATCGTTTGGTTCTTCCTTGGGATTTATCTGTGAATTGTCATCATCATCATCATTGACTGTGTTAGTCCACTGCTGGACTTATGCCTCCCCTAATGCACACCTCTTTAGGAGGTTTTTTGGACCCACTACGCTGGTCCATTGCGGGTTGGTGGGTGGACTGAATTTTTACACGCCCATCCGATGCATGGATCATCTTACTTTTCAGATAATTGGGTGATCGGTCCAAATTGTCATAACCAACCAGAAAACAATGATCACACAAAGTTGTTTCTCCTAGGGAGTCGAACCCACGACCTCCGGTTTGTAAAGCAAGGGCCAATACCGCTAGACCACTTAGGCGATAGTTTTAATTTTAATACAAATAAATCTTCTGTACATGTGCTGACAATGAAATCCTTCTAACGGCAAAACCAATATAAATGAACTATTTTGAGTGTGTTCAAGGGGCCTTTTAATATCTCGACTCCACCAATGGTATGTATAACCAATGCGCTGCCTACCATGATACATAGGATATTAAGTCTCGATAACCCGGTAAATACGCTAGCTGCGGTGCCCTTTAAACCGGTTGGTGGCCCTAAGTATAAATTAAAATTCACCCGCAGTTATAATGTATTCTTCGTTAATCCTTAAGTCTACCATAAAAACACTATTCTATAAGCAATACAAAGTACAAACACAGCTAAGAAAGAAATTACCTGAGCAGCCTGCGCTTGACCAGCCAAGCCCAGCAGCTTTGAATACACGGCCCCCGGTCTGTCATGCATTGGACTCTCCCTAGGTTCCCCTTTAGCCTTGTCCACTATAGGCTTCCTCTCGTGTTGGACCGCTGTCGACAGATTGCAAGAATTACTGCCCATAAGAATATACTTAACCCTTAATATACTAATGCTATTGAATGAAAGGACTTTTTACATTTTTAAATTCCCGACGTTTCGAACACTTTCCAGCGGCCGTGGTCACGGGTTAGACCAATAAACGCGATTAAATCGGTAAAAAGTACTTTAATTCAATAATGTAGTATTCGAGTAAATAAAATAATTAATTTAATAATGCTACATAAAATTTAATTAACAGAGTAAAAAATTCTGATTCAACATTCGTGATTATTCTTGGAGCATTTTTAAACATTGTCAAACCTTTGCTTAATATCTGGGATAAAATAATTTTAATAATGATCATTCTGCCATATGTTGGATGAACACCGTAATTGGTTGGTGATAGTAGCAGCTTTCAGTATTCAATCTACATATGGAAATGACTTTAAAGGTGTAATCCCTCGGATTGATTTTATCACTTTTTATTCCCTCGTTTAATTTCACTAACTGCAATGAAGATGTAACAAAGAACATGGTGTATGTTGTCCATTACACTTCAGATAAGTTCAGATAAATTCTATGTGTGTTGAATACTACTTGTATCAGTTTAACTTAAAAAAATACAGTTTTTATATATACACTGGAAAGCTAAAACAAACATATAAACAGCTATCTTATAAACAATTTCAAATAATCCGCTACTCACAGTCACTGCGCATTCCGCAAGCGAGACACTTCTGAGTCTGCAGTACTGGCATCTGTTCCTGTGATGTTTTGTGACCTCGCAGTTCATACTACCTCTGCACTGGTAGCCTAACTTTTTACGTATGGAACGCTTGAAGAAGCCTTTACAACCTAAAACAGCATATCCTTTAAGTAATCTTAGTATTACATTATGTACTTGGTTATAGTATCTACTATTACTGACTGCCTCTATAGCCTAGTGGTATGGGCGGGTGCTTTAGAAAGCTGAGGTTGTGTGTTTTGTAGGACTGTATCGTGCAGGAACACAACAACTTTGCATTGTTGTACCTAGTTGGTTAGGGCAATGTGGGCTGATCACCTGTTTGCCTTTAAAGTAAGACCATCCATGTGTTGGATGGACATGTAAAAGTTGGTTCTGTGCCTGAGCTACTTTGGGTCGTGTCAATTAACCGTCCCATTCGACTATGAGAGTGCAGGAAGTGGGACAGCACTTGATCTCTAATATAGACTTGGAGATAAAATTAACAGTTAAGATATACCCAAAAGAATTATGAAGTAGAATTTTTGCCACAAAGTCAAATAGCCTTATTTATTTTTATTAAAATTTACCACATTATTTTTACCCAATAGTTAATATAAATATAATGTAACAATAATGTCATGAGCATTTCTTATATTGGACATTCAAGTCATCAGACAGTAAGTACATTTGTGTTTAATATTTTTTTGTTATTTCATATATATTAACAATTCATTTTAATAATACAGCCAGTTGTTCACACTACTATAAATATTAAACAGGTTTTTTTATTGTGATGTGCACGGATTAAAGTTAAAAAATTTTATGGTCAAATAACAAGTGAATGTGCAGAGCTTTATTTTAATGTCGCTCATAAAATAAATCAAAAGCTTCTCTATCTTAATCTTCTACTGCAATGTCAATCTATCAGTATACTATATATATTTAATTCTTCTCGCAGGTTTTTCTAAGGTGTTTGACTAAATCAATAATTAATTTAAATCTGTATTAACAGTTGTATAGGGAAAATCATCGTTTGATTTACAGCAAGGGCAAAATGGTGGTAATTATAAAAAAACTGTTTAGTAATAATGTATTAGTTAATTGTATTGTAAGAATAACTATGACACTTGATGAGTTCAAATACCTGGGAAACTAGCATTAAGGCCTATATAAAAACTGACTTTGATAATGGGATATGGGAGTAACAGTGTGTCCTACAAGAACTGTTTTCAAGAATAGATTTGCTTATTACATCATTATCATCCAATGCATGGATCATTTTCTGACAATAGACAATGGTGTAATATGAGTTAGCTAAACAATGAAGTCTGCGATGCCAAAACATATTAGGGAACACCCAAAAATTACGTCACACATTAAAGGGAGGGTGTCGATAAAGCCACACCAAGAGGTAAGGAGGATTTTAAACTTTGTGACATCACTTTTTTAAATATTTGTGTTAAAATAATGAAGTAATTTCAGAACTGTTGTTTGAATATAATTTCTTAAAGTAAAATTTGCAATATATGCAAAATCACTTGGGGAAGGAACTAACAAATTAACTAGAAATTAAAAATACAGTAAAAACAGTCACAAATTTGTATGATGCCATTTATGGATGACCCCACACATAAATTAACAAAAAAAAATAGAGAGTATCAATATGTTATCTACTTCTTTTGTTTAATGTTATTATAGATACCAATAGTCAGAGATAATAAGGCAATTATTTATCACTAATCTTTACTCGACACACACATGGTCTTACCTTCGCAGCTAATAGCTCCGTAGTGTCTTCCTGATGCCCTATCTCCACAAACAATGCAAAGCTCCAGTCCACCCACTTCGCCAGTTGCACTGTACTTTAACTCCATTTGATCCTGGGCTTCCATTATTTCTATGGTACAATAGTAGATAGTATATTAAACAACTTTTCAATAATAACAATGCAACTAAATTATATTAGGATTAATTTATTGCAAAATTATAAAACTGCTTGTTATACGAGACACCTATACATTTTTACAATTAATTAATGCATGCATTTTATTAAAAAAAATAATTTTATTAAATAAGAAAGTAAATATAATGCAGAGGCATTAGAATAAGCATTTATAAAAATATCAGAGTGATAAAAGCAGCGTTGAAGAGAAAGATGATAACAACACTGCCTTTCACTTTACGTCGCCATGCACAATATCCATGGCATTTAGAAAACCAGTATTTATACGTGGGCGGAACAATCAGATTAGCAAGGTTTATAAGAAAACTGCACACACCTGAGATCATTGGGGTGGAAAATTGTACGATACAAGACAATCTTAGTAACTACACAAAACAGTTACTTTACCTCGGAACCTCTGACGTATTGTTATATGAATACAAAAATATTTATGCGTTGGCACACTTTATTACAATACACTAAACAATTGAAAAAGTCATAGTTTGTTTTAAATTTGTTAGAGATAGTATAACACAAACGCAATTACAAAAATAAACACGCTACATGGCCAATTTGTTTAACAAATGACAAGGAAAGGTAGGAAAAATAAAACTGAGAAAACCATAAACAATTATTATCACACGAGTGATGTTCCATGTTTCTAAATATTAAAAAAATATTTGTATGGAGGAATTAACAAAGGAAATTTGTGATTCCAAGTACATAAAAATTTTAGAATCATAAAATTGGAATTTAAGACCGGTTTGACGTTTTCGAATTTTCATGGAATATTATGTCAAAGACACATGGTTTCGTTCTGACATAAAAATTGTTTATGGGAATAATATGTCAATTGTCAAACAAATAGAACCGCGTGTAAGGCCATTAATTTTTAAAAAATACTAAGTCTTTAAGGGCTAAACATTACGTCGTCCCAAGACTATGGGGACCGTAGAAATGGAGGAGATGATAAGTAAGTTTTCAGCGTTGACTGGTAAACCCGTTAAGTATTTAACAGTTCAGGATGATATTAAAGACGATATCAAGGGTTTAATCAAAACACTGTACGATTTTACCAAATCTGAGGAAGAAACGGTGAACAAGGACAAAAATAGTGCTTTGTCGCAGCTGATCGTCGAGGATTTCGACGAGGAACAAATATGGCAACAGGTTGAGCTTCAAAATTCGCAATGTTGGGACCAACTTGTATGGGAAGTTGCCAACTGCATGTCGGAGAAAAACGACCTTGTGTTCCCCGTTTCCATCCCGGAAGATGAAGAAAACGAATCAATGGAAGATGACGAGGAAGGCTCGCAGTCTGAACAAGAAATATCTTATGAAGACAAGGCAATTTCAGAAGAAAAAAGTGAGTCTTCAAAATCCAAAGGTAAAAGTATAAAACAAAAAGTAAAAAGGCCAACAAAAAGGAATCCATTGTTGATGATGAATTCTTTAAATTAAAGGACATGGAAAAGTTTTTATTAAAAGAGGAAAAGAATGACGGCAAAAAGAAAGAAGATAGTGACGAAGAATCAATCGATTTGTTTGAAGATATAGATGATGAGGAATCCGATGAGGAAAGTAATGAAAAGGATGCAAAATATTCTGATTTCTTTAATGGCAATGTTGATGAAGATGATGAAGAGGGTTGTGCTGATAATTCTGATTATGAATCAGCACCGCAGCAATCAAAACATGATAAAAAGGTTAGGTTTCTAGAACCTGATAATGAAGACAGTGAATCCGGAGATGACGGTAGTAACGAAGAAGTCAACAAACCCACAAATAAAATGAGCAGTGAAGAGAAAAAATCTGAGTTTGAAAAGAGGCAAGAGCGCTTACAGCAACAAATATCGAAACTGGAGGAAAAAACTCTTAATGAGGCTCCCTGGCAGTTGAAGGGTGAGGTAGATGCCTCAACGAGACCTCAAAACTCACTTCTGCAAGAGGTTGTCGACTTTGATTTGACAACTAGACCACCACCAATCATAACAGAACAGACAACATATACCCTAGAAGATATAATCATGCGCAGAGTCAAAGACAAGGCTGGGATGATGTTGAGAAAAAAGAGAAACCTGTTGATGACCAGCTGTCTTTCCGTAAACCGGAAGTTTTAGACCATGCAAAGAGCAAACTGAGTTTAGCTCAAGTTTATGAAGCGGAGTATCTCAAACAGAAACAGGCACTAAGCGGGGATGCCGTTGATGAGAAAGAACCAGAAGCTCATACAGAAATAAGAGAAGCGCTATCTGAATTGTTCTCAAAGCTGCATGCGTTAAGCCATTATCACTACACACCTAAACCACCGCAAGCTGAAGTGAAAATTGTAAGTAACACTCCAGCCATATCTATGGAGGAGGTTGCTCCTGTCGCAACTAGTGATGCGGCATTACTGGCACCGGAAGAGGTCAAGAGGAAACGCAGAGGGGAGTTGCTCAGCAAAGAAGAGAGGACCCAAACTGATAAGAAACGCGAGAGAAGGAAAAAGAAGAAGCTGCAAAGGCTAAAGGGCAAAGTAATGAAAGTAACGGAGCAGAGGAATACAAAGAAAGGAACAGAGGCCAATGACAAATCGCTCAAGACATCTAAAGCCTTCTTCCAACAATTGAATGATGAATCAACTAGTATAATAAAACTAAAACGTAAAAATAAAGGACAATAGAGTTGTAATAAAATTCTTGTTATATTTGATTTGCATTTTTATTTAATGTTATTAAGGCATTTAAAAGTTGAAATCCAAGGTATAGTGTTAAAAGTATTTGATGGGAAACTATTATTAAGTTTGATAGAATTTTGTTTTGTCAAATACAGGTTGTATTATGATTTGATAAAATTAATAGTAATTTTTCTGGACGAAATACACATCATCATTATCTAGTCCCAAAGTAACCAAAGCTTTGTAATATGGCAACTAGACGACTGATAAATACATAGACTTTTGCTTAATAAATAAATGCATTTTCAGCGGTGAGAAAAACAATATGTTTATCACACAATATTTTTCCCGTGGTGGTAAACGAACCCACACCCTTTGGCGCAGTAGTCAGCGTCACTAACCATTGCACCAAACGGGTGTCTCATTAAATTACAAATATATAATGAAAATGTACATATCTTAATTTTTATATAACATATTTTGTATAATATATTTTGGTGTAAGCGTTCAGAAAATAAGCTATAGCTTGTTTTTCTGAATCTTCACCCCGACCACCGGTAATAATCTATTCTGGACATTCAGGAGAATTTATAATACCTAGTGTGTTCAGTACCTTTAAGTTGTGATTTTGCATGTATTATATTTACTTATGTTTTTATCTAAGTAGTAAAAGAGAGCAGAAAAATCAG
Source organism: Lamproptera curius (assembly GCA_029286875.1). Taxonomy (NCBI): domain Eukaryota; kingdom Metazoa; phylum Arthropoda; class Insecta; order Lepidoptera; family Papilionidae; genus Lamproptera; species Lamproptera curius. Next base: position 2,128,962 of record JAGSMT010000052.1, read on the forward strand.
CCTGTCTTTATTAAAGAAAAAGTCAACTAAAAAAAACAGAGCTAATTAAAACTTGAAATTAACGCAAATGATTAGCCCGTGTCAGTCCACTGCTGGACATAGACCTCCCCTAATGCACGCCACCTCTTCCTATCTTCGGCTATTCTCATCCAGCCCACACCGGCCACTTTGCGAATGTCGTCACTTCATCTTGCCGTAGGGCGTCTCACGCTACGTTTGCCGATATTAAGTCACCTCTTTCCGACTCCAACGGGCGTCAGTTTCGCAGCATATGTGACCGACCCACAGCCACTTCAGCTTACAAATTCAGTGGGCTATGTCGGTGACCTTAATTATTTGACGGATCACATCATTTCTGATGGCGACCAATAGGTTTTGACATTTTGTTTACGTAATTTCCATATCTTACTTGGATTGCATATAACTGTTAACTAGCTTTTTTGTCGGACGTTATTTATAAATCGGCCGATATTTTAACAAATTTAATACAAATTAAACGTATTAATTTTATATTATTTCGTTGTTGACAGTATTTATCACGATGATAATCATCAACCTGTGACCACTGCTGGGCATATGCCTCCCTTAATGCACGCTTCTACATTAGATTTGGATCACTAGTATCTTTGTTGGACATCTTTGATCGACGCTGTATTCTCTTGACAATGTGATCGACCCAAATTGTCCAAACCAATCAGTAAATCACGATAACACAAAGTTGCTCCCCGCGGTATTCGCACCCACTGCCTCTGGTTTATAAAGCAAGGGCCAATACGCTAGACCGCGTAGTACCACCGTAAGAGTTTACTTAGTACTAAATGACCATTTTATCACTAACCGTTATAGGAAAAGCTAACTTAGCATTCATTGGTGCTAGTTCAATATAAAGCTTGTTTTATTTAAACAGTAATTTTTAGACACCTTTTTTTGCAAGGCGTGTGTGACAATACTGTTATCGTCTGTTTGACAAAATAATAATAATAACCATCACGTGTCTAACAACAATCTGAAGACGCTTACATCCATTCTGAGCACGATAATTATCCGACATTATAACAATTACCGGATAATGTCACGGGCTCAGAATGGATGTCGAGGCGATGTTTGTGGGACCAAGGAACCACTCCTAATAGACGCGATCATAGGCATAATAGTCAATCGCAACTGTCGGACCTTCTCCGCCGCTTGGATACATTACTAAAAGGCGTTCGACTCGGTACCACATACATGGCTATCCAGGATACTCGAACTATACAAGATTGATAGTACAGTAAGAGACTTCCTCGGGCAATATATGGTCAATGGAGTACGACACTTTGTTACCTAGGCGAGCGGATGACGGCTGCGGAAGACAGAATAAAGATACATAGGGGAATCGTCCAGGGTGATTGTTTGAGCCCAATATGGTTTTGCCTCTCGTTGAATCCTCTAATCACACTGCTGGAAGGCTTCGGGCGGAGGATTTCAGCTTCGGTGAAGAGGGACAAAGCTGACCCACTTTTTCAAGGATGGCCTCAAGTTATTCTTTCCCAATCGCTCTCATCTAGCAATTCAATTACAATGGTGTAGGGAACGGATAAGTGTGTATTTCTCCATCTTGAAGGACCTCACCGACGGGGTCTATTTAACTACACCAGTTAACATAAGGACCCTCTCCGAAGCTCAAACATACCGTTACCTGGGCATGTCACAAAATGGAAGTATCGACGAGGCCGGTGTAAAACAATCAGGTCGCGAAGTATTTTTTGGACGCTTGACCAAAGTGCTAAATAGCTTTTTGTCAGGCGTAAATGAAGTACTCGCGTATAACGGTTGGGTTATGCCCGTCCTCGTTTATGCTTTCGGCATTCTTAGGTGGTCTCAAACCAAGCTAAGTCCGCACCACCTTGACGTCGAACAGGACGCATCACCCGAGTCACTAGACACCAGAGACACCGTCACTGACGATGACGAGGTTGTACTTACCACGATAGCACGGTTGGCGGGGTTTATTAAGCGCCCTGGCTATGCATAACCGTGAATGTGACAGCCTCCGTAAGTTCTTCCTAGTGAAATCGGATGATACATTGTACGCAGCATACTGAGATACTGAGCATCTCCAACCGTAAGACTCTATTGAATGCTCTTCATCAGCCACATGTATCTACATTAATCTATTGGGAAACCCAGGGTTTTGCCTGTGCAATACAGGATCAGGTTATTAAGACCAACAACTACAGGAGATACCTGGGAAGATCCTGGGGCACATTATCTCCAGTTGTTCGGCTCTTTCTAACACTGAGTATTTCCATAGGCACAAATAGTAGCCAGGATACTCCATTAAGAGCTCGCTATGAAGTACGTTCTTGTGGAACGGAGATTGCCGTATTATAAGTACTCGCCGGACGCCGTGCTCGGAAATGATCGCGCCAGGCTCTATTGGGACCGGTCCATCATCACGGACAGAACCATACGTAGCAACAAGCCTGATATCGTGCTGATGGACCGGGCACTGTCAAAGGTATGTTTGGCTGACATCACGATCCCATTTGACGAGAAAATTCGTATATACGTAATATTTTATTTATTGTTATAAATTTTGCTCTCAGCCTTAAATTTTTCTTTAAATAATAGCAAATTTCACTTCACTAGTTAAGCTTGCAAAAATATTAACACTGCACTGCACCGAAAATACTTTAACATTAACCGTGTTATTATTTAGTTAAATATACGATGTATATTTCAAATATACCTTGCCCAAAAGAAGTGGAATTCACGTAAAAACCAAATGAACAACTCTGTATTCAAGATGATTATTGATCAAGTCTTTTATCGCCGAATATCGCTATTAAAAGAACTAGAAGACCATTCGTCAATCAGACAATCCGAGTATCTATAGATGCAATATATTATACTCTTAAGCTTTTAACAGCAATAAAGAGCCAACATAGACTCTGAATTTATGCAAATAAAGTGCCAACGCAAAATGGATTGGTATTTGGTTACCGTGGCTTACAATGTAAAAATCAATGCTATAGCTAAGTCTAAAGAACTAAACTAAAGATAAAGATCTATTTATTCTTTTTCTTTATAACTATAATTAACTTTATTCTGTACAATAACTTCCCTCCTGTACTTCAGTACTGCATTTACATAGTAAAGTTCATAGCACGGAAGTTCCAATTGCTACCAGATCGATTCGAAACCATGACCTCCTTTTTACAAAGCAATGGCGGATACCGATAGACCATGGAATTAAAAATAAAATTAAACACATTAAAACCTTTAAATGAAAAAAATAGTTCAGAATATCATATGCTCAATGTTTATTGTAAGAATTAGATACGTTGTACGAAAGGGGACAGTCGACTGACACTGCTAACTATTTGTCGGTTGTTCATTGCCTCTTGACATGATCGACATGATGACCCGCTTGTCGTGGTAGTGAGTGAGTCTGTCTGTTAAGCCAGACGATATATGGTTCGATATCCAGTTAGTTTCCATAAAAAGTAAAAGTTTTGCTAATCAAATTCAATTCAAATATCTTTATTCAATTAAAAGTGTAACACATCTGCTTATTGATTGTCATACGACGCTTACCACCGTTTCGAATAGGACGCCTCGACCTGAGAAAACCGCTAAAGAAACTCAGGCCTATTTTGTCATCTTAAAAATAATCAAAGCTAAATACTGTTGTCTTGACATAACACGAGGCATTTAATAAATGTTCAATTTTTTGTTTTATATTATTACTTACGGCTTTTACTACCTTTTAGCTAAAGACTAAAGCAATATTGCATGGTCTATTTTTGTCAGAACGCAGAATTATTCGCCATAAGTGAATTATGTCACTGAATGTATTTGATACTATATCAATGTAATACTTATTATATTTTATTTGTAAAAAGTATGCTTTAGAACGTTTTCAAAGAAATATTAAATATTGTAAATAAAATAAAGTTTTAATTAAGTAATTTCCACCAAGACCTACGAAGGTGCGTGGCTGTTTACCACGTAAAGCTATGGTTTATACTGAGTGATGTGTATATGACTAAATGAATTATTATCATTATGTACTTTTTAAAGTATTTCCCGTCTGGCTGTGGCGAACATTTATAACAAGAAATAAAATATTACATATAAAGGTACAACTTGAAAAAAAATCATATAAGAAACAATAAATATATAGATACGTCACAGCAAGACGGAAGCCCTTTGGCAGAGAAGACCAGACTGTGGGTTAGGTTAAATGAGAGAGAAACCGGAGGTCGTTGCAAACGGTTTTATCGTAATAATTATGTTGCTTCAACGAGATAAACGTAGAAGTAACTTCGGTCAGTTATAAAAAGGTCCTATTTGCCTTCAATATAGATTAGCGTAGAACAGCCGGGCGCAGTAAAAAGTACCGGCCGCGGGCGTCGAATTGCTATAGCGAACCGCCGCCCCAGCGCCGACCCGATCGTAACCGGGCGGCGGTAATTAGCGCGGGAAAACGTCGCGATATGGCGCGAGACGAATCAGACGGCCGTAGAGGCGCGAAAGCATAGACAATGCGTTAGTTTTTTTATTGTAGCAAATTAATATTTTTGCCCCTTTACTATAGTTTAGTTAATTTAGATTTGGTTGATGAATAGACTTTGTTTCATCATCATCATCATCATCAGCCTGTGTCAGTCCACTGCTGGACATAGGCCTCCCCTAATACACGCCACCGCTTCCGATCTTCCGCTATTCTCATCCAGCCCACACCGGCCACTTTGCGAATGTCGTCACTCCATCTTGCCGCAGGGCGTCCTACACTACGTTTGCCGAGCCTCGGTCTCCACTCCAGAACTTTCCGACTCCAGCGGTCGTCAGTTCTGCGGCTTATATGATTATACGTAATTTGTTTACGTAAATTATATTCATAGATCGTCCGCTGTAGTGTCGAATATTATTTAAATTTAGTTTTACCTGCAAAAGTGGGAAATGTCTAAGAATCATAATTTGGGCAACACAACACATAAGACTTAGTGAATGATAACTGCCTCCGTAGCCTAGTGGTATGGGCGTGTGCCTTAGAAACCGGAGGTCGTGGGTTCGAATCCTGCGGGGTCTCAACAAATTTTCATTGTTGTTTCCTAGTTGGTTAGGGCAATTTGGGCCGATCACCCAATTGTCTGAAAAGTAAGATGATCCATGCGTCGGATGGGCATGTAAAAGTCAGTTCACCCACCAACCCGCATTGGACTAGCGTGGTGGACCAAAACCCTTAATAGATAGGGAGTATTAGGGAGGCCTATGTCCAGCAGTGGACTATTACAGGCTGATGATGATGATGATTAACGATGAGTCATATTATTATATTCTTTAATAATTAAAAGCCAGGCGCTTGGCTTTATTATTTACGCAACATTTCATCCGTATACTGGCGAGCTGGAAACTTTGTTTGGTTTTTTAACGTTTAATTTATATTTAGTTTTGTTACGGTTATGACAGTAATGGTTAGCTCTGGAGTCGACGTCGTCGTCATCGTCTTCGACGTTTCAGCCTGTTATAGCCCAGTGACGAGCAAAGGCCTCCCCCATAAGCCGCCAAGAAGCACGAGCCCGTGTCATCTGCATTCACCGACTTCCTGCACATTTGACCTTGATGCTCCTTGATTAAATATTTTGTATGATGCGTCATCCCGCATCATATTTGCAGAGCTCTACTCCAAAGTTTGTAATTGCGATTTTCAAAATTTGTATTGATCAGCATAAACATACCTTCTATAAGATAAAGCTTTATAAAAATGAAAATAAACAGGCGTAAAGGGATTTAATGTAGTTATGAATCACGAAATTGAATAAAATATTGAGACGATTAAAGTATTTCCACGGGCGTTCATAAAGATGATATTCGGTTAGTTAAAAAGATAATCTTAAGTTATTATTGAGAAAAAAACCCAAAGAAGAAGGGGTCATTTTACACTAGACCTGAAAAAAATCGATAAATTTGGCTTTTAAAATTAAAGTAATCTTTTAGACATGCTACTACCAGTAGTAAGGTAATTTTGAAGATTTAATTTTTGGCAGTTGGTATTTACCTTGTACACTTCAATGCAGTTGAGTTTATATGAATAATATTATGCCCTATCCATTGTATTCGTCGTTCGTTGTCCGAGTCTATTGCAGTCAGCTCCCGCCTAGAAAGTTACATAACGGTCGCCGTTACTTTTTAGTTTCGGCGGTTGAAACGTTTAATGCCTACGTACGAAAGTACAGCTGCACATACAGACATACCGCTCTAAGCGTTTAATTGCTACTCATTTGTTCGATCATTAAGCAGAAATGAATTTGGAATAGGGAAATTGAGGTTGGAATTATGGTGGGAGGTTCTACATGACAATGATATCCTGGATATATTATAGTTGAAATATTTTTTTGTGTACAACCTTTCTTATCAGGCTACGGCTAGCTTACTCCACGCCCCCATAACCTTGCATCTAGCAAACTTTGTATTCTTTGTAGCAATAATAGTTACGAGGTCAAATAATTTGTGTAACATTTGTCAAGTGATCATTAAAACAGTTTTATTGTTTATAATTGATAAGACAAGAATAAAAACTATAAAACTAATCAGGTAGATTTATATACAAATTATATAGATACGAATAATGCATTATCTAACAACATGTTTTTATTTATGTAATAGAATTGAAGAATTTATATTATATAATTTATTTTGCGTTTTAATGTACTAGAAAATGCAATATTTTAATGTAAGGTACATTAAAAAGAATAAAATATACATAATAAGCTTGAATAACGATTTAAACTGGTTTGCGCCTGTTTAAAAGTAACACGCAAAAACTACAAGCGCATCAAGCTTATTCTTGCAGGCGCGTTCTTTTACGAGAGCAGATATTGACCGGGGCAGAAGCGAACGCAGGGTCGTCAACCGTTTTATACGCAATTAATCTCGGTTTACTTTTGTTCTAATTGTATTTATTTTACGATAATTGCCGTCTTAATGTGAAAACTTCGGATAGGATCATGTTTATTTTAAATATAAACGAATACGCGAAACAACATGCTGTCTTTATGGAATATGTTGGAGTGCTTGTTTTACAAAACATACCGTTCTCGCTTTGTATTTTTAGAATGACACTTTATATCCACTTTTAAGTATAAATGTTAAGTATTATCAATTCAACTTATAATATGTTTGGAATTTGTGCTTTTTGTTTAGAGTCTGTGGAAAACCTTTATAAACTGTTTTATTAATTCATTTTTAGAGTCAAGTTTTTGGATATACATTTATATAATAGCCCTGGTTGGTAAAATAACTCACTACGTACGAAGCTAATAATTAGGCGGGCTATATAGTGTCTATTTCTATTATTAAGCTTGAAAACTGTAGCAAGAGTTAAAGTCAAAGGTGATAACAGTCAAGTAAATATGGAGCTAGTAGACGCATCTTTAATATAGAATAAATATAATGTCATTCGGGACACATATAAACCGTTACGTGATGTATTTCGTAATTAGATATTTACAGAGCAAACAAATAAACCAATATGGCGACTTTTAAATGCAACTAACAGTTGTCTACGGACTATTTCGGATTTTATCGGATATAAGAAAATTCTGTGAAATATTTTTTGGTTGTTTTTTCGCAGCGTGTTGTTTTAATTTCGACAGCTGTGTACGTTTGCAGTAACGTGTTTAATTTTGCGTGTTAACATGGCGGGAAATTTTCATTCGGGCTGTTCGCTTCTGTTGCAGTTTCGAAATTATTTTTTGAGTCCATATAAGACATTTTGCTTTCGAAGCGTCGTGGCTTGCTTATAGTAACGTGGAGGCCATCAACTTGTATTGTATGAGAGGATATCTAATCCATTGTTTTCTAGTAGATTACGGCAATAATGGCGATCATAAAATTGTAGAGTACACAATTGGTGTTAAGGTGAAATGGGTGGGTAGTGCGTGAAGTGGGTACATTTTAAAGTAGACTTCCTAGGGCCGTGTTCGTTTTTATAATCTTTCTCATGTTTATAATCAAAAAAAAAAATAAAAATGGTGAAAGCTTTTATATAATCCGATAGGGTTTTTTTTATAAAAGCAATCAGGTATCATATAAACGTGTAAAGATCTAATATATGTATATGCAGAGTTTTTATAGATTAGTTTTACAATTGATGACCGCTTTGGCCAGTGGTTAGTGACCCTGACTGTTGCGCCAAAGGGTGTGGGTTCGATTCCCACCACGGGAAGAATATTGTGTAATAAACATAGTGTTTTTCTCGTGTCTGGGCGTTTTTATGTATATAATATGTACTTATTTACAAAAGAAAAGTAAATCTATGTATTTATCAGTTATCTAGTTTCCATAGTACGAACTTTGTTTAGTTTGGGACTAGATGATGTAGTGTTATTCGTCTATAAATAATAAAAAGAAAACTAATAATTAGGTAATGTATTATTAATCAGTTTTTCCTATTGCCTGACGATTACGATAATGATAAGCAAACAAAGACATAGACAATAAGTAATAAGCATTTATATACATTCACCACGTAAATCCCCATTTTTTTATTAGTCCATTCAATATACTTTAGCGATCTTGTACACAAAATGTATTACGTCCTCTTCGCTACATTTCCGGTTTTATTATTGAAGGCAACACTACGCTGCCAACGCGATGCCCTTGTACTTTGGCATGGCAACAATGAATCGGAAAGTTTATTAGGGCTTTCCGAGACTTGTATTATTAAAGATTTTGTAGGGGAGGAATCTCGCTCGTATAAAATATAGAAATTTTTCAAGAAGCTACTCAACGTAGACTGAAATGTATTGTTTTAATAATAGCAACAGACCGAAAACAGTACATAATTTATTAATACACTAATGACATAAGATTTTTTTATTTTTCTGAATTGTCTCAGATAAAATAATTAAAATAGATAATTTTTATACATAAATAATTAACTTGTAATTTTTTAAGATTTATAGTCAGAATCTATGTTAAGGAAGTCCGGGTTTAAAAAAATAATATCACCCAAGCGTCGGATAAGGATGCGAAATCTCACGTTTTAGGATAATATTCCTAAGATGTCTCAGTAGCCTAGTGGTACAGGCCTTAGAAACTGGAGGTCGTGGTTTCGAATCCTGCGGGAACTCAGCAAATTTTTATTGTTGTTTACTAGTTGGTTAGGGCAAATTGGGCCGATCACCCAATTGTCTGAAAAGTAAGATGATCCATGCGTCGGATGGGCATGTAAAAAGTCGGTCCACCCACCAACCCGCATTGGACCAGCGTGGTGGCATACGGTCCAAAATCCCCTAATGGAGAAGGGGAGGCCCAGCAGTGGACTTACACAGGCTGGTGATAATAAAATATAGATCAGCCACCGTAGTCGGAATTGACTATTAGGTCAGTATTATTATTAACTTAGAATAATGGCTAAAGAGAAGCTTTAACCTACAAGAAAAATCTGTTTTGAAAATATAATTCTTATAGCTATTTTCCATCAACTCGTACTGTAATAGTAATGTTTTCTTCTTTGTTCGTATATTTTTGTACACAACGGTACAACGATGAACTGTACGCCGGAGGGTGTGCAAACGGTGATTGCGTTTATTTAACCGTATGCAATTACACGGTACTTCACTATGATAACACTTTTGCATTACAGGAAAAGAATTGTGGTGGTAATTGTTATATGACGTAAGTGCTCACGGCGTTTATTCATTGGCTATATCTTTCATTTTATCGTTGACAATGAATAGTTGCTTGTTTTTAATTTTCAAACCGATATTACAATTTCTGATATTGTTTGATTGAAAATGCTGTTGACACGTTTTCACAAACTCTATTATAATTTATAATTATAATTAAATTTCCGTTAATGTATTTATCTGAGTACTCACGGCTGCTCTGCAGGTATTTGCGTTAACAATTTTTAAACATCTCGATCGTCCATATATGAATTAAGAAAATAATAGGTTTTGAAATCAAAATGAATTTAATATTATTACACGAAGTAAAAATAATTTGCATTTGATATTAATCTAAGTGATAAACAATGACTCTTGGTTTTAATCCGAAAGCAGTGGAAAGCTTTCATGCATTATTGTTAAATCAAATATTTCCTGCAGTTCCTCGTTCTGACATTTATTTGTTGGATATTGAGGTTGTGTGTGTTACAAATATTAGAGAACTGAGAACGAAAAGAATGAGAATTATATACTTACTTGTAAGCGTCGGAAATGAAAATGTATGAACTAATAGAGACTGTTTCAAAGAGACCACAGAAAAACTTTTAGGATGTATCTTCAATCATGTGAATTCCTAGTTGCGTGCAATATATCCGTTAAAGGTTGTATAATCTTGTAAAAGCGATCGATTAAGGAAATACACACATCCACAGTGCCTATTTCACTCGTGTTGCAGTGGTGTACAAACACTACTGTGTACTAAACTGGATTGTACGATGAATCTACTTAAATTATTGACTGGAATTACTTTTTGGATGCACTACACTAAACTTTTCGTGTTCCGAGTATAAATACATCCTATCCTTAAAATAATATACTGACGCTTCATCAAATAAAAGTAACCTACATTTCTATGTTTTTTAAAGCTGAATATGTCCAGCCGTGGGACTTAGCGTCGGCATCGAACCCCCACAGCACCCTTAATCCTGACGCGCGACTGTCGCGTGTTTATAATTTGCACAATTACCACATCCCGAGACAACCGCCGGCGCAGACTGATTAATGTTTAGAGCGGACTTAATCAAATACTAGGAAACTAATATGTTTATTTCTGTGTTTATGTTTTGTATTTAAATTGTAATTCATCATCATCATCATCATCATTATAATCAGCCTGGGATAGCTAACTGCTGGGACATAGGCTTCCAAATACAATGGATAGGCCATTAGGGGGTGTTTGGACCGTATCCCGCCACGCTGGTTGCGGGTTGGTGGGTGGACCGACTTTTTACATGCCCATCCGACGCATCATCTTACTATTCAGACAATTGGGTGATCGGCCCAAATTGCCCCAACCAACTAGGAAACAACAATGAAAATTTGTTGAGTCCCCGCAGGATACGAACCCACGACCTCCGATTTCAAAAGCACACGCCCATACCACTAGGCTACGGAGGCAGTCATTACACGCATATTTTATCTATATAGATCTCTATGACTTTATGTCATAATTTCTATGAAAACACTCCCTGTCTATAACTCTGTAGCTCTGCATGGTAGTAGCAGGCCGCAGCGAGCAGACAAATAAATTCGGCCTCGCGATAAGCGCTGTATAAATCAGGAGCCGCGCCCGCAAGCATACAGCCACAGAAAAAAGGAGCATATAGCCGGTTTTGGTGTAAAATAAGGCTGGAAATGGACCATCCTGTATGTTGAGACGGTATATCGACACGTTATAAGTGATTTAGTCGCTCGCTATAAGTTTAACGATCGGGAAGATATTGAAAATGTATTACTCTGTGGAGAAATCGTGATAAATTTTGTAGTGAATGTAAAGTTAGAGAAGCTTTGGGGTAAAAAGCTTTCGTTATAACTAACAAAGTACTTATATAAGCCGTCTGTACAGTTTTTTTATCGTATTCTAAGGCACAAGAACCGTCGGCCCACGCCTATTAACTTAGGCAAATACAAGGCTATCATAAATGCGCTGCCTACCGTGAGAAATAGAATGTTACGTCTCGTTTACGCAGTAAATACGGCTATGGTGCCCTTTAAGCCAGAACACAGAAGTGTTTTTACACTACTGCTTTGCGACAGGTATAGGGTATAAGGTTTAGACTGTGTTCCTGGTCACTGCGTAAAACTTTACATTTACATTCACACTTCAAACAAACTCTACTTATTAGTGGTAAAATTTATTCTAAACAAAATAAGCAACATAGTATAGGATATGTTTAAGAACTTACACGTGTAATATTATCAAGTGGTATCATCATGAGTCTGTGCTAGTCCATTGCTGGACATAGGCCTCCACTAATGCACGCCTTGATATTAGGGAGTTTTTCCTCAGTGTTAATTCTTGGTAAACTTGAAAACTAGCTGCGTTTATGTATTGCTGTTTTTAATTATCTAACTATTGGAAAGTATCACTACAAATCATGTATTTCAATTAAAAAATCTTTTTGTATACACATAATTCAATAGATAATCCAGTTATAGTTAAACGCATGGTATTGTCTTTATATAATATACCAAAAAGTTACTTTTTACCATACCATGTAAATATTTTATACTGAAAAAGTTTTTTTTATTTACAAAATCATTTTTTTTTTAAATATAAATTTGATTTATCTTCACAAAATATTTCACAACAAAAGTAGAACTCGTAGCAATTTAACGTAGCATCCCGTAGCTTCGTAGCCCACTGGCTCTACATCGATAAATTAATCGCCTTAAATCGCTGCTGTTGCATAAAATTATATTTTCGCGAGATTATAATTCAGCTGGCAACATTAACAAATGTTATTAATTGCATAACATTTTACAGTCTCTTAATATAATTTAATCCTTTCTGTACATTGCTGATTTTGTGATTTTTGAAAAACATGTTTTAAATAAAATAAAAAGAAGTCAATAAGATAATAATCCTCCTATATTTGCGTTCGCAGCCGATCTATATTATATATATATGAGCCAACTACGTAAGAGATATTATAGTGCACAAGTGTACGCGCAAACACAGGTGCACTCCCTGTTCCTTCGCTCTCGTAGTCCGATGGGACGAATAACCGACACAACCGGGGAGAAATCATCAACGGGGGGGATTTTTTCCATGCCCATCCGACGCATGGATCATCTTACTTTACAGACAATCGGGTGGCCAGCCTGCATTGCCCTAACCAACTAGGAAACTACAATGAAAACTTGTTGAGTTCCCGCACAATTCGAACCCACGACCTCTCGTTTCTAAAGCGTACGCCCTTACCACTAGGCTACGGAGGCAGTAAAATAACATACGGGATAAAAGAATAAAAATTTAATTTCGGAGTATTGGAACCTAATAAGCAAACAATAAAAAAAAATCGTGTGATTTTGTTTTGTTCTTATATAAAACGATTCTATATCACAATTTACAAATTGATACACTATTAGCGTTTAACCATAAAGATAGTGAATGCAATCTAAGCAGTAACAGAAGCAAGTCAAGTAATTAACGCCACATAGAACCAGTTACTTTAGCAACGGGGACGCCATAGGGTGAGTTTTGTAGAGTGTGAGAATTATGCGCCCCAATTCCCGCCACTATGTCGTCATCTGCGAGTATTGCCTGTTCTTTTATCGGAGGCCATAGACAGTTTAGTAGCGGTTGGCTATTATAGACCATAGACAAGATAACAGTGCTGTTTAACATCTATGGATTCGAGCTTGTATCTGCGCTGCTATATTGTAAATAATTTTGTAATGTTTTTAGAAGCTTGCTATCTTAATTAATTATAGTAAGCCTTAATTACATAGTTTGTAATTTATTGAGTCTACCTTTAATAACTTAAGGTTGAAGGATCGATTCATGATTAGAAACATATATTTGTGTATAATTATTCTCCTGTTTGGCTCCGCCTCATTTCCGTCACCTGCCTTTAATCAATATAACATATTCTAAAACAATTTGTCCGTCAAATATAATTTATTTATCCGCTTTATGAAGGACGTTACTAGTCGTTGTCTTAGAATAGTGCTTAATTTGGTCTAAAGGATAAATAAAAACTCGGGCAAAAGCCGAGACAAAGAATCAAAAGCAATCATACAGAATCTCAATACTAGGAAAATAAGCGTCTATGATAAAATTTGTCGTCCCAACGGCCGTAATCTCCTTCTTTTAAGAATTTTTTTTACAGTCTCACTACTAGATGATAGAGGGTCCGCTGAACAAATTCATAGAGGCCATATTTAGTGCGGGGACATGGTGAGCGTAAGAAAATTGCAATTTGCCCGCGATGCATTAAAATGCGCCGGCGGAATTTGTGAATATTGGATAGGAATTTATATTACGTGTAGCCCCGCGGATAGCCCGCGCTGGACGCACTAGCAATGTAGCAGAAGTGGCAGTGTGATTTGCTCGAAATTATTTCTAGTGTTTACGCAATTACTTAATCCATAATATTTACTTATACGACTGCGACCAGCCCCTGCTTGGCACGGGTGCTATGCTGATAATAAATGCACCTATTATATTAATCATGTGCTATACATATAAACCTTTCGTTTCAAATATTATATCTATTAAAAAAAAACCGCATCAAAATCCGTTGCGTAGTTTGAAAGATTTAAACATACATAGGGACATAGGGACAGAAAAAGCGACTTTGTTGCATACTATGTAATGATATCATATAATCTATCTTGTGAATATAGACGCAGGAAAGAGTCCGAAATGTCTTGAAATAATAAATGCAATAAACTCGAGGAACTGTTATATCAATAGAATAAGTAGATTTTACAATCATTTGTAGCTTTTGCAATCATATCGACAGAATTAACAAAATTGGCTATTTGCCATGTGTCAACATTACATACCTCTTTAAGTTGAATGAATGTCCAAAGAACTTTATTATAAGATTTTATTAATGCGTAAGTTACAGTGAAATGCATGTCACTTTTTTAATTAGAAAGATTGTGGTAAAATTATAATTTGGTCTGTCTAAAAATGTTTAGGTCTATGGCAGTCTTCCGATTATCTTTTGATGTAGCCGCGCAGTGCGAACATTGCAGTTTTAAAAGGTTATACCTTTAAAATGCTATGTTAGCACATATGCACGATAAATTGTTTAAAAAGATTTAGTGAATTTGCCCAAGGGATTAATAAATACGTTTTTTAACTTTAAATTATAATTTCTCTGTATAGAATCGAGTATTGAATGACGTTAAGAATGCTATTATAAAACAATCAGTGTTCCAATGTAACTGTTGTGTGTATGCGAAAGTTTTAAACAAGTAGATTAATAATAAGGATATAAAGAGATACATGGTTATTCAATTCATCATCATCAGCCTGTGATAGTCCACTGCTGGACATAGGTCTCCCTAATCACCCTATCCATTAGAGGGTTTTGGACCGTATTCCACCAGGCTGGTCCAATGCGGGTTAGTGCGTGGACCGACTTTTTTCACATGCCCACCCGACGCATCGATTTTACTTTTCAGACAATTGGATGATCGGCCTAAATTGTCCTAAACAACCAGAAAACAACAATGAAAATTTGTTGAGTCCCGCAGGATTTTAATCTACGACCTCCGGTTTCTAAGCCACCGCCTATACCACTAGGCTACGAGGCAGTTATTCAATTGTTGTTATAAATGCAGAAATTAAGTTGTGTCTCTATCAATTTATAGAAAGACGATAAATCTACCTATTAAGTTGTGAATCAAACAATAACTAATTTCCCATAAAGTATTTTAGGTACATAAAGATCTCAAAGTGGTAACCGCTACCATATTCCGGCCCAAAGAAGGATCGTTAAACGTTATTAAACGTCTGTACCTCTATTAAATGTATTAGAAATATGTAATACTAGCAGATCCTGCCACGCGTTGCTGCGGCTGGGATTTACTTATTTTACATTGTAATAAACAGTTTAAATAAAGGAAAAGAAACAATTTAAGGGCTTAAGATAAACGAAAAGCGAATATCAGTCATGAGGACCACCAAATTTTATTACAAAAATGTCATTTGTAAAAAAACAGTGAACTCGATGATGCTTCCGTTATACCTGAATAATAAAAATCGACTGAAGACGATTAATCAAAATGATCCTTCTGTAGATATCGTGCAAAATTCTATACAAAAGAGTTCGTTTTAAAAAATTATTATTGTTTATTTAATTCTTATTTTTCTATTAAAATTGTTATAATTTGAATAGATATGAGCACTACCACCAAAAATATTAATTTTACTGTTTTAGTTGCATGGTTATTAAAAAACTAAGAACAAAAGTTGATTACATTCACCGCAAGCGTAAGGAACCAACTATTGTATGAAATAATAAATAACAAATATACTGCACCTTCAATCGTATCCGCTGTTGAATATGTCTTAAAAATATTTCCTTTACATATGATACAACATCACTTTTATTAATTTTGCGCTGTAAAAATTAATTTCAAATTTTTACATTTTATGTTGTTGGCGTTGTAAGGAAGCTATTTTATTCATTACTTTCTTTTTAATTGATGACCTGGTGTAAAATAACGGCGTTATCAAATTGTATTTTTGTTTTTAACAATAGATAAAGATTATTATAAAATTAACTGAAAAATTTATAATATTGTAGGCAATTACTTTCATTGTCCATTTCCTATTATCAACGAAAAGTTTGTTTATTAAACGTCAGCCATCTATTGAACAAACACAACGCTAATCTCAATGTCATCAAATAGTTTTGTAAGTAACATCTTTGCATCAAATGATAATAGAAACATAAATTGTTATAAAACATTATTGGCGATTATAAATTAAGATGTAATCTATTCTATATTTTAAGTTGGATTAAACTGCACTTGATGGTCTACTATATTTTAAAATCAGTTAAGTATTTTAGGAGTTCATCTGACAAACATAGTGACACGAGATTTATATATATTAGATTATATTGAAACCCAAGTAACCGAGTTCCTTTGTTATTAAGTTTGATTATTAATTTTTTATTGGTTGAAGCATTTTTCTTTTGAATCTGTCAGGATACAAGGACGGACAAATACCTTCGCGAGTTTAAACGTAAGATTCAGAAAGGTCTCTTAGAACTGTCAGTATATTAATATTTTTTAATGGATTTTTACATCATGCGTGTATTTGTGTATTTTTACTTATATATTGTATGTATTAATATTTATTTTTATTTATTTGTATGTATACATAAATAAAAATCTGCCTCTGTGCCCCAGTAGTAAGGGCACGCCCTTAATAGAAACCGGAGGTCGTGGTTTCAAATCCAGCGGGTTGTTTCCTAGTTGGTTAGGGCAATTTGGGCCGATCACTCAATTGTCTGAAAAGTAAGATCCATGCGTCGGATGGGCATGTAAAAATTCGGTCCACCCACCAACCCGCATTGGACCAGCGTAGTGGGATACGGTGCAGAAACCCCCTAATGGAGAAGGCGTGCAGTAGGGGAGGCCTATGGGAGGCCTATCAGCAGTGGACTAACACAGGCTGATGATGATGATGATAGAGTATTTAAAAATCATAAATATTTTTTTATTGTAATCTTTAAATAATACGAGCCGCACGTTTACCTGGTGCTTTGATACCTGTCCTGCCATAAGAAAGGCAGAGTAAGGCGCCACAAATCCACCACCCTGAGACTTGAGATGATATGTCTCGTTTTCATTAATTACTCTGGCAAGATTGCCTTTCAAACCGGAACACGGTAGTGTTTACACACACTGAATTGCGATAGAAATAGTCGCCGTGCTTATTACCCTAAACGGTCTCTTGTAAAAGGGACCTCATCTTAAATCGGAGAGACTGATCGACTGATTAATAAGCTCCTTTTTCTTGTGATTTCTACAAAAAAGAAGAAAGAGAAAGTACATAGTTGTGCTCGTATGCGCTTTATGAGCGAAAATCAAATTTAATACGACTTCATAAAAGTAGTCAACAAATAAATAATAGGATTGTTTTCTGAATCTACTTATTAAATCGTTTTTTTAAATAAACTTTAAGTTTCTGTGACATGTATTTCAAAATCAAAATGGGCTTGATGCTCAATATTTCTTTTTAAATGTACTATTCTATCACAAAATATTTTTACCTACTAGTAATCTCACGTATTGTTAGGTTCAGCAAGCGTTTTCGATATAAGCGGATAACAACTTGTTTATCTCAAAAAACTGCTATCCGATAGTTAAATCTCTATGTTGTAAGATATTTATATAATTGAATTGTCTGTATCGAAAAATGTTATGCCTTGAATTAGCTTGTAAAGGTTAAATTGTGTTTTAAATATATATACATAAGTTTAAATATTCGAAGTATTGTCGCCGAGGCAATCCCGTTTCTGGCCAATGGCTCATTTCAGGGAGCGTCGGAACGCACCCTTTGATTCGGCCCCTACACCTGGGCAGAAGACTCTCCCGAATCTGTTACCCAGGGACCACGGGAGCCAGGAGATCTCGACTCTTTTAACCCCTTTTATCGCAATAATTAATAGCCTATGTCCTCTTTACAAATCTACTCTAGCTATGTTTTAAACATCAAAGAAATCAGTTCTATGGTTTCGACGGTAAAGACGCACAGACCGATTGAAAGAGTTACTTTCACATTTATAATATAAACACGGTTATTATTAATAAATAGATAAAGCTCAGTCTCACTGAATTTAATGAATTAGGCCGAATTGGCGTACAATTTTGTTTATATTCTCTTGTACCTCTTCACTACATAGTATAAAACCAAGTCGCTTTCTCTGTCCCTATATCCCTGTGTATGCTTAAATCTTTCAAACTACGCAGCGGATTTAGAAGCGGGTTTTTTAAATAGATAGAGTGATCGAAGAGGAAGGTTTATATGTATCACTCATGTCATATTTTCGAGTTTGCAAATAAGAGTATCGTAAAAGAAAACCATGTAAATGAAAACTAAAACATCATTTTTTTCATTAAAACTCAATATGAACATTTCAGCATCATCATCATCATCATCAGCCTGTGATAGTCCACAGCTGGTCATAGGCCTCCCCTTATACACCCTTATCCATTAGGGGGTTTCGGACCGTATCCCACCACGCTGGACCAATGCGGGTTGGTGCGTGATTTTATGGTGATGATCATTTCAGTAAAATTTCCTGAAAATTACCTACGCACCAAAATTCTTATAGTTCACTAAAGCGCACGTAAAAACTTCCCAATGCGAATAAATTAACTAAAAGATCCAATAAATCATGTGCCTTAAACTCAACTGATGTAGATCTATACAATATTACCAAGGACATTGCACAGAAAGCGCTAAAACCTAGTGCATCCCCGCAAATATACAAGCACTTAAACTGCCCCAACAGAAATGGCGGACGCCGTAACTCGGCCAATTTATGGCAATTTTCAAACGTCGAACGGCACAGATAATGCTATCGCGGGGCGTAAAGGCCGACGGGCGAAATTAAAAAGAGTAACGGTCGCCCCGGGCGCGGCGCTCGTGCGAAGAACTGTGCTGTGAAGCGCTTTTTGCTGAAGGATCGTTTCGTTTGAAATATGTTTGGGTTTGACGTATTTGTTTGATACTGATGCTGTTAGTCGCTTTACGCTTTAATGTGTTATTTATAATATTTTTTTTTAAGTTTTAGATTTTTTGTGTGGAAAGTGTAAAGCGCCTTTTTGTTTTGTGGTATTTATTACTAGAGCTTGACGTTTTTGTATGATATGATGTTGTTAGTCGCATTACGCTTGAATCACTCATTAATATTCTTCTAAAAGTATGTTTTTGGAGCACAAAGTATACAGCGCTTTTTGTTTCGTGGGCTTTATTACAGGAACTTGACGTACTTATTTGCTACGATGCTTTTAGTCGCTTTACGCTGGAATTACTTATTAATATTTTCTTAAGATATGTTTAACGTGTAGAAAGTGTAAAGCGCTTTGTGTTTTGTGCACTTTATTACAGGAACTTGGCGTATTTGATTGCTACGATGCTTTTAGTCGCTTTACACTGGAATTACTTATTAATATTTTTCTTAAGATATGTTTAATGTGTAGAAAGTGTAAAGCGGTTTGTGTTTTGTGCACTTTATTACAGGAACTTGGCGTATTTGATTGCTACGATGCTTTTAGTAGCTTTACGCTGGAATTACATATAAATATTTTTCTTAAGATATGTTTAATGAGTAGAAAGCGTAAAGCGCTTTTTGCTAAACGATTGTTTAGTTCGAAATATGTTTAGGTTGGACGAATTTATTAGATATGATGCTGTTGTTTTACGCTTATTTAAATGGATCTTCAAGAAGATATAACTTTACGTAAAATTAATTAATTAATTGTGAGATACATAGTGAAGATTCAGCTGCTATTCCGTATTCAGCCTATTCGGCCACTGTTTTTGGTATTCAGCAAATGGCCGAATAATAAGTATTATTCGGCCTAATACCAAATACGTAGTTTTGAGAAAAAACACATTATGATACTGAAGGTTATATGTGTTCATTTATAAACTACATTACTTCAAGTAAGTAAAATTGATGATTGGTAAGTTGTGATGGATAAAACATTTTTTCAGCATTTGTTAGTAACAAGCGATTACGCTTTACATCGCATATAATATCAGCTTAAAAAAGGCTACTTGCTATCTATGCTACTCCCGGTATAAGGAAGATAGCATGGTTTTGATGATTGGTTGCGATTCACATTATTCTTCTTTGTGCTACACAATCGTATATCTTGTGCCGAATGTTCGGCGGCCGAATAGTCGGCGCTTCGGCCCACATCTTTGCCGAATATTTGGTATTCGGCCCGATCACTATTCGTGGCAAGTCTAATACATAGCAACTTTATATATATTTTAAAAAAATGCGTACATTTTGATTCAAAACTATATTACTGGAACTATGAGAAAGTTTGACGTAGGTATTCGTTCTAGCCTAGTGGCGGCCTGCCTCCGTAGCCTAGTGGTATGGGTGTGTGCTTTAGAAACCTGAGGTCGTGGGTTCGAATCCTGCGGGATCTCAAAAAATTTTCATTGTTGTTTCGTAGTTGGTTAGGGCAATTTTGGGCCGATCATTCAATTGTCTGAAAAGTAAGGTGATCCATGCGTCGGATGGGTATGTAAAAAGTCGGTCCTCCCACCAACCTGCATTGGATCAGCGTGGTGGGATACGGTCCAAAACCCCCTGATGGATAGGGGTGTATAAGGGGAGGCCTATGTCCAGCAGTGGACTATCACAAGCTGATGATGATGATTCATTTGATATTACGATGTGGGTCGCATTACGTTTATATTAATTGTGGATGATTAATTATTAAAGAGATATGTGTGATGTTTACTCTTGAATACATTTTGAAAGTGATTCATACATAATGATTGCTTTCCTTTTTTTATTAGCTACGAAGGCAGACGAACAGTCGAGCCAGCTGTTGGAAACTGGTCACTGACGCCCATATACGTTAGCAATACGTCCAGTACGTACCTATGTCCAGCAGTGGACTATCACAGGCTGATGATGTATGTATGTTATTTGGGTCGGGTTTTAATTTAAGCCTTAGTTTTAAGCAGTCAGCCATTATTCTCTGAATGTAGTCGAAATCAAATCTGCAGTTAAGTTGAGTGCACAAAGCGACGTGAATTATTTAAGAGCGGAGTCTGGTAGTGGCCTAATATAATATACGGCGCCGGATTTTGAGACTCCTAGTTTGCGCTATATTAGATTTACTACTCTCTGATTGTGCGTAGGTTAGTTGACGTTCAGAGGGGACGGTAATTATTTGTTTTTTTACTCTTTTTTTTAGTATATACAATAGTATATCTTTTTGTATGTATATAGTTCGTGATGAGGAACATAGTTAGTATTGCCCTTTGTTACTTACTTTGTTTTCCTTTTTTTATGTGTTGATATTAGAAAAAAAACATAGGAATTAAATAAAACCTCAGAATATTTCTAGGGGTATTGAATTTTGGAAAGTGTACCATTTGTACAATATATTGATGATATTTAAATAGGGTTTTGTATGTTCGTTAAATGCTTATTGAATAAATTTTCTAATTAATATCATCATCAGCCTGTGATAGTCCACTGCTGGACAGGCTCCCTATCACCTATCCATTGAGGTTTTGGACCATCACCACGCTGGTCCAATGCGGGTTGGTGGGTGGACCGACTGTTTACATGCCATCGACGCATGGATCTCTACTTTTCAGACAATTGGTGATCGGCCATTGCCTAACCTATATGAAACAACAATGAAATTTGAGTCCCAGGATTCGAACCCACGACCTGCGGTTTCTAAGCCACACGCCTATACCACTAGGCTACGGAGGCAGTCTAATTAATATGACAGAGCGTATTACAAAGATTTTGACTATTGTTAACAACCAATGGCAACACAAATGAACAGGATGCTACAATGCAATAAAACTTGTTATATATTTAATGATTGTATCCAGTTATTTATACCAGTTAATATTGTCATTGTAACGTTTAAAGCTGATTGTTATTGATTGTCATTACATCTTGTTTGTAAATGCATTCGATATTCCGTACGTGATAATACTGCCTGAATTATAAAGTGTTACTGATATTATATTTTAAGATAGTACTTTAAATACAAAGCCTCGGCTCCCGAGTGTCTTCCTCCATCATCTTTAACATAATTTTTCTTTGTGGTTTATTTTTTAAAGTATTATTAAGGTATATTTTTTTACTATTACCGAATGGGAATGAAGCCTTTAGCCACTGTTACAGTTTTTAACAAGACTTCCATTAAAATCCATACATAAGTTTAATGGAACTTTATTTAAAAGACGATAATAAATAAGATACTGTTATGGGCCACTCATGAACATTACTTCATCCTTCTTCCTTTCTGAATCATCTTTGTTTTATGTAAATAAAGAGCTGTTCAAATATACTACATTAAATAAATATCAATTATATATTGTAAATTCTCTGCGCGTAGCTGCTCTGTGTAGACTGCCGCCTAGCGGTTGCAACAGTAGTCGCGGCCTCCGCCACCCCGGCGGTAATCACCCGCTAATAAATTATAAAGGCGGGCGTATTGCGAATGCGGAATACACACTGCGTACTGCATGAACGATCCGCGAGGGACGGGTCGCGGGTTTGAGTCTTTGTGACCTTTTAAATTATAAGGATATACCTTTTTAATTAAATAGGGGACCTACCACCGGGTATTTTATCGGTATTTACTGGGTAAACGAGACTTAACATGCTATGTCTCACGGTAGGCAGCGCGTTGTTGATACCTGTATTGCCGATGTCTATGGGCGTCGGTGACCACTTTCCATCAGGTGGCGCCGGCTGCTCGTCTGCCTGCAAAAGAAATAAAAAAAAATGTCTATTGGTCTTAAGGCGAGTAAGACTGTATTGAACATATCTTATAAGTATGGGTTGGTTGGCGATGATGTTTGTCAGACCTTTTGAGATCGTGTCTGTTCTATTTCTGTCTTGTTTAGCCTTTTTCATTTGTATGAAACGACGAGGGACGTTTTTTAAATGTATGATCACCCTGTCTATTACATGTGCTTCGGATGACTACGTAACATTGTTACCTGAGTCCGAGAATGTTATTTACCTTTTAACGTGTAATTACACCGACTTTGACGATCAATCGGAACACGATAGTTATTTCATTTTACTCCTTTGTAACTGCCTCCGTAGCCTAGTGGTATGGGCGTGTGCTTTAGAAACCGGAGGTCGTGGGTTCGAATCCTGCGGGGACGCAACAAATTTTCATTGTTGTTTCCTAGTTGGTTAGGGCAATTCGGGCCGATCACCCAATTGTCTGAAAAGTAAGATGATCCATGCGTCGGATGGGCATGTAAAAAAGTCGGTCCACCCACCAACCCGCATTGGACCAGCGTGGTGGGATACGGTCCAAACCCCCTATCCATTAGGGGTGTATTAGGGGAGGCCTATATCCAGCAGTGGACTAACAAAGGCAGATGATGTGTGTGTGTGACTCCTTTGTGGTTGAAACCTAAAGTTTTCAATATGCTGTTAGCTTTGTTCTTAGTGTTTAGCTTACTATTATTAAGAATTGTTACTCGTATACTCGCATTTCAGTGGTTTATGTTATTTATTCACTTACAACCCAGATAGTTATGGGCATGTTCGTTCAAGATTAAAAATATGCTGAACCAATGGATGTGCGTTTTACACAGTTCAAGCAAAGGTGTAAACCACAAAGCCAGTTCAGAAGCAGTAAATATCTCAGTTTTTAGAAATTTGACGCCAACTCTTCGAAGGTTCGCTACCTTGGCTTTTAGCAATTTCCTCTATTTGTCAGCTTTTGAAATATTTTCAATGTCAATAAGTTTTAATTTTAACAATAATAATGTGATGTTGTTTGTTTTCATAAAGGTCAATGTTCATGTTTAGTTTTTATATCTGTGCTTATGTCACAACAACGCTTAGTATATCAGATAACTAATTCATATAATTCGTAAAGGAAATCAAGCAACGGACCTGCTTTTTGTAAACTTCAACATGGTGGATAAAGCACTTACAATTCTTTTAAGAAATAAACACCTTGAGTTAAATACTAAGATGTGGTCGAGTATCTGTTAAAAGTAGTGCAACTCGTTTATTGACTGTCAAGAACGCTAATTACAGTTCGGAATAGGACCTAGGCCTCTGACCTAAAAAGAAATGGTAAAAGAAACTCAATATCAAAATTAAATCTGAGTAACTGTGCAAAAAAGTAACTTCCCACAGTTGCCTAAGTGTGTAACATATCTTAACGAACTGTAGATTATAAAATGGCCCGTGTAATTGAAAATAAAACTATCCCATTGAAAAAAACTATGTATGTTACGGGTTTATTGAGTTTGAAGACCCTTTAAAGACGGAAGAAGTGCTCTTATACGCCACAAGTTGAGCGAAAGTGATCCAACGAGACAATGGAATTGCATAGTGGATATTTTTACATAAAATAACTTCAGAAGGACGGACGTAAATAACTTCTTAACTGTCGAGCGGAACATAACTGTGAAAAAATCGTAACAATTGGTGAAACTACTTTGGCTTGTGGTATTTGGTCCTCGTATTACGATTGTGGGTGCCATCTGTGGAGTAACAATTTAATGCTATTAATTTTCTGATCGTTTAGAGCAATATGGAGATTCTATATTCATACACCTACTTTGCTTGCTCTAACTTATCTTAAGGTTGACTGGGACATAATGCCTAAGTCATTAAGACTTTTTTGGGCCCTTTGGAAAAAAAAAACTTTATACAAATAAATAACTAGAATTAGTGGACTTGAACAATGATAACTTGAAAAAATTGTTTCGAAGTAATAAAATCTAATCTTGAGGTAATTTAGAAATCTACTAATGAACCTTTCTATGATGAGTAGAACCTGGCTGAATCTAGGCCTACCTTCTTTGCAAACTTTGCCAGCTTAAGGCGAAATGAAAAAAATACAACAAAAGACACAGATTATGACAAAAGACATGTGTCAATAAAAAAGTTCAACTAAACATTGGTTGTATCCTTTTTTCTAGTAATGACAGCAGCTCTATACCTTTTTTCTTTTGGAAAAACCACTATACTAGCCGATATATCGACTGTCGGCCAACGGTTGCTCGTTTCTCCTTTTAACCTGACCACAGGAACGGGCCACAGCCTTCAGTGATACCGGCGCAATTTCGCTTTTGCGGGCCTCTGGGTTAGGTGAACCACCCAGACCACCGCTTTGGCTGCCATGACGGAGCAAATAGTACAGCGTCATTTAAGCCATTGGACAGTAGACATCCTCTTGTCGGTCCTGCAGAGGCAGCTGGCATTAAACACGAAAGACCCAACAAGTCGGTAGTGTGTAACACATTGATTCATCCCGACCATCACGTCAGATTTGATCCACAGCAAATCCTAGAAAATGGTCACCGAATCGTATCCAAAAGCGATCCAAGAGGCTATTGGCATTTACACCATTCAAAATGTCAATAGAGAGCATTGTTGTATTTTACCATCGAAAAGAATACCATAGTTGATAAATTAAAACCTGAACATCATAATGACTAAATAAGTTTTGGTTGGTAAAGATAAGGAAATAACAAATTATAATCAGATTCGATAATTACGCTTAAGAAATGTCACCAAGATACCTGATGAGTTATTAGGTGTGTACCCTAACCAGGACCGCTGCAAAGTAATCTGGAGCCAAAATATAATCTAATATGAAAAATTACACGATAAAACCGCCTCCATAGTCTAGCGGTGGTGTCCCTTGCTTTATAAACCGGACGTCGTGAGTTCGAATCCCTCAGGGACAACTTACTGTTATCTTTGTATTTCTGGTTTGGTTAGGACAAATTGGGTCGATCACCCAATTGTCTGAAAAGAAGATGTTAAATGCGTCAGAAGGGCATGTGAAAAGTCGGTTCACTCACCAACCCACATTGGACCAGCGTGGTGGGATACGGTCCAAAAACCCCTAATAGAGAAGGCGGGATTTAGGGGAGGTCTATGTCCAGCAGTGCACTAACACAGGCTGATGATGATGATGACACGAAAAAATCCTTCAAAGGGATATTATTCAATGATTACAGAACGTAGCATAACGTAGTATGACGCAATCTAGTTCAAAAACTAAACAAGGTTCTTACTTACCTATAAATATATAAACCGTTTTTTGTTTTGTAAATATCACATAATACAAAATTAATATGTAAAAAACATTTTTACCATCACACGACAATTTTCCCGTTGAGAATTGAACCTGTACCTTCTGGCGTACCAGCCACTATCACTAACCACTACGCCGCGCTGATCGACTTTAAGAACTTACTTTACTTTACAATTTTTGGAAAAATGCAAAATGTATGTTCACCATGGTTACTTAGGTACAAAATCAAGGTAATAAATACAATAGTTTTTGTGCAAAAAAATATTTATTACTGCATTAGTCGCACATAAATATAATGATTACGCTAAAATTACAAGACAAATTACAAAAAACTGTAAGCAGCTTTGACGATAATTAAAGCCTGGCAAAATGGGTAACACTAAAGGTAGTATAAATCAAATAGTATGAATAAAAGATTCAAAAAGAGAGGCGAGAAAAATAAAAGAGATCAATACAAAAAGGAAGTCGCATAGGGAGTGACATGATACCCGAAGTTCCATACGACAGAATGGCGACAGATTAAAAAGTCTATGATAAAAACTATTTTTAAATATTTTAAAAAACAACCAATAACATTTCCTGGCCTCAATAGAGAAATTAGAGCCTATTAGCTCTGGAACCATAAAGAGGTAGGTCGAAAACAAACAGCAAAAAAAAAAACAATATCGCATCAGAAAAAATCCGCCTTAGACCGCGCGCGGCCGATCCGCCCAAGATGTGTTTTTAACTCACACACGTACGCGCGCTCACATACGGAGACTTCCGTGACATTTGCGGACGCGTCAGCTGAAATACATCCGCGTGCAATATTCGACTTTATCTCGTACACATAGAGATTAAATCCGCTTGATCACATGCCTGATAAATTAGGATATTTCAAAAGTCGAATACTACGGTGGAAATCCCTGGAACCATTACAAAATTCACTTTAAAACGTACATGACAAGGTTCAAAATCAATTACGGCCCTGCTCATGGAAAACGTGTTGTTAAAACGCATGCGATTTTCACCGTTATAACCTAAGTAATAGAGTTGAAAATGGTATGCGTTGTGATATGTCACGTCTGTGCTCCGAATTCGAAAGAGCTTTCCGAGGCAGGCCGAGCGCGTACCGATCGGGTCCGAGTGGCGCCGAGACGCAGCGAGTGCCGCGAATGCATTACGAGGCAGTGGCCGAGGGCTGGCGATGCGGAAAACTTGCGACTTTTATTACGTACGCTTTTGAAACGGACCGCTCTTTAGGGCTATTGGGATGCACTGGATTGAAGTGGATTTTTGCTCAAAGAGTGACAGTATGGTGTTAAGAAAATGCTAGGAACATTGGGGAAATTTTATACAGAAAAAAAATAACGGAAACATTATTAACAAGTTTATATGACAAATTTTCAAAATTTTAGATTATTTGTCGAAAGGAATAAACTATAGTAATCTCTAATATTAAATCGACATTGATATACGAATTAATCATGCAGACTTTGCCGAAACAGATAATAAACAAATTTCAATAATTGAAAACATGCCGCAGTGTAGCCGCGTCTTAATTTTTGCGTCTTCGAAAACGCGATACGCGACGTTCGGAATTCGGGAAAAGCTCGCGCCGCACAGCCCTGCGCGCGCCGTGGGGGCGAGGGCGGGGAGGGGCGGTGGACGGTGGAGGGGGCGGAGGGTACACCGCGCGGGGCGGGGGCGCGCTGCTCGCGACAGTCGGACGCGGGGCGCCGCGCAGCCCGCACGCGACATGCGCGCCCTCTAGCGTATTATGTTCCTCCCCGAACTCCCGCGAGCCTGCATGGTGGACGACGTAGCGACGTACCTGCAAGCGCCCTCCTCGGGACAGGTGGCTACAATATATTAACAACAAAACCCATATGTAATTAACAATGATCATATTAACAGATGTTGTGGGCTAATGTCGCTTACCCACGCCGCGTCCGCCGCCCGGGTATTTTCGGTGCCGATTTCGCCGCGCGATCGATGCCGACCCGACCGACGCACCGAGCAGGACGTGTCGCGGGCATCGGGGTACTGTAATAATTGGTAACACGCGAAAAACAAAAAGTTCGCCATCCCCTCCCCCGTAGAGCGACCCCACAAGACCACGTGGTCGAGTGTGGGCCACGAAAAGCGCGAATCGTAGAGCACAACCGCCCAAGAATACGCTCCGCCGCGGAACGTTTGTAAACAGATCGATAAAGTCCGAGAAGTCCGGGCACACGGGCGATGACGACCCCAGACGGGGATGCCCCTCAGATCTTGTCAAAGTCAAGCTTAAAATACGGCCAGAGCCGCCCGCCCAAAGACTGCACGGAGAATGCGAGGAAAATGAGTAACAGAACGATCCATGCAGCGGAAAATACGTAAGAATTGGACGATAAGATCGTCGAAAATACGTTTTAATACTGTTCTTTCCTTAAAATCCTAACAAATAAGTATTTGACGAGCAATTTTCCATTGACATTGTATTTAAAATAAATAGGAACAAAATTGTCACGTTTTTACAATTCACTCAAAATATCATAAATATTGAATTAAACTTCTTGTAAGTGTTAGAATGTAAAAACCATTATTAATAATTAATCAATGATTTAAAAAATAATATTCATATAAAATCAACTAGGCAGATTTCATAAAAATGTAAATTAAAATAGCTTTAAAAAATATGTGTAACATAAAATACCTACCTAATTAAAAATAAAAATTTGTATATCTTTTTTTTTTAAATAATTTAGTCGTTACAAAAAATATCCAAAAATATTAACTGCATAAATTTGAATTCTTATAAAAAAAAAATTACTAACGTCACATCTATATCTATGATGCATAATCTGTGACGAAAGACGCGCGTAATTAAAAAACATAAACGCCAGCCCGCGAAATGGAATGCTTAAGTAGAATGGTGAATCGATACAGTTTGGGAAGCGAAGATGCGATGGCCAAACTGCAGGCGAAATACGGCATAGGGCAATACCGCCCATAGCAGCTATCTGCAGTTGAATAGAGACATTAGCCGCCTTTTTATGCCTTTCCCCGCGATAAACCTTTGGCTCTGTTTAATGACTTATTGCATTACACCACCATTCTCGATTATTCCGCAGAATTTATCTTATAGAATTCAGTCTTTAAGACGTACAGTATAAACGTAATGGCGTATCTTTTACGTGCATAATTTTGCAATATCGTAATTGGTTTGAACGTAAAGGTTAAATATTAAAAATAATAACAAGGTTTTTATATTTTCATTTATATTAAAAAAACATCCGTCACTTTTTTTTAATTTTCTGTAGCGACGGTATTAAAAAAAATCTGATCTATGGTTAATTTTTAATTCATGTTTTTTTATTATTTCTAAGTTATATTTTGTTTAATATGTTTAAACGAAATTTTATGACTTATCGTTTTAAAATGTATAAGTAACAAAGTAAAATTTTGACGCTTGTGTTTTAAGGTTTTTATAAATCATAAAAATTAAGATAATTTAAAAATTACACTTAATAAACAACAATTCAATATGTAAAAGATTAAAACATATATTCCAGTAGAGTCAGCTTATTCAATTACTCTTTAAGAAAGTGAAACAAAATATGATCACTGTAGAGTAAATAATACTTTTTAAATACTAACTTAATACTCATTACTGCGAATATTAATTTACTATTTCAATAAGAAAACGGATATAAGGCCGTTCCTTTAATAGAATTAGTTTTTGGTCCTCTTCATTTGTCATTTATAAGTGTCACAAATGTACAATATCATTGGATTTATGACAATAAGTTTTATGCTCCGCGAAGTTGTCGTAGTCATTCCGTCCCCGAAACTAATTTACGTAGACTTTAACTGCCATTCGTTTTACTTTTTAATGTGTATCTGTTTATATTTGTTGTTTATGGTCCATTCGAGAGGCGTATCTGTGTTTCGCATTGGAATTACAGTCGATTTATGATAGTAAAAGAAGTATAAAAGCAATTTAAAGTTTAGCCAATTTTATTTTTAAATTAAAAAAAATTGTCTATGAAAAAAAATCATAATCTAAACTATATTAATAGTTACAAAAAAAAAAGAGAAAGAATATAGTTAAATCTTTATATTTATTTTCAATACCATAGTACGTAGTACAGTAAAATTGTATAATTTTTGATTCATATTTAAAAAAAAAGAAAACTAAAATAAAAGTATACAACATGCAATACGTAAATTACAGATAAAGGCAGCTACAGATAAAAAAAAACCAGCAAAACAAAAATGATTCACACAAATGCCAAATCACACTTTACGATAAATCAGTACAAAACGTCGAGGGCACGCGGTACAAACAAAAGACGGGTCAATCTGCGTCCGACGAGAGGGATCAATTGAAATCAACTGACTTGTATCGTAATGCCACAAAAGCGCAACCGAGGAGCGATTCTAATTGGAAACGCAAACGTGGCAGAGTGCGCCCGATGCCTTTGCCTGCATTTCCGACACGCTCGCTTGTCTAACGCCCAGTCCATTCAGCACTTTGGAGACGCTCTATGGCGCAGTTCTCTGTTGTAATTTTAAGCTGTGCAATTTGCCGCTAGGAAGAGTCGATTCCGTTTTTAAATTGGGCTGCGTCGTTAAGGAAATTTTGTCGAAATGTCGTGTATGGCATCAAATCTGTTTGCGAGGATGGCAAAGATTTTTTTTTGAGAAGAATCAAATATACTGTTTTGGTTTTGGAAGAAAGAAATATTATACAGAAATATATAGAGACAAATGTAATTGTAAATGAATAAAAAAAATAACTGACTGGAAACGAAGTAAATAGAAACTAAAACAGTAAAATGTCAATGATTTGTCGTAAAAGGTGTCAAATCTCTTTGGAAGGATGGGAAAGCACTTTTCAAGGGAAGACATATAATCGAGAGAGAAAAATCGTCATTGGCTTGAAATTAAATTTTGCCATAATTAAATATTAAAAAAAAACAAAAATAACTGGCCGTAAACGAAGTCGGACAAAAAACCTCACAAAATGACAATACCATAAAACAGTACTCATCCATCGACTCGGCTGTTAACATTAAAAGAGTAAAACGTCAATGATTTGTTTTTCTATTCGCGTGAGAATTCAAAAAGAGAATTGTAGAATATACTCGTAGGCGCCCAAAATACCCGGGCGGCAGCCGCGTGCGGATCGCGCATCGATGTTCTAAAAGATATACCTATTCAATGTTTTCTGTACCCCCGTACCCCCCCTGGTGTTGTTTTTTTTATCTTTCTATCACCTTTTCTTGCCACTTTCGGTGTTTGGATGTTTTTCACTAACTGTTAATGTTGATATTAATTACCCTTGTATCTAAATGTACTAGTTATTGTTGTTATATTGCGTGAAACCTAATGCTGGCACGTTATAATTTGCATGAACATAAAAATTTAATAATCAAACCAGTAACCGAATGCATTTTTATTATAACACATGCAAAAATGGATTTTTATCACTGCAGTTTGGTCAAAGAACATATAAATGTCATTTGCATATAGTCTGTGGTTTTGCAAATTGGTTAATATTTAAATATTTATAATCTGCACAAACTGCGTTACGTTTCATGCGATGCTGTATCCGATTCGTATATATACATTTTGTTTTGAAAATTTTCAAACGCTGAACGACTCGAAATGCGGGTACGTTGAAAAATTAGATAGCCTTTTGTGTTGGTTTCCGATAAAATGTTGCCAGTAATGTAGCGCTAAAACATGGCCGAATTTGGCTAATGTTCTCGCATTTCCGGTCGGTCACAATTTTCGTAATGTTTTTTTCCGTAAATGTGCATGAATCCTGAATGCACTGCCCCCACAGCAAGAATGTTCTGCACGTTCCTATGTTTTTTTTATGTTTATTTTTAAACTACTGGTTGGTACTATGAGTTTTTTTTTAATTTCACGGACCGACAAGGTAAAGCAACGTCCATTAGTTGATTGGGTTTTGCATATTGATAAAGTGTTTTCAGCGGAGGATCGCGGTGGTGGTGCGGACTTTTGGTAGGTGTTTGCTGTTGCCTCAGAAATTTTGGGGTTATGGCATTGTAATGTCAATGGCGTCATTTGATTTTATGATAACGATGCATATTTGTGTTTTTAAGGTTATAAGATATGACGTTTTATTAATATTGTTATATTTTTAATGCAATTATATGTTACGTTCTTTATTAACGTGAGCATATACATAAAATGTGCGATTCATGTTTTAGAAAGGTGTCTATGGTATAAGTAAAGATCATCTAAAGATCTTTGTATGTTTGATGTTTATTTTATGATTATAGTAATAGGAAGTTCTCCATTGAAACGTTAAAAGTATATTAATTTTTATGTATGAGTGAGATAGCATGATTTTTTTTACCACATCGTGTAATACGGCTTGAGCGTATATTTAAAATAACAAATAAACAATCTTTAAAAGGCAAATACCTCCTCCACGGAAAAAAATGTTGCGTGCCGAATGAACTTAAATTGTTCTAACATTTGTATTAACGATCTAATCTTAAATGAAATAATTGGTATCGACGGTTTAACTTACAGTTTTCTATACCCTAGCTTACTTACCACTTTTATTTAACCGCCAAGAAATGGTTATGCATCGGTAAAATCTTGCCGCAGCTCTACATTGCCGTGTACAGTATGAGTTATGCGGACCGACCGGGCTTTTTACTTACACGGCGTTCGCTCAAAATTCCCGCCCGAATGAATACCCACTGCTCCATTTTATCTACCGTAATGCGGTAGTTCTTAGGGATCGGTACATTCCAATGGTTACATCACGCCCCGACGAAATCGCGCGTCGGCTGTGACGCGACCTTTATACGCAGTCTCGCGGATGTCGTTTCTTTGCGAATTTGCAGTTGATTTTGGATATGTTGATTGAATAACTCGATATTAGAGATGATGACCTTCTAGATATTCCATGAAAATTGAATTCGCTGTCTACTACTGTAGCCGTTACAACTCGAACTGTATTTCATGATTTGAGGAATTTTTAATAGATTTTTTATAAATGGCATTGTGACGTTATATATAATATTCTTTTACATATACATTTTTAATTTTTTCAGTATTTGAGTTATTCAATATCGTTAACACTTTTGACAAGATGAAATTATCGAGACGGTATTTATAAGATTTCTTTAATTGGACAAAAATAAATGAAAAATTATAAAATATTGCGTTTCTTTAGACGTGCGTTTAAATTTTATTAATTATTTTAAATTTTCTTAATACTTTATTTGATGTGTTGCAACTTCCATTCAAAATATTCTTAGGAATAGGTGAGTAGGACCTATTCTTCATTTAGGTGTCTTGTACATTAGGTAAACTGTACATTCATGCTCAATCAAGTATTTACAACAAGTTCGATAAGATTCTGCCTTACAAAATGTTACTTTCTATTACTTAACTATAGTTTTGATCTTATAAACTGATCGTTTCAACTAATATTTTATTCAAACTTTATTTCCACTACATAAATATTTTCGTAAAAATATATATTTAAGTTTTTCGTGTTATTAAATGTTTAATATACTTTTATAACAGTCTACAATGGCTAACGGAATCTAGTTGTTGACCATTTATAATTGTGTTTTACAATGCAGTAGAGCGGTAATATATAAAGACATAATATACACATCACATCATCAGCCTTTGTTAGTCCACTGCTGGACATAGGCCTCCCCTAATCACCCTATCCATTAGGGGTTTGGACCACCATGCGGTCCAATGCGGGTTAGTGGGTGGACGACTTTTTACATGCCCATCCGACGCATGGATCATCTCTACTTTTCAGACAATTGGGTGATCGGCCCAATTGCCTAACCAACTAGGAAACAACAATGAAAATTTGTTGCGTCCCGCAGGATTCGAACCCACGACCTCCGGTTTCTAAAGCACACGCCCATACCACTAGGCTACGGAGGAGTAAAGACATAATATTAGTCGTAAAATATGTTGTTACTATATCCTACCATAGACTACCAAAGATAAGTTAGACAGTAGACATTAAATTGGCAATAAAGACGCAATCGTTACGGACCCTAACACTCGGAAAAAAATGAATGAATTCGTAACTACACTGAACTCTAACATATTTTCGTTCTCGATCGGCGTTAACACAATAAGATTTTTATACATTCGCCCAATTTCCACTGCAAACAAATCGAATACACAATAAACATCCCAAACTAGACTGCAGTCATCGCCATTTGCAATTTATAACCGGCTCGCCAGCGCCACAATTAAGTTGGTCTCCCTCTATATAAATTTTCTTGCAGCATACAGCTCCGCCTTCCTTGTATTTATCGGAGTTGTCTTCTTTTATTGTTTACTGAGGACTTTCGTACGTATGTACATGATCATGTTACTCAGGAATTTTCTTGGATACTGAAGTGTAAATTTACTTGTTTTAACCATACAGTAGTTACTTGACTAAATAATAGTAAGCAACTTTTTGAATGTTTCTTCATCATCAGCCTGTGATAGTCCACTGCTAGACATAGCCCTCTCCTTATAAACCCCTATCCATTAGGGGGTTTTCGGATTATTGTAGAATCATAACTTTTAAACATATTATTAAAATCCTAATTGATTCTTATCAAAAATATCAGTTAAGTTTTCACCTAATTGTTAAGGTTGGTAGTATAATAATTGATAATTACTCATCATCATCATCATCAGCCTTTGATAGTCCACTGCTGGACATAGGCCTCCCCTAAAACACCCCTATCCATTAGGGGGTTTTGGGCCGTATCCCACCACGCTGGTACAATGCGGGTGGACCGCCTTTTTACATGCCCATCCGACGCATGGATCATCTTATTTTTTAGACAATTAGATGATCGGCCCAAATTGCCCTGATCAACTAGGGAACCACAATGGAAATTTATTGAGTCCCCGCAGGATTCGAACCCACGACCTCCGGTTTCTAAAACACACGCCTATACTACTAGGCTACGGAGGCAGTTTGAATGTTTGGGTAGGAGATTGCATTTTCAGTCTACCGCATCATTCTTAATTCCGTTTTAATCAAATTAAATTTAAATTAAATGTTTTTAATTAAAGATTCCGTGTTTTGGTTTATTTCGCTAAAATTTCTTTAGTTAGCTTTTTTAAATTATTACTAGTGAATTTACTGACCATACTTTAACAAAATTTTGAACTATACATTATGCAATATTACTATAAACACTGTACTATACTGGACCTAAAGATCGTGTAAATTATAAAGAGTTGTTACTACTGAAATTATTATCAATAAAATAGCATAACGTGCTTGTACTTCTATTTACTATACTTTATCTTTCAAGTCTACATAATGGTCTATCGTTAAACTCTATTTATTCACTAACACTTAGATCTTTGCCCATTAACGATTTTTTTTTATATATATAGAGTAATTCTTAATTTATTTACGCTAAAGATGTGTACCGATCTCTAAGCACCCAGACCTACAAGGACTAAGCTAATAGTTGTAATGTGATGCAAATGAAATTCAGTAGCAATCTGTCGATGTTTGAACGACAGTAAACTATTGAATCGCATGCCACCTATCAATTTGTAAGCTGCAAGTTTGGACTAGCAGAATGTATGTAAGTTTATTGATGGCTTCATATTCGCCTTGTCTTGTTGTTTGAAAGGGTTAATAATTGTCAACGTAGAAAGGAACTAACATATTTAAATCTGATGCGTGGAAGAATAAGCTAAACCAAACTAACTACAGTTGGGTAAAAAGCGATAGAAAACTTCGTGTAAATTTTCTATTTACCTATACATTGTTAAGTGACGAAATTTATTTAATATTCTATTTAGTTATAAAAACATATAACCTTAAATTGTTCTACAACTGGAACTACTTAATGTAGACGAGACATTAAAATAATAAAGCATTGTCTGCATTACTGATTATTTAATCTACTCAAATATATGTTTATTTATTTCTATACAATAATGTATATTTTTGATTATTCCAATTCTAATTTTATGGCCCCCGAGGATATTCATTCACTAGACAAACTATTGATATTGTTATGTCAGAGCTACGGGCTGTTAGCGGACTTTAAAATATTTATTTTCTCTTCGATATTAATAGGTTTGTCATGTAACTCTTGATGAATTCTAAGCTACCTAAATTTAACTTTTAAAATAAACAAAAGCTAAATAAGATTGTAAATGACATAAAACTCTTTACGCATTACAGATACTTAAATAATGATTTTACTGTAATTTTGTTACAAATAAATAAAACAAGTTACATTACATTACAAAATACTCTATCGTTTGTTAGACTTACGTTAGACAGTAGTTTCCTTTTATGCCGTTTCGTTAAATGTTCTTTTGTTATTAACCTATAGAAGATGTTTACCGACGAGGCTTCCGGAATCAATAATTTTTATTGCCTTTCATTATGAGATCTATGGCAGCCTCCTACTGTTATTTTTTCTATTTATCAAAATGCGTGGTCTTTACTTCTAGCACTGTACGTGTCCATAGTTAATTCTGATCAATCCATAGTTGATGATTAGGATAAAGGAGATATATAGGTATATTATAATTTGGTGATATATGTTTAATACACTTTTGTATGACCGCGTTAACGAATTGCTACAAGTTGTAAAGCATGGTATAAAACCTTTTCACTCGCTCCGGTAATTTGTCTCAGGTTTGGCGAACTAAAGCATTGCTAACGGAAATCATAAAAAAGTGTTTTAAATATCTCAATTACTAATCCCAAATATTCTTACCTTTAATACATTTGTCGTAGATTACAAAGTTGCAGTAACATATCTCGTGTGCATAATTTAAAAATGCTTATAAGAATTAATAAACGAAAGGTTAATATTATATTTATTGTAAATAAATTTGTTTTTAATCGTAACATTTTGTATATTTGTTTTGAAGTAATTTCTAATCGATAATTAGTTTATTGTAAAGATTCAGGTATTAATATTTATCTTTTCTCTTTGCGTTTGACCATTGTATGAAATCTCGGTACTTATATAACGGAAAATAACATTTAAAAGTG
The DNA here is from genome assembly GCA_029286875.1 of Lamproptera curius. Classification (NCBI taxonomy): domain Eukaryota; kingdom Metazoa; phylum Arthropoda; class Insecta; order Lepidoptera; family Papilionidae; genus Lamproptera; species Lamproptera curius. The sequence goes on from JAGSMT010000052.1 coordinate 2,166,264, forward strand.
TTTTAAGAATTCTCTGCAATCTCCGCAAAAAAATAAAAAATTGTAAAATGCATAAAAATTTTCCAAATATTACATTCTTTTGAAAATTAATATTTGGTTTTGTAGCCATCAATATAATTTTAACTAAACTTTACGTAAATTCAAAAATAAAGGACGTTCAGTATTAACTTTTTTATTTGTTTAAATCAACATTTAATTAATGTTATGTTTTAAAAACCGTCAACACGTTATTTATGTACATTCCTCTAAGCTTTGTAAAGATATTTAACATCAATAGTATTTTTTCTGTCTGGTTAGACTAAAATAAAAATTGAAAAGAAAATATTAACTCGACTTTTGACTTTGGCAACTTCCCCATACATATGCCAACATCGGTTCCGTTCTCTTAAACACGGGTGTTGCTACTTCAGTGTTATGGCTTGTTATTATATTGCTCAAAACGTAAGAACACTTGTCACTGTAATAGCCACATTTTTTTTACATTCAAAGACGTAAGAAGTTTGAGGTTTTCATGGAATTGATTGAGTTCATAGATCAATAAGTTTAGTACGATCAGTGATCAAATTTAATTAACATTTCGACTGTAAGTAATTTTATATCTTTAAAGTTATCTTTAAGATCATATTGCTGTTTTCTACATACGTAGAGATCCTATTTTAAAGAATTTTACCGCACACGGAATTATGTTTGATATAACCTCATAAGCATCAGTAATTAATTTATCTTCACTCATTTTTTTGAGAATATTTCTATAAATTTATATAATTATTGCAAAGTAAATTTAGTAAATTAAGCATTAGCTGACATGTTAAAAGTAAAAAAGTTTTAATAAACATTGTTATTAAACTTTAATATTCTCTTTTTAATCTAAGTCATAATTTTTAGTTACAACAAAATGTAACATCAAAAACAGTTGCTCTACAAATGTTAATTATTTTCGAAAAAAAAGACTACATCTATACATAAAAATTCCTTTTGAAGTAACAGAAAAGAAAAATCAAAGAACAAGACACAAAACAAAACGCTGCCTCTCTACCTATCATAACGTACACTCGCGTAGCAGTCAGCTCTACATTTGTAGAGTTGCCTTTAAGTGAATTAGGAACTGTCTTCGGTCCGAAATGATGCACCGCCTTGTTGCAATGCATCCGGGACTCCAAGATTTGTTTATTACCAACGCCATTGGGCACCCCTCCAAGCGAACGCTGAGTTATGTGTTCAGTATCCGCAAATTCACGCAAGACGCCCCCCGCGTCTTCTAGAGGCTGCGATGTAAATTTGTTGTTTATCGCCCACGTCCTGTTGTTATGTTTTACAGTTTTTCTTTGTAAATGCAGCGTTTTTCGCCTTCAGCATTTTCTTAGATGCGGATCTACTGTACGCTTCGTTGGATATGCTGTGGTCCTCAGAAAACTGTTAAAAAATTATGTTTGTGCTTGGAACTTCAGTATTATAAACTTAGTTGATATATCTTCTCTACTTATACGTTTAGTAACCTGTCTCATCAGATATTTGTATTGGATAAATTTGATTGTGAAAGATTAGTTGTCGTTGAAATGTTAATATTTGTTGATTATGTGATATACTTTGCTTGGCTTACCGTGTGAAAGCTATCTACCACTATTATAATAGAAACGTACTTACCGTGAAAATATTATTGTTACTTCATTGATCTAAAAAATTACATACGGCAAAAGGTGGCAAAATATTGCCTAATGTTTATAACATTATTAGTTCTTGGAGTCAAATTTACATTAAATCTATGCTAGGATTATTGTTATCGAATAATATACCAATACGATGTTTGTTTAGCATTGGTTTCTCGTCATAATTTTGGTGATGATGCAATATAGATTGGTTATTACGTCATAAGCTTGTATTGTAATGTTCGGATTAGTCCAGAAATCGTTGTGATGTCAATAAATTACAAGAATTTTTAATATAAAGAAAAGATCTTTTAATACAGAACTCAGTAGGAGGGTAGGTTTATACATTTACTCTAGAAATCCATACCAAAGGATATTTACAAAGTTTTTATCATAGTTACGTCACAAAAAGTTAGCTCTACGTAGGTGAAGTATTCATATTGTTACAATAGTCAAGATTACCTTACTTTTGATCAAAAGTCTATTAATATACGTACGATACGTTCCGTAACCAGGAAACTAATTGACCAGTACCATTATGGTGTTTATCTTTACCCTCTAAACAGTACAGTAATAACACTACTGCCTCCGTAGCCTAGTGCTATAGGCGTGTGCTTTAGAAACCGGAGGTCGAGGGTTCGACAAATTTTCATTGTTGTTTCCTAATTGGTTAGGGCAATTTGGGCCGATCACCCAATTGTCTGAAAAGTAAGATGATCCATGCGTCGGATGGACATGTAAAAAGTCGGTCCACCCACCAACCCGCATTGGACCAGCGTGGTGGGGTACGGTCCAAAGCCCCCTAATGGATAGAGGTGCGTTAGGGGAGGCCTATGTCCAGCAGTGGACTTTCACAGGCTGATGATGTAATAACACTGCTGTTTTGTTCACGTCAAAGACACATTTGCTAGTAGTTTATAAGTCTTTATATATATAATTAGTAAGTAAACAAAATGCATAATATGATATCTTAGAATATCTCAGGGTGACGAGCGGATTCGTCTTGTCCCATGCTGAATTTCTAATGAAATGAGGCAATATAAAATCAATTTTAAATTGAACATTTTTATGTAAAATGTATAAAATTACCTATCATATTATTCATGCTTACGAGTATTCTTAATAATAAATCATTTCACGTTTACGTTCATGCGGTAGAAGGTGAATATTTTCAATTCCTTTTGCGCTATCTATTTCGTTGCGGAAGAAAACAGTGCTGCTGTGAATGATGGAAGGTTTTGTCTTATCTTCTATTAAAAATTGTTATTTTATCAAATGAAATACATTTTTAAATGGCGCTATTGCAAATAAAAACATTTTGCCTGCATCTTAAAAGTCTGGGAACAATTTGAAGTTTCAGGTGAAGAGCTTTCCTGAAAATCGCGTAACGCTTGGTCTCTTGTATATGTATACTTTTATTAGAAGTACTGTTATTCGTTCATACGTGTTTTTTAATAGGCTATAACAGAATTATAGATATGACACGTATTTTATGTAACGTCCTTACACTACCGAAATGGGCGATCGATAAAAATGGTGCAACGTCTGAAGATTTCAGACTAGGTCGTTAATTATTTAAATCGGAATCTTAAATAACGAATTATGTTGACAACTTTATTAAAAAAATATTGTGAATGTTTATATACTACGTTTTTAGGGTTCTAGTAATAATAGTATAAATAGGTAATGCAAATAGTTCTTTGACCCAAGTACAACATTATTTTACTACATTATAAAACACTCAGTTTTATATTAATTGTTTATAAGATACTTATTAATCGTAATCTATTCATAGTTTGAAGGTTGTTTAATGTTTCAATCCTTGATTTATTAGTTTTAGGTAAAAAAACAAAAACAATTTATTGAAAATAAGATCTTCATGTGAGAGCTTTTTAGTCTTTTGTTAGCGACTTTTTTTAAAATTTTAAATAACATGAATCATACAGATTATATCTAATTTTCATTAGTCGCAATCGTTTTAAACCTACTTCATATCGTAAACTATACAAAATGAAAACAGAAATTATAATTGTTAAAAACTGGAGATCCACTCTGGCTTCGCAACGACGGTAATGATTTTATTGTACATTACATTTCTAGTAATAATTGTAGCCAACGTTACTGAGCGATAATAAAGCTTTGTAATTTCAAATGAGAGTTATAAGTTACTCTGGTGAGTTTTGTTACATTATTTTCAATTTCGTATTGTTCCTGTAATGTACAAGCACGATGGAGATTTATTTTATTTCGTTTCAATACGGTCGTTTGATTCGTCACATCCAGTTAGTTTTGTTTGTGCAGAAAATAACGCTATGGTGTTCAGTCGTTTCCGACACTGCAGCGAATTCATCGATCGAACATTTCGGATGGGGAAGGCGGTTCCCATGTTTGTCCTTTTACGCTTGTCTTCGACCAAGTCTTTGGGGGTGAACTCTATATGCGTGAGATTTGTAGAGTATAGCCTTTTCTTGAATTGAAATCTGAATTCAACTTCACGGATTCACTTTGAACATTCTACGTTGATATTAAATAAGGTGCATCCAAAGTTTTATGGAATTATACTGACTCTGTGTTTGTTAACGCTTAATAATGTTTCATTTTGACTAAAAAACCATATCATTGTTACATAAAAATTATTAATTATGTTATTTAAACAGCAAAGTAATTAATTGGTTTATTTCCTATTAATTATTTTACTAGTACATCAATAGTTAAACAGTATTTATAGAAACTTTCTATAACGTAAAATACCGAATAAAGTCATTATTTCAATTGCCATACAATTTATTCACAGTTAACATCAAATGTTTGAGTGTAATTGAAATGTAAAAAGTCAACGCTTTCATCTCTATCAATTTAAAGTAAGTACATAGAGACTAACTTTATACATATTTGTGGCTAAAAGCAATCGTATTCATACTTTATTACATAAAGAACTCTGTTATCACAGAAAATAAATTGAAACGTGTACTAATTTTACATAAGTCTCTTTCTTTATTGAAACATGTACCGCGATTAGCCGAAATAAAGTAACTCTACATGCTCTACATCGTAGCATATGTTAACTAAAGAAACTCTATCTTAACACCTTTTCAAGGAAAATGTCGCGAAGGTCAGTAGGCGAGTGACTGGTCGTTGACAGGGGTCCTTGGCAGTTTCGCAACTTGGCAACACCACCGATTTCCACGCTTCAGCTCTTCGTAGAGCGTTACTGAAATCCGCCCTTGCCTGAAATAAAATCACCGGAAGTGCCGCCGTTAAACACCGCTCTGCAATCATAACAATGTGTCTATGCTAATTTTCAGTAAACTTTTAATGTTCTACGAGTTAGAATTTCTTATTGCTAAAACAAAATTCAGTTGTAACTAATTATTCATTACAATTCTATTTCTATTTAGAATAAATTTAAAATATTTTTTATTGAAAGACAAGTGTTTTAACATAGGTAAATAACGTAACTGTTATATTAAAAAAAAATTAAGTGAAATAATTTGGTTATCTGTGAATATTTTATTCTAAATTTAATTAAATTTCACCTCCGAAGTTTAGTCCAGCTTTAGTACAGATATTGTATAGCCTGTGATAGTTCACTGCTGAACATAGGCCTCCCCTAATACACCCCATTAGGCGGTTTTTGGACCGTATCCCACCACACTGGTCCAATGCGGGTTGGTGGGTGGACCGACTTTTTACATGCCCATCCGACGCATGGATCATCTTACTTTTAAGATAATTGGGTGATCGGGCCAAATTGCCTTAACCAACTAGGAAACAACAATGAAAATTTGTTGAGTCCCCGCAGGATTCGAACCCACGACCTCCAGTTTCTAAAGCCCATACCACTAGGCTACGGAGGCAATATATTGTAGTATAGGAGAGTAGAAATAAAATTTGATTAATAAAACATTTAAACTAATGAATACACAATTAAAAACAGCATAAATAAAAGCATTTATTACGTCTACAAGTTCTTAATAGTGGATTAGTAACGTTTCGGCTGAATGTAGCAGATTAAAAAAAAACTAGTTGACAGGAATAGCATAATATTCTTTTGACGTCTGTCATCGTGACATCAGCTAACGACTCGGCCCTTCGCACTAAAATCATTTACAACTGACAAAAAAACAATATTTATTTAAACAACTATTATGACATTATGAACGATACTAACATTGTAAAGAATATGTTTGTTTCGGTGTATCTTTGTATGTATATAGGACATTTGGCGACTATCGTTCATCATTCATATCGTCAGATTCTACCTATCATTATCATCATCACCAGCCTGTGTTAGTCTACTGCCGGATATAGGCCTCCCCTAACGCACCTTTCTCCATTAGAGGGTTTTTGGACCGTATTCCACCGCCAGTCCTGTACGGGTTGGTTTGTGGACCAACTTTTTAGATGCCTATAAGAACCTATGGTCTTATTCTATCATAGTTTTAATGACGTGTAAGTGCTTATTAATAAGTATTTCAGTAATTAACAATGGAATTCTAAATTCGGATAGAAAAGAATAGAAATAAACTTAAATACAAATGCTACGAACCACGGAGGCAAAGATAAATAGATAGAAAAAGATTTCTGTTTCTTTTGACTAATACTTTTTTTTATTATTTTACACATGCACATATTATATACCTGGCACTACTTTTAAATATTTCTTTAATTAACACTAATACTCTTTCTACTTTTATAAGACTTACGAAAACAATTTATATAAATATATATCACCATTCTTTAAGAAATTTCACAATGGATTCAACATCCACGCTCTAATGTAACATTTTTAACGACGGTCGGGGCACTTTAAAGTGGGGCAAAATCTAAAAGCATTCCGACATAAAAAAACGCGTATAGAAAAGGAGTAGTATAGAAGCAGTTCGTCAGTTTCTCTTTTCAAGTCTGATTACAATGAATCTTCATGTCAAAAGTGAGTTGTTTCAGCTACTGTGCTTGTCGTCATTTATTATGATGAATTCACTGGATGTTTTTATGTCGGAACGACCTTGGCGTAGTTGTTAGTAACTTAGCCTGCTGTGAGAAGGTATAGATTCAATTCCAATGTGGATAACGTGTCTGGGATATTTTATCTACGTTATGTAGCTTTGCTTGGAACGAGAAAGGTTAATGGTGTGTTAACGTACCGTAATATTTACTTGCATATAATAAACAAGATACTCGTGTGTCTATTTATAGAACTGAGGGTTTTTGTTAGTTTTTACGCGACCTTAAAGCATATTGATTTATTTCTTCTCATATATTTGTATCTTACAAATATTTTAATGCAAAAGTTTGTCAATAATTATTTTTATTTAACGAAAATTATACAGTATTAATAAACATTGTCCCACAAAACTATTTTAATACTTTAAGTGTGCAGTTAGAAATAATCAACTTATAAAAGATTAAAAACAAATAATCTTATTATAAATATATAAAATAAATAATAAAATACGGTAAATTTTGATTAAATCAAAATCATCATTTTCCGTTACGTTATACCCTACAAAACTAAAAGTAAATGATTCACCTTCATAAAATTATAGCTCATACACCTACCAGGGTTATATTGTGCACAATTTGTTTGTACAAGAGGAAAAAGCTTACAGCCATAAGTGACCTCAAATTTTTTTGTAAAATGTAAAACTTTTCTTATAATATTCTAGTTTGTTGTTAAATCAATCTAAAATTATATTTTGCAACGGGACTGGATTTCACGGATTTTTCGAACTACACGAGCTCCGATACTGAGCTATGAAGGTTCAAAAATTATCGTAAATTGAAATAACTACTATTTGTTACTATTAATATATAAACTGCCTCCGTAGCCTAGTGGCAAAGACGTGTGCTTTAGAAACGCAGGTCGTCGGCTCGAATCCTGCGGGAACTCAACTAATTTTCATTGTTGTTTTCTAGTTGTCTAGGGCAACTTGGGCCGATCACCCAAATGTGTTAAAAGTAAGATGATCCATGCGTCGGATGGGCATATCAAAAGTCGGTCCACCCACCAACCCGCATCAGACCACATGGTGCGATACTGTCCAAAAATCCCCTTAATTATATCTGTCTAGTTAACTAGATACATATCATACTAGTTAACGTTTAATATCTATGTTTATAAATAATAAAAATGCTCTGTCTAATGCCTCTGAATAACGTTCAACGTTAGTGACAAGATAGAGTGGGTGAATTGATTGCGTTTCCCCCGTTATTTCTTTACGCTAGCATTGACAATGTTTGGAGTCAAGGTTGGGAGTATCCCGGATAGTGTGGTAGTGGGATAGTTGGCAGGCTCTGGCAGAATTCTGGCCACGTGTGCCAAGTGCCAAGTGTACGCTTATAGGTGTTGGTGGACGCGTATTTCTGGATACGGTTAGTTTTTTCTTTCAATCGGTGGATTGGTATTTGCAAGCTTCTGGAAAAGTACCTTAAAATTTATCGAAATTAAATGCTCATGCCCGTGGTATTCTCATTCGAATATTTACATGTCACTTAATAAATTCTTATGTATTATTTATTTTATATGAATTGAACATAAAAAAAATTAAATGGTTTTACAGATTTGTGATAGATGAATACAATTTTCCTGTTACAAACTTTGTCTTATCATTTTAAGATATTAAGCTGACATAGTGTTTCAAACTCTATGTCAGCTCACTACTTTATTCAATATAAAAGCATTACATTTTTTATCGATAATCTGAAAGGAACCGACGTTCGAAACGCACCGAGACAGACTTCGATTTTTAAAAGCGAAATTAATTCCACATGAAATTAATTATTGATTATTTAATATACAAAAGAGCTTGCATGATATTTGATATAGATTAACAATAATAATACTCAAAAGCCTTTCCAAAAGCGATTCTTAAAAATGAAGAACCATCGAAAATAAGAAACATCGACTTTGTTTCCATTTCAAAACAGTCTTTAGCACCCAAACATTTTTTATCAATATTTGTAACCCCTCTCTCTCCGCAGATACGCTTATATTTATCCGTAATAGATTTCGAAATTTGCCTTTTCATCCCGCAAATGCACCGTTCATTTCCCGAACGGATTATCGGCGCGTGTCGGCGACGCGCAGAAGCTTCTAGATATCGTATCGTTTACCGAATGCGGGGGAATTTTGAAATGACATTTCTTAAATGCACCGTGGACCGAGATTGGCTTATCTGTGCTAGTGTATAATCTGTGGTCGTGATGCTTTTCGAACGATCTTCGCGCGTCAGTTTGGTTGCAATATTTATGGATAATACTTTCTGTTAATCACGCGAATATTATACTTGATAAGTGATACAATTGCTACGGATATTATCGCGTGTAATTACTTTACAATTATATAAAATTAAAAACTTTTCAAACTCTTTTTAGGATACATGGTTAAGAGACAGTCTTTGGATGTTTTTAATCTTTGACAGATATTTTGTTTTGTTACGGTCGTGGAATTATTTTGGAAAATTTGTAACAAATAAAAGTTTTAGATGTTAATTATCTTGAATAGATAGGTAATTTGGGGAGTTAAATATACTATGTTAATCACTACGTAGTTAATAACAAAGCCGCTTACTCTGTCCCTATATCCCAATGCATGCTTAAATCTTTAAAACTACGTAACGGATTTTGATGCGGTCTTTTTAATAGATTCAGTGATTGAAGAGGATGGTTTATATATATAACTCATGCATAATATTGTATAGAAACGCTGGTAAATTTATTTATTTTTCCTAATAAATTATACAGATATTAGTATAGCACCCGTGCGGAGCCGGCGCGGATCGCTAGTTATGTATATTATCTCTTATATTTTAGTACATTTTAATACTAGTGTATTATTTAAGTTACATCTACGTTCCTCGACGTTTTTTTTTAAGTTTGGCTGCTTTCCATTTGCGACACGTAACACGGATATATTAGCACAGGACTAAATAAAATGAAGTACGAATTGAAACATGAATGAATCATGTACGAAACAGTTATCTACATAGCTTTTTTACATATTTCCTCATTTTAAAAGATTGTCTAATAAAAAAAAACTTTAAAACTCGAAAGACCAAAAGGACAACATACGTATTCGAATAAAAGATTCGCATCAAGTACTCTCGGTTACATTTGAATATAATAACGGTGCTATAAACGGTACATTGTTATTAGCTCATAAACAACATCGCGTAGAATTATCGCATGCACTTTTTGAATGTCCCGCACCCGTCAGGAATGACAAAACAGTTGCATTTCGCCTCGCGTCCATCCGATCGCTTTGTTATATCCACTTTGATACGATTCTAGATTAATATACATCCCACGTTATTTGGCGAAGTTATCTCTCGTGTCCGCGATTTGTATATGTAGAAATGTTTGAGCAACTTTATGCATATTGTTTTTGAACGTTAGACATTATCATCCCGTGGGTTGAAGGCGAAATTTAAATTTTGTATAATTATATCATATGTTATCAATGTAAAAGTCGGATGAATGCTCTAATTTTAAACTGTTGGTTGGAATTTAATTGTATTAAAACGCTGATTTTTTGCGTTTATACTTGATTTCAGGCGTTTATTATTAGATATTTTAGACGGAATTGGACCTATTTCTGCATCCGTGGTACGGATGGGCTATATTATTTCTTGAATTTATCGTAACTACGTATGAGAGATACCGATCGTAGTTTTCAACAAAAATGAAACCAAAAAAAGACCACCAGGGAATTCTAACAAAAACAGGAAAAAATATTGTTTGACTAATTGCTTAAAGGTCTGTCATTTTTGTGTAGAATTTCTGAATACTTCTATAAAATTCTTCCTCAAGCCCATCCATCCATCATCATATCCAAGTCTATGTATACCGTCTACTTGCATGACATTGATTGATTGATTAGATTCATCATCGTCAGCCAGTGTTAGTCCACTGCTGGACATAGGCCTCCCCTAATTCACGCCTTCTAGGGGGTTTTTGGACCGCATCCCACCACGTGGACCGATTTACATACCCATCCGACGCATGGATCGTCTTACTTTTTCAGACAGTTGGGTGATCTAAGTAACGACCTCCAGTTTCCAAAGCAAGGGCCAATACCGCTAGGCCACGGAGGCGGCATTGATTGATTAGATTATATTTCACTAATCATTTATTATTAACGAACCACATCGCATAAAGAATCATGACAATTTCTTTAATAGCTTCTCCGTTAAAAACGTAACAAAAGTTCATCTATCTTTGCAAACTTTTGCCTTTTTTATATTAAAAAAGCTGAGAAATGGACTCATGTCCGATGTCGCCATAAGACAAAATGTCGCGTTGGATATACCTGCAGGCCTTTTTTCATGTCTCCCGTTTTTAGAATAGTTATACATAGATTTCCGGAGTCCACGCGTCACTGCATTTTTGTCTATGATAGACGTTTTTAATAATGTGTTATCTATGCTCATTTAATTGGTATTGTTTCATTTTAGATTTGATAGACTTGTAGTGTTTCTTAGAGATTTATGAGTGGAAATGTTTGTTTTAATAATAAAAGTTCTTCAATATTTAATGTCTTATTTTTGGATTTTATGTTTATGTTTTACTAAAATATTAATCAGTTTTATATATTATTTGTCGGGCAAGGTGAATTCGTTACCGTCAAATGAAAATTAATTAAAATTAGCTGCACTTGTAGTATATATATTGAAATGAACAAACCTTACATTTTTTTATTTAAGATCTTTATTTATTAGCAAGAATTTGAACGTAAATCAGAATTGCTACTGAGATTGAAGCACGAATTGTGTTTTTCTTATTACATAATCCTCAAAAGAAGATATTATTAACAACGCCCCTTAATGACCAAAATTTTAAAAAATAATATGTAACAATAAACAAATAACTTACGAACTGCTAAATACCGTATATTCCTGACAATAAGGGAAAAGCACATCCCATATGGTAATATTGCTTTTGCTATCTGTAAGAAAAAAGGCGGCCAATAAACAACATTTGCATATACAAATATGTAACAATGATCTCAAAGCAATGCATCACATAATAATTAGTTATAACACAAGCTAATAGCAGACTGTTAATAATGGCTAAAGTACATTAAGTACCGTTATTAGTCTAGGCGAAGTTTATATGCATAGCTAGGATAGTGGAAGTCTATTTTAATACTTCAACCGCGAATGGCAATCACCGTACGAATGTATGTTTCGAATAAATATGGACGGACCCTTTCACGTTCAGGAAGCGAACGCAACAATAGCCGTGGGACAAAAACGAGCTTGCTATAGATATTATTACATATATATTATATATTATAAACACGTACGACCTTGCAGTCTAGACTTAGACGAAGTGCAGGTTGCTAGCTAGGACTGAAGTCAGTCAGTGAAGTATAGATTGTGTTTCGACTAATGGATTGTGTGATGGTTAATTATCGACGTGTTTAATCCTCTAGTTAAATGCAACTTACTGCCTCTGTAGCCTAGCGGTAAGGGCGTTTGCTTTAGAAACCGGAGGTCGTGGGTTCGAATCCTGTGGGGACAAAATTTTCGTTGTTTTTTCTTAGTTGGTTAGGGCAAATTGGACCGAACACCCAAGTGTCTGAAAAGTAAGATGATCCATGTCGGATGGGCATGTAAAATCGGCCCATTCACCAACCCGCATTGGCCCAGCGTGGTGGGTTGGTGATACGGTCCAAAACCCCCAATGGATAGGGGTGTATTGAAGAGGCCTAAGTCCAGCAGTGGACTATCAAAGGCTGACGATGAGTATGTTAATTCTCTAGATGAGTTCAAATTTTCCTATTATGACAAGCAATATCATCACCTATAACGCTTCACATACAACCCTCATTGCATGCCATTTGAGCGTGTACGCTAAGAAGTAGTAAAAAATGGTTATAATGCATTTAAATGCTAAGATTTTAATAGAATTATTAATGGTTTCGCATGATGTTATTAATTTTTTCATATTTAAGTAACACAAAAAAATTTTGCACAGTATATATAAAACTACAGCCATGTTAAAGAATAAAATTTTAAAGGCCTCTGTGTTTAATGGTTACGATACAACGATAAAGCAATATCCCTCGATGTAATCGTCTCATAATGGACATACCAGGATTTCAATAATTGCTTATTGCGTATGCTAGTCAACTCAAACATGCCTATTTGTTTCGATATGATTCATTTCTTGTGTCTAAATATAGCGCTCGATATAAGCCCTGTTTGCAAACAACTGACTGGCTTTAGTCAGTAAATAAAAGTAACAACAGCTCTGGGTATTCTCACATAATGTACGACAATATTCTTAGTATTAAACACGTTACGTTTAAACATATGTGAAACGGTGATTTTTTAAAACGAACTTTACTAAGTTTTCTAAGTCCTCTAGTGATATAATTACGGTAGAACTAAAACAGACACTTAACCGAACTGAAATTATACGGAAACAATCGAACAAACTTTTATCGTTAAAGCCTAACATCTTTTTAATCCACTTCGTACTTAAAAACATTATGATCGCTAAAAAAAACCTAAAAACTATAAAGTCCGCTTTTCAAAGACCACAACAATATCGGTACGTAACAGTTACAGTTTAATTTTAGTGACATGAAAAAAGTTAATTACGTCACATCCGGTCTACGAACTTTTCAGCCTGAACGTTGCGGGGGCGGCGAAAACGCGGCCCAGACGTGATATTTCTTTTTAATGACGATGCGCTTGCATTTAACGGGGTAGCGTATAACCTAAATATAATAAAACTTCAAAATATCTATCGCATTTCATAACACCCTGGTACAGTGGTTAGTGACCCTGACTCTTATGGCGAAGGGTTCGTTTCCTACTATGAGAAAAATATTGTATGATAAATCTAGAGATTTTCTCGTGTGCGTGCATCTATATAATATGATTTATTTAGAAAAGAAAAGTCTACCTATTTTTTAGTCAGTATAGTCTTCATAGTACCAGCTTCGCTTAGTTTAACGATGTGTTATTCGTCCAGAAATATTATATTATTATTTCCCATTTAATGTGTTCAATGTTTCATGGTTTAAATATTAGTCAATTAACAAAATGTTTAGTTATTATTACAGCATGTATACTATGCTACATGTTTTAAATAATGCTTAAGGCGATTATTAAAATATTCTCTCAGACCCGTTAAAAATTCTATTAATTCTATTAACTAAAAACATTGATAGAGCGCAGTCTTTTACATTTCCTTAATATCTTTACATTCAGATAATAGGATCTTAGAAGCTTTAAGTCTTTCATCTATCGGTTTGTAGGACTTTTCGGATGTCTCTTTCCAAAGCTAAGTTACTCTAATGCTGTCTCGAAAGTATATAGCCAAATAGATACTCTTTTACTTTTAAATAATTTTATGTCAAGTACACTATATTCCGACGTACCGTATGTTTTGTTATTTCCTTCTAAATATAACTTAATTTTTTACAGTAATACATTTAGTTAGTTAATAATTTTACCAGAATGCACTATAATTATATTTGGACTAGCTTCCCCCGCAGTTTGACTCGCGTCGTGGTAATTTCTGTGCGTAATTTGTGATTATAATGGCTATAAGTTTTTTGTAGTGCACAAGAGTTCGCATATGTACATGTATACACAGTTTTTTTATATATTCAATAATTCACCCTACATCTGCAATAATAAAAGCCTATAAATTATTCCGATTTACAAGTTACATCATTGCAAAGTGTCATCAAAATTCATTTAGTGATTTTTATGTAAAAGAGTATCGCACATACATCCATATATTTGTACAAATTTGCGCCTTTACAATACCAGTAGGCTAGAAGTATTAAAAGATCGACTAGTTTTGTTTTTATAAACAAGCGTATAAAGCAATTTAAGGGCGAGTCTGTTTTAATAATGACCATGGCCCATGGCCAAAATTTGCACCGTTAAGTGTATTTATTGCTTAAAGCGGTGCAAGAATTAATTTTCAAGGTATTACGTATAGCGTGGATGTCCACCGCGTTGTCAATAAAGAATCATAGCAGCTGTTGGTAATGAACCTGATGTATTTACTAAAGATAATGTTATTTATCGCAACAAAGCCTAACTGGTTATTAATGAGGAGCTTGATGTGACCTACCGGATCTAATTAGCGTTATTGACAGTATACAAATTGGTTTAGCAGGGTCAATAGCTGCTGCAAGTTGATAGCACTATATGTAACCTTTAGATTTTCTTTCATTTAACAGCTAGTTTATAAAAAACTAGGTGTGACCCGCGACTTCGTCCGTGTGGAATAGGATGATTGTCTGCGATGTGTATTTACACACAGTTAGACTTAGATTTAAACTTAGACACAAAGTTTCTTAACTTTAGCTAAAGCGATAACAAAATTTTATATTGACTTTTATACTCAATTCAATCCGTAGACATACCCATACAGTTTGAAGCAACAACATTGCTGGAAAAAGTCTACTTATTGCTCGTTACAAGAATTTAGACATTAAATGTCATCGTTTTTTTAATGACGAATTCCAATACAAACTTTCATCCCCTATTTCTACCCTATCCATTACTTTTATAACAATAATAAATAGCCTACGTCTTTTCTCAGAGTCTATCCTAAATATGTTCTGAATTTCATTGAAATCTGCTCAATGGTTTAGACGGTTGAGACGGAGAGACAGTTAATTTCGCATTTAATATTAGAATGGATAGTAACACTATACATATGTATGTGGTTTAGGCATATAAGATATGTTATTGTAAAGGTTCATCAAATTTTGATAAGTAGTTTGCGTTATAGAGGAACAAACATCTATACAGACAAACTTTTATAATTTTAATAGGATTGTATAATTTTTATCAAAGACCAATTTATAACATATTGTTTTTATATGTTTGTAGCTGTCTAAATTTCCATTTTAATTACACATATACTAATGATACACTTACTCAAAGGGTTTAAATTCTCCGACGATTGAATTGCTAATGAAACCATGTCGTTTCAACTCCGTATTTCAACCTAACCTTAGAATTTAGACGGCGTCTACGGATTTTTCGCGGTCCTGCAATACATATGCAATGAGGAAGGGGACGGGTCGTAGGGGTTGGGGTCCCCCCCCCCTAAAATCTGTATTCCGAAGCCCGCGCTAGGCGATGCGGGTAAAAGTTCAAATGCGAAGTCCGCACTGGAAATTTTCGATAATTTGTACGTTGCACGAAGCTCTTGATGATAATCGAATTCGCCCTCACTTTGCTAGTTAGTCGTTCTGTACCGAAAGGGTTGCAAGTTTTCAGAGTTTTCCCTATCTCATATCACGTTTGACTATGTGATAGTTGATGTTAAGCAGGTTTTTTCGTAACATTTATGTACATCGAGGTACAATTTCCATTTCAATTAATACATTTCATTTATTTTAATAGTTATATAAAATGTTTTTTGCAATGCCAATATTTTTATAATTTAAGCTTCTTCATCAATTAGTAGTATTTTTATTTCGCCATAAATCTAGATTATGTATTGAAACTATTAGATCTGTCAGATTTTTATTACTTTAGTTACCATTAGCATATTATTTCAAACAAATTGTAATATGGCTAGAGGAATATTTACGAAAAATATAATAAGACATAATTGCAAATTTTTTCATGCATATGCATGACGTTCCTATAGAGTAAATAATCTATTCAAGGCATAAATATTTTCTTAATTACTAATAGACAAGAACACTTGTAGTGATATATTTTCGGTTTTATTTGTCAACTCAGAGTGACCTATCCCGAAATAGATTCTAGTCATATGATAATGAATATTGTTTTGACTAACACGTTGTGTCCCCTTGTTATAAATACACTGCCTAATAATGCATTCCTATGTAGGTGTTATGGTTATTTTTATAGGTTATTTATCCACGATGATACCACAGTTATTTATTGATTTTGCCCTTTGAAATACATTCAGTTGTATCTGTTTAATTGTCTTTATTGTTATCATTAAGTTGTGCTAACACTTTATTTATTCTAATTATTTTCGAACTCCGTTGAAGAGATTTGTCTCTATCTCTCTTTTATTTTTCGTAAATGTACAACGTGTTTATAAATGCTGAGTGTTATATTGACTATAGTATTTTATTCGTGAAGAAGTTATTTGTGAATATTTTTTCGTACAGAACAATGAAAAGAAACTAAAATTAGTTTACTCAAGGCTCATTAAATTTCTCTAGACCGAGACGTATGCCATCCCTAAGGTTGACCTTCATTATGTTAATAATATAATTTGAAGTTTATTTGCACACAGAAAAAAAAGTGATTAACATAACTAAACATTTTCTTTACCAAATAACAGTGACAATTTGTTGACTCTAATTAAAATGAGGTAAACACCAAAGTGGCAATTCTACTATAGAAACGTCATTAAAGATTCTAAGTATACGTCATTAAAAATGTATATAAAATACGCAGGGCAAACTCAGTACCACAATAGTTTCAGAAGCGCTCAGTCCATTTTTAGTACGAGTAAATATAAAAGGGTTCTTATGCATCTAGTGCATAGAGAATGTACCGAACTGGTACATCAGTACTGGACCGATAGTGGAAAGACACCGTGCATAAGCACGACAATATTTCCCAATGGCGATCGGTCCATTTTTCCGATAATAGAACTCGCCGTCCCGCTCGCGTGTCGGTTGCGCAAACGCTAAGGCCCGGAGCTGAAACAGCGCTCGGCTAAATTTAGTTCTGCAACACTGCATCGCATCGTGTCCTATACCGTAACATTAACACCGGCCACCCCGACAATATATGGACACCGCACGGCCGTAGCCAGATTTTCGGGCAACACAAATTGCCGTATAATATTCAATTAGGTCGGCGATATTGATGGCGGCCGGGCTGCAATTTCGGTTAGCGCATCTGCCGCCCGGACATGCACGGGTAATATACGATTAGTTTTGCCGATCCGGCCCGTTATCGGCTCCCTTCCCCCGCGCTCGCATCGCGTACTAATACGTGTTTATGATTCTAGTCGATTCCCCGCGTCCCTGAAGGTGCGCCGCGGGGACACGGCTAATAATAGACCACTAGCACGCGGCCGGTCCGATTTTTGCGTCCGCCGTACGGTGTCCGGCAAGTTGCCAAGCGACGTCACGCAGTTACCTCACGAACGCCGAACTTTCGGTAAGGACTTTAAAATTAGCAAGGACGCGGGCTTGGGACAAGCCGCGGTATTTGTGCGCGCGCGACACCAGCGCCCCGATAATTACGCAAGCCCACCCGTCAAAGATGGCCGCCGCACGGTGGCAGCAAAAGACGCGGGAGAGGAGAGATGAGCTGTCACGGGATATTTATGAAATTCGAACCGAAATAGATCCAGTAGTGGCTACGGACGAGTCACCTTGACGGGCGATGCGTTATATAATTCTCGCGGCGCGCGAATCGAACTGACTATATGTGTGGAATTGCGGGTTTCAAGATTATCCAAAAACGCGTGTGCGACGCAATCGATGACGTATCGACTAGTGACGCCGTCGCTGGTGTTGCCACTCCTCCGGTTCGACTAATAAATTTATTGTTTGGCATGTAAACGGATGCGTTCGAGCCAAGAAATTACGGCGTTCGGCGGGAAAAAAAATATTGAATGAACCGGCGGAATGATGGCGCAGTCTAATCGGGAGCGCCTTGCAGCTTTGCCAAACGCTATATTGTTTATAGTTCAACAGTTGCACAATTTTTTTTCACTTCACTACGCGATCAAAGAGTGTTTACACCTATCCGTTGGCCCGAGCCAGTGGCCGGTGATTCCCCGTTCCGGGTGATTAATTCCGTGAATTTTTAATTACATCTTTTCCCTCCGCTAACGACGTCGGACTGTTAAAACGCTCCACTCAAGTGTAGACGTGACTTTTGTCCCTTTTTCTTATTCCATTCCGTTTTGATTTATCCGTTTTTACACGCGACGGGCCTCTCCGAGATGTTTTCTATGTTATTTCGTATTCAGTGTGTGCATGGTGGACGGGCTAGCATTTCAAGTGTTTTCTCCGGGTGTGATTTATGCTATGAATTGATGATCGGCGTTCATTTAGAATGTTGTGCGCGTTTAGCGTTGGATATATCATGTCGGATTGCATTCTTTACTGACCACCACAAGTTTATATTATAGTAGCTACAGAATAATCCAAGTTTACACTAGGGTTCACTCGGGTGCAACCCTGGTGCCGCTACTCTAACGTCGCTAATCATTCGCCACCCAATATTGTCGTAGGCGTTGAGCCACTATTTGCCACCGAATATATCTCCGCCGATATTCAAACATACTGACACAATATCTTACGCTTAAGCTGCAGACAGTGCGGCTAACTTATACGGGGGATTAGTGATGTTGCTAGTTGTAATCCCGCCGTATCCGGGGACGACACGGGGCTTGTATTTGCATACGATTGCCGTTAGGCGTCATCGCGTACGCTCCAGACGTCTACGTCTTAGCTAGATTCCGGGCTGTTAGGGCGCATGTGAATAATTTCCCGGATCCCGGTACACGGGGCTCGGTTTCCGGGATTAGGTGGGAACTGGTCGACGGGATTTAGCACTGAGACGGTGCCGCAGCGACGATTGCTGTTCCTTAGTTCGAAATTGCTGCTTGTTTATGGCTCTCGTTTAACTTCTATGTTAGAGTTTAAATTGTTACACTGAAGGGGATTCATCTTTAATATTCGAATACGTACATCCAAATACTAAAGATTAAATTTTATATTTGCAGATGTAAAATTCATTCACAAAGAAAAAAATCAAAAATATTCAATTTAAAAGTGTACCTTGGTTTGGTTTTACGCGATCAACTTAAAGAGATGTGTTAAACAAAAACATCGATTTTCGGTATGATCTTTGTCAATTAAATCAAGTTTTAATATTATTAATTTAGTTTTTCCAAGTTAATTTGCTCAACATATATTTCTATTCATGCTGCGATTTGTATTCGTCATATTTGCGAGCGGATTAACGTTCTACCATTCTTATATAATGCGAACATGTTGTAAGAAAACTTATACGTTATGTGGCTTGATTAAAGAGGAAAGTTATTTCATCTTAGCGCCGATGTCCGTATAAGATTCGATCGACAAGGCCGCGTGATCTCCGACGCAGTCTCGCTTTTATGGGTCGAACGAGAAAAGCTGAAAACGTGAGGGGAAATTAATAACGTACGAGAGATGGCTATGCGGCAGTTTTATTCATCTAAGAGTGCCTGGGCGGATAGTTTCAATGAAGAAGTTAACAATTTTATAAAAACTCAAAATTTTATTTGATACGAGCTTAAGTATTTTAGTATAATAAATGTGTAAATGTAAAAAACAATAAAAATTATAAATGAAGTTATAATTAACTGCAGCTGAGAAAGTGTTGCTTTATTATCTCTCATCTTATTAACTATTTGAATAATTTTTTCTAAGGATTTTTTAGATATTTAATCAGAGTCTTGAACTATCCTTACAAGTTAGCTATAACTATTTATTTTTATTTTAGCTAGTTAGTAAATATTCAAAATGGTATATTATTAACTTTTACATACAACTATTTGTCTTTTTAAACTTATTTACATGTTGACTCAAAAGCATAATACTAACATGGAAATATTCTACTTTAATAGAATTTGTTAATATTTAATAGATTTTATTTATACAAGTCCCAATTTTTTTGGCTCATGTATACAAAGCACACAGGTCTTATAAAGTACACAATACGTTTTTTGCTACTTAATGTAAAGTCGACATGTATAGTCCTTTATTAGACGTTCTTTCTATTTACGCAGTAATTAATAACACGGTGTTTATTGATTGATAGTACTTACGTAATAAAAGGCAGTCGTGCCCTCCCCTCATTAAAGCCCGATGTTGCCACAACGGGTCTACGGCAGATTGGTTCGTTAATTCTAATATTGCAACATTCTGACGGTAATCTGTGTTGCCAGCTCGGTTCAGTGAGAAGATTATGTTCCGAATTATGTACTGGCAACTCGGTTGTTACGGGGTCTAAACATTTACTGTCGCTTTAATAGTCTGTGAGATAATAAAATGGGTTTGATAATAGTTTATTGTGTTTATTTGAACAATGCTAAATGTATTTTCTTATGATAGGAGAATTTGTGCTGTATATATAAGATGAAATGATATTTAATGCGGTATTCATTTGCATTGGAAAATCAGAAGCAGCCTACTCAATTTGTACAAATTAACATAATAGAAATTTTAAAGGTAAAAATTTTAGTAAATGATATGGTTTTAAAAAGCAGTAAAAAATGTATGATATAGTTTTTAAAAAGTAAAACGTTAAAGTTAACTGCCTCAGTAGCCTAGTGGCGGGCTTGTGCTTTAGAAACCGAAGGTCGTGGATTCGAATCCTGCGGGTCTCAACTAATTTTCATTGTTGTTTCCTGGTTGGTTAGGGCAATTTGGGCCTTTCACCCAATTGTCTGAAAAGTAAGATGATCCATGCGTCGGATGGGCATATAAAAAGTCGGTCCGCCCACACACATCACACAACACACATCATCAGCCTTTGTTAGTCCACCGCTGGACATAGGCCTCCCCTAATACACCCCTATACATTAGGGGGTTTGGACCGTATCCCACCACGCTGGTCCTGTGCCGGTTGGTCGGTCCACCCACCAACCCGCAATAGACCAGCGTGGCGAGATTCGTCCAAAACCCCTAGTAGAGAGTGCCTCCTTGGGGAGGCCTATGTCCAGCAGTGGACTAAGACAGGCTGATGATGTTCAAAATGTGCTTAAAGTTTTAACAACTGATTACTTAGGATTCATTTAAACAACGAATGAAGCCTAAAAACCCTCAATTTCTATCCTAAAAATGGCAAACAAGGAACGATTTGGTTTTCTTTATGAACGCTGTATTGGTATTTTTTAAATTGGTATTGTTCTTTTACATGTATTCTCATATCTATAGTTTTAAAAAAATGCTCACCTAAACGTTGTCAATCAATAACGAATGAATAAAATAATACTGTTCTATATTAAAAATCTAAAACATTAAAAAAGACACCAAAGTTAACCGAAACAGATCACAGCTCCAACTAGTACAGGATTCGGGGGCAGTACAAACACGTACGCGGCTTTCCGCGGGCACAATCATGTTAATTAGCCAATACAATTGGAAGCGTAAGTGCCTCACAAAATGGCTTGCATTGTAACAGGGATTTCGGTTTTGCGTTTGTCGATGTACTACCTGTTGCTCTTTAGATATAGCTTCTAAATACAGAATGTATTTTGAGAAAAAACAATGATGAACGGATATGTATTGTGAACATACATCGAAAACTTATTTGGACCCTTGCAATTGAAAAGGGTTTTTTTTCTTTACATTGTTAAACGATGTTTCAATGTTGAGATTCTTGGGTTCGTCTGCTCTGTTATTGTGACTATTAATATTTCGAATTTCATTTAAGTGATAATAGGTTAGCGTAGTGCAGTTTTTAATGAGGTAGTGAATATTTGTCTATATTATACGGATAATATTATAATGTAAAAGATTTTCTGAGTAAGGTATTTTTAGTTTTGTTATTTTCTTTCACGCAAAAGCTACTTGATGGATTTTAGTGTTACCTAGTAATTACAGATTACCTCTGAGTAACTAATAGGCGTATAATTAAAAACTGCCTCCGTAGCCTAGTAGTATAGGTGTGTGCTTTAGAAACCGGAGGTCGTGGGTTCGAATCCTGCGGGGACTCAACAATTTTTCATTGTTGTTTCCTAGTTGGTTAGGACAATTTGGGCCGATCACCCAATTGTAAGATGAGCCAAGCGTCGGATGGGCATGTAAATAGTCGGTCCACCCGCACTGGACCAGCGTGGTGGGTTACGGTCCAAAAACCTCTAATGGTGTATTAGGGGAGCCCTATGTCCACCAGTGGACTATCACAGACTGATGATGATGATGATGATGATAATGTATAATTAATAATACTAAGGGTAAATAACATTTTTTTTGTATTGCAAAAATAGTCCTTGGATTGTAAATTTGTTGTAATATTCGCGTATAATATTTGATATGTTTCTAGTTCATGCTATCAAATTGGGGTGACCTGTAATGGTTATTTTGATATTGAAATAAATTAAAAAAAATAAAAATGTGATAAGTATGGGAAAAAAGGTATGCAAATTACAAGCTTTCATTGAGATTACAACTGTAACTGTATTATATGTAATCATCAATATCTTAAGTTACCTGTAAATTGCGAAGCGAAGGGACGTTATAGATATCAGGAAAATGATTGATCATAGTATTTTATCTATAGCAATTATTATTCCAATTAATAATTATTATAGCCGCCTTCCCAACCCACCAACCGCCGCCCCCGCAGCTTGGTGGGATATGGTAAGATAAGGTAAGAAGGCGTGCTTTAGGGGGGGCCTATGTCCAGAAGTGGACTAACACAGGCTGATGATGATGATGATAGTCGCCTTCGTTGTGTAGCGGTATTGGCTTTTGTTTTATAAACCGGAGGTCATGTGTTCGACTTCAGCGGGGAAAACTACTTTGTGTTTTCGCTGGTTAGGACCATTTAGATCGATCACCCAATTGTCTGAAAAGGTGACCCAAGCATCGGATGGGCATGTAAAAAGTTGGTCCACCCACCAACCCTCATTGGACATTAATGGACAAGGAGTGCATTAGCGGTGGCCGATTTCCATCAGTGCACTAATACAATGATGGTGATGATGAATTATTATTTGGATTCGTTATAGTATTTCTTTAAGCGTAATATAATAATATTGAGTTATACTTTAGCCAAATGTAACGGTAGTGGAAGTTTTTTAGTTAACTGAAGTGCACGAATTTGAGTTTAGCACAAAAGAAATTTGCTGCAATGGTTCCATGGTTGGTTAAAGAAATATGGAGCAATTACAGTCGCAATTTTTTTTATAAAAACACATGTAAAAAACTGCACTTAGAAATAGAATCGGCTAGTACGAAAAAGATAATAGTGAGATGAGAATGAGGCTTAGAAATAACGTTCCCGTCATAATCCACGTATGCTGTATCTATGCGTATTAAAAAAACTTATGATTTTTTAAATTAACATCTTAGAAATGTAGTTAATATGAAATCGTAGTTATATGTCATTAATCTTAAAAAATCATTCATTATATTACCTTGAAATAAATCGTTTTGTCTCGATTTAAATTACTGTAAGTCTCAGAATTTAGGTGTAATATGAAAATTTAGTTCGTTTGTGAAATATAAACTATACTTAGTTTTATCTGGCAAGTTTAATAAGTCGACTGGCAATGACACTGGCTACTTTTCTATATTTTAATTTGTGTAAGCATTGTTATCCGCTTTAAGCAGTAATAGTTTTATAAGTAATAGTATTTATAAGACATGTGATATCGTATGTCTTTATATAGTTGCCAGAAAGAATGCGAAGAGAGGAGAGAGAAATAAACGCAAAAGCGTATAAGACGTTTTTCTTACCATCAGTTGATTTTATGCTTTTTTTGTTTAGTAATTTAAAGGTTTGGTTTTATGATGATCATTTGGATAATTGTGCTAAAATATTGAATTCTCATTGTCTTTCTGAATCTCGACATTTTTTGTAAGGCATTAAGCCCAGATATTTCGACGGCACCTGTCAGACATCGACCACAGATATCCCATGGACGCTGGCTTTGATTTGTAGGCGGAGTGTTGGGCGGGGATCGCATATAATATTGAATGCGTACGCAGTGTCCGTGCTTGGCCCCGCCTCCGTTGTATCGTTACCCGCGTTGTATGACCTTCCGTATCCTGAATATGAGGCCATTGGGAAAGTTTTTAAAGTAAATACCTTTACTATAGTTGGTTTTAGAACTGACTGGTAGATAGGAACCGATAGGAACGTGGTTGTTAGATATATTTAGCTCTTCATGCCAAGACTCAAGATAGAGACAGTTTGACGTGCCTTAAATGTTTCCACAAAACCTCTCCTTAAAAAACAGTGCAGTGTTTTATGCATCTTCAAATCGTCGCTTGTCTTAACAGTATTTTCCACCATATTCACATCGTCTCGTTTCCTTGTCTCTTAAATTTCCATTAATGCAAATCACGTTTTTCGGATAACACACGCAAACACATCACATTACAACTGTAAATCTCAATCTGAGGTGTCCCAAAATTAAGCAGGACAATAATTCGATTGTGTTACCTGTCAAAACATTTCTATCGATTATTCAGCAGGGAGACCCTATTAACATGTTTAACCTCATGTATATGTGATAAGTTGGTCGTGAGCTGGTTGCTTATTGGCGTTCGAGCTGTCCAAAAGTTATTGGAGTGCGAAGATTTGTTTTTGTATGTTAGCTGAATTCGAACATATGTTTTGCCACTTTTTGGTATTAAAAATTTAGTGTTAGGTAGGAGTCAAAGAAAGGATTTGGTCCTGTTAAATGACCCTGACCATATTAAAATATAATTAAGATTTATTAGTCACCTGCGGCGCTTAACTATGCAGTTTTTACACCCAATACGGAAGTTTGAGAATCATAGTAACGTTTTTTTTAAACTACAGACTTATAGCAAAAATACTGATAGACACCATGTCCATATCAGCGTAATCCACCTTTCAAATATAAGATCTATCAACTGTTTCTAGAGACATTTAAATGTAAAAAAAACTTGCTAAAAGTAGATTAAAAATGCTGCCAAAAATGACCTTTTTAATATTTTTTTATTTTAAATAGTACTGAATACTTTGATTAAGGGTAAAGAACGTACAATATATCATCGAAGATGTTGCTTATAATTATAATCTCTGTAATATTTCCTTTCAAATAATAATTAAGCAAAGAAACCAAATCATAATTAAGGCTAACTGTCTAATATGATATATAACCGAATTACTTGTACATTATATAAACAATGACGATGAAGCTTGCTTTCATAAACTTCTAGATACAACATCAATGATTATCCTGCGAACCACTTCAAAACTGGGGCAAATAACCCATTAATCATAGGCCGTGCTTCCATCAATTTCCCGACCTCCATAGAGAATTGTTTATTTGTACATTGTTTAAATGTAAAAGAATACTAGAATTATATTATAAGCAGAATTACAGTAATTTATTTTGGTGATTACATATGCAATATTCCATTTATCGTCTGTCTTAACTTTTAAAGATCTGAATATATTTTATCTGGATATAATTATAAACGTTGAAGCTCGTCTCTTTATTTATGATTATTAATCATAAATAAGGTTTAAGTAAACCGTTACAGAAAATTACTTAATTTTATAACTTTTTTGTTTGATTCAAGATATACCCTAAACAATTCTATCTAAACTGTTGACGTCTTTTGTTTTGCCCTCAACATACGGATGTAATGGAAAAGAGGGCAAGATGTTGACGAACTTGATAGGTACCAGCCTCAAGTTACGCAACATTGACGCATCGATGGACAATGAGCCTGGCACAATGCGAGAATTAACATAACATATATTATACAACTGCTTCGCTTACGCTCTACGCATTGTCGAGAGAGAAAAAAGCACACGCGGCGCGTGATTGGAATTTCATTCGTTCATTTGCAAATAATCGAGCCGCCGGTGCAGTGGCCCCTACTCACCTTGTGTGGCGTACGTTGAATATAAATGCTCTAATGTGGGCCTTTTTGATATTAATGTTTACTTGGCTGGTGTATCATTGCGGTGTGAGTATTTCTCTGTCCTTTTATAGGCCCCGTTGGTAGATCGCATTGTGACAGGCGCATGATGGATACCCGGATTTGCTGTTGTATGTGGTCATTTTAGCAAGACGGTGGATGTGTTTAGAATAAGTGGGGCATAGAAATATTAAGTGTAGTAATGCGTGTTATTAGTGCGGTATTCAACAGACGAATACTTTTTCACTTACACACAAATCATGACCGTTTTGAAATAGAATACACGGAATTTAATACGGATTAGGACCGTCTTGTTAAAACATTGTTAATATTAAATAAGGTTAGAAGACGGAATATTATTATGAATAACTATCTTCTTTCCAGTAGCACTTACAGTATTGTCTAAAAAATATTGTAATAGTTCTAATATCTAAAGTGGAAGAATTGATAACTTCTAAGTTTAGTAACTTTTAGCAATTTCGATATGGTTTTATGGAATCTAGTATTAATATCAATCGTTTATATACTACTCCTTTACCATGATAGTTAAAGAGCTGAAAGTGATCGCTTTATAATTGCTCACATCCAATTAGACTCCACTGTTCTGAAATATCCGTAAACACTTCCCGACGGTAATAGACACACCGTCTTTTCCTACGGGACCGTGAAACGGACGTACGGGGGCCTCTGTTGGAGCGACCTTGAAAGTTCTAGAAGTCGATTGACCGAGTGCCAAATAAAATATTAGCCCGTCAGCCATCGGGTTAGTCGGGCTTGTTCGGAAGTTCCGACTCGTAAACTTGGACGCGGCGTGTTAGCGACCATGTTTTACAACTATTGGTTTATAGCTATTGTATCTCGTCCCATTGTTTGGCAATGTTCTATTATAAATGTTTGTCAGTATTATAGTAGATGTTTTGTTTACTGCTTATCTTTTCAGTCTTTTTCAAAATATGGATTGTGCAGGCGTAGGGAGATGACGTAGCTACCGCCCACTTGACGGCGGATCTTCCTTACAGTGGGAGTAAGGTAGATCCGCAGTGCAAGTGCAATTAGACAATTGCCGATCAAATGCTCAGCTTGGCAATTTTGAGCAAATCTTTTTAGTGGACGGCAACCGTCTTAGCGTTCATTAAAAAAGGCCTATGTGCAACAGTGCAGACTGCTAAAGGATGTTAATGATGATTGTTTTAAAATCATTTGTTTTTCAGATACTAGCGTAAATTTCTTAAATAATAAACGAATATTATAATTGCCATAAGTTTTATCCAATCTATACTTGGACTAAAATAAATTAATAATTATAGCTAAATTTATGAACTGTTTACTAATAAATAAGGTATACATTCACTACACAAGTTGATTGAAAGATTCAAGACAATATTTTATTTTAGAGTGCATTATGGCATAAATAGGTGGCAAAAAAAATGATGTTATATTAATGAATCGCCTAATCTATCTAGGTCATGAGGCAAAAGAAAGTTTGAAACTATTAAATAGGCTAAAAAACTTTGAAGGTGCTGAGTTCACAATACTTGATAATTCTACAATACAAGAAGTAGTTGTTGTATAATCGCTTATTAAAAATATACGGAAATGATATATAATATTCATTATAACGAACTCAAAAGTGGTTAAATTAATAAAAATAATTATAAATACCTGTATTAATAGCAAATTTTACGTGTTAAAAATTTTATATAACTAATAACGCTAAGTAAATGGATTGACAATATATTTTACTTACATTACGTTATCTCTGTTTTAAACATTAACTTTGTTATTTGTAAGCAGCTATTGATGATTCATAATTCTGTACTACTTTCTATTACCTTTTAAATCGTTGTCCTTAACCTTTATACTAACAAGTTAAAGGAACCCAAGAGTTTTATAAGTTTTACAATTCCTGAAATAATAATCCTTACTCAATTTGAAATAAGTAATTTTTGTTACTTTAAAAGTTAGTACTCTAAATCACAAATCTGGAGTTTTCAGCATTTATAGCATACCTTTATATAATGCATTATACCAATAAATAACAAACATTAAAACGGCTTAAAATTTAATCGTTTCTAGCTTTAATTTATTACCATGAGAAATTTTGTCATTGTCGATTCAACTTAATAAAGAAGCTATTAGCTTTTTAATAAGATCATCACAGATTCTTTGGAGCAGGCAAACATATTCAAATAGTCCATGATCTGCGCAAACAAAAAACTTGTAACTGATTTTCATTGTTCTCTGCTTCAGCTACAGCACAGTGATAAATTTAAAGTGGTTTCTGTACCATGACAGTAGCACCAGTAACTTAGTAAGGAATGCTCGATAGCGAAGGACATATTGCTCAAATACCAAGGAGTTGGTCTAGCCGAGTCGCTCCCGGATGTGTTGGGGGAGTATACGTCTGACGAATGCAGTTGGCCCGTCTGCCCGAAGTCTTGCACGTACTGAACATAAGCGCATCGTACCGCGGGAATTCTAATAGAGCTGTTGTGTTTTAATGCATTTACGCTACTAGCTCGTTCTGCAGCAGGCATTAGATTTGTTTAGAACTCTCTTTGATTACATTTGTCATTTTTGGGTTCAATCTTGCTCTTGTTATTATAATTACACTTTTTAATATATTGCAGAGTAGTGAATCATTTCGGTTCACGACTCGATGATATATTTAAGGGAAGTTTCAATCAAAAGAGCTAATATTCGTGTCTGCTTAAACCCATTTCCATCGTATCTCTGAAATTAAAATTGCACTTTGTGCTATAGTTGAATTTGACTTAGATATCTCTTTAAGTAAATTGCTGCGAAGAGTTAAAGCATTTTGCACCAAACTTGAATAATTCAATATTTGCTCAATTTCGTTAATATTTTCTTGAATTGCTTTAATATACCATAAGCTCGGCTTGTGTAAATGGGACTAATCCTAAAATAATGGTAGCCGGGTAAAACTTTAAATGACAGCACAACAGACATTCCATGATTCCATGATCCATGGTCACAGGGCACTGAGGTGTGTCTTGTTAACCTACAAAGGTCTGACTTTGTGGTCTGAGGGAAAGGTATATCGTAAACAAAATCGAACACGATAAACTTCCTAAAGACTTTTATTATTATTATTATTATTTTTATGGCATACGCAGGCAGACGAGCAGTCGGGCCACCTGATGGGAAGTGATCACCGACGCCCATAGACATTAGCAATACCAGTGGTATCGCCAATGCGCTGCCTACCGTGAGACATAGGATGTTAAGTCTCGTTTACCCAGTAAATACGCTGGCTACGGTGCCCTTCAAACCGGAACACAGTAGTGTTTTCACACTACTGCTTCGCGGCAGAAATAGGCACCGTGGTGGTACTCGCCCAGACGGTCTCCTGTAAACAGGAGACCTACTACCGGTTATTAAATACTAACATACATATATTAACATAGCAGTAGCACAGTAAATATTAAAGTCCATATAAAAGAAAAGAGGTTAGGGACGTAATGTTCCGTGAGATATAGAGAAACGGCCGCTTGTTACACCGTCGAGTTTAAAAATAGCAATATCAATCGCGCCGATGGACGAAATAATATCGAACGGTTGCATTAGCATTGGAACTTTGAATGGAACCACTCGGCGTTACGTCTAAGCTCTTTGATGGAAGGCCGCGGTGCAGGCGGTGTAGGTCGCCACTGTAAGCGCTTTTCACTTTACATGCGGGGCGTTTTGAACTTCAGAAGTGGAGCGATTTTACACGACCGTAGTCCCGCATCATAACGCAATGGTTATTTTTTTTAAATTATTGATACTTGATTGATTTTGTGCACCCTAATTGCTATATCTGCCTAATGATATGTTGCGATAACATGTTTCGTTGTGTATACATTGATAATCAAGTATTTTTCATAAGGAACCTTTGTAACTACTAAAATTCTCTAATGTTCACCGTGCCTAAAGATTTGTAACAAGTTTTGCAGTATTTCCGAGATTTAACAAGATATTGCTTTTCTTTTAAAATTCTCACTTAGGAATATCTTATTTTAAAGAACGTCGAGCTTTATATCATATAAAGCATTTTATTTCCTATTTCATTAATCTTTAAATAAGTTAATTCCACCATACAAAAGTATTTACAAAGCGTTGAGGACAACTTAGTTGTAATATTTCATCATTACATAACAGGTGAACGAAATTTAAGACGTGATTGAGATTTTGTTATCTAGTTAAGCTAAGAAATTGTTGAAAATACTTGACTAAACACATTGGAGCAACTCTCGCAGTCCAATGCAAAAGTTAGAATCAATTTCGCCGTCACTACCGCCCCGGCCTTAGTTCTTGAAACTATTTTCTATTTCCGCGCAAACTGTTCAGCTGTTACTGCTTTTCAACTTGTTGGTAATGCGATATAAATATACGATCCTCATCTGTGGGACCATAGACCGGTTGTACATATGCCGCGTGGATTGATCGTAAATAATCATTTGATTGAACACTATCAGTTATAGCGTACTTTTAATGGTGCACAGATTATTGTAAACATTTTATTTATGACGGTTAATGAGTATACCGTTATTATTAAATTGAAATTTATAAATACAGAGTATTTATAAAGGGGATTTACATGATGTTTTTAATCGTTTTGTGATACATGTTAAGCTCCTTAAAAAAATGCTTTGCATTTGCCTGTTTGATAACTTTCTATGTTTTAATCTTAACTTCATCGTATTTATTATGGTGTTTTTAAATTTCGTAGAAAAATAGTTTTCGTGTTAATTATCTTGATATATAGTAAAACTTCATTAGTTAAGTAGATTATTATAATCTTATTTCTTTAATTTTTAACTTTTTTCTGTTATGAAGCCTGTGCGCCGGTGATTTCTTCTTCATATAGAAAAACTATACAGAAAAGCTATGTCATCCGATTAAGGGCATTCTTTACTAAAGCCTCAGGCCTTGGTTGCCTGAGACAAAACTTCTATTACTTTACGTCCGAACTCAAATTTAGGTTTTAATAATTTTTTTATCCCTAATCTTATATCGTGTTTTATAGATCTCTCAACTCGTGCTGTTCTTACAGCTGATTGAAGTAAACCAATCTTAAATTAAAGCATAATAAGCATTATTGAATAACACAAGTTATATATTTTAAGTGCTAGTTGTTTTGTTGTATTGAAATTAATGCATCAAGAGATTCTTTTTAATTAAGGAATACATTAAATTTTGTTCTTGTATGCTTATCTCGTATGTATTATCCTCGAATAAAATTAACAATATTCGTCATTCGCGATTATTGAGTTTTTCTTCGCTGGAAAGGGAAACTCAGGACATTAGAAATCTTATTCCTAAGTTAAAGTTAATAACGGCTGAAATCGGTACACTCTAGGTTTTGCCAGATGTTTTTATAAAGGGGACAGTCAAATGTTATATATTTTTGTGCTTCTTATCGTTATTTTTCATATACAAGTTTTCTGTACACTTAATTATATATTAACAATATTTATTGAAATCAATTCAGAATTTTTTGCCATTATGTTTTAGTTAACTGCCTCCGTAGCCTAGTGCTATGATGCTTTAGAAACCGCAGGTCGTGGTTCGAATCCCGCGGGGACTCCAAAAATTTTCATTGTTGTTTCCTAGTTGGTTAGGCCAATTTGGGCCGAACACCCAGTTGTCTGAAAAGTATGATGATCCATACACCGGATGGGCATGTAAAAAGTCGGGCCACCCACCAACCCGCATTGGACTACGGTGGGATACGATCTAAAACCCCCTAATGGATAGTGGTGTATTAGGGAGTCCTATGTCCAGCAGTGGACTATCACAGGCTGACGATAATGTTTTAGTTATTTTTGAGAGAAAATACGGATATTGTAAATATATTTAAGATCCCTAATAATTTTCAGTGAATACCGTTTTTTATATAACAAGTAAAATCTATTACTTTAGGTAGCTGAAAATAGATTTCGATCTTCAAATCGATTCGATTCGATCAGGAAATCCAGTGTTATTTCATTTCAATTTTTACGAATTGTTCATGAATGAGAGGGTACACTGTTTGAATCCGTAGATCGTGCATCATTGATAGATGTTTCTCGTTATTTAGGGCACCTACAACTTGTGCGCCGACGGCGTAGCACTTTACGAGCGGTGTCGTAAACAGAAATAGAGCTCGGCCGTCGGTAAGGTGCAAGCATTCGGTTTTATAAGCGAACGTCAGCAGATGAACGTGACTGTAAGATCTGACCGCTATGTTTGTATGGAGGTGCGTGATGATAAAAGGATGGTCAAAAGTAGCTTTTTATTTCGAGCCATTGGTGCTCGTTTTTGGGACGTGGTTGTCGATGTTTTGACCATCTTTGGCAATCGTTTGAGGGTCTTCAAATGTGCTGACAACTACTTTATCTATATAGTGCACTTTATTTTATGTACTGTGGAGGTCTGATGCAAGGCACTCTCCGTAAAAACGTTAGTTAGTTATTCAGGTTAACCTGAATGAATATGAAGCAAGATAACGTTGTAAAAATGGCTAGTGAAAGAAAGCTCGTTAAAGGTTTGGGTTCGTATATTCTGTTAAAGCATCAATTAATACTCTGGTATCCTTAATATGACGGATACCCTAATGCTAATTTAAAGGTGGAATTTACCAATAAACTTTATTTACATAAACTTCAATGTAAAAGGGAAATACTAGAGGATATCAATGGGGTATTGATTGCGAAGACAAGATGACCTCTAAATCGTCAAATAAGCACATGAAAATGTCTGATGTTTCATGATGTAAGCGCTCGTCCCATGCCCGGACGGATGCACAAACTATGAGAATAGAGCGAGGGTACTTGTGTCTACAGTGCTATAACATGATATTGTCAGGCAGTCGCCGAGACTGCTACTTTTCTCCTTTATTTCCGATAATGAGGATGGCTGTCAAACAGTATTACATGAATAACGATTTTAGAGCGACTGATTCTCTATTAGCTAATCCATATCAGTATTACATAACACGATATTCTAATGCTTTTTCCAGCGCATATTATTGATTATAACCGCCCTATCAATGTCTATTATCGATATTCTCTTTGATGCTTCATTGCAGACAACGGACGATTCGGCGACTTTCTTTGCGGAGTACAGGGAACTTCGCGTATCTGGCCCAACCAACAACCACACTCCACGTGGAAACCTATGCATTTCATATTAAAACTCGTCACGTCGCGCGCGCATCTAAAATGCCTGAATGCGCATATTCGATGCGTTTTCGTTTACGCATTCAGGTGACGACTTTGGGATTTATCGCGGATTTACGTGCGCATGCTTCGTGCCCGAAACACAGCTCGTCGCCGTTCGCGCCAAAACGGCGCGTGGCAAGATGGCGGAATCGAATTTATCGCAAGAGATTATGCTGCCGTCTTTTTTTAGTATAAATTTTGAGTTCGAGTTCACCGTAATGAAAGATGTTTGTCCGTTCACAAAATCTTAGCATTTATGTACAGAGGTACTGCCCGGAACTTCGCTTGTAAAGTTTAATTTTTACTGTTTTTTAAACTGATATCAACCGATTATGATATGTCAATTTTTAAATAAAACTGAAGGTTATTCGAAAACATACAGAAATACAGACATATACCAACTTAGTCTGCCCGTGATCATGGATGCTGAAAAGAATCCGAAACATCGCAATAAATATATTTAAGTAACGAAAATCCGTAAATAAGTGGATTTGATATGTATAATCGCGTAAATAAAAGAAATAATTAATTTTACGTTATTTAAGTAAAGATTAAAAGGTTTTTTAATATATTATCTTCGCTATGAACCAAACAGAAACAAAACCAAAATTAAATTCGTTTACTTAAAAAAAATTATAACAACAGCGCTTCTTAATAGAGTTATCCCGTGCTCCGCTTATTGTAAGAACTAGTCTATTCATTATCATAAAAACTGGTTCGGTAAATAATTTAAACTTAACTACAATAAATTAAATAATATGGATCAATCTTTCTTTAATTATAATGATATAATAAGAATCTCATACTAAGCAAAGGTTGTACTATGGAAACAAGAGGAATAATGAATACATAGAGTTAATTTTATTTTCAAACTAAATACATTTCATATAGATAACAACACGCAGACAAGAAATACACTATCTTGATCACGTAATATTTTTTTCGTGATGGGAATCTGAACCTACACTCTGGCGAAGCAGTCAGGGTCGCTAACCACTGCACCGAGCGTTCGTCTAAAATAAATGTTTGTTTAATCACTTTCACCCCTAGACCTGTTTGGCGCCAAAACGTCGCGTGGCAAGATGGCCGGCGGGCTTTTTCCCGCGCAATCGTTGGCGTCCCTACACATTAGGCACGCCAACCGGTGCTGAGGCCAAGCGGGGTTCCCCGTCGGTGCATAAAACCGAAAATGTAACGAAGGATCTGGCCAAAAACGTTGGGTGAACGCACTCCAGTGTTGCCAGCACGAGATTTGGACCGTCTCCTAATACTTCGCTTTTTGATAGCACTTGACGGCTGACGCGGTTGTGCGTCGGACACGTTAAACACGTCAGTTGTGATAATCATCTGTTGTAAATTTTATCTAGTAAGAAAAAGAAATTAAATTTTTTCTGTGTTTGATTAACTTTAATATAAACAATTTGTATATACAGATCGTAAACAAAGATGGGATAGTAACGAAGCAGCGACGTACGTATGCTGTTGTTAATAGTCGACTGTGAGTCAGTGATTAACATATCGATGAAAATACGTTCATGAAAACCTAAGATATATGACAGTTTTTGTAACTATGAACTTATGCTGTCAGGCTGTTTTTATGGTAAGCTTTATCTAACACGGAGTTCGAAGAAGGCTACCGTTCCTTTGAACTAGGGGCATGTCTATGACGGTATTTAGACGTCATGGGTTACTTTTTTACATCTTTTCAAGTCTAAATTGGACAAGCTATAGCTAACTTGATTTATCCTGAGTAGTTTAGAATTGCAGATTAATATTAGGTAAAAAAAGATACTAAATACTATTACAGAACTGCAAATTTTCATAATATTTATAGAAATTGAATATTTCTTTCATCTAGTAGGTAGGTGAGCTTGGAATAAAAATATTTAACCCCCAAGGGGATTTAGAATTAGTTAATAGATAATATGCATAATAAAGGATTTAATTAAAAAGAGTTATAAAATTTTCGTTTCGGTATTTTAAGAAACCGCTGCAAAAACAAAAACGTTGCAGCTTCATGTTTATAGAAAAAAAACCACGTTCGCTAGACGGATTTGATGCAGACCATTCGAGAATATACAGATGCGCTTTCGCGAAAGGCTATTTCTGTGCACAAATGCGGGAAAATACCACTATGCGATTGCGCGGACAAGCTCAGCTTATTTATTACTATACGCTTAGATCCGCGAGTGTTTTTAAGATTCAGCCGCTGTCCTGATGATGAGATGTCTTGGAACTGCTGAACTGACCCCAATACTCTGACAATTATTACGGGCAGCAGATGCATTCCGTATTTTATCTGAGGTCTGGCGTAAACTAATAAAATAACGAAATTTACCTGCAGCGTCTCGTTTATTTTCGACTGGACACTGCAGTTACTTGTATTTAGGTCTTTTTTTTTAAATAAAACATTGAAACAACGGTGCTTTACAGTTCAGAAACCGAAGATTGACCGAATTAATTATATGTTTCTTTTGTTCGTGTCGATGGCTAAGAATTATAACGTACGGGAAATGTCTTAGAAAGATTCACTGTCGCGTCTAATTAAATAGCATACGTAAAACTGTTTCGGTGTGCTATATTTTGCTTTTTTGTCGTGAGAGCTATTATTTCCTGGGCACAATTGTCTTTAGATGACGTGCACAAGATCAGTTTTGTATCCTTACTATGTGTATAACGAAAAAGCATTTAGTTTTCAGTATTTCTCATAATTGATTTTGTATCGGTTGACTATGACGTCGTCCGCGCTGTGTACATTGTCTAAAATTGTTGCAACATTTCGGAGATGAACTACGTTTTATTTATGCCGTACACAACTACGCATCTTGATATCCAATAATATATGTAGCCACTAGCGTAATATCACAGAAATAGCTTCTAGTAATAAAACATTTTTATGATCTTTTCTTCCGCACGAATGGTAGTACAAGTTTGTATCTTAATAAAGAAATTCTTGTCGTTTTCCCCTATTGATGCAATGAAATAAATGATATAGAATCCAGTAGCTTCCCGGCATAAAGCTGTTTATTTCTACGTGATTTATAGTTTTGCATTGCAAACTGCCTCCGTAGCCTAGTGGTATGGGCGTGTGCTTTAGAAACCGGAGGTCGTGTGTTCGAATCCTGCGAATCATCAAATTTTCATTGTTGTTTCCTAGTTGGTTAGGGCAATTTGGGCCGATCACCCAATTGTTTGAAAAGTAAGATGATCCATGCGTCGGGTGGGCATGTAAAAAGTCTGTCCACCCTACAACCCACATGGGACCAGCGTGGTGGGATACGGTCCAAAACCCTCTAATGGAGGAGGCGTGCGTTAGGAGAGGCCTCTGTCCAGCTGTGACTACACAGGCTGTTGATGATGATGATGATGAATTTATTGTTGTGCATTTTCTAACCATTATATGGAATAACTGAAACATTAGTTTATTTTAGGATACGACTAACTTTGTAACCGAATTAATTGTATAATAATCTTTTAAAATTGAGTTTTTCCAAATCTTGTTATTAAAAATTATATACAACTATATTCATTTATAGAGTTCTATTCAAAAATTATCAGTTATCAGTTGATAAAATAAATTTTTTAATTGTATGTTTACGAAATACATAAAGCAGTACTGCGAGGTAAAGTCCATCTGAACGCCAACAGGATGTCTACCAATATCTTGTTGCTGGATGTAATCAAAACAAAAATACGTTCGCGCCCAGCGATATCATCGTAATGTTCGGCTATATTGCACAGATCCTGCGCCTCTGCCAACATTTTCACTGTTTCGTTCTTATATGTTGAATATCACCTTATCCGTGCGCCATATTGCAATAGTTTTACGGCATCGCGTCTCGATTTGCGCGCATTTACGCAAATACAAAATGGCGGAACGCTTTCAGCGCTATTAGGAGTTGAATGTTTTGAAAGGGCTTTATTGATATTGTTGAAACAGTACATTTTAAAACATATCGATCAACATTATACGTTAATACGACCATAAAATGCTTTTCTGGGCACTAGAAATTTAGTATCATTTTGTAATTTTAAATCATGTCACAATCGTCAAGTTTTTCCACGCATTTTATTTTCTAATCACGCAAACAAGGATTAGATTATAATTAACCGTTAAATTCAAAGCTTTGTACCACCTTTTACTTTATTTTGGTTTATTATCTATCATAGACATGCACATGATGTTTATTTCGATAATGACAAAGGTAGTTTGCGGTCAAATTTGTGCAATTTTCGAGGTCACCGTGTTAACGTACGGTCACATTTTGCGATACAAGGTTATTAGGTTAGTGGTTAACAGTGCTAGCTCTGACTCATCGGGAGTAACTCCAACGGGACTCCTACTATAAACATAGGTCGGGAGCGCGGTGGCCGCCAGGAAATCCACGTGGTCGGAGGTCCTGCCAACTGGCCAGCGCTTGGCAATGGCGTCCGCTACTACGGCCAATTAATGTTTTGATCGTAAGATGTTTACGCTTCAGCCCCCGCTGCTGTTTACGTTCGCTGAAAAATTTTTCATTCACCTCTACTAGTGTTTAGACGTGAAACATGTGTGCGCTTTGGCTTCAGTTCGTTGGAGTTACGACCCGTTGATTGTGTTACGATGGTCTTCTTTGTAGGGACTTTCTCTTTTTTTCGTTATAACTAGCTGCGTGTGACAGTTCTCAAAAAATGTTAGCCGCATTTTTTTATTGCATACGCAGGCAGACGAGCACTCGGGGCCACCTGATGGAAAGTGGTCACCGATGCCCATTGACATTGGCAATACAACTATCACCAACGCGCTGCCTACCGTGAGACCCAGTAAATACGCTGGCTACGATGCCCTTCAAACCGGAACTCAGTAGTGTTTTCACACTGCTTCGCGGTAGAAATAGGCACAGCGGTGGTACCCACCCAAACGCCCCTGTAAAAAGAGGACCTACCACCGGTACAAATGCATGATGCGACTTTCTTGGTTGGCAATCCTTTTTTTAGTTTTATTTGGCTCTGGTATAGGTATTTAGTAATTTATCATTAAACAAATTTCGATAGCTCTTTATAGATGTTAAAGTGTGAAAACTGTATTTATTTTATCATTAAATCATATGAAAAAACTACCCGTATGATATTCGATGGTATCACGCTCTGTGTAAAATTTCTTACTTCTTTATTTCTTCATATTGGTCACGTTAAATCTTCACGAAAAATATTCCAGTATCAACACCAACAAAGTAACTTGACGTCTCCATCAAAATTTAACTTGAATATATTGAAAGTATCTTGTTCCAGTGTTATGGATCCCGGATTTGTTTTGTAGTATTTAACGTGCTAGGCTTAATTGTGATGCTTTATTTAACAGGGAAACGTGGATTTATACGATCCGTATCTAACATGCCGTGGGAAGGTCCGTGTCTGGGGTCGAAGCAGCTCCGGGAACTTATTAGTATTGCCTCGGTATCCTTGCGTCGTGTCGGCCATCCTAACTCCGAGCAGGATATGGGACCTTAATGGCCAATGATCGTATGACTTATTGGTTTTAGATTAGGCGCCTCTTGATTGACACAATCGAAAAACACAACAATGGTTAAATGAACTGTATTATGGAGCAAAGTGCCTCTTATTTGGCTTGATTTATTAAAAAATGGTAAGACAAGCTTTCTAAAGGATTCCATAGGGTTTATTCTTAATATGCCAGATTTGAGCGATTAAAAAAAGCGCCTAAATTATGAAGTGGAATTAAAAGGCGGTAAATAACTTGACAATGGTATCAAGGATAGTTCTAAAAATGTAAGCTTTGAAAGGATTTAGGAAGGTGAAAGTCTGTTCTCGAATTGTCATGAAGATAAACTAATATAATCATTTGTCTTGATATTGATATGCTATTATTTAGCTCTAATCGTTTAATTACAAAATGCTTATTTAATATAATCTAGAACACGGTTCAGACCCATGTTTCGATATTCTTTTATTCAAACGGAACTCCCGTCAGGCAACACCCACTGAGCTTGAGTAAACAAACAATTGCGAATTCCAGCCCGCCGTGGCCCGTACATCGCGGACCCAGCAATAAATCACGACGACACATTTGCATATATTATGTTATGATTCAGTCGACACAACAATACAGCATTTGTTAGCCGCGTATGCGATGAATGCGCGATCGATCGATCCACAGTGCTTTCTTTTTCCATGACACGCGCCGATGTAAGATTTATTGGGTGATAGGACGCTGACGTGCTTCGAAAGTTTGACTCGTGCTAATTCTCGTGATGATAAATTTGTTTATAGATGAACAGGATTGGTATTGAGGAGGTATTTTAATGAATTCAAATCCAAGTTAGGAAAGCTTTTTAAATACTAAATTTATGATTATATTCGGTGCGTATGAAGCAGAATAGAAGTGTATATTGGAATGTCGCTACATTAAAGCCTTTTCTAAAGACTCTCTTCCCTTAGTCCTACAATATTAGGGAACTATTTGGAAACAGGGATTGTGTAAAAAAAAGCTGTATGACGATATCTCAATGTTTTAATTAGTAATTTTTTGTTTAATGGGTTATTGATATTTTTTTATCTAAGGTTATTTGAATCCCAAACACAAAACACAAAACGTTCACACATTCTTAACTTGTGAACGTTTTGTGTGAAATGTTTAAGTTCAATAGGAAATTCACAGCCACCAGTAAGATATAACAATAAATTTTATTTTAACATATCATAAAATTCATGCAGAAAATATTTTTATGAAATTCTAAGGCTTTTTAAATCTTGGCTACTTAAAAGGGGTCATAATAGAATTCGTGTTCAAGTTACGCTAAATATATTTTTTCTGTAAATTAAAAAACTCAATAAACTTTTCTTTCATTTTAGCAACGCCATCTTTCGGTTACAACGGGCAGTTCAACTTTGCGCAGTAGGCTTTAGAGCATTTCGAGACAATATTCGTAAACAAAGCTTTATATGTTCAGGGTTAAGGTTGAAAATAGAAACTACATTTCATTTTCATTTACATGAGCACTCGAAACCATATTTTCCTCTGTAATAACCTCGATATTAGAAATGTACGTTTTGTGTACAAATGAGCTATAATAAAGAATGTATGAATGTTTTATATAGTCGTGGCTACTGCTCTGAATTAAGTAAACAAGTTGCGAATTTATATGTATACTTATATTAAAGTTAAAATCTTTAATGTCAATAAAAGGCTAAATATTGGGCATTTGTGCGGCTTATATCCATAGCGATTCAGTTCAATCATTAGCCCGTATTAGTCCACTGCTGGACATAGACCTCCCCTAATTCATGCCTTCTCCATTAACTAACCAACTAGAAAATAACGATGAAAATTCGTTCTAACCTACGACCTCCGGTTTCTAAAGCACGGTCTTACCACTAGACTACGGAGGCAGTTAGTTTATATTGAATGTAGTTATTATTTACCAAACTGCGTTTCTGTCAGAAGATTCATACAGAAATAAAATTATGGTCGGATTACATATTTATTCCTCCTCCATTACGCATTACGCCTAACCATTTCACCAAAGTGAAATAATCTTGAAAAATTTAAACGGCAAATGATACCAAAATAAGAGGACTTTTTTAACGCTGAATATTTAAAAGGACTGCACTTCGATGATTACGCTGTATATTGTCACTATGAAAGGCTTTGTCATCCATTCTTTTAGGACTTCCTCTTTGAGGTCGAAACATTCAATTGTCGCCCTGGGTAAAATCCATACAGTTAGTCATGATTCTTGGATATTCGTACCCTTTGAATGTCTGTCAATCTTCATTGTTTTAAAGACATTGTTGATGACAGGAAAACATGACAATCTTGGAGGTATAAACAATACCAATAAACGGTATTTTTAGTAATAAACTAACACTGGTTGGAGAAAAAACTTAGAGATACTTGTGTCATAAATTTCGTTAATACTGTTAATTTGAATTGAGTATTTTTTGCGGTGTTTATTTTAAACGAATTCAAATTCTTTACATATTTCATGCTTATATGTTTTATACGGAGATTTAAAACAATAAAATGATAAATACAGAATGAATCCAATACGCTCAAGCCTATCATTTAATTAATTAGTATATCCACTAAACGTGCCAATTTTTTATTCAGAAATGATTGTTGAAGTGATGATTAGTGAGTGTTAGAATAAAGGATTAATACGATTTCTTATTAAGTCAACGATTAAAATAAATGAATATAGTGTTCATAGATATATTTAAGCTCTACATGCCGCTAAATATGAACGAGTTTACGTAAACAAGCCAAAAATAAAACATAAAAAGACCTCCATTACACGCTGGTTATCTGATTTATTCACATATCGTTAAGCGCTCAAGATTGTACTGATTAGGCAGGATGAAAAAAGGAGACTGCAGGTACTGACAAGTCTGAGGGTTGAGTGTAAAAAAAATTATATCTCATTACAAGGATAGTTAGTCTGTCGAGAAGAGCTCTTAGGTTTTTCCTTTGATATGAAGTGCATATTAAATGATGACGATGATGTGATACGTTTGTGTAATAAAGCACTTTAGTTCTTTATACACACAAGTATCTGTACAATGTACTACTAGGTTTATATATAGTATTTTAGGGTTAGATTCTATAATACTACGATCAGAATTTTAGGAATAAGTTTATTCACGATAAGTAGAGCATTTATACTATAATAGGACTACTAAAAAGTGAATTACATGTTTCGTATAACATGAATGTTTGAGTTTTCTGGTAAGGAAATATGACAGTTTTAGTGGTTGAGCTGATATAATAGTGCTGATGATGCTATTTATTATAAAGAAGCAATATACTTCAAAAGGAAAATCGTATGTTGTTGAAAATGTTAAAAGAGATTTTGACTATTACACGATGGTGTTAAACAAAGGTAGTAAGGAAGAGATGAATAGTTAAATTCGAGTGGTTAGGTCGCGTCAACCGAAGTAATAACAACGTAGTTAAAGCTCGTTTGATTTTTTGAATGTTCGCAGGACGAGTTCCATCCGTTCATAGAGGCACTAATGCCTTTCGTAAAGTCCTTTTCGTACACGTGGTTCAATTTGCAAGCGGCAAAGAGGAAATATTACAAGAAACACGAGAAACGGATGAGTCTCGAGGAGGAGCGGCACACAAAATATGAATTACAGGTTAGTTGTTTGGAATTATACGAATTGCGTTAGATTAAGCAACACTGTACTTGACGCAAAATAAAATAACATGATTTCAAGCCAGTTTCACCGTCTAATTTAACATTAATTCAACGATAAACTAAACGATAGATTTGATTTTGAATTCACAATAATATATTATTAACTAAAATGATAAAGTGTTTTGATAGCTATTTACATAATATTTAATTATATGACTTATGTAATGACTGATAAACAAAGTTCTAAAAACCGGACGCTGTTATTGAAAATATTTTTATTATCAATTAAAATTTTCAATGAGCTTCTAATAAACAAAATATGTCCATTCAATATGTTTTGCCTCAAATTGTATGTAAAATTACACGTTTAACAGTATCATCACTGCTATCTCAATAACAACCTCCAATGTATAAACTAATTCAACATTAACTATTTTTCAGAACGAAAAGCCAGAAGTTAAACAAAAATGGGCCTCACGGCTGCTAGGAAAGTTAAGAAAGGACATAACGCAGGATTGTCGGGAAGATTTTGTCCTAAGCATAACTGGGAAACGACCCGCGGTCTGCGTTTTGTCCAATCCCGACCAGAAGGGCAAAATGAGGAGGATAGACTGTTTACGGCAAGCGGATAAGGTAATATAACTACAGTGCTGTTAATACACTTATAGAAATTTTATTGTTTTGAATTACTTCACAGTTATGTCTCTTGTGACTCTGGGAATAGTATTTAAAGTCAAATATATTTTTTTTTAAAGTATATAAATGAAAAGCCAAAGTTCTATTTCCATACTGAGGAAAAAATGCAACTGTGTTAAATATAGAACATCTGTAGGGTTATAAAGGCATTCATTATATGATCTAAAATTACGGTGCAGTGATAAAAGTAGTTTCTGCCAAATCCATATTCATAAAACTCGATAAGTGAAGTTCATACGTGTTCATTCGATCTATTCCTAGTCTATTTCCGCTAGTTTTTTTTCTAGATAAGCGAATGGCCGTTGCTATTGCTAGCGTTCGGCCCATTGTGACATAAAATATTGTATGCGCTATGATATGAACCATGGCACATATGTACCAGTATAGATCGAAATGTTTTATGACTGCCTCGCAATGTTTCCCTTGGGAACTTTTGTGTCATAGGGGTCGTCTTGTTTGAATTTTGGTTTTTAGCGAGTTCTCATATCGATTCGATAAGAGAATTACAATATATATATATATAAATATTTACACTAATAATATGTTATTTAGATAAGTTATAAATGAAAATCAATCAATTTTAAAAGATATGCAATAGATATTTGCGTTTAAATTTTAATCATAAAAATAGTCGAATGTATAAAAGGATACACAATACTGTCCGTTAAAACCAACTTAACGCTTTTAGTCTTCGGTTCATAAACCATTTCTCCAATACGATCCTAAATTTACAACGACGACGACCATTCTTTCAAAAAACTTATGAACGCCAGATTTTAAATAAACAAAAAATCATGTAGACAATAATCTTTACTAAAAAATGACTACGAATAGTTCTACTGTCAGTTACAACGCTTTTAAGCTTAGCTTAAAGCTTTCATACGATATTACGTGAGCGTTTAATTGCAACGAAAGAGTTTCATTGCCGACGTCGGATTTGAACTCAGGTGGCTCAAGTGCGACGAAATTAAAGGTGACCCGCTCGGAGGTGGTGTTACGTAAAGAAAACAAAAAATTGGAGCGGATTCGGCGAGTTAAAATAATATGCGTGAACATTTATCAACGCCACTGTTGGCGGGAACTGACACTGAAATAAAATAGGTGGTGGATCGCCAGCAGGATGTGTCAAGAGTTAAAATTAAAGAATGTTATCTGATGCTGTATGATAAAGGTTTTCTGGTAATTCTAAGTATAAGTCTCAAAACTACAGTCGAAAGATGTTGTGAAGCTTATCTATAATTGTTTCCGTTGCTTACGTGAATACTATAAATGATAACCAATATAGTTTTGAGGATTTTATTCGACGACAATCAGAATTGGGATCATGGAACCTGGGAAGGGCTTGAAACGTCGGGTGTAATTTTTATTAAATGTAAAGCAATTAAACGTGATAAAATCCGTCAAATTCTATAATATATCATATTTATCTTTTAACATAGTGTTTTAACTGCCCTCGTAGCCTAGTGGAACTGCCTCCTTAGCATAGTAGTAAGGGCCTGTTCTTTACAAACCGGGGGTCGTGGGTTTGAATCCTGCGAGGACACAACAAATTTTCATTGTTGTTTCCTAGTTGGTTAGGGCAATTTGTGCCAATTATCTGAGAAGTAAGATGATCCATTCGTCGGGTGGGCATGTAAAAATCATTCCACCTGCTAAGCACCATGGGACCAGCGTGGTGG
The DNA here is from genome assembly GCA_029286875.1 of Lamproptera curius. Lineage (NCBI taxonomy): Eukaryota > Metazoa > Arthropoda > Insecta > Lepidoptera > Papilionidae > Lamproptera > Lamproptera curius. The sequence continues at coordinate 2,211,240 of JAGSMT010000052.1, forward strand.
GGTACGCTCCAACAACCTTCTAAATAGAGAAGTCGTGCATTAGGGAAGGCCTATGTCCAGCAGTGGACTAACACGGGCTAGTGATGATGATGACGATGAATATAGTGTTTTATAATATCTGAAATGGCCTCGGTTTTAACAGTTTATAACAAAATTAAATTCATGATTGTTTACTGAAATAGTCGTTTGAGAATGCCATAGTACTTTATGTTTCACAAGGACTGACATTAAATCGTAGCTGTTATTTTATTTCACTATTGAATAGTTGCTGTGTAAATTAGTGGTGTAAGTGGTGGCGATAAAATGATAACGATTATTTTTACTTTATCGCCATTTTTCTCTCTCTTCTTATCTGAATCTAAAATAATATTCAAAAAATGATAATTCGAGTTTTTTTCACTATGTATAATAATTAAAAAAACTCGAAGTACTATTTTTGCTTTTATTTTTTGTATTAAAACTAAGTAAATTCCTGTTATTTTACAGGTGTGGCGGTTAGATCTGGTAATGGTGATATTGTTTAAAGCGATACCACTAGAGAGTACAGACGGTGAGCGCCTAGAGAAACATCCAGAATGCACTCAACCGGGCCTGTGCGTGAACCCCTACCACATCAACGTTTCCGTTCGAGAACTGGACCTCTACCTCGCGAATTTCATCAACAGCTATGGTAATGGAGGCGACGGTCTGCCAGGTCTACCGCTCAGCTATCGTTGTACGCTTATTTTTGCTTACCTTTCGGTGAGAAAGACAGTATATACACGATGTTTTCTTAAACGACTTAAAGGCCCTGGAAATAGTCCCGGTGCATTTATTAGACCGAACGGCATCAGACGTTTCTTTTGTATTGTTACATTTATAGATGCAGTTGTATTTTTATTTTTATATTATTATAGATATGAAAAAAAGATTTTCAGCCTTGGTCTAGTTTAGCGATTAAAAGTATTTGGACTTTTTAAAAGACAACACTATATGTTCATTAAGATTATTAATAAATGTTATAACGCAATTTGTTTATAAAGCTACGGAAAACATTAATGTTTTAGTTATTGCCGAACAAAATACTGTCTTCCTCAACCAAAGTTATTTTGCTCCACAATTAATTGAAATTTAGTTTAGGTTTCACATTTCTAAATAAATCCTGCACTTTTAAGAATTTTGTGTTGTTACTAAAAAGTATTTGAAATGTGTTCATGTATGTAGATTCGACAATTTTTTTGTATTTTTTGGCAATAAATATTATACAATTAATATTAATTAGAACTGGACCACGCTCTCAATTAGTACATTTATAAAGTGACTTTAATTTCGCCAAAGTTACATAAGCATCCAAAAACGAATATTTGTTTTAAATATTAAAATACTTGGTAGGTTTTGTACCAACTAACGATCAAGGAAGCTGTCAATAACATTTTACTCATTATTTAAATCAAATCGGGACAATGATCGTAGACTTTTAAAGAATGTCATGTAATAGTCCCTGTGAGTCGATTTCTCTCCTTTGTGCTTCGCTTATAGTATAGATAACCTGATGTGCTTTCAGATATCCTAAGCGGTTCTCTGTCGCCCCACCCTCCTAGGGACAAAGAGAATGAACACGACGCTAAAAGCAAAGGTAACCGGTCTTCGGACTCGAGTTGGTGTCGTGACGTGCTCTTAACGTTTCCACTGTAGTGCTGTGGCCAGGAACTGAGTTGACGATAATTGTTGAAAAGAACTTGTAACTTAGAGAACACATAGACGAAAAGCGGGTCTTATAGTTAAGCTAGTTTAGACTTGAAATAAATTTATACAAATCTAATGTCGAACATTTGTATTAGTGAATCGCAGCCATTTTGACTTCCCACGTGATGTTGAACCAATAAAAGTGCCTGAGCTTTGAAATCATTAAGTTGGTTATAAGTTTTTTTACATTAGTTTAATCTCTAAATTGGCTAGAGTGTAGGTTGGATTTCGTCAATATGTCACAAATCTTAATTTACATATTTTTAAATATTCTCAATGTATATTCGTTGGACAGCAACATTTTTTCGTGATATAGGTAATATTTATTCTATTTATTAAAAAATTAAAAGTCGTCTAGTGATGGAGATTCAAAACGATAGTTTTTAGTTTAAAGGGCGATAGCCCTGAATAATATATAAAATTATTGCTTTCCTAAGTATTGTATGTTTGAAGTCGATCGTTCCTGGCCATAGAAAGAACGCTGTAGAGGAAACGTGTAATTTGAATATGCACCAGAAAAATATTGTGGTTTTATCACTTTAGTATTGTTATGCCGTGAATTTTACGTTTCAAAATTTTTAACATATTACATACTTAATCCCAGCATTGGCTTGCACTCACCTTCATGCTTTTGTCGTAAATCAGTGAGTTTGTTGTTTGTCGTTTTTTGGACTTAGTAACAGTAGTCGGTGTTCTTTCTCTTTCACTCCTTTTATCCTTTTTTATCAAAGCTCTTTTGAATACGTTTCATTCATTTCAATATTTTCGAATTATGTGCATATGTGAATAAATATTTCTGTAAGAGATGTGGGCAGTATTTATAAAGAGCCTTGATGATGAATGTTCGAACAATGTTATAGAATAAGTCTAATTTTACATTTTTGGCTTTATGTGTTCCCTTTAATACCCAAGTAGTTGGTACTTATATTATATAGTTTCAATATTTGATGTATAGATTTTGTATGTTTTTATCTATTTCAATGTTAGAAACCCCATTTTTCAGTTCACTTCGATTCCAAATTCAATTTTGATCAATCATATTATTTTACCATTTTCACTGCGAGTACTTAATTAATAATTTCATATTACTGATTGATTTGTTTAATCTCTTTTAATCGATCTTTACTTTGAATCCTTCTGTATAACCACTAAACATTTACCCGGTGTAATGCATTCGACATGCGCGTCAATTATTACTTACGAAGTATAAAAAGTCATTAATTCTAAAGATATAATGTTATGGGTACAAGATTAACCGTGTTATAGTATGTTTCACATTTTAAACGCATTATATATTAACACGTTACGGCAGCTCCCTGATATTTTTCAGTAATAGTATTAACTTTTCCACGGGGAAGTCAATAGACAGTGTCTATTTCATTCTAATACTTAATCAATATGCAGAGCTGTCGTGGTCGAACCTCCATAGTTTTTTTTACCGAGATGACGTTCCCCATTTGAGATTTTGTCTTCGTTAATATAATGTAAAGTGGTTGCAGGCTATACCCACAATCCCTACAACGGTGTCATTTGCAACGATATTATTCTAGCAACCGGTGTCTTCTCCTCGAAGGAACTATGGAAGTTGAGTAAAGGTACGTTTAACTTAATTAACATAATCTAATATATTTCTTGCCATTGAATACCTTGTAAATATCTTCTTATTTACGTTATGACCCGTGAAACTCATGACGTTAGAACTGTCAAAATTATGACAAGTTTTGACAGACTCTTTCTGAAACTTATTGGGCATAGGGCTAATTCTGTGGTAAATGTTAATAATCTACAACGATTCAAATCAAAGATTGAGGAATTTTAGTATGAATACAATATTAAACATCTACGTTGGCCAATATGTTCAACCCGAGCGAAAGTGTGGTAACAATTTTGTAATTGAATTCCTTATGTTTCCATTCAATGATGAATACGTTTATGGTTTGCAACAATGGTGCACACAATATGGATTACAAATGACGTATTTGTGGACATGAATTCATTAGCTGGAACAATTATTTTATATCAGAGATATTGAAATCACGAGTATACCAGTAATCTCTATTTATTTAAAATATATAAATTTATACTATTGCCGTAATTAATAAATTAACTGAATACTAATAATCAGCAAGAATTTGAGAAATATAATTAGAACTTTACGAAAAAATCATTTATTGTATGGGAGTATATCATTTATTAAAATGGTATCCTTTTTTGTGAAATACAATTTTTTTAAAACGAAGTTTTAGTCAGTTCTATAATGACATTATATACTATAGTTTGAATTCACAAGAGAAGTAGCGAAAATAAAAAAAATAAATAAATTAAAAACTATATCCGCATTACCTTTAAGCTTGATTCATGGATTTCATGTATGCAGTAATGTGCTATATCTCCTACAAATAAACAAGTATCTCAAATCTGGTCTGACGAAGGCGAAATCTACCAGCAAACCCTCAACAAATACCCGCAGGCGCAAATGACGTTAGTGATATGTCGTCTTCCAGCTTCAATCCTGCAAGAGACGGGCTCGGAGTCGCCAAGCGGATCAGGGATCAAACTGGAGTCCGGCTACTACTGCGGCTACAACAGTCCAGCGCCACCGGCCTTCGAGCCACCCGCCGAGCGCGCAACTCCCTCTACGATGCTTGTCGGCCAATGTTTCAGTGAGTATATTTTTATGTCTTTGGACATGAACATTGTTCATGTTCATGAACATTTGCACGTATACTAAAAATAGTATATTTGAGCATTTACGTATAAGTAATTTTTGCTGAATTGGCATTCAAATTGCAGCCATTGAGCGACAGTACATTAACAACGCCATACGATACGATGCCAGTTGGTTGCTGTGTCTAATTGTTAATATCAATTCTGTTTTTATTTTGCTATGATATAGCATGTGGATTCATTAGTAAAAACATAAATACTAGTTTTTATTATTTATATTATTTTAATGTGTATTAACTCATACATATATAAGTTTTAAATAGACACACTACACTAAGAAATGGTGACGTTGTGACATTTTGGGGGTCGTTTAAACCTAATCAATTATTCAGTTAAATGATTTTTAGGTTTTGGATTAGATCAAAATGACAAATTAAGTAACTTTAATTGTTCATTAATAGACATCCATAAAGAAAAAGTAAGTTATAAGAATATTTCAGATAAAGATTAGAGGAAAGTTATAATCAAACAAAGTAATAATGAACTTTATTTTTCTGCAAATGCAAAAGAATATAAAAAAAACCATAAAACGCTTTATAGTATAATTCAAGCTGATAGTTAAATGGTCTTTGAGATACTGCTAAAGAATTTACCGTTACATAGTGAGATGTGTATAATAGCTATATTTGTCAGTTCCTAATACACAAATTACATGGAAATAAAATTAAGTTATTGGTTTATATCCCCACGTGTCTTTACTTTAGTAGTAGATAACTGCTTGTCTCCGGATATAATCCGTCACCGCGTGGGTAAATTATGAGCTGATTTAGATAAATATAGATGCAGCAATGGTCTGGGAGAAGTTATATATAACGAAAATAATTAAAGCCATTATGATATTTTTGTTTCTTTCATAACAGTTATAATTTACATTGGTTATGATTTTCAACTATTTATATAATATATTTACGAATAAACAATATTTTTTTATCTGTTAAGTAGTATAATATGTGAAAGTAGCGCTACGCGATTAAGCAAGCTAGAAATGATGTTTTTGTCTCGCTCTAAGTGCGAGTTTAACTGAGTTTGAGAACTTTTTACTAAGTTCTAGGAGACGAAAATTGCGTATTTATAAAAAGCAAAACAATAATTGCTTACGTGTTCGCGTGTCAATGACATATTAATGAGTAATAAACCTGAATAAAACAAAAGCGACATTAGTATGCGGTGTTTGGTTGACCGTATAGTTAGACAACGCTCCGCCGCTATATATAGACGCTCGGAATTAGTACGCACCGTGTGTAGCGATCCTAATTTAGATATACTTTGATGGTTGGACATGACTGCTTGTCTTCGTTGCACGGGATTTGATGTGGACTATAAAACGTGGTCTTAGGAAATTATGTTTGACGCTTGTCTATACAAATTTGTAAATTTAGCCTATGATTCCAAAAGGTATACTAAAATTGCTATGAGTCTATTTCTTGCTGGTAGTCAAATTTATAGTTCTTACAAGGTGATACCTGGTTTGTAAGTAGCCTTATTTAAAGAAAGCTTATCTTACGCCTACCCATAAATCTATGCTCATGCGCTGCGATTTTATATTAATTCATATAGTTTATGTTGGAGTTATTTAACATTTACCATCACAATAATAACCATCCTTTTAAATTATATATACTTAATTTGTCACGGTTCTAAATGTCTTAGATGAAGCTTTTCAAAGACAAGAGTCTAGAAGCATACCATTAGTAATAAAATAGAAGGTTGTTATAGAATTTTTAATAATATAAATGTCCTCCAAGTTGATTTCGACTACAGCGGCTGATCAATATAAGAGATCAACGAACCAACCATATTAGCGATCAGCTAACTACGCAAGAGATATGGCGAGTGTACGCGTAAACACTTCTTCCTTTACACCCTCATAGTCCGATAGGACGGAGAACCAGCGCAACCGCTTCGAGGTAAGGCGCAGAACCGACTTTTACATGCCCATCCGGCGCATAGATCATCATCTTACGCATGTCAGTCAGATCGATAGATCAACCCGTATTGCTCTAAACAATTAGGTAACAACAATGATAAAGTTAAGCGCGACCCGAACCCATAACTTCCAATTTATAAAGCGCAGGTCCGTACCACTAGGCTACGAAAGCAGTTAAGATTCTTAAATGTGCACTAAACAAAGTGATATATTTAAGCTGGAAAACAATTAAAAACTTTTTCAGGCATCCCGCACAGTTCATCGGGTTTAAGCGCAGCGCAATCACCATTGGTTCCTTCCAACACGATTTTCTATCAGCACGCACCGCCGCCAACGGACACACATCCTACTGGTGAGAATAACTTCTCTTATCTATCATCATCGTCATCATCAGCCTGTGATAGACCACTGCTAGACATAGGCCTCCCCTAATACACCCCTATCCATTAGGGGGTTTTGGACCGAATCCCACCACGCGGGTTCAATGCAGGTTGGTGGGTGGACCGATTTTTTACATGCCCATCCGACGTATGGATCATCTTACTTAATAGACAATTGGGTGATCGGCCCAAATTGCCCTTACCAACTAGGAAACAACAATGAAAATTTGTTGAGTTCCCGCACAATTCGAACCCGACAGTCAACGAACTCCAGTTTCTAAAGCACACGCCCATGCCACTAGGCTACGGAGGCAGGTTCTTACGTCTATGGAGAATATAATTTCTTAATATGCATGATCAATAATTCTTAAACAATTTTATAGTTATTTTGATCGCTTCAAATAATTTCCACTGATAGTTTTCTTGAAATGTACGTTCAAATTTTGAAGGAAGGACAATTTTTACGATCCTATCATTGTTTTTTCATATAGGAAGTCGGAAAAATTATACATATGAGTAATATCTAATTTAAATTGTGAGTAATAAAAAGACAATCTAAGTAACGGAACTGTATTTTTCTTAAGGCTTTTTGGTGGAAATATGAAAGAATGACATTATATTCTAAAACTATTTTATTCCAACATCATGAAGCTTGTCGAGTCAGCAATTGTGAGGAATGACAATGTTTTGCCTCAGACTCCTGGGAGATCTTTATACATTCGTGTTCAGAGCACCTGACAGACGTTGACAACAAATTCAGGTTGGAATTTTAAAATTTGACCTTCGAGTTAATTTGGTCTGCAAGAACTATTTCATGCAAAATTAATGTTATTTCTTGATATCATCATCATCATAAACAGCTTATAGCAGCCTACTGCTGGGCATAGGCTTTTTTTTAATGAATGTCAAGACGGCGTCCATTAAAATTTCTTGTTTTCGTATTTCGTATTGTATTTTTGTATGTGTATGGACTAGTATTCCACTCATAGTCTTTGAAATAAATGATTTGTTTGATTAAAAATAGTTGCTTATGTTTGCCACGCTGAGCAGGCGGATTGGCAATTGACTAATTGCACTTGTAGGTACTGCGAATTTGTCTTATTTACACTGTAAGGCAGATCCGCCGTCAGGTAAGGCACATCCCTGCGCCAATTTTTTTATATACTAAAATGATTTTATTAATGATAAATTTTACAAAACATTTTGTAGTTATTTTTCAAATCACAAAATATTTACATATCCCCCATATGCTATTTTCGTTTACCTTTGGTTCATTTCTTGCTTTAAAGACTCAGCTTTTTCCTTTCTCAGCTTATATCTTCGAGATATTTGGCAAAGTCCTAGCAGTCACGACATAAGTCAGTCTTCTCGTTCTACTTTATTGCCTTTGATAAAGGTTTATTGTTTTTAAAAAAAAAATCAATTTGGAATCTTCACCATAACACAATCAAATTCGATATTGACATGGAAGACATATATTTAAATACTTGTAAACTAAATCAAAACGATTTAATTTTGAAATAGTTTAGTTTATAAGTATAATGTAACATTGATAATTATTTTGCTATCGATTGTACGTCTTAATAGACAATTGTGTAATAGATTATGAATTAACAAGCTAAGCTGTAGTTATTTTGTAGTTAAATATTCTTTTGCATCAGGAAAGTCTTTGTGCTAGTTGGTCCAGCATATTTGGTTTGTGTGTTTCGGATGAAAGTGAGCTGGAGATATTTGTTTTTAGTTTATGAATTTTATTTTATTTAATTGCAGGTCCACGGATTGTCCCGAAGCCCGAAGCCGGCGTACTTCACTAATTCAATGTTACCACCACCACCTCTCCCTCCGATGGCAAGGCCTGTAGCCATAATTAGATCAACTGGTATGTTTCAACCCTAGAAATCATCGAAGATCTCATTAAAATTCATTAGACATTAGTTTTTTTTTTACAATTTCGAATTTATTTTTATAGGACTTTTGTATTTTTCGTTTATATAATAAAATAACAATTTCGTTATTATATTTAATATGTTATTGAAGAAAAAATTAAAGAAACATCTTGTTTTTTCATAATCCCTGAACTACACTTCCATTAAACTTTCTCTCGGTTATGAAGAATGTAAATTGAATAAACAATTTTATGAATTACGAAAAATTTTAGTAGTTTACTTCATCTGCCCTTCAAACTTTAATGTGCGTGGTTTGATTACTACTGCTTTGTGGTAGTGTATGCACGGTAGAAAGAAACTTTTTCATTAAGGAAGTACTTCTGGAAGCACCAGTTTTCTGTTCACGTCGTCATGACAATGAATATATAAATCTAAAAACAACATTTTAAATAAAAAAGCTAAAAGCAACCGGTAAAGATTTAGGAATTTAAGAAAGAGGCTATTCAACACAGAATTTTTTTTTTTTTCAGCGAGCGAAAGTGGAGTTGGGGTTGGGATCGGTGCGGGGGCTGGTGGTAGTTCACCCGCATCACCTGAAGGTCGGTCACCAGGGGCATCACCACGTCGACGTTCTCCCCACTACCGCGATTGCCATCCACCCTTGACGCACTTCAACCACTACCATGCTCAGCCGCAACAGGTTAGCCCATTCGTTAAGGCTTCTAAGGTTGTAAAATTCTCGAATATAACCTAGTGAGGGCCAAAGTTACTAACATTTATTACGTAATTCACTAACATTTATTAGGAGGCGCCTAATAAATGTTCTCTTCAGAGGTTCCTTCTCTGCAAAGCTTGTGTGCTGCAGATTTATAAACTAAAACTTCAGTAATTTATATTAACGAAACAAAGTTGTATAATGATATATATGTACTATGATAATCAATAAATATGTACCAAAGCATTTCTTTATAACAAATGCTGCTTTCTAGAACATTCGACCTATTTATGTACATTTTTATTGGGGTCCATGAAGTGTGTATTATGTATCTTTTTGTTTACTGATTTTTAGATCTAGTTTTCACGTTTTATTAAAATAGTCATATTGTCATCAGGTATTCAGTTACGGTGGACTTGGTGGTGGGGCTGTGCTGGCGGGAGGTGGAGGTGGTTCTCCACCTGGCGGCCTCGGACTCTACGCACCTCGTCCACCGCCAAGAGCACCCCCTAGGTAAACTTTTGTTAATTGTACAAGGCAAGGCGAACATTTTGTTTACCAGAAAGTTAACGATGTAAATACTAATAATTGCGGCGTAAAAGCAACAGGTTAGTTTTTAGTTTGTATTTATTAAGTTGACAGTTATAAATTATGCTTTTAGAACAAGTATACCTGTGGGTAATATATTAAAGACATATTCTTTTCTTGTTGGCGAGGATAATATGTTCTGATCAACATCTTCCTTGAAAATGGCGATAGATAGACGTATACAAATTTGTAGACATATCTTTAAGATCTGGTTGGTCTGACCATAAAACATTAGTATATCTTATTCATTTTGGAAGTAAATTCTTTGAGGCGTGTTATGGGTTTCATGCAAATAAGGGCTGAATGTGGTAAATAATCACATGTCTTCAAAATACTTGTCAGATGTGCAGGTTTTCTCGTGATTCGAGTATCGGTAATGAAATGTGGGTAAATAATTACCATAATATTTTTTACATTTCAGGTGGAACGCCCCATTCCCTACATTAGAGGAAGAATTCAATATAATGACAGCACCTGGAGGTCCCGACCACGTGGTATTGTTAGATGATGGTATGTACCAGCAAAATACTACACGTAAATGCATATCTACTATTTAAAGACAATATTTTTAGGAGGTAGGTCCCCTTTTTACCACCCGTCTAGTGCGGTACCACCACGGTACATATATCTGTCGCAAAGCGGTAGTATGAAAACTCTATTGCATTTCGGTTTGGAGGGCAAGGGCAGCCAACCTATTTACTGGGTGATCGAGACGTAACATCCTATGTCTCACGTTATGTGGCGCGTTGGTGATATCCCTAGTAGTGCCGATGTTAATGGGCTTTGGTGACCACTCATTAGGTGCTCTTGCATCGGTGCCCGACTGCCCACCTCCCTTCGTATGCGAATATAAAAATAAAAAAAAACAAGACTTGATCGACGAACTCATGAAAAATTGCGATTTATTCCAGAGCGTTTCTTCCAATCGAACGTGATAACGCCTGATGGTACCGCTATGGACACAACATCCGGTGTCGGTCAAGTAGTGGACACGTCCGAAGACATCGCTCCCGATAAACCGTTGCGCTCGCCGTGATGGCCGCCGCCGCGGTGGACGCCCGCACCGCCGCCGCACTGGCGGCCCGTCGCGCACCGCCCACTGCCTGGTGCCGACTGACCGCTGGAAATCAAATCAGTTTTTTTAATCTTTAGAAGCTAATGGCTACCGGCCAGGACTTTAGCTGCTGGTAATTCTGGTCTGAACGTTACTTGTTAATCTATATACCGTGCCGCCATGCCCGGATGGAACATAGTTCTAGTTTTTTCGTTTTTGTTTGATTTATTTTAAAGATATATAAATTGATGTTCGGACGACGCATGATCACTTAACTGTCTTGTGTCTGTGTTAATCATTTTAATGACTTGAGATGTCGAAATTGTTGAAAAATACAAAGTAATACATAAAACTCAACACGGACAGTTACTTTTTGAATGTGTCCTGACAGCAATTGATCTCCTTCTGACCTAAGTAGGTAAATTGAAGATACTCTTGTTTATTTTTTTTAAACTGGGACAAGTGTTTTGATAAACCAAGTAATGTTGTCGAAATTTACACATAACTTTGTTTTGCCTATAATTATTTATACCTTACAACGTAAATTCTTTGAAAAAGCGGCTGAGTAATGCGGGACTTAGTGTAAATATTGTTAAATATATTATTAAAAATGAAAGACCGCGGCAACGGTTGTTTATAAAAAAAACCTGTTTAGCATTGGTTATCTGTGCGTGTGTCAATGTTACCAACCTTGAGATTACCAACGGCGCTATTAAAAGTAAAACAGCGCCATCTAGTTTATAAAATATCTTTAAAGGCAGACACAAGTTAGTCACAGATAATCTATACGATTTTCAATTCAATGATATAATAGATAAGGCGACAACGTAACACTATACTCCCAAAATAATAAATTAGTGAAGTAATAATATGACGCTACGAGAAATAAACAACATTATATATTCTAATATTTTTATAGAATATAAATCAAATATAATGATCGAGCCTTCCAGTAATTTAGTGAAATAAAGAGTGTTGTAAAAAATTGCAGCTTACGGTAAATTATTTTGCTGACCTATAAGGCAGTCACAGAGAAGTTGTCATAGATGAAAAAGCTTCCAATTCTCGCATTGAGATTTATTGCAATTGACGAAAGTGTGATATAATATGTTGATTTTTTTTTGTTTCATTGTTGTGTGTTTTGTATTGAAAAGTGATTAGGATAAGCTTATTAGTTAACGATGGAAAGAAAGAAATTAATTTATTGAACGAGTATTTAAGAAAGACGAGCCTCTGCTTAAGGATTAGTTTAGATCTACAATAGAGCCGAGCGTGTCGTATTTATTCTTGCTTTTGCTTCGAAGTACCACCTCTTACTGAATGCTTGCTGAAATATTATTCATCATAAGACTAAAGTATCTAAACGAAACGCGATAATATTAAAGAAACATACTTATTTCTTTGTGACAAACAATTGAGCAATGTTGAAGACACAAAATGGGTTATAGGAATGCCTAGCAGACTGTACCCGTGCTCTCAATGCAGAAGTCTAGCTTGTAGTTTGATGTATATATAGTTTGTTTTACTTTTCCGTATTTTATATAGCGATAGCAAGAATAAATCGATTAATGTAGTTCGACCATGGTCGAGGAACATTCAATAGGTGCCTTTCATAAAAGAATATAATAAACTTAATCGATAGGTATTTGTAAATCGTAGTGTTATTTTATAAATCCATCCGCTGATACTTATAACATGTTGTTACTTACTAACGTTTAGTGAGGTCGTGTTTAGTCAATTACGTAACTTTTAATTTGGTCCGCCATTACTGTAGCGCGGCTAGTTGGCGTTTTGTTTTTGGAATACAATATTTTTACCGCGTAAAATTCACCGCTTCCACATTTGAGGTTATGTACCGATAGTGTTTTAGTTTTTCCTTTTTAATTTACCATGCAATGACATCTCTTGTTTGCGATCCCGTGGCCATACGAGAAAAAACTAGTCATTAGAAATACATCGTAAATTTAATATTACTTAAAGTAAAGGTTAATAAAAAAATATTTACAATTATTAGTCGAACCTTACGTTTATTAGTAAGGGGTGGGAACTATAATGTGGAAATAATAATATTAATGATGAAAAAAAATTAAAACGTGGCCAAATTACACTTAATAAAATCCAAATATATATACACGATTTTTAATAGATTTAGATTTATGTAAGTATTGTTAGGTTTCGTAGTGGACCGATAGGTGGCGTTACGGGCAGCGGAAGACAATGGAGCGTGGCAATAAAGTAATTATTCTTAGCAATTGAGTCAATTCGCATTTCTGAAATGTTTAGTCCTCGAAGTATGTCGCTTGAAATTATTTATTTTGTACTATTAACACAGGCTTTTAACGGAACAATCGACAGTACTGATTTCTAGTTTCACCCATTTTTTTTCTAAATTCTTGTCACCTTTGCTGGACACTCGACTAAGACATTTAGACAAATAGTGAAGTAGGAAACGTAGCAATAATGGACGAGCAATAAATAAATTTAAAAAATATTACTAATATTAATAATAATATATAGTTTAATAATGACGGCTTTAGTAAAGCTAGTGGTTGGTACTGAAGTTATCACCATATTCGTGACAATTGACTGGCAGAATATTTTTTCATATAGTTACTATACGGCCGGCCGACTGGAGGTCCGTATGACGATTTTATTAAGGGAGCCATTTGGTACAATTATTACATAGCTATTTCACAAAACGAAACTATAGAGTTATTATTATAACAGCTGTAATAGTTCGACTAGGCTGACGGCGGGGATTAGTCAATTGCTAGCTGTAGACTTTATTAGGGATTAAATTAAAGAGAAAGGTTATAATACGGATAAATTGAAAGAGTCACACGAGGCTTGATGACACACGATTCGGAGTACACACACGATTTCGTCGCGTTACATTACAGCATAACATTGTACAGTCGTCGATGTGTTTATAATAAAACGGTGACGAATTTATAAGCTCATTGGTGCCGAAAGAAAACTTTCTAGACTGTGATCAAATTTGTTCATTTGGAACGTGTCTTATATTGAAATAGTTGTTTTTTGTACGATTGGCTGTATGCGACCTATACTGGTTGGCTGTAACAAATGAAATAGTACACAGTAGAACGATATAAGCGTGGGACGTGTTGTATTAAATGCATTTGTTACTGTTGAAACGAAAAAACAAATTTACGAATACATGTACATGATAAAAAAAATTATGAGATAAATTATGTGAAAGCGGTTTTTTGACGACAGCGTAGATCCGGTAGTGGTTCAGTTTGTAGCTTTCGCATTAGTTCGCGTGGCTGTGACATTTGCGAGATTCAAGAACAGACAAAAGTTTCAAAGTTCAGTTAAAAAAGAATTGAGACCTGCAGATAGTCTAAATTCAGCTTCTGATATATCTACCGTAAATAAAAAAAAACCTTGAAACATTTGGTTACTATGAACAAATGACAAGAAACAGAAGTCAAAGTTGACATGTTTCAGCCAGAGAAAATTTTGACGTACTACTTTATATTTAATCACGCATTTGTCGCACCACGACTTTTGTTCTATTTTTAGCACCATTGTTACGATATGGATGAATAATTGAAAGCCTAAACATTATGTGCCTTAGATACAACAATATTGTATTATATTTATGATGCGTTCTATACAACGTGCTAATTAGAAATAACGTTTAAAATTGTTTTCGAATGCCTTGACCGTATCTCATCTTTAGAATTTGTTCACGTGAGGCTTCCATAACTCTTTCGTGTTTCGTCTCGTCCACTATGTCGTATAGTTGTTTATATATGCCGTTCTTTGCGACCGGTGTGCCTCAAGGTCCCTTCCTCGTTCCCCTACTGTTCAATCCAAAAATTGTGTGATTTCTTTTCGCCACTATCCCCTAACCGGGTACCGGACTATTTGATTTTTCCTTTGAACCCAATAATGGTGTACCTCTTAATAATTATCGTATGATTAAGTGACGCTTCTATGCGTAGTTTTGCTGAGATATTTAATAACTTCTAATGTATTCTATAATTTTAGTACCTACCTTGTAACCCACTTAAGTACCTATTATATACTTTACTGGCATGTGTATCTACTCTACGCAATACGATTAGGCGCGCTTTTGGTTTGAGAGAAACGTAGGAGATGTTTTATTCTCGCAATGCTTCTTAAATGGATTTCTACCAATCAATCTCTTGTACCGTATATCTTCTGTAATCCTAATTAACCCCTTTCGATATTTATTTATTTCTCTTTTGTTTTACATATAAAAGATTGTGAATGTTATCGATGTAACGAAAATCCGTCTTGACGTTAAGTTTTTGTGGATTCTGAATTTGAAATAACTTACATACGTAACTAAATATATTTGTAAGTATAATTATTAACGTTTAGAAGAATACATTTAGTTATGGATTTGTTTGTCCATCTTTTATGATGTGCAACTATTGTTTTAGCGAATTTATTCATTGTTTAAGCGTTTCGCGAATTGTCCATGACTCAATATCGTGTGTAAATAACTTCCGAGGCGAATTTATGTTTAGTGTTTATTTTATTCTATTCTCATTTGTACATTTAAAAAAATTAAACGCAAACATTGTTTTAGAAAAATACCTTCAGAATTCACGTGTCCTTGTATTTTTACGATTTTTATATAATTTTTGTTTTATGTTCACTTAATCACGTTTAGAATAGCGATAGCATACCTAAATGAAATGCTTTATTTTCTTAATGAATCATACGAACACACAGAACAAAAATCCCTGTTCATCGCGTTGGATCAGAGCGGACATTTGATTTAGGTATGCGTATTACTAAAATATAGACTTGTAAAAATGTTACAACGTGTATTTTTAACCTATACATAGTAAGTATATTTATAGAATTTTAGTCGTTTAATTATTTCGAACGACTTGTTATAATGAGAAAAATTGGTGCTTAAAGCTTAAAACAAATATGTCGGCACTTGAAAGTGTCGAGTGTGTATTGTCATTGTGGGGTTTGGAGCATTTGACATAGCATGCGTTGTTATGCTTGGAGTTGTCGTCGAAAATTTTCATCTAATATAACACGTTTTTACAAACTACGAAACGTCGGGAATAAATGTAAAGAATCAACGCCCAAAAATAGATATAAAAGTGGATTTAATACTTTTTTACAATCTTGAGCCGCACGGCATATTGATTGTTATTTTAAAGTCATGCCTTCGACTTATGTTTTTGTTATTTAATCTTATCTGTGCAATAATACTGCATGAATATTAATAATTGAAAAAAAAAATAGATGACTAATTTTCTTACGTTCGAAAATTAGTTACTAAATTTCTATTTCAAGTATTTTATTTGTGTTTCGTAATGTACACAAAATTGAGGTTCAATATGGCTGTTTAATTTTCTTTCTCTTTTTTATCTTGGCTGGTTGTAGCGTCTTTTGTATTAAATATGAAGCGTTGTACAAAAAAATATTTGACCGTTTCAAGGCTGGTCCGCG
This sequence comes from Lamproptera curius, assembly GCA_029286875.1. Classification (NCBI taxonomy): domain Eukaryota; kingdom Metazoa; phylum Arthropoda; class Insecta; order Lepidoptera; family Papilionidae; genus Lamproptera; species Lamproptera curius. The sequence continues at coordinate 2,227,711 of JAGSMT010000052.1, forward strand.
TGTGTTCTTAATATAAAAAAAAATGTACCAATTAACGTGGTGAACGTGTTATAGATAAAAGATTCGACGTCAAAACTTGAGCAGTTATAATAATGTAGGTGAACATTGCTCAATATCGATGAAACTGAAAGTGTTACAGTTGACGCAATACAAACAAACAAACATACAATTGAGTTTTATTTCATATCTAATATGTGTTCCTTTATTCCGTTACATATATATATATTATTATTAAAAATGGTATCTGCTTCTATTACCTACTGATGTGCTCGTGGTGGGCTCGAATCCTGCGGGTCAAAAACCTTTTGTTGTAGTTTGGTGCATAGGGCAATACGGGCTGATTGCTCCATGGCCTTAATGACATTTGTAAATAACGTAATTTATACAAAATGGCCACAAGGCTGAATGTGAAATTTGGGACGGAGATATATAACAAATTTCATGTTCTTATTATTAAAGTAGTTATGCTAAACGTTCGTGTAATGGTTGTTCTACACCTTCTATGGTTTGCTGCAGATGGCGCCACATGCCTGATAAGAAATTATAGCAGTATTAGTGTATATCAATAATCTAGAAAATAATATTATTAGGATACCATATAAATCTGTTTTATTTTTCTTTGATTATAATCCGAATGGTCATGATATTTTTACATTTTAATCATTTAAGTCTCTTGTACTGCCTACTTTGGTTTAGCGTACGTTTCATGTGACAGAGAGTTTAAATAATTTTGTATAAGTTGTTGTAATGACACTATACTTTACTTCTGTATATCCCATAGGTAAAGCTGTTGGCTTCACTTCCTTTCACATAGCAGCTCCCCTTTCTATATTATTCCATTATACGATTTGTAAAAATATCCATGCAATGACCATCCCTGTTGCAAATAAGTAGCGTATCAAATCTACTGTATTTTGATTTAGAGAAAACGGTATTCCGTGTCAATATTGGTTAAAAAGAGTTGATGCTCCTTTCATTGTATTTCTCATGAGAAGGACGTACCACTTACCACCAGGTACAAGTTTTGTTTGTCTTGGAAGTTAATTAGGAAACATTGGATTTGTGGGCCATATTTCTATGACAAATCATCGTGAATCCAATTGAATTGAATTAAAAAAAAAACTAATCACATAAATTGAATGTAAAAATTAAATAAAAGTGCGTTAATAAAATATTAAAAAATATGATAAGCAGAACATTTAATGAGATCAATCAATCAAGATTGTACTGTGTAGTCTTGATTAGGTTCACTGTTTAGTAATAAACGAACTGAGAGAGTAGCAAGTTGGGATGGACTTTTTCCCTTTAGGTAGTACAGGGTACATTCACAATACTTTGGCATAAGCTTGTCGAATCAAATACATCAGCTATACAATATCTGAGCTATACCTCAACTACGAGCTAACAGTTGTATTACTGTTCTATTACGAACGCCAGTAAAATTTAAGACGATCCACTAATCAGTAATAGATTTTACAAACAGAATAAGACCTATTCTAAATAAAATAAAATTTAGTTTTACTCTACCCCAATAGAAGTTTAAACTAATTTTAAGAGACCACAAGGAAATTGGCTTCTCACAACAACTTCTTTCCTTGGGTCCTGAAAATAATAACCAGGTGAAGTTTTATAGTTTTGTATTGCTTATTCTAAAATTCTATGGTACAAATCATGTTGTAATATGCAAAATGTAACGTAATCCTTAAGTGTGCCTCAGATCGCTAAAGATTATGAACATTGATGTAACAGGACTGACTGGCTAGTCAATTTTGGCAGGCAACAACACTAGTCAGTAGTACAAAAGTAATTTGTTTTATTTTAATAGGTGGTATTTGCATTAATTGTAAACAAATCGTATACAGTTATTCAGAAATGGGTCAAGTTTCTTCAAGTGATCTGGTTCAGGTCAAAGTAGCACACGTCACCATACTCGAAAAGCTGGAAAATAAGCAAAAAGTTTTTAAAACGATAAAGGCAAGGCCCGTCACTTTCCAAGCAACACTTGCTATTTGAGTCAAAGTACATACCAAAGCTATTAACCTCAAGGCTGAGGTAAATATTGCCGCTGTTAAAAGTAATTTAAGGAACAGAAGTCAGGAAAGAATGCCACCTTGAGGAACGCCAGATTCAATATTCAACCAACGTGATGGTGATTCATCAAAATTAACCGATTCACCTCTTTGAAAGACCATTAAATGAGAGAGGATTGCAAGAAGGATTTTACTCTATTAAAGCGTAAATAAAATCTAGAAGTAAGAAAACTAATCCTACTTCTAGATTTCACTAAGAAAACCATTCCAACCATCAACCCGCATTGGACCAGCGTGGTGGGATACGTTCCAAAGCCCCTAATTGTTATGGGTGTATTAGGGGAGGCCTATGTCCAACAGTGGACTAACAAAAGGCTGATGATGATAAGAAAACTATTACCATGGTCACTTCCATGCCTGACTTTATGTCACCAGTGACTTTGAGTAGGGCTGTGGTAGTGCTGTGTTCTGAAATTAAACCTGATTGAAAAGAAATTATCAGCTTGCTACTAAATTTGAAACGCAACATTGTTTATTAAAACAAAACTCAAGCGCTTTAGAAAGAAAGAGTAAAATAGAGACAGGTCGATGATGAATGAGAAGTTAGGATTGGAGCTGGAATGTGATGATAACTTTACGACATGCGGATGGGAAATACCCAGAATGCAAAGAGAAGTTAATAAAATGCGTACGCCTTGGGAGAAGGATATTAAGGATGGGAAGTATCATGCGCCGGCTAATTTTGTCTACCAACAGCATCGGATTTAATAGAATGGATGACAATATTAACTCTACAGAAGTAACTGGAGAAAATTTATAAGATTTTAAGGAAGGTCGCGTCAAAACAGTGTGGAAATAACATTATTTACGGATGGATGATCTGAAAAAGTGAAAGAAGCGAAATGATAGTTTAACTTCATCTAAAGTGAATGAACTCGGAAAGTTTGACACTCGCGACTTACTGATACCTAAAGTTTTAAGAAACTTCCAGACATCGTAGGAATTGATACAGTTAAACTATCCAGGAAGTATCGACGTCAAGCGTTGCTGATACATTTATGTAACAATGTTTACTGTGTCACGGGTGGCTGGGGATAGGAGATTCTTTTTATGCTATTGGAGTTTGACGTAAGGTCATGTAGATTACAGATCGTATTTGATGCTTGTATAGTGAGAATCTCTTTGTTAGTTCTGAAAGGTATGTTTATATGTTGATTTTTTTACTTTTAACTACCAATAACTTTGTTGAAGGTCAGTAAGTACTGTTATAGAAGCATTTTAAGCCTTTTGATCTTCAGTCGAGATATTAAGTGACCATCGTTTAGTTATATAAAGCGATGACAAAACTTTTACAGCGTTTAGTCTAGATAAATAATTAAAATAGATTTTGCTCTTGATTTATTCTAATTGTTAAAGTTTTAGTCAAGAAGTTACAAAATATTACAAAAGTTACGATTGGAAATTATTTATTTTACATCGTAGTTATCCGAGAAAACTTTATGGAGGATTGTCTAGTTAAAAGTGGTTAGTGGTAATCTGTTAGCAGTAAATACCAGAGAAATGCTCTCAGCATTAGCCTTAACAAACATGGCCTACGATCCGCTATAAGCATTGACTTTAAAAATAGCTCTTCATGAGCCACGGTACCTATAGCTTTATTTTAGGATATAGTAAAGCCCTATTAGGATTCAGTTGCTGCGTTTTTATCGATACGATCTTACTTGGATAGTTTACAACAGATCAATTCATAGAATACATTAAAAATTAAGACATCTTATAGATTGTAGAAATTACTGTTTTTTCTTCAATAATACTTTTATTCGTACAATTTAGCTGTGTGTCTGATGAAAAATAATACCCTCTTTGACTTACATATCTACCGTACAATATATATCTTGCTGTATCATTGTATGTTTCATAATTTTTGTGCTTTTTTTTTATGTCTGTTAAATAAATAAAACTGTGAGTTTTATTTATTTAACAGAAAAGTGGACTTTCTTATTTCAATAGGAAGCAGGAAAAGAATTTTGGGAAAAAATATAATAAAATAAATAAAATTAATGTAAAACTCTTAAAAACTCACTTTTTATTATAAAACATTTAACTCAATACTAGGACAGACACTTCGGTACCGCATCGTTGTAGTACTTTATTTACCAAATACGTACCGACTTTGGGTGGATCTATTTTCAACCAGAAGTATTTAAGTAAAACATTATTGAAAATGTTGTTACTCCATATAAAAGTGTATTTTTTTACATGACTTAAGGTGGCCAATTGTCAATTAAAATATAAAAATTAATGAAGAGGCATAATTAATCACATTTAAAAGGAAACATGAATTATGTCATTTAGTTACATAGTTCAATCATTAAGTTTCTTATTTTAGAGATTAGTCACTCTAAAACTTCTTTTTTAAAGAGATAAAGGACATTTCGCTTTCGATAGAAATAAAATACTTTTCTATCTACTTTTTTATGGCTATTACGCCGTATTGATTATTTCTAACATCTAACTACAGCACAATTCAATATAATACAAGATTATTGAACAATGGGCCGTCTCATTTATAGCTCATACCAAATTCAAGTTTATAAAGGATTAGAAAGAAAACAGTGTATTATGCCACAAAAAAATCTTTATTACTAAAAAGACATAATTTCATTCCTATGATATAATAAAAGACAGTTTTGCCCTTAGCGAATCATCGAAGCCAACTATATTCAATAAATCGAACTTTGACATCGTATGATCGCAAAAATCAATAGTCGATGTACGCCGTGACACAATGTTAGCCCACAACTTGAGCCAAAGTCAATACACGTAACTCAAGAATATTGCTAGTATAAAACTACCTTATAGCCATTACTTAAGGATCAATTTTGACGATCGATAAATGTACTTGTAACCTATTTCCATGGAAAATGCACGACGCTGAATAGAACGGATAATCGACGCCTAGCCTTGCGCGATATCGATTTTACTTGGGGTCCGTCGACTCGTAAGCAAAATCGCGAAAATATATTTATCTCTTTCACTCTACATATCAAAGGGGCAAGTTAAAGGGAGCTGGCGATACAATGTCGGTGCGCTTGAAGTTTGGCTGCGGCGCTGTCGCCATGACAACGGGTCACGGTGAGGGTAAGATTTCCGATATGTACGATCCCAATTATCAATTTTCGATATTCGCTTCTAGGTCGAAAGGTCGCGTTGTTTTGCGTTGTAAATTCTCATAATTACTTTATTAAAACTATAATATATATACTAGGCGTATTCTTTTAATATTATATTATGCCGCGATTGATGTGAAAAGATTTCGTTATTGATTTAGCGAGTATTTCTCATGATTTACCCTTGCAGACAAGATGGCGCCGGGTTTGAACGAACATGAGTCCGTAAACGCGTTTCGTTATAGCGTTTAAGGTTTTAGTTACCATAATTAGATAGATTTTCTTATTGAATTCAATATATTTAGTTTGTTTCTACGCGTGTATGTTAGGCTATATTTGGTCAACAAAGAATATTGATATCATTTTATGACTATATTTATAATCATTATTTTTTTAAAGTTTATGTTATGATTGCGTTAATAACACATCATCATCATCAGCCTGTGTCAGTGCACTGCTGGACATGGCCTCCTCTAATGCACGCCACCGCTTCCGCTCTTCAGCTATTCTCATCCAGCTCACACCGGCCATTTTGAGAATGTCGTCACTCCATCTTGCCGTAGGACGTCCCACACTATATTATAACACACTTTATACAAATGGTCATAACGTTATGTCGAGAGTTTAAATGTCCTTCTTTTTTAAATGAATCTTATTGCATACGTCGTATTCCTCATGTATGAGGGTAATTTTGTAATGTATACTCATTTTCATTGATTGATGTCATTTTAGGTTTAGTTGTTAATGGTTCAAAAGATAATGACTTTTGGACTGGTTTATACATATATTTTTGAATTAACTTTTGCTCTTTATTCAAATAACTTCTATATAAATTTTAACTGTAACTACACTATTTGAATGTATTAACGTGCGTCAGATATCTTTTCTGTTTTTGCTACAAACCCATTTTTGTTTTATTACATTAAGAACAATTGCTCCGGGTGTAACTTCCGTGTTTGCATGTCTCACTTTTACTCCATTCCGTTGCTAGGGGAGGTCCCATGGGGTGAAATGAAATGAACTACGATAATATCAATAGAAATAATGTTGACTCGGGGTAGCGGTTTCGCTGGATGGGAGATTTCTCGGGAGAAAAACAAAATATAATGTGCTGTGTTCCACTTATAATTATTTCGGTTATAGATGTGACAAACAACGTTGGACGTTTTTCTCGTTTTTACATTTAATTATTAAAGCGAGGTTTGTTTAGTTTTGTCAAGAACAAGCTTTAAAAAACCTTTTTTTTCGGTCTCAAGTTATGAAAGATATAATGGCAGAATAGTCAGATTCAGTTAATTGTTTTAAACATCGCTTGGTTCTTTTTTATAGGTTCGGGTCTAAAAATTCATATACAGAATCGTCTTATTAGTACGCATGAATTCATAATTACCGTATATATTTATTGGTCAAAATGAAATACATATTTTTATTTTTAAAAGGGTTATAAGCGGGGTAATTCATTTCAATGTGAATATTGTTTTTAAAGTAATATTTTAAGTAGTATTTTGTGCAAATATGACTATGCTTTGAAATATGAATTGTCAGTATATTAAATATACTAGAACCCAACACGGGTTGCTTAGATTTAAAATCCGTTCTTAATGACCTCTTCAGCTAATGAATATTCTACATACTACTAGCCTTATAGTTCCCAGACATATATCGTGATGAGTCAATATATAGGTGGGAATCTCTTTTATATATATAGATTTAGCTTTAGCTATTAATTAAATATTAAGTTCAGCTTAATATTGCAACGGATTAACATAATTTAATTGAAAATAAGTCATAAAAAATAACGAGACAATATTTAAAAGCCCCTTTCAGCGAATGTTGGAATTCAGTTCTACAAATTTTTATTCTGTTGAAAAACAAAACAGTAACATAATTTTCATCTGTTAATTTGTTTAGTCTTTGTTCGCTACAAAAATAAATAGCCCCGATGAGTAACGTTAAATTTGTATAACATATTTTAATATTTATAATATGTCTATTTATTTCATTTATTTATTTTTAAAATTTTCTTTAACTGCCTCCGTAGCCTAATGGTATGGGCGTATGCTTTAGAAACCGGAGGTCGTTGGTTCGAATCCTGCGGGGACTCAACAAATTTTCATTGTTGTTTCCTAGTTGGTTAGGGCAATTTGGGCCAATCACCTTTGAAAAGTGAGATGATCCATGCATCAGATGGGCATGTAAAAGTCGGTCCAGCCACCAACCCGCATTGGACCAGAGTGGTGGGATACGTTCCAAAACCTTTTGATGGATAGGGGTGTATTAGGGGAGGCCTATGTCCAGCAAGGGACTATCACAGGCTGATGATGTAATGTGATGTAATTTTCTTTCAGCAATGTTTTGTATTACCTCTATTGATTGTATCTTTTTACTTTTAATTTTGTACGCCTACCTCTTATTCTCTAAATCATCAAAAGGTTGACTGGGAGACAATGCCACTGGCATTATGTCCGCCTTTGTACCCTTACTGTGCACATAAAGTGTAAATAAATAAATAAAAATGTGTTCATATTTTATGGTTAAAATGCACACCATCGTCGTTGCTATGTTCATCGCAGTACTTCTTGAAAAAATACTTTTGCTCTGAGCAAGGAGCACCTGACTTTCACAGCCCCAATGGATAAGCTTACAATCAATGAATGCAAGTCAATTCAAGGTTGTGATGACTTCTCACCACTACAATCGACCGACTTATTGCATGCCATTCATCTAACTTTACACATCAGCACCATGTCACGCAGATCATCTTACTTTACAGGCCATTAGGTGTTCGACTTATACTCTTAATAAAACGATTATAATTTTATATAAAACAGTCATCTTTTAAGCAGATTTGATCCGACGTCCTCTGGTTTCGAAAGCAAGTGCTTTTACCACTAGTCCACGGAGGAATAATTGACACAGAATTTGAAAATTAAAAAAATATCATTAACATAACTATTTTATTATAAATATAACGAATATAGTTAGTTTAATTATTTAGGTATATCAGATTTAAATTTAAGCTAAAATAAAGAATAACAGAATTAAAATAATACCGTTTCTTTCGTTTTTGTTTTAGAAACATTACATTTTCGAAAAATACAAGTTTTTTAAATATATTAAAACTATAAGAAAACAATAGGCACATAGCTTATTTTACAACTGCTTCAATATAGTAAATGATTGCTAAAAATAGCTGTTTATAAAATGTGAAAATATTTCAATTGAGTTTAAATAAACTAAATGTAAATTGACAAACAAATCTCCATGAAATGAACCAACCGGAGCGTGGAGGTCCGACAGACATTAATGGCGGCAAAGGGCCCGGGCAAAGCTTTGTGTGTATTTTTCTCTGCGGTTACATTTTAACGCGACTGGCTGCTGACACAGTGGGGAAAATGAGAAAACGTAATTAAATACGCGTTTATTTGATTTGATCTTTATTTTATTAGTACGAGGCATGTTTTTTAAATAAGTACCGTTTTGGTATTAAAAAGACGTCCAAAGATATCGCAAGAATTTTATTTTTACATGATAGCCTTTTTTTTATTGCCTACGCAGGAAGACGAACAGTCGGGCCACCTGATGGAAAGTGGTCACCGCCGCCCATAGACATCGGCAATTCTGGTATCACCAACGCGCTGCCTACCGTGAGACATAGGATGTTGAGTCTCGTTTACCCAGTAAATACGCTGGCTACGGGGCCCTTCAAACCGGAACACAGTAGTGTTTTTACACTACTGATTTGCGATAGAAATAAGCTTGTCATACATAAAGTAACTTCATTCTTGTGTAAAATTTTGTAAATTTGTGGGGTGCAGTCTGTAAGTAGTAAAGATTTACTATTTGATCAAGATCACTCGAACCATTACGTAAAATGTGTCAAATCACAAATGCGTGTCAGAACACATTGATTCCTACCCACGAGGCTATAGAAATCAAAAAACATTCTGATTTCAATAGATAACACGCTTTGGCGTTACCACCAGCTTGAGATCAAATTATTCACAAAATCGAACCCAAGCATGAAATTGCTGCTAGACCTCAACGTACTATAAGCACGCCATTCTTAAAACGTACAAATGAATAAATTACTTGCTGCCTCCGTAGCTTAGTGGTAAGGGCGTGTGCCTTAGAAACCGGAGGTCGTGGTTTCGAATCCTGCGGGGACTCAACTAATTTTGTTGTTGTTTCCAAGTTGGTTAGGGAAATTTGGGCCGATCACCCAATTGTCTGAAATTAAGATGATCCATGCGTCGGATGGGCATGTAAAAAGTCGGTCCAACCACCAACCCGCATTGGACCCGCGTTGTAGGCTACGCCCAAAACCCCCTAATGGATAGGGCTGTATTAGGGGAGGCCTATGTCTAGCAGTGGACTATCACAGTCTGATGATGATGATGAAATAAATTACATCAATGACGGTGGTCGGGTATAAATCTCTTGTCTTTGTTAAGCTTCATCTCACCCAGGTTTCGTAGGAACCTCCCGGACCCTACGTACTAGGTGACTTTGACAGAGGAACAACACCTCAGTCTGCCCGTGACCATGGATCCTGCAAAATATCTAAAACGTCGGGGATATTATAAAATAAATTTAACGCAATAAAATCCATATAGTCTTAAAAACATGTATAGTATCTGTGTAAATGCAAAAAAGTATTATTTAGTATAATATTAAGTACGCACGTAATGAGTCACATTATTTTAATGTGTTATTGCTATCCATCAAGAAATAATTTTGTGAGAAACGAATAAAAACGTCCTCCTTGTCGATTCCGACTACGGCGGCCGATATATATTAGAGATCAGCGAACTACGCAGGAGATGTTATGGTGCACAAGTGTACGCCAAACACAAGTACACTCCTACTCCTTTATTCTCACAAAGCCCGATGGGACGGATAACCGACACGACCGGAGAGAGATACTGTGAAAGACCGACTTTTTACATGCCGATCAGACGCATGGATCATCTTACTTTCAGACAATTGAGTGATCGACCTGCATTGCCCTAACCAACTAGGAAACAACATAGAAAAAGTAGTTCAGTCCCCGCAGGATTCGAACACACGCCCTTACTACTAGGCTACGGAGGAGAATAAGTAACCAACAAATAACCCAAACATTCTTCTAAACTTTCACACTTATTATAGTAGTCGAGTAAATTTGCATTTCTAATTCAAAATGCTGGAAACATTTCGTTTAATATCCGCTCCAAAAGACGCACGCTATTCCTTACGTCCTGTAACTAGGTCGGGCTTTCACAGTCCACTTTTGCCAACAAACAGGATACATGACTAAAGTTTACACGAAAATAGGCCTTAAGTTCTGTACTTTTAAAGTAGGGTAAGGTGAATATAGCGTAGCTTATTCGAAAGTCCTTCTTAGCGACTTTTACATGTAAAAACAAAATACAAAAAAGAGTGGCAATTTTAATTATAATCTGTTCACACATTCACGAATATTATATTTATTGAATGAAACTCACATAACAAATTTTATTTTTAATTTTTAATGCGATATCAGATGTATTTAATTTTACCTTATTTTTCACAAAATCGCCGCAAATATAAAGTAACCTAACACGATTAATACTTCAAATTTGAAAAAGCATCTGTTGATTGCACAACTTGCGGTTATTTGACCACCTTTGCCGCGAAGCCATAGAGAAACTTTCATATCCTGATAAGGAGTTGGAGGGAACGCGTCACCTTTAATTAATGCTCTTTTTTTTCCTCAGGAAGTTTGTAAAGCTACCCAGCTTGCCGGTAAGGTCAAATGTCAGAATTGACTTCTTTCTCTCTGATTTTATTCGCTCTTTCTTTTCTTTAATGATGCAGAAAAGAATTGCGAAATCACTTTCCTTTATTGATAGCAGTCATCCGTCAACATGGTTGTTTACGATTTTTGTTTATACTTCTATTATTTTAATATTTGTATGTAGTTCAAACTTTTGTAAACGAAAAGTTTGTTTTCTTCGTAAAGTTTATACAATTTTGGAAAGCGCTTTTGTTTTAATAAATATTATTTTTATGTAAACACTTAACATTATTAAAAAGTAAGCTATTATTTTGTACCAAATTTTGTTAAAATGTTACCAACTGCTCGGCACCCGATTGGAACAAAAATTAAATCCAATCGAAACATGAATTTGCTTTTAGACCTGCAGATGTAAAGAATTCTGAATGCGTTAATCGAGTTAACTTGCCATCAGTTTTTGATATTAATACTTAACATCAAAATCAGAAGGCAAGTTAGGTAAAACTATCAATGAAGAGTAAACATCCTATGGTTGTAGATGCAAAGGATCGTGCCCAATAAGTAGTTTTTTTTCTTTTAAATAAGAAAGTTTGTTACAATTAAAAAAAATAAACAGACAAAATATATAAAATCACAAAGGGACAATTTTTTTCAAGAAATTATTTTACGCTATCATTTTATTTTTTTAAATTTCTGTACCCTACTACTGTTTTTTACTTGAAGCTGAAGTGCAGGCCGAAAATAAAAAAAAAAAAACACGTTCCCGCCATCCCAAGCAAAGGGAAAGGTCAACGCACCGGGAAGACGGCGCGGCACGAGCCGCACAGGTGCTCGGTCGATAGCATCGATCCGGGTGGAAATCGATGGGGTGACGTCACGCGATGGCGGCGGGCGCGCAGCTGTCGCGCGATAAAAAGCGTGTTATGCTAATAAAAATGGGGTGAGACAACGAGGGGTTGGGATATATTTAAAATGCACAAATATACATTATTATTTTTTTTATCAGATAGGGTTTGCTCTGAATGGATTTCGTGATAAAATAATAAAAGGTGGGCGCGCAACACACTTTTGTTTTGTTTCGTTTCGTTGTTGCGTTTCGAGAGGGGGTTTGATTTTTTTGGGCAAGATGCAGTTTTAAAATATTTTCTATTGAAAACAGGCTAGACCTGTTTATTTTTATCTGTAATTAATTACTTGTAATGTAAGGTTATACCTTAAAAGATATAATCACCGTAAGTTCATTTAAAACCAATTCATTAAATAAACAATAAAAAATGGCTACGTCGTTTGCATCACAAATTGTTGACAGCAATTTATTCCAACAACTGATAGCTTCAATTGATTAGTTTAATAATAATAGTGCAAGAATTATTCACGGAAAATATGCAATGTAGAAAAAGTTTACTTTATTTTACCTTTTATACATTGCCACTTTTATGACAAAGATTATAGAGATAGTTAATAAAAAATCATAAACCCACCAGCCCGCATCGGACCAGCGTGGGGGCAAACGAATCAAAAACCCCTAACTGACTAACACAGGCTGATGATGATGATGATGATGATAATGATGACGATGATGATGATGATGATGATGATGATGGTGAATAGACAAAGCTGTGTCTGGGTAGACAGCCTAAGAGTGATTACAGAACTATGGACACATTACATTACTTTTGTTATTAAAAATATGTATAACGAGTACATTAAGGGTTTATCTAGTTCCGGAAGCTTACTTAGTGGATGTGGATCACAGTGGATGTGGTCAGAATGCTATTGAAATGATCAGTAGGTGAGTACAATGTTGCAGGTCATTTCACAAGCCTAGTTTTTACCGCATCCTGAAACTTTGCGGTCGAACGATTGTTCGGTTTTATTTTTAATTTGAGCTATTCTATTTATGTCCGGAGTCGACCACATTCATCCGGACGTTTGGTAATAACTCAGTGGAGTAGTTGTAATGATTTATGTCTGCTGTATATGTCAATGAAACGTACGATTCTTTAGGTATGTTTTATACCGTTTGAGCTAAGTAAAGCAATTATTTCTTTTATTTACGCGATTATTATACATATCGAATCATTATCCATGATCACGGGTAGACTATCCGTAATGCTTGGAAACAGTCATAAACGTCGGGAATATATACAACTAACGCTCTTTGCGTTCAATATCCGTAAAAAAGTTGATTTGACATAAAACGATATAGACAACTATAGATCTACTAGCAATATAGAAGTTGAAGAAAACTTTCTTATTTTCGCATATAAAGTATGTCACTTGATGAGTTCAGTATTTTGCCTTTGTTCTCTATTAGCCGCAAGACGTCATCTGTTTCCATATATTACTATATTTAGTTATATAGGCATTAACCCTCTTTTTTTATATTACATCACGAAATCTATCCATCTTTTGCTGTATGGCATTACTGTGGCTTATTGAATTTACCATAAGAAAAAGGTTCAGTTTCCTTATCTATGCGAAGCGAAAGACTTTGATCCCTTATTGCGCTAAGCGATGACTATGATGTTTAACGCTGTCACTTATAAGATCTTTTAAACAAAACGCTTTAGAAATAGGTTATGTTCATAAAATAAAGTTATAAGCTTATACATAAAACAGTACCAATATGGCTTATTTATACTTGGAATGGAACTGAACAAAGTTACCCATGGCAACAAAACAACGTTGTTGTTGTTGTTATGCTATTAATCGACTTTCACCTAGTGATTGAGATGTCGGTGACAATTGATGGATGAGAATAGCCCAAGATCGGAAGAGGTGACGTGCATTAGGGGAGGTCTATGTCCAGCAGTGGGCTGAAACAGGCTGATGATGATGATGACAATTGATCAAAAAGATCGCTAGACGCATGAGGCTACGTTGATTCTATTGGATATTTTCTTTATATCTATCTATCTTTTTTATTTTTGGCGTAGGGATGAGACGACCCCATCTCCCACTTGACGGCGGAACTACCTTACAGTGGAAGTAAGACAGATCCTCAGTTCAAGTGGAATTAGTCAATTGCCAATCCGCCTGCTCAGCGTGTCAATTATGAGCAACTCTTTTTAATGGACGCCAAGAAGATCGGCCGTCTTGGCGTTCATTAAAAAAGCCTATGTCCTGCAGTGGACTGCTAAAGTTTGTTTATGATGATGATGATATCGTGATCTTTTTAATTATCTATATTTATCATTTAGAATTAGACCCCTAGTTCTAAATGCCTATTAATAAGATATTTCTTCGTATTATTGACGGAAAAACACTGCCTGGAAAAACACAAAGTTTCACACGACTTCTACTTTGTTAAGCAGAGCTTAAAATTGTTTTTAAACTTCGTTACGTATTATTAAGACTTATGATGTTACCACTAGGTTTCATTAATAGTGATTATCATCCAAGTAGTGTTAACGTTTACTTAGTCTCACTAACGAGAACTTAATGAGTCTTGTATGTAATTTTTTCCTGCCTTTCAACTGCCTCCGTAGCCTAGTGGTATGGGCGTGTGCTTCAGAAACCGGGGGTCGTGAGTTCGAATCCTGCGGGAACTCAACAAATTTTTAGTGTTGTTTCCTAGTTGGTTAGGGCAATTTGGGTCGATCACCCAATTGTCTGAAAATTAAGATAATCCATGCGACGGATGGGCATGTAAAAAATCGGTCCAACCACCAACCCGCATTGGACCAGCGTAGTGGGATATAGTCTAAAATCGCATAATGGGTAGGAGGGTAATAGGGAAGGCCTACGTCCAGTAGTGGTCTATCACAGGCTGATAATGATGATGATATGTAATTTTTTCCTAATTCCCACCGATTTTTCCAAGTTATTATAGGCTCTTAATTCACCCACGCTACATCTAAAGAATAGCAGTTTTTTCATAGAGTGTTATGCATTTTTATCCCTACATGTTAAATGGATGAACTGCGTTTGTACGTTTACCCAAAACAAACGCTAGAACTAGGTAGAAACAACTTTGAGCAAGAGGGCAACAGAACCAAAGTTGGACACTTACTGTTCGACTGGTCTTCAAATTAAGAGTCGCTCGAAGTATCCCTGAAGAACTTCATCACCAATATAGCTGACAGATATATATATTTGAAAAGAACTAACAACGAACATACTATAACGACTGTAAAAGATAATTTTAGTAACCAGAACCGATAGAAATACCCCCAGAATAAACTTAATCATACTTTTGAGACCACCAAACAGATTAACACAAAATTATTATTTCGCTTGTTTCCAATGACCTCCAACTCGTAAAGTAACAATTAACATTATAAGACCAAGTAAACAATTCTGATTTCATTAATATTCTGCATACTATAATCCCACCTGGTAGACATTCTTCTAGGTACTGTCCAGAGGTAATTTAAATGTTTCAAATTTTTCGCTTGACCAATATTTGCTTTGTTTCTATTTTTCTTTAAATCTCTCCGTAGGTAATTTGTTAACGGGTTTTGTAGTCTGTTGCAAATGTGTGAGTTGTTAGCGTAACACAAAATTACAAACGCCTGTACGGGTGGGACGTGGTATAGGGGATGCCGAAAGCGTAGGGATGGCGCATCCCGCACAAGTCGGTATATAATTAAAATTTTGGTAACTACCATCCACCGTAGATGACATTTCGTGAAGTTATTGTCTTAGTATATTTAATGCTTAGTATATTAAAATTTTAAAGGTGTTTTTATAATTCAGGCTCATATGTATATTAAATAATCCTCCTAAATATTTGAAAGATTAATATTTTTTTTCTATTTAAAATTCTTTTTTATAAAGCTGTCCTAGCTGTTATTTTATTCCATTTCTTAAACTTTGGACTAATAAAAAAAAACATTATTAATATACCTAAAATCATGATCGAACTGTTAAGGAATAAAAGCTACAATCTTATCCCAAAGGACTGTTAGCTATTGTCAAAAAAAAATTATTATTCTCCTATAGAATAGTATTATTAAAAGTTTGCCTAAAATTACCATCGATTTTATACCCACAACTCTGCAGAAACCAGTAGACATAATTTTTTTTAAATATAGGTACTTTAAAAAATAAAATAACTTTCGGATGTATTAATTTTAGCACAGCCCTAAAATCCCTTTGTCGGAACCAGGTGTCGGGTCATAGCGGCCACCGCGTGCGTGTCCATAGTAGCCGTGGGTTTTTTGTTGTATTAATCATTATATATAATTAATTCCATAATGACACATTCCTAGTAGCAGCTGACACTTTATCTCAATTTTGTTGTCTAGTACGGCACGTGAAATGTGTTTAGAAACACATATTACTTCAGCATTTCTAATTACACTTTAATGGACTAGTGTTTTCAATATATTGCCTATTTCATTACTCTTAAAAGTTTTGTCACGCTTGTATGTTCGTGAATAGAAAACTTATTTTTAGTTTATACATAGTAATTGTAATATTTGGCCTTTCAGCTTCACAAATAACCTGGAAGAGGAGGATTTTGTTTTGATTTTTAATTGTTAAAGCCCATACGTGTAGGATACGACTCGAATAATGTAAAATACGAAAGCTTTCGCAACAAACCGGGAGTTCCAATACGAGGTGAGCACGCAAATAGCCGAGTGACGATACTAACGGAGGGGCTACAAGGTACTACGAAACGGCTACGAATGCCGACAGCGATGGCATAACAAACAGCGTCATCCATTACTGCCTCTTAATAACCAACCATTCTTGAAACAGCCAATACGAGCAGCAATCGTTGTACATCAACCATATTCCACGATATTGACGACGTAGCGCCTCGGGGTAGGTTAAGGGTGCATTGTAGAGAGCGTTCACGTCACATTTGCTAGCGTGGGAGCAAATAGTTTCTAAATACAAAACTGTATGGTATGTTTTCGCTGGTATAGGGTGGCAGTTACGACGTTCTGCGCGGGTGCGGCGTTAGCAGGGGCTGCCCGCAGGACGTGGACCGAGGGGAAGGAAGGGTGCGCCGCGCAAGCGTGATTCAGTCGCCCGCGCGACCCCGTCGCCGCCGGTCGCGCGCCATGGACGAAGGTAGAGTTCGGGACCGTGCGCCGCTCACAGTAATAGTCGCCCCGAGCAACGCGTCGCCACCGCGACTATCTCCTGACCTCCTGCCTGACGGGGACGCTGCTTTTCACCCCCTGTCTGCCGTCAACGGCCGCCTTACGCCACCGGGCCTAGAGCCCGCGTCCTATGCCACCCTCACACCCCTTCTCCCCCTGCCACCTATCAGCACTGTCTCAGATAAATTCGCATACCATGCAGGTGGTACGTTTACCGTCATCCAGCAGCAACAGTCGTACGCGGCTCTGTCCCCTGCCGCTTACAATGAACCCCTGTCTCCTCAATCTGCGTATAGCAGACGGAGCGCGTCCCCAAACTCCTTCGAGAGGCGATCACCAACTCCCCCCCTGCCGAGTCCCGGCTTGGATCTCAACGCGGCTTTGCTCGCTAGGGAAGAGCAAGCACAGCAGCAGTCTCAAATACACAACGACACAGAAGAAATTAACACAAAAGAGTTGGCGCAGAGGATAAGTGGCGAGTTGAAGCGATATTCAATACCTCAGGCGATATTCGCGCAGAGAGTTCTCTGCAGGTCACAGGGCACGCTCAGCGATCTACTAAGGAACCCTAAGCCATGGTCAAAGTTGAAATCAGGCAGGGAGACATTCAGGCGGATGTGGAAGTGGCTTCAGGAGCCCGAGTTTCAGAGGATGTCGGCGTTGCGGCTAGCAGGTACGGTCCGCATGACGCTTTCATTAGCATTTTGTTAATTTTAGCGTTTTAATTTAATCTTATAACTTTAAGGATCTATGCAACACGAGAAGGTTTATATTCGATAATGGTTGATATAATGAAATAGTTGTTTAATTGTTTGAATTACTTGGCACAATAGGATAACGTCTCTCGCTTTTAAAATAACAAATTCAATTGTATTTTTCTTATAAGATAAATACTTTACAATGCTTAATTTCGTATAGTCATATTCTTCTTTAAAATTTAAGGAATATATTGTTGAAACTTTCTGAGGCTTTTATAAATTTAACACACTTGATACCCCGTTTGACCTAATTACTCGACCAAATATTTTAGCCCCAGTGTTATTATTGGCTTGTTCTAATTTCAACAATATAAAGTCATATTGCTGCGTTAATTTTACAAAGTTATTTACTATACAAGTTTGAAAATGAATAGGCTGTATATATCAAGCGGCCATTGCCATCTGTATTTTCATTTTTATATACATAATTATAATCATCTTATATTTAATTTTATTATACATAAGATAATTCAACATATTTACTTTAACTTTTTTGTATTAATAAATAATCACGTATGAGTTTACCAAGCCTAATAATAAGTACTGTATTTATTAAAATTTCCTGTTAGTCTCTACCGACATTTAGTTAATATTTATTATAAATGTCTATAATAATACAACAATTACGATCTTGGCATTAAAATTAATAAATAGGATTATATTTAAAAAATATTTTTGTTTGTTTATTTATTCTTTATTCAGGTCAACAGTCGCTAATTAGAACACAATAATCATCATCATCATTATCAGCCTGTGACTGTCCACTGCTGGACATAGGCCTCCCCTAATACATTTCTATCCAACAGGGGTTTTTTTTTGGACCGTATCCCACCACGCTGGTCCAATGCGGGTTGGTGGGTGGACCGACTTTTTACATGCCCATCCGACGCATGGATCATCTTACTTTTCAGACAATTAGGTGATCGCCCCAAATTGCCCTAACCAACTAGGAAACAACAATGTAAATTTGTTGAGTCCCCGCAGTATTCGAACCCACGACCTCCGGTTTCTAAAGCCACCGACCATACCACTAGGCTACGGAGGCAGTTGAAACAATAATCAATAAAGAGTATTTACTAGTAGAAAAGCCAATAATAGATTACCACATTTTAAAATGGTATAATAATATTTTTTTTAATAATAATAATAGTTTTTAATAATAATAATGATAATAAAAATAAATGAATATGTGTAGCTGCAATAACTTAACCATAAGTAACGTAAAAACACAAGACTATTACACATGTAATAATTGATACACATATGTATAATACAATGCATTTAAGTTACACAGTGAAGAGACAAGTACAGATTTAACAAAGAACATTAAATCAGTAGTATTTGAATGTTGTCGGTGGAAATGTTGCTCTTGTCAAAATGATGTAAGAATTCATATACATAATGCTAAAAATGTACTTAAGGAAATATCAAAGCAAGCCTTTCTTACGTTAATAATAGCGGTTTTACAGCTCTGACTATAATAATTTGTCTATCATTTTATTACAAAATGCAAGCTGAGGTATCCATTAAATAGTACAACAGGTTTGCGGCTAACCTTTGGATCAACGCCAATGGCACAAGCCTCGCTGAAGTCCACTATGTATTCGTGAAAAGTACATGCCTACTTCTAGACTTCTAAAGTAAAACCCTATTAGTTGATTATTTCACGCAAATATTAGCTAAATCCATCACAATTATTGTGTTAGAGAAAAAAATTAAAAAATAAATCTTCTTTTTTCTTTTTAAAAAAATAGAAAATCTGGCGTCCACACATTTGTTACATATATAAAGATATTTAATAAGTCCCATTTTTATACTTAAAAATCTACGTTAGATTAAAAAATAAAGAACAGGTAATTTAAATAATAAAATATTATGAAGTTTTTTAATGAGAATATGTTTTTTATATCTATAAAATATATCAAAAAAGTTAGTTGTAAAATATATCACTTCACTAATAAGGTGGTTTTTGCAATATAATGAATATTTGAGGCATTGCTATTGTATTTTTTTAACTTTTAAACTTTTTACAGTACAACATGTTCAAAACTACAAGTTTTACGTGTATGTGTAATAACTAAATACAGTTCATATAAGATGCTAAAAACACCTAATAATGAAGTTATTTTACAAAAGTTGCATTTTTATCCCACGTTATTCTGCCAAGATAATAATTATTTGTAAGGCGTTAGTGACCTCATCACTCACAATCATTTCAGACTAATTGGCTCCACCACTTAAGAGGGCTTTTATTCATAAAGCCATTCTCCTCTGCCAAGAATCAAGATTCACCTCCAAAATGATACACAATTGACTGAAACTAATAATGCTTAAATAAGTTATAACTACAAAATATTAATTACTTTTGTGTGTGTATGTGATATTATATAATATATTATTTTAGAACTCTGTTTCATAGTTTTTGTCCTAAACTTAACTGACCTATTTACTGTTCTATTATTTTTAGATATTTGTAACATATTAATGGTGTAAAAATAGTATTCTAGTGCTACAACTTTCATGCGTTGCATTCATGTGAAATTTTTCGTTAAATACTATTTTCTCATACAAGAAAAACATAAAAAAAAGAATAAGGTTTGACATTGCATTTTGTTCGATTACCTCAGAAAATCCGTCGCAAAAAAATGTAATATATAAACATTATTTGGTAAACTAAGAAAATCCGTCGCTAAAAACATTATAAAATTTCCAAAAACCCGTCGGAAAACGACATAAACTCCAACACAACTCCGCTGTAAATAACCAAGCATATAAAAAGCCGACTTATCATATCTAAACATTAAATCATGACCTAAATACAAAACAATACTAAAGCCCGTGCAATAAGAAAAATCGATCCACTCCGAATGATGAATAGAGCGTCACGCTGCGTCCAAACAAATCCATACCCCAGTGACGTATCCGGCCCTTCAAACTTCAAATGTCGATAAAACCCGCGCGCCGTACGCGGGCGTCAGCTGCTAGTATCGATTCAGCGGAATCGATAGCGCGGGGACACGCGGTCGATGGCAGCACGTCACTAGGGCGAGCGCTCGATACATTGCGTCGTGTTGTTGTCCTGCATTTGAGAGTCGAACGTCAGCCGGCAATGGTTTTTGCGCTAGTTTGTTTCAAGTTTTTTAGTGAGGTTTCCCTTTTTTTATACAATTTTAAGATGAATACTATGATACGAATTTTAAGTGTGATACCTTGTGTGTATCCAAGCTTTAGTATCAGTTTAGATTTAGTATAGAATAAGGAGTTGATAATAAATATGTCTGTAGATTGTTTATGTTAAATTAACAATTTTGACAAAATTAATCGGGCCTTATTTTTTTAAGTTTTCTGTGTTTGTTTACAGATTATATTGCGTGTTATTATCGTGAAATTCATGAAAAACAGTGAATAGTAATAGTACTTGAGTTAGGATAATTTGACTGTTGTATCCAATGCACTTTGTAATACTAAATAAGTGAGATTCTATTTAGGACTAGGAATGTCTGCTATCTGGGACAAAGGTCTAAACAGATTGTAACTGGGTCTACACGGTTGTCAAGATTTGGATCATTTATATGCCAATATTAAAAATTTTGTAACAACTTTTATTTACTCAGATAGAGTCACACATTTAAAGTAAATGAACACTAAATTAAAATACCGACACGGCAATAATTTTACTTTAATATGCACAAGATGCATAAAAATATCCTGATTATTTTTACAATGAATTGTCTAAGATTAATTTTTGTCACAGATTTTTATTACTGCTTTAATAGGCTGATCACAACAACATTCCTTATTTTGAATTTTTATAATAAAACTTAATCTGAAACACATTACTCTGAAAGAATAAAGATTTACGAATAAGACGTGAAGTCAGTGTAAAATGATTCTTCTTCTTCTTAGTAATAAGCTATCAGTATATCTATGACCAGAGATTGATTGGTCCGTCTATAAAACATCATCTATCAGTCTGTGACACAGTCCATTTGATATAGTCTCCAATGCGCCCTTCTCTGACAAGCGATTCGGTAGCGGAATGGTGGTGACTGACTTCTCTGTACATGTCCATCCGAAGCATGGATCATCTTACATTTTTGATCGGCCTAAATTGTTGCTCACCAACTAGGAAACAACAATGAAAATTGGTTGAGTCCCTGCTGATGGTAAACATTTAAAGCATAAAATTTATCAACATGAGGTTTCCACCCATTATCAGCTGGATATATACTTAGTACATTTTCTTTAGTTGTTCTGTTGTCGTTATTATCGCTCCATGCCCAGGGTATAGGCGTGGAACTAGAAACCTGTGAGGTCGGGTTCTGAATCTGCAGTGACTCAAAAATTTTCCATTGTTGTTTCCATGTTGGTTAGTGCAATTCTAGGTCAGATCACCCAATTCGTCTGAAATTGAAGATCCATGTCGGATGTTGCATGTAAACAATGCTGCTTTTACCGTGACAGCTTATATGTGATACGGCAGTAAATTTCGTATCATGTTCGGAAACTTTAACAATGCCATTTTAATAATAAACAAGATCAAGAAGTGTTCGCTTGTCAAATATTCCACGAGGGTGTCAAAACAAGGTTTACGATAATGGCTTTCGATGTACTCGCTGCATATACACATAGCTAAAATAAGTAAATATACTAATTAACGGTATATACTATAGTAAAACAATGTTATGAGTTGAAGAAATCGGATTTAGAGCACATGCGATACCTAATCCTAACAACTTAATAGTTAGGCTTAATATTTTAATTCACTAAATGTAAAATCTATAATGTATTTAAATAATTAAAAAAATTGATTCTGGAACATGCATAATAATAAGACCAGCAAAAACTTTGTCTCTATTAAAGAAAATTATTACTAAAGTACAGAAACATTTATAAATGGTTTTTCATTCAAAACGGTTCTGATGGGCGCTGAGCGGCTTCTGACAAAATAAGGTACATAAACCTTTAGTATACGAAGATCAAATAAAAAAATAGAAATACAACAGCAACTCCTTAGCTGTGGAGTATAAAATATAATTATAAAGAAAATTGTGTGTGAATTTAAAATTTTAATATTTTTTTCTAGAGTGTGACTGATTCATGAATTCAAGTTAACCTTTCATTCAAATATGTAAGGAGCATAAACTTGCCTTTACTTATTATTCTGTATTGATATTTAGAAGCTAAATAATCTTTTCTTTTTTATAAGATTTCTATAATAATAGATTGTCAAGAAAGACTTTTGGAATGTAACACTTTGTTCAAAAACAACAGAAAAGTGATAAAAATCTCTACAAAACTTTATATCTGGTTATTAAAATTTGAATGGTCAGGTATTATTTAAAAATTATATAATTTAGTTTATTCGTTTTAGATATGAAAGGATTAACCTAATCTCAAACTAAAATCAATACCTGAACGGGAAAGATTCGTGAGGCTTTCGTTATTGAGCTTCGTATCTCAAAAGAAGAACCATTATAATCACTTAGTATACCTGGTCATCCTCATAGTTAAATTCAAAGTCAAATGTTTATATTATATAATGAGTATTACACTTTAATGTTACTGTTCGGTTAAACTACCACTGCTTCAGACTGACCATCCGACCTGAGTAGAACCAGCGTAAGAAACTCAGCGGGACCCTTGTTTATTGAAAAACAGTTTACATAATTTATAAAGAGTAAAACATGTTTTCTCAATTTGGATTAGCCTGAAGGAATCGTTTCATTACCTGGACGTGTTTAGTTAGTCGTTATAGCAATAATATCCTTTTACATACAAATGTTCCTTCATAATTTTTTATGAATTTATCGACAGACAAAAGCTGAACGATTTTTGTGATTTTGTTGTAAAAGATTCTATTAAGACTCTCTGTTTTCGACTATTAGTTATGTTTAGTTGTAATAACAGAATTTATGGTTCAGGAGTCCGGCCATGACAATGGATCCTGCAAGGTATCTGAACGGGAAAATAGTAAACTTAATTAAACGCGATTTTATGCAAGAAAGTATAATGTTTGGTTAGTAAGATTGTAAAGGACATGAAAGTATTTGGCATCGGTTCTAAATACTATAACTTCTAGATTCTAGACTTCTACAGGTATGTTTATGGCACTATGGCATCTCATTTATGAAATATCGCATCGTGCTATCTTTTGTTGCCAGTTTACACAAAGCTATATCTAGATCTTATTTGGCTTAGTTATAGATGACGTCACATTTGACATTTTAATTTAATTAGGTTCAGCGTCGAGAAAATGCTGCGTTTCACAGTTCACCTGGATTGTGTTAATAATGCCAGCATTTATGACCTGTTTCATACAGATTTTTATATAGTATGCTATTTTTACTATGATAACTTAGTGTTATGCCTATTTAATAAAATATGTGCTAGGTATTCACTACAATTTAAGTCAGCAAATACTTAGAAATAAAATTTGTGAAGAACAAATTGTGAGCGAAATTTTGATCTGGTTTAAAAGAATAATAGAAATAGTTGCCACATAATACCCTAAATCTAGCCGTTGAATGAAAGATAATCGAAAATAGTACTTAGGAATAAATACTTTAGTTTCAATTCAGCTCTTTACGTACAAAATGTTTTAGAAATCTCCGTGTAAAGGACTTAAAATTTTGCTCCAAACTGTAACAAGGTGGTCAAATCAAGACATGAAATAGCTTGTGTTAAATTTTAACGAGAGAACTTTCTAATCTTCTTAAATTAGATTATTCCAACCCATTGATTGCATTTCCAACCGTCATCTCATTGAATTGGATATCGAAATAGCTGAAAATATAGTTTTTTGTTTAATTAAATAATATCAAATGTTAACAGATTTTTTCTTTCTGTTTATTTTATCGTAGAACTTTTGTGAGTTTACAATTATTATGTTTCTCACATTTTTCTTATAAGTGACTAAAATTTGTCATCTAATTGTTTTTATACAAACATCATTAAAACCTGAACAATCATCAAAGCAATTATGCATTACATCTATGAGAAAAATAAACTGATATTAAAACTCCAACGGTTATTGGCCTAGTATAAAAACTGTTTTATACTGGTAACAATGTATCAAGAACACTCGTATGGAAAAACGACAGTGAGTGCGCTGTGCAAAGGGGGGCACCCCCTTCCCTCTCGCCCCTCGTGACGTCACACCCCCTGGCGGCCCCTTTTATCGATCGAGCCAGCCCTCCTCCGCTCCGAAGGCCCGTAGACTATTCCAGCGCCGCTAGGTATTTCGATTCTTAAACGTAATTCATATTATTTCAGAGCCCTGTCCATCCACTGGTGTTGCTGTCTAATGATTAGTTTAGATTATTATTGTTTAGATATTGGACAGTTAAAAGGTTAATGTTTTGGTTGGCAAGCAATTCATTATGTATTAATTTCCTGGTGTTTGCTTATTTGGATCTGTAAATTGTAAATTATACAGCATGATTATGACTTTGGAAAGTTAGGTTGTTGAAAAAATATGCTATGCTGATGAAATTTGAAGCTGATGTACTGTTATACCGCTGTGTGATAAGCATAATTTAATAAGCATATAACTTAATGTCCTTGTCAATTTATATCGTCTTTATAATCTCATTACGGCTGCTGCCATAAACTTTAAAGTTAGTATCATAATTCACGATAATTCTTGCCTTAATCAAGATGTTATAAGTTCTTTGAATCAAAGAAAATATATTGACAATGTAACGTGACACAATATAATTAAGATTATTTCTGCAAAGTTTTTTTGACCGCCACTATGAATTAAGAATTAACACGACCTGACAGAATTCTAATGTGGCCTTGACTTACAATTATTTAGTAGAGTTATTTTATCTTATGTTATTAGGTTTATTTTGCAAAGTTTTATAATGTTTATAATTTTAGGATTTTCAACTAAGCTTTAAGTTATATAGAAAGTCGGTAAACACAACCTTTAGAAGTGAAATGGTGCCAAAAGGTACGGCTTTCTTCACTCCTTCCACATGGATATGGATTTGAAACCTGTTTGAAAGTGAACAATTATTCACCCTAACACGAGCATCTTTTTATCATTTACAAGCAGATATTTAGATTAATTTAAGTGGTAAAATACACTTTACATTTAATGATCTATTAAAAAAGGCCTGTAGTTTTAATTATACGATTATACACCAGAATTTTAAGAAATGTACCTGTTTATCTAATATGTCGTTGCCATTATTTTCCATGACGCAGTATTTTATGCGACACTAAAAGTGTTAATGTCACGTGATAGCGGCCATGTCTTGTCACAAAACAAATAGTAGATTTAGTATAAAATACTTCACCAGAAAGTCTTTAAAGATAGTTGATAAATTGTAAACAACTTAAATGCTTATATAGATTATTGTTAAATTACAGTGTATATATATTACAATGTATTTCTAATACAAGGAATTTAATCTACTTTAACAACATATTTATGTTTAAACGTCATAATTATAAAATATTATGAAAAAATTTTACGGATAAAATTTTTCCAAGGTACGGATTTAGTTCAATTACTTCTAAGTTAGTTGGGAATTTTTGACTCATTTAACCTACTTTTTTTTACTATCACAACTTGCATACCATAGGAATTAACGACAAACTTAAAATTTGAAAAAAGCCTGAAAATAGTACACAATTATGTTACAAAGTTGGCATTATTGATGCTGTATCATTTTGCATGTAAATGAAACCCAATTTTACACAGTACATTCCACGACTCGAAGCTTTGATCTTGTTTTTAAAGTTATGCAATCTGTTAAAATTGAATCTCGTTCGAGAGTGAACGTTGATATTTGCAAACTTATCACGGCGCCTATTACGTCAACCCGGATGGCTGTCGGTGAAAATTTTATTGGGACTAGATCAAGTATCTGAGTAGCAACATTTCGTTTCGTTCAAAAATATAGATTGGTAGGGTTTCCTATATTTCCTACGTATATACTAATCGTTGAATAAGTTCTATACTACAGCTTCTAACAATTTTTCACTATCTTTTTTTTCTAGAATAGTCTCACCAAAAGATGGTATCAGGATTTTCTTTAAAGGCATCGAATACTTTCTGTAAAGTTTAATATCGCATTGCGAATATTTTTTATCATTATATATTAAAATACAAATTGAAACCATGTAAATTTTTAGCGAACCAAATATGGTTTAAAGAATTAAAAAGAGTATAACCCTATAATCTTGATAAAATGTGTCCATCTGTAAGTATTATACATTAAACTAAAAACCAATTAATGAACAACTTATTGAAGACTAAAATATTTTTAATTTACTTAAACTATATATAATATAAGACAAGCATGTATCGGTAACATATATGTCATAATAATATACATTTCCAGATGCACCCAACCAGCAAACGATAAAAGGTGACAATGTAAACAACATGCAGCAGCAATCTTACTGCTCGCCACGGGAATATCAGGGTGCTCCGCACGTGCCCCAGAGCACTGGGATCTACCCTGGGCCTCCGCCCCACTGGGAAGCACCGGTATACGAACCGGCCGGGGAATTTTCTTGCTTGTGAGTCCTGCCCACTTGATTTCGGCTCCTATGACGCCTCCCTCAAACCCTCCCACAATTCCCGCCGAATATTCTTCTCTATCATGTTCATCGTCTTCGTCTCATCATCTTTCTTTCTTATTTTTACAAATACATTACTTCTTAATTTATTTTTAAGACGTTACTTTTTGTCTTGTTCATTTCGCTTCTAGTGTGTCCTTTTTTAGACCTTCCTATACCTTCTACCCTCCCATGGCTGCGTAGCGGTGTACTTGGTTTCTTTTAAGTGTTGAATTAACCATAGCTTGTCGCAAGGTGAAATAAATGTGTCTCAACGAGCTTGTATATAAATGTATAGATTACAACATCTACGGTATTTGTGGTCGCTTTGTGACAGGCCCAAAATTAGACGCTAACAGGGCAAAACGAGTCGAAAGATTTTGATATTCCTAGTTTTAATTCATGAAATGTGTAAAGTAAATAGAGATTTGCTCTTTTAGATGTTTTTCTGTTTGAATAGGCAGTATCCTTCCTAGAAACTTATTTTCCGTTGATGTCTTATCTTATACGGCAATGATACTGCCTAGGCAAAAACGGTTTAACGTTATTGTTTTAGTCTTGAATTATTGTTTTTATAGCTGTAGGTAAGTGTATTTTGTTAGCTTAAAGAAGCCAAGGTGAATGTTAGACTGCTGTCGCTGCCAATCCATCCCTTTTTGTTTTCCCCCGTGCCCGGGCTGCCTAGTTTATTTAAAATATGATTTTTAGGTGCCTGCGTGGTTACAGAGTCCTTTATTAATGTTGTTTACATTGTCGCCAGGTATGCGAAATTTTATAATTTAATTCCAATATGTAGATATCGTTTAATATTTGATAGACTGGATATGAATTGATAAATAACAAAAAAGAATATATTGCTTTTTTTCTTTACTGCATTTGTACGGTAAAGTTCTAAATATTAATATTGTAACTATTTCTGAAATATTCCAGTTTGTCAGTTAAAAATATATGTAAAATGCGTCTAATTAAATATTTATGAACTCTCAAGTCACAGCTTCTAAAAAGCGCTGACTCTTTAGGAGGACCATCTTTGGTTGAATGTGTTCAATTATTTCAGTGTACATATTGAATTATTTACATTTTAGTTTTTTTAGTGCGACGTTAGCTGTTCAAGATTTTTTAATCTGTAATGAATTATCTTCATGTGTACTGTATTTGTATATTAATAAAGAAAATCATAATTGTTTATTTCTTCTGCCTATTTATTACATTGAGTACACATGAAGCATAATTTATTACTTTATATGTTTTAGCAGCATGATTGTTGTCTGTAGATGATTCTGCGAGGATTAGAAATGAGAAAAAAAAATATTCATCAAATAAAGAAATGAGAAATCAAATGAGATGGCTTTTTTTTAAAAATCCCAGTTGCTGAATAATTACTGGGTTATGAAATTCCTATCCGTATTCCAAGGGGACGTGTGGATTTGTGGTTTTGAGGAATTTGTTTAAATTTATTAGGTTCTTATCAATTTTTCATATACTTACCAGTTAAATCATATCGTTAAACTAACAAAAACTAAAACTCCTCTTCTTTGTTTATTTTACCCTAAAACACAATAGTATTACTCGTATAACAACATATTGCAACTTTTCATACAAAAGTGCTTCTATTAAACTTTACTATAGAGAGTTATTTTATTTATTTTCATGTTACTAATTTGTTCCGTTCCTTTTGTTGCAGCGGCCCAGATTCCTCAGAGAGGCAGTAAGTAAAGTTTGTTCTTAATTAATTTTACGCTGTGATACATTTCATAGTACACGAAGTAACAGTATTCATGTCAACGTATTCGTTAACTTACCTCATCAAATTAAAATTCTTACATACAACTACTTCATTTAGAGCTTTTTTAGATTAGTGTTGATTTGAATCTATCATTATGCTTTGTGTGAGAATATTTATCTGTTTCATTTTTTCATTTCTTATTGGAATTGTAATTGTTTTCTTGCCAGAGGTTAAATTTTACGGATAATATGTTGTGTGATATTACTAAGATAATTACCGATAT
This sequence comes from Lamproptera curius, assembly GCA_029286875.1. Lineage (NCBI taxonomy): Eukaryota > Metazoa > Arthropoda > Insecta > Lepidoptera > Papilionidae > Lamproptera > Lamproptera curius. The sequence goes on from JAGSMT010000052.1 coordinate 2,257,071, forward strand.
TGCTTTTCTAAGTATCTTTTGTGCACATCATGTTTGTTTTGAAAAAAATTAAATTCCTTAGGTAATTTGAAGTACGTTACCAAAATTTTACATTGACTGTGTATATTCTGCTTTAGCTCAAAGAAAAAAAAAGAGTTTAATTATAGATAGGTTTTTTAGTATTATATATATTTTTAATACCTCAACATTTTCTTTATAAATAAATGAAAATGACTGATTTGATAGATTAGATTGATAGATAGAAAAGAACTGTTTTTTTGTAATAAATTTTTTTAGTAAGAAACGTTTATAGAAATTTTATAATTTTCTGCCTAATTTCAGGCTGCAAACGCAAGGAGGAAATGAGTTCGGATACCATGCCTTCCCCGAAGAAGCCCCGTTTGGTTTTTACAGACCTCCAGCGGCGTACACTTCAGGCTATTTTTAAGGTATCTAAGCATGATTTTTATTTAATTTGTCATAAAAATCTGATAGAAGCAACCATTTATTCAAAATAATATTTTGCATAATATTATCATTAACTTATTTATGATTACTTCGGCTGATTTGTCTCTGGCCTCTTCCTTCTGTTTGTAGAATATCTTAGAATGCATTAGTTTTATATCTAGCCGAGTTGAACGTCTTCTGATTTTTGACTTACTTCCCAAGTAGGTATCTCCTGTGCTCAATTCGGAGCTTCGGAGAGATTTTTATTTTTTTTTATAAATGTTACCTACCTGCTCCGCTTCTAGCGCTTCGATTTTTTTAATTTTTTTTTTAAATGGTAAACATTAGCTTCTCATTGGTCTCAATTTTTTTTTAAATAATTTTGTAGTAAGTAGTTTATTAAACATTTGAAAAATAAAAATCATACGGTACCAAAAATCACAACCTCGTGCGATTAGTTCACAAACGCTGCCAAACCGTGTAACATATAAAGTATGTTTTTCATAAATGTATTACTTGAATTGGTCTACAATAAAGTTCGTGATAGCATTTATACGTATTTTAAGAATAACTTACAATTAGCATTTCAATTTAATATTTAAAAAAAACCATTAAGCCTATTTAAAGCTTATTTAGGATAATACAGTTTAAGTTGACATAAAAGTTATTGAATTAAAAAGAAAAATTCATTCATCAAGCCCATTCAAAGCTTATTTAAGATAATACATTTTAAGTTCACAAAAAAGTTGTTGATTTAAAAAAAATCTTCATTCTTTGTACATAAAATGTGTCATAGACGACATTTTGATGTAATGAATGAAATCTATTATAAATAGATTATAAATAGATATATTATAAATAGATTTCATTAGAAGAGATTTAAAATACGGTGGCAGAAAACGCACCGCAATTGCCTGTTACCTGCTTATATTGCCTTAAATAGTTATACGCTGTTAGAAGTCTGTCAATTTTTATGTTAAAACTTTTTTTGCCTGCAGTCTTGATGATATTTTTTTCTTCTCTTCAACTGTACAGCCTAATGCAATTTAAGTTTAAGAATTGCAATCTTTGTTACTGTTTTTTTATATAGTTTCTATTTGGTTTCAACATAATTGATTATGATGAAAATAGCCAACATTTGAACTGGAGATTAGGCTATTTTGATAAAAAATTACTTTTTTCTGATATTAATCGGTGAAATATAAAACGTAATTATTTTTGATAAATCGCATGTCACAGGGAAATGAGATCGACAAGACGGCCAATTTAATACAAACGTAATAAATACAATAAAAGTGGTTTTGTTCAGTACCTAATGTTTAGTACTTAATTGATAAAAATACATCTAAATTCTGTCAATGAAGAAGAGGATGCAAAGTTAGATTGATCATCAAATCAAACAGATTAAGGGTATCAAAAACTATCGATTCATCGAATTATTGGAATTATTTTAATGGAATTTATGTCTGAAACCATTTCGTGCAGATATTGTTTAGTCAGCTCACGATTTCACTGCCTTGGCCTGGTTTCGCTTCGTGCTTATGCACCACGAATGAAGATTATTGTAGTGTTCTTGATGATCAATGTTTTCACTCAGTGAATATTATTGTGTGACAGTTAATGCTTAGTACTGTGTTGCGGATGTTTTAGTTGTGTCCATAGAAACATCTGGCACATTGCTTTAATTATTTATTACAAGGTAATTCATGTTACAAACAGCCAAATTTCGACATGATTTAGCATCAAAAGTTTTTTTTCACTATTTATCTTTTATAACGAGTTTCTATAAAAGCGATCTAACTTTTTGATGTAAACGTAAATTGTACTTCATTTGGAGGCTCAAATTAAAGCTATAACATAGTCGTTTTTCAATAATTCTACACATTAGAAATATCGGGTTTTAAAAATCTTTAAGAAAATGAAGATTTTTGGCCATGTAGTCAAGGTCCTAAACTTAAAACGACTAAACATTCAAATTCAAAAATCTTTATTTAATATAGAAGTTTACACTTGCTCAAATACACTACCACCGATTCGAAAAAGGACGCCTCAGACCTGAGAAGAACCGGCGAAAGAAACTCAGCGGGTTATTTTTTATGTCATCTTTTAAAAGTAGCAAACAATTTGAAGGCATAACATATTGTGCAATTTTGAAACAAGACCTGGAGCGAGCATTCCATTACCAGGCTGTGTTATCATTTAAAAATTCATTAATATCGGAATAACCTTTAACACAAAAACGTTCCTTCACTATCTTTTTAAATTTATTAATAGTTAAATTCTGAACGTTTACTGGGATTTGGTTATATAAACGTATACATTGTCCCATAAAAGACTTACTTATTCTTCGCAGACTAGTTGCTGGAAGAATTAAATTATGTTTGTTCCTTGTGTCTAAGTCATGTGCATCACAATGTCTTAAGAAATCATGCCTATTCTTTTGCACATACATAAAATTTTCAAATATGTATTGAGAACTTAAAAGGAATTCTAACCCGGGGTTCATCTTAACTTACAAACAATGAAGTAATCATCTCGTATTATTTCTATTCACCCAAGAAACGACCACAATGTATAATTTATTTAAGATTATTCCAAACTACTTTAAAAGTTATAACAGGATAGGTTTCTCATCTAAATATAATTGATACAATCAGAATAACAATTTTAATTAGTTTTTTTGATGTTTTTCTCAATAAATAGATCCTTTATCAAAATATTTTAATTTGGATTGAATAGAAAAATATTTAATTGCTAAATTACGATAACTCTTATCTGATAATTAATGGGTAAATAAGAAATAATGTTTTTCTGGTATTGAATATATGGAAAGCATATAACTATCCGATTTCCGATACAAAAAATAGAAGGTCTTGACTAGCGGGACTGCCTTTTTTATGTGATGATTCGACGCAATTAAAAAGTAAAATTGATAGTTTTCAGCAATTGGTCTATCAGCCTATTGCATCTGCAAATCAGAACTACAACAACAATATCAGAAATTTTTTTGACAGATGCTTCGACCCACAAACAACAGTTTTTACGGCAAAAGCTGTACTTACTCGCGCACGAAGACTATTTAAATTTTAATTGGTTGTCGTTTTTGTAAAAATATATATATCTCTTGGTACGTTATTATTTTAACAGCAAATCAAAACTTATAGTGTAGTAAAAACGCAAACTTAATTCCAGGAGACGAAGAGGCCGTCGAAGGAGATGCAGGTGACGATAGCGAGGCAGCTCGGCCTGGAGCCGACGACCGTTGGCAACTTCTTTATGAACGCGCGCCGACGGTCGATGGACAAATGGAAGGACGATGATGCACCGAACGCAGATTTAGACGTTCAGTGTGAGAGCCATGACCTAGATCACGTCCCGAGCCTGGACTCAGCAGAATCCGAGGAGGATCACGACGACCACGACGACCATCTCTTGTGACGCCGTATTCCACAGCACCATCTGCTGGTGCTTTGAAGACCGCTTCAAAGCCATTGGAGTTGTGTTGGTCGATTTTTAAATGCCGAACAATTGATGAAGACGATTTTATTCAGCCGTCATCGGAATAATTTTCCTACAATTGAATATATAATCCAGTTTGAAACAATAGCACCGAGGAAATGTCATATACAGGGAAGATAATTCCGTTATTTTCTCATCACATCATTCTTTCAAAACTTATATCAATCCTGGAAAAGATTTTGTGCGTGTGTACGTTACATTTTAAAGCATTAAAAATCTTCATAACAACTCCAAGCTGATGATGTGCTGTAAAGTTTCGAGAACTGTTGTGCTACGGTTTAGCAAATGTTAGTTGGGTACTGTTACTGACGTATTGATCTCTCAATATATAAACGTTTCTAGTCAAACGTAATCGATTAGGTATAATTAAGTTGTTCTTTGGTACCTTTAGCATTACGTGTATGTTTATTTATTTTAGGTGTGTTTTAGTGATGCCTGTTCAAATCTATTCACGACGTAATTCATCGAACATTTTCACTGCATTGAAAACATTGTCAAATTTAGAGCTATGAATTTAAAACGTACTATTTATATTGTTAATTAATAAAGTTGGTAAACCTTTGATTTATAATTAACTGTCACTGTCTGACTGTGTATTTATTTATCAATTGTGTTATTAAAAATGAGTGAATTAATGGATGAAATAATACTGGAATACATAAAGTACGATAAATGTGGTCCTTAGATTTTTACTTAGCTAAAAAATATAGTTTTATTTTTTTTGTAACAAAGGACGTTGAGAAGATAAAAACAAAGTTATGTTATTGATCTAAATACCAATGCGCGGACTACAAGAATTTGTCTTGTCAACCTAAACGTAGTTTACGTTTTGGTTTCAAGAAAGCATTCTGTCATATTTTAGGGAATCATATATTTGACAATTTGGATGTTTCAATATTCACCAGATTAGATATGGACAGACATCACTAAGCTTTATAGATAATAGAGACTGCAATAAGAGGGCAAGAGTTGTTACATTCTTATTGAAAAATGTGTAATTTTACAATTCGACTTCTGGTTAGCAAATATGCCCGATCAAATCGGACGACTGGTAAATTATAGATAAACTATAATTTAGAGGAATTCGGAATTAAAACTAGAAAAAAAAAGAAAGCCGTTTTAAACTTTCAGTCACAAAACATGAGAAATTTGTTAAAATATTACTTTGATCAAAGTGACTGATTTTATATCCAAGTATTTTGAGCTGGCGTAAAGTCAGAGCCAACTTCAAACATGTCAATTCAATTTAACAGTTAACTTTATCGAAGACGAGTAATTCAATGACAGTAAATGATGTCTAGTCAAGAGATCTCAGCGCATTCCAATAAGTAAATTGTCAGTACGATACTATGGTGATGGAGGTGAAAGAGAAATCGTGCGTGATATTACTTAAAGTTATTATAATTAGATATACAATTATTTAAGAAGGCTTCAATGAATGTAAAGCGTAATGGAGATGATCTAGTCCAAGTTGTGCAACTTAGTATTTATTAATAACAATATCAGTAAAATAAATGCTTGATTAATATGAATTAGGACGCGAGGATGTAAGGATGTCAGTATTTAACTTTACACAAACAATCATACATTTTGTTACGACCCCATGTATAGTTCAACGCGTAATAAGACTAAAATGCGACGAGATTGTTTGAAGCTTGCGTCTTTGATAGTCTCAATATTTATGCAATGTGTAGATAAAGACGAACTGACAACATTCCAAATATTTTTGCCATTATTTATACAAAATATTTATTTTTAATTTCAATAACGGCCAGTATTGTTTATTTTAGGTTAAGCTTTTGCCGTTTTTTTTTAGATAAATTATTTATTGTAAGATTCTAGCTAGTCTGTTCTAATCATTTATATAAATTGTATGCTATTACAATGTACGATTACTCATCGTATTTTACCAAAGATTGTCAACATTCTTTTACCAAAGACTTGAATTAGTGCAATTTTCTTTGTATTTGTTTTTTCCATTTAAATTATTGACCGGCGACCGTACATTTATGTTTCATTTGCGCCCATTTAAATTGTAGCTGACTTTTTTTTTGGAAAATAAATGAAAATGTTGCGCACAAAATGAAGCATGTACCATGGAAAATATTTAAAGATTTATCACTGCATTGTCCGTGATCTGAAAGTATATTGATCTATATAAATATATATGTATATATGCCAGGCACGTACGTCTATGTTTCGCGGTTGGTATGATGGAAATCAAATATTTTTGTGCGTGTATAGTGCGCCTATCTTTCTGACTGTACATAGTACTTAATATGTATGTAAGAATAAATGTAAATTTTATAAAGAGTGTAACCTTCTTTTGTAATGTTTTGATCCTGATTTATTTTTAGGTTTCATATAAGACTAGCTGTTGCCCGCGACTTCGTTTGCGTGGTAAAATGTTTTTATTAAAAAAAAAAGTAGCATAAGTCGCTCCCAATTATATCAGCTATCTTCCGGTGGAATTCCAATGAAAATCAGACAAGGCATTCTAAAGATTATCCAGAACAAACAGACAAACAGACAGAGATAAAATTTTAAAAATGTTGTTTTGTTATGTGTACCGGTTATATATCATAATGTACTCGTTTCAAATCGGTTTTTTTAATGTCATTAATAGGTACTAGAATTTTATTATTAGAGTTGTAGGCCGCGTTGGCCGCGACTTAGTCCGAGTAGTATGTTCAAAAAAAGCTTTAGCTACCTTAAGTTACTCCTAGTGCCATTTCAGAGATTGGGGAGAGCGAACGAACAGACAGAAATTTAATGTTATTCTGTTATATGTATCAGTTATTTTCATTCACATTGTAATCATTTAAAAACAGTTGTTTTGATATTACAAAAAGACATTCCAATTTTAATTATTTCTATAGATACAAATGCTAAACCCTCTACTTGTCTGATACCTTTTAAATGCTCATTTAAACTGTTCTTGAGTTTTCATCGCTACATCTAAAAACTTAAAAAAAAAAACACATTTCGCTTTAAAATAAACTGTTTTTTTCGTTTGAATGTCTTTTTAATAATTAAAGTCTTAGTCAAATATCCTTTTTAAATATGAAAGCATTACATTATCTTAATCTTCTTCGTCAATTACTCTTCCACCGGTTCGGATATGCAAGTCTCTAAATTTGAGAAGAACCGGTTTAAGAAACTCAGCAAGGCTATCTTTGTTTCTGTTTTTGCAAAATTTAAAAACAGTACAAAGATTTTCTCTCCGTTTGAAATAGCCTGAAGCGAACATTTCATTACTAGAGTATGCATTTTTTCGGAGTTTTCTCACGTTTTCTCAAATTGTCACGATGAACATATTGTGTCCTTTTTTGTTTTAATGGCTGCGAGGTGAAGGGTGTAGAGAAAATAAAGTTTTTTTTATAATAGGATTTTCGTTACAAGCATCGTTGACTTAAGAGTCATAGCCGATATCTGGCATGGAACTCTTGTATTACGATATTAGTTATTTCTTTATTATTATTAATAATTTAAAATCATCATCATCAGCCCTCGTCAGTCTTTACATGCTTATCCGACGCATAAATCTATTATTTTTCAGACAATTGTGTGATTGGCCCAAATTTTCCTAACCAACTAGGAAACAACAACGAAAATTCGTTGAGCCCCCGCAGGATTCGAGCCACGACCTCCGGTTTCTAAAGCACACGCCCTTACCACTAGGCTAATAATCTAACATTATACAATATTATAATACTATGTCCCACAAATTTAACATGCGTTTGCATGCTGTTCAAGAGCGTAAGTGTTGTTGCTTTAATAAAAAGTAGTAGTAGAAATTTGTGATCAAAACTTGTCGATTTGATATTGCACTTTTATGATAGTTGTGAATTTTTTTATCAACACTTAAGTCAGGGTTATGTATACCGTACCTTACTATTTTGTTTGGCTCACATTTACCTATTAAGTGATGGGCGCAAGTGAGGTGATATTTATTAGAAACTGAAAGAAAGAAAGTAAGATTTAGATCTCTAAATGTTGATTTGATTTTTTTTTGACCCGTAACTGTGTTAATCGTTGTAATGCATTGGCAAAATTTCAGATGCAATGTAGTGCAGGAACATAAGATAATTGAACGCATGGACGCATATTAAATATAGTTTTACTGTTCTTTTTTAATAATTCGGTATAGTTTCATATAAATAATAGGTTACTCACACGTAAGAGTCCTTATCATAAAGTATGTTTAAAAAGTAATAATAAAATCGATGCTAAATTTGAGTTCGTTCAAAAATGTAGAAAAAAGAAACAAATGCTATGAATATAGGCACTTGAAAAAGAAAAAGACTAAACGACAGCACAATAAATTATAATTGAAATATATTTTATATTGGCGGGTAGTGGTTTTGCACCTGAATTAATATAATAGTAGTTGATTTGATTTCATTCCAATAAAAAAATCTATTACCAATTTCTAAGTGTTACCTGTGACTAAAGATTGTATTTAAATTTTTTTTTACAATTAAATTTAGGATCTAACAAGAAAGTATATAAAGCAACAGTCAAATCAATTTATTTTACATTTAAATAAATTAACATTTAATTGGTCAGTGATAAATGAAATAATAGGATACGGTCCAAAAATCTCTAATGGATAGGGGTGTATAGGAAAGGCCTGTGTCCAGCACTGGACTATTATAGGCTGACGATGATGAAATGAAATAATAAGTGATTTTATTTACGCAACGACTATTCATATCAAATTCACTTTTTACGAAAATTTCGCGTTCATTATTTGTATATAGATCCCGACGTTTAGGACTCTTTCTAGCATCCATGATCACAGATCACAGAAACAGGACTTAATATGATAAATGAAATGCTTTGCACGATATCCTAAAGTATTAACGTAAAGTACTTGTACTAGAAAAAATGCTGCCAATTCTGGGATATAGACTATCGATTTAACCCTTTTCAAGCCACGAACTTATTACTTTTAGGTTAAAGCTTATACCGCATTTACAAATCTCGATCAAAAGTTCCCGTAATACTTAGTTCTATACCACTATTTTTCATTAGCTAAGTAGAAGTTCAGTGGTATTTGTGAAATGAATAGCGATAGAAATGTTGAAACCTAAATGAGAAATTCGTATTTTAAAATGGTAAGTTTTCAAAAGGTTCATATTTTGATTGATTTTTACTGTGACTACTTCGACATGATCGCTTCATTATATACGTGTGTTGATAAAAAGTAAAAAAATAACAAATAGTATATGACCAATTTCAAACAAAATTTTATATCAGTTTATACCATTTTGCGCAATATGGCTTATATTGCGCAAAATGGAATGGTGACAACGTGCCGTCTGCAAGAAATTAATCTGCGGTTTCCGCCATTGCATTTTAGATCTCTAATATCTTTTGAGGTATCAATTTTATCAAAATTCGTGACATGTTTTATGCACATAAAGTGAAAAATTTTTAAACGTGAAAACTTTAATGTTATTTTACACTATATAACCTTAAATGAGGGGTGAATATGCCCTATTAGTTATTCTAAGAACATAGATATATGCGTTTGTGGAATTTTTCATAGACCATTAAAAGGAGTACAATTATATAGAACACAGTTTAAGCTTATCTTTTACGGTTTCGGCAGGGCCTGCAATTTTATCGCACGAAGTGTTAGTGTGATTTTGACGCCAAAATTTTCTTAATTTCTTAAATATCTATTTATTTTTTTATTAACACTTCATGTCCACATAAAATTGTACAACGCCTTTGTACTTAATGGCAATGGCATTCTCTTCAAGTCAACCTTTGGATGGTTAAGAGAACGTAGAGGGAAGGGGTAGAAGAGAAGAGGGTAGGGGTACAATTTTCCCCGAACAGGTTCTCGCTTTGTCGTAGCGGTGGGGCTCAGTAACTGCGGCCTGCTCAGCCGCAGAGAAGCTGGCTGGCCTGTGGTGCAAGGCCAGCTGCAGAGGAGGTCGCTCAAGCAGGGCTGAATAAGCTCGCTTTGGATGCGCCTAGAAGGGTGCGAGGGACGGGTTGCTGGAGGTGTGCCGCCCGTCCTGTCTTTTGTAATCATGGAGAAGTCGCGGGGAAGAGAAGTGTCGGTAGTTCGTAGGCCGTTCCCCCTATTCTCCGCGAATCGGTAGGGCCACTCCTCTGATGTGGTGTGGACAGCCCGTGGGAGTAGGGGATATTCGGCATGGTGTCGTCGATCACGTTTCGGCCGCAGAAGGAGGTTACGGAGCTAGCGAGGGAGCTTAACATCGGGGCCGCCATTGGGGGCTGGGAGTCTTGCCCCTGCATGGGCTGGGAACTTTTAGCTCCCATGGCCAGGGGCTGAGATGAAGGACGCGTTAGCTCCGACGCACCCAGAGGTGGATTGAGCAATAGGCCTGAGACGGGGCTGGCTCGGAGGCCTGCGCTGTAAAACCGTTCCTGTGTCTTCTCCATAAAGGCGCCAGGAAGGAACAACGTGTTGGTTGTAGTCAGCGCGAGTCCGACATAATCCGTCTTTGCCCCCGCAAGAATGGGTATATGTAGGCGTTTCCCCACGGTAAAAAAAAGTCGTACAATTTTGCAAAATTTAAATATATTTAAGTAAGTAGTAAACTTAGATTTTTAAAAATTAATAATACATCTTTTTCCTATTCAGCTGTATATTACTAAATTTCTAAAATTTTGAGACGCAAATCAAAAATCTAAAAACAATAAAATAACATAATTTATAAAATTTTTACGTATGCGTATTGAAAATTGGTGTTTCTTAAGCCTAAATCATTTAGAACGGGTGTTTTAGCACTTCGCGTTAAAACTAAGCCCGGGTTTTAGCCATCCTGATTCTGGGAGGAAATTCGTTCCATAAGTGAATCAATGGTAAAGAAGAATGCTTAATATCAAAACATTGAAGAAGATGATTGAACGTTGCAGATTTTTTTGTTTCTTTCTTCACAAAGATATATTGAATTGCGAACATAGGAAAGAAAGGTAAAGGGAATCTTGAAAAGAAAAGAAGAGTTGTAAGTGCTCTTAAAAACGTCTTTGGCGAATTGGTAATCACTGCAGTTGTGTGCGATAGGAAGACACATGATCAAATTTTCGAAGATTGAATACGAATCAAATGCAGTTATTTAGAAGTAAGTCGAGTTTATTGAAGTCATCTGTATTCAGGTCAAAGTACCATAGGTCATCATAGGCGATTAGAGGGAAAATAAAAGTCTGCATAAGCACAGCTTTTGTGGGTCGAGGTAGAACATTTTTAGCCTGTACAATAATCGCATAGCACTGTTGACTTTATAACTGACACACGCGATGTGGGATTTCCAGCTCATTGTGGCTGATAGGTATGGGAGTGCCGTCAAAATGAATTTGTGGTGTTTGTGCTGTTGCTAAAATTCTGGAACTGCCAAGCACGATAGCTTGACATTTCCCAGACCTATAAGATAAAAGTTTTATAGAAGCCTGATCTTGGTTTATCCTTTCAAAACTTCCAAAAGATTGCTTAGGCGTATATTTGCAAGTCGTCAGCGTAGAGATGGTACGCACACTGAATAACGTTGGCAATGCGGTTTGTGAAAAGAGTAAAGATAAAATGCGACAAAATAGCTAAATGGATGTCACGACTGACCTGAAAATCAACCAGCACCACACGGTGATTCTGGTGTTCTCCATATAAACCCTAATATCGCCAGTCATGTTAGGGAGGGCAGAGGTGTACTATAGCCAGGTCTAAAGCTGGATTGATAGGAACCTAGTAAGTCGTTCCAAGTACAAAACGGGAAAGTTGTTTAAGAACACATGATTCAAGAACTTGGTAAAGAAATAAAAGAATAGAGATAGGTTGATAATGAACGAGAAGTGACGGATTGGGAGAGGTCGTACAAAAGCTTTTGTATCCAAGGAGAAATTTATGATGCGTGTGATTGCAGGAACAGGAAGTCAGGAATAGGAACTATTATTCTTCGATCTCTCTTGTTTCGAATACCTGCAGTTTATTTAGAAGATTGAGATATCTTTGATTTCTTAAATTTAATGCATTGGTTCGACAATCAAACCTATTTAATGTTGACATTGTTTCGTTGAATAGTTTATACTGTGTCTAATTTTTGAATATGATCATGACATGCAAAGACAATTATCTTATTTTCTAATCATCAGAGTCCACACACATAGTCCAACGTCTCCAAGTTCATGATGCTAAGATCGAACGTCGAATAAAATATGTTTGTAGCGAAATCCTAATAAGGATTTGATATCGTATACTTGTTAATAATAGATATTATATATGGTCCTTAGATAAATATGTCGAATATCAATTGAGAAAGATTAAAAAGTAAGCTAAGGACGATTAGATCTAGTCAGAAAAGAAGGAGGATGCTGAAAGCAGTGTTCCACCTATCCAACCTAGTGCCGGATTAAATTTGTCAAGATTATCGTACAAGTCGACCTCTAGTTCAGAAGTTTGACTCTTTATATATCATGTAGAATATAATATCATACCTGGAATATTAAAGCATGCATAATCTAGTAATGAATAGTCCATAGCTCAGTATATCAAACAAATAACTTGAGTCAAATACATATTAGCCTTTTGTCAAATAAACATACATACCTATCGAGAACACGTACGGTCATGAAATTCTTCGTAGGAAATAGAACCCGCATGTTTAGTCCACTGCTACGAAAAGTAGATTCTCATTTATGTATATTGTAATCTTTGCTTTTTCAACACGCTTTTCGAATCGATTTATTAACTTTTAGATTTTCGCACTATCTTGAGACACTTTGTTCCATATATCAAAATATCGAAATCGTACAATATATTTATGATTACTAACATATAGGAAAATGATTATAATTCTGAGTTATGTATTCAAGTTGGTACATTCGTTTAAGTAAACTAAAAACAACGTTTCTCGAAATTAATAGGCTGTTACATATTCTTATTGTTTCTTGTTGATAACTGGGTTTGATAGACATCTGCAACCATGTTCGTCTGCCGTGTACGTTCTCCCTCCTCGAAATTAAGAAGCCCACTTTGCGACAATTAATTATGACAGAGATATTCTTCTCATGTTGCTTTTGAGCCGCAATAAATCTCTTGCATTGTTAACTTTTTTTAACAGTGGTTTTTAATGACAAGGTCGCACTTGGGTTTTCTCATTTTTCGAGAACCTTTCGCCACACATAGCAAACAAATGACTATATTCAGAAAAAAAGTAAAGAGACTAGAAGATTTTTTTATTTACACAACAAATATTTGAGCTATACTTTCCAGTATTATTTGTATTTATATTTTGGTTACCAAAGAGTATATATTTTGTTCTCACTACTATTTGTTCCCTCAAAGAAATTGATGATTCTTCTAGAAAGACGAGCTTTCTAGAAGAATCATCAATTTCTTATGTCAAACTTGGAATGTTTGTCTGAACTAAAATCAACTAATCTTAGCTCGATTGTAACAATGATACATTTAACTTTCGCTACTATTTTGAAATTGAAAACATTTCTGAAACCAATATCGGTTTCGGCAAAAGTTTCGGCCAAATTTGGCCGAAACCGAAACTGCGGCCGAAACTTGATTTTTGGACGAAACTAGGCCGAATCCGAAAGTTCGGTCGGACACTATCTAGTACCGAAAAGCACAATGCTACTTACTATATGGAAACTAGGTAACTGATAAATACATATAGTTACTTTTTTTTTGTAAATAAATACATACATCACCCATAATCGAGAAAAACACGTACGTATGTTCATCAGGCAATATTTTTCCCGTAGAAGAAATAGAACCCGCACTGGTGGCAGCCACTGTACGAAGGAAGTAGTTCTCATTCATGTATAGTTGTAATAAGCATTTTTGCGTTTTGTACACTGGCTTTAAAATTACTGTATTTATTAAATACACTTTTTAAGGATTTTTCGCGTTAATTCTAGATATCTTCTTGATATCACAACTAATATAAGAAATAACGCGAAAATCCGTAACAATTATTAATGTTTATAATGATTACGTAAGTAAACGGAAAATGATTATAATCATCGTAGAGTTATTATTATTTGGCAAATGTTTAAACAACTTACAGGTTTAGAAAGGTAAACTACGAAACTAACTAGTTTCATCGAAGAAAGTTAAAAAGCCAAGGGCTGTATTTACAAAACCAGTATATCTAATGCTCCGCAGCTCTATGAGACACTGTTTGAGAATTTACGCTAGAGAAACTGTAGGCCTTTAAGCTTGCGATATGCAAATGCAGTGCGATGAAAATACATAATTTAGGTTTAGAGGATTTATGGGCATATCTGAATAGTTTCAGCCGTTTTCTGAAAGCTTTATAATAATTTGCGCAATTCTGAAACAATCCTTTTATGTTTTGTGTGATATGGTCAATTTAAAAATGCATCAGATGGATACATGCATTAAATGCTAAATTTATTAGTAAAGAAAATAAGAAAGCTAAATGTCTTAAAAAGATATAACTATACTATTTTTTTTTGTTTATACAAATAAACCGTCGAAATTTATAAAACATAAAACCGATTCGTTATTAAAGTGGTAACTATCTAAAACTAACAGAGAAACTTGACTTGTGTAAGTTATACGGATGCAATAAAAAATTGTAGACTTTTTTAGCACACGAAGTCAGACGACAAGGCGGGTCACGTGACGGAAGAAGTCACTGACGCCTTGACATCGGAAATACCAGAGGTATTATCAACTCGGTTCCATAAGTAAGGCATAGGATATTACGTCTCGTTTACCCAGTAGATATGTTGGGTACGGCGTCCTTCAAACGAGGACATGATAATGAATTCTAGCTACTTCTTTGCGGCAGAAATAGCCGCCGCGCGGTACCACCCCAGACGGCCCTTGGTAAAAAGGAGACCTACCAACTCTTAAACATTGACCTATTAAGCTTTTTAATTATTTGTTTTATGAGATCTATACATAGTGGACGGTCAATTTTCATACTTTACAGTTTCTAGCCCAGATTTTCTTTATGGATACAAGTCAAAGGTATTTTTGAAGGTTAGAGAAGTACTCGTATTCAGAAATTCATAGTTTGGCAAAAATAACTTTAATATTTCGTCGCAGATCCCGATAACCGCGCATTGGATTCGTTCTATGGCACTTTCGCTGTAATGTTTCCTTTGGAGACCTATTTATGTACCCAATATTGAACCCCGCCAAAACCTTGAATAGCGAAATTTGGTTGTACAAACAAACACATAAATTTTATACTTTTGCTCACGTAGCATACGTAATCTAAAAATATATATTGCTTTGTTATTATTATAAGTTTTATTTATCTAATATTATATTTCATTTACACTATACAAGAGTCTTAAAATAACGAGGCATTTTTTAAGTAAGTACCGTTTGTGTATTAAAAAGACGTGCAAAGTGATACATTTGTGATACAGTGGTTAACAAGTCAGGCGGCTGAATTTTATGGGGAGGGTATTCAAAAACTGGTACGACGTTATGACAAGTGCCTTAATATTCACGGAAATTATGTAGAAACGTAGATTAAGGTACAGGCTTTTATGTAAAAATAAAATTCTTGAGATACCTTTGCACGTCTTTATTAATACCAAAACAAAGAGTAAAGACACTAGTCCTTGCAATAGGTTCCTTTTATTCTGTCTTAAGAAATAATGTTTTTTAGGAGTCCGCTTTTTTGCGATTTATTAACGTTTTTATAGTTTTCGACGATTCTAATTTTTCTATTTATATAATATTTTATATGATCATACCATATCACAGCGAAGGGTGTTAAATAAACATGGATAAAAAATTGGTGCAAAGAATTTGAGCTGTAATTTTAGTGAGTTTTAAAAATATCTGCCAAAAACCTTTAGAACTGGTGGAGATTTTTAACTGATTCTTTGAAAATTTATTATTGTTTCATACCGAATTGAGAAAAGAATTTATCACCTACTTTATCGAAGTTTTGTAAGAATCTTCATAAAACTGCTTGTGCATAGAAAAGTTCGGTTGTTTCCTTAACACAAACTCAGGGAAAACTTTAATAAGGCTCCATTGCAGCTAAAACTTACTCAGTTTGTGTTGAGGTCAATCTTAAACTTTGGTAAGGAACTGGTTCTATATCTAATAGCATAAAAGTTTAATTCTTAATTATTGATTCAAGTAAAACTAAAAAAATGATTTTAAAACAAAAAAGAATACGATAACAATCATTTATGAAGCTTGAACCTGTAACTAAAACTTTTGAAATAAAGCATTTTGAAAACATAAATATAATTGCTTTACAATATGGCTCTAAAATATGCGTATTGTGTGTATACAATAAAATAATGTAAACTAAATCATAAACCGGTTATTACATTCTATAATCACGGGTGTTTATGTGTCGCAAAGAAATAGTGTCCGAACATTTCTGTTTTTTGTTTCAAATGTCCTTATGTACTTTATAGACAATTAAGACTTGATATGTACTGTGTTTATATAGTGAGAATATTTATGATTGTGTGCATTTATTTAGGCCTAGAGACTTCAACTCTTTCAAGCTCTAATTATTCCTGAAAACAATAAAAGTAAATAAAATAAAAATTGAGACAATTTTTGACAATTGGCCAGACGAGAAAATGATCTGTATTATTCTTATATGTCAATCGCTTGCATCCAATATAAACTGAAGTTAGTAATTAAAACTCAAATTCAAATTCAAATTCAAATATCTTTATTCAATATAGAAGTGTAACACTGCTTATTGATTGTCAAAGGTATTGTAACTTTATTATTAAATAGTAATAGAGAATAAATAGTAGAAAGAAGTATTTTTAATTATTTTAATTAAACGTGGCACGAATTCATTACGCGGCCTACGCACCTATCTTTTAATTATATAAAAACTTTCGAAACACCATTCGCAAGAAAAACAGAGTAGTTCGCTTTTAATTGGATTTTTCATCACAGGTAACATTTATAATTATACCAACATAATCATCATCATCATAATCATCAATCAGGCTTATGTCCAGCAGTGGACATAAGCCTCCTCTAAAGCACACCTTCTCCATTAGGGTTTTTAGACCGTCTCCCACCACGCTGGTTCAATGCGGGTTGTTGGTGGACCGACTTTTTAAATGCCTATCCGACGCATGGCCTAAATTGTCCTAACCAACCGGAAAATAACGATAACACAAAGTTGTTACCCCGTGGGATTCGAGCCATCGACCTCCAGTTTATAAAATTAGGGCCTATATGACAGGCCACGGAGGCGGCCGACATATTAATAGAATTAAAATACATTAAACACAAGACAATTATAGATATTTATTGGCCTTTTTGGCCACTGTTTAACAAGTAGAAAGTGGGAGTTTGAATCCAGCGATAAAACAATTAAATTAAATACATATTTGCTACAACATTCATTATCATGGTTAAGGTAATCTTGGTTACTCGATTACCTGAAATTGAAGATGATATTATGGCGTTAAAGATTCGGTTCCTAGTTCTTAAAAACTTCTTCGCAAATTATATAAGTAGACAGAGTCGTCAATTTTCATTCGTCTATTTTACTTTATAATAGTTTAAAACAAATTTGGTATCGCTGACTCTCTGTCTCTATGAACGTTTGATTCTTAAAAAAACTACGCTCCGGATTATGAAGCGCCTTTTATAGATAAAATTGTTCATGAGGAAGATTTTAATGTATATGTAATACATGCATAATATTATAGAGAGACTCTGATGAATTAAGAGATTTTTAATGTAATGTCGTAAAAATCCCTTTTATTTGCACTTGCATTTCAAACGCTAGCTGAACCCTATGTGATAGATCAAAAAAAATGTACTACACCACACTACTACAGTATTGTACACCTTTAAAAGGTAAAAACTATTTTTTACTGCATTTTAGCCGCGTATGCTTGAATTATAACGAGGAATGATTTGTATTTTTGTATGTAAAA
Source organism: Lamproptera curius (assembly GCA_029286875.1). Lineage (NCBI taxonomy): Eukaryota > Metazoa > Arthropoda > Insecta > Lepidoptera > Papilionidae > Lamproptera > Lamproptera curius. Next base: position 2,274,924 of record JAGSMT010000052.1, read on the forward strand.
ATAACTGCCTCCGTAGCCTAGTGGTATAGGCGTTTGCTTTAGAAACCGGAGGTCGTGGGTTCGAATCCTGCGGAGACTCAACAAATTTTCATTGTTGTTTCCTAGTTGGTTAGGACAATTTGGGCCGATCACCCAATTGTCTGAAAAGTAAGATGATCCATGCGTCGGATGGGCATGTAAAAAGGCGGTCCACCCACCAACCCGCATTGGACCAGCGTGGTGGATAGGTCCAAAACCCCTAATGGATAGGGTGTATTAGGGGAGGCCTATGTCCAGCAGTGGACTATTAATGATGATGATAATGATGATGATGATGTAAAAATAAAACCTAACAGCTGGTAGACCAATTATAAATAAATATTTTTTGCTACTGCAAAGCTAAGTAAATTTAAATAATTAAAAAGCTGCATTTAAACCAATTTAAGGTATATAAGAATTACTTAAGCATTTGTTTAGTATCTTTGTATCATTTTTATTTAAACATACAGACATATCTCTTACAGGAAATAATTATAGACTTCAATATTAACGAGAACAAGTAAATATTTAGTAGTTTTGTAGTTTTATTATGTATAACGTACAATTCTCTATATTAGAATATTATTTGGTCCCAGAAAAATGCCGTTTGAATTAGATGAACAATTACTTTAGTAACAAAACTCCCACCGGCCTTTGTTGTATTGATTACACACTGTTGACAATGTGAGGCTTCATAACAAAAAACCTTTAAGACCAATCTCTAAAATATACCTTACGTGGTCCACACAAGGTTCATTTTTAAACGTACAAAGTTAAGGTGAACCTCAAATTGATAGCCAAGCATGCTTCAGATGAATCTGCGTATAAAATCGATTCAGCTCTGGACCTGTAATGTGATTACGACGATTTAGTACAAGCCTCTGCAGGTTTTGTATTCTCCGTGATCGAATAAGCAAAGCTGTTTTTAATATAGAACTTTCTTGCCTTTACGCTAATATAATCATATTAGCGTAAACTACACATGATTTAGTAAAAGACTTTAATATTTTATTACTTTCAATTTTGTTTACAATTTTACCGACGTTTCAGACACTTTTCAGGATTCACGGTCACGGGTAGACTAGGGTGTCGTTCGTCTGTCAAAATGTTTTAAAATGTTTGTTTTTGATAATAACAAATTGTGTTTGATTTGTTAGTGTATTAGACAACATAAGCTGAAACTTTAGTTTATGTTAGATTCTTTAGTTATAGTGTCACGTAAATATCAATAAACTTCATACATAATATGATAACTAGTTAGTTGTGTAGACAATGTTATTTACTTATATATTGTATTGGTTCTATTCTAACAAGAACTATTGGTACATAGATTGCAATAAACTTTTGATATTTGTGTTTTTTCATGTCATCTTAATTGTATACGTTGGATTGTTTTAACTGTCATTGTTAGTTTAAGTACATATTTGAGTTTAACATATATTTTTACTTAAAGGCTTATTTCAAGCTATTTTTACTTTTATCATGTATAGCTTCGCTATAGTTGGAGTAGAGTTTGAGTGTAGCATATTTATTACACTATTACATGTGCAAGACAGACTAACCTGTATACATGTGTTATTGAACTAGTCACAGCCATTCTATTGATTGTAGGTAAGAACCTATAGTTAATAATCATCATCATCATCAGCCTGTGATAGTCCACTGCTGGACATAGGCCTCCCCAAATACACCCCTATCCATTAGGGGGTTCTGGATCGTATCCCACCGCACTGGTCCAATGCGGGTTGGTGGGTAATAATAGCGTCACTTAATTAAGAGTTTGCAATTAAAGAGCGTTAAACGGTGTCGTTTGTGGAGCGGCGTGTTCAGAAGTAAGCGGCCGGTAAGCTCCGTTCAGCCCTCCACTTTCTCAAGACAAAAGCCTTTAAAACTCTTTAGGGGGATGCGAAAAAATACAAAAGGTCATCGTGGCCGGAGCGTGCGAGATGGACGCTGCTCTAGTAAAAGTTCCTAGGTAGAGCGGGATGGATAGTTGAAAATCAATTTATTAGGCGGTGACGTCACGCGGCGCGCGTGCGCTGTGATCTGTCCCCGGACGGAGTTGCTAGATTTTTAATCAGGTGCCCGATTAAGGAAAATTTTGGGCGGTTTTCCTATAATATGTTAAAAAACGGAAATCATTAACTTAAAGTTTTTTTTTTTTATTTTTAGTTTTATAGTAATAAAAATTGATTTGATGTGAATTTTTTAAAATAATTACTTTTAGTTCTCGTTAGTTATGTTACACGAATTATTGATTTTGTACATAAAACGTATTTAAGTAATTATTTTATTATTATTTGTAGTATAATTAAAAGAAATAAAATACTTTTAATGTATACTTTAAAAAAGATCACTTTTGAAATTGTATTCAAATTATATTATAGTGAAACATAAATAAAATGTTTTAGATACGAGAAGCTATTTAAAAAGGGGAATAGTTAATGAGTATACGCATGCAAAGCGAAACCGAATAACTTTCACTTATCACGAAGCGCGCCACAGCGGGGCAACACCGGGCGCATCTGGGCGGGCGGCCCGAAATAGCGGCACGCGGGGGGCGGCTCTTCAGTAGAGCGGCGACGCTGCCGCGGTACAGCCATGGCGTCGGTCGCCGCTTGGCTCCCGTTCGCCCGCGCCGCCGCCATCGGTTGGGTGCCCATCGCGACGCACCCGCTCCCACCGCCACCCGTCCCCAAAGACAGGCGACGCGCCGAAGATGAGAAGCTCCTCATCAACGTGTCAGGCCGCCGCTTCGAGACTTGGCGGAACACCCTGGAGAAATACCCCGACTCCCTCCTCGGGTCCTCCGAGCGCGAGTTCTTCTATGATGAGGACAGCCGCGAGTACTTCTTCGACCGGGACCCGGATATATTTCGTCATATCTTGAACTATTACCGTACGGGTAAACTACATTACCCGAAACACGAATGTCTGACCGGTTATGATGAGGAGCTCGCCTTCTTCGGCATTTTGCCGGACGTAATCGGCGACTGCTGCTACGAGGATTACAGGGACAGGAAGAGGGAGAACGCCGAGAGACTGATGGACGACAAATTAAGTGAGGCAGGAGATCAGAGCCTGCCGCAATTGACGGACTTGAGGCAAAAGATGTGGCGGGCGTTTGAGAATCCGCACACGTCTACTGCCGCCCTCGTATTCTACTACGTGACTGGATTTTTCATTGCTGTATCAGTTATGGCCAATGTCGTGGAGACCGTGCCCTGTGGCCACAGACCCGGTCGTGCGGGAACTCTGCCCTGCGGGGAGCGTTACAAAATTGTCTTTTTCTGCTTAGACACCGCTTGCGTTATGATATTTACTGCTGAATACTTGCTTCGGCTATTCGCTGCTCCGGACCGATGCAAGTTTGTCAGATCTGTCATGTCGATTATCGATGTGGTAGCTATACTGCCGTACTATATTGGCCTGGGCATTACTGATAATGACGACGTGTCCGGGGCGTTCGTGACCCTCCGTGTGTTCAGGGTGTTCCGTATATTCAAGTTTTCCCGGCACTCGCAAGGGCTTCGTATCCTCGGCTACACGCTGAAGTCGTGCGCCAGCGAGCTCGGTTTCCTCGTGTTCTCGCTGGCCATGGCGATTATTATCTTCGCTACGGTGATGTTCTACGCTGAGAAAAACGAGCAGGACACAAACTTCACATCAATTCCCGCCGCCTTCTGGTACACCATCGTGACAATGACCACGCTCGGGTAAGTTTGACTACATGTTGTATTATAAATTATGAAACCTTATAAAAATGTTAATATTGACGATCAAAACGCCCAATTGTTCCGATTAGTGTACTCGTACCATCGCATTGAATCATTGCGCATAATCGATGAGGGCCCAGCGACACACGAGCGTAGCACAAAGCTGACACCTGTCGCCGACATTAAAAATTGACGCGGGAAAATAGGTGTCATGGCGTCGAAGATTTCCCTCCATAAAAGGTTTACGCTCTGAAATATTGATGTTGCAACGGTGTTTTTAATTCAGCTTTCATTCGCGGCGAGATGAGTGTAGCTCGTAAAGTAATTTTCACGGCATTTGTTCTGTCAGCGAAACGGATTGCGACTCGTTTATGTGGAGGGAGTGTTCGTGTGCAGAGCTGATATAAAAATGTTGCGTTCAACGTTAAGTATTTAAAATTCGCCGTTAAAATTGCAGTTAATATTTTATCGCCCGAGAGTGAGTTAGTGCTTATCCGTATTCATAACGGCATCGGTCTATTTTTGTTCATCAAAATATTCTGCGTTATTAAAAAAATGCTGAAATATTTCAGTTAAAACAAACACTATGTTAATTTAAATTCTATTTTCAATGTGTGAACACATCGCTTTCGCATTTGAATTACGGAGATTAGATTACTAGGTTTAAGTTAAATTGTAATTATGATGATACTCATTTTTTTGATTAACGACGGAAGAAGATAATAAAGGAGACATAGTATAGTTATTATTAAGGGTTATAAGTTGGTCACATGACTATTAAATATAGTTGTAGTATTTCATTATGATTTTTTTATTTATAAACATCACATGAGAAGCCAAAACGGGTTAAGGGGACTTACTTATAAAGTTTAATGTCCTCCGAACTAGTTACAGTATTTATTTTGGAATATATAATGAAACAATCAAGTTTGTTGTACTATCTATTTATGATATCAGCCTCCATTACACTTGAGTACTTGAACCTGATCCTAAACCTCCTTACTTATTAGTTAGTTGCTTTCAAATGCAGTGAAATTAGAGTATTTGTAAAAAAAATAATTACATTGTGTTTCCTCTTTTCCCTTTAGTTAATTATACACAAAATGATATTAGTAATTTAGGAACCGAAAGAATAACAAGTTACTTCAATGGTTGTTCATCATACCCTTTGTATTAATTTAAATTTTGTTTGACATTTGCTTTTATAAAATTTTATCACTCGCTAATGACTATTATGCCACATAATGCCTAAAAAGTACGAAGATTGGTAGTGGTAGTTCCCAAAAGTAGGTTGTAATTTTAAGCACTAAATACCTTCAAATAGACAGCCATGACCATCCTTTCATCGGATACTTTTCAAAATTTGCTCTGCAAAGGCATATTATATACAGACAGTAAAAACAAACGACTATTTTTATTACTTGAATTGTAATGTTAGTAAGCCTTTCACGTCAGTGAACAAAATAATCAGCCAACAGGAAAATCATTTTTCTTCACTTTTAGGGGTATTTATTAGGATTAACAAATATACGAAATCTTAGACATTGTACTTTAGATAAAGAGAATTTAAGTTTTTTTATAACTGAAGTGACGAGGCAAGCAAAAAATTTACATAATGCTAAGCGATAGGCCTTCTAATAAGAATATGATAGGGCGCAACAAACTAGCTTGCCACTTATTCAGCCTTTGATTATCCAGCAATAAAAAGCTGTGACGCTTTTCAAGGTGAAACACGGTAATTTCTACATATTATTGTTTTACAGCAGAAATAAGCACTTATTTTCTTTTCTTAATAGTTTAATTTTTTTATATTTTCTTATTATTAAAAGCCTATAAATTACAACAATTTATTATGAACTAGTGACCCGCCTATGCTTCGCACGGCAGCTATGTTGATACAAAATATATCTACAATATTAAGTTTGTGTTGTACATATGAAAACCTTCCTCTTCAATCACTATATCTATTAAAAAAACACATCGAAATCCGTTGCATAGTTAAAAAGATTTAAGCATGCTTATCGATTTAGGGACAGAGAAAGCGACTTTGTTTTATACTATGTAGTGATTTACTAAATGGTTAGTAAAAATATGAAAATTGAAATAGTACAACAAGTGTTGCAAGTCGTAACAGTGTTGATACGCGAGCACTTGGCGACGACATAACAAAAAGTTCTATGACCGCGCGAGGTCGTTTTTCGGAGGTCTGTGTCTAAATTTAGAAGACAAAGGGCTATCCCCTTCCGGTATTAGAGAGCGGGTGTTTGTGCATCTTTCAAGAGTACACATTTTCGGATTGATTTCGAAAGTACCACTGCTTTTCTTTATGCTTAAGAAATGACAAATGTGTTGTGTGTTTTTGTTGAGAGAAATCTGACGGCGTTTTTTTGGCATTAGCATAATTTAAAGTTAGTTTTTTATACAAATGCTTATTAAATCTGTTGATAAAGAGATAAAAAGTTACTTGTTTATATTCAGGCTATTAGGCTTCATATTTGTTTAATTTGTTACAAGTATGAAGCCTAATTGTGTATTAGTAATTGTTAGGATCAAAATAATTTAATTTAATTTTATGAAAGGCTAAGCTATATCATCGATTTACACCAGTAACGTAAAGGATCATTTTGTAAAGGTGTAAAATATAATAACCTACCTTTTTATGAATTGATAAAACTATAGTTTATATTTTAGTGCAATCATAATGCGGTTTTATCAATATAGATTATGAATATTCCAATGAAAGTAAAATATAAATATTCATAGTATTTTTTATGATACGTTAGAAATTGATAGTATGTAGAGAGTATTTGAGTAAAAGAATATTACAATAAATACAATAACTAAAAACAGCACAAACAAACAAATAAATATAAAGGTTTTCTGTTTCTGTTGTTTTTATTCATTAATGGTTTATTAATGAATACAGTAACTTGTTATTTTTTTATTTAATTTTACAAACACATTAAAATGTTAAGTGTAAAAAGTTTATTATTACTCTGTTAGTATTTACACATATACAATGTGTTAGTCTACTGCTGAACATAGGCCTCCCCTAATACACGCCTTCTTCATTAGGTGGGTTTTTGGACCGTATCCCACCACGTTGGTCCATTACAGGTGGGTGGACCGACTTTTTACATGCCCAATCGACGCATGGATCATCTTACTTTTCAGACAATGGGTTATCGGCCCCAATTGCCCTAACCAACTAGGAACAGCAATGAAAATTTGTTGAATCCACGCGGGATTCGTACCCACGACCTCCAGTATCTAAAGCACACCCCCTTACCACTAGGCTACGGAGGCAGTTAGTATTTATTAAATAAAATACAATCCAATAAAAACAGTAAACTACCTAAGGGACACGGTCAACTTTTCCAATAAAAATAATCACAAAGTAAGAGAACTAGAAAATAAACTAGAAAAATTGTATTTTGATTTTGTTTTAGATCAAATTCTCGTCGATATTGTTTCGTAATTACTTTCGGGACGTTTTTTATATTATATATGGAAATAGCTTTTTTATTTTAGAATAAGTTTAATCATAAGACACATCAATGATAATCCAAACTTATAAATTATACTTTAACTATTTTTCATAATTAATGAAGTTAACTGCCTCCGTAGCCTAGTGGCAAGGGCGTATGCTTTAGATACCGGAGGACGTGGGGGATCCTGCAGGGCTTGACAATTTTCATTGTTATTACTTAGTTGGTTAGGACAATTTGGGCAGGTCACCAATTTTCCCACCTCGATGATCTATGCGTCGGATGGGCATTTAAATAGTCGTTCAACCTTCCAACCCACATTGACTGGTTCCATGATCATGGTGGGACACGGTAAAAACTCCCTAATGGAGAAGGCGTGCATGGAAGGAGGCCTATGTCCAACTAACACAGACTCATGATGAACACGAGCATATTTGGGTCACTCGTTTGATACCTTTGAATGAACACAAGCACTCGTAACCGATACAGGAACGGAAACCACATTTCAACTTGAAACTTTGCAACGTCGTCGGCGCTTAACACGCCAGAACTTAAAGCTACGAAAGCCGCTTATCGCGATCTCCGCTTCGCTGGATCCGCGAGTTTCAGCGAACGCAAACTTTCACGTGCTGAAACTTTCAGTAGGTTTAATTTTGAACTGAACTGAACTTGGTTTTCGCTTTGAACAAAGGGCAAAAACTGCTTACTGATGTGGGCTTTGAGTTATAGCAGTTACCAAGGCTTAGTGTCGGATTTGACTTAAGCCAGATTTTCAAAGTTCTCAAAACATTACTTACAAGGTAAAAATTTGTCAATAAATTTTTTCTCGAAGTTATTTCGAATTATCAAGTGTCTTGTAAGGTATCCAAAATAATATAAGCATAATATGTCTTAAGGATACGAAATAACGTTACACCACTTTTATTTTATTTTGTAAATTTACTAAAAATTTGGTATCTTAAATTTTTAATTAAAATATAATTAATGACATGAATAAACATCGGATACTAACTATAGGGTGGGTTTAAAAGTGTACGTTAAGAGAGTACATGATTTTAATATTACAATAATTTTAATTGCGGTGAGGCTTTGTGTACTACCTTAATTTATTGCATCAAGAATTTTTTTCAAATCTTATTTTCATTAAATACAAGTGTAATAAAATCTAAAAATAATCTGGGGTTTATTTGTAAATTGTTTGTAAATTTGCGGATATTTTTTTTGTATTAATTTGATATCTGCTTTCTTCTAGGCTCGTTTATAGTCGTCTAAATGTAAAATACATCTATTTTTTAAAATTTCCGCTTACTTTATAGCAGATCCCGTCGAACAGTTTAGATCACTTCTCTCATATAAATTTTCGTTGTTCAATCTTAAACGATGACACATCGTAAAACTATCAAACTTCATCACTATCACCATCAAAATCCGTGTTCAAATTTAATTTAGAGTCCAGTGAACTAGGGTAGTTTAATCGTGTTTCAAATTTGGACACACCCTGATGCAAGTTGGTCGGATAATTTAGTCATGCCCTGCCCCCGGGACGCTAATAGCCGGCCACGTTTAACCAGCTTAACCGGTTGCAAGTTAACCGTATTGCTTGCAACGCTCGCTTGAAAGACGCCCGGATGGATATGTTATGGCTGTGAGTGACGGATTAAGTGTTATCCGGTTCCAGTACAACGCGACTGTTATATGTTGAGAAATCAAATCATGATCATGAAATTCAGGTTTATTTAGTTGGTTTTTTGTATAGTAATGTGGAAACTGTGTTAATTACGAATGGCATTATGGTCAGTAATGTTGAAACATTTAATGGTGATTTTATTATGAATTGTGAAATATTAGTATGGTTGTGTTTTAACTTTGTTACTACGTCTAAAAGCATAATTGCTTTAAGAAAATAATAAATTATAAACGCAAAGTTAAATTATATTATTTAATAGTTGTTGTAGCTGCTGTTTGAACAATTTTTTTATGTTAATGTAATTAATTGTGCTGTTACATCTACACAGAAACTTTGCATAGTAAATTATCTCCGATAAAAGAAACGTTACTCTTCGTCGGTCAAAACAACTAACAAACAGGCTATTACCAACAAACGACCATTCCCCTGTCCCATTTATTTGGAGCTCGTTCCGTTAGCCCGTTGTCATTTGAAATATTGATGTTTCGCAACGCAACCGAGAATAATAAACTGCCAGGTACCAGAATCGAACCTTGGCCCGAGTGACGCCATACCAGGCATTGACCCACATGCCGCTTGTTTGTTTGTGACATAACAGTATTTACTACGCTGCTCTTTAAAAAAGCGTGATGATGGATTGTTCCGATCTTTAATTTTCTGTACATTTTTTTAAATTTAGTTTAACTTCTTTTAATTTTACTTTATATCACTGATGTTATATGACTTATTTTCAATAATTAAGTACCTACTATTATATACTGATTTAAACATTTATTTTACTGACTAAGTGATAATTGACATTCATTATAATAAAATTAATTTCGTTACTATATTAACTGTAAGATATTAGTTAGCGATTTTTTACGATATCTCTAAATCTTTTTATAACTCGTATAGTAATCTTTATAGTAAATGCATTCAATTAACAAGAATTATCTTTCAATAATATTTTAAATAAGTCACAGTCGGAATAATAATACGAAATTTAAATTAACAACGTTGTTTTAAGTTCTGCGTGAATGCGTAAAAAATCCATAAAACCGGCAATAAATCTGAAGCAGGACAGTAAAACCGCTGCAGCTAAAATCGTGATAGCGTGAATTGTAGACATAATTTTAATAAAAAGTCATTCCTGTTTCACGTGAACAAAATGGAGGTTCCTACATTCTTCTAAATTTTTTCAAGGTAATGAACGGTTTTCATTTAAGATAGTAACATAGTCGATCCTGATATATTAAAGATTCTACAATTGCCAGCAGATATTATCATGCATATATAATAGACCTTCTTACAAGGAAAATAAACTTCTAGAAAGTCTATAGAGTGTTCATATCAAAGTCCGACCAAAACTGGTTTTCCGGCCGAAACCGTAACCAAAGTTTCGGCCGTGGCTTATGTTTCGGTCGAAAGCGAAACCGAAAACAAAACTCACGTGGTCAAATATAAAATTTCTTTAAATACGTAATTTTTTAAGTAAATTTAGTGCATATTATCCATTATTTAGCATTAATTAGGACATAAAATGGAAACTTAGTATATTAAGTTAGGGTATTTAATGTAATATCAAAATAATATATTAAATTCTTATAACAAAATGTATATCAGTTATTAATAAACAAGTCACGAATTGTAACTGTTTAATTAAATTCTAAGTTTTGGTATTTTGGAACCTTCTTAATTGATATGTTTTGTCACGATAAACACACTTCAAAGTTTCCCTCTTTTTTTCGTTATTGGTATTACTTAACCTGAGAATGAGCTTAAGTAAAGCTACAAAATATTGGCCTGTAGTAGACGTTTCACGCTCTAAGTAATCAATTACCAATATCTCTTCTTAGTCCCAAAATAACTAGGGCAATACCTTGCCAGCCGATGCCACGGCACGAAACATGTTTGGAGTCGGCGATAATGGCCATTACTATTGCCAATATTGCTGCTTTGTCTCGGGATTAAAAAATATAAACCCTTGTCCACTGTTACGAAAGTAGACAAAAAATATCAGAATCTTCTTGAAACTAATCAGACAATGTCTTGTGTGTGTCTGAAATGTCATGTCGATTTGGTTTCTGATTGTCAGTTAACGTTTTCGGCACCCGGTTAAAGAACACCCCTTTATTTTCTTTGCCTCAAACACGAACAAAATAAATGTCTAAATTCAGAAAAAGAAAAGAGAATCAAAGTTTTTTAATCCTGCCAGTATTATTGATTTTTCACCAAGGAGTATATATATCGTTCTAACTGCTTTGATCCCTTTTCGTAGAGGAATCGTCACCTTTTAGATGAGTTGGAAAGTTTGTCTGATATACAATCGACTGATTTGAGCTCTATTGTTGCAATGATATAGATTTGACTTTAATTTTAATAACACGACAAGTTCCGAAATCAGATTCGGCTACGGCAAAACTTTTGGCCGAATTTGGCTGAAACCGAAACTGCCCCCGAAACTTGATATTTGGCCGAATCGGAAACCAAAACCAAAATTTTCGTTGGATACTAGTTTATTTCGATCACCATTTCTTTTATCAATTACAAAACATCTACAAGTTTTATACTCAAGTTGTTTAGCCCAAAATGTTTGGTGTAATTTGAAAACAAGTCAAAGTTAGCTTCAACACTTCAAAAATATATTATCCGTAAACCTAAAAGGAAGATTGACTACAAGGAAGAAGCAAAATTTGTTCTTAAGACTGTATTTAACCTTTAAATTGACCCTACTTTATTACTTATATGTATCACCTTTTATTCTATTAAATTATGAGATAAGATAAGCATTGCCACTTTTTCGATCAACTTACATATGGATGTTATGCAATTCCCTTAAGGCCAAAACGTACTAATGTTTTTAAAATATTGCTAAAAATAAGCACAGAAAAGGTATTTCTTCGGTCAGTCATCATCATCTCTGAAAGAGACCTACATTAAACTATCTTGATTAAATATAAATATATCCTTACGTATGAAATCCTTTAAAGTATGAACTTTCAGACACTAAAATAATACTGAGTCTCAAAATGTTTTCATATTCAGAACGTTTCAACTATTCCTTGATTAAACACAAACAATGAATACGTTTGTTATGCAGGTGGTAACCGAGTTTAAATATATTCTGAATACATTCAACTTTTTAAGAAACTAAAACATGTCAATGGATTCTGTTTGACTGTTTTATATATTTTATGTAACATGTTGCTGTTAGAATTTATGTCATATGAATGAAATTGTTTATACAATTTATTAACTCTATTTATTTGGGTTGATAAATATTACATTATTTTAATTGTTTCAATATTATACAGTCAGTAGTAGTAAGTCAATAATATAAGGGAAACGCTAAGAGAAATTAGTTCAAAATTACAATTATCAATCCCAGTTCTATAGTATTTTTTGAGTTACATAACTTTTTTAGTATGAAAGACCAATTAATTTATATTCTTTGATAGATAATTATATAGAGTTGCAAAAATAATATGTTTCACATACTTGTAAGTGGTATACAAATTTAAATAGATGTTAAGCATTAATCCATTATCTATGAAACTAGCATTAATTAAATACTGTGGCATAAAGGTATTATTTAAAGTTTATATGACGTGTTGCCATAATATTGGCCTTGCTTTTTAAACCAGAGGTCGTGGATTCGAATACCGCGGGAAAACAAATGTGTATTATCGTTGTTATCTGGTTAGTTAGGACAATCGGGCCTATAACCCAATTGTCTGAAAATTAAGGTGTTCCATGCGTTGGATGGCTATGTAAAAAGTTGGTCCACCCAACAACCCTGGATTGGATCTGCGTGTTCGTATACGGTCCAAAAACCCCCTAACGCAGAAGGCGAAAGGGGAGGCCTATGTCCAGCAGTAGACTAACACAGACCGATGATGTTGCCATTCTATGACAAAAGAAAAGACCATACAGTAAAAATTATGAAGCAACAAATGATATTGAAAAGTTAATTAGTTTCATATTATATATATATACATAAAACACAAACACAGATACTCTTAAAACTTTCTATTATCTTACGGATGTTAGCTATCAAATAATATCTTTTTTCTTGAAAACTTAAAAACCATCTCCTCTGTATCTTGGCGACTCATCTCACTATTTTATTTTTGTGGCTGGTATGCAACAACGGAAGTTTTGAAAAAATAAAGAAACGCTACGAGATACAAAAGCTGCAGCAAAAGTGGAACACGAAATATAGATGTGGCCGAAATTGGTCGTGGTGTGCTGCAGGGTTACATTTTTGGTCCATTACTTAATAAAGCGAAGAATGAATTGGTTATATCTGAGTTTGTAGCCTTATTCGACATGTGAGATATCTTTGTTAAGAGTTGGTCATCATTCAGAAGATATTAACCGATGCATCGATTTTTGATAAGTGCATTAAATAAAAGTCTGGTGACTATATGGATAAAAATATTATGTTGTTTTGTCTGTGCTAAAGGAAAATATACAGTCTGATTAGTTTACTATTCTTACTTATAATGTTTTAAGCTCTCTAGTTTCTTAATTTATATATTTAACACTGCTCATTAAGTCATAATTTTATTGCCCTTCAAACTTCAGTGATCGTACAAAATGATGAAATTATTATAGATTGCATTAATATTCAAACTTTATGCATAAAAGCTCCTTTATTGGCACCGAACAGTCATAAATCGAGTTTTATTATGATAATGGACATGGTGCATTATAATAAAGTATTTTGTTGGAAAATATATAATACTTATTTCTATTAACGTCATACGAAAATCTTTTTAAATCTCAAGGAAATCAACAAGGAGTATATGCTGCTATTTTAAGGCCTAGACCTAAGACATCTCTATACAAAAGTGTCCTAATGGTCTTAGAAATCGCACAACTACAAGAACACTTGTGATTTATAACGATACATTTATAATGGGATATATAATTTCAGGTGAAAATCTAGTAACTATTTCAATTAAAATAGAAAAATGTTACAAAAATAATCGCACGTCTAGGATAAAAAATGTTGCTATGCCTAGCCGCTTTTAAAGGTCACTGCAAAGGGTTCCACTCGATCGAAAAGGGCATGACTACAGAGTATTGTCAAGTGACCCGATTAAACTAAGCCGAGGGGTGAACCCATTTTTTTCATAAAACTGATAGAATCGCTGCATTTTTAAAATTAAAATAAGTAACACCACTCATAATTCGTTCACATTAAGATTAGTAATTTGATAAATTATTGTGTATAGTACATAATTCAAAATTATCAATTCACTGGATAAAAATGTTGATATTCCTTCGGCTCGGGTTGGAAGCGAGTAGCAGGGGATCGGCCGTCTTGGCATTAAACAAAAAAGACCTGTGTCCAGCAGTAAACCGATAAGGGCTGATTATGATCATTATGATCTTTATTTTGAGCTGTTAAGGCAAATGTGATTCTCTTCATGTTTCTTATTCTTTACTTAAAAATAAATCACAACTTATTACTGTATCTGTTTCTTCGATTTAAATATTTCTTCAGCGTGTGACAGCCTTTTGTCAGAAAAACTTATAGGCATTGTAATATCTCGTTGTCTAATGTTGACAATAACAGAAAAATATTATCGATAGCAATTCTTTAAACTACTCTTTTTTATGAATGCTAACTTTACAGTAGTACCAATATTAAATGAAAATAATCTTCCTGCATTGGGTTTATCAGGGCAGTACTAATTCCTGATTTTCTCGTACGGATAATGGAAAACTTTACTTTTATTCCGTTTTCTATGTTAATGTTCGTACAATATCTCGAAGTTCCATTCAGTTTTATGACACCCGAGAGGCAGCAGTAGCATATTCTTATAAGGAAAGGCCGCAGTGCTATTTAAAATATTTATAAGAAGCGCATTTAAAAGTTGCTAAAACGGCCCACATTTGTGTGTTGAATTTTTAATGAAGATTATGTGCTAACTTTCGTTTGCTTTTATAGCGTTGTTTTTGCCTTTAAATATTTTATAACAATTTTAAGATTCCACGCAATAAATAGACGCAACAAAATATGCGTTTTGGTATTATTTTAATTGGGTTCGGGCCTGGACATGATAGAGTTTTTTTTTTTTTATAGCTTACGCAGGCAGACGAGCAGTCAGGCCACCTGATGGAAAGCGGTCACCGACGCCCATAGACATTGCAATACCAGTGGTATCGCCAACGCGCTGCCTACCGTGAGACATAGGCTGTTAAGTCTCGTTTACCAGTAAATACGCTGGCTACGGCGCCTTCAAGCCGGAACACAGCAGTGTTTTCCACTACTGCTTCGCTGGCAGAAATAGGCACCGTGGTGGTACCACCAGACGGTCTCCTGTAAACAGGGACCTACACCAGTAAAATTTTAATATTAGATATTGTTTTTTGATTCTGTTTTTGCTATCAACCTGTTTTAAGGCAGCTCAGGACAGATACAATTTAATTTTATTACTAAAATAATGGTAAGTGTACTGATAATTAATTCATCCTTAGAATGTAGTTTACCCTTTGAGTTGTGGAGGTCAGATGTCAGTCGTTCTGCGTAAAAACTGTTATTTAGGTAAATCTGGATGAATTAAAAGCCGAGAAAGAAGTGTAAGACTAAACTCAAGGCTAAATTATAATTATTCCTGACTCTATTGAGAACTTTCAATTAACGCGTAATGACTGTTTACAACGCATTAATAATGCGATGTGAAAACTGACATACAATCACAATCAATCCAAAATTAGATCTAAACAATTGGACGCTCTAAACAATTATTTGCTGTAGAAACTTTTCTATTGCGTAATTACATCGGGTAACGCTTCTGTAAACAACTGCATAGTTGAAATCGACATCAAAGAACGTTATTACTTAAGAATCGATCCATAATTATTTCAACTTACTGGATCTTTGTTAGTGAAGATATTTGGATAGCAGCCAAATGTCGTCTGTCTAATGATCGGAATAGATTTTTTTCATATTTGACTATGGAATATAATAATATTAATGACTTTATAAATAGTGTAAGAATTTTTTAGTTTGAATGTAGCAGAAGATGCTTTGAACCAGTATAGAGAAGAACACAATTTGAATACGACAAATACTCTTTGTTAAAGATAGTTTGTAATAGTAAATCGACACATTTGAATGAACTTAGTATACAAGTGAATATTTAATTATTAATGGGATTCATTTTTGTTTGGTACGTATCCGTAAATAAATTTCTTTTGGATACCTTCGATTAAGGTTGGAACTGGTTGAAGTTATTAGAAAAACCAGTTTTCCAATGTTTACCGTTAAAAAATGTCAAATTATGACAACGGTCTGAAATAAGTTGGGACACGTCAACCATTTGCAATCGTTTTGAGCGATGTGTTATTAAGGTGTGTTAAAAATATTTCTCTTCAATATATTCACACAACATAAAATCAAAAAGACCCAACGCGGCCCTAAAACCCCCTAAATAGAGAAGGCGTGCATTAGGGAGGCCTATATCCAGCAGTGGATTGACACAGGCTGATGATGATGATGATGATGAATGTCAAAAAGTAAGTATTTATTAAAAAAATGTTATGGTAAAAAAAGGTGTTACATAAATTTGCGCAAATTTATATTTAATGTGAGAATATAAAACAATCTAACCACTAATAATTAACCGCTCTAGTTTTATTATTAAACGCATAATCCTGCGCTCAATTTTTATACACTGCAGTATTAATGCAGAAAAATTATAGTTATAATAAATGGATGCACAAATGATGACGCTCTTCAAACTTATTCCAAGGTAAAATATTATCTCGTTTAAGATATAAATATGCCGTCCGCTCTATTGGCAAAGGAAACCGATGAGTCAGAATGGGTTTTGTTGCGAGCAAAAAAAAATGTAAACAAAAACCGAAACAGACGCTACGACTTTCTGTTTGTACTATGACAATAAATTTAGCATTGTATAGGCTTTAGTTCTGCATGCGAAAAAAAAAAAACTTGATGTTGTTCAACTCTACGTATTAACTAACATGATTAATTGCAAGACAATATTGTTGCAGCTAATTTTTTACGTAAAAACTAATGGCTGGGCCTAAAACTAAACAATTATTACATTTCTTTCAAGTTTCAATTGACTTCCATTCCAGAAATTGGAATCTAATCACACGATCGATTGTTAATCTGCTCTAGCCGTGTCATCATCTCATCGGACTTTGTGAGTGAAGGAAAAAGCTATGCAACTGTGATTGCGCCGGTGCGTAATATTAATGGATAATTATTAACACATTAGATAACATTAACTATTAATATAAATTAATTCCCTATCCGTCAAGTGTAATTTTAGTTATATAAATTAAATAAAAAATGGCCTTCGTGGCCTAGCGGTATTGGCCCTTGCTTTATAAACCGGAGGTCGTGGGTTCCGTGAAATCCCGCGATTCGAACCGATTGTTTACTGTATCAAAATATAAATTAAAATAAATCACCGTAAAACTATTCGATTCTATAAAGTGTAAACAAACATTTTTTTTTATAATTCGTGTGTTGTAACAGTTGACTAGGTCACCTGCCATGTTTCATATTTATTGCTCTCGCGATGCTCTCAAACTATTTTAGTTCTTTCGCACTCACTACGTAAAAACGTAAAGTTGATTCGACCCCTAGTTATAATTAAATTACTCATGATCCATTTTGTACGTGTTTTTCTCTAATTAATTCGTTTACTACCCAGGTTAAAGACCTATTTATTAAAATTATATGGGTCCTACTAGGAAAGAATGACTGCGTAAAAGAGAGTTTACATTGTAAGCCTTAAGTCAGTGCGTATCGCTTACCATCAGTTTAATATAACGCTCTACCCGTTGCTTAATTCAAACAGAAATAACTTGATAATATTACCGAAAATATCGAATTTTATAACAAAACTTGCATAGGGTAGAAAATGATAATTTTGGTTTTTAGATATGCTTTTCTTTCTACCTTGCTTTACTCTACCTTACTTAGCTCGTTTAAAGCAAACACTTCTCTAATATTCGACATATATATCAAATGTCTCAAAATCAAGACATCGTGTAACTCCAAATAGAGCAAATGCATCAATCACATAATCATAACAAAATAATACTACAGCTATTCCAATAACACCATATGAATGACGTACGATATTGCCGAAGCATTTATTTATTATAATCTTATCTGAAATTCAGCCCCCGTCCTATTTGGACGTCGTAAATTTCAACTTCACGTCACGGCCGACACGAAAAATCGCCCGAATATGATTCGTTGGTTGTATCGACACGCGGAGATAAATATTTGAATTGAATGCTGTGTAACATGTGTCGATATTGGCAAGATCGATTTAACCTTTCAGTATATTTAGGGTGCGAGACTGAAGGATAAGGTCTTTCCTGTTGTGAGCTCGTTACATTGTTTCGACTCTACAAATATATTTGTACACTTTGCAAATGTATTGACCGTGACCGTGTTACATCGATGGACTGCAAAAAGATCAGTATTTAAAGTAATATTTTGGAAATAAATAGACTATTTAAATGACAGTGTGAACTTGTGGTAAAATTTATATTCAAATATCATCATTCAAAATAGTAGCTTCCACTTGCCTAATTATGATCAAAAAACAACCTACCAATAAGCTACTACCGGTTTGGACAAGAACGCCTCGAGCCTGAATAGAACCAGCGAAAGAAACTCAATCGGCAAATTTTTCCAGTCAACTTTTAAAATAACTAACCAACATTTTTATGCATACATATTATGCAATGATGAAACAAAACCTGGATCGGGCATTCCATTACCAGGCTGTGTTATGATTTAAAAATTCGTTAATATTATAATAATCTTTAACATACAAATGTTCCTTGACAAACTTTTCAAATTTATTAATAAAACAAAAGAACTAGGGTCTAAATTCAATTATTTTGATGGTCTTATAGCTCGAGTAAATTAAGAGTAAATAAACAATATATATAATATATAGTAAAAAATATAAATTATAAAAGAAATAATACCTATTTATAATAATGGGTACTTTTTTTTCATTCATATGAAAACTCATTACAATAAAAAATAATAATAAAAATATTGTTGCTAATCCATTAAGTATCATTCTTTTTATTTAATGTTTTTTTATAACTACGATGGTGGAAAATTTTGTATTGAATTAAAATATTTCCCTCCGTTAGAGTACCAATTCCTACTTGACTGCTAATGTATTAGTAGTCAAACACTAAAATAACTTGTTTCAATGTTGCTAGTGTAGTGTAGCAATAGTAGTTCTTAACCCTATCGTGAGTTTTGTTTATACTAAGATCAATTAATACGCAATATAATGCGTTCGTAAAAAGTCGCTCCCTGTTGTCAAGACCATAATTGTTCGTCGTTATAGAAAGCCTAGCCTTCAAGTTTGCTGATAATTAATTATTCCTTAGATTCATTCGTTTACCCTTTGGGTTGTGGAGGTCAGATGCCAATCGCTCTGCTTGAAAACTGTTATTTAAGTAAATCTGAATGGATTAGTAGCCGACCCTGATAACTTGGGAAAAAAGCTTGGCTTGAAAAGTTAAAGATAATGCGTACAGCCTAAAGCATTGCACACTTTGCAGCAACCAGTAAATGTATAATGCAAGTTTAAAGACAAAAGTTTCCATAGCACACGAAACTGTTGTAGTCGGAAAACGTTTGCTACATTAAAGAAAGTCTCGATTAAAAAAAGACCGTCCATTCGTCTGAAAAAACAAACCGGCAAGAAAAGCGTAATTATCGGCCGTCGTCAGCCATTCCGATGGGTGGGATATTGTTGCAGACGGCCGGTTGTGTTTTTAGCATGTGCAAGCATGTTAGCAAGACGGTCCATGAGCGAGGTGGGTGGTGGGCCACGCCTTTCGCCTTTGAAACGTGAAGCAATGCTGCCGTGGGTGGGCTTGCATTAGCGTTGCCAGCAAATTGGGCAAGACGGGCAATTATATTTTGTCCGGATCAAAATTGAAATGTACGGAATATTCGGAAATTCGTTGTATCGCGATTTTTTTAGAACATTTTTATTATTAACAAATATTTCTCGCAGATTTCTAATGATCCAAAACTTTTAATTTTTTTTCTAAATGTCTCAGACACACGCAAATAGTTATGCCGCAGATATTGAGTAATAGTTATACTTATTCAATTTCTTAATTATTGTACATTGTGTTATTTAATGACAAGGTTAAAAAGTATTTATTTTTATCAAACTGTTTTTATCGTTTATATGTATGAAAGTTTGGCTATTTAAAGGTATGGCTCCCATTTGCAATTATGTAAAAGACATATACTCTGAATAAACCTGCTCCCAAAAGGGTAGAAACATATTTAAAGAACAGCTACGAGACAAAACCACACTGTTTTTTATTATTTCATAAATAAGCAATAAAAGTATGATATTTTCGGCGTCAACATCAGATTCACATTGGTTTATGCTTACCAAGTTGTTGAAATGATGACAACAGTTTTGAGCTGTTTCAACAATGTAATTTAAGGATTGTTGGTGTACCTTTTAGTTACAGGCATCATCTCGTATATTAATATTATAAAGAGAAATATTTTTTTGTTTTGAACAGAGTCTGAATCGAAAGGATATTTTCTTCCAGTACTAGAAAGCTATAGTATCCTTGAGTAACTTCGGTGACTTATCATCCCAGGAATGTCAACAATAACAAGAAATATTAACGGACATGATGCAGTTCAAACCGGAACACAACTTTGTTGGCAGAACGACTGCTATCCGTCTCCCGTAAAAAGTAAAGGGTTACCTTTGTCGAACTATTTAAGAAGAACACATTGCTTTATATGCAATGAAAATAAAACACATTTTAAAACAAAACTACTTGATTGATGCATTCGGTTTTGATTGGGTTTTGATTTCCACCGGACAACGTTCCAGTGGGAATGTATGCTACAAATTATTCGAAAATAGTTTCAATACAAAAAACTATATAAAGACTATAATGGGCGGATAATAGTTTTAATCTACAAAATATATTTAATGGTGAATTGTAGAAATAAAAAGTGTTAAAGACAAAAAAACATAATTATGTTGTAAATATGCAAACAATAGAATTTACTAAAGAAGCTTAGATAAAAGAAAATAAAGTCAAGTATTATTTTTGATCATTGGTAATTATAGATTTACTTACTGTAAAGGTATTTTTGTATAACAATAATTACAAAATTATTTTTAATCACTAGGCTATCCGTTGTCAAACTCATACACTAACACTATATCTTCTTAGATTCTCACAGATTCAAATAACACTTAGAGAACTACAGAGAAAAACATTTTTTACGCACCTATTTCATTACGAAACAGTTATTCTGTCTTATTCAACTTATATGGACTTTCAACTTGTATTATTTCTTTCATTTTTTAGATTATTCCGGGTATATTAACTTATACAATATTAACAGAAAATATACCGCTAACTTACTTTAAGATGAATTTTAACAACCGTTTTTTTATGTTTTAGTCCACATGTTTAGGTTTAGCCAGCATTTCAATTTACTTACAATGTTATGACGATTTTGTACGTTTTTTTTTCAACGTTTTAAACGTCTTTTTCACGACAAGAAATTTAAACAACCGTTTTTTTATGTTTTAGTCCACATGTTTAGGTTTAGCCAGCATTTCAATTTACTTCCAATGTTATGACGATTTCGTACGTTTTAAGTTTTTTCAACGTTTTAAACATATTTTAAATAACTTAACAATGAATAAACTATATACTGTGTGGGACGCCCTGCGGCAAGATGGAGTGACGACATTCGCAAAATGGCCGGTGTGGGCTGGTCTATTCTCGGTAGGCGAAGATAGGAAGCGGTGGCGTGTATTAGGGGAGGCCTATGTCCAACAGTGGACTACCGCAGGCTACTGATGATGATTTCGATGTCTAGCAGTGGACTGATACAAGCTAATGGTGATCATGATGGTATAAACTATTCCTAGTCTATTCACACAGTCGAGCTTGAATTTGCGTCCGATTTGCAAAATAGCGTTTGAATTAGGGTCTCAATAGATAAGTGACTGAAATTCACGAAGCTTTTGAAATGTGATAAATTCTTCCGGCGACTAGTTATCTCGTTTGTATGAATAAACGACGAGGTGATTTTGGATATTGGTCTCATAATATTATCTAGCGTATTTTATATGTATTATCTAGCTATAGGAACGGCTTCTATTAAAAAAATATATTATTTTATTTCGGAGAAAAAAGAAATATGTCAAAACAGCATTATTACTATCTAAAGAATAACGTTTTAAGAGGAGGGTTTAAAATCTCTGGAAGTTCCAAAAATGTAAATTATTTATTGTATTTTACTACCGATTAAAATAAGTTTGTTATTGTTGTTATGGTATTACGCTAGATTATTAACGACATGAAATAATAATAGTGCATTATGATAGTTATGTTTATTATGTTAAATGTATATTACATGAACCGACGGTACTAGTCCTAACAATAACGCTATGCGATAAGTTCTATTTATTTAATAAACATTAAGTATTGCATAATGTTCCAATACCTATTAATAATATCGTAATCTTTCAAAGAAAATTATTAATATATCAGCTATTATTGTATGTATTGTTAACATTAATACTGTTAATAATTATAGAATATAACTTATATTACCTTTCAATTTACCAAGCCATTTTCCCAAGTTTTCATGGAGTCTGCTTCTATCACATCTAGATTTACCTAAATAACAGTTTTTGACTGGCATCTGACCTCAACAACCCAAGTGGTAAACTGCGGTCTATAAATAAACTAGCTGTAGGCAGTATTACAGGAACTGAAATCGAATCCTCGACCTCCGGTTTTTAAAGCAAGGATAATATTGCTAGGTCACAAAGGCAGGGAGCGAAATATTACCTTTGGATAAAATTAAATAAACCGATGTTAATGCAAAAACAGAAAAAAAATCGTTGAGATTTCTTGACAATATTCCTTTACTTTTGGATAAACCGTAACTTTTACTCAATTAGCTAAAAGAAACGACAGTTAAGACTCTCTTTCTACTACATCAATCGTGAAATGTAAATATTCTTCGCACCAGGAAACTGCGACAGAGCGTTGTCTCTTTTGAAAAGAATGCTAATAACTGAAAGCCGCTTTGGTAGCGACACTCTGGTTTAATTTCTCCATTTAACTCGTTCAGCATTCACTGATTTCATTATGGCACGGCTGATTCATGAATAAGGTTGCTACATAACTTTTATAACTGTTAAAGTTATTATATTGAAATATATTGACACAAATTTGGTTAAGTTTTAGGGCCATCCGTAGTTTTTTTGCTACAAAGTAAATGTATTTCATGATTGATTTGTATTATATTTTTGTTTCCCTAAGCATATAAAGTATGTATACAACTTAAATAAATGAACGGTGAGTGTTTTTTAGCAGATTGAGGTTAAGATTATTTTCAAAATTTTGATTGCATCATCATCATCATCAGTCTATGTTAGACCACTGCTGGGCATATATATAGGCCTCCCCTACTGCACGCCTTCTGCCTTAGGGGACTTTTGGTTATTTCCCATTGATTGCATACCAAAAAATATTCTTTTAATTAAATTTTAATGGATAATAGAAGTAGTTATTGTTGAAATAGACCACTTAGAGTTAAATGTACCAGACCAATAATTAATTTAATTTTCATTCGTTCATTATAAGTTGGTAGGTCTTTAACAATTTAACGTACTTTGTTATCCAATTATGCTTTGAAAATTTCATAAGTTAATTGGACTCTTTGTTTTTAAATATCCTAGGGTTGTTTGAATATATAGGAGTTAATCCTACTTTTATTGAACGGTTTTGACGAAACCCAAAGATAAGCTTAAGCGTAAATAAAAAAGATCCTAAGGTGTTAAAAGTATAACTCCTCGTCCCCAAGATCTAATGTATATTAAAGTAATTATGACTGCCGTAAGTAACAATGTAAGCTTAATTACTAAAGGCAAGATCAACTATTTAGGTTATACTGAACAGTGTTTTGACACGACCCGACCCGAACGCATTCATTAAATCACGCGGGTGTGAAACAACCTTTTAATCATCATAAACAGCCTTTAGCAGTCCACTGCATGACAAAGGCCTTTTTCAATAAACGCCAAGATAGTTGTTGGCGTCCATTAAAAAGAGTTGCTCATAATTTCCACGCTGCACAGGCGGATTGGCAATTGATTAATTGCACTTGTACTGCGGGTCTGTCTTACTCCCAATGTAAGGCAGATCCGCCGCCAAGTGGGCTGTGGGGTCGTCACATCCAAATGCCATAAACCTTTATAATAACGGTTAAATATTATTCTGTTGTAATACACTTGATCTTAATTGAAAGCACAACGGTTTAAAATATAGTATTGTTTCGTTCCCTTGTCTCTATCATACTACATTTCAAATACGATTGAAATATAACATTAAACATGAACTTTACAAGCCGAAGGGATAAGTATTCGATCGATTGCTTAGTTGTCAGGATAGTTGTAAGCCCAATCTACTTAAATGACTTTAAATGATTTTATTTACATGCCAATACGACGTATACATAATTTAACATTGCCATTAGTAGATTCACACATGTAAACCTATTTCAATTAATGATATAACGCAATAAATCTACTGAAGTAGTCTTGCTTCGTAGCATAATTTTATTCATAGAAATAACGAGAAAGATTTCTTAAAGATCGAGACGTTTCTTAATCTGTAAATACCTTCACATCTTTACCGCACGACTGTTAAATTTGTTAGTGGAAGGGGAAATCAAACGTGTTGCTAAAAAAACACATAACTTCTTGCAATTTTATAGAGATTAAATTTTATGCAGGTATTTAATTTTTTTAATCTATTCTATATATAAAAAAATTTCTACCTTTGTTCCTGTTTGCAGTATGATGTCAGTTTATCTCGCACAATAAGAATTTTAGAATAAAGAATGAACAATAATATTTGTATGATAACTTACGAGAGCTAACGCGGATTAAGTCAGTCAAAAACTGAGATAAGAAAAGGATTTAGGTAACAAAAAGGTGAGAAAGGTTGTAGGTATCAAACTTAGTAATGCGCTGAATCGAGATAATCAGATCTTGCTTGTTTTGGTACTATTGAACACTTCAATTGATTACATTACATTAGGGTATAGAGTCAAAGATTATACATGTATTTATGACTACAAAAATTGCTGTTACATAAATATTCAAAAAAAGGAATGAAGATTGTTTTTCTTATATTATTAGGAAATGCAAGAAAGGATTGTTTATTGAAAATCAATCGTATAAGAGTTTAAAAATAATCTGATTTATTTCTGATACATTTACATTCAGTCTTTCAGTGAGCGATAGCACTCGGTGGTAGAGTAAAATCACCGAAATACCACATGCATAACTAATGCTTTTGGGTCTAAGACGGCCTTTTGAAGGGATATCCGGCAATCAAATCTGCACAAGCACATTCCGATATTGCGGCAATATGCTCTTACTTGGAGAATAAGCTATTTCCTGGATCAGGGTGAGGCAAACCTTTTGCCAATCTATGATTCTATTGCTGCAATGTTGGAGGAAATTGCCCGATTGAGACAGCGCATAGTAAGAGGTTCTGATTTGGCTTGAGATTTGCATTTTATGTGGCAGTTTAACGTTTTTAGGTTATAAAATAGACGTTTTAGTGTTATCCAAATAAAAAAAATATTTCGTTATAATAACATTTGTCAAACCTTATGTGGTTGAGTCCTGAAGCATAAGACTTATTTTTGTTTGTATTTGATCAACACCATGACAGCTTCAGGGGCTTTACAATAACTTATAAAAATTTTGAACAAAAGTCAAACTTTGCATTGTATTTAAGATCAGAATATAGGTCTTACACCAAATTTAGTTTAGGAAAAAGGATTATTTTTCCTTAAACTAATAATATTTTAGTTTGAAAGACCTTTAACATGATATTCGGGAAATTATTTTAGCAATTACTTATTGAAACCACCGGGTGAAATTCATCATCATCATCATCAACATCAGCCTTTGAGGTTTTTGGACCGTATCCCAAAATTGAATTGGGTGAAATTAGTAACTAATTTTGTTTTTCATACTATTTCTTAATCTAAGTTACTATTTTTTTTTATGGCATACGCAGGCAGACGAGCAGTCGGGCCACCTTATTGGAAGTGGTCACCGACACCCAAAGACGTTGACAATACCAGTGGTATCGCCGACGCGCTGCCTACCGTAGACATAAGGGTGTTAAGTCTTGTTTACCCAGTAAATGCTGGCACGGTGCTCTTCAACTCGGAACGCAGCAGTGTTTTCAACTCACTGCTTCGCTGGCGAAATAGGCACCTGCGGTGGTTTACCAGACGGTCTCCTGTAAACAGGGGACCTACCACCGGTGAACTACAGCATTAATTTGTATTATTCTATTTAAGGAAAATCCCATCTTTATTTCAGTAAACATAATGTCATCTAACTATACACAGCTGAAACACGAAATGGATTCTCGGACGGAAATGGAAATTATTAAACAATAACGCAACCAGCATTTACGGCAAATATAGGATAGCTCTATGTTATAAAAAAACGATTTACTTCGAACTTTCTGAGAGTTAATATATATTTTAAAATTTATAGCAGTAGTAAGCTAACTTAAATGGTAATATTAAAAGTACTTGTAAGTATACTATTAATAATAGATTGTATAAAATAATAGAAGCTTGTTTAATTTTTTTTTAATTTTATGACTTGGTACACGAACGCAGCCTCACTAACTGAAAAGGTCTCATTATGTCCGTTATAAATATCATGGCACAAAAGCTTTTAAGGCCGCAATGCTTGCGCAAGCAATGTGTAGTCAATGGACAACTGTGGTCCGAATGGAGTTTCTTAAATACAAACGTCATGAAAAGCAATTAATGTCCGACCCGGTTTTCACTCCCGTCTTAATTGGTGCGGATTTCACTTGGGAACGTTTTCACAGTGAAATGTCGGGAGAATTTTTAGCGCGGACATCTTGTGATTGCTGCATTATAGTTAACTTTTATGCTGTCTGTTATTACGTTGTCTGTGTGTCTTTACACACATACATACATTATCAGCCGGTGATAGACCTCTGCTGGACATAGGCCTCCCCTAATACACCGCTATCTATTAGGGGATTTTCGACGGTATCCCAACACGCTGGTCCAATGCGGGTTGGTGGGTGGACCGACTTATTACATACCCATCCGACGCATGGTTCATCCCCGCCTTCATGTTGAGTCCCCGCAGGATTCGAACCCACGACCTTCGGTTTCTTAAGCACACGCCTGTACCACTAGGCTACGGAGACAGTTGTGTGACTGTGTGTCTTTTGTGTGCAGTAGGGGAGACCGGGGTTAGATGACCAAATTTCAATTTAAAGGTTTCTAGTTTTGTTTATTTAGGTTATTTTTTTAAAGCGTGGTCGGTTAATAGTCATATTATTAAGCTTTGAAACAATACTGCAAATTGCCCATTGTTCATTACGATATGGAGTATAGACCAGTTTTAGTACATTAAGAAAAACTGGTCAACCTACCCCACGCTTGGGGTAGGCTGACTATTCATTCGGGGTAAGTTGACTATTGGGATTGTAAGGGCAAAATCTACGAGCCAAAAGAATAAAAAATACAAAAATGTGTTGCTCATTTTTTAAAATACAATAAAATTCTAACTATGTAGGCAGTAGAATTAATACTTTTTTTTGTCAAATATTATTATTGACATGCTTTACATATTACATCTTTGGGTGTACTCCCTCTATTAGCCTTTTTTTCTATGTTTGCATGGTCCTAAAACAACAATTTTTGGGTAGAATTTTAAAAAAATCTGACTTTTTGTACTTGTGACATATCCATAATATTATGTTGCTTGTTTATCATATGGTCAACCAGCCCCATTATACATTAGTCTAATAGCCCCAAACCACCTTTAAATTTTTAACCACGAGAACTAACTTCAAAACTGCGATGAAATCGAATATTAAAGTTCATAACAGGAAGTACATCAATCAAATATGCATATAGTAATGCTATAACAATTAATAACCATAAATAAATACCCATTATTACAAATAAGCAGACAAAAATATTTCCTTAAGTAGGTTGTTTTTTTTAAATGACGATGATGATTCTCAAACTACGGGCGGGCGCGACTCCGCGTTCCCGCTGAGGGAGCGGGGGTAGGAGAGACGGACTCTTGTGCCTCACTACTTAGTTTAAAGTTTTTGTATCAAACGAGTTTTTGATGGTTAGTCAACCTACCCCTATGGTCAACTAACCCCACACACATCATCAGCTTTTGTTAGTCCACTGCTGGACATAGGCCTCCCCTAATACACCTCTATCCATTAGGGTTTGGACCGTATCCACCACGCTGGTCCAATGCGGGTTGGTGGGTGGACGACTTTTACATGCCCATCCGACGCATGGATCATCTTACTTTTCAGACAATTGGGTGATCGGCCGAAATTGCCCTAACCAACTAGAAACAACAATGAAAATTTGTTGCAGTCCCGCAGGATTCGAACCACGACCACCGGTTTCTAAAGCACACACCTATACCACTAGTCTACGGAGCAACACCCCTGGTCTCCCTAATCTTTTCTTTAACGCAAGATTAAACAATTGTTATTAAATATCGTCGCATGGTTTTTTGTTTGTACTTTTGTCGTCTATACATTGCGGTGTTTAACCAAAAGTAACCATTTCATTAAATTATTCATATCATTTCATTAAATGACATAGTAATCTTTACCAAGTAGAACAGTTACGGGGTGCATAAGTACATATATTAATTGTACGGGGAATTAATACCATCCAAATTAATTTAAGTCACAAATAAACCATTGCTAGTCAGATTAGTGATAAGAGTACTGTCAAGCGAGGTTGAGTAAAAAAATTGCGTTTAAAATTTACTCAGTTAATGACCTAAAACACAAGCATTCACCATGATAAGCGTAAAAGTAAACTTAACATCAATCATCTGCACTATGAACATAAGCCGTAAATCATAAATTCAATTACATCTTTCACACACGGCAGTGAAAAAGGGAGTCTATCAAATGGAAGAAACAAAGGCCCATAAATCTTCCCGGGTCGGGTCCATGTGGGGGTGGAAAAAGGGTAATTAAATGATCACCCCCCTTCCCCCTCCCTCTTTCCATTTGAGGCGCGCTCCGGACAAACATTTACAGTGGAGTTGGCCGTACGGACGAAAGTTGCGAAATTAATTTCGGAAGGCTTTACTAATTCAATTTTAATAAGTGCACCACGCTTTAATCTACGGAACCTAACGTATAAACCCTGAGGTAGTCGAAAGTTTATTTATTAATTAGCATGTTATCTTGACTTTGTAAATTCCCATTGTAATATGAGTTTGGTCCTTTATATTGGGGAAGTTCTCTCGGCAACAATATCTCCAAAAATGTCGTAGTATGTTTTAATAAGTCTCTGTAACGTTTTATGTCATGGGGCCTTTACCGTGCCTGCTGTCTTCGTTAAATAATGGTATGGGCTTGTGCTTGAAAAATCGGGGGTTCTTATCCTGCGGGACTCAACTACTTTTACGGTCGGTTAGGGCAATGCGGGCTGATCACCCAACTGCTTATAAAGTAAAATAATGTATGGGTCCTATGGTCGCTGTCGCATTTAAAAGTCAGTCCTGCACCTGACCTCTTTTCGGTCGCGTCGTTTATCCGTCCCCATCGAACTTTGAGAGTAAAGGAAGAGAGATTCTAGCTGTGTTTGCGCTTATCCTTGTGCACTATAATATCTTCTGCGTAGTGAGCTGATCTCTTATTTAATAGGTCGGCCATCGTGCTGGAAGAACATTATATATATAAGTATTTGGAAATATATATTCAGGTAAACGTTTAATAATAATAACGAAATATAACATCGTACATTATTGAGTTATAATCGAATCTCTAGTGATGCTCCAGTCTCTGAATAGCTCTTGATCTGGTTATCGAATAGGATTACCTCTGAGAGGCCGACGTCCCTACTTTCAATATGCTGATGTTACGAAGATTTCGTATTATATGGGCCTCTTAAAAATTGCCCAATCATCTTTTGAATATATTCATGTATAGGATGACGAAAATGCTAATAAGTATGTTAAATAGATAAAGATTATGTCATTTTCGTGTAACTTTGTCTATTACCGTATATGTATTAATTATGAGTACGCAGTTTGTATTTTTTTTATATTATTTCATGAATCTCTTCTTTGGTCTTGTAATAAATGTTTTTTCTTTAATAAGTGTAAGTTGTTGTTCTATTTCAGGAATTTATGGTTAAAGATCAAAGATCAAAGAAATAATTCCGAAAAACGGCGCTGCGCAAACAGTTAACTATCTTTTCTGTTTTGAATAGCAACGTAGCCATAATTACTGGGACTATGAGACCAAAATATATATAACATCCTTCAAAATATATTTGAAGTATGTTGGTTGCTCGGCTTATTTCGCTTCTTCATGTGTTCAAATAAATAAAATTAGGGTATCGATAACGTTAAAATAACCTGATATAGCATGAATAGATTAGTAACTATTTTTGTCTTTCCGTCAGTCTGTTTGTTTCTTTGTTCTAGCTAATCGCTAGTATGGCTGGTCCGATTTTGACGGGTCTTTCCCTGGAAGATAGCTGATGTAACAGGGAATAACTTAAGCGACGTTTAAGTAGCGGACAAAAGCTGGTTAAATAATAAGTATCAAAAAGGAAGTCGCCTCCGTGGCCTAGCGGTATTGGCTCTTGCTCTACGAACCGGTCGTGGGTTCCAATCGCACGGGGAAACAATTTTGTTTTATCGTTGTTTTCTGGTTGGTTAGGACAATTTGGGCCGATCACCCAAATGTCTGATAAGTAAGATGATCCATGCGTCGGATGGGCATGTAATAAGCTGCTCCACTGACCACCCCATATTGGACCAGCGTGGTGGGATACGGTCCAACAACGCCCTGATGGAAAAGGTACTGCACGCCTTCGATCCGAGGTGAGGCCAATGTCCTGCATGGACTAACACAGGCTGATGATTTTGATCAAAAGGATACGATTGATTTTTGTTATTTTATCGACACTTTACATATCAACAAACCTATTGTACGAGACATCCTTGTGTACGATTCGAACCCGAATTGATTTATAGCTCAACGGCCACTGTTCTGACGTGGCTTTGTTAATTTTCTTCATCACTTAGCTCGTCATAATTAGTTGGCAATTAGGATGCGAACACACTGAAGCGTTATACGCGACGCGTAAACACTGACTGTAACAAAGTTCTTTGTATAACACCGCAATGTCGCTTGTCGACGTTCAAACTTTACGAGTGTGTTATTATAATTAAACTTTGTTTTGTTTTTCGTGTTTGTGTGAGCGCGGCTTTACTTCAAGTTTAGCGAATATGTACAACACGTTAAGCTGATTAAAGTTATAGTTATTGCAGTGTGTTAAATGTATACGTTTAATGACAAGTTGACTTAATTAACTTTATTTGTCGTATTGAAGTTATTTGGAGAAGTTAAAAGTTGGTTAATATCCAACTATGTTTAAAGTCGAATATACATTAAATTTAATGTAGAGAACTTGAGTATAAACCAGATTTGTGTAATAATTATAATTACTGCTACAAATATTTGTTGGTCTTACTTAAAAGACCAACAAATATTTAATTACTCATTGATTATCCTAAATTTAAAAATAATAAAAAAAAAAACTATTAGTCCTACTTTTAGGAAGCGATAAAAATATGTCGTTTTACAACATCTAAAATGAGGCTTACAGACACAATGTTAACGCTTAGAAATAAAAAACTATTTATCTATTTACACTTTACGCACAAATCTTGTACAAAGGCCTATACTATTCCTCAAATGTATTAACAAAAATGAATAAAATATGTCCAATATCCAGGACCGTAAATCCAGAAGCAACGAAATTCTAAATTAAAAAGAAATACTAACATAAGCATTCTTCTGTACGGCTTAGTAGACCACGTCGAAGACTTATTCTTCATAACTTTTTCATGACGTTCCGATGAACATAGGGTTAAAGAAATTTTTAAGATTATATTCATCCCTTCCTGTCCTTTCACATACAGATTCGAATATTGTGAGGTAGCGTTCAAACTGGAACATGATAATAAAAATGATTGCAAAAGAGGACAAACAAAGTGTTTGCTAGGTTTTTTCCCGATTCTCCCCAGGACAGAGACCTATCTTCAATCAGCAACAACGCTTAATAATCATTAAGCGTTGCCGAATATATACATACATAAGCAATGTATATTTAAACCGCAATTGGAACGATTTCAAACACACTACGGTTCCTGTAATTAGTTTACCCACTATAAACATGTAAACCGATCCCTCATTTCGATTGCAGTCCTCAATAGTTGATTGATGTTGTTTGTTTAAGTGATATCATTAACTCTCAATTGGTAGTATCACCATTCAAAACTGTGGATGTATCATAAATTTGTTACAAAACTAGGCGCGAATGGCTAGAAATAAGATTCGAGTGATATTTTTTTTCAATTATTTAGTCAACTATACATTTTTGGGCATGCCCTAACGTTGTTGAAATAAATTATGCAAAATTTAAGCTCTATTAATCAACCTGTGATAGTCCACAGCTGGACATAGGTCACCCCTAATACACCTCTATCCATTAGGGGTTTTTTTTCGGATCGTAACCCACCACGCTGGTCCAATGCGGGTTTTGTTGATAGACCGACTTTTTACATGCCCATCCGACGCATAGATCATCTTACTTCTCAGACCATTGGGTGATCAGCCTAAATTGCGCTACCTAACTCAAAATGAAACGACAACGAAAATTTGTTGAGTCCCCGCAGGATTGAACCCTCGACCTCCGGTTTCTAAAGCACACGCCTCTACCAGTAGGCAACTTAATTCCAATTGAATGATTTTGAACTTGTATGAATTAAGTTCAGTAAATTAAAAAAAAAAAACTAATAAATACTATTAAAATAATTCTTAGTTACCTGAATAATATCATCTGCATAAAAGTTAAAACTAAATCTTGTTCCTTAATCTATAAACTTAAAAAGCGTTGCTGAAACTGAAAGTTTTCTTCAAGTTGTTACGGTTATCCACGCTCGAGTTGTTACTGGTACGTTCGGAAAAGTTTCTCTACGTAAATACCAAAATACCTTGACAGCAAGCTAAAGTTGCCAGTCGCAACTATTTTCATTAAGCCCTCGAGGGGCTTCACTGTCGTTAAATGTGATGAGCTCGTTAAAATAATTCCTTTTATTAATATTCGTTGAAATCTCTACTTATTCAGAAACGACCGCTTCTTGAGTAAATATTTCCGTTTCAGTTTACGTCATCATCATCATTAGCCTGTGTTAGCCCATTGCTGGAATTAGGCCTCCCCTAATGCACGCCTTCTCCATTAGAGGGTTTTTGGACCGTATCCCATCATGTGGGTCCAATGTGGGTTTGTAGGTGGCTCGACTTTTTATTGGATCATCCGATTAACTCTTAAATTAAGAAAAAATTTACAAAAAAAGATAAAAATAACCCTTTTATTATTATCCGTTGCAATCTCCACTTCCTCTGCAACGACCGCTAACGTTCTAAAGACTATTTTACCGTTGAAAATGCAGTAATATTTCTATATATTTGTTTATGCTTTATTTATTAAATATTTTCATAACGTGGTATAAATTTATTGGAAATATATGTGGAAACTGGTAATGACACAGTCGAAGAATTGTTATTTTTTCTAAGCAATTATACTATTAAATGCTTTAAGACTTTAAACTCGAGCTTATGATGATGTAATCTTTGCAAAATCAAAAAAACGGTAACCTAATGTATTTTTGTATCGTAGCAAAAGGTATTTTCAACAATAAAATCCCAATACTTTACAGCGTAACTACCATACTATACCACTTCTTATTTTTCCTAGCTATATTCCCAACTTGTCAGAGAACTAGCTTCTAATCCATACAAATTTATGTCATTAACTATTTCTTCACACTGAACGGCTGACATCTGACCTCAACAACCCAAAGGGTGAACTGCATTCGTTGGGGAGATTAATTGCTAGTCAATTTAAATGACTGCCAAAGATAATAAGAAAAATAATAGTAACCTTAAACTTTTTCAGGTCCACCCGACACCTAGATAATTTTTCATAATCAGAAGAGTGAACTATTGGGAGAATAATTGGTGAAGTTATGTCGATAGTTTAAACAATTTGTATGACCGCGTAGCGAATTGCTTTGTTCGCCAAACGCTGAGTCAAATTACCGGAGCGAGTGAAAAGGTTTTATACCGTTTACACTTGTAGCACCGCTTAACGCGGTCATACAAAAGGCTTAAAAATATCACCAAATTACTTATATCACCAATATATCTCCCTTACCCTATCACTGCTTACTCTTATTTATTTTAATTCGAAATTTCGTTAATAGGAGATGTTCATTTATACGTATTTATACACAAAACTGTCTTCGTCACCTAATGGTATGGGTTTGCAATTTAGAAACCGGAGGTCATGGATGCGGATCCTGCGGGGACTCAACAGCTTGTCAATGTTGTTTCCTAGTAAGCTAAGGCAATGGCCACTCTATTCTCTGTAAAGCAAGATGATCCATGCGGCGGTTGGGCATGTATAAAAGTCATCCTTGCGTC
Organism: Lamproptera curius; assembly: GCA_029286875.1. NCBI lineage: Eukaryota > Metazoa > Arthropoda > Insecta > Lepidoptera > Papilionidae > Lamproptera > Lamproptera curius. Next base: position 2,309,498 of record JAGSMT010000052.1, read on the forward strand.
TTATCTATCTCCAGTCGTGTCGATTATCCATCCAATCGGCTTTTGAGAGTAAAGGAATAGGGAGTGCACCTGTGTTTGCGCGTACACTTGTCTGCTGATATCTGCTATAAATCGGCCGCCGTAATCGAAATCTACTCGGAGGACATTATTTATACACAAATTGCTTCAATATTATGTTTCATCCCATCTATATGAATCATAGACAAATTTGTAAACTTGACAATCTTTCTTTTTCGTTTCTCAACTCGTGCCGATATTACAAATTGTAACGCCGCTTTCAATTAAATTTCCCGCCAAAAACCTCCGCTGCAATTACAGTCCTCGTCGACCTCCATTTTAACGTTGCGAAATTAATTCAGTTCACCGGAAGGAATCTGTTTCGTATTCAGACCGTCTATTTATTAAATTCCATCTAAAGGCCCGCTTGTGCACCGCTTACGTTTCTGGGCCGTACGCTCCAGTTTCCTTTGCCTCCGGCGGGGCGGAAAAAAAGTTTCTCAAGATGCCTGTTATAAGTTCTCCGGGTAAATGTTTGTACGCGTATGAAGTTGTTATAGAAATGTTTGTTAATTACATTAATTAAGGCGTTGATTGGTGATGGCTGCTCGGCTCGTAGCTTCAATTAATTAAACAAAATCTTATCCCTTTTATATATCATATATAAAAGCCTCCAAGTATGTGCCCTTCACGAAGCTGAGGTTGTGGATATGATGTTGTAAATAAATATGGTGTGATCATATTACTGCTCGAAACTTGATGTAAAGCGAGCTTCATTATCATCAAAAATATATCGTTAAATACACTAAAATGAAACATTATCAATGCATCGTATTAACTGTAACTGCCTCCGTAGCCTAGTCGCTGTAAGTAAGATGATCCATGCGTCGGATGGGCATGTAAAAAAGTCGGTCCACCCACCAACCCGCATTGGACCAGCGTGGTGGGATACGGTTCAAACCCCCTAATGGATAGGGGTGTATTAGGGGAGGCCTATGTCCAGCAGTGGACTAACAAAGGCCGATGATGTGTGATGTGTGATGTGCATCGTATTCTTATTTGGGTTGAACAGGTCCAATGCCAAACTGGTTGGATTACAAAAATTCCAAATAATATTTAACAAACCTTGAGATAAGTTTTTTTTTGTACGTAGCATTATTATTCAATTCAGACAGACAAATTGAGACACAATACGTCATTGAACTAAATACATTCCAAAATTTTGTTTAGAATATGAAAGTTATTATTTTGTTAATGCCACAGGTAAAACGAAAGGAACGAATTTTAATTAAACTTGTCCTCAAAGTTATATATATATATTCAACAAATAAAAACTTTAGCGAAAGCAAGCATAAAATTTATTGATTTGTGAAGCCAAATGTAGAACGTTTTATACATTCAAGGTTACAAAACATATATCTTGAAATATGCATAAGGTTTTTTTGTTATATCCCCCGGCCTTCTATATTCAGTGCTCCATAAATTAAATTCAGGGGTGTGCATAAAAATATTACAGCGAAAGGTTTGAACATTACGAGTCGCTCTCGAAACTTGATTAATATGCTTTAAATTATCACAAACCGGCGCTTGGCATTCGGCCATTTCGTTTCTTTGTGAATATTCGTTTTATTTATTATCCATTGTGGTTCGGTTTGTTTATGTAGAAATATACTACGATATATTTAAATTTTTGCAGAAGGAGTGTTGGTTAGTTCAGTATCAGTTGGCTGTTGATAATGGGGAGAAACTTGTTATGCAAAGTTTTATATGTAAACGAATATGCGGTATGAAGTTTCTGATATAAGGGATATTAGGGTAATTTACGTTATACTTTAATGGTTTCATGTACTGTAGGTTTCGGTAACTAATTAATGGTTAATTTTATAAGATATACCGCCAATATTTGGCTAAATATCAATTAAAACCGTTGGGAGAAATCGTGTATTCTAAAAGCATCAAAGGTATTTTTAAGACATCATAAAACATTGCACACATTCATGAGTTAATTAATGGTTTGGTTTTTTCTTTGATTTAGGATGATAATCTTTTACTAAATTTATTAATTTTTACTAGTGTTAATGTCTATTTTAAGAAAACAAAAATTAAAAAGTAACCAGTGATTTATAATGACAATTACCACAGTGTTACGAATTATGCCGCGTTTAATTAATTGACGATTATTTCAAAATTATACCTATCGTTTTAGACCCTCCCCAGCGGACTGACGAAGACAATCTTACAGAAACATACGATGATACAATCATCAATAACTGAACTAAACATTAAAGAATACGTCAATGACTTTCTGGAATGCAAGACTAGTCTACACAGCCTCGCGATAAAACGCAGTTTAATACATTTTATTTTATTTTTATTTTATTTGAAAACAAAATCCACAGCCTTCGTTTAGTTACAAGTTTCACTTATGACCTAATCTTCAAAGCCAATAACGGATTTACATATTTATAACTTGAATGATATTGACTGACATATTAGAGTAAACAACTATTGAGTCAACAATCCAATCTGCAACCAACACAAACAGTAGAAAACAATAACAACATTAAAAAAAAATTATAATTAAATTAGTAAGATGTAAACAGTAATAAGGGTAAGGTCACACTACAATAATAACATTAAGTGTTAAGACTAAATTTAAAATAAAGGTAGAAAAAATGATGTGTGTGCTAGTGTGTTTATGTGTGTGTGTGTTGTGTGTGTGTGTGTGTGTGTGTGTGTGTGTGTGTGTGTGTGTGTGTATGTATGTGTTAAGACAGCAATTATCCTTTCCGTCAAAATATTTATTACATCCAGTTTAAATGCATTCTTTTCTCCAAAATATATTCAACGTTTGAAACGAATTATTGTAGGTTTTTGTAAGCGGTTAATAATTGAATTTTGGCAAATGATCGTTTTTATTAGTGGCAAATAAACTGTGTATGCCTTGTTCTAGTTTTTGGGGTACAAAAGTCTAGGATCTAGAAATTAGTTCGCAGTCATACTTCCGTTGCACAGCCCGTGTAAAATGCCATATCTAATAAATGTAACAGTCTATTTTAGAGATTGAGAATGTTATAGTGTTGTAGATATATCGTAAACCATTTAAAACTTTAATTTTATAATCTATGCTTAATAAATTTATGTAGGTTTTCAATTTGTTTATATATCGTAGCAGGGACCAATAGGTGCAATTCGAATGCCCTAAATAAGCAAAGAAAGCAGTTAGGACATTGTACTGAAAATTGTTTACCAGAAATGAATCCAAGACTTTTTATAAGCCGAATTCTTTTATATATTCTAGGATGAAAGTTAATTTTTCAAAAAGATGCCCAGGTCTTTTCTTGGCTTTTAATAATATGATTTATAGCATCATTTGAAAGTTTCATTTGTCTCTTTCTCAGTTCACAAAATTTAAATAGTCAATTGGGTTTCCATGCCTCTTCCAATTAGAATGTAATTTGTTTTTTCTTTTGTGAGCCTAATAAGATCCTATTATACCAAATCGGATATGTGTGCCTGCCGCCACGTCGTATTGTCGGAACATGATTATTAATCGAAGTGTTAAGGATTTGATAAAACTTGCACACTGCGTTATCTAAATTTGTTTCCTCTGAAATAAATGACCAATCATGATTCAACATTTCACTGTTTATACTGCTAAAGTCTGCGCGATTGAACAATTTAATTGTATCGTGACACGATTTAAGGGACGTTATCGAAATGTCAACCGCCGATATACAGAGCGCTGGGTGAAACGTATCTTCATTAATTAGGATGTGGTCACTTCTACACACTTTTAAATAAAAGCTAGCGTAAACTAAATCCAATGTGTTACTGCAGGTGTTTGTCACGGCATTAAATTGAGAGACCTTGGAAAGAGAAACAAGATATGAGATCAATTGCCGCATTTTGGGCTTCAACACAACCTTTTCTTTTAATATTGGGTTCCCCAGAGGTCCAGTCTATACAGGGAAGATTAAGGTCACCTACGATAGCGAGATAGTCATCAGGATTTTGATCCCGGACATCTGTAACTACATGCATTAAATCTTTAATTTCAGGGGTAACTGTTGATTAGAGGAATATAGACTGAAGAATATGTAAATCAGTCGAGAACCCTATATTTTTGCTGGAATCTTACCTTACACTCAAGATATTAGCAATCCCAATCGACCGTAGAATGCGTAATGCGGCTTCAAAGAACCTCACAGTGCCACCAAGAGTGCTTGATCGCGTCTGAAGACGTTGTAATTTGAATCATTTATTTAGCATCAGAAGAATCTCCAATAGCCAAGTTTCTGTAAATTAAAACGTCAAAATCGGAAGGATTGTAGTTATAAAACTTGATAGTTTCTAGTGATTAACGTTTAACTTTTGATAGTAAAGTCGATTTTTCTCTTCAGCCAATTTTGAAGTTTTGTATCATATTAACACAAAACGTCCTTGTAATAAAATGTTTCATAAATTATTAAAGGTAATAGTAGAATTACATATGCAATGGAATAACTGACAATAATTTATAATTGAGACTTGACTTTGAGGAATTAACGCTGTTAGGATTGTAAGAGCTTGTGTTGTAATGGTTTTGAAGTTTGGTGGTAGTTCATATGATAAATGATCGTAGAAGAAACGAATCATTTCTAATATGGTGGCTTCTAACCTAGAAAGTAGGGAAGAGTAACATTTAAATATGACGGTTGAGCTTTAAACATTTATGGTCTCAACTTGGAATTTCGGGAAATCTAATCCAACTATAAGTAACTAAACATTTGCTCGGTAACTTATTACATCAACTAGTTAGAAATTTTGATATTTATGATTATCTTAATTTAGTTTTTTTCTACGTTTGTGAATTCAATATTTTTTTTAGCGTGTGCTCAAGTGGATTCGGGGATGGATAAGATTCTTAAACAAGCCCGGCAGATGACGCTCCAGTTTGTATCAAGTTTATTTTGCTGCACAGCAAAATGCTGCATAAATTCAGTTTTTTCACTTTTTATCCTGCCTTTAGTATTTTATTTAACATACTAATCTCTTGAAATATTATGCAGGATAACGTCAGTTTGGTCCGCTTAATTATATAGCACAAGGATGGCTGATTTTTTCTATAAATATATCACTTTGTCTTATATTTTATACCATTCTAATATACTGTATCTTTATAAATGATAGCCCATAACTTATTATGATATTTTAGCTTTGTTATTGTAAAGTAACATTAAAATTTAACAAGTAGTTATTGTAACAAACGTACATCCAGAACTTTTTAACAAAATATTAGCATTTTTAATATTAACAGTATTATTAAGCTATGGCATTACCGGACGTGGATACTTAAAATAGTGTTAAGATATCGAATTTGTTATGATAATCAAAGATACGCTACCAAAGAAAACGTCATAAAAATTACGAGTGCTACACATTAAAGTTAAGTTAACAAGCGTAAATATATTTTGTATTAACTCTGGAGCTTTTAAGATACGATTAAACTTCTAATAACAGTTGACTGTTTGTACCAAATTGTTATATTTTATTGAAATCGAGTCCCCCTACGGCGGCCTGCCTATATTAGATATCAGCCAAGTGCGCAGAAGATATTGTAGTGCACAAACGTACGAGCAAACACAGGTACACTCCTCTTTCTTCACTCTCTTAGTCCGATACGACAGATAACCGACATGTCCGGAAAGAGATCACGCGCCGGACTACCATTTAACGTGCCCATCCGATGCTTGGATCATCTAACTTTACAGACAATCGGTAGACCAACCTGCGTTGCCCTAACTAGGAAACAACATTGAAAACTTGTTGAGTCCCCAGGATTCCAATCCACGACCTCCGGTTTGTAAGGTTAAAGAAAAACTTAAACTGCTACTGATACATGATTCGACAAAGTAAACATACTGGATGATTTTAACGTAGCACAACTAGGAATGTAGCTGCACTGTCCTATTTATAAACCGAAGTCAGGAAAAATGGTCGCCGGCTATGAACAGCGATAGTTTTACCGATCGCTAATACGATTTTGGCATTATGCCACGCCGGGCCATGTGGCCGCTATGATACGATATACTTTGTTTACGTTAGATATCATATCCCCAAGGTCGCGTTCTTATACGCCTGAACGCCGGAAGCACGTTGTTACGGCCGCGTCGGTTACAGGTGACTTTTTTAACTCTGCTGTAGTAATATCATCACGTTTATTATATAAGTAATAATTTGACACTATGATACTAAAGATCGTGGGTATTTACAAGTGAAATTTTAACAAATAAATATGACCGACTTCAAGCAGTATGCAATAACTTTGTGCTATTATATTAATTTGTTTAATATCTATTAAACTACTTATTACAAAATTATTTAATCATTAAAAAAGAATGAGCAAAATCGGGGCACTAGGAGTGCAGAAGCTAGGTTATATATATAAAATACAAGATAAAACCTCCATCTTTCGGAAAGTCAGTCAAAAATAGATTTATTTACTATATATCTAACCCTCACCTATTATTACTATTATTTGTCTCACCCTCGATAAAAAGACTATAAAAGAAACACAGAGATTACGAGTAAAAAAATTAGGTGTTCAGATAAGTGTACTATAATTCCCCTTATAGTTTTACTGTTAATTATTTTTAGAATAGAAAAATTAATATAGAAGAAAAAATGTATCCACCTGATTGACGGATACACGTTGTTACATAGTAGCGTCGGTTACAGGTGGCTTTTTTAACTTTCCTGTGGTATTTATAATATTAGTATGACTATAACGCTATAATACTAACGGTGGATACTTGAAATAGTTATGATATAAAGCCTAGGGATTTATAAAAAGACGCACTAGAAAATTAAACGTCATAGAGGTTACGAATACAATAATTTAATTGTTTTGATAACTAAAATAAATATTTACGTATGATTACGTATACATAATATAGCTGCCTACGTAGCTTAAGTAAGGGCGTTCATTGTCGTTTCCTAGTTGGTTAGGGCAATTTGGGCTGATCACCCAATTGTCTGAAAAGTAAGATGATCCAAGTGTCGGAGGGGCGTGTGAAATCTCGGTCTATCCACCAACCCGCATTGGACCAGCGTGGTTGGATATGATCTAAAACCCCGTAATGAAGAAGGCATGCATCAGGGGAGGCCTATGTCCAGCTGTGGACTAACACAAGCTGATGATGATGATGATATATGTATATATGTACACATCTATCACATCTATGACTTATATTTACATACTGTAATTTATGTATGTTTGTTATAGTATATTGTAGTTTATTACTTTTTAAAGAATTTAAGTGTTGAGTATAAAATTTTGTTGTTTTTTCAGATTTTTGTACCTACCATTCTCCTCACTATCAACAGTTGACTGGCAAAAAATGCCTTTGGCATTAAGACCGCCATTTTCATGTTATTATTTAATTTTTTATTTATGTATTTACAAGAACTGTAAATACATAAATAAATAAATAAGTATAATCCTCTTAACATGTTGAAGTTACGTCATCAATAAAATAGAAGAATAAATATAAAATGAAATCGAAAATGAAGAAAATGAAATGTCGGAAGCATGTTGTCACATAGCAGCGGTTACAGATGGGTTTGTTAATAATCATGTCGTAATGTTACTTTCTGTCCGTTTTTTTGATTTTTTGATAGATGTTACGTCTTTTCGTGTAAAACTGACAGTGAATGATCTTGTTTGGAGATGTCAAGTTGATTGCTCTAGTTAGAGTCATTGTAGAGCTTTGTGTATTTTTTCTAACAGACGTTTTATTAGTCGACATAGTGAGTGACGGTAGAGTTATTAATTTCTACCTGGTTTTAAATAACAGTTTAAATGTGTCAGGAAGACATTACCATCCGACACATGATATTTGGCACACACACCCTTTTTTGAACAGTCGAGTAACTATTGCTTTTTGCTCGGTAAAAGCATTGCTATAGTTAAAATAACATTAATTTAAACAAACAATAGACACTTAACTTTCGAAGGTGTGAAGACAAGGTATTGCAAGTATCATTTTAGTATATTTTTTTAAATTCAACATAATAATGCGGCCTTCATTTGTAACTGATTTATCTCTTAAGCTATACTTAAAAGAAAAGATTAGTATTTTTGTGTGTATTTGCAATAAATAAGCTCTAAAGATATTGGGCCGATTTAATAAATTCTTTCACCAGGAAAGAAACATTTACCTTTATAAACGTAAGCTACTTTTTAACCCAGGAAAATCCGTATCAAAAATCTAAAAATAACACGGGCGTAGCCGTGCACGGCTGTTAGTTTAAATTAAAGGTATAATGCTTTACTGGGGAGGCCTATCTCCAGCTGCGTCAGCTGATAGTGATGACGATGATGATGATCAAAGTCTTCTAAAAGGGTAACATATTTTGATTTTGTTTGCAAACAGATTTAACAGAGAAAAGGTATAATTGCACTGAAAATCAGCTAGAATCTCAATAGACTACAAATCATACCACTCTAGAAAGCGGACGGCCAAATGGTTTATTTGGTTTTAAAATTCAAATAGACCTACCGTGTTTTTTTTCTTTAAAAAAAATAATCGATGCAATATAATTAAACAATCATACAAAACAAAATTAGAGCAGAATTTTTATAGTCTTTCAACTAGCATCAAAAGAGACGCCGTCCCAGTTATTAAATACAAACTTCTTCCCGAGGCGTTGGATCATAAATAGGCCGGACCCGCTCAGCCTAAGAGGTTTGCCCCTGGGGTATACTTTGTCGCCCCTGTAATCATTTAACGCTTAACGAAGGCGGTCGCGGTTGATGGATAAAACGGTAGTTTTTGATGTAGAGCTCGCTCGTGCGACAAAGTAAACGGCGAGTAAATGTTTATTCAGTCGTTCGAGTTACTCTGTAAAAGGAGAGTGTTTTTGTTTAGTTTAAATATTACGAATTTATAGTGCTTTATTATAGTTAAAGTAGATTGGTTTTGATGGAAATAATATTCATAGATAGTGTTGTAAATTATTGTTTATATTTAATAGGATTATAGAGTCATATCAAACGTTAAAATGATTGCTTAAAATCTTGTAAATGGTTAACTGTGTCGGTCAAGCTAAACAACGAATGTAGTTCTCTTATAAATTCATGAAATTTAGGTATGCAATAAAAGTTCAGACAAATTATGAAAGTTAAAACGAAAGTGTATACGTAAGTATTATCACTAAAGTAACGTGTATACATAAAAGTAAATTCCACAAATGTATTTTTTTATTAGATTTACGACCTTTCGAATGTTATTAAAACTTGTGGTGCATTAATCAAATTGGAATAATAATTATTTCTATTGTCCAGAATATTAATTATTACAATAATTACTTTACGGATTTTATCGCTTTATTTAATTTAAATTCCCTGACGTTTCGAACAATATTTCAGGCTAGAGTCACGGGTAGACTGGTCAGTACCCCGTGACCATAAGAAAATCAACAAAGTGATAAAATCCTAGATAGACCTTTATTTAATTAAACTATTAGATTACGGTTGTTGATTTAATTATCCATTCGATTGATATTAATCGAATGTATAAAATTAAACAACCGGATGCAGAACAGAAGACACTTATGAAGATGTTGCTCGCTAACGCATGACTTCAATGACAATTTAAAGTCATGCATTAGTATAAAACTAGAAAAGAAATTCCGTTAATCACTAAGCGCAGTGAGATTATAATTCCAAACTCTAATCAAGTCGATTGTTTGCCATTTGAATTTTTAAATAGGCAAAGAACGGCCCATTGGGGTCACGTAGTCGAGTCAAAGGGTGGAATTTATTGTCTTGCAGATGCAGTTTTCAGTGACTTGAATAATTAAACTACGTATGCGAGGCCCCGGGGCACCGTTTCGTCTTTTGTTTTCCTTTTGAAGCATCCAATGATGCTCTGAAAGCACTTGTGTGTTGTTTTCAGGCTGACTTGATGCGCCTTCCTCGTTCTACGGTAGACGCTTAGTACGTGGATATTAATTATGAAATGTAAATAGTGTTTTTATGAGAAAGTTGCTAGTGGTGCGCAGTCGCATTGCAAATATTTTTAACTATGCACGGATTTACTTGCTGTTTATTAATTAGGATAAATAGTCACATTTTATTATGAAAAAATATAATGAACAATTGAATTGTAAACTTAAATAAGTACTTGCTGCTTAGATCGTAGCAAGGATGGAAGTTTAAAATAACTACACAAGATTTGGCAATTCCGCTTCGGTGATGACAACAAAACGTCTGACAGCTCAGTCTAAAATCACATCCCATTTGATAAGGGTTCAAACATTCATATAAAAACGTGATGGGATCCATAAAAATACTTTAATCAAGCAGTAGACAGCATTTGCTGTAAATTGCGAAATAATTTTTAAATTTTTAAATGGGGTAAAAGACATAACAGACGAGGTCAGGGAAATAAAGAGTGTAGTAAATTTGAAACGTGACGGCTTACCACTGTTCGAGTAACATAAACCACAATAAATTTCTACAGTCACAAGCACGTAGTGTAATATAATAAATATATTATACAATCTAGTAAATGTTTTATTCTCATACTTAATTCTTAAGGTATATCTTATTCATTATTATTCGATTTATATTAATTACACTTATTGTATAATAATAATGCCGATTTTCATTTATCCAGTATAGGTAAACTACTGTTGAGGATGCATTAAAGTTTGCGCGTTGGAAGGTGGATGGTTACGAAATGTATAGCTAATAATAATTATATTGTAAATAAATAAAACCTTGCTTAACAAGTTAAATTTTAACCACAACAATATGACCGCCTTCTAACAGCGTATAACTATTTTACGCAACATAAGCAGGTAACAACGTGCTCTCTGTACGAAATTGCTTTATAATTTCTGAAAGAATACCCACAGTTTTCTAAACCTCTGATATCTTTTAAGGTATCCATTTAATCAAAATGTAGTGTATGACACGTTTTACATAAACTCTATGTGCATACATAGAGGGAAGATTTTTTTAATCCAATAATATAAATAAAAATGTTTACATTATAATGCTTATTGTGGGTTATTCTTAAAACGTATTTTGATGTATGCTCTCACGGTGTTCATTAAAGTTGTACACTTACGTTATAAATAGTTTCACTCTTTCTCTTAAGGGTGAGCTAGCGTTAAACAATTAATAAATATACGTAAAATCCACTTTTTAAGAATTTTTCGCGTTAATTGTTCATATTGATTACCGCCTCCATGGTATGGACTTTAGAAACCAAAGATCGTGGTGTCGAATCCTGCGGGGACTCAAAAAATTTTCATTGTTGTTTAGCTCAATTTGGGCCGATCACCCAATTGTCTGTAAAGTAAGATGATGCGTCGGATGGGCATGTAAAAAGAAAAAAACCCACCAACCCGCATTGGACCAGCGTGGTGGGATACGATCCATAGGGGAGGCCTATGTCCAGCAGTGGACTACACATACACAGGCTGATAATGATGATCATGATTACCGACGTTTTGGACTCTTTGGTCTCAGTATGCCTTGGTCTCAGATCCCGTTGTATAAAAATCTCGTAGATAATAGAAATAGTTCATAAATCACCAACGCGTTGTCCTACCGTGAGACTTAGAATGTTAAGTCTCGTTTACTCAGTAAATACGCTGGCTACGGTGCCCTTCAAACAGAAACACGGTAGAGTTTTCACACTACTGCTTTGCGGCAGAAATAGGCAACGCGGTGGTACCAACCCAGACGGTCCCGTGTAAAAAGGGGACCTACCTGTAAATGTTGTAAATGTCATAAATTTTAGTTTACTATAACAGACTTCGTTTTAGTTTAATGACCCTACGGTTATTTTTTTTATTTTCTATAACAAAATACGTTGTAACAGTTTTAATTAAAATCCAACAAAACGCCTGTTAGCGCTCGTCATTCTTTATTGGGCTTTCATTAAAATCAGTGGCGCAATCATAAACGTTGCGGGAATTTGCTTTTCAAATCTCGCGTATTTTGTCGCGTCGAATTGAATACCTAAATAACCTGTGTCACACGCGATAGCACCACCTCCTGTAACGATGGCAGAAAAAGCTATATAAATTGATCTGTCTTGTAAATTTTTTTCTTCAATTTATGCAAACATGTACATCTGTTTCTTCATATTGTTCTTCTGACTGCGTCCGTCGCCTAGTGGTAAGGGCGCGTGCTTTAGAAACGGAAGGTCGTGGGTTCAAATCATGCGGGGGCCCAACAAATTTTCAACGTTGTTTCCTAGTTGGTTAGGGCAATTTGGGCTGATCGCCTAATTATCTAAAAAGAAAGATGATCCATACATCGGCTGGGCATGTAAAAAGTCGGTCCTGCGCCGTACTCTCTCCAGTCGCGTCGGTTATCCGTCCCATCGGGCTTTGAGAGTATAAAGGAATAGGGAGTGCGCCGATGTTTGCACGTACACCTGTGCACTATAATATCTCCTCCGTAGTTGGCTGATCTCAAATAAAGATCGGCTGCCGTAGTCGTAATCGACTGGAGAACATTATTATTTTTACATATTGTTCTATGTATATTTGTACATTATAATATATCCTGTGCAAATAGCTAATGTCTAAAGAAGACTCACCGCCGTGATGGAAATCGACTATTCTGGACTAGGAGAACACATTTCAAGATTTGTGTTATCAATTAAAATATTTTGAAATGTTGCCAACGTTTTAAAACCGTTCCAACACTGTTCGTCCTGTCCACTGATCATAGAAGCTGGAAAGGAACATAAATGTCAGGAATATTTGTAATTGATAATTGAAACGAAAAAAATTCTTGAACTAAATTGTAGACCCGACAGGAGGATGATATAAACAAGCTAAGGTACTTAAATAAGTGCTGTATAAGTGTAAGCGCGTAGGCCCTTTTTTCACCTTTCTACAACTAAATCATCATCAACCTGTGTTAGTCCACTGGTGGACATAGACCTCCCCTAATGCACGTCTTCTCCATTTAGAGGATTTTTGGACCGTACCCACCACGCTGGTCCAATGCGGGTTGGTAGGTATAACAACTAAGTAAACACTGTTTATTGTTTGATAAACATATGCAAGCACAAGTAATGAATACTATATAGATAAATATAAAAACATGCATGCATCAGCCGCGTGGCGGTGTCGTGCGTTTTCTGTAAGTCGACTGACACTCAGTGATTGACATTTTGATGACAATTCATTGATAAGAACGTCAGATATATCATTCGCCTCTTCGTTAACATGGGAAATGTACATGACCACCATAGTTTAATGAATAACTAAACTAAACTTTATAATTCGGAATAAATTCATACGTTGTATGTTGGTTGGAGTGGATACCGAGGCTTGGCAAACGTTGTGTAGGACGTCCTGACATTCGCAAAGCGGCCGTTGTGGGCTGGATGAGACAAATCGAAGATTTGAAACGGTGGCGTCCATTAGGAGAGGCCAATGTCCAGCAGTGCACTGACACGGCCTAATAATAATAATGATGATGATGACGTTAGTTGGTTTTTGTCACTGTTGAGCGTTTCCAGCGTCCATTTTCACGAGATAGACTATGATGGAATATGTGTAAGGAATATGGCATACTCTGAGAAATTATTTTGTTAACTGTACACGTTTCATGTACAAATCATGTACATTCGTACACTTTGGACTGTTCCGCTACCGTCGGGGTAGTCAACGAATTTCGTAATAACAAGCGCTGTGCACATCTATCTGTTTTTGAAACTCTTTGTTGTTTTTTTCTCTTCACGTACGTTATTACGGCACCGTTTCATTGCTGTTACAAGTTGCGGCGGAATCAGCTCTCTAATTGGTTTGTTCGTGCGGCTTTTAATTGGTTTACATTTTTGTAAACTTTACAGATACAATATGTTTTTATTTACTATTTTTTCGGGCCAACACGACAGTAACAGGCTGCCGCTAGCGATCAAGTAAAGTTATTTTACATGTTGCGTAAAACATTATGATAATTCTTGCTGTAGTTATTATTAAAAATGTTGTTAATATGAGGAGCGTCAAGAATTAAAAAATAAATTCAGTGCGTTAGTAATTATTAACTATTATACAACCAACCTTTACAATTGAGTGAAAACTTAACTGATATTTTTGATTCTTAAATTAGGATTTTAAAAATATGCTTAAAAGTTATGATTCTACAGTATCTATACTGATTTATTACCAGGATAGATACTTTATTATCAGGTCAAAATATAAAAAGTTGACTTTTGCAAATCCGGAAACGTAAACGGTATACCTATTTTACGAAAAAAGTAAAAATATAAAAAGTACCTTATTAAAATGAAGTTGTACTTGGGTGATTAATATATGTTCGAAAAAATTTTAAACAATAAGAATTTTCGTGAGACATGGGTGAACTCACGTGAGATCGAGTAGTATAGTATCAAGAAAACTTCACGTTCATGTACGAAGCTACCGTAAAGACAGTTAGTAGAAAACATTCTCAGTCTTGATTTTATTTCTGGTCTTACTGGTAGTTAAAAGAGTACTGCAGGTATAAAACAAAGTATATAAAATACCGTCTTCGTGACCTAGCGGTATTGGCCCTTGCTTTAAACCGGAGGTAAAGTCCCGCAGGGAAACAACTTTGTGTCATCGTTGTTTTCTGGTTGGCTAGGAAAATTTGGGCTGATCACCCAATTGTTTAAACAGTAAGATGAGCCATGCGTTGTATATGGGCAAGTATTTGGTCCACCCTCCAACCCGCATTGAATCAGCGTTGTGGGATACGGTCAATATACTGCCTAATGGAAAAGATGGTGCATTAAGGGAGGCCTATGTCTACCAGTGGAGTAACACAAGCTGATGAAGAAGATGATGACGATAACAATAAATAATAAAAATGCAATACAAATACTTTTTTTAATAATAAAATTATACTGATCATTATTTTTTTAATTTAGCTAACAGAAAAAAATATTAAAATTAACGCGCAGTTTTTTTAAACGTTGAACAAAACATCAAAAACCACTTTATTTCTGTTACGTATATATTTAATACGGGGCATGAACGCGAGAGGCAAAAGTAAACTTCGTATTCCGCCCGGAGTACTTTTTTTTTCAAAAAGTTTTTTTTCCAAAATACACCGAACGAAAAATAAATTAGCTTACTCCGGGCTCGCGAACGAAAACCTATTGTTCTTTTTACACGGTGCGCTGGAAGTGTTATTAAACTGTAGGGAAACTGAAAAGCTTTAAAACTGGCCATTGTTATATTGTTACGATTTGCAGCGATTGTTTTATTTTTTTTTCGCTTTTTTTTCACGTGAATCGTTTGAACTCCGACCGTCTGTGAAGCGACTTTAGGTACGCCAATTCCGCTGGGGGTGAGAGTGATTCGGTATGTTGCAGGTCTTTGATAAGCGAGCTGGATATTTCTTTAGATTTGTATCGATTATGATACAACACAGAGATTTTTATTGAAAATATTAAATGGTAAGAATACATCGAGTTGTATTCGTTCCTGAAGAAAGCTCTCACTTTCTTTGGTAAAAAATATACATCTTTACGTATTAGTTATACAATTTTTTCTTAAAAGTTACAGACGTACAAACATATTTCAAAACATTTATAAATTTAAAACAAGTTTTTTACAAGTATTTTTTGACCTTTTTCAAATCATTAACCGTAAACGCTCACCTTAATTACTTTTGAACCCAAAACTCAAACAAACATCTTCAAGTTATGTTTTTAAAAATATTTTCAATATATATTGTTCATCACAAATTTTACAATTGAAGAGTATTCTGAATACTTTGCATTATTGGACAAGCAGATGTTATATAAAATAGTCTTCAACCACATTTTAACCCCAATACTTAAGAATTTTCTATGTAATACAAATATTTTAAATTTATATGTTCTTCAACCATACCTTCAACCATATCTGCTCTAAAGCAATATTGTTAATTTTCTGAGATGCTTGAAATAATAAAAGATTGTATAGATCTAAACGAAACCTAATATCCATTATTTTAGGGCGACGTATCGACTTGTAGCGACTTAGGCTACATTCCTTATTGATAGTGTTTTCACCCTACGTCCTGATCATCTCTATGCTCTATATTATATTTATGAAAAAGGCATACGAAAGCAGACGAGCAGTCGGGCCACCTGATGGAAAGTGGTCACCAACGACTTTTGACATCGGCAGTATCAGAAGTATCATCAATGAACTATCTACTGTGATAGGGTGCTACGTCTCGTTTACCCAGTAAATACGCGGGCTACGATGCTATTTAAACCGGAACTACTACGGCTATGCCACCTCTGGCAGCCCACTTTATTTAAATTCAAATACATTAATAACCAGGTTAAATTAAGTGAGTCCTAAAATATAACAAGCAAATCAATAATACTTTTCCAATTTAGCAGTACAGCAGTTCACTATTGTTAGTATTTTATGTACATATTTTTTGTTACTATTATGATATATTTAAACACGGCTCACGTCTTAATAATATAACGTCACTGTTCATGTTCAATTTCGTTTTAATATTTCTTTTCGCAAATACCGTTTGCCTTTATAAAACAGGGACCATATATACGCGTTTACAATTTATATGTGACAGATTTATGTATTGGCATTGTTATTCAGCGCAGGAAAATACTACGCATTATTTGGGGATAGCCTTAATTATGTTGCGGCGAAGTTTGAGGGTGGAGTTTTCGTTTTTTTATTGATTTTAATAATAGGCTTTGGATTGATTTCTTTTGCGAGAAAGTGTACGCTAGAATGTTACCACTGCGCAGTGGTATAATTCTGGGCTAAGGTCTAAATATAAATATAAAACAAGGAAAGATTATACGTTAATTTTAAATTTCGTCAACCAGACAGTAACTTTACGCACATCGAAAGGAATTTTACGTCGCTTTCCATCAAGGTATGGTACCTTATATTATCGATAGACGGAGATATTTTACAGTCAGCGTCAAGTTATTAAATTCCATAAATTTATCATTACTTAAACGCGACCCTGTTCTACAATGACCACCACTACAGCATCATCAAGTAAGTAAGGTAATGGAAACCGAAATATTGTAATCTTGAATATACACGTAAAAAGCACGTAAGATACACGTAAAATAAAGCCAAGGTCACCCTCACCTTGTGGGGCCCCTTAAAAGAGGTGTAAGCCTGTAAACTCTCTATAAGTGCGAAAAACATATAAATTGAGAAGGAATCATCAACGCATGAAATCACACTGCGTCATTTCCGATGTCCGATTTTAACAAACGTCCAAATCGCACATCAATAAATTACACCTCCCGTGATTCTCTCCGCGCGGTATTCGACGTATTAACGGTTTCGCATTTCCGTTACACTTAAATTTATTGTTTTTTTTACGAGATCTCACCACGTATCGGATGAGGAATTGGAAATCGTGTAAGTAAGAGTGGAATTCGAGAATTTTACGGCCGGCCTCAATGAGCGCGCGTTCAATATTATCGGTTAGTCACACGTCAGGACAAGAAATTTAGTGACGTACGATAATTTTATTAAGTTATAATAGAAATTAATAATTTTAAACTGAAGCTCATTGACTACAACGTACTAAAAAGTTGCATTGGCTTAAAATAAAGTACTAATATTGATATCGGTCAAATATACTGCAGAAACATTGATTTAAAGTTAAAGTAACTTTGGTTAAGTCAAAGTAGACCATTGAAGTGTAAAAATCTAGAAGTGTAGTGTGAAGTCATGTCTAAATATTGTAAGATTTTACTTGGCATAAGATTCTTGCTTAATGAAACCTTACTGCGTCAATAAGGTTGGTGTAAATACCTGAGCAATCTCGTTCCTTAATCTTTTATTCTTGTGTTAACGTCACTTTTATGGTTGATAGAAATGTATAAAATAGTAACAGTACGTATATAATACCTTATATAATACGATTCATATTACAAACTTACTAACTTGATCATGAATCCTGAAATAGGTACAATATAAATGTATAAGCGCCATCGAGCTTGTGATCACATTTTATTAAATTTTACGTATTGAACGTTATATTTTAATTTCATAGATAATAATCCTCTATTGTCGGTTTCGTTTCGACGCAAATGACAAACAACACATTCCGATTTTATGGCGCCGAACCAACAAATTGCAGCAACTGGCGGCGAAAATCTTTATCATCGCCGGATCCGAGCTAACCTGTCAAGATAAACCCGCGAAAAGTTCTACAATGATGTTCGCTGTAGACGTTTGTGAGACAACGGTGCAACGATTTGATTGGCGCATTGCAGACGCGGCGGGAAAATCAATGTCGCACCGAGCGCTACCTGTCATAGATTAATAGGAAGTGCGCCGTTTTATTTTTAATAAACCAGGAAACAGCATAATGCACATACAGCCATTTAATACATTTTTTTATTAAACACTTTTGTACAAAGTTAATAAAATGACGGAATTGTGAGATACAGATAATTTTTTATAAGGCACATGATCTGGTTGTAGGGTTAAAATAAAAACAATTATTTTTAAAAGTGATCCAAAAATACTTTAGTGTAATTAGTTTATTGGTCTGCAATGTGATAGTGAATTATACAGGTTCAAATTATTCTCGTCGAATAAAAATATATTCTCAGTGATAGTATTATATGCTAAGGGATGTGATTTATTTTGAATGAGGACTTTGTGAATACACGCGTAAAATTCACTTTTTTTTTTTATTTTCCCCATTTCTTTTCCTTCTTCAACGATCACAGTAAAAGTTAAGTTTTTCAGTTAAACAAAACATTGAGATTGTAGGACCATAGTAGACCTTCTGAAGCGGAAACTTTGAGCTTATGGGTGGTTCTATTAAATTATTAATTGAATAAATAAATAGTCTTGTTATTAATAATAAAGACTACATAGAAAAAAAATATTGGTTAGACAAGATGAAGTGACGAGATTTGCAAAGTAACCGGTATGGGCTGGTTGAGAATAGCAGAAGATCGGATGCGGTGACGTGCATTAGGAGAGGCCTATGTCCAGCAATGTAGTAAAACAGGCTGATGATGATGATGATGATTGATAAGACGTTCATAGGAAGTCGAACAAAATATGTTTACATTGAATTCAAAATCACTAAAATGTTACGGTGTAAAGTATTTTTACGATAATATTCGAATAACAATGCAAAATAACAATGCTCCAACTGTTTGCTTTAGAATCTGTTTAAGAATTTTCAATTTTCATTACCAAAAACATTTATCTTCAATGTTAAAATTTTATGACATTTTGTTTGTTTCAAACTGTAAATAGTATAATTCTAATAAACCAGTTCCATCACACAATCGTGATTTTTAAGTCGTTTGTTTTTCTATCTCCATTCGGAAGTTACCTCTTCGTTGCTTATTCAGGCAGCACTAATTTTGCAATGTCTTTAACATACGGAGAACAAGATCGATGTGTTTCAGTATTATTGGTTGTTTCATCATAAACATGATTGACCTAATGAATTAAAAGCGCTATAAATGTCGCTTAGGGTGAGATATCAAGTAGATTGTCAGGCCGGCGTGCGGTTTTAATACTCCCATCTGATGCTTCTATTATTATCTTGGCATTTACAAGTGGTCTGTGGACACAATGTACGTTTGTGTTACTGTTTGAATTTGTAGTGTAATATCCATTACGCTCGTACATTTCTTGTTTATGATTCGATTCCGTGTTTTATGTCAATGGAAATTTAACCGAGGTCAGATATTATTGAATCGATCTTTTGCTATCATTTCCGTTGCGGAAATACTACGCATTTGAATAAAAAGATCTCTGCTGTGAAATAAAATTTTGAAGCTTAAGATTTGTTAATATTTCATTTGAGATTTAAACTGATAACTATAAGGTGTTATAAGTTACTCTTACAAATACTTTTAGAAGCTTGACTCAGGAACAAGGTTTTTACATTAAAGATAATTCATTTAATAATTTTATTATTATGAGAAAATATGTCAATTCCCTAATTTTTAAGGAGTGGATTCGCTGTAAAATCCATTGTTTTTTTACGATAAAAATTTATTATATTTTTCATACTTTTTTGTTTTAGTACAATAATAAAAATCTCATTCTTATGTCACTGTGTGATAAAATAAAGAAGAGGCTAAATTCATATTAATAATATGACTAAACACATAATAAATTTTTTAACGAAATAAATTTATAAATAATTATATAACCATAGTTTTATTATACTATAATACTTACACACACGCAAACACATATATACATCATCAGCCTGTGTTAGTCCACTGCTGGACATAGGCCTTCCCTGAAGTATGCCTCCTCCATCGGGGGGTTTTTGGACCTTATCTCACCACGATGCTGGTCCAGTACGGGTTGTGTGAGTGGAAACGACTTTTTACATGCCCGTCCGACGCATGGATCATCTTACTTTTCAGACAATTAGGAGATCAGCCTAAATTGTCCTAACCAACCAGAAAACAACGATAACATTTACCCGCGGGATAAAAACCCACAACCTCCAGTTTTGTAACGGGCCAATACCGCTAGGCCACGAAGGCCAAAATTTTAGTTATCATACTTTAAATTGTCTTTTAATTACTATTGGGTTATTACTTTTATTTTAAAAGCGGTCGAATTATGAGTGTGTGAGAATGGTAAAGTAATGGTGGTAAGGTCCAATACAAACTGTTTGGTGTAATAGTTATTATTGTTTTATTATTTATACATATATCATGAAATGAATAGAACATTCAATTTTACACTTCCTATTCTAGGCTAATAAAAATAACCTGTTCCTGTATCATTTAGCTTTTTTCTCAGTGTAAAAAACAGCAAAAACAAAGGCTCCGTTCATATTAAAATTTTGTATAACTTTTAATAAGAGTGACAAGAGTGTTAACAAAGAACAAAACATAAAGGTCATGTTGACATGATATTAAAATCTTACACAAATGCTGGTTTCATTAGGAAAATTACACAAGCATTATGTAAAGTAAACTGCCTCTATAGCCTAGTGGCAAGGGCGTGTGCTTTAGAAACCGGAGGTCGTGGGTTCGCGTCCTGCGGAGACTTAAAAAAATTAAATTGTTGTTTCCTAGTTGCTTGGGGTAATTTGAGCCAATCTGTTCCCATTGTCTGAAAAGTTAGATGATCCATGCTTTGGAAGGGCATGTTATAAGTCGGTCCACTCACCAACCCGCATTGGACCAGCGTGGTGGATTACGGTCCAAAAACCCCCTAATGGAGGTGTACATTAGGGGAGGCCTATGTCCAGCAGTGGACTAACACAGGCTGATGATGATGATATGTAAAGTATGTGTATGATTGTATGTTTTGAATGGGCAGACTTTTGAATATAGACTATTTTATTATGACGTATTTATGGGTATAATATTATTTATTTTGCATGGAAAAAATGTTCTTTTATTTATTATAAATTTGTGAACCTACCAAAAGTTCTCACCTCCAAAAGATTCACTTATAGATAATATCTTTTGGCATTTAGAGCTCCATTGTACTTATTTGTGCGTAAAGCTTTTATAAAAATAAATAAAATAATAAAAGACAACATATTTATTTTAAATTTTAGATGTCGTTTTTATATTTGTAAGTGCCCGCTTCACGAAATCTTTTTTTAAACAAGTAAATTGAATGCATTGAACTCGTAATAATAATGGTTAGCACTCGGACTACGAAAGTTTTCACTTTATTATTTATAATGTCATACATTTCTAGAGAATTGGGACAAAATTTTACTGCCTCGTAAACATCAAAGCATAACTGCAATACTGTTAATTAACTTTGTGATTTAATTCCAAATACTACAAAACGGGCTAGTAAAATATTTGGCTGCCTAAAAGAAATGAAACCGAATATGGCGTTATACCGCGGGCTGATTAAAAACCACGCTGCCTATTTCTGCTGTAGGTTCTACTACTGTACTGAGAAAGAAATGCTTCATTCCGGTTCGTAGGTCACCGTAGCGTGCGTTATTAAGTAAACGAGAAATAGATCAGGGGAGGATGTACAGTTGTGGTTTACTCTGCATATTTTTTGGATCATGTGAACGCCCTCGACAGATAGTATAGTACAGATAGTATCATCAAAATTATAAAAAAATCTAATGACCTGAAATACTTGAAAAATTATTCAGACATCTCCGATGCACAGTTAAGTAGTGTGGAAGTGTGATACTTGTATTAGTATCCATTGCACTTACATATCACGTCATAATACATCTTATATTAAAACAAATAGATGACAAAAAACAAATATATATATATATATATATCATTTCTCAAATAACAATACATAACTAAAATTGCTAGAAAAGTTTTAAAGGAAAGTGTCACTGGCAGGTAAAAAAAAGTCATTAAAAAAGTAAAGAGGGTTGCTGGCTTCGCGTTTATAGTTACCGCTTGCTTATTAGTGTCTGTCCTGAAAAAGTTTCCGTTGTGGAGTCCGCTCTATTATACATTATTATCTACTTTTACATTTTCTTTTCTGTTCCTAACTATAAAGTCGTTATAACTCTATAAAACTCTATGTTTTAATACTACGCGGTTGTACTATAACAATTATAGCATGTTACTACTATCTTGAACTTTTTAAATTTTATTTCTCTGATTTAGATCAAAATGTAGTCTTCAGGATTTATTTACATATGTTTTGTTATAAAAAATGTTTTTTTAAAGCATTATAATGCACATCATATAAATGCTAGAATAAGAGATAGCCTAATCTTTACAGGAACTAGACTGCGAATTATATAATATAACTAAATCTTTCATGGGACATGCATTCCCTTTTACGTTCAAAATTTAACCATTAATAAATTAAAAATAGTTGTAATGAAACCTTTGTGGGTTAAATGTTTTCACTATATCAATGAGTTTTCTTTTTTTTCTATAAGGCGACAATTTTATAAGTAAAATTATATATTAATTAAATTTCTTTATTACGATGACAAAATAACTTCCAGTGAGTTTTTTTGCCGGTTCTTCTCAGGTTAAAACCACCCTAAAACGCTACATTCTTTTCTAAACAGAAGGTAGCGTTTTTACAATCTGGTCTCTCTTCTGTCAGCTGGTTATCCATGCCATCGGTCTATGAGAGTAAAGAATAAGGACTGCAAGTATGTTAATGCGTAAATTTGTGTGGTAGGAATGTAAGATCTTCTGCGTAGTTTTCTAATCTGTAATAAAAATCGGTCGCCGTGGTCTAATCAGCTCGGAGGACAATATTAATAATTACTTAATTTCTCTAACTTAATTAGCAGATTTTTTTTATATTACTTATTCATTAGCCTGTGTTAACTATTTGCAATTATAAATTAATTTTGTAACTTAAATGTTTTTGATTCAATTGATAAATACTAGTGTAATAGTGTAGTGTTTTTTTGTTAATTAAAGTTAGGTTAAATAATTCATACAAGGTCAAAGGATCGATACACCTATTTATATATTTTTTTAAATTATTATTTTAAAGTAAAGTTTGATTGCTATTGGCTTTTCTACTTGTAAATCCTCTTTAATATATTATTGCGGTTGCGCGCCACTCCATTCGCGGAGTTTAAAAAAAGTTTTGCGACACAAAGTAGCCGGAGTTACTTCCTGTACCATCAGTAATCTTCCAGTCCCATAAAAACCAGACCAGCCATTCCAGGGATTAGCCAAAACAAACAGACAAGCAAAAATAAAAATAAGGTTGTTTGATTAAATATATCAGTTATATATCACAATGTAATCATTTAAAAACGGTTATTTCGGTGTTAAAACGGACACTCCATTGACATTATTTGTACATTTTATTCTAATTAAAAGCTGTTGATTACCTGAATATTAAAATAAAACAAATAGGTTTCAATTAAAAGTATCGAATCTTAACGGGTGAGAGGTTATCATTTTGCATCACGGTATGCAGTCCAACGGCAATCAGAATGCGTATGTCTATTTGCGGACATCGCCGGTGGCGGTTGGAAATAGCGCGTGTGATTTAATTGCACGCCCATTTGTAGATGTCACGCGTGACGTCAATCGACACCTGACGTTGCGCATTAGCTAACTGGGGCTTCGGATGTAAGCCGTGTAACTTACAAGTGCGTTAACAGCTCGCCGCTTGAGCAATGAGCGTTCGAGCTGTAATTACCGGTGGTAGGTCCCCTTTTTACAGGAGACCGTCTGGGTGGGTACCACTGCGGTGCCTATTTCTGCCGTGAAGCAGTAGTGAGAATACACTGCTGTGTTCCGGTTTAAAAGGCACCGTAGCCAGCGTATTTACTGGGTAAACGAGACTTAACACCCTATGTCTCACGGTAGGCAGCGCGTTGGCGATACCACTGACATTGCCAATGTCTATGGGCGTCCGTGACCACTTCCCATCAGGTGGCCCGACTGCTCGTCTGCCTACGTATGCCATAAAAAAAAATTACTTTTCGGCTTTTGATTGTATACGCGATACTATTAAGTCTGGCAGTCTTAATTATTCACCATCTAAGGAAATGACAAATCTACGCAGGATTGTTCATTTTCTCAAGAATAATAAATAAAAAAAATTTACACGGATTATTTTAACTGATATCTGTGGTTCGTAGATGATTTTGGGTTTTAGTTTAAAAAATAATACAGATGTTTATGTTTTATATCCCGTAGATATTTTTTAAAACTATCAAGAAGGCGTCGTCTTTTAGTCCGTCTAGATTAACTAAAATAAAAGTTTTTACGCAAAGTGAAGTGCATATGAGATCTCAGAATTGGTAATTTGAAGGCCCCGAGGTCCAATAATGAATGTACTAAATTCACGTGACAAACAAGACCGATTTTATACATACAACTCATTGATCGATTCAGGCAATTAAGGTAGTCAACCTGAATTGCCTAATTAAACGAACACTGTAAAGCTACGAGTTGAGTTTTGTAAAGCAAGACATAATACCACTTTGTCACGGAGGCGTTCTAGTATTGTTATAATTAAATCATTTAACAGATTTTACAACATTAAATGATTAAAATCATTTAGTTACATCTTTATTATATATATCTTATTCAAAAGTGTATGCTGATGCACAACGGTGAAAGCGTTTAGGCTATCTAAGCTTATTTGCCATTTTAACTTCTTTAAGAAAACCTTGTTAAATTTATATTGCTAAACTAATACTACATATAATAATATTTTATTTTAATAAAATATTAAAGAAAGTAACAACAATAATAATTAAAAACGGTTGTAGTGTAAAGGGAGATATATTGGTGATATAAGTAATTTGGTGATATTTTTTAAAACACTTTTATATGACCGCGTTAGCGAATTGCTACAAGTGTAAACGGTATAAAACCTTTTCACTCGCTCCGCTTATTTTGTCTCAGCGTTTGGCGAACAAAGCAATTCGCTAACGCGGTCATACAAAAGTGTTTTAAAAACTATCACCAAATTACTTATATCACCAATATATCTCCCTTTACCCTATACTTAAAATGGCGTCCTAAAATTGACTTAGTAGAAATTTATTTCAAAAATCTTTCACAATTTCACAGCGCCCTCTGAATGTTCCCTACGACTCACCGGAAATGAATTTCGCCAGTGTGGAGCTTATTACAGTTTTCACGAGCGAGTTTTATCTGCTAGAACTGCGGCTGAAATGATGAAAGTCTCTGTCCGAAGTTGTAAACATTTCGCGAAGTTCGTTAAAATTTAAAGGAAATTAAAATTTATGCAGTATCTCACTTTTATGTCCCCACTGACAGGTTACGATATCTTTGAAGTTGTACATATATGATTCTATTATTTACTTATCATCATCATTATCAGCCTGTGTTAGTCCATCTCTGGACATAGGCCTCCCCTAATGCACCACCACGCTGGTCCAATGTGGGTTGGAGGGTGGACGGACTTTTTACATGTACATCTGACGCATGGATTAGGTGGTCGGTGCAAATTGTCCTAACTACCGGAAAACAACGATAACACAAAGTTATTTCCCTGCGGGATTCGAGCCGACGACCTCCGGCTTAAAAAGCAATACCACCAGATCACGGAGGCGATATTAAATGTTATTATTAGGAATATACATCTTACTTAATAAAAGTAAGATGATCCATGCGTCGGATGGGCATGTAAAAAGTCGGTCCACCCACCAACCCGCATTGGACCAGCGTGGTGGGATACGGTCCAAAAACCCCCTAATGGATAGGGGTGTATTAGGGGAGGCCTATGTCCAGCAGTGGACTATCAAAGGCTGATGATGATGATTAGGAATATATTATTTACTTAATTATATTGAATACTTTGTTTTGAATTAAAGAAAATTTTATTTCTTTCTTGAGCCAAATGAGATTGACTCCATTAGTCCCCATAAACAGAGTCTAGTTAAAAGAATCTTTAAATATATGTTTATTAACTCAACATTTACTATTACATTAAAATCCTGTTATTTTTTTACGATTTAAAAAGCTCTACTTTTGTTATAATTACCATTTTATTACCATTTTTGTCTGTTTCACGAGTATGTTTTGCTAACGTATTTTTTATTAGCTTTTGTGGAACTGGAGTCCAGAGGGGAATGCAATTCTGCATCATTTTTTTGATTTCAACAGCATTCGTTCACCGCGAGATTAAAAATTTTCGCGTGACTCAAAGGCCTTTTTTCATATCTCTAGAAACACATCAATGTTTTCAAATAGATTTTTTTATGAATCGGATAAATGTGCTTTTCCAACAACATTTTTCTCTCTTCACAAACTATTGCCGTTACATTTTCTTATGAAATCATCGATGAATAATTTTATATTCTTTTCGTAAATTTTGTGAAACCTATCCTTTATTTATCACTACATAGTGTCAAACACGACGATTTGACGCTGTATGTTATTACAGTTGTTTGCGCATTACTCTAATTGCATCCTACAAAAAAAAAACAAAACAAAATGATGTACTAGAGTATTGTACACCTTAAAAGATCAATTAAGTCCGCAATGGTACAATATAAGGATAATCCCCGAAAACCACATTTTATGTTTTACATTAAACGGGGAAAGTGGGTCATTTACGAAGTAAATTTAAGCAATACGGCATTAATCCTTATTCAATTACATAACTTAAATAGATTGTCCATTTAATATAGTTGAATAGGGCCCTTGGCTACATTTAATTTAATTTAATATTTGCTGAAGATATTACAGATTTAAAACGCAGGAAGGTAGAGTTAGGGCGGTATCGGATATCAGCATTTTATCCGTGTGAAACCGGAATGGTTAGTTAGTCAATAATATTTTTAATGATTGAATCAAATTCAAAAACGTTGTTGCAACTCAGGATTGCTTTAAAGTCTCCGTATATTTCAGGGATGCAAGTAGTTTTATAGGATTTATAATATGCCTTCGGAAAAGTGAGCGTGTAATATCTAGTGAAAAATTTTGTGCCTGTATAATTTTGAAATATATTTGATAACCTAAAAATAATCTTAATTAAAGTACTTCAAAATAACATAAAAATTAAATAAATAAAAATCTACTCCCATCCCTATTGCTTTACGAAGTAGGTTACATCAAAATGTATTGCCCCCCTTTTTTAGATTAGCACGTATCTCCTTATATTTTGTAAACATTGTGCCGTGTCCAACGCGCATTGGACCAGCGTGGTGGCATACGGTCCAAAACCTCCTAATGGATAGGGTGTATTAGGGAGGCCTATGTCCAGCAGTGGACTATTACAGGCTGATGATGATGGTGCCGTGTCATCACTTTTCACAACGTATTATGTAAAAAAAAATTTTTTTTCAATAATAACTAATCTATACTAACTCCATTTACGTTACAAACCCACGTAAATTCTGGTAATTTACCATTCATGCATCATCAAAACGTCACTTAACCAATACCAAAGAGCCGCTTTCATTAGGCAACTCCGTCAATTAATCTTGTAACAAGACAAACGTAAAATAAACACAGTACGTGATAATTTATCATCGTTGTTACTTGTCCACAGCATAAGATGAATGGTTGTACGAAAGTCAACGATGGCTTTTAACGAGGTATAACCACATACACTGTTTTGCGGCATCATTACACTCATATTATGATCGATTTCATTTATTTGCGAACGCCATCGTGGCGTAGTTGTATTGGCTCTTGTTTTGCAAACCGTAGGTCGTGGATTCGAATCCTGCTGGGAAAAATTGTGTTGTCATTGTTTCTGATTGATTAGGGTAATATGAGCTGATGACTCAGTCACTTGTTGTAGGACTAAGTGTCTTTATAATTATTGACTTGTTGTCATCAATTATTAGCAGTTTATCCTTTAGATTGTGTTGTCTAGATGGAAGTTACAGTGCGTTAAAACTGTCATTCAGATAAATCTGTGTTGCTTAGAAGCCGACACTAAACTTGGGAAAAGGGCTAGGAAATAAAAAAAAACGATTTCATTTTATTGTGTGCATACTAGTGAGTATATGTAGAGTAATTATTTTATGTTATATATAATAATTCGGCGTATATTTAAGAGGATAAAATATACCAAAAAATGCAAATGTTTTTATTCATTTTGACTTATAAATTTTTAATTTTTTTTTTAAGAAATACAGTCTATTACATACAATCACTAAGTAAGTAATAATAATGTAAATGCAAATTTGAATTTTTAATCTCTTGAAAGGAAAACTTGTTAAGTTTTCCTTTCAAGAGTCCAAGAAATAAACAATTTTTCAATACAATATACAATTATTTTATTGAAAAATTGTTTGTTATTTTGTGAAATATGCAAATAAATTTTCGTTAAAAATTTCTATTGTGACATTATTTTGTTATATGCTACGAAAAATGTCAATCAAATCAGTACTGAAGTATTTATCAAGCTCTAGCTTTCAAACAATATTATGATTGTCGAATTTGGTTCACCAAAAAAGAGATAACGCCATATTCCATCAATATTACCACACTATCACTTTGACATGTTTTTTAAATAAGTTGAGTCAGTGCACTTGCAAAAAATAATAACCGCTCATAAGGAAAAGAGAAATATATTTGACCGACTTTTTAAAATTAGTTTTCCCAACAAAAATATGCCAAACTCTGGCTAAGCTCAACAACTTTTTATAATAGAATCATGAATCTAATCATGTGATGCCTCACACAGTGACGTATAAAGAAAAACCTACCCAAACAAAACAGATCAATCATGGACTCAAATAAAACCCCCGCCAAAACTTGAGTAAACAAAATGGCCGCTCTTGCGGCGTGCACCGACACGACAACGCTCCCTGCGAAGTGTTGTAAAACGCACATTGTTTATTATTGCCCGTTTTTAATGGCGCATTTACGATCTAGCCGCTGAGGCCGAGCATTTGTTTAAATCGGACCCGTCCTGCACTAGGTGGGCTTTTGACATGCTTCACGCCGTTTCAGTTCGAAACAAACGTAAATATTGTTATACGAATAATAATCATACACGGTGCGGAGCGAATGGTTTTAGTGTATTTAATTTAAGACTGCCAAGTACGCAGTTAATGGGCGAACGTTTTAGCAACGCTTTTCTAATATTTATTACGCAGATATGGTTGATTATTAATACACATATATATCTTTTAACATCCCTAGCAGTCCATACTAATATTATAAAAGCGAAAGTAACTCTGTCTGTCTGTACGTTTTCACCGAATAAACCATTAAACTGATTTCAATAAAATTTGGTACAAGCGGAGAATGGATTTCAGAAAACATAGACGAAGGCTTTTAACTATTGCTATAAAAGTGGTTAAAATGGTTGAAATGGGGGTTCCCCCATTTCAGAAGTGTACATGGAAAGTTATCTAATTGTAAATTTATTTAAAATAATCTTTGTGATTAATGCCGATTATAGAACGAACCCGCATATAAAGCGAATATAAACTAAAACAATATATCAATAAACATATTTACTAGTAATCGTGAACGTGCATACTAGAACATTGCGTGGTGACTGACGTAAACATTCGTACATGATGACGTATGCGGGAGGGGCAATATCATAATATTAAAATAATAACTTTGGCAGTGGCTCTTTCTTTGTTCACAGGAAGTCTTGATAATATTTAAATCGGAACTATGTATCTATCTTCCTTTAACAAAAATAACGACAACGTAAGTTAATGTAATTTTTAATTTTATCTATGTATTTATTTATTATAATATGCGTTTTAAACTTTGGTACGCTACCTTAATTTAAATTTCTACAATTATATATCATTTTTATATCTATTGTATACTATTCAAGAATTTTTTGATGCATTTAAAGTCAAAATCAAATATCTTTATTCAATTTAGACTGACTATTAATAAGTCAAATAAAATACAACTGGTTTGGAAATGAAACCCTCTTACCTGAGAAGAATCGGCGTAAGAAACTCAAAAGAAACTGTAACGCGGCATCACCACCAATGCAATTATTCGTATAGAAAGCTTAACTAAAAAATAATTATTGAAAAATAACTAATTAGTGTTTATTTAAATTGTTATATATTTTATACAATATTGTTACCTAAATTAAACTTAAGACAAGTGATCAAGTCTTTTGTTATTGTATTCAAGTTTTCACGTAAGTTCAAGAATCTATTAGATGCATCGAATAAACTCCTAAGGGTTTAGTTCATATTGCATCTAATATAATCTATATTGTAGGACGACTGCCTCCGTAGCCTAGCCACTGCCTCCGTAGCCTAGTGGTATTGGCGTGTGCTTTAGAAACCGGAGGTCGTGGGTTCGAATCCTGCGGGGACTCAACAAATTTTAACTGTTGTTTCCTAGTTGGTTAGGGCAATTTGGGCCGATCACCCAATTGTCTGAAAAGTAAGATGATCCATGCGTCGGATAGTCATGTAAAAAGTCGGTGGGATACGGTCCAAAATCCCCTAATGGATGGAGGTGTATTAGGGGAGGCCTATGTCCAGCTGTGGACACATCATCACAGGCTGATGATGATGATTGTAGGACAAGTATTTAATTTATGCAGTATCTAAATCTTATTCGAAACTGTATTCAATGTCCGACAAAATGTTATAGTAGTACGCGATGGCATTAAGTTGTTTCATTGTATTTAACGTTTGGCAATAACGCGAGTAATGTATTTTGTAAGACCGTTTCAAGGAGTGAACTATTATTAAAGCTGCTCCATCGCTATTTGATGGCTGCTTTTGTTGAAGTTACCGCGTATGTTGTCATATAAATTTATATTGCGTACCGGTCGATGCGCGCGACTTTGTCCGCGTTACTCGGGCAAAAGGTGTAAAAAGGGAGGCTAAAGTGTAGCTTGGATTCTATCTATCTATGTATGGAATAATATATGGAATGGAATAATAACTCCTCAACCGTCAAATATCGGATTGAGAGTTATTCCAAATGGTTAAAAATTAATTTCTAGGACAAAAATCAATTGTTTTTTGTTATTTTTACACAATATTTAATGTACTAATTATTGTTTCATCAATGTTTAATTAAATTAAATTAATAATCATCAGTGTCATAAAACTTTAAAATTAAGTTCTGTTGAAATTTTACTTTTTCTATATATATTAAGATGCTCTTGTAATTCTTTTGGTCTATGTTAAACAAAGAGTAGTCGACAACGCAAAAAGTTTGGACGTTCTAGGTACTTATTTATCTTCTCAAATAAAAGAATACCGTAACAAAAAATTTTTGTTTGCTCAACTCAAATGATCAATATTCACATTTAAAATAACATAAAGCCCATTTGTATGATGATTTTTTATAATTTTAATACTTACATTTTTTTACTTGAGTAACTAAAATATTAAACAATAAAATACCAGTTCACTATTTTATCGATAATATAGTTAACTCACTTTCTCTAGTGCATTAGGCGTGCAGAAACCCGTATTTTTGGTATTACGAGACTGCAGGGACTCAACTGAATTTTGTTGTTTTTTTGGTTAGGAAATTTAGGACATACAATTGTCTTGTAAAGTAGAATCTGATCGGATGCATGTACAGTCAGTCCACCAACAACCGCATTGGACCAGTCTTATGTGATTTACGGTCAAACCCTCTAATGGATTATGAGTGTATTAGGAGGCCTATTCACAGATGAACTATACAGGCATGATATAATGATATATATATATAAAAAAACACTTCGCTGTCCCTATATCCCTATGGATGCTTAAATCTTTTAAACTACGCAACGGATTTCGATGCGGTTTTATTTAATAGATAGAATGATTGAACAAGAAAGCTTATATGTATAACACATACTTAATATTGTAAGCATATTATCTATCAGCATAGCTCCCGTGCGAGGCACGGGTGGGTCGCTGGTGTCAATAAAAACACACATGCAAAATGCACGCAAGTTTTGTGTTATTTACAAATGAAGTTAGTCGAACGAGTCGTCTTTTATTATGTTTTTCACACCCCAAGGTGATGTTTATTGGACGCGTGTATTTTCTTTGCCGTCCGTGCTTGTTTACGAGCCGATACTTTCGATTTACGTTCTTGTGAACTTTTATTTACATTAGACGGGGCGCACTTGTTTTCATTTGCGTTTTATGGTCACGGGCCGATGACTGACGTTTGGATAAAGATGGCGGAATTTCTATTTACTTTTTAACCGCCTGGGGGCAAAGGCGTTGCGGTATGTTCGGTCTTATTTTATAGACTTGAATATTCGCGTTAAAAGCTATTCTTTGGAAACGTTTGTTAGTAATACCGCAACTTGACGTTTAGATCTTTCTCCTTCATTTGCGCTGACGTTATTTGACACCATGGCCATGATTATTGAGGTGAAGATTTACTGTGGTACAGATCTCCTACTAGAACCGATAGAACGATTATGCATGCACTATTAGAAAATTATATAATATATACTTTTAGATGGGTAAAGGGAGATATATTGATATAAGATAATTTGTGATATGTTTTAAAACACTTTTGTATGACCGCGTTTAAGATTGTACCAAAGTATGAAACGGTATAAAACCTCAACTCGCTCCGGTAATTTGTCTCAGCGTTTGGAACAAGCAATTCATTGAACGCGGTCATAAAAGTGTTAAAACTATCACCAAATTATATACAATATTTCCTTTACTATAAGCGCTTGTAGCGCGATGTATCCTTTGCAATGAAAGGACTTATTGATGGTTCGAGAGTAAAGAATATTTTTTTTTTGTATTTAGTTCAGATTACTATAAAAAGCTTATTGATTAATTTTACAATTCTTTGAAATTATTTTTAAACTTTTACTATCGTGTCACTATGTGGCCATTACGAAAAATAAAGAAGTAGAAAAATTGAAGCCAATACTATTCTTCTACCTTATATTTCCTATTTTATAGAAGCGACAGTTTATCATGGGTTTGAATCCCGCTAGGACTTAATGGTTTGATTCCCTTGATTCCCGCTAGGACTTAATGACTTTTCGTTACTATTTCCCAGCCTGTAAGGAAGATTAGTCGGATGAGCATGTGAAATCTGTCTCCGATCGTATCGGTTATCCGTCCCATCGGTTTATGTGGGTAACGGAAGAGGGAGTGCACCTATAATTGCTTGTACACTTGTGCACTATTATATCTACTGCAAAATGAGCCGCTATGTAATATTGATCGGTCTCCGTAGTCGCAATCGGTTCGGAGGACATTACCAATTGATGAACTACTATTTTTACGCAGAACCACTTGAATCTGACTTGTACAATATAAATGTCTAGGATATGATGTTTTCGAAATCCCTATAAATCAAATAACTAGTATCAGCAACATTACATAAATACTCATTGGAGAACCCGTTAGCTTCTGTTAAAAACACTCTATGTAACTAAATGATACAAGTTACTATATTAAAAGGTTATTTTTGGATGATTGATTAAGCTTTTGCAATGAGCTAATTCAATGAAAAATATAGTTCTCAATAGGCCCAGTAAATTATATTATTTACCTTTGATTTAAAAACAAACGCTTTATGGATTTAATCGCGTTTAATTAGTTTTACAATATCCGCGATGTTTCAGGTACTTGTAGGGTCAGAGCAGACTTTTATCAAAACATATTGTTATTATTTATAAAACAAATATATAAATAAGGAGTGGCTATAAAATACGGTAACAACATACCGTTATGTATAATACCAACAAAATACAAAAATTTTATCAATATCAGATGTGCCGTTTTGTAGACTTTTATATAGCACTTGACCATAGCTTTTTAATATATGTGCAAATAAAATGTATGTCTTGCCCCTACTCGTCCCTCTAACGCGAACTTAATAAATTTTCAATAGGATCTTAACTCGACTGAAGGACGATAAGACTTATTGAACGCATCAATCTTGTGGGATTTGTGAGTCCAAGAGCTTTGGGATACGAGTCTGTATATATAAAGTTAGATTTCAACTATGTTCTTACGCGGATAGAAATAAATTATATAATTTTTCAGCTTTTGAATTTCCGTATTAGGGCAAATATATTAAATTAATATAAGCAACGTAACTAATGACTTGACGTAGTAACATATTTATTTTTCGTAAAAGTTTTCTATGGTTAACATTATATATTAGATTTTAATATAAGACTTAAATATAGGTTTAGATATATATGTTCTTTTGTTCTTCCTTTATATAATAAAAATATAGTAAAATGCTGAGTGTAATCTTATACTAATGTGAACATGTAATTGTCTGTTGAACAAATATTGCAGTTTCTAGTTTTTATGACATAGCAAACGCGATTAAATCCGTAAAAAGTCCTTTTATTCAATAATGTGTAGTATTCATCATCATTATGATCATCAGTCAGTGTTAGTCCACTGCCGGACAAAGGCCTCCACTAATGCACGCCATCGCTTCTGATCTTTGGCTATTTTCATCCAGCCATTGTCACTCCATCTTGCCGCAGGGCGGCCCACATTCCGTTTACCGAGCCTTTGTCTCCACTCCAGAACTTTCCAACTCCAGTGGTCGTCAGTTCTGTAGCTTATGTAATTGACCCACTGCCACTTCACCTTACTAATCCGGTTGGCTAAATCGGTGACGTATCACAATATTTCTGATTCGGTCCTTCAGAGATATTTCGAGCATAGCTCCCTCCATAGCTCGCTTCGTGACTTTAAATTTGTGGACAAATCATGACAGGCAGGTGCACTGATCGAAGACTTTTGATTTGAGGCCCTGAGGGATGGGTGACAAGAAAACTCGATAAAGCTTGAGCTTTTGAGCTTTTATGAAAAGCTGCCCAGCCCAGCCGAATCCTTCTGCTGGCCTGTAATATTCGCGTAAACCAAATAGTTAGTCATACATATATCAATTCAAGGTAACAAGTGGGATATTGATATATATTATATTATAAGTAGGTTAAAAAGAAAATTAATACTACTTTGGACTCCATTTTGTACGCAAATTTAACTATGATGTCAAAAGTAACTAAAGTAAAGTAAATAACTGCCTCCGTAGCCTAATGGTATAGGCGTGTGCTTCGAAAACCGGAGGTCGTGGGTTCGGATCCTGCGGGGACACAACAATTTTTCATTGTTGTTTCCTTGTATAGTTAGGGCAATTTGGGCCGATCACCCAAGTGTCTACAAAGTAAGATCTATGCGTCGGATGGCCATGTAAAAAGTCGGTCCACCCACGAACCCGCATTGGACCAGCATAGTGGGGTATGATCCAAAGCCCCCTAATAAATAGGGGTGTGTTAGGGGAGGCCTATGTTTAGCAGTGGATTATTAAAAGCTGATGATGAATGATGTAAAAAGATCCTTTGCAAATTTTAAATTTAACATTTTCTACAACTTTTAAAAATTAAAAAAAGATAGAAGGTATCATTATTTATTATTCTATTTCGTGACATACACAATATATTATATTATAAAAGCAATTTAACTTGTAAAAGATGTTATCTTGCAGCCACGCAGAGTTTAGGGGTTAACGCACCAAACAAAAGAACCCATAAAACATTTATGTTAAGGTGCGGATGCGATTACGAGCCGTGCATTTAATTGATTTGGTGCTCGACGAACGTTACATGTAAATTTAAGCATTAATCGAGAAGGATTTATGAAGATGGCGAGACATTGCAGATTACATACTGCGGTTTTTCCTTTTTCATATCATTTCATAAGGCGCTCCGATTTATTAAGTATTGCCCGAATGCGGTGTTTAAAAAATATTTGGGTGTAATAACCATAAGAAATGAATAGCATTCGATAGATATTTGAAAAAACTTACTAAGACCATAGTATGAAAGTTAAACTTGACTATTTAGATTAACTATTTTTACCAAAGAAATTTTTACACGCCTCGCCAACGTATTGTTTGCCAAACTATTTAGGTAATCAAAAAAGCACTAAACACCTAGCGGCTACTCTTTTAACTTCATAAGCCAACATTTCTGAATCAAGCTTTGTTTCATTGGCTACGAAGGCAGACGAACAGTCGCGCCACCTGATGGAAAGTGGTCACCGAGACCCATACACATCAGTGATACCGATGGTATCATCAACGCACTACGTAAAACATACGATGTTACGTCTCGTAAACCCAGTAAATACGCTGGATACGATGCCCTTCAAACCAAAGCACAGTAGTGTTAACACACTACTTCTTGCGGCAAAAATAACGCCGCGGTGGAACCGCCCCAGACGATCAGGCCCCTGTAAAAAAGAGAACTATCACCCCCAGTGCAGGGGGTTTGGGAGGGGGGAGAGAAAACCACTAAAATACTTAATTATTAAATAAAATGACTTTACGGATTTTATCGCGTTTATTTTACATTTTAAATTCCCGACGTTTCGAACACTTTCCAGCGGCCGTGATCACGGGGTAGACTGAGATGTCATGCGTCTTGTTGCCAGTGCTGAAGCGGGGTTTCCAGATCTTAATTGTAATTAATTATTTTTAGTCCGTACCCCAAGGTACAAAGTACAAAGTCTTCCATAAAAATGTCAGCAACAATAGGAGACCCATCGCTACACCATCCATCTGCATGTAGAACGCATCTTTCCACAATAAGTAGCCAGATGTTAAGCAATGTTTTAGTAAAAATGTATATTCTATTGGAATGTTATTTTCCTCTAACTTTCTTGTTACAATATTGATGCAATCTTCTATTGGTAAAGATGCAAACAAAGATTGAACATCAAAACTAACCATAGTTTCATTGTAAGCAAGATGTAGATGTTTTACCTCACTAACGAAATGGTAAGATTCCTTTGTAAATGCGCTTGTTAATAAAATACTTAATGTTATTCCATGGGATTCGAACAAAAAATATCGGGTTTGTGAAACGCGCCTGTACTGGTCTGTTTTTTACAAGTAGTAAGTTCTAGGTGCTTTATTTGCTACAAACTGGTAGTGTGAGTAGTCTATTGTGTTCTAGTTTGCAGTATACTATAACTAGTGTAATAACTGGATAAAAACAATCAACATA
This sequence comes from Lamproptera curius, assembly GCA_029286875.1. Taxonomy (NCBI): domain Eukaryota; kingdom Metazoa; phylum Arthropoda; class Insecta; order Lepidoptera; family Papilionidae; genus Lamproptera; species Lamproptera curius. The sequence continues at coordinate 2,346,869 of JAGSMT010000052.1, forward strand.
ACAACGTTTTTAACACGGCGACAAGCGACGATCTTACGCTGTAGAAGATATTTAAAGGGATCGTTATCCGAACGCGCTGCTCATGCGTTTAATATAATAGAAAAAGCCTCTGGACTCTCAAGGCTATTCAGGGTTAAAAAGAAGCATTCAATTAAGGATTTTAAATATTACATTACAAATTCAGTTCGTTTTATGTATCCGCGCCCATAGAAATAGAAGTACGAACGTTATCGCGTGAGCCGACATTCAAGCACTCGAGTGCATGACCATGAGTCATTACAGTAATGAGACTTGTACACTAGCGTGCAGCAGCTTGGCCGCTGACAACCTTAAGACGACGTGACAAGGTCTAGGATGCCTAAAGACTTGAATCACCGACAACCCCCATTTTGTACAGACACGTAAATGATATTAAAGGGGTATGTGCTCTGATGAGTTTGCATATAAATCGCGGCTATATGACGATATAAATTAATTTTATGGGCGGGAAAATTTATAATATTACGATTTATGTATGGTTTAAGTAAAGATTAAGCATAAAAATCAGCGATGATTTTTAAATTAACATGGTTTGAATAAAAAATTTAAAAATATTCATTACAAGGTTTATTTTGCCAGGACAGAAAAGCTACAACAAATTCTAAATGAGTGTACATGATTATTTTTAAAGTAAATTACTTTAGTGTAACCGTTTCTAATTTCCTTATCGACTGTTTTAAAAGCAACTTTAATCGACATTTTTGATATTTAATAGATATTTTTTTAATCGACAAAAGTAACTTAAAGAAAATTTTGACTTTGTTTTTCATTATAATTTTACCATAAAATCTTTTTATCTGAAGATTGAGACGAGAACAAATGCACTGGAAAATGCATCACACACTCTACATATTCTTTTTTATATTTGTAAGAAATAAAACGATTACAAAAGATCAAACGTGTACGAAGTAAATAAGCTTTTAGCCTAAAAACCATGTGATTTAAAATAAATCGTAAAAGCGAACATTGCGACCTACATTTCAATGCAACTATTACGTATTTTTGCTTCTTTCTTGTTTCCGAATGAGCGTCTTCCTTTGTTTTCTTTCGATATTAAATCTTTCTTGAACGTACTCTTAGACTTTTGTCTTGGCTCTTGAATGAACCGTAGTTACCGTTTGTATATTGAAATAGAACACTACATATTTGTAAATTATTGCAAGTTAAAAGGTAATTTTAAAATCTCTCAAGCTAGCTGCTAGGCTGCTCCTGATAAAAGTTAATATCTGAATTGTAAAATATACTACTGCCTTTATAATACTGTTTTTTCTATTTATAACTTTTAATGTGTTTAAAGTATTATTCATCAGAAGTACCTTACTTATTGTTAACATGCAAACTATCTACTCAGGTCATTTTTAGATTTTGAAATTTGAAATTCGATTATCCTAGGTTTAAAACTGACCTATATTCCTCAAGATGAATATAGCTTTCTACTAGGGAAAGAATATTTAAAATCGTCACTCTAATTTTCGAGTTTATACATTGCAAACATACACACAAGTACAAATCTTTCCTCTCAATTATATTAGTATAAGCAACCAAAAAAGAGTTTTTAGTTGATGTTATTGTTGCCGCTGTTGTTAGTATTATTCTTTAATTGCTAAACATTTTCGTTATATTTGTAAATACAAATTTTGTATGGAATACATTTTCCTTTTGTTTTCAGTTTCATCTTAGTCTTCCTTTGTTTTCTTTCGATATTGAATCTTTCTTGAACATAGTCTTAGACTTTTGTCTTGGCTCTTAAATGAGCCAAAGATACCGTTTATTTATTGAAACATATTCGTAAATAATTGTAAGTTAAAAGGCCAGTTTAAAGCCTCTGAAGCTAGCTGCTAGGTTTCTTCTGACAAAAGATAATATTTCTGTCATATTGATTAGGGGCTATTTAATGATAAATATTGCTTTTACTATTCTGTTTTTTCCTATTTGATAGTTATTGAAACAGGCCACTTATTCCTTTACATGTCGAACACTTATAAAGCATTTAAAGTCTTTTTCATCACAAGGACCTTACCTAACTGATTGTTAACTTGTAATCTTTCCACAACTATGCCTGTATTATTTTAATTGATTTTCATGGGATAAAAGGTAAGCTAGTTCATCTAGGTGAATGTAGCTTTCTAAGCGTAAAAGACTTTTTTAAATCGCCAATTTTTTTGCAAACAAACACAAAAAAAAACAAATTTTATCTCTCTTTCCAATATTAGTACCTATAAAAAATTGTTATCTTCTTGTGTAATATTACTTCATAACAAATAAAATTTATTGTCGATAATTTGTTGCCGTTGTTGATATTATTCCTAAATAGCTTGACATTTTTTCCAAATTTAAAAATACAAATTTTAATGGGCCATGTTTTCGAAATCATTTTTAGTTTCATTTCAGATATAATAGTTAGGAAATTATACTGCACATGATGCTAAATAATTTACCAGTAATATATTAAGTATTTATAGTTTAATTCTAAGCGGTCGATTAACATTATTAATTTTAGTACATTGTTCAAGAAGATTAGACGATAATTAATTTTTAAAATCAAGCAATAGGAGACCAAATATAAATATTAATTAGAAAAAAATGTGTACGTGTTCCTTGTTCATATTATTTCGTATTTCCAGTGTCGTTTTTGAATGATTTTAAAAAATTCGGTATAGCTATGAAGCCAAAGATTAAAAAATTGTTTTCAGCGTGCACTGTTAACGAAACAGTTTTGGTTAGAAGCCAAACCATAATTGTATTTATGTAAATAAAAACACTTAGCATATTCTGTGCAAATTTAAACCGCGCAATTAAAGAATATGAATTTAAACTAGAAAGTATTGAGAATTCAATTTCTTTAATGTACATTTATGCTTTGTCAAGACCATCTTTGGTAGTCATCATAGGTCTGACATCCTATATTCCCTTATATAGCCTTAAAATGAACGAACTGACTCAAATAACTGACAACTAGTCCATCCTTAGAATACAGTTTACCACGTTGATCGGTAAACGTTATTCAGTAATGGGTGTATTAGAAGCCGACTCAATGATAACTTGAGAAAAAGCCTTGGTGAAATATATGCTTTGGCTATTGGTAATGTTTTCATCTTACGATCAAATACTTCCACGTATCTTCTTTTACAAGTAACTGGCTACACGCGAACGCCTCTTTGTTTTGGCTTAAGACATCCTTAGCTGATGTAATTATTGCGTTAGCAAAACCTACGATTACTTATCACCGGATGGCGATTTGTGGCTTCTTAAGCCCCAATTTTATGTGTATTATTTTACCTGTTACTGTGATATTTTCAGATTTTTCTTCAAACTGAAGCAAGTGTTTCCATGCTTATGCCTTACAGCAGTAATAAGCATCGCGGTCTGACCCTATAGTTCGTAGTAATTATTTTTTTGAGACAAATAAATGATACATATATAAGTTTCATTATTTTCAACAACTTTAGGAACGGCCTCAGTGGTTTATTTGCATTTTTTTATGATAATGGGAGTCTGCAATGAATCCGTACTTGTACATATTCTATTCCCGGTGTAATAAAATGATTAGCCTCTAGAGGTAGACAACTTTTCTGATATTTTTACACCCACTTTTTACCTTATGCTTCTTTACTATCTGAGATAAAATTAATGACAAATTTTTGGAACTTAAAAAGTTTACGCTTCCAACATCCATTGTTGCCCATTCCTTTTAATATTAACATTGATACTAATCGTTTACAATATTAGTGTAAAAAAGCCGTTTTTATTATGTTATGTATTATATTTCCGTACTGCTTGATAATAATATTAATAATATTTTTGAAGCATTGCTAAAATATTATAAAACGGAAATAATAACAACCAGTATAGGTTTTTACCGATTCTTCTAAAGATTGGACAAAGTTTACATTTAAGAGACCTTAATTGAGAATTAGACTCTAAATCTGACGAAGAAATTATGTATTTTCAAAAAGACAGTTTACTTTTACATACATATTCTATAATATTGATTATAAGTGTTGTGTATTGAATCTTAAATAAAAAGTATAGTAAGCGACGGATTTAGGTTCCTCTTTCTTGGCATTCCATTCAGGTGTTTCAGAGACCTCTGAAGTCATTTGTAAAGATAATGATTACAGAAAAGACACTCTTAAAAGTATCTTATTATATAAGTACTAATCCTATTCTTAACTTATCTGAACCTGGTCAACTTCTAAACCAAGCTAAAATCAATAAAATTATGTTATAGTTAGACAAACGAAATAATGTATTTGAAAGCTATTTCGGCCTTAGAAATGTGAGATATATTTGGTTACGGAAATAAATAGATATTTCTACGATGATGATGATAAAATAAATACAAGCCTTCACAAACGGAGAAAATATGTGCTATTCGTTGTTTTAAGAAAGACGTGAGCCAATATGAATGTCTTTTTGTATGCATCCATCTTGATGATAGAAGACTCGGTCGATTGTAATGCAAATTGTACGAGCGTTGTTTGTAACTCTCTGCGCATTGTGATCGAGGGTACAAATGGCAATGTTATTTGCGAATAAGACCAATGTGACGTATTTCGTTTTTACAAATTGGTATATTTGAATAACGAATTACTATTATTACTATATCGATGATAGCTTTGTGTCATTCTTTTTATGTCATTTATTAGTTTACTAACCTAACTTGATTTACCAAAATCGGTATTTATGGAAATTGACAAGCGTATTTTATCGTGCTGAGGAAAAACCAATTTGGTAGACTTCAGTGTTATGTTGTTGATTGTATTTTTGCATTAAATTCCAAACATAAATCTATTATTTAGTAATTAGTAACAACATAAGTTTTTTGAATTAGGTATTGCAAAATTTTATTAAAAAATGTTGGTCTGTGTGTGGACATAATATAATGGTGTTTGGTTGCGGAATTTATATTATTGATCATAAACAATATCCAAGTCAAACACGTTATTATTATCACTTCAGCAAATAAGAAAGTCGGTCCTCCACTAAGCTAATATCAAGTATAACTTGAGTATTCGGATGCAATGTTTAAGGTTTTCCCCTGTGCGAGTGGACCTTATGAGCCCATCATTATGTGCCAAGGGACTCTTAGCTTAATTGGCACTAACACTTTCAACCTGAAGGTCGAGTTAACGACTCAAGGAGCATCATGTCGACGTAGTCTCAACAGAGATGAAAACACAAAACGTTTATTGTAAAAAAACTTTAAACACATCATGTCTTTGAAAGTTATTTAAGATAATTACTATAAATAGAACGCTATGTGACATGTTTATGTTGATGTTTTTTTACAATGTTATTCACTTTATCTATACTAAAATATATAGCGAAAGTTTTGGTTGTTTGTCTGTCTCGAATAGGCTCCAAATCTACTAAACTGATATGAAATATTGTTATGCTAGTGGAAAGCTGTATTATCCTTGAGCAACATAGGCTGCATTTTATCCCAGGAGAATCCATTATAATGATCTAAAAACAGCACGCAACGGCCGTCGGACGGTCTTCTATTTTTTTATAGACGGTTACGCCTCCACGTGCATCAGAAGGCTATGGAAAGAGTTTGTACGTACTGTAATTATCGGACGCCAGTGTCTTAAAATTTGTTGATTTCTTCTCAGTCCGTATAAAAAGATTTGGGTCTATTGGTATAAGGTCTTAGTTTACTTTCTTAGCTTCTGGCCTCTACAAGCAAACGTTCGTGACGCATCAACCAATATTGAGTGTTAGACCACATATCATTATGCAATTTTTCAGTACTCTATTTACTTACTGTAATAAATCAGGTGTCTTAGAAACTGGAGGTCGTGGGTTCGAATCCTGCGGGGACTCAGAAAATTTTCATTGTTGTTTCCTAGTTGGTTAGGGCAATTTGGGCCGAGCACCCAATTGTCTGAAAAGTAAGATGATCCATGCGTCGGATGGGCATGTAAAAAGTCGGTCCACCCACCAACCCGCATTGGACCAGCGTGGTGGGATACGGTCCAAAACTCCCTAATGGAAGGTGGTGTATTAGGGGAGGCCTATGTCCAGCAGTGGACTATCACAGGCTGATGATAAAATAAATCAGTACTAACATGCTCTCGTTCCCACTTATTATGACGGTTTTACCACAAATTTTATCTTATCTTATAAAGGTGATGGTATTAGCTCCTAATTTACTTAGTTTCATTTGAATTGTAGTTGTTATGCCAACTGCCATCCAATCTTCACAACCAAGTGTTAAGCCCATTCAATTGATAAAATAAGTCGCTGTAAAAACCTTGCTTAAAGAGGTAATATCGACAGTCAAAGATAGTTGTGACAACAGGGACCGAGTGCGTGGGCGTGGACAGAGTCGATCCCTATTGTCACCACCATCCACCGTAATGCCATTTATTTTCAGATTATTGAGTGATCGGCTTGTATCGGATAAAATACCAAAAAATTTAACCCATTACCTTTGGTTTTTAAACTAGAGTCAATACCACCAGTCTGCAGAGACGTTTTATAACCTGCTGCTATAGCATATTATCTACTATCTCGCATAGGAGCTATCAGTACCTGTACAGATGAGAGCCTTGAATGAAAAATTCAAACTCCCCGGTCCAAAAATAACGAACAAACAAAGAAAAACGTTCCAGCCGAGACCGGGGGCATATTAAAATTCCTCAAACAACAGGAAGACGGCGTAAAAGAAATAAACGGGTCTCTAGTAAACAATTAACCTACACGCGGCCTTTCGCAAACAACTGCAGGGTTTGTTGCGATTGTGTTTTGAACTCTTACCCCGTGAAATAGAGTTGCTTTTCGTATGGTCACGTGACCTTGATGGACCGACAATGCTTTGATAACACACGCGTATCAAAACGGTTCCAAGCGACTGTTTTTTTGTTTAAGAAATTTTTACGAAGATAGCTTTTGTTTCTCTTATCGTAGAATAAATATAATTATATGTAGGTACGAGGCAAAAATAATGATACAATAAATTGAAGAATGATTATACGTAAATATGTTTGTATGGTTTTCATTATACAAAACTTACGAGGGTGCCTCGTCAATTTGATCTCGTTACCTTTTAAAATCTTTTTAAGAATTTGTTGGTCTATGATCAATTTATTGATAATTTTATCGTTTTAGTTAGCGTAGTAAGTTTTTAGTCACTCAGTGTATGTATCTCATGGGTTTGCTTAAGCAACAATCATCATCATAATCAGCCTGTGTTAGTCCACTGTTGGACATAGGCCTCTTCTAATGCCAGGCCTTCTCCAGTAGGGGGTCCAATGCGTAATCTAAATTTTACTAATTTATGAGGCATTATATTGCACCATTTTTAATCCAATAATAATTCTATTTGTACGAGGCTCTGAATAAATTATAAATTACATTATTTAAAGAAAAAATATCTTTTTTGTAGCTGCTAGAAACAGTCGCTCTGTGTATTTTCAAATAAAGCTGCAATCCTAAACGCCATGACTCAAAAACATGGCGTACCCCTAAATTCAAGGTATACCGTTTTAGTTCGTGTTTCAAAATACAGATGGCTCTGATCGATGACTTCGAGTGATAATCATTTTTGTGATATTCACTTTGATTTTTTTATTGCTTTTTACTTTTAATAAATAAGTATGTTTTCATATTGGATTATTGAAATCTGTCCTGTCAATCTATAGTTATTAATAAAGAAAGTTATTAATTAAGAAAGTTGTTCACTGAAATAAAAATAATGACCGTTAGTTCTCAATACATATTTGAAAATTTAATGTATGTGCAAAAAATAGAAATGATTTCCTAAGACATTGTGATGCACATAACATAGATAAAGGAACAAACATAATCTAATTCTTCCAGCAACTAGACTGCGAAGAATAAGTAAGTCTTTATGGGACAATGTATACGTTTTACATCAAAATCCCAGTAAACGTTCAGAATTTAACTATTAATAAATTTAAAAGGTAGTCAAAGGAACGTTTATGTGTAAAGTTATTAGATATTAATTAATTTTTAAATGATAAACTTAGCCTAGTAATGGAATGCTCGTCAGGTCCTGTTTCAAAATTCATAATATAATGTCCAATTATCAAAATGTTTGTTATTTTAAAGATGACTAAAAATCAGCCCGCTGAGTTTCTTTCTGTGATTCTTCTCAGGTCTGAGCGTCCTTTTCGAACCGGTGGTAGTGTGTTTGACAATCAATAAGCAATGTAAACTTCTATATTGAATAAAGATATTTGAATTTGAATTGAATTTGAATAAGTTCAAGTTCTAACTATCTTTGGTTACTCAACTCACATTTTTTGTTACATTTATCAATTTGTAACTTCAAATGCAGGATGTCGAGTATAAATACCATTCTTTCGTGTCCCGTCAAATTGGTGGTTAAAAAAAAAGAGGTACAAGTTAATCGCTAGAAACTTTGTTCATTCGCGTGGAAGGCTAGATACAGTCTTGGAAGTAAAAAGGGTGGAAACCTCTTTAACAGTATTTTAATTATTATTGCATAGTAATATTAACTAAACACAATAATGTTTGTAATACTTAACTTTATTGTGTTTAGTTATTTTTACAATTACTTTTAATTAATAACTGGAAACTACAGTACATGCCAGTTAAATATATTATATCCGAGAGTTATATTAGTTAAATGTATAATAATAATCGAAATATTACAAAAGTCAATAAAATTTACGCATAAAACAATTTGAAAATTAAACCGATATAATTTTCGACCACTCACAATGACTTGCCAGTATTTAGATGGCAATATTTTATCGTTCAGTTGATATTAAGCAAAGCATTATTGAATAAAAGGACTTTTACGGATTTTATCGCATTTATTTTACATTTTTAATTCCCGACGTTTAGAACACTTCCCAGCCGTGCTCACAGAGTGTCATGCGTCTTTTCGTCTTGTCATGTAGGGCTGAAGCAACAATATTTTTTTCGCTAAAACGTAACCTATCCTAAAATTTGTAATATGCGTATTTATTTTAAATAACTGTTTATTTTCTACTGTAAAGATATTAATATACTATAGTCGTGTTGTTTTTTAATTACGATTACATAAACATCCGTGTTCCAATTATTCAAAGGTAACTGCAGAATAAATGAAAAAATGCTCTCCAGATTTCCCCAGCGCACTAACGTAATAGCATATGACGTCGCATATACGGTTTACTATTAATTAAGAGCGACCTAGTACGGAAGTACCGGCTAAGCATGCTATAAATCAGGAATATTATAACGAAAATACCAGTTTAACCATATCAAAGATACACTAATAGTATTTGCTTTTACCTTTTGTGAAGATATTTGATACTTTTCCAAAAAATGTAATATGTATCATATTTTGTGTACAAACAAAAATACATATTTGTGACCGATTAAAATAAAACATGAAAATCGAAAATATTGCGTTGCAATTTTGTTACATTGCTTCCTTTATTGTACTAGGCGCTTTAGTAATTGGTTACAGGATTTTTGCATATTATTCTACGAGCTGCTGTTGACAAATAATAATAATATCAGGTATCTCTCACACGTAGAATGGTTAAAAATACAAATGAAATATTCGCTTTTTTCAATAAGCCTTGTCGATGCGGAAACTTAAACATATTCACAATGTAACTGTTATCCTAAGAGATTGCCGTAAGAGACGTAATTTTTTTGTTTAAAAATAATGAAATAGCAAAATTGGCCATATCATCGTAAATTAAGCAATGCTTGTCTGCCATAGTAACTAAAGAAGTCAACAAACCTTAAACGCTAAAATAAATCTAGCAATACTGATAGCGTTTAAACCTAAACAACACTAATTACTTTGTTATCATGTGCTGTAACAGATAATGGAAGGTCCTCTAAAAATGGTAGGTAAATTTTTTACGAGACACCATCTGGGTTGTGACATTGAGGTGCTTATTTCTTCTGCACATCACTAGTGTCTTTCAGTTCGAAGAACATCTAAGCAAGAGCAACTATTAAGTGATTAACAGTAGCGTACGTTGGCGGGTCAGGTTTGGGCAAGTTTATTTGCAAGATACCGTCTCGGGTATTGCAACCGCAGTGCCTTTCCACTACTGTTTTTTGGTTGATGAAGAACAACTTGGCCAGCGTAACTGCTGGAGAGTAACGTCTATTTTATCAGTACAGTGAGCGGATATGTCACGACTTTTGCTGCGTTTATTTTTATTGCGCTGTTTTTTCGTTTCCCATGGGCAGAGCATGTCACTTACCATCAGATGAATTTTCTTCTCGTATCGTTGCTTCAATTAATAAGAAAAGAATTAATATGACTTGAGTTTCGGATAAGTCTTCTTTTCTGAAGTCTAAATTGTGAAGTTTCATTAAAATATAAAGACTGCCAAACATCCATTCATACAAACTATAACATTTATAATATAAGCATGGGATAAAGTGTATACGGCGATTGATAAGAATTTATTTTATTATTTCTCAATCGTATATATCACTTTTATCTTCCTCTAAACTATTACCAAAGACTAGACAACTAGATATACCACGGAAGAATTTCTAAGGCCTTATCATCAATGTTAATTTTATTGCTTACCTCAAGTTGAAAGGAAATTGATGTTCCGCGCGCATTCGCTACAAAAGGGGAATAAAATTCCATCTAGCACTAACTGCAGTATGATAAAACTTGGCAGAAACGGGAAAGAATTATGACTGTTATTTAATAACCTATTTGTTACAGTTAAAGTATTATAATATAACGTACATATATAACTGCCTCCGTAGCCTAGTGGTATGGCCTGTGCTTTAGAAACCGGAGGTCGTGGGTTCGAATCCTGCGGGACTCAACATATTTTCATTATTGTTTCCTAGTTGGTTAGGGCAATTTCGGCCGATCACCCAATTGTCTGAAAAGTAAGATGATCCTTGCGTCGGATCGGCATGTAAAAGTTGGTCCACCACCAACCCGCATTGGACCAGCGTGGTGGGATACGGTCCAAAACCGCCTAATGGATAGGGGTGTATTAGGGAGGCCTATGTCCAGCAGTGGACTATCACAGCTGATGATGATGATGATGATATAACGCTATATACCTCCCATATTTGATGTCAATAAACCGGTATATACAACGAAACAGTGCTATAATAAAATGTAGTAGTTACTGTTATGGTAAATTTACATTTGTTATCTTTTGACAAAAATCTTAAAATTTTGTGTAAATCTAAAAATCTTTGGCCATATCGTAAAATTAATCAAGATAATCAAGATTCTTAATGAAAATACTCTTTTATTTATTGGATGCGTCTTAATATGATTTTTGTTCACAATATGGTTGATAATCAGATGAAAATAAAAAAAATAGTTATAACGATGAAACAAGCTAAAAGTCTTAACTGTATAAAATGTAAAACCTCTGTACACGAATTAGGATTTTATACAATATATATCCTTCATTTGAACCGATCAAATTCGAGAGTACTGGCTCAAAGAAACTTGGTTCTCTCAGTGAAAATTTAACGTTTCGCGAAGTGAACGATTTACAGCAAAACATTACTTATCCGTCAGTGTACAATATATTAAGAACAAAGAGAGATCAAACACCGGAACGGATGTGCGCTTTTCATGAGTCATAACCGTATATACCATCTTTATTAACGGCTTATAAGAAGCGATCGACTCCATCAAATCTTTTATCGGTATAAAACTCGATAGCAGGTACCTAAAACACATTATTTATCTTACAAATATTACAATCAGTTAACGTTATGGTTAGATACGATGTATCTGTTGAAAGTCTACTTATTAAGAGAGTGGAGTGTACCACAATACCTCTTTTAATAAGTAGACTTTTCTTGAGGTGCTATTCAAAACGAAAATTACGGAATTTTGAAGGCTATGTGTAAAAAAAATTATATATGTTTAATTTATAAAAAAATATAAAAATTGTTTTTCGGTGAACTTGGACAAGACGAATGTCATGGTCCACGAACATGTTCTTCCGGGGCCGATGAAAGTTGATGAAGTTACTTTTGAAGTTGTCAATGAGTATGTGTACCTCGGGCATATATTGCAGTTGAGATGACACAGCTTCGAGTGGGAAGCCGATAGGAGTTTGACGCATCGATTATCAAACTTTACTGGTAAATTGGTGATCAGCCGGCATTACCGTAACCAACATAAAAATTGTTAAGTTCCCGCATGATTCGAACTTATGATCTGTAGTTCCTAAATCGCAAGTCCATACCACTAGGCTATGTAATTAAACAAAATTATTTACAATAATCAAGTCCAAAAAGGTGATTCTTATTTACATTGGCAGAAGATATCAGACAGACATTTCTTAATAATAACAGAGGCAAAGAATAGTATATCTGCATATCTAAAAGCATTATAGCAGTGAAATTATCACAATTGTCCATTACCAAGGAGTGAAACCGTAAGGCACAGAAATAAATAAATAAACATATTTTAGTAGAAAATGGAAGCTGTAATAATAATGTATAAATGATAATTACTACTGTATTCTGAAGGCACGTCTCTTTGTAGATAAACAATGAATTTTACATGAGCAATAAATATTCGATCCGGGATGGTGGATTTTAATTTATGCGCCGATCTCAGCGCTCATTACGTATTATGTTTGTGAATTGTAACTTCCATTGATATAGGATAATCTATTCGTGAATATATCAAGCCATTCAAAGATACCAGAGTTAAAAATCAGATGAAATATTTTTAATCCACTATTTTACAGATTTTTCGCATTAGTTATATATAAATATAAATGTATATATATATTTATTCAAAACGTTTCGGACTCTTTCCAGCATCCATGATTATAGTTGGTATATTTCTGTATCTTAATGTATTTGCAATAATCGTCAGTGTTTTTATTTAAAATTAACAGTTTTGTCAATTATTACCATCCGTCAAATGTAGAATTCCTCTACAGGTACCGGATGCGTACAAGCTAGACTGTGATTATGTTCTCTTTAACATTAGACGAACTAAAATACTAGTAAGTACCAGAGTCAAAGAACATATAGCCGATGTAAGGCACATACGCCTTAAGAAATCTGCAATTTGCGATCATATTCTAGACAAACCCAATCATTATATTACGTTTGATGAACCAAATATACTAACAAAAGAACATCGATTTATTCCAAGGATGATTCGAGAAGCAATAGAAATTAAAAAATATCCTAATTTTAATAGAGTGGATGGTTGGTCTTTGCCACGTGCGTGGGAGAATTACCTTCTACACATCATCAGACCTGTAATAGTCCACTGCTGCATTAGAGGGTTTTGGACCGTATCCACCACGCTGGTCCAATGCTGGTTGGCGGTGGACCGACTTTTACATGCCCATCCGACGCATGGATCATCTTACTTTTCAAACAATTGGGGATCGGCCCAAATTGCCCTAACCAACTAGAAACAACAATGAAAATTTGTTGAGTCCCGCAGGATTCGAACCCACGACCTCCGGTTTCTAAAGCAGACGCCCTTGCCACTAGGCTACGAGGCAGTGCCTTATATACCTTATACCTATATTATATTATATTTATATTATATAATTACCCAGAGATTTAAAACTACAAATTCTTAAGACAACATAAGTATTTTTTGCCAAAGTATTGTTAAAAATTAAGAAAATAGATACATATGTTTATTCATCATCATTCGATGCGTCATCTTTATTAGATTAACCTTTGACTTACGGTCCTTGAGGATTTTTTACAATTTTTAAGGAAAAATTTTCTGAACGTTTAGTAGGAATTTATTGTATACGCTAAACATGACGTATTTTTACACACAGAATGTTTGATATATTTTTACAGTTTTCAAATTATTTACGGCAAGGTAAAAAAAATGGCTCAGTGTAATCTAAAGATTACGAAGAAGTCCTTCGTAGCTATTTTGTGCTTAATACTGCAATTTATGGGCATTTTATCTTGCTATAAGGTGAACCCTGTTCAAACGTCGCTTATGCGTTTTACCGTAGACAATTAATTGATCCCAGCTACTATAGTATTTAATTAAAGTGAAACCATGAACTAGACCATTACTTACTAATAGTTTAGAAACGAAAATAGAATTGGTTATGGATTACAAAGAGCCAATTATCAGTCGTTTGTTGAATAAATAAAACCACGTTAACGTTCGAAGCTTGGACCAACACCAGAATATAAAAGTTTAGATGAAAAAGTGAATCATTATGGTTACTAACAAATATTATTAAGAGAAAATAATAAATTATGATATTTCAAATAAGAGAGTATGACAAAATCAGACACAGCGCCATCTAGTTCTTATCTAAAACAACTTGTGCTCAGGATAGTATATTATTGTTAATTAGATTAACATCTGGCGTTTAATTTATAAATATGTTCATATAGCAATATGTAAGTAAAACAACACTATCTATATACCTCATAATAATGAATAATATTATCAATCAATTTTATTATTTTTTAAAAAAAATTCTTCTTATTTATAAATATTACTCATAGCCATTCCAATTCTAACTTAAAATTATTAATATATTGGAACTTTTGTCAAATTATTTTCATTTTACCTGTACATCGTATAAACGAAAAATAGTAATAAATGGTTAGATAAAATTTTGTTACAATCTACCGACATAACAATGACATACTACATGTATAATTATTTCTATTGCTTGCGCGAATATTATACATTATTAAATAAATAGTCTACCCCGTGACCACGGCCGCTGGAAAGTGTTCGAAACGTCCGGAATTTTAAATGTAAAATAAACGCGATAAAATCCAGTCCTTCGTCATCATCAATCATCCGTCATTTATTTAATAATACTACATTTATACTCAAGTAATAGATACTTATTTGTGGAAACTTTGAAACAGACTAGTTATTGCAAATAACATATACATTATATAATTAAACAGACAGCATTGGACCAGCGTGGTAGGCTACGGTCTAAAAAGCCCCTAACGAAAAAGTAGTGCAATAGGCGAGGTGTATGTGTAAGTAACACAGGCTGACTTACTTATCTTATCCTATTGGTATGTTTACCTTTATCCTTTAATTTTCAGCGATATGAACTAAAGCAGATCCCAAATTCACCTTTAATTATGAGAAAGACCCACTTGTTGATCTGTAACAGATACCAGTATAACCTAATTCCGAGCGTTTGCGGTGCATTGGAGAGCCAAGTCAAACAAATCCAGTTCGCCAAGCGTTCCACTGTTTGGACACTTGATACAGACACTGACTGTTTAAATAGTTTAGTCCGTTGTTCACCAATCGGACGTTTTGTTTGGTTAACTAAGCGATCAAAGTAACCGCCATTGAGGCCTGGGTTGTGTTGGTCTGATTTCGTCTTTTGCTAACCTGTGGGTGAGAGGTATTTTGGGATGCGAACAATTGCAATAATAATATTAATACAAGTGTAATGTATAAACTGAACTTTGCTGAACCAAGAAAGATGAAATTCAAGAAACCTAACATCTGAACATAATAATAGCACTCAACATTTAACCTGATGATAAAAATATAACAAAATAAAACTTTTAAAGGAATATTGTCCGTACCAACATTCACAACTTCGTGAAAACTCGCGCGTTGGACGGAAATTTAACAAAACAATTTCAAAATTCCTCCCACAGACAGAGGAGAGCCCGCGCAAAAACTTAGCATGCCGCTTTAAATATTTATAAACCGTTTCGTGAAGAAAGTGGCATAGTTTTCACTTTGCCCCTTTCTTTAGCAACGTACCCATATGACCTAGAAACCCATTTCCTGAGTGCTTTGTTGACACTATTTCGACTTTAGCCGAATATTTAAGCGGCCACATTTATTTAATAATCATCAAAAGCGAACGACGTGAACGTAGAAATATTTTGTTTGAAACGTACGGGCTCGCACCTGTTTTTTTAAATTTTCATTAGCTTTAACACTTTTTATCTCCGCGTTTATAATTGTTAGCTCATTGACAAAATTTCTAATTATTTTATATTTTTAGTAAGGTTGGTTGGTGTTATCATTTCTTTTTGGTTTGTTAGAACAATTTGGGCCGATCTCCCAATTGTCTGAAAAGTACCTATCCGAGGTATCTAGGTATAAAAATTCGGTCCTCCCACCAACCCGCATTGGACCAACGTGGTAGGATACGGTCCAAAAGCCCCTTAATGGAGAAGGCATGCGTTAGGGTAGGGGAGGCCTATGTCCAGCAGTGGACTAATACAGGCTCATGATGACGATGAATGTGATGTCGTAAAAACACTTTTTGTTTCGCTTTCTTAAAGAGTCACGTTTGTCATTTAAGAATAACCTACGATGACCATTTTCATTTTACTCAATAAAAACGCTTTTTTACGAAGTGATTTAAGGCAATACAGCATTAATCCTTGACCAATCAAGTACCGTGCGAAGCTGGGGCGGGACAAAAATATTAATATTCCATTATTTTACTGAGTGAAAATGGTTACCGTTAAACCCTAAAAGAACATATTCCTCATTTGTACGAATATTTTGGTAATAAAATTAAATTCTAAAATTATCGTATATTTCTACTTGAAAAATACTTCTTTAAGGTAGTAAGCTGAACAGGTCATTAAATTTTAATAAAGTAGAATAAAACAATATATATCTATTCCAGATATGGTGACATGGTACCCGGCACTATAGCTGGCAAGATAGTGGGTGGCGTTTGTTCACTGTCCGGTGTGTTGGTGATAGCCCTACCAGTACCCGTGATCGTGTCCAATTTCTCGAGAATTTACCACCAGAATCAGAGGGCTGATAAAAGAAAGGCCCAAAGGGTAAGTTAATTTCTGTTGCGAAATCAAATTTAAAAGAGAATAAATATACGTATTTCAGGTTGGTGAATAATGATACTATACTGTGTTAATTTAATATTCCAAACTGCTTTACCAGCTTTTACAAAAAATTAATACTCAATGCGTTTTTATAAATTTGTTTTTATATGCTAGTAAAAAAACTACCCCTTTTTTTTATTCTCCTTTAATTCAAATTTACCCAAGCAAACACAAGCTATAGATGATGGTTCATTAACTTACTGGTTGGTAGCTGCACACCTAAAAGAGCGTCGTAGTTGTTACAGTAGTAGTTACACTATTTTCAAAGAAAAAAAGTTTTTCGGTATATAAAGTTTCATTATCATCAGCCTGTGGTAGCCCACTGCTGGACATAGGCCTCCCCTAGTACACCACTACCCATTAGGGGGTTTTCGGACCGTATCCCACCACGCTGGTCCAATGTGGGTTGGTGGGTGGACCGACTATTTACATGCCCATCCGACGCAAGGATCATCTTACTTTTCAGACAATTGGGTGATCAGCCCAAATTGCCCTAACCAACTAGGAAACAACAATGAAAATTTGCTAAGTCCCCGCAGGATTCGAACCCACAACCTCCGGTTTCTAAAGCACACGCCCATACCACAAGGCTACGGAGGCAGTTAAGAAAGTTTAAGTTAAGTTATAAAGTTTACAAAGATATTTTCTTTTATCATAATAGCATATTATTGCAATAATCTTCAGAAAGCGCGGCTTGCACGCATCAGGATTGCCAAAGCATCTTCAGGTGCAGCCTTCGTGTCAAAGAAGAAAGCGGCAGAGGCTCGTCTTGCTGCCCAGGAGTCAGGAGTGGAGTTGGACGATGCGGGCAGAGATGAGGATATTTTCGAATTGCAACATCATCACCTGTTGCGGTGCTTGGAGCGCACGACTGTTCGTAAACTATTTCAATTAATTTAATTCTGTAACCTTTACCTTCAGTTATGTAAAACAACTTAAAAGTTTAATTTAATTAATATTTATAGTGCAACTTTTTCCCCGTCGGTCATTTGATGTTAATTAGCTCTTAAAGTAATTAGCTTCTTAAATGAAATGACTATTTTACGGATTTTATCGCGTTTATTAAAAAAATCCGAAAAAAAGTCATTTTATTTAATAATGTATAGTGTTCGCGTAAACAGAAGAAATAAATAATTTGCTTCTAATACTTTAAGTTTTCTTCTTCTGTGGTATGGTAGATGCGTTCGTTTTTTCTTCACATATTCATCATCATCATCAGCCTGTGATAGTCCACTGCTGGACATAGGCCTCCCCTAATGTACCTCCATCCATTAGGGGATTTTGGACCGTTCACATATTTGTGGTGACGATTTCCGGTATTATTATATATAATATATTATATTATATAGTATAATTAACATTATCTTATATATGGAATAATTTAAAATCAATCTGGCTTAAATTAATAGATAAACGAAAAAAAAAGTACAGACATTCGCGTCGGCGACTCGTTACTTTTTGATATATAGTCAAAATGATCAGTTCATGCTAACAAGTGATGAAAAGGGTGTTTATACGTGTTTGTCTTTGGCAACTGGTGGAACGATGTTATCTTAGTAATATAGAAATTTTTGAAAACGTGCTAATTTTATACGATAAATATTGTTGCGCTGAACTAAATCTCAATTAAGTAAGGTAAACAAAAAAAAGTAGATTTTAGTAATTAAATATCGTCAATTAAAATACAAAGTACAAGAAAATTTTAAATAAAGATTTTTGAAAATTTAGCATAAAGTATATGTTATGTACTGATTCCGTATCTGTAGATTTAATTTAATTTTTTTTTAACAACAAACTAATAGTATAAATAATAGATATAGAATTTATAACAATCCCATTTAATTCTTATATGCATATAGTCACATAAGGTGTATTAACATCTTTCACAAGTATGGAAGGCTTCTAAAATAAAATAAAAAAGTCACTAAAGACAAAAAAGATTTACATTTAACTCAATATGGATTTGGCCCCATCAATCGAAAAGTTTTGTATAGTCGCTTTGAACGATTTTAATTTTTAAATTTATTTTGGGTGGCATAAAATTTTAAACTGTTGACAAATTAAAGAAGTTTGCAATAGTCTATGGTAGATTATATCGATAATAGATAATTAAAAAGAATAGGTCTGAGATAAGTGCCTTGTAGGACTCAGATATTTAAACAGTATAATAGCGATTCAAATTAATTATTCAAGTTAATTAAGATTATAATGGAGTCTTTTTGACAAGTACGATCGAAAACTAATAAGGAAAGGTCCCGTTATGTCAAAATGTTAAGTCTTGGGTACGCATGTTGGGGTTCACCTAGTCAAACGCACTGCTTAATCTTTAAAATTTTGTACGCAATTTAAAAAAAAATCTACTGGCCTAATGTGTAAAATTTCATTAGAAGAACTTTGATTTATAATTGAAGGGGGTGGTCATAAACTGAAATACGATTGGACTCACAAGGTTCCTGAGATACATCATGCAACATTAAAGTTGGTATCTTATGATTTAAGGACCGTGAATTCGTCGAGATGGAGAATCCTTTCAATGGTGCAGCTAAAAGGCCAGGATCGCCGTCACCGCTCGCTTCCCCAGCCCATTCGGGTCGCGCCCCGGCGTTGCTCGCATGCTGTGCCCGCTGCGGTTGCTGCCCGCAGAAGTACCAGGTAACTTAGCTTACTAGCTTTTAAACTAGCTTAAGTACGGCTAATTTAAATCTAGGATCAAAATAAGGTTAATACGTATAGAGTTGTATAACAAACTTTATGTCAGGATTTACAAAAGCAACAAGCAAGTAAAGTGTGACAGATGTTCAAATATGACGATGAGGTTTTTTATAATAGATAGAAAGAAACACAGTTTTACATGTTCGCCTAATGCTAACATAATAATATTAAAAATGGTTAAGTCTATTTATATAAAACAACGTTACTTAGATCAAATTCTCAACATTTTAAATACCTTCAAAGTTTACACACAATCTTTGTAAAGAAATTTATTTAAAAAAAACATACGATGTACGTATAAAAAAACAGATTCATGTATTAATGTCTTCAATGTTATTCAAATTACATATTAAATCAAAAATTAGATAACTTCACATAATACTTACAAGAACTAACATGCAACAAATTCAAGTGAAACAGTAGCATATAGGGGAAGTCGCAAATGAAAAACTGGTCACAAATTTACACTTGAGTAAAAACAAATAAGATGCTATTATTCATTTATACTATGTTATATCGTTTTACGCACTGTGTTGAACAGAACGATGTTTTCACAACAGAAGCGAGGTCGATCAGTAAGGTGCATCAGTCCGATAGGACTCGCCGCTTGCCCGCGCCGTGAGGTATTCAAATGTCACAGCACTGAATCGTTGTCAAAAACAATTGCGTATAGATCGTTCCTATGGCCAGTGTCCTTATTGTTTAATATTTGTCACCAATGAAACAAACAACGTTTCGTTTACTTACGTCACGCTGCTCTTGACAATCCAAACTCTACAAGCTTGTAGAGTAGTCAGTTGAGTCGTTTAGTAAGAAACCAAAAGAAGACCTAGAACTAACGTAAAATTGTGTTTGGTTATGAAAGCCGCAACTACTAGGTACACTATATAGGTACGCTAAATTAAAGTGCGAAGGCCATAGGAATGGATCTTGAAATTATACGTGATTGCATTCCCTGTTGTCGCTTCGCAAGTGTGGTTACGACGTCTTGCTAGATATCCGCTACTGTCCCCTCCGTGCTTGCCAGGTTCGGCGGGAGCAAAGCTTCTGCTGGCATCAGCACTTTACGAACCGCGCAAGGTGCTATTCACATAATCACGAGAACAGCCAGATTTCGATATGGGCACCAATTTGCTAATGCCCCCCATGACATGCAATGAGACATATGTTATAAGTTAATGGGTCCTTAAATATATATTTATGTACTGATTATCCGTCGGTAAGTGAGAAAACTACACAGTTAAGTAATATACAATGTATTTGTTTAGATCGTTTAATTTTTTAAGCATATACTATAAATTAACTTTAATTTCAAACGTAAGCTAAAGAATATTTATTTAATTTTACTTACGTTTGCTATCATCTAGTTCCATCTAACAAATACATATTAATAATGATTGTGTTCATTAGCGAGACATTAATTCCATATTATCAGTTCATAAACATTATTTAACTCTACACTATACATTTCACTTACTCTACCCAGACTCTACCGTATGTACCATTAGGAAACAATCACGGCTTAGAAAGCAAATATCCCGATGTCCGGGCATTCTGTTGTTACATTTAACGAATGTTCGGTATCCAATTGGCTCTAACAGGTCCTGCTATTAGACCCGGGTAGGAAGGGCCGCGCGAGGGGGAACCGCCGGTACACTGGGACCTCCCGACCATCTGACACGTCTGTGTCGGCCGCGCCAAGTGAAGACCCTCTACCAGTACGTCCCTTCGATGTTTCCATGCAGCGTTACCAAATGAACCATTAATTACTAGGACTGTGACGATCACGATCGATCAAATCACTTTGATTTGATCGCAACCCATACGCGATTGAGCGGGTGCTGGATTTCGAAAGGATTCGATTGTCTTTACTTCCAAACACAAGCGAAAAGTAACCTTATGCAGTTGAAATAACCCTTTTTTTATTTCAATTTTCTCGTTTTTTTTTGTGCCAAAAGAAAGAGATAGAGACTGTGCCGGGTTAGTATAGTAACTTAGTACGCCGCAGACCAAATGTGACCCGGCGCCCGGGCGAGTTGCGCGTGTGTCGCGGCTCGCGCATTTATGAATTAATTTTAAGTAGCGTGGTCGGTAACCAATGATCCACAATTATAGTTGCGATCTGAGGTAAATTTAAATAATTACGTTATCTTGTAACGTTTTCAGTGATTTGGCTTAAGTAATTTTTAATAAGAATTGTTTATAATTTCGTAAAATTTACAATTTGGTGAGTTGATAAAATGTATGCATTATCTCAATAAATACAACATTAACAAAATAATTTTAATTATTATTTTGAACTATTATTGTTGTATATAATAAAAATCAATTGATATCTTATGATTTAAATATTTAAAATGATGTCCTAGTGTGACACAAGCCCCTGCACGTGAAGTAAACTAGAGTAACTAAATCCCGCATACATGACCTGCTAGACGATCGAATCTTTACGATTTGATCGTCTAGCTAACGCGTTACGATCGACTAGGGTTGCAAGAAATGATCGATTGACACAGCCTTACTAATTATGTCCCTGTTACAATCAGATTTCATTGTATTAAACTCAATTGATTAGAGGCTACGTCTTACGATATGTCTTAAGATTTAAAGTAAATGGTACACGCTGCTTGGTCACTGTCGGTGGTAAAATGATGTATTTGAGGCTTTATATGTCTGCAGGGTGTTGGCTGCTAAAATATGTTGCTTACATAATTACAGATTAAGTAAGAACTCGATGTCTCGATGTATTTTATTTCGTAAGCTTGCGCTGTGGTAAAGCTGTTGCGCGACTCGTTGTATGTATGTAATGTCGTAATGTGAGTTTGTATATTGTCTACATTTATGTGTTATTATATAAGTATTTCTGTGATGGACATTGTTGAATCGAATTAATCGCATCTCGAACGGACTTTTGAATTTTTGAACAAATTGGAACTAAATTTATTTATCGTGCGGAGAATAAATAGATACGTACATTCCAACATTATAAATAACATGCGAATAATTCGATCCTGTATAAATAGTAGATCCAAGAGTGTTTTAAATGTATATCGGATGCCGTATATTAGAATATCTGTAGTCTATATAAATATATACTTATGTACATAATTAACATCTGCTAATACTTTTAAATGCCAACACACTGCACACATGAGCATTGGCAGAACGCAACAGAGCCGTACTAGAGGCCTATAAAGCAATATAGACTGCCACTATGTATATACTGATTGTTAACATTGTATACATTTCAAATTACACATAAATACAGATCAAAGTTTATCGAAAAATCTAATTTATAATTAACCGATTCATATTTTCCTTTCATTATAGAATATAACACACTAATGGGTCTACATTTGTAATAAACAATTGGCATGCTTTATGCACACTTTTGTGTCTTTCACTCATTACACTTCAGCTACTTTCCCCACCTTTACATGTAAACACTTCATTGTTGTCCTATCTCCTATTTTATTGTCCTGTTTCACGTTTTAATCGGTTTGGAGCCTAAGTTTACTAAGTGCTCCATCGCTTTGATGTCTATGCTTTAGTATCTTGAAATTCCAAGTATATAAAATAATTAAATATATTTTAAATAGTCAACATTAAAAACATATTAAAGTACCTTAATATTCCGGTAAAAACTTTCGATTTTCGTATGTTCTTCTTTTACGATAGTAAAATAAGTGTTTGATATTAAAAGAACTGTATTGAAAAAATCTTTATTTTTGCAATAGCATTGAAGAATGTTACTTATTTCAAGTTTCGTGTGTCCACAGCAAGCCTGCGGTAAATACATTCCAGCGGGCAGCACGGTCCAGGGCAACCAGACCGGGGTTGCAATGGACGGGACTTATCTTGTGGAGGCATCCTTCTAGGACCCGACCACAAGCGCCCACGTGGAGAGCTATGTGTGAGAACGGCCAAATCCGACAGTGCATCTCAAAAGTGAAGGCGCGGGCATATTTAGCCCGATTGTTTCAGTGCTAAGACATTGCCTCAAGGCCCAAAATACCTTGACAATTACTAGGTTATGAATCTTTAATGTTTACGGTCTTGTAAATCTAACACAATACTGCCTAATGTTGAAATATCTTGAAATGTGATCGTCGATACGCCGCTAATGGAAATGCAGAAGATCTTTTGGGAGCTGGCAGCCTTGATCCACCGTGTTTCCAGTTGGGGCGAGAAGAACTTCGACATCATCTTCTTATGTTACTTTGACGGCGTAGTTGTTATAAATGCAGTATTAAATAAGTTTTTTTGTAATAAATAAAACATCAACTTTCTGATGTCTAGCTTCAGGTAACTTTTGAAATATCCCTTGAGGCTTTAGCCTCTCGGGAATCGATGGAGCGTACGGAAAAAGACATGTTTTCAAATTTCTCTGTAGTCAATAGTTATCATATCAATTCTAGATCGGTTAGTTTACGAATACAGTAGATAAATTTTCTCAAATTTTCCACGTCCTAAACGCTCTTCTTCAAAACCCTAAAAGCCTGTATTCTTCCCCATCCACTAGTATTCTAGTGCCTTCATGATAAGAAAATATTAATAATCATTGTAAAACAGTTACTCTGTGTTAGTGAACTCTAGGAGTTAGATAATTGTCTATTAAAAGTTTTAATCGAGTGTGATGGGGTCGTAGTCCAAGAAAGTTCGAGAAACCTAAAAATTGACAACTTTCAAGATTGGTGGAGAAAAGATTTGCATGTTAGATGAGCAGAAATATTTTCTTGTATACTAAATTAAAACTTAGTTATGATTAGATAAGTGTTATAATCAATTAAATCAGTGCTGCCAATAGTATGTGTTGTCTTGATTAGGCCATACTAATTCGTCCACTGATACTTGGTGATCTTTTAAGAGATTTTAGGTGTATCATATCTGGATCTTTGTCCTAGACAACTTATGAATGTTACCATTTAATGTGCATGTAGTTACGCTATAGCTATAGATAAAAATGTGGGGTTTACGTGGGGTTTTATCAAAGTAAATGTTAATATTTCTAGTCTTAATCGATTATTTAAAGCGGGTCGTGCCACCACCTCGAGTAAACGTATCGAATGCATGTTTTAGGTGCGCGTAGAGCGATATAATATCGTTGTTCATTTCTAAAACCGAATTCGATGTTAATAATCTCTTCCAGAATGTCGTTAATTCCTAATTGTCTTGTTGATCGAAGGATTATGGTGGATTTGTGTAAAACTTTATATTTAAGGTTCCGATTACATTTAAAATAATTCAATAATCTCTTCTGTCTCTCTCTATTGTATAGTTACGCGTGTTGTATGTACAGTTTGTTTTAATCTTATCCTGTGATCCAATGGCTGTAGTGACTATGTGTTATGTTGATATTTTTATATATACGTTCACAATTTCTCATTTTACGAATGTTACTCATTAAGAAAATGTCTTATTATATTGTATATTTAGATATAGATGAATAACTTGGACGTTGTTACTTTTCCTTTCGAATCTATAGTATATTTACAACTGGATGAACTAATATCATTGGTGGAAACAATCCTATTGTATTTGTTAACGTCTGAATTCTTATTAATAGCTTGGACGGATCTAAAATAATTGTAAGGTCGAAGAAGATAAATTACAATTAGTCCTGTGCGTATTTCTTTGCGCCGTATGTTAGTATACTAATAGATTAACGAAACTTTTACGTTACCATAGTATATAATTCAAATAAACAATAAATAAAATCAATATATTACATGTCATCCTAACATGGTCTTATTATCGCACTGGCCAGCAATCGAATGGTGCGGTAGAATGGAATTTAAAATATATATTAATAACATAAATAAATAAATAAATACTAATTTTAATAAGTGTTCTAAATAGACAATGTGAAGTTAATATTATGATACAGTTAACTAGTCGGGTGTGTGGTGTCTTTGGACCAATCAGATGGGATAACATGTATAAATGAGAGGAATAAATTGTTCTGTCAGTTTTGTGAATCTTACCTGTCGATTCTTTGTTCTTTTTTGCTTATTAGTGGACGCAACCTATCGCAAAAGTCTTAAAATAACTTAAATTGTACTCATACGACATACAAAACATGCTTTTTAATCAACCCGCTAAATGTAACGAGGGTTATATTTAAAAGAATAATTGCAATGATATGCCGATAAAACAAATGTATTGACGTTATGTAAAACAAAGCTAAATACTTTGTAGAGTCATGATAAAAGCAATAAATAAAACCAATAAGAAGAAGCCTTTGAAAATATAATTTTCACAGGTCGTGGTATTTACCAGACTCTTATGGGTTAATGTCTTATTATTTATACATAGACTGCTTTTATTTTATTTGCCTGTTTTCTTTGCGCTATACAATAGCCTGTTGCGATGACAAACATTAATAAAACATTTCAATAATACCAAGAAAGAAAACTGCATGTACAGGAAACAAAACAAAACCTAATTGTACTTAATTTTACTTCTTATGGATATCATAAGCAGTTAAATTTAGTACAATTATAGATATAAATGTAATTCAAAGTCGTGTTAAACCAGTCCTATTCAAATAAACACGTATTTGTCACTATTATTAAAGATCACATTAATTAGTTTAACTTAAAGTTTGCCTATGATAAGTATAGCACATGTTGTTGAGTTCAAAACTGTCCTTATTGTAAATTATTTCCAACCTAATTTTGTATTTACCTTTACGTGTTGACATAAATATTATAAAATATTAAGCTAATTTATTTGTAAAAAAATATGTATTTATTGGTACACGTATAACGTTTTAATTATTTTTATATTTACTTAATTACACTTGTAACAATGAATGTAAAGTTGTGTTTACAATCAGACACACAATTTCTAGTAAGATGCATAATTTGGTTCACAAATTTTTGCTATGGTTTGAGATTTGTTAAAACTTATTGCAATGACATCTCGATCATGACGGTTGATAGGTATATTTAAAAAAAATTGACGACATAAGAAAAGGGAACGTAACCTAAACCGCTTGTGTTTTTTTTTAACTAAAAGCATTTTAACGTAAATACAATTCAGGAAGTGGAAAAGGTATCATGAAATCAGATGTACACCAATACAAATGAAGAAGGAAATATACTGGAAATTCCAATACATTTATTCCTAACGGTTTATTTTCTTTAAAAAAACCGTGCAAAACATATCTAATGCAGTTTCACAGCTATTCCTATTGATAATAAAGTTATCTATACAAATATAATCCGGAATATCTGTTTGTAAAATCAAAATAACCGTCTTTAAATGATTACATTTTGATGTATAACCGATACATAAAACAATACAACATTTTTAAAATTTTTATTTGTCTGTCAGTCGGCCTGTATGTTTTGGCTAAACCCTTGAATGGCTGGTCCAATTTTGATAGGACTTTTGCTGGAAGGTAGCTGATGTAACTTAGAGTAACTCAAGGTACCACAACAAGTTCATGAAACATGTTTATATAACTTCTAGACCTTATTTAGCTGTAAAATTTAAAAAAGTATATTTGTTTTTGTAACGCTTGTTATATTACAACAAAGAATGCTGTTTATCTTTGTTACCTTTATATTTTGCAATGTACATTATTTTATTAGTTCGACAGGTAATATCAAGTTGCAAGGGTTCGATAGTTAAATGACATTGTCGGTTACGCCATGTATTGTTAACAATAACAAAAAAGTAATTGCCTCTTTTATTTTATTTTCAATGAATACTAATTAATCGCACTTTTCATTTGTTTCTTGCACTAAATACTATATTGCTTGCCATTTTAAATTATGGGTCGTATTGTTATGACATTTCAAGTTCTTAAATACTGTTTAAATATTTTGGAAAAACAAAATATTTCTTTTTTATGAAGTAATAATATTAAAACGATGATCCATTAAATTCTAACATTTAAATAGAAGATGCCCGTTCAATGACTTGTGATACATGTCAAATAAGTTTCAGTACTAGCGAACAGATGGCGTTAGAATAAGTTATTGACAAGATAAAATTACAAGCTAAACTATTATGCGACTCCCACGAAATATACAACGTCTTTAACTTTAACATATACAGGGTAATTATAATTTATTGACCAACGCTGTAAAGAACATCACAAAATATAAACGATCCAAATGAAATTGTTTCTATTTACAATTTTCTACGCGCGTATAAGCGTTTGCATTTAATTCTTGTTTAAATTCAATTGTGCTTTGGTTAAAAATCATTTTGGCGTAACAGACTATGTCACTGTGTGGTAGTGTAATATGATATGTATGAAAGCCTCAGTGGCGTTTTAAAATAAGCGATCAAATGTTGTAACTCTAAGTTCTCCGGTTCTGAACCTCTAGCTTAACGATTCTTTGTTATTTTGAAAAAATGAAAATAAAATCTTATTGTATATAACGATTGTGTTGGATTTTATTCGTTTTGACAGACTTCCCAAAAGAAGGAGGTACTTAATTCGGAGCTTAACTTTTTACTGTCATTTCGTTGCTCCGCTCCTAGTACTCCGATTTTGTTCAACCTTTTTTTAAATAATAGGTATACTTTCATTTGCTTCCAATTTTTTAAATATTTTTTTCTATAAGTAGTTTATTAGAAAAATAAGAAATTAAGTAAATTACGGCGTCAAAAATCGTGCGATTAAATTGCAAACGCTGGCTCAACCTTAACAGATAGACTAAAACTATTATCTCAAAAATTGTACTTCTTGAATTGACCTTCAATAAATAACGGGGGAGTAAATATCTATGTTAAAAAATAACCCAGATATAAGCATTTTAATATAAACATTTTTACAAATTACAACCGGGCATGCAAACTTCATTTAAGGTAATATAGTTTAAGTTCATTTAAAAGTTAATGCATCTAAAAACATTTTTATTCTATGTACATAAAACGTGATCAAATGAATACCATAAAAGATATAAGTGATTTAAAATATAGTGACAGACATCGCATATTTTAGGTTTTGAATTTTACTTGTTCATTTTTATTTTTGCCTTAAATATAAATATATAATTTCCCTCAAAAGCTCAAATATAAAAATATTTTTTTATTTATTATTATTATAAATGTAACTTTAATATGCATTATAACAACATTACTATGTCCCACATACCAATTTAATGATTTGACTGTGTCTAATTATCAAGATAAAAAATAATAATAGCATGGAGTTAAAATGGAATGTAAGAATATTTGAAAAGCTTACAATTATTTTTTATCATTTACTATTCATCATTTGCATTTATCGTTTGCTGCCATTTATGAAAAGAGTTCAGCAGATAAGGTATATCGGCTGAACTCTGGTATATGTTCTACTCTTTTCAGAACTATCTTTAGACAAGGTTCTGTCCCCAAAGTAATTATTAATTTTGGTATGTAACATTTGAATAGGTAATACATTCTTGTTCTTACTCTCAGTCTTTATTTTGTTTATTAAATTATTTTTTTATTTTTATACCCCCCATCCTTATATTCATAGAAGGGATACAGGGACTTAGTACTAGTAGGATATGTGATCCAATTTAGATTTTAAGTCATAACTCAGAGGGTCTTGAAGACCTAAAAAATTATGAATATTAAAGCTGTTTTTATTTTATAATTTACGTTTCCATAGTAGACAAACTAAAATACGCTTAGTATTAGGAATTATTTAAAAATACAAATTGAAAGTCAAGAAAAAAATTATGAATACTCAGTATATTCTATCTCAATCTCACTCCATTTTGATCCCTCCTCGGAACTACTAATACAAACCAAAGTAGTAATTAGTAAGACCTCAAAAACCAATATTTAGTATTTCATGCGACAGTAACAGTTAGTAATTTTTATTGATAACTAGCACTCATTTCGCTTTCAGAATTTGATTTCAAAAATAATTATTTTAATTTTAATATTTTGTTACATGAAAAAATATATTACCAACTAACTGCCTCCGTAGCCTAGTGGTATGGACGTGTGCTAGAAACCAGGTCTGGGTTCGAACTTGGACACAACAAATTTTCATTGTTGTTCCTGTGTGCAATTGCATCACAGTTGTCTGAATAAGCTGATCATGCGTCGGATGGGCATTAAGTCGTCCAACTACGATTGGACCAGCTGGTGGGTAATAACTCAATGGAAAGGTTCTAGGGAGGCCTATGTCCAGATGACTATCAAGGCTGATGATGATACCAACATAACATTCGAAACAGATTATACTGGCTCATTTCATGTCTTAGTTCATATAGGAATACGTAATTTTAATACATCATTATCTATTTTTAGTATTTTAAGAATTTTCATACCACTTGAGTTTCGGTTTCGGTTTCGGCCGAAACGTAAGTCATGGCCGAACTTTCGGTTTCGGTTTCGGCCGCAAAATCAGTTTCGGTTGGACTCTACAAATTAAATAATTAAACAGCACTCTTAACGGATTTTATTAAGTTTACTTATCTATTTAATTTTTGTGGCCGCGATCATAAGAAAAATTTGACCACGACTGTTCGAAATGTAGGAAGTTAAAATATGTGAATTAAAAGCAATACATTTGGTAAAAGTCCTTTTGTTTAACAGTTATTGGTTACTGTTATAATTATTCATAGGAAAATTATTTTAGCGTTCTCTATTGTACAAAATAGAAACTTTTCAAGGCTTACCAAGGACCTAGCTAGATAGCAATGCTGGTATTTTAAACAATGTGTATAGATGGCGCTTGAATGTATATTTGAATAATTATTTTTAGTGTGAGAATCACATTTTTATTACAGAGCGAATACCAAGAGATAAATACATTGAAAAAGCGAATAAAATGTAGAATAGCATGTATTACCAAATATATTTAAAAAAACACACATGAATATATCCCTAAATAAATGGAGAGGTAACAATTAAAAGTGACATAAGTAATTAAAACTAACAACAGTGATGTTAAAAATATAAAAAAGAATAAGTTCTAGAATTTGACAAAACAAATTAATTTATTATTCAATTTACTAACATGTTTTTGTCTGTTAATTAATCGTCTATAAAATAATCGTAATCAAAAATATTATCGAAAGGTTTTTAAAACACAGGATGATTCTCTGTGTCTAACCAATAAAGTAACTGTAACTGCCTCCGTAGCCTAGTGGTATGGGCGTATGCCTTAGAAACTGGAGGTCGTGGGTTCGAATACTGCGGGGACTCAACAGATTTTCATTGTTTCCTAGTTGGTTAGGGCAATTTGGGCCGATCACCCAATTGTCTGAAAAATAAGATGATCCATGCGTCAGATGGGCATGTAAAAGTCGGTCACCACCACCGCATTAGACCAGCGTGGTGGGATACGGTCCAAACCCCCCTAATGGATAGGGATGTATTAGGGGAGGCCTATGTCCAGCACTGGACTGTTGGAGGCTGATGATGATGATGATCATGATGAACCAATTAAGATGGTTGAAAGGCAATTTTAAATGTTTTCTTTTTTAATGTGAAAACGCAATAAGGCAAACAGTTACGAAAATATATGAGTTTATGAAATATTATAAAGGATTTATTTTGTAAGACTGCCGTTTAGTGATTTTAATTATCAGTTTTTTTTAGATACATGCGAGGTACCACGGACATATTCCAGTCTACGGCGTCCGATCTATATTAGAGCTCAGCCAACTAAGCAGGAGATAATATAGTGCACAACTGTACGCGCAAACACAGGCGCTCTCTCTGTTTCTTTATACTCTCAAAGCCCGATGGGACGGATAACCGACACGACTGGAGAGAGTAAGATGAAGGACCGACTTTTTACATGCCATCTTTAGATTCATTTCACATTTACATCCGACGCATGGATCATCTTACTTTTCAGAAAATGAGGTGATCAGTCCAAATTTCTCTAACCAACTAGGAAACAACAAGGAAAATTTGGTAAGTCCCCGCAGAACTCACACCCAAGAACTCCGGTTTGTAAAGCACACGCCCTTACCACTAGGCTGCGGAGGCAGTTAATGTAACAAGATGTATAATATATTATGTTTGATGTTTAATGTATTTATGGTATATCACATTGCCTGCCTCATGGCCAGTACGCCAAGTACGCCCCATTTTAAAAAGTTTTGTTGGTTGCTCGACTTTTGTGTGTATTATGCAAAAACTATAAATTGTTTAACGATAAAGGTGTATTCTAATAATGATTTAGTTTTTGAACGCTACCAGTACCTCCTCGGATTACGGTTATTAAAGAAACCGACTTTAGATTTACAAAGGCTGATAAAGGAATTCCTTAATTTAATAATATAAAGCATAGACTTTATCACGTGGAATAATGATGTTGTTTTTTCTTTCTGTCTAAAACACTTCTGGAAAAAAAAATTTTCTTGATTTAAATAATTGAGCGTACGCTATACCGATGGTTCCATTTCCATATTTCAAGAAGGTGATATGACTTTGAGTTTAAGCAGTAACTATATATACATGGATATTTCCCGTTATCTTGTTTAAATAGAGACAGCATAATATTTTTATGAATTAGCTTTTTTAACTTTGTCACTTTCCGTTTGCCCTAAAGTGGCATTAGCTTCTATATACTTTACAGTATAATGTATTGATACAATCGTTTTTTGGACATTTTTATTTATAATTGAAATAAAAAAAAATATTTTATGAAAGCATATCAGTGGTATCACAAATATTTAAGCTCAAACAAAAGTTATCTTATAATCATAACTAAAACTTTCTTTGATACATTGTATATAAGTGTAAAATAATATAGATTTACATTGAGATATTAACTAGATCCTTTGTATACATTTTTAATGCTCCATAGGAATAAGAAATTTCCTTGTTCGAAACGAGAGATGTTTTCGTTGATTCAACGAACTTTATTATTCCGATTAAGTCTTAGAACGGTGCCCGGCCTCCGCTTCTTGTTAACAGTTAACCTGATAACACACATACATGCATGCGTGTATTCATGTATACACATGTGCTCATGTACACATGCGTACGTGTATATACGTGTTCGTGTGCATGTATGTAACACATGCACAGACACTCCGGTAATTGCGGGGAGAATAAAAAACATTGCGTTAAGTGTGCCTTACTTGTGCGAGGTGAGGTGGTACAGGCGGAGGCAAGACTGCGTTTTGCTCCAATTTTCTTTTCATTTCTCTTTTGCTGAGCATAAATTTTATCTTTATAATTTTAACTAGTTTAACACTCGCAAACTTTATACTTAAATACTCTTTTGTCCATTTTTTACATCTTTTGGTCAAAGTTATATTACTTTGAAGCTAATCGAAACAAAAGTAAATTGGGACGACAATTATGTTAAGTTGTTATAATATTTTCACGTTAAATAATTTTAGGTACGAAAAAGGGTAAATAAAACAACATTTATTTGTAGTAAGTGAATCTTTTGTATCGAAGTTTAATTTAATTGTCTTGCAATACACCAGTAATAAATAACGGGTCATATGCAAAAATTTACTACTAACCAACCAATTTCAGTAATGGACTATTTCAACAGATACACTGTCCTTACTCACACAATATAAGCTGGACTACCTCAACAGATATACTGTTACAAAAAGCTTAAAAACCATCGAGACATTTAAACCGCGTCCGCCTGTACATAGCGGGCGCCGTTCCAACTGGCCACAGTTGGCCGACAGAGCGCGAAGTTCAAATCTCCACCGGCCGTAATTGATAAATAAACGCGGCACGTGCGCCCGGGTCAACCAACTTGTATAGCCGCTCGAAAGCTGAACAGCACAATGGTTGAGCATCTTCCTAAGTAACGGGGCAGGGAATACTTTCTTCTTTAAGTCTTACACTTGTCGAAATGGTTATAACTGACTCTACATTAACTCCGTAGCCTAGTTGTACGGGCATGTGCTTTAGAAACCGGAGGTCGTGGGCTCGAATCCTGCGGGGACTCAACAAGTTTTCAATGTTGTTTCCTAGTTGGTTGGGAAATTTGGCCCGATCACACAATTGTCTAAAAAGTAAGATAATCCATGCGTCGCATGGGCAAGTAAGGAGTCGGTCCACCCACAAACCCGAATTGGACCAGCGTGGTGGAATACGGAAAAAAACTCCCTAACGTATAGCGGTGTATTAGGGGAGGCCTATGTTCAGCCGTGGACTATTACAGACAGATGATGATGATGATGATGATGACTCTACATTTATTTCGCAAAGGTTCTTGAAGCTTATCGAATGATTATTACTCTTGTTGTTATACTGGTGGTAGGTCCCCTTTTTAGAGGGGACCGTCTGGGTTGATACCACTGCGGTGTCTATTTCTGCCGCAAAGCAGTATTGTGTAAATTCCTGTGTTCCGGTTTGAAAGGCACCGTAGCCAGCGTATTTACTGGGCTAACGAAACTTAACATCCTATGTCTCACGCTAGGCAGCGCGTTGCTGATACCACCAGTATTGCCGATGTCTATGGGTGTCGGTGACTACTTGCCATCTGGTGGCCCGACTACTCCTCTGCCTGCGTAAGCAAAAAAAAATTCCTACTCATAGACATCTGTATAAGAAAAATCTAGCAGATGATCTAGATTTTTTCATGGAATTTCATAGAGTTTGTCTTCAAATGACCTGAAAGAAAACTCGACATTAAATCTCCAGTAAAGGCATCTCTGCGCAAATATTGATGAACTTTAAGACTTTTTTAGTTACAGGGTAAAACATATACCGGGGGTAACACAATTTTTCGGTATTCTTCTTGTCTACAGCGCTATTACTGTCTTTCTAATTGACCAGACACAATTTGCTGCTACTTTGAGTAAGTAACTATATTACATAAAACTCTTTAAAAATTAACTACAGTGGACTTATATTTGTTAACGTAATATAAAAAATAAAATAATTTTATGTCAATTTTCTGCTAAGTGATGTTCACTGTCTTGTCTACTCAACTAATATAGAATAATATAAAATGGCACGTAGCAAACATAAATTTTATAAATATTATGTACAGATATAAGATTCAAAATTAGCCAATTCTTTAATTCTGGTGCTTTAAAGCCTCGTTTTAGTTATTGGACATACTATTTTTATCTAAAATGAGCTCTAAAACTAAAGGCTGATTGCTTATGGATCAAAGGTTCGTAATGACGGAAATAATAAACGCATTTTTTATCAAAAGTTTTTTAAGGAAAGCTCTTCGTTAAAACAGTATCTTGTACATATTATTTTAAAATGTTTTATTAGTAATTAAAATAATTTATACGTAACCTATTCTTATCCAAGATACACAAAACACAATCAAAATACTTTGTAACCGACTTGCGTAGTAAGACCTCATCATTGCTAATTAGCAAGTAAAATTATAACAGAAACAGTAATAATAGTCGGTTGCCTACTGAAATGTAATGACGTCATAGCTTTTTTTATTTCGCTAATCAGAATTAAAATTCGCTTTGAATGTTTAAATATATAGAAAAAAACTGCTTCATTACAAGCATAATGAAATATTGTAAAATACGAAAAAATACAAAACATGTGTAATTAATTAAACCTATTCCTTATTATTTATTTCTTTTCGTTACTTTAAATACAATTGTATGATATTAAAAAAGTATATAGTATAAAATCAATTAGTTTTAACAGCGATTGTATAAGACAATTATTAAATTTTAGACCAAGTTGATAAATATCGAAATAAAATACAACGTTTTAAGTAGTGTAACATACCATAAGAATCTATCTCCACACAGTAATTACTAGGTTTTATACAGGATATGAACAAACCGGAACACGAGACTTTATTGCAAAACTAGACACCTAAGTCGTTGACTATTTTGTGCCTTGCAATTGCTTGTATTGATTTAATTTTTTTTCAAATGACATAAAGTAACATTTCTCTCGTTACTTTGAAAACAATTCAAAGTCTGGTGGGTTGTAAGAGAAAATGTATTAAAAAATATCTAACTGAATCGAATTCAGTCCAAGAATTAATTGCATACATTGATTTAAAATAAATTCACAATTGATTAGCTAAGGTACCGTTTCAATCTTTGATACAATTTAATATACACGTAAAGCCATATCTATCACTCCATAAGTGTACAGTTGTATCCATTTCCAGATCAAAAATTTTACACTTCCGAACACATGTGGAATGACTGAAAATATTTCAGATACCAAGGAATTTATAATGTCAAGCAATACTTCTTGGATTGCTAGAAATTTCCGTTAAAGTAAGACACTAACACACAAAAGCATGTGTGTATACACACACTTCACATACACAGACACATGCATAGACGTGTGTGTGTGAATAAAAAGTGGCGCGTGCGCATACACCACATAACGACCGCCTCTCTCTTTCTTACTTATTGTGGACCATGTATGTCTGCACTTCTTGCACTTGTCTGGTATATAATTACTGTACAATACCCGCCCGCTCTGTCTATAGGAGCGTATAATGTTACAGTGATTTTGTTACAAGGAAATCTCTATGTTTGAACGTCGTCTGTTCTTGTTGTCGGGTATAAATACAGAACTGAATGTAGAGTAATTTAATGAGGGTGTTTGGTGTTACACTTACTTTAAAAATTTAAGTATTCACTCCGGATAATATGCAAGACTCTCAATTTTTATACTTATACATCCAGATGCGTTTATAAAAGCAAATTGAAAATTATAACTTACTAGATTGCGTTCTGAATGTAATCAAATAATTCAGAAAACAACATTTGTCAAATGAAGAACTAGTACTTATAGTCTGCAGAAAAATTGTTCTGAAGCACACTTAATTAGATTGAAGACTTTGTCATACTTATTAATCCTGGCATTAAATTTAAAAAGTATTAATAACAGTTTATGTAATGCTTATGGTTTTGTAATTAATCAACTTAAATATGTAGACAGCATTCGATTTATTGTGAAAATAAAAATGATAATACAAATTAGCTACACTCATAATATAAGCTAAACAAATTACTGGCCACAATGATAGGTTATTTCTTTACTATTAATTAACCATAATGATATATTTTTTTAAAAGATAAGAAAATCTTATTCTTACTTTACTTGTCCTAAATCATTATAAACGCGAAAAACTGGTTTATTGTTAATGAAAAAAATTTATCGTCTTCGTGGTATACAAAACTGGTTCCAATTAATTCAGTGTGAATTAATTAATGTAGATATCTTCTTATTTATCTTTTATAACTATAAAAAGCACTAACCATGCGAAAATTAATGAATATTTCACTATTGGTTTATTTCATTAGAATGTTAGTTTTTTTTAAAAAGTTTATTCCATTGAGATCATTTATATTAAAAAACTTAATGTTTATATAAAATAGATGAATAAATGACCTGACAAAAATACCAACATCTATAGGTCATTTATTCAGCTATCATTTCTTCATTAATCTGAGAGGATATTGCAATCAAATTTTCAAAAAGTCATTAGGAAGTTGGTGGTTGAATCCTACTGGAGGTAACTTTGTATTATAGCTG
Source organism: Lamproptera curius (assembly GCA_029286875.1). Classification (NCBI taxonomy): domain Eukaryota; kingdom Metazoa; phylum Arthropoda; class Insecta; order Lepidoptera; family Papilionidae; genus Lamproptera; species Lamproptera curius. Next base: position 2,383,868 of record JAGSMT010000052.1, read on the forward strand.
TTTTCCGATAAATCAAAGCATTAGATAACTGACCGTCTAAGTGTCGGGAAAGGTCATATTTATTTATGCAGGTTAGATGATATTTGCTAAAATCATCAGATAATCTGATAATTATAGGGAATTTTCTTACATTTTATATAAGGAACTGCTCCTATAGTAATTTTGGAAAACAACTACAAAGGAGAGAAAAAGAAGACTGTGAATGCTTTTTTTATATAAGAATTCTTTAAAAATTAAAAAGATATTATAATACATTAGCTCACTTTTCGGAAATTAAAAAAAAAACATCTTAGAGTTTCAGATATTTTATAATGCATAAGCAATGACTGATTCGCGTTTTTTGTATAAACCTGCATTAGAGTACGCGTTAAGCTTAACGTCCTTTAATTGTATAGAACCTTTAACAGTAAATTCTCTTTTTCTAATCGAGACTGATCAAATAAAGTAATGTTACTAACGACCAGCGTAAATAATTAGCATTTATGTAGCAATGGGTATGGTAGAGTTCGTATCAACCGTGGTAGAGTCATGCAGCTGTTTTTATTGTTATGATGTACGATGTCTGAACGGAAAAGTACTACAATGTGTGGGATTAAAAAAAATAGAAATGCCAACGTTACAGTATACAGTAGCGTCTGTATAATAGCAAAGGAATTAAAAAAGGAAGTATAAGTAAGTAGTAGAAAAGTCTCTTGAAGAGCAAAAATTTATATACATTTACAACTTTTTTAGGAGAATTGTAGTACAAAGTCATTGAAAATATTGTGATTTTTCAATAAAATCAATATTATCCATTTCTGAATACAACCAATTTTATTGACTTTGACATATTATATATAATATTATCATATTTACTGTGACTTAAAAACTATTGGATCTTATTCAAAATTTGTGGTTACAGGATTTATTGAAGACGTTTCAATAGATAACATCGCTAAAGCGATCATCGGATGCATATCTAATTTTAGCTTATTTTTATCGACCAACTTCTATTGTTATTTATCAGTCAGATGCTTCCTTACTCCTTGTCTTAGCAATCGGAATATCCTTCACAACAAAATATGTTTACATCAAAAATTTGTAATGATAAATAATTTTATATAAAGAAATTGACAAATGAAGCTCCCAATTGCTTAGCATAGGTATGGTATTGGTGAAATATTGTTATTTCTAGGGGGTATTCAAGTGATGTCCGCGGTTCAAGGCTCCCCAACAGTCGACACTTGCGTTTCCTCGAGTGTTGGCCGTTACGACGGTTGTACTTTCTTCGTCGCGGTTCGCCGCCTGCGGGACTAGGGATGTACTAATCTATCGATAAAACTATCCTTGGACGATAGAACAAGACCCACCAGATAGTAGAGCAAATACTTCCAAATGCTTTGATTTGGTATTTCTTTACACATACGATATATACGAATAATTTATAATTCAAGTTATATAAATAATCAATCAATCAAATATCGTTTCCTTCTCATAAAAAATATGCTGTTGATTGTTAAAAAACAAAAAAAAGCTTGGGCAGCTGTGTCTTAGTACAAATTTTATATCTTCTTTGGTGTTTAACACTGTAAACCGAAAGACTTTGCATGCTTTTGTAAAAGATAAATATACGTCAATTATTAGCCGCCTCCGTGGTCTAGCGGTATTGGCCCTTGCTTTTAAACCCGGAGGTCGTGGGTTTGAATCTCGCGGAGAAATAACTTTGTGTTATCGTTGTTTTCTGGTTGCGTCGGATGGGCATGTAAATAGTCGGTCCACCCACGAAGCTGTATTGGACCAGCGCGGTGGGATACGGTCCAAAAACCCTCTAATGGAGATGGCTAATGCAAGCCTTCTCTATTAGGGACTGAAATAGGCTGATGATATACGTATGACGTATACATTATTTCGTAACGTTAGAATTGATATTAGATTTCTAACTAATGATATTATATTTTATTAATCATTCATGAAATGTCGATACAGGAGATAGTGGTGGCCAACACTAATGTCCTGTAGCGGAAGTACGATAATTGTGCGCCGTCTTCCCCTCACTAGACTGACTCCCGGTAGAGGCGAGTTCCTACGATACTAATGACTCCTTACTTATTATTATTTATGATGGACTTTTGTTCAAGAAACTTTCGTAATGTCACTTACGAGTACGGGAATACTTTCTCTTTTAGATTAAGATATCTAGGATTTCTTTTAGGATTAGATAGCTAGAATCTGAATTAATTTAACGTATAGAAATCTATCTACTATAAGCAAGCTTTTCTTTATTGTATTTATAGTAATAGCTGGATAACTACCTTTTTATCTCAAACGAGTAGAATCTGCTAGGCTAGATGTCGTCAAATCCATTCTTAGCTGCTTTTTTACCAAAATTCAATTCAATCGGTCTTAAACCTTTAGAGATATGTGAGTACAAAAACGGGGTCTCCTATATAAATATATATAGAAAGGTACAATGAACTTTTGAATTTACGTTGAAAAATTTATTTTTAGCCTGTAAAGCTACGAGTGTAACAGGTCTTTCTAAAACAAAGTTGTAAACATCTACAAATATTATTAACTTTTAGCAACACCAAAAAAGTGACCGTAAATAATACAAATTTATAACGGACTCTTTGTATTATAAATTCTTTGCATTTACAAAATTTTACTCAATATCAAAGATAGTTTAATTAATAACTAAACTTACTGACGCGTGTTTTATACAAAAGTTACATACAAAAGTACATTTCTGTAGAAGAACATTATTTCTAATAATCAAAACAATTTCTGCTACAAAGAAATAATCATTTAATGTAAAGGATATAAAGTATCAGATGAATGTGTTAAAAGAGTTCGTTGATGTCTAATACTAGTAACTTAGCTTAGTTTGACAGTGGTGATTTTCAGTTCATAACATTCTTTGAAAGAAGGCTCATATTCAACAGTAAACAAGTTTATAAATAAATTGCTTCTCTAATTTGAAATTTAACATCTTGATGACTAATTTAACCGTTAAATTAAATCGGACGCTCCTGCTTTGGTATGAAGCTAAACAAAAATCTTAATTCGTTGTTACGTAAGTCTTATTCATGTCTGGTGATTTTCCGATGATTAGGTATTATTCCTACGGAAAATATTTAATATTCTTACATTACTCATGAAAATTAAAAAGCTCGATTGTTTTTTGTTTATCTTTTTCTTGTAATTGAATAGTGCATGTTTAACAAAATATCGAAATAAAAGAAAAATAAAGTACAACATCTGTTAATCTTATTATATTATACAATTATTGGAAAGTATATATTTAGTATCTTGGAAACCTTGTCAAATAATATTAACAACAATCAAAACACTAAATGAAGTAGTGGGGAATAATGTGTATATAAATAGCTTCATTGATATCATATCTTTCTGTGTTCAAAAGTCTTTATTTCTAAACAGTTACAGCAGGTTGTAGATGTACTAAACATTTTTTGATAACAGAATTTAAAAGGCAATTTAGGTTTTATATTTATATCCCCCAAAGAGATATATTCCGTTCAAATATATTTTTCCAGACAGAAGGAAATAGTCGTATCCTCCTGTTACCCATTATTTAAATTACCTTATAAATAAATACTCATATTAACACACTGGATCTTGCCATTTTTTCGCTTAGATTCATTATCATCAACGACCTGCGTTAGTCCACTGCTGGACATAGGCCTGCTCTAATGCTCGTCTTCTTCATTAGGGTTTTTGTACCGTATCCTAACACGCTGGTCCAATGCGGGTTGGTGGTTGGACCGACTTTTACATGCCCATCCGACGCATCGATCATCTTACTTTTCAGACAATTGGATGATCGGCCCAATAGTCCTAATCAACGTACGACCTCCAGTTTCTAAAGCAAGGGCCAACACTGCTGGTATTTACCGACAATTAATCAATACGACCTACATCCTTGACAAAATAGGTAGAGTCGGTAGCAAAAGTGGCAGTGTGGCGGCATAGTTTCTGCAATTGATTCAGCGTTATCTTATTTTGTGAAATCATTTCGGTGAACAATTGCCGAGCTGCGCGTGCGCCGGTAGCTCTCTTTGTTGTCGGTACGGTGTTTCTCAAAGTTTAACTAATGAGAGCAACAATTAAGTCTCGTTTTGATTTAAAATTTAAATGTATGGATAGAGTTCTACTACGATCATTTTTTTTCTTATACAATTTATTACTAAAAAATTTATCAAAAAGTAAAGACTCTATGAGTTATAAATCTAGTATTATATGCTTATGTCAGAAGTATTTTTAGAAACTAGGAGTAATGGAGTCTGAAGTAGAAATTTGATGTCATATTTAGTATGATAAGCCTTCTACATCAACAAATACATGACTATTAAATAAGTGGCAAAATTATCTGAGAAACAGAAGAAAAGCCCGAGTTGCTTCTAGTAAAACTTAATAATAAAAAGTTGGTGCCGCCCAAATGAAACTATATTAAAATAATAAACAGAATTGATTTAATAAACAAGTCAAAATTATTGTGTGTCATTAGCCTGGGGCCTAAATACAGAACGCTAGCAGCTATCTTAAAAGATGTGTAATCAAACACCTTTACGTTTTAATTAAACCGTAGTGATGCTCAATGTACAATAGACATTTTGAAAGAAAGTTTGACGTCCGCTCTACAACAAAAGTCAGTTACGACAGACGGCCGTTACAATTTATCCACCAACAACGTCTTCCGGTAGAGCAGGACGACTAGATTTTGTACAGCGCAAGTGCGAGAGAGACTACCGTTTCCACCTGTCTCTAATGCTATAGCTTTTTGTACTTTTTTTAGTGTTTTAATTACGATTGTAATCGTGCAATACTGGATGCGCCGTCGCTGTAATCGGCCGCTTTTCGAGTTTCTATCGCAATTAGACGAGAGCATCGCCATTTTGTTGCGAGATCCGCGAAGATATAATAAATAGAGCAGACTCGTTAATGTACACCACTCCATCTGACATCAAATTATTAATGCTTTTGTTTAGTTTAAAAAAATATACATATCTATTCGTGGCATTATTGTAATTTATTCATTTAGTAGTCTTATCACAATAAAAGTTAATGTCTTTAGTAAAGCTTACAGTTAGCTATTACTATAATCTTTAAATAAAATAACAGATATTTTATAGCCTAATGGTCACTATATTTTAAAATCGAGAACAAAGGGGGACTAACAGCCAAAGAAGTCGCCTATGGGCATCGGCAACTGCCTCCGTAGCCTAATGGTATGGGCGTGAGCTTTAGAAACAGGAGGTCGTGGGTTCGAATCCTGCAAGGACTCAACAATTTTTCATTGTTGTTTCCTAGTTGGTTAGGGCAATTTGGGCTGATCACCCAATTATCTGAGAAGTAAGGTGATCCATGCGTCGGATAGGCATGTACAAGGTAACTCGCATTTGACCTGCGTAGTGGGATACGATCCAAAACCCCCTAATGGATAGGGGTGTATTAGGGAAGGCCCATGTCCAGCAGTGGACTATCACAGGCTGATTATGAATATCGAGTCATCACCAACGCGCTGCCTACCATGAGACAGGATCTTACGTCTTGTTTACACAGTAAATACGCAAGCTACGATCCCTTTCAACTCGAACACGGTAGTGTTTTCACACTCCTGCTTTGTGGTGGAAATAGGTAGTGTCACCCCAGTGGTAGGCCTCCTGTAAAAAGGGGGCCTACTAACTCTATCGTATGCAAAAGAGTTGAGCACACTTCTGATGGCGTTAGACAGTATAATCCCATAGACCCGAGATGTACTATGTTGCGCCTATCAAACCAGAACCAAGTGGGATTTTAGACTGCTGCTTATGGAGAAAAAGTGTACCAAGGTGAAATTTCATTAGTCGATTCTCCTTAAACAAATTATTTATTAATATTATAAGTTATTATCATCAGATAATATTTTTTTGTGAAAACGACTGGCTTCTGATTATTGCGATAGATCTCTCATTCAGATCAGAATTTAGGCTCTTATGTCATTTTATAATTGTCAAAGTTTTTAATAGAGACTCAGTGAAACCATAATAGTTCGCTTTTGCAGGCAGCAGTGTGAAGGGACCATCCTGTATCTACTAACTGAGTAATAATAAAGTGCAATTGTTTGTGTTAATTTCATGTACACTGTGGCACAAAAGAAACGCCTTTATCAATAACAACATAAAAATATTTTGAGTTAATAAATAGTAATATAAATACATAATACTATAAGTTACCGTTGCCCTAACCAATTTTGTGTTAAATATCGTGTTATTTTTATATAAAAATTTATCATTTTTTGTAAAAAATGGAATAGTACAACAGTGTTATTCAAAGATGTTCAAATAATATAAACAACTTAAAATTATTTACACTGCAACTAGGACTTTGTCCGATGAAAAATCAAAGATCATATTATGTTTAAAAAAATATCAAACATATAGTTTCACTTGTTTCAAAGAGTTCTTCAAGAAAAAATAACTGTTGTTTAACAATGTATATTAAATTGCAAAAACAACAGAGCAATCAATATTTTAAACTTAAATACGACAGTGATGAAAGCACACTTATCATAACCGCCTAAATCCTAAATATTATTACTTTATTTTATTTTATCTGTGGCACAAAATTACGTCTAACAGCCGACCTTATGATAGTTTTGAAAATTCGAAGTAAAATTGACCAATATAAACGAAACAGGAGAATCTCCTAATGTATTATATAAGCTAATATTAAAAAGAAATACTGTATATATATACTCGATGATTAAAAGTACAATATTAATATAATAAAATATATCCAAATCGGTAATAATATAACAATTAAAGCGATGGGACCATAATAATTCTTAATTAACGCAAACGGTAAATTCAATCCAACGGTCAAGAATAATTATTAAAAAATACGAAGAATAAACGCATTTTGATAAAATCATGATCAAGTACCATGACATTACGTCCCTTGACACCTGATTTTGCCCGGTACCATGATCAATGTAATAAACTGAAGTTTAAAATTATCAATAACTTACAAAAACAATAAAAAAAATATAAATAAATTTTGGAGAAAACAACAATAACCTTTTTAAGTTTATAGACGCCTTTGCTAATGGGGTGGGCTATAATCATCAATGGACTTTGTTGGGCTTATTTGATGATGATGATAATGATGAGAGACATATTTAGCACAATAACTTGACAAATGAAATGTCAAAAGTGTTTCGTATCGAAATAGATGAAAATAAAGAAAACTAAAATATCGTAAATTGACCGATTTACCCACCAAAAAAAAAAAGGTAATAAGGCGAAAATAAGCACAAAGTAACTATAGTAAAGGACAAAGACAGTAAATAACCAACAGTGAATTCATATTGTAATCGTAAAATTTTATTCTCCAATATGTTTTTCTTTTATTAAGAAGAAAAAAAACAAAGACCACAAGCTGTCAACGTCACAGAAACGGTAATGGCGCTTTTCCGTCCGTCCAGCGTTCGATACATGGCTTTACATAAGGATCCTTACATAAGCGAGTGTGCACACACGCAGAGGCGCGTTTCAGATCGCTGCGCGGGAGTCGACTTTGTTCCACTCAAACGCATTTGAGTGTCCGACTTCGTCGCGGGCGGACGTGTTGCTAACACGAAAGCGAGTGCCAGTGGCTAGTGTTGACTCGGCTGTGAGACTGTGATTTAGATAGAAAGTTTTCTCGCCCCATATTCCTCGTTTTTTGGGTCCGACGCCGGCGCAAATAGAAGTAAGAAAAAAAATAAACGCGATTACGTGATACCGTCCGGCTCGGCGATTTTACGCTTCAGGTATGTCTTTTCGTGTTTTCCCTAACCAGACTGTGTATTTTTTTGTATGTTATGAAATTCCAACGCCCCGAAGCACGCTTTGCCTCGATTCTGACTGTATTATTTGATATTGCGACCAGAATTTCAATATCTTTGGTATAACAAAGAAAAAAACATTTATTTTACAACGTCTTTGATTCATCTGTCGGAAACTATTAGAATTCCTTGTCAAAATTAACTTGTTCTTCTTCTTGACATAACATAAGACGTTAAATATCTTTTTATAAAGAGTTAATCTTTGCCACATCGATTTAACTCGTGTACCCAGTCCATATTGGTATAATCAACACAATGTTTTTATTATTAGTGAAAGTTTTCCACTTTACACCGATAAAATTCTTATTGGATAATTTATCAATAACCGAATGCAGCATTAATAGAATCTTAATAACCATTGTTAGTTTAGAATTGCTCTATCAATGAGCCAATGCTGTTATGCAAATGAATCCGAATTTTTCCGTCGGTACAAGTAAAGTCATTATCTTACGTTTGGCGCTTACCATCCTAATACAATCAATAATACAAGAATCAGACTAATTTTCAACAAAAAATATGTTTCAAAACGTTAAACGCTTACGTTTTCTAACAAATATGCTTTTAATAAAGACAAAAAAGTATTTCTTGTGTTCCTTTGTATAGGTTTTCTGAGATCTCAGGCAAAACGTGGTTAATTTCCCTTTTTTTTTGCGGTTAAAACTATTCAAATTTACGAACAGAGATTGTATTAAAGTAAAGAATACTATATTCTGTGCTTTGTAATTAAATTATTAAAGTACACACATATTACAGTCACAGTATGAATATGAGTTACAGTATGTCATACTTACAGTATAAATTTGCAAAGACTAATTTTGAAAAGTAATCTATGAACAAGGATAAAAATACTTTTCGATTACTTTAAAAAATAAATAATACCTGTAAACTTGTTGTTATGACTCAAAAAAAGGAATAATTTTAAAAAGCACAAGTCAATTAAAAGAAGAAAACAAATAGTAAATTCGGATGTTACTGCGGTAATTTTGAAGGGTCTTTTGATATTTTTAGTATAGAAAACTTTTAAGATTCTAAAATAAAAACCTAATTTCTAAATTACAATACATTCTAAAGTAAAATCACCATTAATTTCTCTTTGTCAAAGGCAATTATGTTAAAAAACTGTAGTATGATTGAATTTGTCACATTATGTTTCAGCTCTTACTGCTTTAATGTTTTCCTAATTCATTTATTCGCATCGTCTTTTCACAAGTTTTAACCTTTTTTGATTAACTTAGATAATCTCGGCGTGTAAATGTATGAGTTAGAAGTAACCCGGTATGGATGTTATGAAACAATAATGAAATTTCAGATGCTTGTTAAATAATTTCCTTTGAATAACCGCTGTTACTATTGCAATGCAATTTATTTTATTTTATTTAAATTAGTAATGATTATCAAAATTAATAATTGAACGTGTTAAGTGCAGAATTATGTTTTAATTATTTTAATAGACGACTTTTCAACAGTTCGTCTGTAAAGTACTGAAAATAATTTGAAAGTTGGATTATTAAATAAACGATAAGTGGTCGTTTAAGATTATGATCAGTTTAAATTGATTTTATTAAATATAAAACAAATAAAATAACACTGTTATTAAGTTATTGTAGTAAACTTTTAACACCAAAATAAAGGCCTACATGGTTATTAAAAATGAGTATTAAAAAATATTTTTAGCATAATTGTATGCAAGCTGCAGCTTATTTCATTTATGTATAAATGCTCATAAAAATTTTTGTTATCACTTATGTCTGTACAGAAAAACAACGGGTTTGGAATGCTATAGAACCGCTAAGGTATCATACCGTTTTATTTACAATAAATTAATTATTTTAAATTATTATTATCTAAAGAGAAAAGATATGCATTACTTAAACCTGATAGTAGGCATTCTGCTTTACCAGTTCAAAACATCAAGGTTCCATTCTAATTACACATAACATACTAGTAACCCCTGTAAATAGAATTACGTAAAATCCTCTACTCGGCAAAAGGAATATTCCTACCAAATTTCAAGTCGCTACGCCTCATGATTCCAGTGATATCGTGATGAGTCAATATATAGGTGGGAATCTCTTTTATATATATAGATAGGCGCTATCGAAAGAATGTAGAGTCATATGTAATGATGGCTAAAGCTTACGTAAGTGTACGCCAGTGAAAACACTGTTGTTTTTTCTTAATTTAATCCCCAGCCTCAAGTGTGGGAAAGGTATTGTCGGTGCGGGTCTAGGTTGCGTCCTCTTTGTTCTTACACTACGTTTCCCATGGCTTTACCGGTGTTTATAAATTAACCTTTATGTCATAGGCAAGTTGTTTTTACGTTTTACGCCTTTCGTCTGGACGCTTGTCAGTTTTTAGCAATTTTTATAATGTATTCGAAATTCAAAACTTTGATCTTAAAAGAGAGTAAGTAAAACATAAATTTATTTCATAAATAGACAGAGAAAGGTTAACTTTGTGAAGGAGTGTAAATAAAAATTTCCATAAGTACTGTCTGTTAATCGATTCTTAACCATACTACATATAGGAAAATATTTAATTATTTACATATCTTTAGTGATATTCATTTCTAATGAAGCCCAATTATGCCGTACCTACTTGCTGGCATCTTAGGGAAACAGATCTACAATGAACATCACATAGGATGTGTGCCTATGTACTCTTTTATTATTTTTTTAAAATTTGTGCTAGGAAATTTGTTTTATTAAAATAGAATAGAAAATAAAGTGGTAGCATCTAAAGGTTTTTTTTGTCAATAACTTCGATGTCTTACTGTACGGTTTTAACAAAAATAGATACAATTATATATGAAATAAACTGCTAATGTCACGCTGGGCTGAGAGTACCTTGTAATTACTATAAACTTTTTTAGACAATTTAAAAACAGCTCAATAATACGAGACATGTCCTATTAATTAGCTATTATTATTTAAACAAAACTAAAACAGCTTAATATGTAGTAACAAAAATAACATTTTCCCGTATTTCTGTAGTGGATACTTCGTTAGATTTTTCTAGTTTTATTTGCGGCTTTACGTTATGGGTTGAAAACGGGATAGCTCTACCGCTTCGCTCGGTGACGTCGGAAGTGTTCGTAATAGTAACATTTCACCGGCGGCACCTTTCGAACGCTTTTTGCTTCGAACGAGACAAAAAGGGTTTCCGTCGCTTTCTAAAACGCCGTCGACTCTACATTGTACAGACGGACGCGCGAAGTTTTCGCGAATATACGTGATCTATTATCACTCTATGCCAATCAAAATATTAATACATGTATATATATCACAGAAATTTAAAAGATAATTATCTGACAGTCGATACCGTCTACTGGCTAAGAAACGGTGACTAAACTACATTCCCAAAGGGCACTAAATAAGATATGTTTAGACACTTTCAACTAAATTTTACGATCGATAACATTGCTTATAGTAAGTAAAAATTTATACCCTTAAGCAATTTTGAATTTTCTTCTAAATTTACACAATATAACACCACTCATGTATTGACCGATAAAATTCAAGCACTTATCCAAAAATGTTTTTTCAACAGGGCAAGATATTGAAAAGTAACTATTAAATATATAATCAACAGCAATTAACATTCACAGCGTTAATTCATTTAAACAGTTAATCGTCTGTAATTAACCATTTAGCATGGAATTGAGGAAAGCGGTTTCTGGCCAAGTAATCAAAGCCTTATATACCAGAAATAATTTTATTATTACCATAAGAGACTCTCTTATCATGTTGCAAAATGCAATTTTTATAAAAGTAATGTACTATAGCATTATAGAATTATCATCAATGTATAAGTATGATTAGTTTTGGTAAAAGTTTAAAAGATAAAATAACTTGAGTAACTAATATTTAATTATAAACCATAACACTAATAAAGATCGTGAAGTTCATTATCTATCAGAAACCATATGTATTGGTGGATCTCGTTTCATTGAACTGGAGAGTTATAAAGGGTTGCCTTTTAGATACATAATGTCAAAGCTTCTACGGCGTCTAACACTTCGTTTCTCGGTCTTTTACGGATAGGGATTATCCCTTTACCTTCTTGTCTATCAATCTATTTACTTTTAGAACTAAAAAAAAAACTGTCAGGATTTTGTTTTATTTTGTTTTGTTTTGGCGACTTATTTCTTTAAATTCGTAAGTATTACATCGTCAATGTAGACCATTGGCGCACGCCAGCTGATAGCAACGGTGCATAACGCGGTTCGAATCCGGACTCACTTCACAGCTTTTGAACTTGACTCCGCGAGGAGTTCAGCGATACGCGACCGCGTCATGGACTGTTTGAATGGCGTGTGAGATAGAGCGAAACCTGGTGAGAACATCTTACTCTATGTGTAGAGCTAAGTAGAACTACAGCTGCAAGGTCATATGTTTCCGTGATAACTAATTAATGTCCTTAAAAATTCAATATCACATTCCACATCTACTAGACTACAACATCATAAAGCTTAAAATTTTATCTCGTAGTCATAAACAATATAAATGATAAATATAATCGTACTTTTTAATTTCATTAATGTTCTCACTTACTTTTTACTTAATTTTAAATGTAGAGTACATATAATTAATCCGTAGAAATATATAGTAAGTTAAATCATGGGATTATAACGCTCTACAAAGTCAACTGGTAGCGCATAACATTTAAAACTTTTTATAATCCTTTATATTAGTACATTTTAGGTTAAGTAGAAGGAATATCTACAGACTGTCAGATGCTCAAGCATCGAACACGTGGTCCAAACTTTTTTCACGTACACAGTACGGTATTGTGCATAACGGCGAGGAGGGCAGCGTCCGTGAAGCATGCCGTGGGCAGCCAACGAGCGAATCAAACAGTCTGCCGTCCTGCTGCTCCGCGGTGGATGGGTCCACGTGTCTGTCTGTTACGTAACCTGTAGAACAATTTAAAAGGATTGAATCGATACATAACATCTAACGATTATCGAGTATGAAAATCGATGTTGACAAGTTTGAAAAATTTGGAGCTCTACCCTTCCAAAATATGAATGTCTCTGATTCTTTCAATTATATATTATAGCGTTTTCTTGGATCTTGTTTTGAGGTCCAAAGCTAAAATATTTAATATATAGATATTTTTATAACAACGCCATCTAGCCGCAAACTATTTAGAGTTCAGTATCTTTATGACTAATAAAGGTATAGTTAATATTTTGTTTTTCGAAAATACAACCAGCCATATTTAATAAAGAACAGAAAAGATACGGCAAAGGATTAACAATGATAAAATCAAAAGGTGGGCCTCTTATTAAATTTAAAGAATATTTTAACAAGGACATAAATAATATGATAAAATATAATGAACTTGAACACGGGCGACAGTAAACAGCACTATATAATCTTTTCAAAAGTCATAAAGAAAATCTTAATAAAATGTAATTACCTTTACAACTCAGAAATATAAGGATAAGAAAGAAGATGGGATTATTTTCCAAACAGATGAAACGCTACAAAACTTTAAACTATACATCGTTGTGACAAAATATCTTGCTTATATAGGTTTGTTTTGAGTACAATTTACAATATCAAACGGTTGTCAGTATATGTAAATTACATCAATGTAGTCTTACCTACGACGGTAAACCACTTAGTCATAGATAGCAAATGCTAAGACGTGCCTATTTTTCATTAACATAAAATTACGTATTCATTGAAGTTTGTCCGTTAAGTGCAAATAGTTAGGCCTTCACATTACCTTGAAATTGGTGTCCTCTTTTGTATTTTGTTGGTGTACAATAATTAATAGTTTCCTATTATATTTCAATAACTTATTGCATTCCTTCATGTTTATTATCATCATCGTCATTTATGCCATTCAGGACATAGGCCTCCCCTAATGCATATCCTAATGCTTCCAATCTTCGGCTACTCTGGTCCAGCCTACACCGGCCACTTTGCGAATGTCGTCACTCCGTCTTGCCGCAGGGCGTCTCATACTACGTTTGCAAAGCATCATGCTTTTATACAACATTACATTGTTAATTATTTTTTTACTTACCTTAAACGAAAAAGTCTTGTTTGTATGACACACACTGTGCGTAAATGTTTTTTTTTAAATATAATATTACACGGAACTCTTAATTGTGCCGCGCTAAGTAACGGCTATCTTGTAATCGATTGTCAAATTAAACGACCGAACTGTAATGGGGCTAAATAAAATCGTGATGACAGTATGAAGTAACAATTAAATGGTGGATTAGGAGGTTCATTTCGAAGGTTCTACAGCATGTATGAATGAATAATCATGCTAGGGGAACAACGACTTTATTTCGATAGAGCTAAGTCATAGAATCTCTTATCAACTCTTCCGACGAAGCGTTACAGGGAAGAGTGATTCATAAGAATTAAGGTTATCTGTTGCGTTGCTGCAGGTTTTTGTTTAAATTTTATTGGATACTGTTTGTGCTGTAAGAATGAATTTGCTTAAACCAACACCGAAACTATGACTGAGGTATTTTGAATTCATTTCACATCGTTCCTGCAGAATCATTTGAGTGTAAAAAAAGTTAAACTAAAGTTATTGAGACGAATAAAACGTTAATAATAAAGAGTTATATCAAGGAAACAAACTTAATTAAACTGCCACTACTAAATGTTCGTACATTTATATCGATATACCAAGTAATCGATAAGAGAAAATCCTTACTAACCTTAAATCCATCTGAGTCACGGTCTCACCGGTCTACTCTAGATTTAATGGATGACCCTAATAGCGACCACAAAAAGTGCTGACCATCGCTGCACATCCCTGATCTATCGATAAAAAAAGCGGAGGTCGATCGAGACTTTTTGCCGACATTGTCGAGGTTATAGGAGTTGGATTTGCGCAACACTATTTACACCACTGGAAGGTTTTGTTTGCGGTTGGTATAGGATGCACAGCGGAATATAAGAAAATCTGTATTCCAAAATTTGAAGAGTATTCTATGGTCCTTTTAGGGTAAAAATAGTATTTTTGTTTTGTTATTGCGCTATTAATTGTAGTTTGTGAAATAAAAATATAACATCAGATAGTATATCGTTTCATTAAGATCATCTTCACATTTTTATAATACATATTATCTTTGCTTAGTTGACATTCCAGGAAAATTCAGACGTGTTTCTAACATTGAATTGGCGTCCCTCTAAAATACTAAAGACTCCATTCCACTGAGCCTTAGTGCCACAGACCATAGATAATAAACACAGCTCGAGGCTAGGCCAAGTTCGTAAGTCGGAAGGTCGGCCAATTGTTCACGCCTATTTTTTGCCGCGCTTTTTTACCAGAATTACCAATGCCCCGCCATTCGTTACTCATTTGAAGTGATCATTTTGTACGTTGAGACGTGTTGAATGAAAATGAATAATCAGGAAATTCGTGATATTTTGGGCATGTTTATTATGGCAATAAAATATAACACACAATGTCTATGACAATAAAGTTTTGCCACAATTTAAATTGTAGAATATGATTAGGAGCCAGATTATAACTGAAGTTATTCAATTGTTCCTAAATTAGCATCCCCTTTACATTTTATTCAATAATAAAGATTAACTGATTAAGATGGCCATAAAAAGCGTAGAAACGCTACCAGTCATCCTTTCCTCAGGGAAACTTCCACTGGCTCCCGTTTCCCATGGCGCCGTACGGTGCCCGAGACGACAAAATGGCCGCCGCTGACGTCACTCCGGAAACGGCTTTTTGAATTTGGAACGGTCGAGCGAGCAACGGTGGAACATCCGGCGCCCGAAGACGCTACAATAAGCGAAACACCGTCACTGTGTGCATCAATAGAATCGATATAATATTTGTAACGAACTGTAAACATGAAAATTACGACGTTATTTTGTAAATAATAATTAATTACAAAATTAATTTTAAAAATTACTAATTGAATAAGCATAAAGTTGATTTTACGTTCTAAAAGTTAAAGGCCAATCATGTGATGACCCGTTGAAAGAAAAGATATTTTCTAAAAATAAATAACCATAATAAATTATTAAATCATAACATAAGTTTATTTGACGTGTCATCTTTTTTATCAAAGCATTATAACAAAAATTTCGGTTGAGACCTTTACATAGTAAATAGATTATTTTAATTCGATAAATAAATTACAGATTTGAAGTCTTCGTTCTACTATGAGGAGTAGAAAATTTGTATTTGTATACTTGGCCAAACTATTTACATTACTGTTAATGTTACTATACTAATATAGCTAACGCATACAACGTGTTTTTTTAGTTTAGTACAAAGCACAGCCGGGTTATAGTTACTTATAATGCAAAACGAACTGATTGCTATATGCGTCGCGTATAACGATAACACATGTACGGTGCCAGCTCAGCGCAAAAAGAGACTAAATTTTAGCTAAGACAATTGAGCAAGAAATTACGCTTTTACCCGCTTGTAACTTCGTCAGTTTTTATTATTTATAATTAATTTTTCGTATACTATATTTTGAAGTGAATGACATGCAGACGAGCAGCCGGGCCTCCTGATGAAAAGTTGTCACCGACACCCCTAGACACTGTCAATACCATTGATATCGCCAACGCGCTGCCTACCGTGCGAGATAGGATGTTAAGTCTCGTTTACGCAATAAATTCACTGGCCAAGGTGCACTTCAAACCGGAACACAGTACCGTTTTCACACTACTGCTTTGCATCAGACATATGCACTGCGGTGGTACTGCCCCACACAATTGCCTTTAAATAGGTGACACTAACCTACCACTTACACATTTGTAAAATCTAAAATATTACATGTGATTTAAAAACCTGTCATTACTTTATCTCCTATATATTTTTAAAACCTTTTTTTTTACTTTATATAGTAAAACTTGTACTGAGTAAATTAATACGTTTTTTTAAATTACATATTTTGGTGGTAACTTTAAAGTTATTATTTTGATGTCATTCCGGAAGAGAAATGAAAGGGTACATACCACCGTGTCGCTGAATCTATAAATTCTATTACAGCCTAGATCGATTCTGATAAATGAGCAATCTCAAAACCGTTATAGGAGACATTATTTCTTTTCAAACGTCTTGACACTTGGCAACTTTACCGTCATATTTTAAAAACGCTCTATAACAAATAATAATAATAACTTTAAATTAATGTTATAAATAATAATTAATAATTTTTTGGGATATTTTTTTATAATAAAATCTGATATATTAATATATATATGAACTGTTGGGAGTTTAGTTGTTATATATATATTCGTTGATAGTATACCAAAAATCCGACATTTCACATAAAGCTTGGCTTTGAAAATGTTCAGTCATAGACATTGTCAATAACAGGGGTACAAACGCGCTGCCTATCGTGAGACATAGTATGTTAAGTCCCGTTTTCCCTACTAGTGATTAGGGCTATAGCTAGTAGCTTTATTTTAAAGCAATTTATTGTAATAAATATGAACTAAATATTAACTGTCTCCGTAGCCTAGTGGTAAGGGCGTGTGCTTCAAAAACTGGAGGTCGTGGGTTCAAATCCTGCGGGGACTCTACACATTTTTCAATGTTGTTTCCTAGTTGTTTAGGGCAATTTGGCCGATCACTCAATCGTCTGAAAAGTAAGATGATCCATGCGTGGTTGGGCATGTAAAAAGTCGGTCCACCCACCAACCTGCATTGGACCAGCGTAGTGAGATATGGTCCTGAAACCCCCTGAATGGAGAAGGCGTGCATTAGAGAAGGCCTATATCCAGCAGTGGACTAACACAAGGCTTATGATGATAATGATGCAATATTTACTGGTATAAAAAAATCAAATGTTTTGTTAATTTTATTTTGTACCCGCATTTTTATTGTAGCTCATTTAGATGCCATAACAAACATTATTTGTGCATATCGAAGTCCGTGTGAAGATCCATTACAGGTAGCTCGATATTAGTATGATGGTAAGCAGACCACTAATAGGTGCGGTTAATGGCAGTGATGTATTGCCATCTATCGATGAAGTTGAATATATCGATAATGAGATTTAAATTACTGTCTTAATACCATATTTCAATTTATGATGTTATGAAATATCTTGGTTACTTTTAAGATTATAGCATGTAAATTATTGAAAGAACATTTATAAAAACATATTAAATAATTTAAGTGATTCAGTGCATTAAAATTGTTAAAAGCGATTAATATTAAGTCAAAATAAGATATTTGTTTTATTTATATTTAACACCAGTATTAATAAGATCGATACTGTTATACATCACGTATAAAGAACATAACTATTTGATGCAAACGGTGGCAATCGCTTGGAAGTTGAAAATATAATAATGTTCATTATTTTATTTGATCAACTTTCGCTCCATTTTTATTTAAAAACGCTTTTGCAACTAACGTCTTTATAAATATTTTTCGATATTTGAAACAATATATAAATACATATAGAATTAGAAAATGTGTATTGTGTGTCAAAATATCAACTAACTCACCTATACAAATAATTAACAATTTCACTCAGGTTATATTTAGTCTATTGAAAAAGTTATGATTTTTTTTTAATCCTTATATATAATAATCATAACTTAATTGGTCTTCAACATTTATCCAAAATAAAAGTTAATGAAAGTAGATGTTTTTTAATTCCATCTCAAACTTTTTTTGATTTTATTTGTTACGTACAAGATTACTTAAATTCATTTTTTATAGTACATCTAATACACATATAATACACATCGAGGTTATATTCCGCTATTTAAACCGCTTCAGCTTAAATAACTGCTACCGCTTATCAACATGAGCGTTAAGTATCGCGAGGAAGCGGTTGTGGTCACCGGAACGCCATAATGAGTACAGATTGACTCGTTGACCGCAGGTGTGGACTAGGTTTTGGATTACTATTGTCTTACCTATCTGTACAAGAACAAACATCATGACCTTTCTTTTATATTATACATGAACTGGACATTTGTAAATATAGCGATTTGTTATCACTACTAATAACAGAGAAGAATATAAAAATCTTCAAGTCTTATCAGTTGCTAGAATTATAGGTATAAATTGTCTTATGACTTGTGTACATCAAATTACTAACAGTTAAGTGATTCATCATAATCATATCAGCCCAACAAAGTCCAATGTTGGACATAGACCTCCCCATGAGCCGCCAAGAAGTACGACCCTGCGCCACCTGCATCCACCGACTTCCTGCACAGGTCGTCCCTCCATCTCGGGGGGTCGTCCAACACTGCGATGGCCAGTACGCTGCTGCAACTCGAGATCCTTCTTCCCCATCGGTTATCGGTTCTAGGAGCTATGTTGCTGTTTAGTGATTAGTAGTATTCAATATTTAAAGAGTAAATGTATCTTCTATAGCATTTTATATAACATTCGAGCATTTTTCTCAACATTGGGATTGTATTAAAAATATCCAGTGGAAACAATTATTTCTTATTTTGCATTTCAACGTTATTGCTTCAAAAATGTAATATAAGCTTAAGGAAAAATATTGAATAGTAGCAATAACTAGTAAGTTATGTTGTCGTATAAAACATATTCCGTTTTATTATTATATATAGAAATATAACAGTAAAATATATTTCTTAATGATACAATAAATTATGTTTTTGGTTTGGTAGCTTTAAATTAAATAACTTTAAATTAAACGCGTTTAAATTAATTTTAGATTAAGTTAGTCCAATGCTTCAACAGTCGGTTATTAGGATTTAAAAATAAGAGAATGAGGAATACAATTAATTTGTCAATAAAGAGCTAAAATAGTTTGATGCAGTAACACGATATTAAATTATTGTCCAGCATTTGGTAACAGCTTCTCAACAAGCAGCTCTATTGTAGCTCATTTAAAGCGATTGTCATAAGACTCACGGTAAAGGGTTCTTGTTTAGAAACTTATTGATCAATTGGTCATTGTTGTTTTTCACCGGCCGTTTACGATTTCACTGGGGAGGCGATGGTGGCTTTAACAAGAAGTTCTGTGTCACAACTTACTCTAACAACGACTCCGTAGCTAGCAGTCCGTCCACGGGTCTGCCCGTGTGGTTTTAAGATTTTTGTAATGGAATTACCTGGGGTAAAAGGAGCCGAGGTTACTTAAGGACATTATAGCTTTCTAGTAGTGAAAGAATATTTCAAATCGACTCGGTAGTTTTGGAGCCTTTTAGAAACAAACAAATCTTGCAAATTTATAATGGTTGTAAAGACAATAGAAAGAAAATTGTTTGAGTGTATTCGGATAAAGGAAGCATCTTCTGTTTTTAAAATACCAGATAGGAGAAATAGCGTCTGACACAGTAAACGTTATTACTGTGTCAGACAATTATTCAACTTTAATTCCAATTTCTACACTTCATAGTCAGGTTATTAAAAAAGTTTACTTTTATTTAATTAAGCTTATTTGTTCCTGATGAATTGAAATAATAACTTTATAATAAAGTAGGTTTCATATTTACAATAATAAAGTTATCTATGTTGAATTTTGCATCGTCCAATGTTTTTTATCTTTGTTCAATTTTGAGAGAAGAGAAATTGACATCACGTGACGCATTTATAATTTTAACAAAAACCATACATAGCAAATTTAATAATCTCTTTTTGAACACTCGTCACCCTAACAGACGATAAAAAAAATAATTACCATCACCAGCCAGCGCCATTTCCAGTTTCGAGAGTTACGATACAGATAATCGAAGCACATGTTGTGTTCAAACGAAATTTTGTTTTTTTTTCCATCCTATCGCTTATTTGTTTTTATTCAAATGCAACGGCACGTGGTGATGTCGCCCAATTATAGAGGGTGAGGTCGTTTCCTGCGATGACAATGATACGCGCGGCTCTAAAGAAACGCCTTGTGTCTAACGGCGTCGGTTAAAAAGCCGTATCGTTTTGGCGGGAAAGTGAAATGTCATGATTGACAGTTCATTTTTTTTTTGTTTTTAACTCTTATTTTCTTATATTTAACACTTAATAGTATCTTATTGCAATTTAAGTTAAATGACATGTTAAAATAGTGTTATGGCCACGTGTTTTATAAAGTCGGTAATAAGAGATCTTATATAAGTCTTAGACACCGCCATGCTTTGAACAGAGTATTCATTGCACTATTTCAATCTTATTTTATGCAGAATAAATATAAACTTACCACAGTATTTGTCGATAAATAAATTAAATTTTTACAAAAATTATATTTCAGCCAGAAAATGTGTTCTTACTCCATTTTCACCCTTATTCTTATTAAAATAAGATATGATTATTATCTTTAGAATTACAACATACGTTGGCCTCTACCAGCTGATCGTAAGGGGAGACTTTTTTTCTCCGTCACTGGTTGAAGGGTCGAAGACATAACGGAAAAACTGGCAACACCTGTCATTGACAGGTCAGTGAGAGTGTTGACCCCTTGGCTGTCAACGGAGATGTTTGCGTTCACGTCACTAAATGTCATAAATTGTTTTTCTATGAATTTTTGTCAAGATTATTTTTACCGCGTCGGTTTGTTAATGATTGTTACAGAGTTATTTTTGTCCACCCAGATTACATGTTATATTATAATTTTACTAGTGTTGAAGTATTAAAACCAATGATTATGGCTTGTATATTATAAAATTACTTCACCTTCTAAGTAAGCAAAGTCTGCCTACTTTAGCAAATACTATTACAACAAACCCACCAACCCGCATTGGACCAGTGTGCGGATACGGTCCAAACATCCTAATGGATCGGATGTATTAGGGAGGCCTATGTCCAGCAGTGACTAACATAGACTGATGATGATGATGATGATTACAACAAATGAAACTAATTAAAATCACAAATTATTATGTCATGATAGAGTACTTGCTCAGTTTATTTTTGATTATTAATTACTTAATAATATTTGCTTTAACCACTCAACATTCTCATAACAGTGTCCTTAGTTCAAAATGACCTTTCTTGTATACATTAGATAAAAAAACACTGTTTATTTCTCTACAAACATACGAGACAGTGGACCTTTGAGGTCGTATGCAGTTCAACAAACCAAACTGACCCGCGTTGACATTTCAATCGTGGCAAAAACAATCATGGAGCCACGTGGGGCAACACCTGTATGGGGCGTCAGACGATCCCTCTTTCCCGCCAAAAGGAGTGACGTTTCGCGACTATATCGCCTTAATTAAACGTGCGCATTAATTATTTTAATTGTGACGCGATATGCGGATGATTTAAATACGCTTTTAATACTTATGCATATATTTCAACGGTTTTTCTCATTATTCGTATTTAGTATCATAGCTAAGTAGTATCAAAATATCTAGATTTGACTTATTGTTTGTTTTGCAGTTGGTTTAATGCAACACACATTAAAATATATATCACGTCAATTTTGTTACATTAAAACAATAGAACTGCGATTTGGTAGCAGTTATGAAATAAAAAAAATTGTAACTCAGGAGACGTTGGGGACAGAAATTACATTAGGTATTTAATAAAACAGAAAAGTGATCGCTTATAAATATTATATAAAACAAGGTCTTCACGACAAATTTAATGTTTCACCTCACACATCATCATCAGCCTGTGTATGTCCACTGCTGGACATAGGCCTCCCCTACTCCACGCCTTCTCCATTAGGGGATTTCTGGACCTTATCCCTTGTTGTTTGTTATGTTTCACATCACGATAAAAACAACCTTTAGTTTTTCCTTTATATTACGTCTGAGCAGTTTCAATAAATTTACAGATACAAATATTTGTCATGGTTATTATTACCTATTCACCGAAATAACATCAAGTCCAATTTCAAATCCAATAGCAGCCCCGAGTGAGATGTCATAGACGAAAAATGTAATCGCTTTCGAAACCGCGAAGCCTATGAAAAAACGACGACAAATTGCACAGACAAAAAAAATATGGTAGGCTAATGGCTGCGATTAAAGCAATAATAGGTTCTCCCGGCTCAGGGTTGCCAGTGTGCGCTATTCGAATTAATTCAAATGCGCGGGAAACGCTCCAACGTATTTCAACAACAGGTGCTGGATTTATGTGGGAAACATTGTGGATTTGCATATCTGTCATCTTTCTGAATATTAAATGGCGTACGAGGGAGTAATGAAGGTCAGTTAGGCTTTACCCGCCAATTTCGTGATGTACTTTCATTTAAAATTCATCTATTATACTGTTTTTTCTTCACGTGAATATTAGGACAAAAATATGTAGTGCAAAAGATTGCTTATAAATTTTAATTTTTAGCTATGATTATCAAATTTCTAAAGAGTTCTTTTTAAATATACATCAGTAGTTAATCGTTACATATTTAATAGAAGCAGTCTAGTAAATTAAATTTTTAAAACATTCAAGAAAACCTAGGCCTCCAAACGGACACACATTCTTTTCAAATATGAGTTCAAAGCAATATAAATTATATTCCCACCTACAATAACCGTAAATAATTAGTTCAGATGGCAACCCTAAAAGCGGTTATTTCTATAGTGGCAGCCCTGACGCATAGGCGGTCTATAAGCGGCGCGTGCGCGGGAGATTCCGTTACGTCAGGTGCCGCCCTTAGCAGGTGGGTCTAATGACCTTAGGGTAGTCGCTCCCTTAACCTGTCCACGATAAGGGAGGAATCGGAAAGTCGAACACGTTGCGAGGAAGTCATTTGCATGGGAGCTGTTTTTTTTTATTATCTAACGGCTCGCCTTGTCTCGTGCCAGCCAGTTTTGGATTGTTGATTTTTTTGTGCAACTGTCATTAATTGTATAGACGTTTAATTGGATGTACGGTTTGTAACGGAGTTGTGAAGTTGGAGATTTGTGTGGTAGAATAAAATATGTTATATCATTCAGAAAAACTGTCGCCATTAATGATGTTTCAAAAGAAGTTTATTTAGCTGCAGTATCAATAAGTAACATAAAATATTTAATTGTTTGTAAGAATATAAACAACGAAAATATTTGTATTGAAAAGAGAGAAGCACATTGTAAACATCTTTTGGCAGTAAACTTTTTTATCCAATTTATAAGTACGTTTAATGGTTTTTTGTATATTGCAAAAAAATTAATAGCTAATAGTAAATAGTTAATATTTAATTTTTTTTTATATTGAGCACCGCACGTAATTATAGAGTTAATTTATTACATTACACAGATTTGAGATTTTTTTTTATAGAGATTGGACACTACTTGCGTCCTATAAAGACGCCAAAGATCGAAACAACAACTGGCACTCACTTTTTACATATTCGTTATCCAACAATCATTTGGCCTTTTAAGCGATTGGTTTATTAACTCATTACCCTAACCAAGTAGTAAACGACAACTACACAGTCTCCTTTCTTTCAGGATTTGAACCCACGATTCCCGCTATAAGATCAAGGATCAAATCCTAAACCACATAGAGTACTTTAGCTATATATTAATGTCCCTACGTGGGGTATTATTAGATATCTTAAGATTCATTACAAACTGCCGCAATCAATAGTCACCTGCATCGCAGGCATCTTATCGGTCGTAGGTCGTTAACCCCAACGTATAATTACTTGATTATAAAACAATGAGAAGGAAAAAAACGTCGATTGACGCCATAATTAGGAGCCAATATTGTTAAGGCATTAACGGAAGGAAGAATCCGAGAAAATCACTATGTAAGTTTACTGTACTTTTAACCGCAAAATGCAAGGAAGTTAACGGAATATTTAAATTAATATGACTTTTAACTCGAGAACAGCAGTATGTAACATATTTATTTAAGAATACATAATTGTGTGATTTCAAATAGCGACGAAATTTGCGTATTGATTATTTTTATAGTATAATTATCTTCTATCATATCAATTAAACTGTAATTTTAGATATATGTTGTATCACAATCATATATTTAGGCTTTTCGCATTTTTTTTTATTGCCGACGAAGGCAGACGAGCAGTCGGGCCACATGATGAGAAGGCCCATGGACATCAGCAATACCAGGGGTATCACCAACGCGCTGGCTACCGTAAAGGACTCTCTTTATACCTTGTTTGAAGGAAGACATGTCACAGCGCGAAGGAAAAACCTTAGAGGGGAGTTCATTCCAGAGTTTAATAGTGTTTGGCGTGAATGATCTCTGGAAACGTAACGTATTTGATGGCACGGTTTTCAGATGGTATGGATGAACTCTAGTGCGGAGACGGAGGGTACGATAATACAATAGGGAGGTAGGTATCATATCGAACAGCTCCGCTGAGCACTCTCCGTTAAACAGGCGGTAGAACACACCAAAGAGCCAATATCTCTTCGTAGGCTTAGAGGTTCCAGCCTGTCCGTGAGCATTGGATCGCCGACGATTCGAAGGCTCGTTTTGTGGGAAGTCAAGTGGAAGCAGCTGGTACTTGGGCACCGGCCCAGAGATGGGAACAATACTCCACGTGAGCCGACCTGTACTTTGAAAGTAGAAGCTTTTGGCTTGATGTAAGTACAGTCCCGCTCTGTTCAGCTCTCCCAGATTTTTAGATGACTAATTTGAATTTGCTGTCCAAATGACTTCAAACTGAACGTCGCGGAGATCTCGACACCAAGGATTCCAATACTCGAGGATGGTTGCAGAGAGACACCCAAAATTGTGGCGCTCTGACAAATGGGTCTTTATTGCGGTAATGCCAAACCTGTGTTTTGTGGGATTAAACTGACGAGTACTGCCACTCGAGACTCGACAGTCTCCACTCGGACACAAGTTTAGATAGCCTTTCCTGCACCTCACACGAGGACTGGTCGTTGGTTAGTACTACCGCATCTCGCTCATCATCCGCATAGAAATGTATATCTCTGATCTATAGCGTGTCATTGATATGCAGGATGAAAAGCGTTGGTGAGAGCTCCGAACCTTGCGAAACGCCCGCATTAGTGGTCATGATGTTGGAGCAGCAACCATCGACAACGACTCTGATGCTCCTATCATCCAAAAAGCTGGCGATCCACTGACACAGCCCCTCGGGGATTCCGTAAGCGGAGCCAACCTATTTCATAAGTTTTAATGAAATAGTTTGATCAATTCAGTTACATCACATAATGTATGGCCTTGAAAATGGCAATTACTATTATTGAATGAATTATTTGTTTAATTATAAAATTACTAATTAACATTTTTCTGATAATAATATAATAGACTTATCCGGTAGTAAAAAGTAACATAGATTGTTATTTATCCACTAATAATATTTATTTATTATTTGCATTATTTTTCTTGCAATTACAGATTCTTTAATATTTTTCTGTGCTTACCAAATTTTACGATACATGATCGTAAATATTATACACAATTAAGTTATCTACCGCGTTGTTGCCTAATTTACGATATAATTGAATTCAATATTCATCAAAACCAGAATTTTGCCTTAATTAGCTCGTTATCCATTCTGATACCTGTCCACGTCTTGCTTTTAAGCCTTAATCCTTGTGCTTGGGTTAAAATCATTAGTACGTAACGTAGAATTTATGGGATATTTATATTATAGTCATAAGATTTTTTACTATGATAGATGATTCACTTATTAAATAAACGCTTCAATTAAATAATTAAAATAAACTAATGAGGCTTATAATTAAAGTTCAAAGCGAGTGTACATCTCCTTGCTGTCATTATTTACTGCGTGAATTACTATTTCTTTACATTATTGTACTTAAATAATGTTTTAAAATTATTTTAGTTATATCAATTGAAAACCGTATTTTTACAAGGTTTACATAAAGTGTATCTATAATTATTAATCGATAAAACTAAGTTGTTTTTTGCTTTCGTCATGGTTCTCGATCTTTTTGTTTCGAAACATCTTACTCAACGGAAAATTATTCAAATATATTATTTTCTTGAAAGTATGTCATTGATATGTCTATAGCGAAGCGTGGCAACGTTTCTGTGAACTTGATATTGAGCGTTATCTTGTGCCCCTACCACGTAACTGTCGACAATGGATGCGGAGTGCCAATTCGCACGGGCTCTCCCACGAGCCAGTGTCGAGGTCGTAAGTGTAACATTATGTCACTTTAATAGTGTGGTGTCGCTTTCGTTGACTCTCGATCTCATAGTTTTGTTATCGAGATTTGAGACGGTGGTAGTTGAACGCTAATATAAAATCTTTTGGAGATACCTTCCGTTTCAATATTGTCGCGTCTTTCCTGTGACTAGGAAAGCTGCTAAAGATCTAAAAATAGATAAGGCATCATGATAACTTCTAATATGGCTGACAGAAAGAGCTGTAATTCCATTTAAATTACTAAATCTATATGTATAAAAGAGGTTCCCACCTATATATTGACTCGTCACTATATCTCTCGAACCATAAAGCGTAGTGGCTTGAAATTTGGTAGGAATATTCCTTTCGCGAGTAGAGGTCAGCTAAGAAGGGAATTTACGAAATTCCACCCACAAGAGCGGTTGCGGGGTTGCTAGTAATATATATTTGTCACGAAGGATATGTCAAACTACTAAAGCATAGACTCTAGAAATTTTATTTGTATGTTGTTCACTTCAAAAACATGTAACGTATAGTTATTGATCCAAACCAAAGCAGTTAAAATTAATAATAAATGTAATCGAATTCATGTTTGAAAACGATAACAAGTCTATTGAAATAAAATAAGCTTATGTTAACTTTAATCAGACATTGATTTTTGTCGTCAGCTTTTGCTAAATACAAAATTTATCCTAAAATATATAAACTTTACCCTCGCTCCAGTAAAACTCTACTTCCTGAGCAACATGGGAGTCACACACATACATACATCATCAACCTGTGTAAGTCCACTGCTGGACATAGGCAATGGCAATGCAAGCCTTATTCATTAGGGGGTTTTTGGCTTTCCATTGTAGGAGCCATATAGATACCAATTTAATGACTTAATAAAATCACCGAACGCCATGTCGCATTCATACATATTCTAATTTCCAAACATTCCCACACACAAAAGCGAAAAAAATCAAATGCTAACGAGCAATTCAATTAATTTCCCTAATAATTACCTTATTGTGATCGTTAATAGCACGCTATGGGGTGAGCATGTCCATAGGTATTCGGACGTAATTTGAATTTCAATTGAGGGGTGCGACCAATTTACGTTTATATGCGTTTTCCGCTTTTAACGCATGGTGATTATTCAAGTGTGATATTGTACAAAGTATTTCGGATACCAACACTTTGAATGCTATGGTCCAATAAATAGCAGTTACACAGAGTAGGTCGAAAATCATAAATAGGATCTTATATTCTACTTCCGGTATCCCATCACATGCAGTTTACACAGTTTTTAAAAAAAGAAGGGCTGTAATGTTATCATTGAAAGTAGTTTTTTACAAACTTGATAAAAATATATTAATAATTATATTTCGTATTAATTATAGGTAGTGCGTGCGTAATAAAATCGCGAAAAAGGCAAATCCTTATTAAAATCCTAGCTTTCACATAGCCGGCTTAGCACGATGGTAGGCTATATGACCCTCAAACGACTAAGTTATAATATTTTGAAGTTTAAAGCGAATAAAGATAACTTAATTACATTTGTTATTTTTTTCATCAATCCTACATCATCAAATGTTTTGTCACTGCTAAATAGGCCTCCCTATTTACACCTATCCATTAGGGGTTGGACCTTCCCCACGCTGGTCCAATCGGGGTTGGTGGGTGGACCGACTTTTTACATCCCATCCGACCATGGATCATCTTACTTTAACAATTGGGTGATCATTTGGCCTAACCAACTAAAAAACAATGAAAATTTGTTGGCCCCGAATTCGAACCCACGACCTCCGGTTTCTTTTTATACCACGGGTCGGGGGCGTTTATTTTTTTGCCAACCTAAAAATTTAACAGACTTTTCCGACATTTTATGCATAATTTAAATTATTCCTTTCTTTAATCGGGTATAAAGTTATCTAAAAGCTGTTTGTCTTGGGAAGCCGCTTTGGTCCGTTAAATCCGCCGTTTCGGGGCGCTTCAACTGGGGCCGTAAATCTAGCAAAATTTTGTTGTTTCAAAATAATTTTTTCTCTTTCATCGGCCGGATGTCCACCTGGAAATAATTGGGGTGGGGGGGCTACTGCCAACTCTTGAATTATAAACATGCCAAACTGTCTCTACCCTTGGTTGTAAAATTCTTCCTCCATATACTCTGAATAGACCTCCCTAATACCCTAATAGATGGGGTTTTGGACCGTATCCACACTCTGGTCCAATGCGGGTTGGTGGGTGGACCGACTTTTGACATGCCCATCAACGCATGGGATCATCTTACTTTTCAGACAATTGGGTGATCGGGCCCATTGCCTAACCAACTAGAAACAACAATGAATTTGTTGACTCCTGCAGGATTCGAACCACGATCTCCGGTTTCTAAGCACACGCCATACCCACTAACTACGAGGCAGTTAACTGCCTACATTATATTATTTGGCTGAAAGATAGCTGAACGGCGCCGAATCGGGGATATAATATACCTTTTCTAAATACGACATAAAAGCGCATAAACTAAATGTAAGTGTCAGGTCTAACGACTTCAAAACAGGTGATGCTGTTATTGCTTTATTATAGAGTATTGGTTCAATTTAACAGCCGCCCACCAATCAGGATGCTTAAGGATTGTCGCCATCACGAGACTATATATAAGACATATGAAAGTAGGCTTCAGGTCTTATAAAACTTGTGTATATATGTACATAGCCCGTGGTTGTAAAAATTTAATTCATGGCGGATATTGTGGAATAAAGATAAAATTAAAATACTTTTTACCAAATACAGAACATTTTCTTTAGATTTCGTGTACACTATAATCTTATAAAATGCTAAAACCGAAGGTAGTACGAACAAGGGCCAACGTGATAACAACTTCACCCAATAACCACAAACTGACTACACTAGGCTAAATTTTAATATCTAAACTTACATTTTTGCGATAATATTTCAGAAAATAAATATCTTCAAACTGAACTTTTTATAACGTTTTGATTAATCGAGCGAATTTAATATCTTAGAGAGATCATCTGAACTGAATATAGGTAACAATATTTAACATTGAACTTAAACATAATGCCTTCTTTAACCTTTTAATTTGTACATTGTTTATAATCACAATCCTTGTGAGCGGACGCTTATGTATTTAAGCAATGGACAGGTTCAGACCTGTTTCTGTCTGGTTAAGAACACCTACAGCTTGTAGGGGCACCATGAAACTTCTGGACACGCACCTTGACAAGATTACCTGAAATCTCTTTAGATTGCTGAGAAAGTTTCTCGTTTGTAATATCTTAATGCGTTAAAACATCAAAGTTTTAACTTTATATTGACAGAATATGTACTAGTTTAGTATAATTAGTCATATATCAAATTAAATTGTATTAAATTATGATACAGGAATTTTAAACATTGCGAATGTTTTAGTACTATTAATAGGTTCGAACACCTAGCAAGTATTTGTGAATCCTAATTCAAAATAATAATAAACTGTCCCTGCAACTTTTACTTAGTTATTGATACAAATTTGATACAAAATGTAATTACAAATAAAAATATTAATAACCTTTTGGAAATTGATCACAAGCATAATTTAACATGGTCACCCTGGTGTTAATTAAACGCGCCTTTGTCTAACAATTCGGCAACGAGTCACTTACGTATACGGCGGCTCAATGTCGCTTGCTTTTGTCCGTTTTACCGCCGTTTTTGCTGACGGCCATCTTGGATTTTTCACGACGATAACGCTCGTTCATAAAATGAATGCTCAAACAAATTGGCATTGTTTGCTTAGTCGGATATCAACAGTTCATTAGATTTGACTTAGAATGTACCTAAAATTAATTACTGCTGGAATATCTATCTTTAGGAGAAGGCATTGTTATAAATATCTTTATAGTGAAAATTAACTTACAAACCCCCACGATTGTTTCGTTAGTTAAAACGGTAAGGGTTAGCGTAATCTATGTCCATATAGATACACTAAACTACTTTAAATTTTCACTAAGAATACTAAAAAGCAATAAACTTGTAAATTTGTTACTTTAAACGTTTTCGTTTTAAAACATTTCTTATAGCTGCTTTGTTGCTATTGCGCATTGACAAATATACCGAATACATCATCATTTAATGTGCTATCTCTGTAGGAAAATGGACAGCACAAATCATCTCAGCCTCACATATAAGTACAGACAAACACCTAACGAACGCGTCGCAGCCACTGCTTACCGGATTCGAAGGAAACTAACAAGACTCATTTTTTGTCGCACCTAATGACGCTCAATCATCAGACAGATGACCGATCTCTGAGTGTGAACTGACGAATCGTTTCTCACGTCATTATCAAATGACGTCATTTTGGTTACAGTTGACAGGTGTTCGTTTAAAGGGTAATTTATTGAAATAAAGCTAGTTAAACTACGTAAGGTTACGCTGGTTTATATTTGAAATGGTAAACAGGTAGTCCGTGCAGTATCTGACATTTTGTCATTGCTAGATTAATAAATTCACAATAATTACGGCACGTCTGTTTGTAACATTATAATTACCATTATAAATAAATAAGAACGAATAACCGGTACATATAACAAAACAGCATTAAATTGTTTTTGTCTATCTGTTTGTCCATGATTAACTCTGGAATGTCAGGTTCGTTTTTGACAGGACTTAAATTGAAATATAGCTAATATAACTGAGAGTAACTTAGTAAGTAGTAGGTAAGCTACTTCAAGAAAATTATAGATTTTTTTTTATATTACCACGCAAACGAATCACGCAAAGGCATCAGAAAGTCATACAGAAACTAATGTGCATCGCATTGAATTGCGTTGTAGTAATTCTCCAGTAATCAACTACTTCAAATATTTGTTGGGTAAGACACCGAGCTTATGATAACTTGAGAAATGACGATCTATAAGGTCCACCTATAGGGATTTCTATAGGTTAAGAGAATGAAGAGAAAAGATACGATTTACCAGACCGTCTGATCTATTTATCTTTCTACTTCTCAGTGAAAAGGTGAAATTTACAAAATAATTGTGTTGGTTCATTTGAGAATATAAGGACATTCCAGGAAATTCGTCCTCTGTATAATTATCCAGTTTTATAGTAAGCAATATAATGTCGGTGCCTGAAAGATAACTATCAGCGGATATTGCCACGGCGCGTGGGAATCTTCTTTACGCGAATCTCGGGATATGTCCGAAGATAAATGGCAAATGAGATGTCATCGTTAGTGATCGTAACTGATATAAAGGTGAAATATATATATTAGTTTAGGTCTATGTATTAACGTGTATAAAATAAATTAAAGCAGCTCTCATGTAGTAGCTGTATAAATCGGTTAGATTTATAAAAAAATTAATAACTCTATAAGAAAAGGTAAATTTTATATTGTATGTGTAAGGTAATGTTATTCCGACGTCTTTATTAAAAGTTAATACTAATTTATGTATAGTTATGCAAATATCTCAATTTATTTCATTATCTTACTGCTAAGAGAATAGATCAAATAGTTTTCTCTCCTTGTCACAAAAAAGTGTGTATGTACCCGCGATAGAAGTTACACTTTTTCGGTTTAACAAGTTAAAAATCTTTACAAATATATCTTTTGTCTAATTTCATATTTGCAGAATAAAATCGTGAATACAGTTGTCAGTTGACTATACTTTACTATAGAGTATCGGTCACTTGCGACAGTGTACGTTCAGTTTTTTCGCTAACGCGCTTATTAACTTAAAAGTATTTAAAGTTAACCGATTCTTGTCACATAAATTTATGTAGAGACACAAATGCTGTTTGATATAATTCGAGTATATAATGTTCTCAGTCGATCACGACTCGGCGGCCGATCTATATTAGAGATCACCAACTAGCAGGAGATATTATAGTGCACAAGTGTACACGCAAACACAGGTGCACTCTCTGTTCCTTTATACTCTCAAAGCCCGATGGGACGGATAACCGACACGACCGGAGATTAAGGTGCATGACCGACTTTTTACATGCCCATCCGACGCATCGACCATCTTACTTTTCAGACAATTGGGTGATCAGCCCAAATTGCCCTGACCAACTAGGAAACAACAATGAAAATTTGTTGAGTCCCCGCAGGATTCGAACCCACAACCTTTGGTTTCTAAAGCACACGCTCTTACCACTAGGCTACGGAGGCAGTTAATTCGAGTATGTGCCTACATGACCCCGGTCCAGGCAGAGCATAACCCTGTCCGCGGACCCAAGGCTATGGGAATGTTCCGAAGGCACAATAGAGCGCAACGCACAAGCGATCGCACGGTTCGACTTATCTTGAGATATCGTTTAAAATCAGCCTGTAAAAAAAATGTTCACACGCGAGCCGGCGAATGTAATTATCTTTATTTGCGTAGTCATTATTTAAATGGATACATTTTAAACCCATTGCTGATAGATCGATGTGGATTGAGGCAATAAAAGTTTCCCGCGGTGACACATAATGTGGGATAATTAACGTATCTCTGAAATATACTTTATCATCATCAGCCTGTGATAATCCACTGCTGGACATAGGCCTCCCCTAATACACCCCTAACCATTGGGGGGTTTTGGACTGTATCGTACCACGCTGGTCCAATGCGGGTTGGTGGGTTGGAAATATACTTAGCATACAATAAATGTTTTCCAATTTTTAAACGGCAAGTCTTTTTATCTCACCCACGTATTTAATGCTATATAGTGGATAATGTGGATACTCAAGTAGTACTGTGTTTTAATTTTATAAACAATATATCTGTTCATAATATTGCGTGAGTAAACTAAGTTGTCACTACAAAAATGTGTGTCCTTTGTTACCTAGTTTTACAGTAGAAACATACAAATATGGTTTCGTCCTTACGATAATTATAACAACTAAAACTCAAATAATGATGACATGTATTCTCTGTTTACAAATAACTATTAATCTTCAATTTGTTCACAGTATTTAGAGAGTTTCAGACCCTTTACAATAAAGAACTCAGTGTGTTCGATTGCATCTTCTTAACCTTAGAACGCTAGACTTTGTCAATTCATGGAGTTTATTTCTAGACTACAACATTTAAAGGCTTTTGTAAGGATCCAAGTTATATCGTCATATTAAAACGCTTATAATTTTTGAAATATTACTAATACTAAATGTAAAATTGAATTTTAATTTGTAAAACTTAATATTATGTGGAAAAGAACGTAAGGACAACAAAAGGCATAAAGCCTTATCCAGTGGAGTCGCAGTAAGCCGAGTCCTTTACGAAGTTGTAGATGCGGTATATTAAAACATGTAGTTGTAAATTTATTGAGCCCTATTAAAAAAAACGAAGGAACGATAATACAATAAACGATAAACGAACGATAATACAATAAACGATAAACGAACAATATGCAACATTTTTCATAGAATATTTTAATTTTATAAAATACTAGGACTTCGTACTACCATAGTCGATAAATAAAAATCTAGACATTTGTAAAGATTTATCAATCTACATAAAAGTAATATGATACATGGTTAATAACTTTACTAAATCTACCAACTTTAGTTAGCTAGAATTAAGTTTCAGTTCAATCTCTAAACGACCCAGCCAGATTTTTTAAAGTTATTCACCTTTTAAACATTCCCTTTACCTCCACAAATGATTCAAGACCAAAATTAGCCATATCGGTTCTGCCGTTCTTAAGTTTTAGCGAGACTGACGAACAGCAATTCATTTTTATACATATAGATTGTATTTTATGCCTAAGCCAAAGTATGTACAGTATTAAAGTAAAAAATGGAACATATAACAACGTTATGGCGTCATTATTTTAGCAGTCTTATTGATCATAGTGGTTTCAATCGCTGTGCGATAACCCACTCAAAACTATGCCTTACGTTTCACACATCTTCGTTGTAATAAATGTAATGACTAAATTAATTACATATTATATTTCGATACGATTTAGTGTTATATATCATTTTAACCTGGTACTGGATGCGGCATTATAAGTATGTATTTAATGAAGTAACGCCCTCTCCATTCATTCGTACATCCTCAACACGAAAAGAACAAAGGGGCAAAATGTACGCTGTGGCGTTGGATTTTGTTTAAATAAATAAACCAAAGTGTGCATTTTATTTGCGGACGGAAGTTTCACATGTTGAATTCATGTTTCGCATTTGTATAAAACTTTAAAGAAGTCTCTACAATCAGTAAAGGTGTGAAGTTAGTATTTTTCATTTTGGTTTAACTTGGTAATTGTAATAATCACTATTTTTAGCAAGGATGTTATGGTTGCAGACTCATGTCCATGGTAAACTTCATCTAAGACAAAGTTCGCGGGAAGCTATCCCCACGAACTAGGTGGCCGACACTTTTTGCTAAAATTTAAGGCCGTAATATCCTGTTGAGTAGATAACAATAATATAGCTATAAAAGTAATGCAAATTGAGGATATACGTAATGTCCTGCAAGTCAATTTCAAGCCTTATAAGTCGATTTTAGTTACAGCGGTCAATCTATATTAGAAATTAACTGCGCAGAAGATATTATTGTGCTCAAGTGTACACGCAGACAGATACACTTCTTCACTCTCATAGATGGATCGAATAACCGGCACGGCTGAAGGGAAATCAGAAGTTAGCCTGACTTCTAAATGCCTATTCGAAGCATGGTGCATTTTACTGTACAAGCAATCGGTTAATCAGTCCGCATTACTTTAAACAACTAGAAAATAGCATTGAAAAATTGTTAAGTCCCCGCAGGATTCGAAACCACAACCTCCGGTTTGTAAAGCGCCATTACAAATTTTTTACGGTGGTAGGTCCCCTTTTTACATGGGACCGTCTGGGTGGGTACCACCACGGTGCCTACTTCTACCGCAAAGCAATAGTGTGAAAACACTACTGCGTTCCGGTTTGAAGGGCACTGTAGCCAGCGTAATTACTGGGTAAACGAGACTT
Source organism: Lamproptera curius (assembly GCA_029286875.1). Lineage (NCBI taxonomy): Eukaryota > Metazoa > Arthropoda > Insecta > Lepidoptera > Papilionidae > Lamproptera > Lamproptera curius. The sequence goes on from JAGSMT010000052.1 coordinate 2,419,640, forward strand.
GACATCCTATGTCTCACGGTAGGCAGCGCGTTGGTGATACCAGTATTGCCAATGTCTATGGGCGTCGGTGACCACTTTCCATCAGGTGGGCCGACTGCTCGTCTGCCTGCGTTTGCAATAAAAAAAAAAAAAAAAAAAATTACAACTACGATACAGAGGTATCGATCGCTAAAGTTAGGAATACACATAATTAGACTATAATACATTTTTCACCACCCACCAACCGCATTGGGCTAGCGTGGTGGGATACTGTCAAAAACTCCCAAATTGAGAAGGCGTGCATTAGAGGAGGCCTATGTCCGGCATTGGACTAACAAAGGCTGAAGATGATCATGATGATGATATATTTTACCAAGACGGCCGATCCCTTGCTACTCGCCTCAAACTTGAATCATGTCCTATAAATGTAGTTGATATGCTCTTATTATATAAGATCAATCAACTAATTAAAAATTGTTATTCTCTGCAAGCTAACAGCAAAAATTATTCTATTCTGAAAAACTACAGTACATTAATCTTTCAACAGTTATTTACAAGCCATAATGTGTAGCCCGGATAGCTCAGTCGGTAGAGCATTGGACTTTTAATCCAAGGGTCCAGGGTTCAAGTCCCTGTTCGGGCGATACATTTTGTCTAAGTACGATTTATTTTATTTTACTTTGTTTTTACGTTAATATTTTATTAAGTGACTTTTTAATGACTAAACATATTTAAGTTATGGCAATCATTTGATGAGTTATTACTTTTTTTTTGTTTACTCTTAAATTTTATTAAAGTCATATTATATTTTGTTCGAAATAAAGTTTTATGCGCGAAAACAGTTTAAATAGTTATTTTTGTTTCCAGGTAACAAAATGCAGAAGCTCCGTATGAGGATGAGGAAGAAATTTCGGTGAAGAACAACTTAGCAACTAAACTACGATGTGAAAGAAGTATTCAAGTGCATAGGACATCGTTACAAAACAAATAAACACAGAAATACTCGTATAATTCTCCTAACACAAAACTTGTGCCAACCTTAGTGCAAATAATACCAGTGTTAAATCAGCCATACGTGCAAATAACTTTAATATATAAACTCAAATGTGCTTTGTAAAAGACATTCCTAGTTCAATAACTTTGTGACCAAGTGTTCAAAAAACTTTTTAACCAGTGCAAGAAAAGAATTTATCTAGTGCAAATATATGACTCGGTTTGTAAGTCATATCAGAACGGTGAGAGCCCTAGTGAACTAAACAAAATCAGTGAAGGGATAATACTTATTCAAACTATCGATGAAGAAGCAGCCTTATATCTTTTAAGGGACCAGTGTGCACCCAATCTAGCTCTTAAGAGCTGGTTTAGTTATTTTTTCTATCCGGTACGAGAAAGGAGCAAAATTGATTCGTTCAAGGGTGATGCGGTAGGGGTGTACGCGATGGATCTCCACGCGCCACCCCTGGTCGTCCACGGCTACGAGCCCCATGCCCCCCTTCTAGAGGTTGAGGGCCTGGACCCCACAGTCCACAGCAGAAGGTGCTGATACACGCACCACCCCTGCAGACCCAGGAGATGATCGGCGACCATCGCACTGGAGGTAAGTCGTTATGAACTTTACAGTGGTATCGGTGCAATGATTGTAGACTCATGACTATTTTGATGGTAATAGAAGACGTGAAATGCATTTATGAAAGTGCTTGCAATACACATTCCTCTTCAGATTTCTACATTATAAGACAAAGTCGACAGAGGACAGCTTTCTGTAATGTGTTAATTATGGCAAAAGATCTTCTATCAAATTTGGAAAACCAAATCATAATTTTCCCGCTCCTATCTGATCGACGAAGCGTTTATTATTTCCATATCTTATATCTCACATATTTGAATATTACATGTTCGATAAGTGTTATATACTTTCTTATACTTGTTTTTGCGACTAACCAAAAACTCAATATTCCCTTTACATTAATTTTCAATAGCCGGTAGCCATCGGTGACATCTACTTCTAGTTGATATTGAGTGACTTTTATTAAAGTTCTCTAGCTTATTTCAGTCTTCATTTTTAAAGTCAAATCTCCAAGTATCTTTTCATTTGGCAACAATATAATAACCGTGATATGTTGATACTTTTGAACAGGAATATTTTAACAATGGTCTGCTTATTTGTATCACCTTATCATTTATCCTTTTCTATTTATCGAGAGCAGATGTGTCTAATCTAACGTAGAGTACGACTTCACAGATGAGCAGTATCACGCGCACAGCAGCAATCAGAGCAGCGATGGTGAGTCAACAGTTTTGTTTACGCTTTACACCATATTTCAATGTTTTTTGCTCCATCATCGTCAACCTGCGATAGTTCACTGCTGGACATAGGCTTCCCCTAATACCCCTATAAGTTTTTTGCTTACTTCTCTTATAGGTTATAATTTACATTTATATCTGGGAAACCGAAGATGACGAATACTACTATTTCAGGGATTTTAAAGCGTTTACGGGGCATTTTATTGTCACGTGACCGTTTACCTTGGATAACGTCTGAATCGTAAAGAATAATTAATAATAAGTGAACACAGAAAAAAATATTACACTGAAATGTTCACTTTAATACGAAAAAATATTAAGACTACTGATATTGTAATAGTACAGGTATACAAAAGATATACTCAGCAAATAAACGACAAATTAAGCAACGTTAAAAGAACTAGAAATGTAAAGAGAAGCAAAAGAATAAAATTTATTTCGTAATGATTCACCAGCGTTATGTAATTGACCAGCCTGGTATCACCATAAACAAAAATAACCTTAAGAAATAAATAAACCAAAACAATTTGTCGTATAAGCGTTGAACTAATTATTCTAAATTTGTGTTCTAAAACAATTATAACAAAACAGAATCTTTTGCAATGATTAGTACTTTTTTTGTATTATGGACATCATAGAATACAAAAATAGACTCAAACAAAACTGGACTGAAATCTAATAGCTCTACGTCTGCAATAGATTTGAGACCATATTAAATATTAGCCTGGTTTATTGTCTGTATTGTTTAATAATAGACGTGGAAGGAAGTAAAGAGTTTTCTGGAACTTTCGATCACGTGCACCGTGTAAAAACAATTATGTAACGTTCTTACATAAAAATTAATCGGTCAACTGGCGTTGGCTTCGAGCCACAGTGGCGGCGGGACGGTGAGAAATGCACAGTTGTGATGCCGACGGATCGTTTGTTCTGTGACCGCACTTACAAGTGTCGGATGGGGTTGGGCGCGAGTTGCGGCGGATGATCTAGTATTAGACAGGATTTGTATTTTATAAAGATATTAGATTTTTCTCTATAAAGAGGGAGATTTGTAGTTTTTGTGTGTTTGTTTGTAACGAATGAACGTAGAATCTACTGTGCCGATTTAAAAAAAGAACAACATTAGATAGCTGAAATAATATTGAGTGACATAGGCTTCTATTACTAGAATAAATTTCTTAAAAAATTAAAAAAAAAACGGCATGGACAGACTGCCAGTTTGTAAAACTTTGGAAAGTAACTTCCGGTGTCTAGGTGGCATTTCGTCTCTGTTTACATTTTGAGGCTATAATCGATAACATGTAATTACAAAGATTATTTACCAAATACTTGGCGATGAAAAAATTATAAGCAATTTAAATGTCTAACAAATGACAAATATTTGAAATAATTGACCCGATTGTCTCCTGATCCTGATTGTTACGCCAGCGTATGTTCAATTCCTATTAATCATCATTATTACCATTATTATTATTTTCATCATTATTTCTATTAATGGAAAGATATTGTGTGGTGAATTTAGTTTTTTCCTTATGAATAGAATAACCGTTCATAATAGCTGGCGTTTTAAATACATTCCGTTGTCTTATTTTCTTTTTATCATTTTAGACCTTGTAGAAGGGTGTAATAATTCCGGAATGCATCTTCTTATTGCACTTGACCCGGTGTTTGTTTAAAAGGCATCGCTGGCTTAACGCGATTGCTGGCCTGTTCTGTCTAAAAGTATTATTTAATTATTCAGAACATTTCTAGGGTCAAATGTCCTTTGATATTACTCGGATTCCTTGAAGAATTGAAACAATCGATGTCTTACAATAGCAGTAATCAATGTTAAATCTTTGAAATAACAGGAATTTTATACAATAATACATTGTAGGATAATGGATGATAACTTTATAACTTCTCTTGTAAAGTTGGTACTAAACAGAACATTTGTAACACTGGGCACACATGATATAATTACTAATACCATGCAAAATATTCACTGTTTGCATCAGTTTTCAGTAATAAAATTTACATCTGATCTGCAATATCCTGTCGCATGGAAGTAAATTGTAGAATTTTAAAGATGTGTAAATAAATGTGTTATTTACTGAATGGTCCGGTTAATATTACTAGTTACCAATTTTCATAAATGCAACCAACAATTGCAGTGCACACGCGTCCACTGCGACTGCACCCGTACCACCACAAAGCCGACCGAGCTCCCAACTAATTTCACAGCGATTTGGGCGAGTACGCTCGCGCAAAAAAAGGCTCCATTCACTCGACCGACTACTCGACCACTTGAATGGGCCACGTCTGACACGGCTGATATTAATTTCACTACTAGAACACTTGGTTACTTTCGACGATGAGTATACTTCTGCTAGATACCATAAGCCACTTATGAACCTCTGGTATCTCTGTAACATACATTGATTTAATTCTGTGTTTAAGGAAAAACTAAATTTGATATAGAAGAAAATGCGTATTACAAATTCTATGGTTTTAAAATGTTATTAATCAAAAAATGTTATAAATTTATTATGACAATTGATCGTCTCCATAGCCTAGTTATTTTGGCAGTTTCTTTACACACCGTGATCGTGGGTTCAATGCTTAAAAGGTTTTCTTTTTATTGTATTCTGGTCTGTTGTTCGGTCCCGGCTAAAGGCCATCTTTAGCAGTCTTTTAGAAGTACGTTTAAAACTGCTGTCATGTAATACTATCAAAGAATATAGGCTGTGGAAGTCAATTTCAATAGCTACATTTAAAAACTACAATGCAAGTTAAGAGGGAAAAATGTCAGTCAAATATATCATAATTTGTAAACATCGTTATAAAGAAGTACAGGAAATCAACCTGATTAGACAGATGACGTCTGAGTTTAGATCACTGTCGACCGATTGTATATTGTAATCAGTCAAAACTAATCTACCTAATACCCATAAATGGACTAACATACCTATAGACGGCATTAAACCTCATTCAAGTAATGAAACTTGAACCTTTCTTGGCTGCTGCCCAAGTTAAAAAAAACGCAAAAGCACTATTTCTCACGCGAAAACCAATGTTTGTAAGCTATTAGCCTCTATAATTAGTGCCTGTACAAATGATCTACACCTAAATCAAAGTAAATATTTATACATTTCTCTAAGACACAATTAACAAATAACAACGCTATACTTAGCCACTTTAAATCCATGCATTCTTTCTAAGTTAGTTAGGGCAATTTGGGCTGATCACCCAGTTGTCTGAAAAGTAAGATGATCCATGCGTCAGATGGGCATGTAAAAAGTCCGCACTGGACCAGCAGTTTCGGATGTCATCGGTCCAAGAAACCTATTAGCTAGATGAGATATGAGGAATATTGAAAATGCTATTTACGTACAGAATGGACATCACAACTGATGATGATGAAATAGTTGATTGGAAGTTTGAAATCAAGTATATATTTTATAACAAAAAAGATAAAATTCTTGATCGACAATTATGTTCATCTGTTTGACATGAAGTATTTAGTTTTAACTTAAATTGTTTAGGTTACTAAGATAAAGTTAATCGACCAGGAATTTATAATGAAGTATATTACTAGGATAACAAAGATGTGAATACACATCAAACTATCGCACTAACAATACTAGAAGGACTTGGATAGCTGGAAATAAAGAATAAGCCTTAATAAACAATAAAAGTTGTAGCACACAAATTCTTGAATCGAACACAATACATTTTTTGTTGATTTAGAGATAATATATTAAGTTTAAACTTAAAATCTAGTTTAGTTTTATAAGGTAACAAACATCCGCCGCACCATGCAATTTACTGTATTAGGATAACAAGATAATGAAGAAGTAGAACACCAACAAACTTTTGACACTACAATACTAGAAGTACTAGGATAGCAGGAGTGCAAAAAAGTTGGCCTGTACAAGCGATAATAAAAGTTGTATCAAAAATATTCTGGATTTTCTGTGTTACACAAAATATTTTGTTATATTTAAGGAAATGATTTCGAAGTTTCCTTAAATTCTGTTTAGAGTTTATAAGGTAACAAACATCCGTCCATGCAAACTTTCGCACTTTTTACACTGATATTACTAGGATATCAGGATAATGAAGAAGTATAATACCAATAAACTTAAGCACTACCAATACTAGAAGTATTAGGATAGCAGGACAATAAAGAAGTGAGCCACAATAAAAGTATTACATAGAATCTGGAATCGAACACAAAAACGGCAACCCGCCACGGCGTGAAGATATGTTGCCCATTCAGTTTCGAACCGGTTATAACACGATCACGTCCGACTCTTTTTGCTGGTAGTTTCGCTTTCGACTCGTGATCCCCTGGTCCCTGTCTACCCCGTTTCATGCGGTTTAAGTCGTAATTATACTGTACTGATTTTATATATTTATATATTTTTTGCTTGCATTTATTAAAAAAAGCTTTGCTATTCACAACGTCAAATTTGCCATTCCTATTTCTGCTGCAACGAGATATGGAATAACTGTAGTGTTCCGGCTTGTAGGGCACTGGAATTGGTCGAATACTAGGTGAATGAGATAGAAATATCAGCTAAATATTGTTATGCACTAAAAGCTAAGCAAGCAGTCAGTTTTGTGTGTGTGTGTGTTTTAAAAAACATGAAATATTGATAATAATAATAGTTAGAACAAACTGGACCCGGAATAGATGTAATCAAACTAACTGACATAAACGAAGTGACGTCATACTTCTTGCGAGCACCTTTCATCGAAAAGCAATCAGTGAATTGTCAACAAGAAGTTCATCACTGAGTAAAGCCAGTTCGTCGCTATAGGTAACTTTTTTACATTTATACCGGTTCTACTATGGCCTGAACCATAGTGTGAAGTAGGTTACAAATTGTTCATCCATAGTAATGAAGTACTAACCCCCGTAAATCTTTATGAATGAATCTTCCATCGGCTCATGTCATTCACTTTACGGTGTAATCGACACCCCGATTCTGACCGCAGCCACATCCCTGGGAACCGGTGGTTTAACCTGTTTTTTATGTTATTTCTCTTACGATGCTACGAGCACTGTACTTTAAATTCGATTATCACGTGAGCTAACTTGAATATACAGCAGTTTTGGTTCTGACAAATTATTTTACATGAAATAATCTGTCCTTGTTTATCAAAACAAAATCAGTAGTAATTCTCTCGCATTCATTGACAACTATTTTGGTAGCATCCTTGACAATCAATAAGCGAGTGTTATATATATTGAATAAAGATATTTGAATTGGAGTATAATTTGTGGTGTTGACGTAAAATTTATCAATATTACACAACGAGTCTTTTTTATGTAATGATTACTGTAGCCACGACTCTCTTTAGACCGAGACACAGTAATGTTTATACACTACCGCTTTTCTGTAGAAAATATTATTAAACTCCTACAGTCTGGTCTGTACAAAGGGCCAGGAAAATTTTATAAAAGAACAAGTCTCAGTCTGATAGGCTTTTATTTTCAATAATAATAAAAACAATGTCTTATGGTTGAAAAATAATATTAACGTCCTATACGAATACATTTTTACCTAGGACCGGTTAGATAAGGCCAACTTCGACCCAGAAGAATACAACTCGCGTTTGGAAAGCTACGGCATATCCTCTCGTCAAATATCCCTCAATGCCTGAAGACTAAGGTCTTGGACCAATGTGTGCTGCAAGTGATGACCTATGGCACTGAGACATGGTCCTTTACTGCCAGCCGTATAAGGAAAAGTCGAGCTTAGCGAGCTATGGAGCGGGCTATGCTCGGTAATTCTCTGCGTGTTAAAGTGCGTAATGTAGACATCCCCAGAAGAACGATGGCAATAGTAATAGCCTGCGGGCTATGTATTAGCAAGCTGAAGTGGCAATAAGCTAGTTCCATAGCTCGTAGAACCGATGACCGTTGAGGAAGAAAGGTTCTCGAGTGGCAGACTCGTACTGACCATCGCAGCCACGGATGGCTCCCTACGAGATAGAGTGCCGACTTGCGTAAAAGTTCAGGAGGTCGGAGGAGGCTGGTGGCAAGAGATCATGCCTCTTGGCGACTTATGGGGAAGGCTCAGCAGTGGGCTCTGACACGCTGAAACAACGACGATACAAGTATATAGTACGCAAAATAGTTACACAACTCTATACAAATGCATACCACACTGGTACCTTCTACTTCCGTTTCCATAAAACATAAAAAATAAGCAAGTGTTAGATATTTATCAGAGAGCAATGACGACAAAGATTTTTCTAAAATTTTATATAAATATATTAGACTTCAGTTAATTTTAAAACACTGATGTCGTGCGACACAATGATTAATGATCATAAAAACGTGTAACATTACCCAACGATATCACCTTAACTTTTCAGACGGATTATAGTAAGGATAAGATGTTTTATTACTCTAACAGCCAGAAAACAACTATAAGAAACAATTACGCGCAGGGCTCGAACCCAGGTTTGTAAAGTAAGTGTCAATACCATTGAGCTGAGCTTCAACAAGTAAACGTATTAAATATTGTCCATATTTATATCGTTTACTAATTATAACTCTGTCCTCTTCAAATGAAACCCGAAATATGTTACAAAACCCATTGTGCATATTTGCCTTGACTTATCACGCCAAATTAACATCCTCCGTGCCTATTAAAAACACGTATATGTACGTGTTGTTGCGTTAAATCTTGTTAAAAAAACTCAAACGCGACTTGTCACATTATCATTGATGCGTCAACTACAAGAATAATCGAATCGAAACCGGTTTAATACCAGGTTTAAAGACTGATAACGCCATCTGTCATCTAACAAGTGACAACCGTCACTTATTTTTTTCTGGCATGGAAAAAAGGCTTTTAAGCCGAAAAGAATAAAAAATATGTTGAAAAGGCCCGCCTCCTACATGGATGTTTTTTAAAAGTTTTTTTGCGGTTTTACCTATGTTACGTTCCTTCATTTTCACTTTAATAATATTTACATGATGACATATAGTTCATTATAGAATAGTATTTTAGGTTATTTGCAACTCATGATTAATCACGAAACTAAATTTTTGAAATTAAGAATTTTTGCGACCATTTGGCGCTGTGGCACTATGTTAGTGCGATTTTATTAAAAAAGAGTTTTTTATGAGTAATTATACATTTTTTTTTAATTAACAAAACCATACCCTTATAATTTTTGACAGTAAAGATACTCAAACATAATAATTATCTTTAAAACTTTTAGTACCTACCTGTAAACAGCACAACAAATGCAAGCGGAACTTCTAAATTTTACTCTACAATTATTACATTTAAGTTTTCAGACAAAAAACCACACAAAGCTTCTTCTGGAAGCTCATTACGGTCGCGTTTTTCCGAATTAGTAACGTCTCTTTATTTTTTTTTTGACGTTTTTGTGACGATCGTTAAAATGATACGAGTGACAGAGACAAGAACAGTTCTCTCGGTTCCGATCCATTAGAACCGCCTCGGTTTAAATTTGACAACTGAACCGCCAATGGGGCCGAATGAAGCGAGTTTTCGAATTTCGAACGGATTTCAAAGCCACTAGCTATGTTCATACAAAAATCGATCTTATCACTGACAGTTAAAGTCCATATTTGAAAGATACCATCTAACCAGTTAACAGTGATTTTAAATAGAGATAATTAGATCTAACTTTTTATTTGGCAAGAAACGAAAAGGAGTTGCATTGTGAGGTGTTTATGGAAACAAAAAAAATGTAGTTACGACACAGAAAAACATTTCAAAATTATCTTTTCGAGTTAGATAATTAAATAAAATTGAATTCGAAATGTGAGCAAGTTTTCTAAGTGATTTTTTCATGATTATGAAAAACATTTGTTGTCCAATATTTTATTCTGGAAAAAACAAACTAAAGTTTATTTAAAAAAATACAATTGTTAACCATATTTACAACACTTATTATTTAGATCGTTTTTCATTAATCCTCGCCATTATAAAAAGCTGATGAAACTAGCTAATTGTTATTTTTTTTTTTTTCAAATTTATTTCAGGCTGCAGCGGTTGAATGATAGTTTAATTGAGTTGTTTTTTGTCCGGTACAAAATTGATTTACCGATCTTTGATTTCTTATTATCTCAGTAATTTACTAAACAATTTTAAGCTAGTTAAATTAATCCGCAAATAGTTTAATCGCTATAGAACGGCAACATTACGTTTAAAAATAAGAGACGTTATAAAAAAAGTTACGTAAACTTATCTATTCTATTTTATTTTTAAATTTATTTTCAATGAAATCATAACATTTAATTTCGAGTTTTATCAATTGTAAGCGAAAATAAAGATTTGTGCAGAAATTATTTCGCGTACATATTTAATTCTATTTAAATATTTGTTTATTTAAAGAATTTACACGTTATCTATGCTTATTTGTCAAAGAAGACAGACAACGAATTTTTCAACGAGCTCGCTATTTGAAAATGCTATTATTTTTCTTCGCCCTTTTTTAAGTTATCATACGGACAGTAAAAGCATTACACAGAGTGAATGCAGGACCTGACATTTAGGACCCGAAAGATAATTCAATGAATGGATATCTAACTACAAATGTAAACGTCCCGTAACAGCGGCCAAAAGTGATCTCTAACCAGAATATAAAATAATCTACAATGGAAACTCATATTGGTTATATTATTTTTGGTTATAGGCAGAGGAGATGTCGGGCCACCTGATAGATAGTGGCCGCCGACGCCCATAGACATTGACAATACTAGTGGTATCACCAACGCGCTGCCTACCGTTAGACATAGGATGTTAAGTCACATTCACCCAGTAAATACGCTGGCTACGGTGCCCTTCAAACCGGAACACAGTAGTGCTTTTACACTACTGCTTTGCGGCAGCAAAAGACACCGCGGTGGTACCCACCCAGACGGTCCCTTGTAAAAAAGAGACCTACTTGTCCCATCTACCATTGTACAGATTATTAATTGACTATCAAAATAAATATAGTTATAGATTATACATAAGACTAATGGAAACTAATAATTAATAACCAACAAATGAAGGTATTTGCTATATGGCAAAGCGTATGTCAAACGGCAGCATAACACAACTGTATGCTACGGCCGAAGGGGTTACACATCGGTGAGTATGGACTTGTTCAATTTGGAAATGAGCTTTTTTAAAGCAATATAAGATGTAGATGTATTCAAAAGCATAGTTTTTAAGTACATATTTTATCGAGTTCATTTCATTACATTACAATTATTCAATAATTCTCATTATAAACTAATAAAAATAAAGTGTGATTAGGATAATTTTATGCTATAACTCATACAAAAGCGTTATTTGTCAGTAAAAAGTTTGTATGTTAAGAGATATCATGTAATCAGCAGTAAAAATTAAGTATATTATATTAGCTATACATGATCATGACATGATGATGATAGTATGCATAGTCGGAAAATCGATTTGTGTACCGCGCTCATAAATAATTTCCTCTTAGCGTTTAATCAACACTTACCGCCGCTGTAAATAATAAAAACAAATATATCATGAATTTTCTATATTTCATGTTCTATATAATTCCCAATATGACAATGTTTTCATCATTGCAAATAAAAATAATTAATTAGTTGTATAAAGTCTTTACATGCAAATCCTTGTGAATATTTAACCATTAACGGGTAAAACTTTGACAGACCAACGACGTCGCCGTACTTGGCAATGGACAAAGTGTCTAAAACGTTGGGAGTATTGTAAACCTAATAAAAAACGACAATTTATTTAAATTCATGTGCATTCACGTAAATGCACGTACGGATTCTGGATTACGATGGAGATATGATTAAAGCATTCTTCAAGTTCACATGAGATGTTTATTTTTTTACTGCCTAAAATATATTCATCATCAGCCTGTGTACTTTTCAGACAATTGGGTGATCGGCCCAAATTGCCCTAACCAACAACAACGAAAAATTGTTGAGCCCCGCAGGATTCGAACCCACGACCTCCGGTTTCTAAAGCACAGGCCTTTACCGCTGGGCTACGGAGGCAGCCCTAAAATATGACTTAAACCCCATTTAACATGTTATTTAGCAAAGGAAATGAATAAGCTGTTCACCCTTTCTTTTAAATAATTAATGAGCGTTGTTAAGTTTTATCCGCTACGTGCGAGTCACTTAATATATCAAACATTACTGGTATTTATTATTCTAATTTATACGAACGTTATAAAATTATTGTCTATGAATATTTTTACAAACATAAACGAATTAAACTTACTTCTTATTCTTATTAAACTATTGTTTGAAACGAAAATTGTATTACGTGATAATAGAAATTAAATATCAAGTTGTTCAAGTCCCTAATGTACGAGGTCACTTCCCTTCCATTTATCTACAATCGGTCGCTATTTGTCAAACGCACAATAATTTCTCAATTAATTAATTTGTACATACCTATACGATATTATTAGTAGATATGTCATTATTAGTTACTTAACAATGTTCGTGACTGATGACATCAGCGTCATTTAGTTTATTTTATTGATACATTCAATATATTATCTACTGAATAAAAGTATAAAAATGTTTCAGGTCACGTATCTTTAGTACGAGTTATAATATTGATTATTATTATTAAAACATGTTTTTGACAGTAAAACTACGTTTTAAAAAAATCCTGTTGGTATCGAATACTTATTTATTTTCAACTTTTACTTTTTATTTTCAATTATTTTAGTATTGATATAACAATAGAATACCTTGTTTAGTTTTCATCATCATCAGCCTTTGAAAGTCCACTGCTAGACATAGGCCTCTCCTAATACACCCCTATCCATTAGGCGGTTTTGGACCATATCCTATCACGCTGGTCCAATGCGGGTTGGTGGGTGGACCGACTTTTACATGCCCATCCAACGCATGGATCATCTTACTTTTCAGACAATTGGGTGATCGGCCAAAATTGCCCTAACCAACTAGGAAACAACAATGAAAATTTGTTGAGTCCCCGCAGGATTTGAACCCACGACCACCGGTTTATAAAGCAAACACCTATACACATACAGTTGTTTAGTTTTACTTAAGTTTTATTGTATAAACTGTGATTTGTAATTTCAAAAAAGTTTTAATGTGTACACTTAAAAATAAATCGTAACTTAGGACTTGCATGAAAGAGACAGATGAAGCGACAAATATAGGTTAGGGCGGGACCTCACTTTAATTATCTCTCGTGTCACTAAAAAGTGTGTTGCCTTTTCAATATACATTTTACAATATTTTAAAGCATTAAAAGTTATTAAATGACCATTTTTATACAGTTAATTATATAAATATTCAAATTATCATACGAAAAAGTTATAATTTAAATGTTCAATTTTTTTTATTGTATTAATATTATTTAATTATTTATGATATATATAAATTTATTTTGAAGCACGATACTAGAAACGACATGCATAGTATAATCAAGAATTTATATAGATATATTGTCTGTAAAACAGATAAAAAAGATCAATATAAAATAAATACAAAGTTAGTTCAAATTAATCAAGAGAATATAGTCAAGAAAATAAATTCATCATGGAAGTAATACGCAGAAAATAATTATACATTTTATCAAGTAGCTTTTGTCGTCTGTATAAAAAAATAAAGTAAATATTACGTACGATACAAGATAAAACAAATTCAAGATATGAAGAGCAACGAAATTATCATATCCCGAAATATTTCCTCATCCCCCGGGATGGGGATAGCGCCAGTCTTCTGCCACGTGCCGCGGAGGGTGCGTCGTTCCCGCCAATATCGGAATAACGCGCGAAAATATAACGTTTTATCGTCTGTTGTTGTGTGCGTTTTGTGCCTGCATTTTTCGTTTTCTAATAATTGGAATAATTAAATTATAATCTGTTAATCAGTGACGTTGATTTGCATATATTATATTGGGTATTTTTTTAATTATTATTAAAAATTTAAGTGACAAGTGGTAATTAAAAAAAAATAAAGTGTTTTTGACTAAGTAATGATTCAATATTGACTTGTTTGTATACCTTTATTGTATTCAAATTAAAGCAATAACTTCTTTTTTCTTTTATAAATATTTATTTAAAGAGTTTACGACATAGATAATATGTCAAATATATTACAAATATGGCCGATATCGTTTGATCTTTGCGGATTGATTGTATCTATTTATATCCAAAGGCGGTAGGTATCAAAGAGTTGGTAAAATAATACTGCATATAAATTCAATACCACGCGTCCAATTCAAAACCGTGATATCAAATGACGGCAAGAAACTGTGCGTGTGAATTAATAATACGCGCGTTATATAATTATAGTCTGTGGTAATATTATCTTGCGTTTTAAAAAAGCATAGAGCCTAGCTAATTATTTAATAATCAGTAATTTTAAAAATATATCTATGAAACGAATAAAAGTTACTTAACGTTATTAAAAAATGGTGCTTTTGTAGATTTTTTTTACGTTTAACAGTCGGACACTTTTATATTTAGTGCGCGAATGATTTATATTTTACGGTGAAAATATTGAGAAAACTATTGCAAATATATATAAAACCAGTGATGGATTTTAAGTATTGCAAAAATAAGTGTTTTCATTGCGAAAACACAATATTTTTTTTATTTTGTCAATAAGGCCAAATATATTTAATAAAAAGGCAATTAGGGTAAACACCTATTAATTCTAGTTTCTGTTATGCGACATAATATGTTTGCTATTGTTTTTAAATACTATTATATATCTAAACGGTCTCAAAGCACGACAAAATTTAATTACAGATTTTAAACTCGATAAAGTTTACGTTATGTTACTAAAATCGGATCTAGTCACAAGAAAAGATGTAAAACTAATTATTCCGTTTTGCTGTCAAGACATTTCCAAAAAAACTAAGTAGGTAACAACGAAACCTGCTTAAACAACTGTTATTAATGATCAGTAGCCAATTCGCATATTCATCTTGAATAACAAGGGCCGATGGTGATTTTTTAAATTTATTTCGTGGATCTATCTTCACATACAATTTAAATCGACTCTTTTTATCGTCGCAACACTATACTGGCATAGCATTAAAATCGAAAGAGGAAAAAAATCACCGCCCGCGTCATCTGAAAGCCGATCCCCTTGTCACAATCCATCGGAGTCGGCGGGCGGACCGTAAAATGTGCCTCAAAAACCTCCCGCCATCTGTGACCGACCGTCGGCCGATTAAGACGTTTCCGCTCATTGCCGAATGGACGCGCGAAAAGTGAAGTGACGTGCGGCCATCTTGGATTTTTGTTTTTTTTTTTAATTTTTAACGGTTTTTTTCGGCAATATTTTCGCATTTTTTTTTTTGCTGTGTGCCAATAATAGTAAGAAAACGTTTGGAAATTGTGTTTATTTAACGGCTAATTAATGACAAGGACAAATTGGTGAACTGGTGCGATTTCGATTTAGATAGAACGGATTTTTAAATTTCTATCGGCAGTTTATAAGCTTGACATAGAATAAGTGTAAACGATAATGTGTTAAAAATCTTC
The DNA here is from genome assembly GCA_029286875.1 of Lamproptera curius. Taxonomy (NCBI): domain Eukaryota; kingdom Metazoa; phylum Arthropoda; class Insecta; order Lepidoptera; family Papilionidae; genus Lamproptera; species Lamproptera curius. The sequence continues at coordinate 2,435,429 of JAGSMT010000052.1, forward strand.
CGATCCGAAGACACCACAATATCATCTTCTTTAAAAATACTTCTGCATTTTACATCAATGTTTACTTGTCTTAAAAACATGACGATTTTTTTAAAAGCTTAAAAACAAGCATTAGCCTTTTCATAACGCAACATCATTGACAGTTGAAAAGCTAGCAAATGGCGACTTTTAGCATTTGCAAATTATATAAATACAAAAATCCCTCCTCTTTTGCATTATTCAGGATTTAGATCACTTCTTTTCTCAAATAATGGTTCAAGTCTTCTATCGAGACAATTTTAATGAAAACACAATGTTGAAACTTGATTTTTTTTACCTATCATTCTGATAGTAAATAACTTTGAGACTAATATAAATATTGTACTGATAATTTTATGCCATGTCCTAGAAACTAGATAGCTGCCTATTATTGACTCAAAAATGACCTACTTATTAGTGTGAGAAATTAGTCACTAAGTTCAAACACTTTTAGGATATAGAAGCTTACTTTTAATTGAATAACAAATTGAGGGCTAGTTGAGAATTATATGTTACTAATCAATTCAAATTCCGTATTCCTAGGTTCTCTCAGCAAACGTCGATTTTGTTCTTCCTATTCTTTGTGTTTTTGGCAAAGTGACTTGATCAAAATTAAAAATCACTAAATAACACACGAAACATGACATATTAATCAATTTATATGTTATTTTTGCTAATATTACATAAAATATTGATACAACATCTTACAAATAATCAAATACATTAGTACGCAATACCTGATTACCATAGCGTCCAATTAGACATCTTCGAAACGTCAAAAAAAACGACAGTCGTTATAACAGCTATTTATTTTTAACCGAAACCGTTACACGATAACTGCTAATCGCCCAAAACGCGTACCCGCTCCGGGCTAGTGCTCAACTCGCGTTTTTCGACTTCCTCATTACCGGGGCGGTGACCATTAAAACTTACCCATTCTCGTGAGAAAACGGTGACTTATGGACCCACCTGCCTGCCGGCTATCTAGCGAACCGGCAAAGCGTTGCTCAAACACCGGAAAATCGTCGAAAAAGCTGCGCCGAAATTAATCCAAACGAATCGGTTTTATGTAGGGCTGGGACGCGACGATCATTCCGCTTTTCACGGTTCGCGTTTGACGGTTTTTTTACGCGGTTCGCGGAACCCGCCCGTGGTGCGACAAAATGGCGTTTAAGACGTCTCTTTAGCTGTAACAATGATCAATTTGTGGGAATAATTGACGATGAACATTCAAGATTATACTATGGTGACCTTTGTTTGTTGGCACCACAAATATGAATAATTTGAAGTTTTAAAAACATAACTTGTGATAGCTTCTGTGAAGCTTATATGGGAAATATTGGTAATTTGTTATGTATCTACATTACACGTTCATCATCGTCATCATGATTAGCCATCAGGACATAGGCCTCCCCTAATGCACTACTTTTGATCTACGGCTATTCTCATCCAGCCCTTATACACTTTATAAAGAACAATATAATGTACCATTGAAAACGTGACCATGTATGTCTTTGATTTCTATAGAGATTTCTATAAAGCTCGTTTCAATTATACAAATTGCAAATTCTGTGCAAATATAGCGCAAAATTAACATAAAGTTCATCATTCATTGGTGGTTTTTAAATCCTTTCTGTTTGATCTTTTACCATGCGTTTGTTCCGTTCATTATTTAAGTTTCAGATTTAGGCCTTAAAGATTAAAACAGAACATCCTGTTTCTTTAGTTCCGACTAACTGTTTATAGGCTACGTGTAAAGCTTTTTAACCAAAAATATAATCACAGATTGGTAAATAAGTTTACTATTATCTTCTGCATTTACACCATAATTGTCCATTATAAAACATGATTATCCAACGTTTAAAAGCATTGTGCTCGCAACTGTGGAAGCACGTTATCGTGCTTAGTAATAAAATGTAGCAATATCAAAATGTGCGTGACGTACTCTCTAGAACGTTCTAGATGAGTATCATAATGATTAATGACGAAAAAAACAATGCAACTTTTCTTTGGCTAAATAAATATACGCTCTATGCGTTCCGATGACTATCAACACTATGCTAGTATTCATTTTAGTCAATGTATAGATTATCTACCAAAAACACTCACTTTAAAGACTTGCAAAAGACTTTTGATACGTTGCAACTTATTGCATCAGTTGTTTTATAGATACTACAGATTTTAAATCGTTTGATCTTTTTGCTAGCGTATTAGAAAAATATATATAGTCTATCATAACTTATAGATATATTGTATATATTTTAACGGTCTTGGAACCAAAATCGTATACATTGTTAGTAATCTTATCATCTCATCAGTTTTCTTGACATACGTAGAACCAAAGCGACGAAAAACAACAATGAAATATAATTTAACCTTTATATTTGTTCTCAATTGAACTCAAAATAATAATACAAGCTAAAATGATACGATACGCGTAATACTAAAACCTAAATAATAATTAATACTAAATCAAATTCAAATTCAAATTTAAAATAATGACAATTCTGTTTACAGTTTTCATAAACTTATAGACGATATCCAATGTTAAAATAGTGTATATTTTAATTAAAACAGAAATAATACCTTGATATTAAACCAAACGTGTAAGACTTTAACTACAGAATTTTATCAATGATCTGACGTTTATTTTCGCGGCAAAATAGTGAGCGGCCATATTGGATTCTGACGTTTGGTGCAATGACTTAAGCGTGTGCAGTGCGTTCGGAGTTAAGGACTCTAGTGCTAGTGCTTATCTAGTTTTCTGGGTCTGGTTTTGTTGGCAAGCTGGAGGGCCAGAGCAAGGCCACGTTTGCGGCCCTGTTCGGGCTGCGCGCCGGCGGGGGCGTCGACCTCTCCGCCGCGTACAGATACAATCAAAATATGATGGAGTATTACACATGTAAGTCGCATTCAGTCTGTGGTTTTTATGGTTTTTAATTTATCGGTTCTGTTGACATACGGCCAGTACTTGGTTTATGTTAAAGTATTTGATTTTGCTACGTGTGTTAATGATGATGCATAGATCAGTGAGCGACAGCATTGACGGTACTGTGCGAAAGCTGACAGTGGTACAGCACTTTTCGGTACTAGATCTAGCAAAACTGTATCGTATCTACTGTTCCGAAAATTCTGATACAAAGGCCATTGATGGTAGCACAATTTAGATCATATGGATCCACCTATAAACTTTTAGATAAATAAAATGCGTATCACGATGATGCCTTATTTACAACATAAAGATAATATATTTCAAACAACATAAGACTCGTTTAAAGTATATAGTAGTAAAAAAACATAGTGTTGTTATCAACTCCGCGTAGCGTCTTAATACATCCTTCGGTCACGACATCAGACATAAAACTTCGAGAGCCGAAAGCTCACCAAAGCAAAAAGTCCACCCCGCCCGCCATTATGCAAAAACATCGCATCCATAACGAGATTATCATAGCCGGCCATAAAAACCGCGCGCAATCATGCCCCGACGCCATAAAGTACCGCGTAACGGCTGCTCGCATCTGAGCCGAGATTCGCGACACCCGAAACGGAAGGATCCGACCAATGGGAGTGGCCGCTGCGCGGGATCGTTACGCGTCGACCAATCACGAGCTCTCTAGGGCGAGTGAAGTGATACCCATTGGCCAATGGGCGCTGGGCGTGATGCTGCCGCTGTGTGCGTCACAGCTCGTGGGAGGCTGTACGCGATCTGCCGTCGCGTCGGCCGCGCACGGACATTAGACCCGCTCCTTAAAATGGCCGATTGGATTTGTTATGGCATTACTTAATGCGCATGTCGTATGTTAAAAAAGACATGCGATAGTTTTTAGTTCAAAAGATTATATGTTACTACAAGGCAATATACTCGTATATAATATCTTTCGGTAACTTAGCCGAAAAATCAATGTTTGTATAAATTTTAAGATTATGTGTATTATATTTCGTTATTCTCCTTGAATTCGTAATAATACTGACTATTTTTAAAAGCCAATATGTTTATTATATCCGGGAGCATTATATTTAATGACGTTATAACATAAATATCTATAGAACGACTTTAGACTGCTATTTTTACCAACAACATAACCTCTTTTTACCTATTTAATGATGACACGAAATTATTAGATGTTATTTCTTTACAATTCCTTATTACTAACATTTTTATTTTTTTTTTATTTTATTTTAACTATAAATAAAACCATGAGAGATATATATAGCATACATTCAAAACAGGAGCGCACATACTCTATGCTTTAGTGAAATTTTTCTTATACAATACTTGTACTTAAAACTTTAAACAGGTACAAAACCGACTAATTTGGCGTCCACTAGGCTATAACATAGCTGTTACGATGTAAATAATAGTTTAATAATTAGTTATTTATTTTTTCTTACTAATCTTTTTCCGGTTTCAAGCGAAATTAACATAATCATAATTATGATTGATTCTCCTCGCATAGGAAACAACTCAATTGCAGAACACATGCTTGTATTATTAACCGTTATTGATTCAGGATATTAACAAGGAAATGTTGTTCGTAGCTGAAACAAAAAACGATCTCCTAATTAGGAAACAGTTCGTTTTATAATCAGCCTTAAACGCAACATTCGAAGTAAGGCGGGAAATACGATTTTGTTTTTTATCGATTAATTATTAAATAATCGGCTGTCGTTATAATAATAAATTCTTGTTAAAACTTTTAATAATTTAATTATTTAAACAGACATTTCGTCTTGGATTTAGGTAGCATAAAACAGAGAAAACAAAACTTTTCATTACTTTTCAATTCCAACCGTGGTCCTAAGCCATTTTGATCTATTGACTACTTTATTTTTTTATCTACATTTTATCAGCTATCGGTATTCGAATTTTGTGAATTACGAACGTCAATTGTCTGCGTTACATCAAATTATTTTCAATATAGACTAATTAAACTATTATTTAACATTAAAATAGTGTCAGGGAAGGAATGCCTTCTAACATAATGTTTGTCTGTTCGAGTATATAACTATTGCTTTAATTATGCAATTTTATATTATTATTCCTGATATATAGTGGATACATCATCAGCCTGTTTTAGTCCACTGCTGGACATAGGCCTCCCCTAATACACCCCTATCCATTAGGGGGTTTGGACCGTATCCCACCACGCTGGTCCAATGCGGGTTGGTGGGTGGACCGACTTTTTACATGCCCATCCGACGCATGGATCATCTTACTTTTCAGACAATTGGAGGATCGGCCCAAATTGCCCTAACCAACTAGGAAACAACAATGAAAAATTGTTGCGTCCCCGCAGGATTCGAACCCACGACCTCCGGTTTCTAAAGCACACGCCCATACCACTAGGCTACAGAGGCAGTTTGTATATAGTGGATAACAATCAATATTTAGAAGCACTTACAAACAAACCTAATGACAAAGCGAAGAAAGCTAGTAGGTGCATGCTAAATAAAGTTAATAAAAAAATATATAGATTGACTTTTTTTTCTAGACACTAATAATACTAATACAACTATAATAACGCTAAAGTTCAAACACAAATTTAGATTCAAAATGCGAATATAATAGTCTATCTATCAAATTACACACAGTAAAAGTCATTACACTAGCTCTTAATTTTTAAAGTTCCACCACTAGTTCCAAAAAGCCAGTCATTTTCTTCAAAATTTTATAGTATTTTATATTAGAACGACATCCTTTTCCCAAAAAATAATAATATTAATTAGGAAAAAAATAATAATTTGTTTCAAGAAAACAAAACTTAGGCAATTTTTTTATGGATTAGCTTTACGCTAACTTTATTGAGGGACTTACTTATCAAAATATTTGTTAACCGCTAGATTATATTCTTACTTCTCAGCTTGAATTTCGATACATTCTTCACGACCACATGCAATTGATATATAAACCCTATTTAACTTTTTAAAGAGAAATTTTCAGTGAGATTATATCTAGGCCTAGAGGCAGTGTAGTAGGCTAGACTAAGCCTTTATAGGTACCCACTTGACTCTCCTAGACTTATATGTTCTATAACGCATTACGTTATCACTTAAAAAACTATTTAAAGCATAAACCGTTCACAAACAATCTGTTATTTCTTCATAAGTACCAATTAAAATTACTCAATAATAATTAATTATAGACAAATAATTTTAACGAACGCTTTTTTCTCCCCCCGGCCATAGAGAACGCACAGATTAATTACAGCGATACATCGTATGCAACTCTTTACATAATCGTCGCATATAACGTTGGACGCAACGAAACCGGTAAGGTTTCGACACCAACTCGCCGTACCGCCTTTCTAATCTCGATTGCAAACCGTACCGGTTTCGTCTATCTGTGGTATATAGCCCCCGCGACCAATCACAGCCCTCTCACGCATGTGTGCGTGCGTGTACGCATAAGCCTGAGGCCGTGTGTGTTGTGTCACATTGTTCACATGTGACCAATCACAGCGCCGGCGCGCGTGTGTGCGTATGTTAACGCATAAAGCTGAGCATGTGTGCGTTGTATCACGCTGTTCACATGTGGTATATGCGCCTCCAATCACGGCGCTGTGACACACGTGTGCGTGTCGCCTTTAATTATGTATACGGACTTGTTTGTGGCTGTGTGCGTTGTCTCGTATGGTTGTTCACTCGTGCTATATGCGCCGGCGCAGATCGACAAATCAGAGTCGTGCATGTGTGGCGTGTACTATACGAATGTAAATGTATGCGTGTGTGTGTGTGTGTGTGATTTAACTCATTGCTCCACGTACATATTTGATTAAGGATTGTATGTCTTATACACTTGTTTTAGAGTTGCTTGTTGATTGTAATCATTTGTGGTGTCACTCACGTCATAGGTGCGGTGTCTTATGGCCGTTGCGCATGTGTGCGCGCCATTGTGTTCGCACACCAATTGTTGGAGAGTATGAGTCAGATTTTTACATTATGAATAGAAAAAACACGAAATGTAAGAGGAAGTCGTTTTTTATCATAAGCGATGTAAATCATTTGTTTTAATGGGTCCGGTTTTTAGATCACGCTCTGTATTATGCTTTGGTGTGTTTTATTCTGACGATTCATATTACTATACTGGATTATTCGCATACATATGTCTGTGGGGCTTGTACCAAGAGGAAATGTACTAGACGTCGAATGAAGTATGATCAGTTTTTAGGCGTTTCCTGTGATAACTCATTTATTGCGTATTGATAGGTTAACCATTTCAAGGATATAGCGTTCAACAACGTCTAAACATCAGCAGAATAACAAACTCATGTATCTTTTAGGTGTAGGAATACTGAAGATTAACTTTGAGATCAATCAAAATATACTTTTAAAACAGCAACTAACAAACAACTGTGTTTCGGTCTATTCTCTACGCCGTATCTTAGTAGAAGGTTCCATTTCAATTTGCGATAAAAAATAGAGTAAAACAAAGAAAAAATTAGTACCTCCAACAGTTATTTAAAAATAAAATTGCTGACTTCAAAATTAATACATGCTTATTCAATCTCAAGAACCACTTGAGCGATTTTGTTGAAACTTGCCCTATTTTTAAGTTGGACTATAGGTACCTAATTCATGATTTAATGCAATCCAACATAAAGTCCGAAACGTGCGCAGACAGAAAATACAATCATACAAACACAAAAATATACTAACACTATATTCCAGTAACCCTAGAAAGGCCCGGGCTATCTTTGGGAATTATGCTATGGGCCATGATAGGAAATTACACTGGGATTGAATATAATCTTGAAAAAATACAAAAAACGAAATAAAATGATAACACTCTTATGGAATTGGCTAATAAATAGATTAAATATGAATTTCCACAGTTTAGAGTAAGGAGTTTTGTTTTAAAAGGATTTAGATAGTGAAGGTTATAAAACGTGTATCGTCTTGATATGAACGAGCAAACTGTTATCTGTCTTCAAAATGGCGACGCGCCGGTAATAAAATACACTTGCACTTTTGTATATGGTGCTAGTAGAATACACCCGCAAAATTTCAAGTGTTTCGAATTATCATAGGTGTATTTTTTTAAAAGTGGGCTATCCTAGGAACTAGGCCATCTTCGGCGACACTACCTTATAATAAATCTTTGCATCCGTCAATTATTAACTACATTTACAATCTCTTCTATGCTAAAACAAAAACACGACTGGAATTCTGTTTATATGCAATGTCTAGTGTCAATCTCAAATAGCGTTAATAATTATAGCTCACCTATTGGTCGAATATCACGTGATGATTGGCTTTTAGCAAAGGTAACGAATCAGAGCTGTCTACGTCATTAATATTCAACATACGCTTATAATATTTGCTGAAGGCTTGGTTGCTCAAATCTCTATATATATAAAAGAGATTTCCGCCTATATATTGACTCATCACGATATCTCTGGAACCATAGTTTTTTGGTAGGAATATTCCTTTCGCCGAGTAGAAGTCAGCTCAGTATGGATTTTACGAAATTCAACCCACAAGGGGAGTTGGGGGGTTGATAGCATTTTAATAAACTTTTAGTAGTTAGTGTATTTTTTGTATCTTTTTACTGTTAGCCCAGCTTAATTGTATAAATTTATAAAAACTTCTCTAACAACGCGTAATGGTAACAAAATTAATATTAGATGATTATCTCTGATAAGCCAAAATTAGCATCTTTTACGGTTATATTTAATTATATGCTAACAAAAAGTTACAATACAACACGTCATATAAACTATAACAATCAGGATTAAAAAAAGAATATATTAACATAAAGAAAACAAATAAATCATAATTATTTCTTTTATTTACGCGATTATTATACATATCAAATCCACAATAATACGGATTTTTCGCGTTACTAAAATAAATCATATTTCGTTCCCTTTAGCAAAAAAGCTATTTATGTATTTGTGATAATTTAAAGTGATAAATATTAACATATTTAAAATAATAATTTAACAAGTATAAAAAAAAATACGTGTTTCGATTATTATCATCTGTATTTTAATTACCACCATTTTATTTTATACCAGGAGTCCTTCCACGACTCTGTGCGTTTTACAGTTTTTTCGAATAGATTTTCTTAAATTTTAGGTAGCCTAATAAAAGATAAGTATAGCTTTCTAGCAGTTTAAAAATATTATAAATTGGTTCAGTACTTTCGATGTCTATTCTATATTCTAAGTAATAAATAGTTAGATGAAGCTTACCTAAGACAAGAAGCGTTTAAAAAAGAAAGAATAAATCCGAGTTTAAAAAAGAAAGAATAAATCTCTTCTCTTTATAATACTCATATAAATAAATGTTAGTTGCTTTTATTATCTATCCATAAGGAAAATCGATAATAGGCAATAAAATTCGTCATTTGAAAAATTGTAATTGGTTAAAATAAATTGTACAAAATTATTCTATAAATCTAATATTTATGTTTTAAGCTCACTGATAACCTGAAATAGGAAAACAGTAAGAAGTAAAAAATTAAAAAAATTATAGAAATTTTATCCCGAAATTTTTATTGTGAATTAAATTATAATTTAACATGAACCAGTAGGTTCTATATAGCGAAACAAGATGTCGAAATGTTTAATTATAAACTATTTCCCCCCTCACTATACAGCGTTAATAGTGTAATTAAATATTTATCACAATATAAAACCAACGGAACAAAACATTAAAGGAGCAAAACAATGTCCGAAATGTTAGAGGAAACGAAAATTACCATATTCTGACCGGATGCCCGCCCGACGCCATTGTTGTACGCCATCTTGTTTTTCATCCATTTTGTGGAACCAGTTTTTTATTATACAAAGGATAATAAAACATCCAGCTTCGGACTTTTGTATTTATAGGTCTATAAAACTTTATATCAAAAATCTTCTCTGTTTTATAAAGCTTGAAAATTATTTATATTAACTAACCTATTGAATAACTAACTGGCCAAAAACTTCACGCTGCTCCTTATTTATGAATAGTATTTGTTTTATTTGAAATTACGCTATTTCTAATTGGATTTATTGATGTATCTTAACTTTTTTTAGGTAAATTCGAGGTATATTTTGTTGTGGTATATATAAATCTAGTATAGTAGAAACATTTAATTTATTATATTGGTAAAATGTTTCAACAATAACAATCTATAATCTAGTATTGAACCTTTAGGATCAATTTTACGTAATAAATAGTGTAATTTTATATGGAACAAAATCTGATCACCAGAAATTATATTTATAGGATAAATAAATTGTATATAAAAAAATTAAACCCGCCCGAACAGGGACTTGAACCCTGGACCCTTGGATTAAAAGTCCAATGCTCTACCGACTGAGCTATCCGGGCTACAGAATTGTGATTCAAATCTATGGTCATATCCTATGTATACCACACCGGTTTATATTATTTATCCATAATTTTTAAATAGCATTAGTTACTTTTTCGTCTTATTTATTATATTTATATAAGTTTTTATTACATACAAAAACTTTAAAACTAGCAATTGCTGACTGTCTTCATCAATCATAGATTTTAAAGTTGTATAAAAAAAATATTTCGTTCAGAGCTGAACATGAATTTTGACTGATTACTCAGTAATGTTAACAAGAGCATTACTCATCCCGTAACCTCCCCACCGGAAACGATCTAGTAATTTCCTATTATATTGTGAGCAGTTGCTTATGTTTAAACAAACGTTTTTGTTTTTGCTCACTTAAGCGTCAAAGTGACTTACATTACAGCAGGACGTTGCCTCCATAGCATAGTAGTAAGGGCCTACGGTTTTCAAATAGAAGTCCGTGGGTTCAAATCCAGCAGAAACTCGATAGATTTTGATATTGATAACCTCTGATCAACAAGAAATCACAATAACTGTTCATACGTAGCTCTTTGAGCCTTATTACTAAATTACAAATTACGAAAGTAAAAAATACTGCATCAAAGGATATTAGTATTTATTATGCACTAGTTGTGCCTAGTGACTTCGTCCGCGTGATAATATATATAATAATCTCTTAAAGTTTCTTAAAAAAGTAGCCTCAGTTACATCCAGTTACATACGCTATCTTTAAGTGAAAGTCCCGTCAGAATCGGGCCAGCCATTTCAGATATTAGCCAGAACAAACAGACAGATAGACTAACAAAAATAAAAAAAAATATCTGTATCAGTCAAAAGATATAATTGTCTTTATCATTTAAAACGTTAATTTTACTTTAATTATTATGCCTATTACAAAAAGTCACTCCACAAATGCAAATATATGTAGATATATACAATGTGTATGATTCAGCTACTAAGTTGTGATACTAACTTTAAAAGCTCATGAAAATATTTAAAGTTATCTTTTAAGTTAACATAAAGATTATTTACAATATATATCTGACTTTTGTACCGGTATAATCTTTCAGTTTCAGCCATCTTGAATGCAGATCTAAGATACATTATACATACATATTTGCATGTAATATGCGTATATGTGTATGTTTTATATGGACATAATTTACTATTAAAATTTTAATTTTAAGTTAATCATAACGTATTACTATTTAATCAACCGAATAAAAAGAATGAAACGAGATAAAAAGGGCAGAATAATGAATTAAATCAGGTATCTCATATTAGTATAGAAATTGACATAAACCTATTTTGATTTTGTGTTTATTTTAACGATCATTATAAATATTGTTATTTCATACAGTTAGTTAAAAGGTATAATATACCTTAACTATAATATACCTAATAATTCTTCAGTGCTTAAGGATTCAGAAATTATATTTTTTTCTTTATTTTACTTGGACTGCTATTGATCATACTGTGTTATTCAAAATTATTATTTATGCATTAACTTATAACTAAGTATGTTTTTGTTCGTTAATTCTAAATTAATCGTATTTAATGAGTTACTATATTATTTTTTAATGATTATCTTCCAATCTGATATGATAGCAATATGCTTAATTATCCAAAACTTTACTTTGGATTATAGCAGGTTTTTGGTATAATTTTTAGATATATTTAAATCAATTAAGTTATTATTATGTAATCTTTTTAATGATTTAAGAGACTGGATAAAATTTAACTACTTGTTATGGAGTACTAATTATTTGATTTTTTTACTTAATTACAATGGCAATAAATTTTAATTTCAATTATGTTTAATATTTATAAGTTTAAAAAAAAACATATAATTGGGGGCATAACTGTTATGTATAAATAACATGTTTACCTGTTACGAATCGACAAAAAAACCTTTTGAATATGTATACTTCATAAAAGACCAATGAAATAAAAGTTAAAGGACGCATTTAATAATATTTTTTTAAATCTGTCAAATCATGTTTCTTAAGATCTCATATTGTCTACATTAAAGTAATTATAACTAAGTAAATTAAGAATATTTCGCAAAATAATTATTTCGCCTAAATAATTCATAAATCGACATATTCTAAGACTATATTAATAAAAAATTTAACATATTAGATTATATAAGCGCTTTCTTTTATCATGTTTTTTTTTGATAATATTAATAAGGATGATAAGTTAAATTTTATCCGTGAATTGTATTTAAAATTGATATTGTAATGGCCTGCTCCATCCTGTTGTCAATAGGCCCTTACATTGGCGTCATGCGCGGACGCACACCCATTCCGGTATTTATATGGGATATTCGTGATACGGGGATATTGTGGGAAAGGATTCTCCTTTGATCGAAATGCAATGTTTTTGTAATATGTCCTGCGATTATCGTAGCCGTTCAAGTACCTTCTGTACGTGTGGCCTGGACTTTTAGCAGAATGTGTTTGTCACCTGGTTCGTGTGGACGGTAGCTTTCCGCGAACTCTGTGTAACATAAAGCCTGGAAGCATAACTACATAGTTACAAAAAAGCCGTTAAAGAGCAAGAACAAGTAAAATATCAATTGAGTTGAAGTAATGAGAACTTGAGCTTTTGGATTGTACAAATAAAACAAACACGACAAATTCATTCCTCTGTCTCTCCTCTGTCTGTCGTCTCCGGGATGAAATTAGTAAAAGCTCGCTTTCTTTATGTTTTTTTAATAACTCAACTGGCTAAAGCTTTTTAATTTTCATTGGCAATAATATTCAGATCTGGTAACCAGTCTAATTTTTTTATTAGTGCTCTTTCATTTCAGTTTATGCCTTTTTTATCTTGTATTCACCGTTTTGATTTTTGGCAGTTTTTCAATCTCATTAGGGAAACGAAAATAAAAGAAAATTTAAGGTATTCAATTTAATTACTAATCCTCATTTTAACAGTTTGCTGTCGTTATAACATATAACAGCTTCATATTAACGCTGTGCTGTTAAATTGAAAAGAAATTATTGTTATTACAAGTGTATTTTAACAACTATTTTTGCTTATAAAGGTCGATTAGAAATTTAATTGACGAAGAATTAAAATTGCTTTTGGAATATAAAGAATAATATTCTGCGAATAGATATACGTTTACTATTACTTTACTACTCTTGAAAATCAGTATCAGCCTATGATAGTCCACTGCTGGACATAGGCCTCCCCTAATGCACCTTCATCCATTAGGGGATTTTGGACCGTATCCCACCTCGCTGGTCCAATGCGGGTTGGTGGGTGGACCGACGTTTTACATGCCCATCCGACGCATGGATCATCTTACTTTTCTGACAATTGGGTGATCGGCCCAAATTGCCCTAACCAACTAGGAAACAACAATGAAAATTTGTTGAGACCCGCAGGATTCGAACCCACGACCTCCAGTTTCTAAGGCACACGCCTATACCACTAGGCTACGGAGGCAGTTATCAGAAAATCAGTATATCTAAGATAAAACAATCTATACAAAATAGTTATACATAGATAACAGTCATATAGATAGAAGTTACTCGCATTAATTACTCAAAGCATATGAGCTATTCCCGTAGTATAATTTTGTATTGGATAAATAATAGAATTTAACGGATTTCATCGCGTGTATTATTTAATACGATAGTCTGTCACGTAATCATGGACGCTGGTAAGGGTCTGAAACGTCGAGAATAATAAACACGATACAATCCGTTTTTATTATATTTGTCTCACCAATAAGAAGTATACCGTTTTATGTTAACGAACATTGTACTTTAGTAATTGGTGACAATGTTTCACGCGATCACAAACGGCATTAAAAATGACAACATCATGTTATTAAAGTTGTAACGTCTTCACTGGTTATATTTTATTATACTCGTTAAAACGTACTCGCAAATAACGTTTAACGGCTGCTTAGTCATGTGTGACCATTATGTTATCCTAGTACTTCAACGCTGCATGTATATATGTTACATATATACACACATACATCATCAGCCTGTGATAGTCCACTGCTGGACATAGGCATCCCCTAATACACCCCTATACACAAGGTTTTTGAACCGTATAAAATTTTGATAGTGTATATATTTTATTCAAGATAAAAAAAAAATATTTGAAGAGTTCAATTTGTTTCTGTTTTTATTACTGTGTTATAATTTGAATTTTATGTTATTTTTTGCTCGATTACTAAAATAACTTAGTTTTGGGTGAACTTGGAACATTTTATAGCAAATCTTTAGAAACATTAACAGCTTGAACATCATACTCGTCAATACTTTGGCTTAAAACAAAGCACAGACTCATTATTTTCCTTTTTTTTTACGAAGTAATAACAGATTCGCCCGAATGTAACCATATGTATCAGTCGAAGAAACAAATTTTGGTAATCTTTATCAAGTATTTTTTAAATAGGCTTTATATAAGTGTAAGCTTTCGAATGATAATGTCTAGACAGAAAGAAATACATCTTTTTAAAGAAACCTTAACTGACTTTCTTGTTATGATATCAGATACTGATTTGGTATGACATACTATACGTAATGATTAACACCAAGAATAGTCAAACTGGGGTTATCAAAGAATAAAGTGCCAGGAACGCTTGTATTATTTTATTCAGTGATTATAAGCGAAGCGATTTTAATTATTGTATATAAAAACATTTTGCACTGTCGCAATCATCTTGGCATTTGTCGTTAAAAAGGATAAATTTTGAATTCCTTTATAGACCCGCGGGATAGTCTTGCAGTACCTGCGCATTAGGGCTCCGATGTACATCGGAATCTGATAGGGAGAGCGGCGGCGCATGACGACATGTATGTCTGTATACGTATCTATGTTTGTGTGTGTTCAAATATATTGCGTGTGTGTATGATTATGAGTGTGTGTGTGCGTTATTCTTATTGGAGTGTTAGTACGATGGACAAAAGCAGGTTTTATACGGCCTATAAGGATAAAGAAACATTGTCTTCGTTTTATACTATGTTTTCTTTACTTTTATTATTGTTAGTTATGTTCCGATGTTATATGATGAGTTATTATAAACTGCTTGATTTGTTCTGCAAACAGTTTTGGTTATGTATGGTTGTAAAGCAAATAATGATGTAAAAATAAAGCGTTTAAATAGGTACAGAAAGTGATGATTTATCCTTTGTACATTCTTTACTTATTAGAGCCATTAATTTTTCTCAATAACTGCAAAATTTATATATAATATTTGTACAACAATGATTTTGTTATATAAATCTGCAAGATTCGTCTGCTATAAATTTTTGTAATCGACCGATGCCAAAAGCTTACAATTAGAACTTTTTTCTCCACATAAAATAATGCTGCATCATATAAAAAGTGACTATGAGAAAATAGATATTTCGTTAGGTCACAATCTCAAAATCGTTGTATTTGCAACTTTATTTAAAAAAATCTGTTGGATTTTACAAAAAAAAAAGAAAAAAGAAACGTCAAATCAAAAAAAAGTAAAAATCCAGCGAAACGTCGAACGCAAACACAATTCCAAATTCAAAATTCCGTTGGAGAGGAAGCGCGGCCGGACGCGCTCTCCCCTCCGCATCGAATTAAAGGCGGCCATTGCTTTTGAACTTTTGAATTTTCAACCACAGATTATATAGCGTTGTGTGTAATGGTTTCGACTGATTTCGTTAACGGTGAAGTTTATTGACGATTTTCGAAAAACTCCATTCAATTTTACAATGCGAAATACTAGTGTATCATTGGGATTTTATATCGTGATATATTTTATTGTTGTATTTATGAAATGTATACGATAAATCGTTTATTGCCTACATACAATGTCACGTAGCTGTGACGGTTTTACTATTTTTGTTGTAGAATTATTGACAATTAGTAATAAAGTATATCGCATCTATATTAATTAAAGATCAGTATTAATGACACTTTTAGAATAAACTTGCTTTACAGGAGTAAGGTTAGTCTCGATTAATGCTATGTACATCTATAAAAATGTTCATTAAATTTATTGCTAAATAACCTATAAATAAAGAGATAACGGTAAATGTTAATTATGTGTCTGACAGTTAAATTTATTGTTTGACTGTTATTAAAATGTGAATAGTAATATATTTCATTATATATATATTTTAATAATAATAAAAACTTATTAAAAAACGACACAGATTTTTTAAATGATCTCTCTGTTCGATTCGACACGATCAAACGTGAATCGGATCTCACCGGAAACGGAGAACTATGGCGGCGTCACCTGCCGAGTGGCGGCCGAGTTTCCCGCGCTTCCCGGCATCCGGCCGCGCCATCTTGTCCGCCATTACGCTTAATTAGTAGACGTTACGGGGGGTTTAGTTATGGCACCGTCGTTAGGGGATTATCCGTGCGTAGTCTCCTTGATATTAATTTGAACATATTGTCACTGTTTTAAATATTGAAATATTTAATATGAAGGAATTTGTATAGGATAGCCAATAGAAGGAGTTTATAAAAATTTTTATGAACAGCTTTTTCTGTAAAATATAACGTGAGAATGTAGTCAGAGAAATTTCCTTTACGATGTCGTTACAGTTGTAAAATGAAAATGATTTATATAAATCCTGATCTCATTAGGTACTGGTACAGGTTCTTTGTTATCTACCTCAATTGTGGTTTTCTTGAAAAGTAGCGTTGAAAGATCCTCTCTCGTCTTTAAGCAGCTAGAGCAGTCAAACATTATGCCTCCCTCAACATTATGTATACCTCGATTCAATTTATAGACACATCGTAACTGGGTTGCTAAAATATTCCTTTCTTATTTTGAAGTTGTGCAAAAAATCGCAATAAAGATTATAAACCCAACTGTATTTCATTATTAACAGTTCTCACATAAAATGATAGAATTTTTCGACATCTTCTATTTATTGAACTCGAACTTTATTATCTGTAAAAACTTGTTTAGTGTTGCCAAAATAATGACAGCATTTACATAATCATTACTTTTATATCAGTAAATTCAGTAAATATCTCTAAATTTATCATAGTTTACTATTGACTTAAGAACATATTTTTGTAGAAAGACTGAAAAGTAATTCACCTTTACTCAAAGTGGTCATATTACATGTATTAAACTTAATTAGGTAAATACATGAATTTTCACATAACTACCTGATGTACATCACATGCAGATGCTTTTCTAGGTTATTTGTTCAAAGTAAAAACCTAATTTTCTGTTTCATATTTGCTGTTTTTGATAATACGACTGTTAGCTCTATCAGCAATTATAAAACTAAAATCTTTTTAAACAAGTATAATTCTTTTAAGAATTAAGAATAATGTCACTATTAGTTTTGATTAAAGTAAAGTAAGTAAAATTAATTAAATTTGACATTATGACGATTCATATAGATGGCAAAAATCCTTAGGAATATGTGCTAGCAAATTTATTTTTGAAACCATTTAATTAGCCAAAGACTGTTCAAATATTCCTCCCATTGGTTTAAATATCCCTATGATTGACTTTTGCCAGCGGAAAAGAAGACAACGTGCTCTACGTTTTGGCGACTTACATACATCGTGATTTGCGATTAAACTTTGTTCAAATTCCAGGTGTTATTTAAAATGAAACAGTCATTTATTAGGATGTGACTTATTAGAAATATTAACGAAATTTACTATTGCTGTTTATCAAATCGCATACTATTAAATCAACTTTAACCAATGAAACGTTTAAACCGTAAAAAAGCACAACTTATTAAAGTAGCCTAGTATTACAAAGATACTAATATCATGATATATAAAAAATATATCTAAATACAAATTGCAGCTTTACACAATCTTATACCGAAAATAGTTCGGCTGATGCCATATCAGTCTTATACTAGCGAGAAACACTTTCACGGAGCCGGTTACACCCGGGTGGGGGACGAGGCGTAACCATCGATCGGTCACGCCCCCGTGCCCGGGTGAATCGATAACCGGGTGGCCGGGTGTTTGTTTTGATACCGGATATCGGCCGTCTTCAGTCTGCTAATAATAATATTATTTCTAGACGGGTAACACAACATCATCTACTCCCAAACTAAGCATAGATTTTACTACGGAAACTGGATGACTGCTAAATTCATAGACTTGCTTTTCTTTTACAAATAAAAACATATTATATAGGAAAAAACATACAGACAAAAGGAAAACACTATGTTCATCAAACAATATTTTTCTCGTAGTGGGAATCGAACCCACACCCTACGGTGCAATAGTCACGGCTACTACCCACTACGCCAAGCGGGTCATTTGCAGTCGTAATACTTGGCTGCGAATAGTACGTAGCATCTGATTAGATATTGTTATAGTCTTTATAGTATCGTAGGATTTTATTAGACTGCGTTTGGGAAGTGGAATTAGTTCACGTTATTTGGGGATCGTTTCGGCTTTTCACATGCTTTTTTTCAAACACCTACCTCCGTACGATAAGATGTGGTGTTACAATATATCGGGAACTCTGCTGCATCCTAATATTTATTGTATTGCAGAAATAAATAAAACCATCATATTTTAACACTTTACAACAGAAGAAAAGCATTCTATTATACCATATTTAATTTAATTTAATTAAACTTATTATTGAAATAGAGAGTATCTTCCTCACACTAGTCGTTTTTACCTGATTGACACTTTGAAGCTGACCGTTCATTTGGATGAAGCGTATGGCTTAAAGAAAAGCCATGCCATGCTTGTAAGAGACGTAGCATAAGGTTCAACGTCATTTCTATTAAATATGCTTTGATACATTTATCGTATATGATTATGAGACTACGTTCAAACCAGAAAGCAATAGTATGCTTTGTGACAGTGATAGATATTTCTTTAGCCCCTTTTAAAAAAAAAAACAACTGTCTATAACAAGATTTGAAATAAGTTTGAGCACGTGTTAAAACTTTGATATAACCAGTTTTAGCATATTAAAGCATAACCGGTTAAACTTGACCGGTTCACAGCCACAACTGGGTATCATCGCATCTGGGCATCGATCGTCACCGGTTGTGCTCGGATGCGCCGGCACGCCTGGTTCCACCCGGGCGCCCGGTCGATACTCGGTTCATGGCCGTGCTACGCGGATCATTAATTATGTGCTATTTACATTATTATGTGAATTCTTTATGGACCCAATACCTATGATATAATAAATAACGAACTAATAATCAATTTTAGTAATATAGAAGAATTTATACTTGTAATGTTTTAACTTGTTACGTTTGGTAAAATTAAAACATGGATAAAATAAACGACAACCTATAGCAGCGCAGTGCCGTTTGTTACATTATAAATCAAAAATATCGGTCGTAAAATGTGTCTTTAGAACAAATAAAACCTTGAATATCTAGCATTAAATCACCTTCCGTTAATACCTAAGAAAATCTGGAATACAATGTTCGATACTTAATTGTACATTTGCCATTTTACAAAAACAAACAAAATTAAAAATCATAATGTTTTTAGTTAGAAATAATGGTAAATTTGATTTGAATTTCTTCTTCTTAAGATTTCCTTTTAAAATGTTACTTATATTTCACGTGAATAATATTGCTTACCTACGTTCTTAAGATACCAGGATCCCATAAACAACTGATGTACTTTCAGGTCACGGCGGCGTTAACCAGCTTGGTGGAGTGTTCGTCAATGGAAGACCATTACCTGATGTGGTGAGGCAGCGGATAGTGGAACTTGCCCACAGCGGGGTCAGACCTTGTGACATCAGCAGACAGCTGAGGGTATCACATGGCTGCGTCTCCAAGATACTATCAAGGTAAGTAATGAATGGAGCTGACATGGAAATCTTGGACATTTAAAAAATTATTGAGGGCAATAAATTTGGTACTTATTTGTAATTTTTGTACCAAAAACTCAAATAGGATGTTTACATAGTTTACATGTTTACATAGCACGCCCTTGCCATCATATATATATATAAGTGTAAAATTCGATGCTTCAAAACCTGATTCATTTACTAAGTTACTAACTACGCTTGCTACAGCTTGTGACCCGGGACACTGTAGCGTTCTTACTACGAGTATGCTGCTACAAATTGGCGACGGGGTGGTACTTATATAGATAGTCTTCTGTAATAAGAACCGAAAACGCTAATAAGCTTTTAACAAGCACAAAACAAGTAGCTGATCCGCCGGGGTGAACTAAAGGATATTTTGCCATGTTTATCCCGTACACGCCATCTATCTATTATCTACATTGAATATTTACCTAGAGCATATAAAAGGGATTTGTTTAAGCTGTAATAGGTAATTCTTTCTCAATGTTGCTCTTATAAAAAGAAATGAAAGTAGATTAGAAATCAGAGGGTTTATAATTTTATAATAGTATATATGTATATTTTTGATGAAAGGTTGAGGTTTACGTTATTAGTTAGAAAGCTAAGCGATAACGACGAATCATATATTAAACGGAAATATTTGTGACTGTTTCGTAGAGCGTGATGATATTTTTAAACTACTATTATTCACCATCAAAAGAGATTTCACTCAGATTAGCTTATAAATATCGAAGTTTATCATTCGATCTCAATATCACAACTTTGAAGAACGGACTGTGTAAGACACATTCGCTGTAAGTCAACAAAATTACACCCTTTCAAACGATTCTATCTAGGCGAGGAAAAAGCACTACGTCATTGTGCATCAATTCACAAAGTGCCTGTACACAATACATGTTAACATGTACATGTGTTTGTGTCAACACACATGTACTGTTACATGTACTTGTTATGTGCACACACGCATGTGACGTACTCGTTCCGCAGTTGCGGCGCGTGCGCACACTTTACGATCCGGCATCCGTCGCTCATTACACTTATGTCATTTGCCATTGTTCTTCTGCCTCGTATTAGGGTTGCCACTAAGTATAAACACATAGATACACTACATATTTTCGTTTTATTTTGATGTTTTAGAGAAAATTGAAACGTTGCACAAGCTATTATTGACCTCAAGTTATTTAACATTTAGTTATCAAAGCAACGAATAGTGCAATATAGTCTGTAGTTAGACGACGGCTGGCAGGTCACAATAATACAAAAGACTGCAGGTAGCGCTGCCTTGTTTAATTAGCTTTGTTTATATCACTAAACAAGCTAAGGATTTAAATATATAATACCAAAATATACTTTAGTCAAATCCTATCCTGTGATACCCTATATTAAAGGATTTGTAGAATACGAATATATAAAAAAATAGCATTCAGAAATATTATTTTAATAAACGTCAAAAAAAAGTGTTATAAGACTTTCATGATCATACAATACATACAATTTATATCTAATAAGTGCCTTGTTTTAGTGTTACGCCTAGCCTCTATTTCTTAATTTTTCTTGAAAATGCAACAATACCCTATATCACTTTTATATTATAATATTTTAAAGTTTCCCCTTGTGTGGCAACCCTGTAAGGTTGCTTTTTTATCTTTACTCCAGTAATTCACATCACTCACAACTATGGCCCAATCCACTTTTAGTAAAATGCTTTTGTAATTGCTCCTGCGTAAAATGAGACTGAAATTTGTCTGCAACGGCCAAGAACTAATGTAGAATAAAGCCGCCTGACGTTTACGTTGTTAAGTGATACATAAATTTTCTTTTGATACTCTAAATGTTAAGGTGAAAAGATACACTTAATAAATATAAATTATTGTTCAAAAGATGTACCAATCATACGAAATCTTAGTAACTGCTAGAGGACTAAAAATGAGCTTAGCATATTCCTTTTTTAGGCATCACGTATTTCTAGGCTTTTGTTAACAATAAATAGCCTTTAAAGCTTTTTTAATATTAGATATCGTAGATTTATTCTTATAAACAAGTCATAAAATGCAAAATGACCAATAAAAATTAAGTTAAAGTAACTTGCGTTTTTACTATTTCACAAGTTTCAAGGCATTATCCTAAGAGACCTAAATAAAATATGGGTTAAATGACAATAATCTATTTGAAGAATTAAAAACGGAGTCAGTAACAGATTAAAATAGACCAATACAAATATGAAAACACAATATGAATGGAAGCCAGCGGTGTCCATTGTTTGTTTTAAATTGAAACTGAACGATAGTGATGGGCCGGTAGCGACGCATTGCGGCGTTCGGATTAAAAATATAACGGCACAGGCTAAAAAAAGACACAGACTAAAAAATATTACATATAGATCCAGAAGTAAATATATAAAAAAATCTATCTGTTATCAGATTCGTCCAAAGTGTAGTAAAAATGATTTACGTTGCTCACAATTGAAATTCACGTTTGTATTTCACTTAAAGTTATCGTTTTCCTCTATACGCGTCTACCCTAAAAGTTTTTAACTTTACTTATTCTCTACGATTTAAGGCATGTTTATCTATCTTCTGTATATATAAAGAGATTCCAACCTATATATAGACTCATCACGATATCTCTGGAACCATAAGGCGTAGCCACTTGAAATTTGGTAGGAATATGCCTTTCGCCGAGTAGAGGTCAGCTAAGATTTATACTTTCAGCTTAGACGAATTTTGCGAAATTCCACCCACAAGGGGTTGAGGGGTTGCTAGTAATAAATAAAGCGAATTGTGGCTAAAATGTAAGTATTTACCACCATCAGCAAATCTTTACATTTGAGCCACAGGTTACATGATGTATGTATATCATTGAGATTCGATGATGTGTATCACTTTTTCGTCCTTATACATCCTTTTTTTATCAGTTCTTAGCGATTTAATTATAATATTCTTAGATCTAAGTAGGCTAATGTGTCAATTTGGAGCATTAAGCTCATATCGTACGTAATCATATTGATAAGAACTTCATCTTCGATACAATCGATTGGAAATTTCGACGTCCCAACTTCAATCCTATATTTTATTTATTTATTTATTTACACTTCTTGTACAAAATCAGTACAATGGCGGACTTAATACCAAAGGCATTCTCTGCCAGTCAACCATTAGATGGATAAGAGAATGTTAAGTAGGTGCATTAATTAAAAAAAAAAAAGGTTTTATACATAAGACTTGGGTCGTTTACTTAATTTTGTACTTGTTTTGTATATTTATAAATATCAGATTAAAGTAAAATAAAAGAGATATCTTTCTATATTATGCTTTATTTTAATATTCCATTAGAGATTCGTGAATTAATTCACTTACAGAACCCGTGAATAAAGTATCCTTTGTGTCCCGGTCCATCTCTATTCCCGAGGGAATACCGGACATCGGTCCTCCGAATAGATGCTCGCTATTGCTTTTCAATTTATCCACCCTTTGCTTTGTAATGTTTCCACAATTGAAGTGTTGTGTATTTATTAACGTTCGCTTTAGATCTAAAGGTCGTATCACCTTTCAACATTTTGCATGGGGTCGGTATAGTGTTAGAGTTATAGAAGGAGCAATATTGATAATTTCATTTAAACTTAATGTCGAGAAGTTTTCTAGTCTATTTTTTCCAGTATTAAAAATAAGATTTGTTTTTGTTAAAGCTTTGTAACATTCGATGACTGATATATTTCTAAATTGTATTGCGTATATTGAAAGCATAAATTAAAATATATAATCATAATTATCGTGAAGTGGAAATTAATGAAAACCTTTTTCCGTTTTTGCGCTTGAAATTAAAATATAACATTGAGTTGGTAATTAGACTGTATTAACAAACTCAACAACTGAAGACTGTTTTTCCGACTTTGGATTTCGATATTTAATCTATTTTTAGACTGAAAATTGTCATATACTAACCAATCCCCTTAAATTTCAATACGCTTGTGTAAACTCATCACCGAAAGCGTTACACAAATTTAATTTACGTCCAAATCAAAATGTTTATCATTTACTTCTTTATCTGTGTGTTACTGGCATAGATCTCGGACACAACATCACTATCAAAGAATAAAAGATCTTATTACTATTTGTATAACGTGCATTTTGAGTGTTGCTCGCTCGGACGGAAGTAAGGCCAGCGTCACGCTTTCTGCCTGCAAACGTACGGTCGGTAAAAAAACGCGGACTAATTATTATATGCGGACAGGACCGGGTGTACTGCTTTCGTTGGCGCACTAGAATTGGTTGTGTGTTTTTTTTAATCGTCTAACCCGGAAAGTTGCCAGTGCTGTGTGATATATGAGTTGCTGTCACAATTATAAAGATGGAGGGTACAATTGTAAACTTAGTAACTTATAACACAATTCGTTGTCCTAATAAACTGAGTATATTAACTCATCTATTGTTATCTGTGTAATAACGTTAGATGACTACCGTCACGATGAATAACGTCAGACACTTTACAGGATACGCGGTCTGCCCGTAACTATGGATCCGTAAATTCTTGCATTAAATCATGGGTAGTATTCCCGTAAACAGAAGAAAGTATTAATAACTTTAGTTCACATTGACTGAGTCAAAACTAAGAACATTTTGACTTGATACCGAAAAAACTGAAAATTAGAAAGGAACCTCGTCTTATAATTGAAAAAACTGGATTTGTATTGAATATTCTAGTAGAGGATTAATAATAAACTTTTTGAAAACGTAAAAGAAATTAGTTTGAATAAAAATTCAAATAAAAAAGTAAGAATCTCTATTGTACATAAAAGTAAGGTAGTTCACAGCGTACAGCTCATACACTCATTAATACTTTTTATCATGTTTGTCATTACGATTTGAACAAAAAATTCAAAAGATAGCAATAGGAAAGATTCTAATTATAGCTAGCTGGCTAGCTGTCATGTAACAGCAACAAGTATGGTAGTGATGGCCGAGATGAAGCCGGTTTCTCTGCTGGTTGATAATTGGAACAGTAAAAACGCGACTAAAATTAATAATGGATATCTCTCCTCAAATAAGCCAAGCTATGACTGTCACGATGATGTCCAAGTAGTACCATAACAGGTATCCGTTGCCATTAAAAGTAAATCAAGATATGATGAAAATATTTGTCGTTTCTAAACTTATAGTTAAGTTAAGTTTTAAATGCGCAAGCATTAAATTTTTCTTCGTTTTCGACGACCGGTATCGCCTTTTTATATCAACTTCAGAGATATTGATCATCTTAAATTTCAGGTGAAAATTCTTAACCGGCGGGAAAGTACCCATAAATTTACTTTCAGGCATTATCTATACTTATATTATAAACACGAACTGTCCTCCGTAGCCTTATGGCTTGTGCGTTAGAAACGAAGGTCGTGGGTTGGAATCCTGCGGGGTATCAACGACTGTTCTAAGCTGTTTCATAGTTAATTATGGCAATGCAGGCTGATCACCCGATTGTCTGTAAAGTAAGATCCATGCGTTGGATGGGCATGCGAAAAATCGGTCGCTATCTCTCCGTGTCATCCCATCGGACTTTTGAGAGCTGAGAGGGAAGGAATAGGATGCACCTACGTCTGCACGTCCACTTGAAATCGTCTCAGAACTATAAATTCAACTAGTGAAAGATTTCTATTTTAGTGTTTGTAATTGAAATAACTCGAGAAACTCTGTAATAAAAACTAGCAATAGATATCTATTTTCTATGTTTTCGTAGAATAAACGAGAATACTTGTACATCTTAGGAAAATCATTTCAACACTTAGATATACATTCATTCTGAGGTAGAAGACTGCTAATTTCATGGAAAATCGATTTCAAATCTATAATAAACGCTGAGCTGTAACAATCTATATGATATTTGAACATTGTCACTTTATAGCAACCGTGTAACAACAACGATTTAACAATGTCTGCCTAGCCATCCAAGCCCCCTTCCGCTATCTAGATTGGCAATATGTCGGATATTCGATACGGGACAAATTGGTTTTCGGCTGCGAACGAGCCAGTGGCAAATTTAACGTGACCGGAAAAGATATCCTTGAAATGATAAGGATTGGTGAGGCATTTAGTTGAGAATTTTGATATCAAATGTCGAAACCATTCAAAATGTCAGAATATCTTTTCGAAAAGATAATATTTAGTTGGTATTTATATAATAGATTTGATTCTTATATGTAATATAATACTTATAATAAGAGAGATATTAGTTAGGATTTTAGTCACGAATAAATAAAGTTAGACTTTACTAATATACTCGTAAATGCTGATTTCAGTTTGACAAAACACTCATGTACAGTAAAGGAGTGAGCCAACCAATATTAAGAAATGTTATCATTTTGATAAAAAAATGAGTTATTATATATATTATAGTAATTATATACGAGTTATTATATATACTATATTGATGCAAAAAGCAGATAAGTGACAACCCTATCATAGTCTAATAACCTTTGCGTCATCTACTTATCGCCATTTAAAAACCTTTAGTTTTCCAATAATCTATTGTTTCCTCAGTCTCCATTGAGCGAATCGCAAATCAGAATGGCAATATCTGTGTGGCAACCCTAAAAAAAACGGGCCACTCAGACCCGCCGACATTACTATAACGTCAGCAACATTCCCTATGGACCTCGGAACATGAGCACCCTTGTTCGTGCCCACGTACAGTGACGGGACAAGTCAAAAGAGTATGTCGCTAGAAAATAACTTACACGTCAGATTGTATTATTATGTTCTGCCTGATAAATGTTATATAGATTTTAATAACTGTGTTATCAAAGTTTGCCAATGGTACGGTGGTGAATATAGATAAATATCTTTGGTTAATTTGTCTACTTCCTATAATAGAAATTTAAGCCCACGTACCAACGATAACAACAATGTGAACTCCATACTTTTAATGTTGCTGTAGATTACTAAATTTGACTATAACTAGTTTATGAGCGTTCGGCTCTATACATGTTTTAGTTTAGTAAGATTATAAAAGCAACGTAAATAAATTAATAACGCAATTCGTACTATTATGTAATCTTAAACATGTATTTTAGTAAAATAGCCATATAATAAGTCCTTACAATTTTATATTTGAAAGGTTCTTCCTAGTTGTAATTTACAGCTACATTGGACAAGGTTACGTTTTACAATAAATTGCTTGGTCATCAACGCTTATGTTCAGGACAGTACATCGCACCCGCTATCCAGGGTGCGATCACACTTATAATTGACTTATCCGGGTGGCGTTTGTGAATAAATCCACCAGGCGGCGCGCCCTCCGCTAAATTACTTAAGTGCGGCCCAACGAGATCATTGTTTTTATCCGTTTAATCTTGTTTATCCCCTTTTCGGTTTGCGCACTTAAAGCTACGGTCGCTCTGATGTTTTGTTATTAGCCTTTGATGGTTTTGATGTTTAAATGCGTTTGTTATTCGAATGTGCTTTGGTTGGTTTAGGTCTTTTTATCTCGCCTGTACGTATGCGTTTGTTATTGGGTGTGTTGTTTGATGATTTAATATGATTTACATAATATATGGATACATGTTTTGATGTTGTGGTTGACTTGATTTACGTATAAACATTAGAGTGTTAAATAAATGGTTTCTTGCATCTAGAACACAATTGGTAAGAAGATTTAGACAAAGAAAACGGAGACTCGTGTTCGGGTCTTTACATTTGATGATAAAATTATGTTTCATGGAAAAAAAAATAAAGAATCTACAAGTTTGTCATCACCAGAACAGAAGAATAATGATAATGTGAGGTGAAAATATTAAATGTTAGGATATCTCAAGATTCGGATCTCCGTCGAAAGCATCCTCCATCCTTAAAATGCGGACTAAATTTGTCTTTTAATTCGGGATCGATTGTAGTCTATATTGACTAACCAACTAGAAAATACCTACAAAGCTTTCTACCTACGATATGACAATTTTTTTGGTAGAATAACTTTCATTATTGTAAAACAACTTACATTTTACTATAAAGTAACATTCAACAGATAACAATTTCTACCTTACGAATCATCTGCGTCTATATATCGCCTCGATAATTAATCTATTTATTACAAAAACCTAAAGTATACAAAGAGAATACGTCTTACTAAAACACATCTTTAAACTTTACACATACAAATACATAAATATTTCTCTACATTTGCACTGTAAATATTCAAACACTTGTCCAATTACCTCTAACGTCAGCAGATTTCAATGTCCCTCATAATCTGCTTACAAGTGGTAATGTAGACAATCTATTATTACCAAAGAGACGCGGCCCCCGTTCCCTGTACCCGGTTCATCCCTAGGGAATGACACTGTCCCTATTACACTCTGTCAATGACACTGCGAGGGCACTTTGTGTTTGTAACAAAACATTGTCGTATTTGAATATGTTTCTAGCATATTTTACGCGTAATTTATTTTAAAGTTAAAAAATACAAACAGTTGCAAAACTTTGATGCAATAAATTAGAAGTGTATGTATTAAAGTAAGCGGACAATTCTAATATTAATTTATTGTAAAATTCTAGCCAAATGTTATGCTTAAAAATAACTGGCTATTGTTTGCAATTTGAAATGGGATCCGATGCAAATGTTAATTGATTAACAGATAATAATTAAAAGTAATATACATGAAAAATACTTCTTATTCTATTGAGAACATTATTAAACTTATAAATGTGATATTAATTATAATATGTTATGAGTAATATTACGTAGATATTAACATCTCGAAGCACAACATACTTTTCCAGATTATCATTACATAGTATTAAAAAATTTCGCTTTCTCTGTCCCTATATCCCTATGTATGCTTAAATCTATCAAACTACGCAACGGATTTCGATGCGGTTTTTTAGTCCATCGAGTGATTGAAGAGAAAGGTTTATATGTATAACACATGCTTAATATCGTAGGTATATTTTGTATCAGCATAGCTCCGGGGCATAGCAGGGGCGGATCGCTAGTTACTCAATATATTGCCTATAAGAAATGTTACGCAAAACACCTCAAATGCACACGCAATCGTAAACGGAACGCGAATACTACTCTAACAATAAAAAATAAACAATTTATAATTAAAAAGAAAAACGCCGCTTTAAATTCCATACCAATGTCATTCTAATACAAAAAGGACGATAATATATGACATAAATCAATTCAGCTAACGCTACCCCTTTATTAGGGTGTCCAGTACTAATCAAATTGTCATAATACTGTCCCATTATTTTATTGAGCCGAATTTAATTTTCGTCGAGCCTAATGCCACATCCCGGGGAGGGCGTGTTGATTCCTTCGGGGAATAAAGTGGATGTATGGCTGATTTGGGATTCCAGCGAGAACAAAACAGCACTATGGGGATGTGATTTTTTTATTGTCCTTATTGAATGTTCAGCGGCGATTTGGAATCCTTGAAATGTTTCAAAATTCAGGGATAGTCGGTCGGTTTTTTGTAATGTTTGTGTTGGATTTAACTTTTAAAGACTCAGAACTCATGATGGCCTATTAGTACAATTTGTTTAAAATCTCAATTGTTCCCATCGCCCTGAGTCGGCATTCTGAAAATATCTGCTATAGTTTATGATCAGCGTTTTTAGTCATATTAAGTTACACAAACAATTTTTAGATGTAGTTTTATCGTACAGGTACTACTATTTCCCCTATTCTGCCAAGTAAAAACTAGAAAACTTCAAAATTCTAATCCGAAAACTAACAGCGAATAATTCGTTAGATCAGAAAAATGTCCATCGAAACTGATGAAAGCGTTCTTCCAGGTACTACGAGACGGGCAGTTTCAAGGCGGGAGTTATAGGCGGTTCGAAACCAAAGGTTGCAACCCCACCAGTGGTAGACGCTATCGCAGCGTACAAGAGGGAGAACCCGACCATGTTCGCCTGGGAGATTAGGGATCGGCTGCTCAGCGAAGGGATTTGCAGTCAGGATAACGTGCCTTCAGTGTCCAGTATCAATAGGTGAGTATTTTGTCAGTTTCTCTCATGCAATTTATTTGACGTAAAACATAAGTTTTTATTCATATTGTTGAAGTTTAGTGAAATTTAGTGTAACATTTTTTCGTTACGCGTCACATTTTTCCATTACACGCCATCTTTTTCTTATCCCTACCACGCGTGATTCGAAGTATACTTAATTAATAACGCAAATATATAATAAAGACATCAATGATAGTAATAATTCCATTACAATTAATGAAATTCAATTATAATTTTTGTCGAAATAAGCTAAAATAAAATAATTGTAGAATTTGAATTAATGTCTATGATAATAAAAGCCTTTTATTAAACTTTATCTTTATTTAACCAATTTCTGTAAAGTTGCATATAGTAAAATATTTTTTGAAAAATAACGTGTTAAAGAAGTTTCACTTCTTACGAGTGTACGCTAGTACACGCACACATATTTTTTGTGTATTATCGTAGAAATCTATTACCACATATATAAGGGATGTTTTATAAGTCCTTATAAAAAGTACAAAATAATTTTAAAATTTCCCCGTTTTAAGCACATTACATAAAGCCGAAAAAATTAATGTTTAAAAAACTCGGCTAATAAAAAAATTATGTTTATGAATGAATTATTTTTTGCAGGATTTACTTATGAACTAAAAATTCAGTGTGTTTATCTATATTGGTTAATCGCTAAAACTCGTAAACTTTTTTAACGTTAAGTTGCATCATATTAATGCAATTTTCAAGACACTATATTCATTTGTAATTTTATTTATAAAGGTTTTTAAGTAATTTGCCATACAAATGTATTTATACATTTTTACACGGTATAATAACTGTGAATAATCAGTTTTATCTATAAGAACAATGTTGCTTAGCAATAGTGTTTAAATATGTACATTCACTATATTAAAACATATAATCCTATTTACCAAAATAACACCTCTATTATAGTCCTTATGCTTTGACTCCTTCAAAGTTTCATCACAATAGGCAGAAACTTTTGACGCCATACCGTCAACAAAAGGTTAGAAACAATGGTATCGTATCAAGAAACGAAATGGGCACAAAAATAACATCTACTTCCAAACGTTTCTGCGGAAAGTCTAAGCTGTTACGGCCCTTTTAGGGAAACTTTTGTTTAATGCTCGACTAACGTTTATCATTGGAATTGAAACCTTTTACGCCTATTCTTAAAGTTTAGTTTTGTATGCTTTAGGGTTTTAGTATAGGAAAGAGTTCGTTGGGGCTTTGGGAAGGGCGATTTTCAGTAGTGTAAAATACAGTATTCTTTAAAAAAAAAACTTATTTATAGAATAAATAATATTACCTAGACGGTATATACTTTATTAATAGTTTAAAATAAACTTCAATCCCGTTTGAGTTAATTTAGTCATATTTTTCTTATAGTAAAGTGGTGGATAGCATTGGTAGGACCGACCGGTCGCTTACTATTTATTTGCTGGACTTTCGTTGCTATGTTCGATTAAAATAATTACGAATAAAATACCATTGCTCAATTATTTGCAGCGTGAAATTATTACAAAACTTCACAAGGTACCACAAATAGTATATTTAATTTGTGTACTATAAATATATTTACTGAAAACCTTAGGACTTTTCATAACGCAAACCATACAACAATTTTCTGTTATCTACCAGTTTTGCTCTGATATTAAACGACGGTCGTTCTTCCCGCCATTTTCTTGGCTCCATCGGCAAGGGGTTGCGTGACTCCAGCGCGTACCGGAAGGCGGGAACTGAGCGGGCGAACAAAGATGGCGTCGCCGGAAGCTGGGACACGTGCTCCTCGCATCGGACATCCTGCGCCGCGCGTCCATTGAATTATTGCCCCGCCGAGCGAAATATAATAATAATATTCGTTTGTTGTCCTCGCGAATTTCCCTGGCGGTCGATCTGATACGATTTCGTCGAACATCGTTTTGCTTTTAACAATTATCGATTTTATGGATGCTTATGATTGATGATCGGGAATGTTGATATCTTTGTTGATTTATTTTGATGCTATAATAACTTGGGATTTTATTAGGAATTATGGTCAAAATACTGGCACAATAATGGCACAAGTGATGCACCGTCTGAACCAGACATCGTTTTCCACATAGATAATTAAAAATAATATATTATAAAAAACAATAGTAAGTCATTAATAGACTAGAATAAGTGGCTCGTTTGTCAACAACCATCATGGACTAAAAATTTATAAAAATATATAATGGCTCCCTATAATAGGAAAGTAGCTAAAAAAAGGTTTAGTCACTTCTAATAACTATAATAAAATATAATTTTGAGGTATTTAATAATAGAACATCGATAACATAAAATAATAATTAGACACCAAACCACCAAAACCAGGTATTGCCAGTGTCAACAGAAGGAAATTTACGCGTGCAATTACGCGGTGTTACCAGATAAGATAAACCGCCCCTGTGTTGCCAGTGACCGTTATTAATTCGACGAGTGTTATTTTTATCAAGTATCTAAAACGCTACCGTTTATTAATTTACGTGAAGATTTCCGATAAGCCGTTGACAGATTATTGTGTAGGCAATGTTTGCATTGCGATAATGTACAGTAATTCGCAGTTAATGAGATGCATTATCGATTATTATGTTTGTTCCGACAGATATCTATGTTAATACATAAAGTGATGAAGAAGATCAATATTTAATATATCATATATATATATTGTTTTCAAATTTTTTGAATTGTCTTTCTTTCGAAATTACGTTGATTAATAAAACAAATTAATAGTTAATTACGTCACATTTATTTAACAAGCGTTTTCCATGGGTTTGCAGTCTATCTCGTGATCATTGACGCTGGAAAAATGTATATACTATTATGGTATATGAGTATGTGTAACACATCTTTACGGTTCAAACTTGAAATGGTATTGGAGTAAAATAGTTTCAGTTAAGTTTAAGTTTGTAAAACTGTTTTATTTAATCCAGTAAACTAAGGTTTTCTAAAATTATTCCATAAATAGGTTTGTCTAAAATTTTGTCATTTCACATCATCATCACATCATCAGCCTGTTTTAGTCCATCATGGACATGAGGCTCCTAATACGAGCCTATCTAGGGTTGGACCTATCCACCACGCTGGTCAATGCGGATGTGGGTGACGATTTTTACAAATCCCATCGAGCTGGATATCTAATTTTCAGTTTACATTGGGTTTCGCCCAAATTGTCTAACCATTAATATCAATGACAAATTTTTTCGTCCCTCGAGTCGAACCACGACCTCGGTTTGCAAAGCCACATTGCCCTACTAGGCTCGTGCAATGGGGGGAGTTTTTTATATCTAATAACATTTCGTTTTGACCCTCTCACAGCCCCGAAGCACTCCATTAACGGACAATAAACCAGGATTATTGCTCTCAATAAACAGTCTCAATTCAACTCGGTGGGGGAGTTTTAAATCGTATTAAAGAGTTTCGCGTTTTGACCTAGCACCGTAACAACTTTAATATAAAAGAAGCTGTGAGCATTGAATACTTTAATCGATTATTTCATGGTTCTAAAGTAATGGTAAACATTAGTTGAATTGGAAATAATGAAACAAAACCACATTATTTTCCACTATATTTCATTAGTAATTTAAAAGACTGTGTATATTATGTACTTTAACAAATTAATAAATGTGGGCGCTTATTTTTAATAGTTGCATTGGCAGATAAAAAATTTACACTTCGATCATTTCATAACCTGTTTTGATCATAAAAAGTTAGCAAAGATTGCATCTCAATGTTAACACCAAAACTCACTTATTTCATCATCTTTACCTTAGATAACTAAAATCTTTACTAATTTAATGTCATAGTTTTTACATAAAGCTCTCCAAAGTCCGAGTAGCGCTACACTTTTCATATTTAATGTCTTGGCGTTAGTTTCACCACCATCGGGCCAATTCTGGGTTCATCCCAGTCCCACACTCTTGCCATCTCCGCACTGACAGTTCCCATAACTCATCCCCCTGCTCCAATTTCACCACGAGTCCAAATTTCTGGATTCGCAACGCTGCAGAGCTTCCAGTCTATTTTAAAGCAATCGTCCCGCTCAATACGACGATCATTGCTGCCCTCGGCACGTGCAGGCCACGCGCGCGTAATGTACCATCACTCTGCCTTCCTGTGTGGTCGGATGACGCCCAAATAGAAATCAATTTGAGTGGAAACTTCTTCCCTTATATCTTAATGCTGGACGAATCTATAACGCTCAAGAAAAATAAAACACGCGTTCTAATTTAAAGCACAATCAATGTCAGGGGATAAATAGTTAATTTTCTTTCTGATCTTTAAAAGTGTCACAATTTACACCTTTATTATTTTACTTTAATATTTTTATAGGGAATTTTTTAAAGAATATTCTTTAGTCATCTTTGATAACTTAAGACATTAAATTAAAATCTCTAACTTGCTTATAAAATGCCTTCCATTTAATTCTTTCTCGTTACATTTAATCTACAATAGGATAAAAATCTAACTGCCAATACCGCTCAAAATTAACCCTCAGTAAGGACCGAAATAAAAAAAACAAAAAACACAGGAGAGAAAGAAAAATGGCCGAGTTGCAAAACATCAAGACATTTTTAATCGGGGCGGCATAGGTCGTAATTGAAGCCATAACTCCGGCGGGCCCCATTTTGACATTTGATTTTATTTCCCGCGCAAAACCGCCGCGCCCATTTTGACATTTGATTTCTTTTTCGCGCGCGAACGTCGCTGGGATAATTCGGGCCGACTCTTTATGGGGTTGAGTGTTGTCAACGGTAATGTTGCTTTTTTTTGAAATATAACAGTTTTTTGCCAGTGAGGAATGATCGCAAGGACAAAGAGTAAATTGAGGAAACAATTATGAAGTTTTTGAACAAGTTCCAGTGGCGGTAAAAAGTACGCTTTACCTGTAATTGATAGTTCTTGCCCTTGATAATTGAGTATTCTATGATTTGTGTTATACTAATAATATTAACTCAATGATCACAAATTAATGTGATACATATATTTTGTTATGATTAACATTATCTCAAAAAAAAGCTAATTAATTGATATATTTTAATAGTTATCAAACGATGCCATTCTGTATTTTTGCGTAAAAGTTACGATATAATCTTTGTAATAATAATTAATTTTCAATAAAAAAATTTTTGCCCTAGGTATGAACAATTTGTTCAAATCTAATGTGAATCATAAATAGAATTCATTATTTGTCTTCGGATATTTATTATTTCATGTTTAAATATTATATTTGAAAGGGTTCCATAATAAGGGTTAGCAACCCTTCCTACCGGAAACGGAAACACTTTTCAATGTTTGCGAAATTGTGGTCAAGATAATGCATTTGCAAACTTATAATAAATCTTCTAACAAAAGGAATAACATAGATCAGAGATATATTTTGCAAAAATAAACGGAATTTTGTAATCAAATTATTTATAACTCTATGGCTGTTTTGCTATTAACACAACAATTTGCACTTTGTTTTTGTTCTCATTACAAAATATCATCGTGCTATCAAAGGTCATCAATCACTCAAATCCCTCGATAGGTAAAAACTGATTACTCTATTACGACCCCTAACTCTAATGCGACCTTTTGATAAGTTTGCAAAACAATTTTTGCATATGTCAACCCGCGAGACACTGGCAATAACTCACCGGACGCCCGCCATTATCCATCATGGCGGGAAATGAACTGTCATTCCGCAACGTCGGCAAAATGGCCGCGAAACAAAATAATGACATCATCGGCGGGGCGACGCACTTAATTTGCTACATCTGTGTCCAAAATGTCCTGTGTATGGAAATGATTATTGCATGTACACTATTTTACCAGTTGTACTAAGCGTAACGTTTGTAGGCGTAAAAAAACGCGAAAAAGTAACTCTAGTTATTGCGCTTTAAGCTACACGTAATATTTATTAATATAGAGAATTATTGATCACGATACACGGGCTAGTAAATGGGTAACATTTATTTTTTAAATCACATTGACTTAATCTTTTTAAAACGGAGTACAGAAGTATAAGTTCATGTATTAAATAAAGTTACTCGGTGATCATTATAAACTATCACTCGTTTTTGATCTTCAAAAAATTTCCACTCTCGTTCCTCGTCTCATACAGCAATCCAATAACAATCCAGGGCATTACGGATACAATATATCATAACCAAAAAAAAAGCCGCAAGCTCTCCCCCAAGCTAATTTGCCAACGCACCGCGCACGCGGCGTTTTTTAAGAGCAATGCCAGCTTCGACTGCGTTTCGAATCGCGACCGACGCCCGAATATTGGAGTTGGATGTAGTAGCACGTGGCTGAACCACCCCCGACCTAATTGACGACTCCTCTGGCCGGGGTACTGTAATGGAATAACGGTGTCATTGCAGTCTTTACGTCGATCTAATACAGTACTTCCGTTAAGTGAGATATAAAAAGTCTCGAATACTCGTCACGGGGTCAACCTTTGCAACGAAAATAATGTGTAGAAACTAGCTAGCACTCTAAACGTAGTAATAAAGCAATGATGGTTAGCTTGCTGTAACTTTCATATTCAATGAATTGATAGTAATGTCTAAATGTAATTAGCAATTTCACTTAGAATTAGGTATTCAAAAACGTAACGCAAAGTACTCCTAAATAAAATGGCAAATTTGTGGAAGTAGACAGGTTTCCTTTATTATTCTATCGTTACTGCTTAAAGTGGTTTTCTACCGTTATATCTAGCAGACAGGTGAACGAAAACCCAGTAGTTGCGTAAACCTTGATCTGGTATGATGATTAAACGTAGTTCTTATGCGTGTAACATTTTCTAATGTAATTTTTTTCCTAGGATCGTAAGGAACAAAGCAGCAGAGAAGGCCAAACATGCACACAATCAACAGCAGCAACAACAGCAAGAACAGGAGATCACTTCAGCCCAGGGTAGCGTCGTCTCAGTGAGTAACGAAATTTTAATCGCATAGCAGATTTTATTTCAGTCACAGTAGTTAATTCTTTTTAGTGAGTAAAAGAGAAATTATTTTTTGACTGGATTTGAGACTAGTCTTTGAATCACACTTTCTTTGAAATATATAGAATTTTTTAACTTACCTTCCCACAGTAGACAACTATTATATTTCGGAAACATACACAGCATGATGATATATAAACCTTAGATCATCTTGTTAAAATACTGTCCAAAATTAAGAAAGGTCCTAAGAG
This sequence comes from Lamproptera curius, assembly GCA_029286875.1. Lineage (NCBI taxonomy): Eukaryota > Metazoa > Arthropoda > Insecta > Lepidoptera > Papilionidae > Lamproptera > Lamproptera curius. Next base: position 2,472,750 of record JAGSMT010000052.1, read on the forward strand.
TAATAAGTTTGAACATACAAACAAACTATTAAGTTTCTATGTTAGTGTAAATCAGAAGATTTGTAAAAATTAAGCATGTTAAAAGAGGTTTTGCATTTTGCGTTTTGTAGGCAACTTCTTAGACATACGTATTATACAATTCAAACTTTGTTGTAATCCCAACAGGTTATCACCCATGCTGGTAATGCCCCTGGGACCACGGCAGTGTTGTCTCCAACTGCTGAGCAGCACGTCACCAACACGGGTAGTTACAGCATCAACGGAATCCTGGGGATAGAGCAGGTCGAAGGTCTCCACAATGGGACACAGACGGGACTAAAGAGGAAACGACACGAGGACCAAGGTAAGAGGAATTTTTATTAAATAAATGAAATTTTACGGATTTCTTGATATGGGTAAAAAGAAAAGTTAATATTATAATTGCGATAAAATTCTGAACTCCTCCTCAGAACTTACAGGTCACACTGACATATGATAATTTATCAATGCATCGAATTGTCACCAATATAAGTATAATTATTTGTAATTCTTTTGACAAGTGTTATCAACAACCAATATCGAAAATGATACAGCAGACAGAACTGCTTTAAACCACTATCATGTGTTACTTGAAAACGTCCTTCCGTTCTGCTATAATTTAAAAAATACCTAAATATGCTTATTAAATCACAAGAAATTATCTATAATGAAGAAACAACATTTACAATTTTAAGTGATCATAATAATAACTTAATAACTGTTTTAAACAAAGATAATTATAAAAGTTTAAGTTTCAAAAAAATCTATTGTATTTCAAGCCTTAATATATCATCTACTAGTAGCTTTGTTATTATCCGTTTGTCGTGATATTTCATAATTAATTAATTAAATTAAAAATAGTATAAAACTAAATCGCTCTCTCTGTCCCTATATCCCTATGTATGCTTAAATCTTTCAAACTACGCAACGGATTTCGATGTAGTTTTTTTTAAGGAAGGTTTATATGTATAACGCATGTTTAATATTGTAGGTATATTTTCTATCAGCATAGCTCCCGTACGAAGCAGGGGCGGATCGCTAGTATTGGTATTAAACAAAATAAAGTACTGCCATAATAGACTCTTTTTAAAGCGAGTAGTTTTACATAAATTTTGTCCATCATTACATGTAGCTTTAGATTAATTGGCAACGATCAGCGCTACCGATCGTGACCAATTTGTATTTCATCAGACTGGGGTTAATCAGATTCGTTCGACTGACTGCTTAATTGATATTTTGTCAATGATTTTCATAGATATTTCTCGTCCACTCAATTATTTTATTGAATGCCTGATATGCGAGGATAAAATAGTAGAGCAAAATAATAAATTGATTACTTTTCATTAAAGCCGATTTGCAACTACAATGAGTTAGTTTAATAACTTGGAACAATGAGGAACAGTGTCAAAAAATGTCTGACTAATCAAGTATTATGAATTTGATTAAAAAAAGTTTAGAACACTAAATTGCGACAAATGACAACTTATTATTAAATTTTCGAATCCTAAAGCATTCAGAAAACTAAAGCAAACCAAAACTCGTATGCAAATATTAACATAAATCCTTTACCAAGACTATCATATACATTAAGTATTTCATTGAGATGGCATCATCTATGTTGCCAGTATGATATTACAAGAAAAATCATATTATACTTTATTAAGGTAACCCTTACTTTGAAACTCGTACAAAGAAAATGTAACACTGTAAGGAGTTTGGCACCCATTCCGAATAAGTTTTCAGCCTGAAGTGCGCTGTAAAACTTGTAAGTAATTATATTGGAGTGCGGGGATTAAAACACTCACGGGGACCCTGTGGAACCTCGGTCTTAAAGCCGTCCCCTAGTGATGTGTTTCAATGTATAAATACAACGGCATGTTATCGACAAAATTTGCAATATATGCAATATATATTTTTTTCAGTATACTGATTGAATTATAATTCATCGATTTTAATCAAGATTAATGGAATACATGAATCTATTAGTGATTTTGTGTCCAGTTATAGTGTTTATATTTTCCTAGAGCTATTTTATTCGAAAATCATAATTAACACTTTGTCACGTATTAAATTTCTAAACTAGAAGCGGTGTAACCTTAATATGCTGTGAAATAAGAAATTAAAACAGTTTATGCAAAAATGCAAAAATTTCTTAGCATTGTCGTATAGCCCAAAATACATCATGTCTCCACAAGAAAAATAAAGTCCCTCAGCTCGTTTTACCGACATCGATACGTTGAAAGGCAACCGTGTTACATCACTATTATCCTTTTACAATAGCGATGCTCGCTCAGCGTAACCGGCAAGATTTAGTGAGCTATTAAATCCCCAGCAGAAATTCTGGCCATATTATATTACGTTATAATTCCACGTTATATTCTCTCTCTTGTTAACTACGAACTTTGTTATAAACTTCTATAAGGAGTTCTCTAAAATACTAACATATTTTGTATCTTTTTTTTATTACATATATAGAATAACAATTGTTAGTGGTTAGTGTTAAAACTACATCATGGAACAACAAAAATGGAATCATTGATTGATCAATGATTTCTATTTATTTATTAAAATTTCGGAAAACATTCTTTAAAAAGAATAAATGGAATATTACAGATTTTATCGTATGTAATGTTACTCCCAAAGCATCGAGACCCTTGAAAATATTACATTTATGGGATGGTCTGACCCGTGAATAAATGAGAATTTGGTAGGCGTTACTTTTGTTCATTATTATCTTATTTACAAAATCTATTTATTCATGTTTGTTCAACAGACGAGAACCGTGACTTCAACAGCCATTCAGAAGACGACGTCAAAAGACAAAGAAGTCATTACAACGGTGATCAAATATATTCTAACGTGAGTATTGATACATTTTATGTTACCTGCCTTATTAGACGAAGGCATAATTTCAATAAGTGTTGTCACCCAACTTCTGTTGCAAAGATTTTCATACGTTTACTAGCTTCGTCGTTCTTACGTCCGTTTGCAACAATTTCTCCTATCTCTTTGAGATTCCTACCGAATATCTCATAGCAGAAGCTGGGGTTTGTGGAACAAAACTACGGCGCTTTTAATTATAGCTACATTATGAACAAACTTACAAAATTTAAATTAAATTTACAAGAGGTAAACTAAATTCTATAGATAGGTCATTTTATAATGAATAATTATTTTAGATGTCAGTCTATTTAACCTCAAATCTTAGAACACTTTTAAATATATTATGACATTTTACATTACCCATGGAAACATCTTACTTTTCTATCAACTAATTCATTAGCTCATCAAGCTTATATTATACGTCTGCTATTTTATTAACAGCAGGAATAGCGACTAAAAAGGTGAGATTTGAACCCATGGTGTGTCCTAGTCTTGTACGGTCGGTACTACTTAACACAGAGTTTATGTATATTGTATGTATTGTATATTTGTTAACTTTTAATCCAATCCACAGCTTTGGTCATCCAAGTGGAGTTTGAAAGACGAATATAAGTTGCTGTCCGAGCTCGGTGGCGCGGGCGGTGCAGGCGGCTACTACGGTGAACTATTTGACGCACCTTACGAGCATGCGGCGCATCCACATTATACACCACATTCGGGTAAATATTACATTTAAATAGTATGTATTTACTTTAAATATATTTTCTCTTAAGAATGTTACTGTTAATGTCTTGAATAGAACAGTTTATGAACGATATAGTAAGATTTTTGTCAGATAATTAGTTCCGGTAGAAGAATTCAGGTAGAAGATATAAGATTTAGTTTGTAAATTTTTTTATTAAAAAATATGTATTTGCGTAAACTTAGCTGCTAGTATTAGCTAAGTTAAGTTTACAACTACAATTTTTCTAAAATATTTTTTTATTAGAAACATTGGAATTTCGAGAGCACAGTTCAAACTCAAAATAATATTTTAATAGCCGACGCTTAAACTAAAAACATGTTTTGAAACACCTCGAAAAAATTGTCATCCTTATGTACATTCAATTTGTGGAGTAGGAATTATCCAGCAAAAGTCACTTAATATTCGTATTACGTTACCACTTTATCTCAAAGGGCTACATTGACTAAAGTTTCTACTTGAAGTCGTTGACCCACAAAGACGTGAATAGCTTAGTATTACCTGCGCACGCGTCTTATGTTACCAGACGGGATGTGGTTGCACCAGGTGGATTGTTTTCTTCCTTGTGATCTGCGATACTATTGTTTTGTATGTCTATGGTATTAAGTTTAGTATTATACGAAACAGCTTGGCGACCAGTTAAACTGTCAAATGAAAGCTTTCTTTCGTATCCTTTTATGAGAAAATTCAGTATTTGACATGAATTTTAATTTTAATAATGAAACAAATGAACAGTGTACTTAATTGATAAGATCTCTTTTATTTGTTTTAAAACTTAACCCCTATAATGGTCATTAAAAGCTATAAAAAAGCGCAATTTTTTAAAAAGATTGTTTTAATAAACATATAGTTCGGTGGGCCTAATCAAGGTTATGAGTTCCCTTTACTTTTAAATATTCACTATTTCTATCAAACTCTTTTAGCTTTTCTTACTACAAAAAATTTATTGTTAATACTTCTTCCCTTGAAAGGATAGTAAAAAATTTGGGAAAATATAAAATTACTTATGGAATATCTCATAAAAAGTTACTCAGTCTTTAATACTAAATCAGTAACCAATTTAATACCAAGTCAAGTGCTGAGGTTTTAGAATCATTACACATGAGAATCATCAGACGTTAAGGATTCATGAGATCGCATTTAACGCTGGTTACCACGTGTATTATCCCCGTTAGTGTAAGTGAATTCCCACAGAACAGGTGTAGTTTTATCAATGAAACACTATCAATGGAGCCTTTGCCTTTCCCATGATAGTAACCGCAGAATGTGGTTGGCTTTCTTGCATTCGATATCCGTTTACTTGTACGCGTGAGAATGACGTGGGTGAATTTGTTGGAAAACAGTTTTTATTTTAAGACCATACGAAATATATTTAGATAGCGCATTTCGCAATGATTACTTGTTTTATAAGAGGGTCGCGTAATTTGGCATCACGAGGAAGGACCATCAATATTTTATTAAGTGAGACATTACACTAATAATGTATTATATAAACGGCTAAACTCCCGTGAATTCGATATTGTTGCCGGCTAGTGTCGGACATATCGGATCTCCTGCAACAGGACAAGTGGGATAACTTCTCGGTTCAGTGTGAGCCAGAAAGCGACGGAATACTCATCTGAGATGTTCTCAATTTTTTGTACAAAACCTGAGTGTCGGCGTTTTATAATTCATTTGCTCACACAATATGTTAAGTAAAAATATGATTCTAAATGCAAACTTGTACTAAAATAGGCAGCTCTAATTAAAGCTTGTTTAGAATATTTAATCAGGGTATGACTCTACATAGAGTCAGCGTATGGGTATTGCTGAAAAACTTGTACGAAACGCAGCAACGCAGCCATTTTTCGACGGGTAGCGTATAAATAAATCGAGGGATAGGTTCTTTTTTAACTGATCGATGTCCACCATTGCGGTGGTCGGAGCGTGTCGTTGCGATTTATACGTGAGATAGATACGATGCGACTGCACTTTATCGTTTCAGATGCATCCTAGGTTAGGATTCAACGATTAATACCAGGTTAGGATGGGAATGGTGAATGGATTCACTACCGGAAGTGGACGCCTTGACGATTTTTTCAATAGCTTTTATTTGTACAGTAGTTTATATTTTTCTTACTTGAAGTATTTATAGTCTGTCTATAAAGAATACCGTTAAGAATTTATATTTACCCATGTTATGTGTCATGTTATATAAGATCAATTGTAATTGAGATTGATGAAGTATTTTATAACTAAACAAAATTTTCGCCTGTAATAATAAGATATCTTTTTCGACATTTTATGTCCATATTATTACTTGTTAAGTTCTTCTTCAAAGATATTAGGCTTTGGCTCTATATAGAGCTGATACTGCTGGTACGTACTTTATGTTGGGGTTGATCTATTTGATAAAATCTTGTACTATCGTGAAGTGGTCATCTTTATTTAAACTTGCTTTGATATAATTATTTCTTTTATTTACGCGATTATTATACTTACGTGAATACTGATATTATATTATATGCGGAAAATCCGTAAATTAGTGGATTTAATATGATCTCTTACTGTATTTTAATAACACTGGAGTATTAATGGGTCCATGATTGAACCTCGACCTTTTCGCTTCCCTCAGCGACCAACGACTCCACCGGTTCTAACGGTGCAGGGGAGCCCCCGTCGGCAGCGGCTAGCCCCGACGCCGCCGCCCTAGTTGTACTGCAGCCGCCCGCCCGCCTCTACCCGCCTTACGCCCACTACGACGGTAAGTGTATATGTGTGTGTTGTGTCCATGCACACAGTAAAAGTGTAATACTTTTATAACGATTAGAAATCCGAGTAAGTCAATCTTGTCATTATTTTTAGAGTATCGCAGAGTTGTGTTCGCTATTAGTAAAAAAGGCCAGAGTCAAGAATCTTTATAACGTAGCCAATCCATTGATTCACAGTAAAATTAGGTACCACGTTCGTATTTTATGAGTAGCCCCTTTGTTAAGTATACATGATATATACATGATAAATAAATCTAGTGCTTTTGTAGTTATAAAATATCTAGAAATATTCTATTATATAATATTAATTATTCTTTCATCAAGAAAAAAGCACAAAATTACATAGTTTCATGGACTTATACCTTAAGAAATAAAACATTTTATAACCTGTCATTTGTTCTCACGAAGCTTATTTTAGATAAACCATTTAAATTTAAGAAACAATGACATTAGTTTCGAAAAATAAAAGCCGAATAAATATCTATTGAACTATCACTTGTTTTTTAATGATATCAAAATCTTATAAAAATGTTCTATTAAATTTGAGCACAACACACCAAACTATAGCTTAACGAACTCCCAAATCCGCACACAACTGCAAGCCTGACATTTTGTTTTATTAGTAGTTATGATAAATATAAGAGTTGCTTTGCTAATAGTCGTAAAATAGACGCCGTGTTAACATTATTTAGTCAGTTTTTTGTAACCTTAAAACCCTATTTTGTTTTTGAATATTTTTACTAAGAGAAAGGTCTAATACTGTTACGTAAGTTGATTGAGTCGAAACGATATTTTACTATCACTAGAAATATGTCTATATACGTGTCGATATGTAGTCATAAATGAGTAGCAAAATTTATACTGTTATGCTACTAATCAAAATAGAATGCCGATACATGTCAAATTATGTTCTCGCACAAAGAAATCATATAACTAATGGATAAAATTTTTCTAAAACATTTTATGTTTGATAAAAAACCTCAATTTTACATTAAGGAAAACACTCGAGCTTCTAACCACTCGAAACGAAATCCAATTTTTCGTTGGCACTTAGCAAGATCTCATAAAGCTACAGGCCAATGAAAAATGATACTTATCCTATTGATATTAGGAGCCAAAACATAAAAACAAGCCTCTGAGCCCCTTGTGATAAGGTACGACTATGGTGGTACAATATTAAAAGAAATATTTCGGTGGTTAATTTCTTTAACAACGATATTTTTGATCGCTTTACAAAATGCCAGTTTTTACACAAAATTTTCTAAGTAACGTTGCTAAGAATCTTAAATACGCCAGAGATTGCGTACAATTTGCGAAAAGGAATGTATATATAAAACTATGATTTGTTTTACCTAATCACAAGTGGATTATAAATATGTCGCAAAAAACATTTCAATCGTATAAATATATAAAACTTCCAGTAACCAAGTTACTTACTACATTATCTTTCCATTTGACTAATAAAATGGATCTACTGGCTTTTTTCCAAAGTCATGCTAAGCATTAATCGGTCAGCCTTAAAGCAAATTATTCATGATCAAGAATAATTTATGAAGGATAATCTAGGAAAATAATTTTACTATTTGCTCCGAGAAAAATAACCGTTTAATTACACAAAGTCAAATTGTATTATATAATTTGTATAAAAAAAAAATACAGCTTGAAAAATATTGTATGTAACCCTTCATTGGTCACCATGCTTTATAGAGATTGAAAAGTATAAATGTAAACGTGGATTATTGCATAAAATTCTTTTTGTTTAATAATTCATAACACAATCACTCTTAAAAGCAACAGCTATATCAGTAAAGTTGTAAAAAAGACGCTATAAAAGCTTGCACGGTACATAACCATCTAATATCTCCGATTTCACCGCGCACCCAAAACCCGCCGCCTCTCAACACCCAAACATAACTCGCCCGGTCCTTAATCCACCGCAATCTGCTTACTCGGGTGGGGATGGGGGGTCCCTAATAGCTCATTCGGGGCTATGCAAATAATTTCAGCGAAGGGGGGAGGCATACGGGCTTTGTCTAAGACGCGTAACGAGCCGTAGCGGGTCTACGGCGGGCGTCTACGAACGTGCTACGCTCATTTCGGTTGTAAATATTAAAGTGTCATCTGTGGGGTGGCTTGAGTGGTTACGCTTCGCGTGGCGGCCAAGGGGCGTGTCTGCCTTCTAAACAGTTGTCTCAGGGCGTGTCGGCTTGAGCGTGTTCTTTTTCCAGATTAACTTTCATATGTCAATGATGCTAATATTTTCACTATTCGCCTTTAATCGTACTGTACCCATTACAACGTGTATACTCATCTTTATATTGAAATCATAAATATAATGATGACAGGAAAGAACATGACAATCTTCACCCTTAGTCAATTATACACAGACTGCAAAAGAACCAATGTTAAAAAAATATGTTTTAAAATAAGAATTATTAAGAGGACTTTGTTCTTTATAACAAAGAGTCCAATTTAAAGAATATCCTCAAATTCAGGTCCCAGCAATAACTTTTCACAAAACCTAACTATTCCATTTATTTACAGGCACGACAACACTCGCCAGCGAATACGCGTACGCGGCTCCCTATTCACAATACTCGCCTTACGGCGGGCCCTACTCGCACTCGGCCGCCACCGGCCTACTGTCCAAGTGGTAAGTAAGAAAAGTTCCAGTTTTTTTCAATACTCCACTCTAAACCTCCCTTTCTCTCCAACCTACGAACTCTTCAGAAAAAAATTAGCATTCGTTGAAAAATATGTAGGACGCCGTAGATAGTTAGAAAGCGGTGGCGTGCATTATGGGAAGCCTATGTTCAGCGCTGTACGATCATGATGATGATACAAATATTTTTGGTTTACTTCTAGTAAAAACCTGAACCTTAGATGTATTGTGATTTTATTGTTGTTTAGAGTCATAAGTTTAGCCTATCATATTTTATTTGACAAAAACATAGATGAAGATGTATAATATTGCACTTTTAAAGAGTGATCTCATCGCCCAGGAGGGACCGTTATGAAAGAACGAGCCTTTACAAATTATAACGGTTTCTTATACCAAGCATTTAGCGGTGATTTATAAAAACGTATTCGCACTCTAAATTACGTTAAACTAAGCAAATCGTCGGCGCACCGAGTTAGCCTAAATCCCGTCCTCCCGAGACGTACTTCGACTAGCCTTCGACCGCACGTACATTACGACTCCGACCAGATTTTACGGCCTTTAAAACGCTGGCCCATTTAACAACTGCCGGGATACAAATGGCGGGGAGTACCGAATAAATCTGAAACGTTTTATCACTCGGAACCACCGGACGGGCTCGCTTTTAGAGGTGTGCCTCAGGGAGATATGTTAGCGCTTGCGGTTTACCTGCGTTTTAAAATTCACCGTTCTTAATTTGTTTTATCGCGTACGGGAAGTGGATTTTGGTTAGCGCCATTAAAACGCCAAATGATCGGGGATACATTTGATTGTAATCGAACGTTCGAAATACTTAGGTCGAAAATTGGTGTTTTATGTTATTGAGTTAGTTTACGCATTACTAAGTAAGCAGGATCAACGATATGAATAGAATTATTATTGACTATATATTGATGTTGTCCTAATTAGATTGGAGTAAGGCATATTCTTTTTTTATAAATGACCGTCTGTTGAAGGACACAATGTCTATACTTGACATAAATTAGCAGTGTGAAAGCATTACTGTGCTCTTGTTTAAAGGACAGGCAATTGAAAGTGTAATTACTTGGTTAAAGAGATATAATACGCTTCTTCAAATCTTGGTAGCGAGCGTTCTCATCGTGTTCTCATCACGTCATGGTGTTTAGGCGCTGTGCGTAATACTTAAGATAGGGTAAACTATCAGCTCTTCTTTATGTATTGCATCTTTACACTAGATAAATGCGGTAAAATCAAACTGATAAATTACCAAAAAAAGATTGCTCACATAACAGTAGGAATAAAATAAATTGAACATGACTCCACAACTCATTTCTTATACAATAAGCAATAAGATTTCTAAACTATCAAATAAAGTTCACAGGATGTAACTGAATTTCCTGTGCTTACAGGAAATCTACTATAAAATTGAATATAAATCTCCCACTGACATGACGACAACGCAGTGAGAAGTTGGATCCGTGAATTTTAACATTGATGTATAAAGATTTTGTATTTAATAAAGATATTTTTTTATATCCTTTATTGCAGACACATTGTTATAAATTATTTCTTATTTGATATTGCCGGAAGATCAGAGTACTAATTTTTTTATGGAGTCAATGCAATTTTTTTTCCGTTCGAAATTTGTAAGCATTTATTTTTGCTCTATTTAAAGTAGTTTTTATTATTTTTTGTATTGATAACAGTACAGAACACAGTACACTATATTTACAAAATATGTTCTTACTACATGAAAAATTCTTGCAGCTCTTTTAAAATCATTCCTTGCTTTTCATGATGATTAAATTTTATTTAAAGGTTATAATGTTAGAAATCATCTTTCTTGCTAAAAGCATTAACTACAATAATAGCAAGTAATAATTTCTGAGTCTGTAGCCCGTAAGATTCAACAGTGACAGTGATTATCAGCTCGTCTACCCTGTATTATTAAAACAAATATTTAATATTTGTGTCCATATCCGTTCATTTCAAACACTGATGTTCTATCAACAAAAAAAAAACAAGGGCTATAGATGATCAAGTTGTTATCCCTCTTCATACGCTGTTAAATCGATCAGTGAATCTGTTATTAAAATACGATTTGCCAATACAGCACATCAATAGTCACAAATCGCAACCGGGCATCGAACGAATGCACTTTGGCACATTTGTTCGAGTCCTCTATCCCTCCCTAGGGACCATAGACAAAGGGCCGGGTCTCGCGGGGCGGGAGTAACTTACGGGCATTAAATTTAAGTGATTTCACTTCGATCGCCAAAGTTCAAAGTTAAAGTTCTCCCGGTGAGGGTTCAGTCCCCCTTTTAGTCAATGGTGCAGAGTCCAGTTGCTTTGTATGTTACTAGTCCAACTTAGTCATGTTTGGCTCTTAAATTGAAGAAAAACTGTTTAGATTGGAGCATTAAATTAGAATATACAGTTCTTAATAGATTTTATGATATTGGAAAAATTGAATGACTACTGTGTATTAATCGTAAATAAACATTAATGAAATTTTGTTCAACTTTGGCTATGATTATGTATACGTTCGGCCGGCTTGGCGTTCTTTAAAAAGACCTATGTCCAGGAATGGACTGATAGACGCTGATTATGATGATGATGATACGTTCAAGCGTAATGTAAAATATCACCTCAAACCTATGATTAGAAATATGCTTGACGTATTATGCTACAAAGCTAATATTTTTACCTCGGGCTAATAGAAAAGATGCAAAGATGACATAACTTTCGTTAAAAGGTTTTTTTAAATTTATTCTTGTAATAATTAAAAGAAATTTATAGCAAGTTAAAACAATATTTATCAAATAATATTATTTTTCCGTTTAACTTTTAATCACTTGTAAGCTGTGTTTTAGCTAAATGCTTTGATAAATACTTACATAAATATATTATCATTAGCAGTCTGTTATAATCTACTGCTGGACATAGGGCCTCCCCTAATATTCCTATCCATCACGGGGTTATGGACCGTATCCCACCACGCTGGTTCAATGAGGGTTGGTGATCCGACTTTTTACATGTCCATCCGACGCATGAATCATCTTACTTTTCAGACAATTGGGTGATCGGCTTAAATTGCCCTAACCAACTAGGAAACAACAATTTAAATTTGTCGAGTCTCCGCAGGATTCAAACTCACGACCTCCGGTTTCTAAAGCATACCGCCATACCACTAGGCTAAAGAGGCAGACATTATTATGTAAGTTATAATTACGTGTATTAATAAATCTTATTCTATTCAGATATCAGAGGACGCCGTGCCAGCAGTAGCTATCGGCGAGAAACAACGAACAAATAAAGTGATAATGGACGCGTTATATATGAACTCGTGAGTGTTATATATTAATGAAAACTCGACCCATTCCTGTAAAGAATCTCAATTATAAGAACTTCAAAGCATACATTATTGGTTGCATTTTACAACCCTCTATGGTCAGTAAGTAACTGTTTTTAATACTTGCGTGAATAAATCAGCGGATAACGGGCGGTTCATTTATACTCATTATGTTAAGTTAAATGAACTCACGCGCAAGCCAAAGTGTTTGTAAACTTTCGTTTAGTCTAAGATGTAAATAATAAATGTAACGTCGATGAATTAAAATGTAATTACGTTTGTCGTCATTTATTAGTATTAAGATAACAGCTTTTCGTTTCTTTTACCTCACTACATACGAATAGCTTAGTACGTTAAATAGCTCGCTCTTTTTTTGTATTAGCTCGAAGATTTTAAGTTAGCTGTCCTAAGCACAACGGCGTAGAACGTTAGAACTCTTACAAATGATTTGTTATTATTCGAATAGCTTAACTAACTTATTTTTATGTGGTTATAAATATTAGTTTTCGTATATGAATATTTATGAATGCTCCTATAGGTAACTGGGATTTGTAAATGTGGCGCAATTACTATATAATTGTTTAAATGTAATATTTAATGAAATTACAATGAGATTATTTGTTTCCTGTTTTATTATTTTTTACTTTTTATAAATGCGTTTAGTTTCTAAGTATATTGTGTTAGATAATCTATTATTGATTTTAATTTCGATGTATTTCATTCGAATTGATAAATCGATATTTTCAGATTAGATGAATCTGTTACTTCACTATGTATTGAGATGTCAAACGTTATCTTTTCCGTCCATTATGTTACAGTTAGCTAATTTTCTTATTACTTTCGTTGTATATAGCGCTTAGTAATTAATTTTATCATAATTCGATCGTATTTTTGTTCTGTCAACCTGATTGTTCCAATAATAGATTATATTGTATTTACTTGAAGTGATTAATTTGCTGCAAAAATGTTTAACATACAGTGTAGTGATACGCCAAAGACTCGATAATGTAATGTCTTTACATTGAGGTGTGTTTAGATAAACTGCTTTTCGTGAATGATATTAAAATCCGTTCAGGTATTTGTGATAGCAATAATAACATACGGGGGCTTTTACTTTTGTAATATTTCACTTGTAATTTGTTTTCATACGTAAATTTAATATAGTAACTTATAATCATATAACACATATTGTTTAAGAAAACCTTGTATTTATTTGTTAAATTTTTATTCAACTTGTATGTTTTCAATGGATAGGGGTGTATAAGGGTGTATTCCTATGTCCAGCAGTGGACTATCAAAGATTTATGTACGTTTTATTTACATGTTATAATCAAAGCAGAATAATATAACTACACTTGGGAATGTTTTAAAAACGTTAAAAAAGCATATAATTGTGAATATTTATAGATTGCATAGTATATATATGATTTTCAATTAGAAAAAGCTTGTGTTTTGGGCTTAAATCAAAGACTCAATTCAAAGATGCTATCCATACTAATATTTAAACCGTATTCGTGTCTAAAAGCTTGAAGAATAACAAAAGCGTACACGAAATGACGGCTATTACCTGCTTTTGAGTTCAGTTTTATCTAAACACACCTTAACGAAGCTTGTCATAGTGTTACGATACGCGAAGCAATCATATTGCCAAAGATGAGAAAAGGCGTTGCGTCTTCTAGAGCTGAAGAATACTTTATTATTATACACAATAATATTTGCCGCACTAATGATGCAATGACTAATGTTCAATTCAGGCTCTGTCATTGTTAAACTTAGACGCTTCAGAGACGAGATGGCATGAAGGACCATTATGTTTACAAGTATTAATTTTCTTAGAAATACTGTCGTCTCAAATATATTTTAGAATATTTTCATTTGAGTTTTTTATAAACAATGTTTTGTACGGAAGATATTTTTTTTAGATAATTATAGATTAATATTTCTTCTCTTACAATTTTATAAAAATCATTTTACCTGTAAATTTTTAATGTATTGATATAAATTCAAAATTCAAAGTATTGAAAAAATATTAACGATATAAAATTCATTATGATTTTTATATGAAGTTCATCTTAAATAGTTATTTAAGGCAAATATTTAATTGAAATTAATAACCAACTTAAATGAAGCCTAGAAGACGTCGACGCTTACTGTTCTCCCTTCATTTTAAATTATAGCTGCTTACTGTATCTTCTTATATTTATGTAACATAAGCTTTTGTTCCCCGAAAGCATATCAAGTTTAGTGATACACGCGTCATAATGGTATATTAAGATGGATATAATTAAATTTAACGATTATTATTATTTCTATTCCGTTCGTTATAATTTGTACTAAGTATATTTTTAAGGCAAACGCACCAGTACGAAATAAAGGCATATGAATTTATATATTGGTTCGTTTCATTACCCACATGCTGGCTTCTTTACCTGACGATTTTTATTATTGCAAGCAGTATGTAAGTGGAAAGGATCTTTCTATTGGCAACAACGGCGGTCACGCAATCGGGCCACCTGATGGAAGTGGTCATCGGCGGCCATGGACACTGGCACTACCAGGGGTATCTACATAACCCAGTAAATAGTATCAACCACGCACTAAATGCCCTGGCTTGGAATCGCCACACGACCAACCATCTCCGGCGCCCCGAGGCTTAAACGCTGAGCCGCTGCGATCCCACTTCACTAAGCAAGATGCATCACTGTTAATAAAGACATTGGAACCATTTGATGTAGACGACTTAATAATGCCGTGATCGAATTCGCCGTTCTCGGGAAAAACCATGACTACGCTCTTCTAAAATAAAATTCTTGTAAAATACAAGAATTCAGTTATTGCCTCTAAGGCTAAATAGTTTGCGACACCTACCTTCTATCCTGTAGGAGAACACACAAACACATGACATCGGCCTCACCGGTGAACTTACACACCCTTTGCTATTGTGTGTAAGTTCAACCTTAAGCTACAGTGTCATATATGACATTAAGACAATAGGAGCACTGCTGGAGTTTCTTGCGCCACTTTTTCTCCCAGCGCTAACGCTTTAAGATGTGATGGTAATATTAGCTAGAGCTGTGCAGGCTATAATTAAGAAAACGTCTGAAACGAGCTGAGATTTTGGCCCACCTGGGCAGCCTTCGATTCAAAGTCGAGTCATTATTTAATTAAATGAAATAAAAAATCATAGCGGTAGCACCTAAATCTTCAATGTAACATCTTATCACTAGATGACGCTCTTCTCCAATTAGATACAAGCAAAAATAATTCCTACTAGAAAACAGATTTTACGATACAAAAAGTTAATGCTACATAGCTTATATTGCCAGTCATAGATAAATTTATACACGATGCGATAAAATATTAATGCCATCATAGAAATGTATTCCAGGAGACCATATATTAACCATCATTTTCGTCCCAGAAATTCTCTCTACTTATTGCAAATCGCGTTTTTCTTCATAGATGTGATTCAAAACGAGCGGTTAATAAAAGTATTAATTAAATAAATGTATTGAAAAAATTGCTTTACACCCATAATTTTTTTCTAAAGTTTTATGTCATTTAAGTGTTGTGGTCCTTGAACAAGCATGTATTTGTTTCAAGCAATATAAGTAACGAAAGAAATTATAATCTTTATTCAATTAAGACCCATAATATTTTCAAACAAAATATAAAATGCTTTAACTGGTCATAAAATATAAATAGACAAAACTAAGTAGAAATTCTAGTAGTTGTAAACAAAACAAATAGATGGCGCTTTAAGTAAAAAAATCAAAGTGGTAAAAATCGTTCCATGCATTTTATCATTCCCAGCAACACAACACAAACAAAACATAGTTTATGAACAACCAAAATAATAAATCGCGTAAACATTTTGCATTCTTTGGCTTTCAACATAGAATTTAAATCCTATCTATTTAAAAATAAATGAAGACAAATGACGCTTAAAAACTTAAAAAAAGGCATTGCCAAAGAGTATACTAATACTGTAGAATAAGAGTGGATACTCGAACCTTCTTTTGAGTACATTGAAAAGCACATTCTGTATTTTAAAAGCGAGTAATCCACAAACACACACATTTGCAATTGTATTAGTGTGTAGACACATACATAAATATGTGTGCGTGGTCTTAATCGTTTTACCGTATTATAGTTTGAATATTTGAATAAAAAGGATTTAAATCTGAAGATAAAATGAAATAAGTCACAAACATTGATTCTTTTTATTAATTCTTGATTAAAATATTCTACACATTATTTAATCATTTATTACATAGATATTCATCATCATCATCATCAGCCTGTGATAGTCCACTCCTGGACATAGGCCTGCCCTAATACACCCCTATCCATTAGACAGTTTTTGGACCGTATCCCATTAAATAGATATAGTAATGAATAACAATGAGACGAATGAAAATATTTAAACTAATGTTACTAATGTAACAGTTAATACTGTTCAATTTATTTAACACATTTTAATGTACAAATTCCTAGATTACTAAACTTAATAACAAAATTTTTGTTAGCCACATGTGCAACCAATCTTTATAATCTTTTAATTTGAGATTTGTCTAGGTTTTACACAAATTGTGTATCACAATTACTCTTTTGTCGATTTTTTTTCTATGTTACGTATTTTTTTTTATTTTGGAGACTATGGACAAGGAGACTATAAACAGAGGAGCTGTTTATAACGTCGGTGGTTGCTACTGTACTCTTAATGGCATGATAACTGAAACAAAATTTAAAAAAGCTGTAATCTTTTGTTAATCATGTCTTGAAAGAAACAATCCTCACATAAACAAAAACGAAACTATATACACACATGTGTCTTATTTGTAATTGATTTTACGTTTTATTATTAATATATAAGTTGGCGAAAATAGATGGGTGAGCGATTTATTAAAAAAACATCTAGGGTTTTTAATGAATCATGAAAATCATATTTACCACGGCAATATTAATTAAACTGCCTATAAACTACCTTTGTTTTTATTCGGTCTCACTCAATAAACTGATGTTATTTATAATAATAAAGCTGTTGTTATTTTTTGTATTTACAATGGCAATTTTATACTGTAAATTCTATTCACACTGACAAAAGATATTGTTATGAACTTACCGGGCAGGCAGTGTGGAATCTTCGTAAATAAAATGCAGGTCAAGAAGTTTCATTCCCACACCACAGGTTTGAGGAATGAGTATGATTCTTAAAAAAAAGAAACCGTTTTAGAAACTTGTCATGATGAATTATCTGAAAATGACGCCCATCTAAATATGAATTAACTTAGAGTTTTTTGAAAAATTAAATAATTTTTCTGCATATCAGTTAGTAATTGATAATTAATTAGAACTTTATTAGATGAAACTCATCGAGATATAAGTTGAAACATACTTTTCTCATTATTCTCGTATCACATAGGTAGACGAACTTTAAAAAAAGCACATGCTTTATTTTACACTTTACAAATACAGTGAGCGCAATATATTATTTCATTAATAAAAGAAATAATACATAAAGCGAATACAACAAACAATCGCAATGTAATAATATAGTTTTGCAACCACCATTTATGGAGAGGCCTATGTTCAGTGGACTGACACAGGCTGGTGATGATGATGATGAACCACCGTTTCATCTGTATGAAACAATAAATTTCCATATAAATAGAATATCTTTCTGTGAGCAAATATAGTTAGCAAATCTTCTAAAAGAAACCTTATAATATTGACTTACGCTTTGACATTCTAATCCAAATGTGCAACGGTTTTCAATATGTCATTAAAAGATTTAAAAAGGCTACATTTTTAAACATTACAACAGTTATAAAAACTTAGTAACGGTAACAATTGATGCAGTTACATGATTTTGAACACAAAAACAAAGTAAATAAATTAAAAAACGCAAACATAAAATAATGACAACATAAACCGGAGAAATTGTATACTGCAAAAGTAAATAGTTCTTAAGACAAAGATGCCACTTTTTAGTTGATTATTTAAATAAATAAATAATTGTCCAATGTATAATAAATTATACACATATATTGTATTATTATAAATATGCTGTTATTTTATTAAATAATTAACTTTTTATTTTTTAAAACCGAGTTAATAATCAGTTTTATATGTACTTTACGCCACTGCATCTAGTGTACCTATTAATCAATCGTTATTATAAAATAGGAAGGACGTCATCTATCTTAAACAGGTCAAACTAAAAATGTCTGTTAACAGATATCTTAACACACTAAAACCTACGTAAACGGAACCTGATGAGTGGCAACGGATGTACGATGACGTGAGCAAGGAAAGAGCTTGCAAGGGCGAAACGGTAGGGTTGAAGAGGAAAGGACGTCGCCAACGTCCATACCAGTTGAATACACCGGTTCTCGTCCGATCACCGAAGTTGCAACGCCGGGGCGGTCGCTTGGAGGGTGACCGCCTGGGAACACCGCGTGACGTTGGTTTTTTGCCGATTTTTGTCTTGATTTTTCGCCAGCAATTCAGGTGCCCTCGAAATTAATTTGTTCTAGTTTTTTAATTTGCAAGAACAGGAGAAAAAAATGGCAAATTATACTTTTCCAAATTCTGGGTTTATTAAGTTCTGACCCAAAATGGAAAAGTGTGTTATAGGGTTGAATTTAAAGACGATCGATTCAACTCCTTTATTTATATAATGAGATTTGATTAAATATTTGATAAAGAAATATAAAACTTTGAAACTTACTAACGATTAAGGACAATAGGACGCTTGCCGCAGAAACGACACCGATGAGTGGAAGGAGAGATGACGTGAGCAAGTAAAGAGCTTGGCGGGAAACGGTAGGGGTGAAGAGGAAAGATCGTCGCCAACGTCCATACCACGTTGAATACACCGGTCTCGTCCGATCACCGAAGTTAAGCAACGTCGGGCGCGGTCAGTACTTGGATGGGTGACCGCCTGGGAACACCGCGTGACGTTGGCTTTTTGCCGATTTTTGTTCTTGATTTTCGCCAGCAATTAGGTGCCCTCGAAATTAATTTGTTCTAGTTTTTTAAATTTGCAAGAACAGGAGAAAAATGGTAAATCATATTTTTCCAAATTCTGGGTTTATTAAGTTTGACCAAAATGGAAAAGTGTTATGGGCTGAATTAAAGATGATTCAACTCTTTTTATTTACTATGTAGAGATTTGTTTGAGAAAGTTTGATGAAAAATATAAACTTTTCCGAAACTTACTTAACGATTAGACATAGAGTTCTTGTAGAAACGAACCTGATGAGTGGAAGGAGTACGATGACGTGAGCAAGTAAAGAGCTTGAAGGCGAAACGGTAGGGGTGGAAGAGGAAGGATCGTCGCAACGTCCATACCACGTTGAATACACCGGTCTCGTCCGATCACCGAAGGCAAACGCGGGCGCGTGACTTGGATGGGTGACGCCTGGGAACACGCGTGCGATGGCTTTTTGACGATTTTTGTCTGATTTTTCGCCAGCAACAGGTGCCCTCAAATTAATTTGCTCTATTTTTAAATTTGCAAGAACAGGAGAAAAATGAGAAATTATATTTTCCAAATTCTGGTTTATTGAGTTTTGACCCAAAATGGAAAAGGTGTTAAGGTAGAATTTAAAGACGACGATCAACTCCATTTATTTTACTATGAAGAGATTTGATTTAAAATTTGATAAAGAAATATAAGATATTTCGCGAAACTTACTAACGATTAAGGACAATAGACGCTTTTGCCAGAAACGACACCGATGAGTGGCAAGGAGTACGATGAGCAAGTAAAGAGTTGCAAGGGCAAACGGTAGGGATGAAGAGGAAGATCGTCGCCAACGTCCATCCACGTTGAATACACCTTTCGTCCGATCACCGAAGAAGAACGTGGGCGCGGTAGTATTTGGATGGGACCGCCTGGGAAACGCACGTTGGTTTTGCCGATTTTTTGTCTTGATTTTCGCCAGCAACCAGGTGCCTCGAAATTAATTTGTTCATTTTATAATTTGCAAAAGAACAGGAGCTAAAATTATATTTTCCCAAATTTGTTTTTAATTTTGACCCAAAAAAAAGGGTATGGGCCAGAATTGAAAGACATCATCAACCCATTTATTTACTATGAAGAGATTTGATTTAAAATTTGAAAAAGAAATTAAAATATTTCCAAACACTAACGATTAAGGCAAAGGACGCTTCCGCCAGAAACACACCGATGAGGGAAGGAGCGATGACGGAGGGAAAAGAGCGGGGGCGAAACGGTAGGGGTGAAGAGGAAAGATCGCGTTAACGTCCTACCACGTTAATCACCGGTTCCCCGACCCAAGTTAACCGTCAAAA